>OY728135.1:927137274-929637274 GCA_963277665.1 Viscum album | reverse complement strand
TACAATCCATAGTTCTAACAAGCATATCACACAAGTAAGCATCCAACAACAAAAGAAGAAACAGGTAACCCTCTGGGTAGCTCTCACAGTCTAACCCATATGGTTCAACATATCAGTACTTGAAACCCTCTGGGAGGCACACACAATCTCACCCCTCTCCTTCAGCTACCTATAATAAGCAGACTCTCTGGGGAAGCACATACCATCAATTCCCCCTGTAGTCTCGTATCGTGCTAAAGCCTCTCTGGGGAAGCACTCAACGTCAATTCCCCCTGTAGCCCACGTCCTGGATCTACAGACTCTCTGGGGAAGCACTCAATGTCAATTCCCCCTATAGTGTCATGTCGTAATTAAAAGACACTCTGAAGAATCCCTTCCATCAATTCTCCCATTGGTCTACGACTCTAGGTTCTCACAGTCCGGAGTATCATTAAACATGCTCAACGCGTGTGTATCATCCAAGTAAACCTCAAAAACTACTTGGATAACAACTAAGGTTCAACAGTAATACTAAAACAATAGTCCACAATCCTACAACTAAGCATGGAAAAGAAAACTGAGCACAAAAAAATACTCTAATCCCAATAATTAACCTCTAATAAAGCAATCAAGCAAAGCAGGAAAGCAGTAAGGGAAAAACAAGAAACACGTAATACTCTGTTCAATGGTATTGGTGTAATTTTCACATAATATTCATCAACTTTCTACGGAAAGGCACAAACCACCTACCTCAATCCGAGGAGATCAATATACGTGAATATCGATGACAGATTCCCCATAGAACGACACAGATCTGAGAAAACGCACAAAACATTCATCCCACGATAACTTGGAAACGAAGAGAAATCAAGAAACACGGCTAAAGTAGAAGGAAGAACTTACTGCTGCAATTCCAACGCAACTGACCGAGCTCGAATCAGAGAACGAACGACGAGGCGGGAATCTGTCGACGATCCGGCTATACGGTTGCTCCCAGATGATAGAAAACTGAAGAAGAAGATGAATATGTGGGTTAGCTGCAACCTCGTTCCTTTTAATGAATAAAAGAAAGTACACGGCGTGTACTTCGAATTTTCCGTACTCCGAATTAACCGACTTCCACCTCAGCATTACATACCGTGTGTGTGGCCCGGACATGGCCAGCACACGGCTTTGATCTAAGTAAGGATTGCACGGCGTGTACTTAAAATGTACACGTTGTGTGCTTATGAAATTTCCAGAAAATTAATTTTTCTCAAAAACTCCAGAAAAAAGGAAAAACATACCTGAAAAGAGATCCAGGTTCTTACACCCATATTACCATAGTGGATCGGGTTTTCCCATCTTTTAATCATTATAGGGACTAAACCGACTGGGTGGGGCACACCACTATCCCCGATCATAGTCTATTCATTGAAAGAGATAATGTTTCCCTATACATTCATAGTGGATTCATCCCTTTGACTTATCTCCCATCATTTTATCATGATATTGAAATCATAGAAAATGCATTGGTGGGATTAATAGGACTCCCCCATCTTAAAATAAAATTATTCAACGAAGTTCCACAAGAAAATAAAACATTCATCATTTCATAGTCCATAAGAAGAGATGGGTTTTATAAAATTTCTACCATAACCTATGAAATTAAATGGATTTAATAAACATATAATAAATTGTTAACAAATGTAAAAATACATGTTTCATAATCATTTCATCAAATTATAACCCATGAAAAGAGCAGGTTTTATAAGCATAAAAATCAAGGAAGAGGAAAATGTTTCATAAACATATAACCCAGGAAGAGAACAATGTGTCATAAACATCATGCCATAAAAACATAAACCATTTAGATAAATAATTTGAAATCAACCATTGGATAATTTACTCATAAGGAATGAGTAACACCAATTGATGTCATATTAGATGTGAAAAAAATTTGAAATACCCTTTTAATTACATTTCTTGAGGGAAGTAACCTTTCTTAAAAAATTATTTTAAAAATTATATCATAATGAAAACTTTTTTGTCATAAAATAGGATACTTAAAACATTTATAAAACCATTTTCCATGAAAACAAATAAATGAATCTTGATTAAACGTTAAAATTCATTTCTTTAGAAAAGAATCATGAAAGCCATGTTGAAATATATTTCATTGAAAATAAATTAAATAAATATAAATAAATATTAAAAACCTTAACAATTTTCAAAATCCATTTTCCTTTAAAATAAAATTAAAATGTCATTTTGTAGAAAATTTTAATTTTTTTTGAAATTTCATGGAATGTGTCTCAAAGAAGGAAAATTAAAACAAAACAACTTTATCCATTTTTTTACATCTAAAAAATAATCCTCATGAATAATTGATTATATAAATAATATTTATCTAAGAACCTGGATCTTCATTTTAGGCAGGAATTATTATTTTGGGTTGTTTTTTAGGAAAAATGAAGCATTAGGAAATTTTTTAATTTCACACTATGTAATATTGAGTACATGTCATGTTCCTGGTTTTTGCATGTATCTTGTTATTGGTTGTGTAATGGCCGAGTACATGGACGTGTGGGTGAGCTCACAGATGACCAAAAGGGGTTTCCAGTTGATGTTAGTACATGAAGTGTACATTAAATGAACACAATGTGTACTTTTTTTTAATTTTTATATTGGATCGGGGATATGCCTTCTTTTTTTATCATTCATCTTATTGTGTCTCATACTAGAGAATGACATATGACCAAAGAAGTTTGTGCATCTCCCTTTCTTCCATCCGGACTCTGATTGAGATACTACCAGGTGTGTTGGATTCCCACAGGTGAGTTCTCTATTTCCATAGAGCCAATCTTCTAGATTCATCATATCTCGTGAGTCCTCATGAGATTATATTTTTAACATTTCTATATATCTACGTTGTTTTAGGCTGATTTAAGGGCCAATGTTCATGAATGTTCATCATACAACATCAAGGTAGGTGGTTTATGCTTTATTTTATTTTATTTAGATTATATATATGCTTAAGGTGTCGAATACCCATGTGTTGAGGTATTGAATATTTCTAATTTAATATTTTTAATACCTTCTATGGTTTTCAAGATTGAGAAAAGGTTATGTATTATGTGTATGGTTTAATAACTTGATTATTACTATGTTTTCCATGTTTTATTGATTATGGTCATTGGGTGTAGTATGCTTATTAGTATTGATTTGTTTTACATTCAACATGTTTTAGGATATAGTTATTGTTTATATGTTCTGCATGTGTTCCACATTGTGAAAGGATGAACAAGGGGAATTTCATTTGAGTGATTCTTAAGGTAGGGTAATTTAGGTTTAATTTGTTGTTATGTTGACCCAATGTTATTGACTGTGAGATCTACCAGGTTGTCAAAGACAAGTGGGTGTAGACTGTGAGAGCAACCATGAGGGTTGATTTAAAATAAATGTTGGACCATATGACATTGACTGTGAGAGAATCCATGTAGCAATTATAATTTATTATTACTAAGAAGGCCAAGGAATATTGACAGTCTGATCTACCCATGCATTCGTTTGTAAATGATTAGTGCTATGTGGGACCAAAGGGGTTAGACATTGTGATATTTCTAATACATTCATTATTTATTAAAGGGGTGATATCGTAAACTAGAGGGGTTATACTGTGATAACTTTCCTAGAGGGTTTATTTTGAATGTTTTATGAATGTTACATGCCTACAAAGCAAAAGAATAAGCTTGGATTCTATCATACTTGTTTGTTAGATGGTGTTTTGGGACTTCTATTTTGTTATTATACAATGGAATATAGAGCTTAGGCTAGATCATGAGGTCAAATTATTTAATGTATTGAATAATTATTAATTGAATATAAATTTAATTAGAAACTACTTTATTTTTTTACTTTAGAGTAATTCCTAGTTTATTGCTTCATTTTTAAATATTGCCTTATATAGATATTGACTACAAATTAGGAAAATATCTTTTGGTGCATGAATATTGGGATCAGTCTCAATAATTGTTTGGGTCTTGCTTTTTGACCCAAAAATATTATATGTTTGTAGGTATAGATAAGGGAAACCTCCCTTCTTTATCAGGAACTTGATTTTTGTTGGAGATAGAGATCTTTGTACCAAGTTGTGGATTGTGTTGCTACTAGAGTTTAATATTTTTCTATAAATTGGTTTCTGGAATATATTTCCATCATTGTGACTTGTTTGGATACATTATTAGATACATGTGGCATGAATTATTAATATATGTATATATATGATGGTGTAGTTTTATTCTATCAGTATTCTGATGATTACTTATATTTTATTGTATTATTTCTTCCACTACTATTTATTGCATGTTTTTTATTGTGTATACTTTTCCAATGAGGGTATAGTTTCCCTATTATCATAAAATGGCATTTGTTGCTAGTCAGAATCATCTGAGGATTAGGTTAATGTGCTTGAGGTCATGTGACCAACTCATTTTGGGGCTCCATTGGGTGACACCTAGAATTGGAATGTTACAATGTGGTATTATAGGAGTTTCATTTATTCTTTTTCATAAATTTTGGTGCCTATAGACAAGGATAGGAAGGGATGGGTTGTTGGTAATATGTTTTTCCTGAGAGATGATAACCATTGTATCGGGAAAATCCATTTTACCTCGAATATTACAATTATTATGGTTTTTCAAATTTTACCATTGATTTGATTTCACAGTTGGGTGATTGAATTATTTTTTGAGGTTATCGTTGATAAAATTATGATTTTATTTATATTGAATCCTGATGATATGAGGGTATTCCATCCCATTCATCATATAGGTACATTATAGAGGTCACATGTCATTCATTATTGTCATTTCATTTAGGATGCATTACTGATTTCATGTTGTTGTGATAGATGTTTTTCATGTTATTCATGTATTGTGATAGATTCTACAATAGAAATACCTGCTATTTTGATATGGTATTGGAATATTCAAATTTTTATTTGGATGGATGCCAAACATTGGCCCTTGAGGTGTTATGGGCATCTTGGATTCGAATACGGTGGATCATGTTTAAACATTAATTGAATTTTTATATTCAATGGTATGAATAAGGATGCCAAACATTGATTTTAGGGTGTGTTGGCTCTCATAGGTTGGAATTTTTCATGCCTGGGAAAAAATTCTATATTTCTAATAAATCCAAATAGTTTTAAAGGCATACTATCCAGAAACCCAGACAACATGGCATGTGGTGTTATGAACACACACCATGTGTTCTTCTATTCTGGAGAAACATACTTATCATAAGTACACGACATATACTATGAGTAAATGTCCTGTAGTACATGACTGTGTGACTGATAATGTGAGTAGAGACACAAGGCTGGGAAACTTTTGGTAGAAACATCCATTTCTAGATTGTACATGGTGTCTTGTATAGGACCATGTGTCCGGTTGTGTGACCAATGAAATGGGTGGACGAAACATAGGTTGTACAAACCGGGTTCCATTTATGTACATTGTATAGAGTCGACCGTGTATCTAACCATGTGAATAACAATATCGGCGGTTAGAACCTAAGTTGTACACATCGATTCTTGGGTTGACATGCCGTTTAGTGTTACCCATGATATAAAAGTGTGGTTTGAGAAGTGTTGAAGTACTTTTGAAGTAGGGAAAATTCAATTACACGCTGTGTCTCAGGAGAAACACGTTGAGTGTATGGTTGTTACACGACCAGGTTTATTAGAGGTACACACCATGTTAAATGATTAATGGAACACATCATGTAGGGCTTATACAGATCATGTAAACCTATTTTGTAAACATTGAGTGTTTCCTATCCTCCCTCATTTCTTGAACATCTATGTAATTGACCTTGATAATCATGAACTGAGGTGTGGGCATGACCCTACATAGTTATGACACAATGACGTCCTCTAGTTTTACACCAGATTCAAGGCAACGACCAGACACAGGAAATGGTTGATTGGGGACAACTAGAAACTCCTCCTTTCATACACTTTTTGGAAAAAGTTGTTATACCAGATTAAGTGTTGATTCACATTTCCATGAAACATTTTTATGGTATAACAATCATTTTAGGGAGCACCGCTTCCTGCACAATCTATGAAATATATTATGCAGGTGTTCTAGAATCTTCATCCTTTCAGTTTTTCAAGGGATGGAGAATTAGAGGCTGTAGAGTCATGGTCGGAGGCCATGCATTCTGTCTTTGAGAATATGGATATACCTATAGATAGGATGGTGATATTCGTGATGAAAATGCGATGTGGTACCACCATGATAAGATGGGATGTGGTCTCATAGGCGGGATTTCATCGATATATGTCTTGGGAGGTTATTCGAAGGACCTACTATGACTACTTCTACCGTGAGATATTGAGGGATGATCAGGCCTGTGAGTTCATGCATTTTGAGTTGGTATCTCTTTCAGTAATTGATTACTAACCTCTTTTTTACATATCTATATTGCATCACAAATATTGAGAGGTGATAAATAATCATTTCCTAGGAGGTTTTAAGATGTTATCCTATATGAAATCTGATCACATGTGAATTTATTATGGCTGACATTTGTGACTATTATTGTAAACGATGTTCTCATTACGGAGGGAAATCTGAGGGAATTGGGAGCTGTGATCTAGGGCGGTTCAATATCCAGGGCCGATATTCCTTCGACAGATAGTAGGAAGTTGTGTTGGGATCTTTCACCTTATGTTTCTTCAATTACATAGGTGGTAAGATACTAGTTCATCAAGATTGGTAATATTAGACCACACTTCCTAAAGGACCTATTCAATTACCGATATTGTGGAAAGATGGTTCATCTACAACATTTTTGTTGGATGTCTTCACCAGCAGTGTGTGCTAGGGGATCTGTTATGAATTCTTGTTCAGGAGCTAGACTACCCATTTCTAATCACTCAGGGAACTAGATTTCGTTATCCATTTAGGCTGAGAAGGTGGTCATGGCCCTGGTAGTTAGGTACATGTTTTAAGTAAAAGTTGGGTGGATCAGTTTAGGGTTGTAGGGTATGGTCACAGGGTCACAATACAATTCAATTTTTTTAATGGAGAAGTCCAAGTAGAAGAAGGATCATAGACTCTTTATAGTTTTATGTATAGTTCTAGTTGCCTCAGATTTAGCTTCTGCAATTTTTGATATAGGGGATGCCCATAGATTAATATTTTTTTATGTTGTGGAGAGGTTGGGTCTTTATATCTTCACTTCTGATGATGTTGTAATTCTAAATAATCTGTTTCGTATTAGGATGGCTAGTGTATTCTGAGAATGGAGTTCCCTCTTGAGGTTAGATGGTGCCACTTTTTTGGGACATCTATGTCTTAGAGATTATAGGCTTTAATTTGAATCTTAAAATGGATGGATTCCTCTCTTTACAAACATTTTTTTGACTACTATTGCCATAGATTGAGATTCAATTCACCATAGAGATAGCCTTTTCTACCCATTAGATAATGGGAGGTCCAGGAAAGCATAGCTAGACCCCAGCATCATGGGTTTGGATGAATTATAGCCCAGATTTCAAGTTTATATTAGGATAACCAGTTGACTTCAAAAATGTAATTTCCTCTAGTGGGGGATCATTTCATATTGGTCTATCCAGACGAATTTTAACGTTTACCTATACAAAAAAGGTAGATTTTCATATTGATCATGTGTCTAGAGAGGCACCAGTTTCCATTCCTCAATATAGGATTCTTAAAATAGAGTAATATGATCTCAATAAGTGGTTATAGGAGTTACAAGAAAATGGTTTCATTTGACCCAGAACGTCTTTTTGGGGTTCACCTACCCTTTTTTGAAGAAGGAAGACAGTACCCTCAGACTTTGTGTGGATTATCGGAAGCTGAACATGATTACAATTAATAACTGAAATCCCTTGATGAGTATTTATGATCTCTTTGATTAGCATCAAGGATACAAAGAGCTATAGAAGATTGTATTGATATCTTCTCATCATCTATTTCATGTGTGATCATCATATATATCTTTTATATCTTTTCAGGGTAGGTGTATTCTACATGTGTTTGTGGTTATGTTGTTATGTCTCACGAATGTTCCTGTTGTTTTTATTGAACTAGGGAAATGTGTTTTCAATCCTTACATGGATTCTTTTGTGGTAGACTCTTTGGATGATATCTTTGTGTACCCTCACACTCGAAATGACCTTGTTAACCATCTTGATATAATTTTGAGTACACTGAGAGATCATCATTTATATGATATACTCTCAAAATGACACGTTGGATATACTAGATTCACATTGTGGGTCCTTTTATCTCAGAGACAAGAGTATCAAAAGGCCTTGAGAATGTGAGAGTAGCTGTTTTTTGGGGGAATCCCAAGAAAAACGTTGAGGTACGATGTTTTTTAGGGATTTCAAGATAGTACATCCACATTAAAAATGAATTTTCACACCTATTAGTTCCATTTAAAGGCTTGACCAAGAAGGGTTCAAAGTTCATGTGGACAGAATCCCACGATTCAGTCTTTTAGGAGCTAATAGGGATATTAACTTCACCATTGATCTAGATTTTTCTAGATCTGTTTAACAGTTTCACTGTTTACAGTGATGCATCAGGTATTGCGCTTGGAAATGTGATTATGCAGGGGGGAAGGAGTCGTTTCATATGGAACTTGGTAGATGGTGCCACATGACAGGAATTACCCAATGCCAGATCTTGAGTTGGATGCAATTGTACATGCTTTTAATTATTGGAGATATTATCTTTTTGTAAATCATTTTATGGAATTCACTGAACACAAAAGTCTCTAGTCTATCATTACTCATCATGATTTGAATTTGATACAGTGAATGTGGGTTGAGTACCTTACATCATTTAACTTTTAGCTTTTCGATACGCTAAGGAATCCCCACGCAATGGATGATCCATTGAGAAAGAGGACTCAAACAAATGATGTTCAGGAGGCTTGTAAGGAGTGGTAGTTAATAGCGCTATTCTCTAAGATGTATATGGTGGTGCACGATAGATTGAGGTAGATATTTATTTCTTATATAGTATTTATATCTACTCTACTTGATAGAGTGAGAATGAGGCAGCTGTCATACTCTGATGACCTAGTCCTATGAGAGAGTGTTTCAGGAGAGGACCTTGCTCCTTGTTGGACCATAAGCGGTGATGAGACCATTAATTTTCAGGGGCAGGTATGGGTGTCAACATACATACATGAGGATTTGATGTGAGATTTTCATATCTCGATTTAGGAATTTAATCCTGGTGTCACCAATATTTATCATGATCTACAACATCAGTATTGGTTTTCATGTATGAAGAGGAATGTGTCAGGATTTGTAATGAGATTTTCCACCTATCAGCATGTGAAGGTAAAGAATCAATGACCTACAAGACCATTACAGTAGTTTCCATTCCTGAGTGAAAGTGGAATGATGTCACTATTTATTTCATGATGGGTTAACCAAGGTCTCCTTTAAGGAATGATGTAGTTTGGGTTATTATTATCATCCTAATAATGGTGTCACATTTCTTTCCAATAAAGAGAAATTTATTTTTGATGTTCTTAAAAGGTTGTAAATCTGAGAGAGTTAATGTTTTCATGTGTATATACACTCCATTGATTCAGAGAGGGATGCTTGGTTTACCTCTTCTTTCTAATAGGGACTATAGAGGGCTTTGGATACATAGGTATCTCTGAGTACATCTTACCATCCCTAGATATAGGGATAGTCTGGGTACACAATTCAAGATTTTTAGGAAATTCTTCGAGCTTGCATCTAAGATTTTGGGGATTCATTGGATAGATAAATACCCCAAGTCTAGTTTTCATACTATAATAGTTTTTAGGTGATGATTCAGTTGGCATCATACGAGGCTTTGTATGAAAGGAAATGACGATCATCCCATTGTTGGCTAGAGGCAGAAGAGGTAGCTATGTGGGAACCTCATCTTTTTCCAAGAGACCACTGAGCAGGTGGAGTTGATTTGGAAGATTATGGATAATACATAGTCTCATCAAAAATCTTATGCTGATCGATGGAGACAACCTCTATTGTTCGAGGTTGGAGATCATGTTTTTTTCAAGTCACACCAAGATTGGGACATAGTATTATTAGGAGACAGGTGAATCTTTCATTGACATATGTTAGGTTGTTTGTGTATTTGGAGATAGTCAGGCTGGTTGAATATCTGTTGTAGTTACCTTGGTTGTATTATGCTATGCACGAAATAATTTATTTTTCTCATGTATGGTGTTACTTTTCAGACACATCAAACGTTTTTCAACCAGCTGAGGTTGAGTTTGTTGTGGATGTATCCATTGAGGAGAACCCTATTCAAATTGTGGATCACATCACAATGGTTCTCCATGGTCGGTCTCTTCTTCATGTATTGGTGATATGGAAGCATGGGTGAGTACAGGATAATACATGGGAGAGGGAGGCCGATGTACAATCATAGTGGCCAGAGTTGATTGATTTTTCTTCTTCACCAATATTTGAAGAGAAAATTTGGGAATTTTTTTTAAGTGCTATGTTTTTAATAAACAAAATCTTCATTTCAAGTATGAATCATTATTTTAGGAAGCTTTTGTGAAAAATTGGTGGACTAAAAAATTTTCAAAGTACATTTCATCTACTTTTGATTACATGTCATGTTTTCAGTTGTCACAAGTAGTCAGGTACTGGCCATGTAATGGCCGAGTACATGACCGTGTGGGTGACCTGGAAGACCACCTAAAGAAGGGGCCGGTTGAGGAAATTATTCAGTGTGTATATTAAATGAACATGTAATTTACTATTATTTTTAATCGATATATCATAGTGGGGTTATGTATCATTTATGGATTATTTTTTTATTTTGGTGTCTCATATAGAAAATTGACATTCAGCTAATGAACTTCAATTTTCTCAAATTCCTCCATTTGGGATCCAATTGAGAGGCCACCAGGTGGGTTGGATTACCACCATTGTGTTATCTCTTTACCTAGATCCTCCCTTCACGAATCTTCCTATCTCTCGTTTAAAAATGGGTTGATCAATTTTAACCTTCTTGTTGATCTACATCATTATAGGATGATTTAAGGGCTAACGTTCATGATTTTCATCGTACAACATCCAGGTAGCTATTTTGTGCCTCTATTTGATGGTATTTGGATTTTATATTCTTAATGTGTTGAATAATCATGTTTTGGGTATTTAATATTTGGCATTCGAACATATTTAATGCCTTTTATGGTTTATTATATTGAGAAAGGATAATTTCTTAGGCATAAGGTTCAATTCCTCAATTTTGGGTGTGTTCCCCGTGTTTGATTGATTATGGCCATTTGGTATAGAATTTCTGTTAGACATGATTTGTTTTTTTATGCCACATGTTATTAGGAAGGAGTTAATATTTAAAAGAGATTCATATGTTATTCTTTATTAATGATTGAACAGTGTGAATTAACAACAAGAGATTCCCAAGATATAGTCATTTATGTATAACTTGTTGTTATGTTGACCTAGAGGTATTTATTGTGAGAGCTTCTAGGTGGTCACAAACAATAGGTGTTAGAACTTGAGAGCTATGAAGTGGGCCATTTTTTAAATAATGTTGGACCAAAGGGAATTGACTATGAGATCTTCCACTTGGTTATTATACTTTATTGGTGCTAAGAGAGCCGAGGGTTATAGACCGTGAGAGTTACCCAGGTGGTCGTTGGTAAATGATTAGTGCTATATGGGAAGAATGCGGTTAGACTGTGTGATATTTCCCATGGTGTTATTATTTATTTAAGTGATGAAATGTTAAATTATATGGGTTATAATGTGGAAAATTTACCATTGTGTTGAATTTTATTGTTCGATAAATGTAATGACCCTGCCTAGACAAAGCACAAGATTGGAAATGGTATTAAATATTTGTAAGATGGTCTTTTGAGACATTTATTTTGTTTTTAAACAAGGGAATATATATCTTAGTCTCAATATTGATGTAACATTATTCAATGGATTGAATAATTTAGAAATTTAAATTAATGTAACTGTAATCTCTAGGAATTTTTACTTTTGAGGACATCCTTGTTTTTTAATTCATTTTTCATATTGCTTGTTGTATATATTCACTTATAGTTAGGAATAAATATTTTGATGGTAACATTTTTGGATTTGTCTCACACCCAATTTGTGCCATGATTTTGTATCCAAATAGATTATATAGTGGAATGACTAGATAAGGGAAAGCACCCTTCCTCATCAAGTTCTTGATTATTGTTGGAGTTGGAGAGAAAGGGTCCAATTTGAGTCTTGCAATGCAATAAGAGTTTACTAGTTTTCAATAATTTGGTTTCTTTATTTTATGTCACAAATTGTGATATTTTGGCTGGTTTCATTGATACATATTACATGGATCTTTTATATATATATATGATACAGTTGTTTTATTCGATCAGTATTCTTCTATTTTAATCTATTGTATAGTATTACTTCTTCTGCTACTATTTACTCATTGTATTCCACATTGTATAAATTTCCATGGAGGTCATAGTTTCCCCATTATTAGACCTTGTCCCTCATTACTTGTCGAGATCCTCTGGCTTTTGGGGAAATGTGCTTGAGGTCATGTGACCAACCAAGTTCAGGGCACCTATGGAAGGCACCTAGAATCGGTACATTACAATTTAAATAGCCATATAATTAAGTATAACAATCATTGAATATATTATTGGTTAATATATATACCACAAATAAAAATGAGTGCTGAATGAGTCATAAATCTCATAGAAATAAAAGTGATATTATAAACCCCCTTACCTTATTTCTTAACTCTCTTCATACTATTTCAACACAACTGTATAACAAATATATGATTATAAAAATCTACCAGTGAACCATATTCTTACATATAATACCATATATTACATTATATTAACCTATTTGTTAATACTTCCGTGTTTTAGTTAATATATTCTTTTTTTCTCATGTTTCTTAATTTTTTATATTTATTATCCTCATATTATTTCCATTATTTCTATAATTTAAAACATGATATAAATACAATATATATACAATATATATATATATATATATATATATTATTCTTTTAATTAATTAAATATTTAAGGTAATGTACCATTCATGGTGATAATAGGTCGTACGCACGCGTGAATGGAGTTTCTTTTTTATTGACAAATATAATAATAAATGTAAATTAAATATATGAATATATGTATAATATCATTATAATAGTATTATTATGTCATATATATAAAAAAAATTCACTAAATCCATCCTTAATACATTCCATGTCATGTGTGAATGAATCACATCGCTATTAGGAGGTTATAGTCCAAACTTCCCCAACGAAATTATCGTATTTTTACAAAATAAAAAAAATGAAGGTATGTATTATTAATTAATTAAAAAAGAATAAATACATAATTTATATACTTTATGTAATTTAAAAATATATTTTCCATTATAATTCCCTACCATGTGAGGTGAAAAAGTAGAAACATACTACATCATTTTGTGAGGCGGTAGTTCACCGAATAGAAGAACTTTATGTTCATTAACCATTAATTGGATGTTTGTGTAAGTGTATATATAACCCCTATATTAAAAACATATGATTATTTGGGGGATATTAGTTATAATTTTTATTCATGGAATAAGAAAAATAGAGGTGTGTATAAAAAAATTAAGAAATGTTTCCTGAAAAATGATATTACCTCTTCCTTATGTAGCTACATTTGGTATGCATCAAAGGGATCCCTTTTTTGGATTTATTCCCCATTGGAGGTTCTTAAGAAGAAGGTATGGGTGTTGTAATGTGAATTTAATATATATTATTCGATCATAAGTGGTTTAAAATATTTAATTATGTGGGAGAGGTGGTGGTTTTTACAAGGGATAGAAGGGACACAAATAGAAATTTGAAAAAAAGTAAGGTGTACCCCCCTTTTTACCTAACCAAAGTAAAAAATGGAAGGTTCTTCCCCATAAATATGTCTGCAAATTGTGTTTTGTATAGATTTCTATATTATTGGTTCCCTTAATCATATGGTTTAGTCACTTATTTGGATCCAGATTACCTTAATTGTGGTAATTAATTTTATTTACTTTCACTAATATTGTTGGTCAAAAATTATATTTTACATTTTTGACTAAAAATATTATACTAATTAATAAAATTTCTATCATTTTTGAAATTAAAATCACATTTTTGGGAAATCTATGTTTAATGCTAATCTCAAAAACATGGCAATAAAGAAGGGTTTTCAAGTGAGAGTGTTCAAATGTTCATTAAACTTTTATATCTAATTTCAATTTAGAATATTGATTTCGACGACATACATTGTATTAATAGATTAATAATTAAACTATTTTGACATTAAAACCAACTGATAATATAATTTAACTATACAATTACATAAGAAGAAAATGTGTTTTTGCATTAAAATTTAGTATTTTTTACTATTCACCCAAGATCATGTTTCTCAGAATAATCCCAAAAATTCATTATAAGTTAATTTTGAAATTAGGAATTCAAACATGATATTTATTATTTCAAATTCATTTTCTAATTCTATCTGAATATTTGTTTATTTTTTTCACAAAACTAAATAAAAGGAAGTTCATTGGAGAAAATAATATTTTAAATTATATAAATACATTACCAATATTAAATGTTTTATTATCAATAAATCTTAATTATATAGAGAAATTATAAATAATATTTAAAAAGTGGTTATTTATATTAATATTTCTAAATTTAAAGGGTACATTACAACTATCTCAATTAAATAATTATAATAATAAATTGTATTTTTGTAGAAACTCTCTGTTCCGTGTAACACTAGCCAGGTTTTTGTAGCATGTAGTACAAGATTATATTTGGGCATCATATAAGGAACGTTTTAATTAGTGTGGATTAAAATTCCCAACATCAAATAGAATTAATTTATTAAAAAAAATTCAACAAAACATAGGGTGTTGCGTTCCTCCCCCTTAAAATAAATTTCCTCTCGAAATTCATCTGGGCTATTAAATGTTTAATACTTGAAATATAATTTCATAGAAACCCAAATACTAATAATAAATACTAAAAATCATTTAAAAATGAAATTTTATAAACATGATATTTACCCAATGTAATTCATAACATGGTTTCAACATTAGAGAACATTAATGGAAGGTGAAAATATGGACTTGGAGGAAAAGCGTTAATATTTATAGGGAATGGATGAGGTCATCAATCGAAAATAAGTGAATGATCCAACTAATGTTGAGGTTATCAAGAACCCTAAATATGTAATCATTTTAAAGTCCATAGTTTCAACAAAAACTAATGTATTAGGACAATATTTTATTTCTAGATCATTTTCCAAAAGTTGATGAATTCTCATGAATGGATATAATTTCATAATTTCAAGAAAAAATGCCCCAATATTATTCCTTAATCAATTTACACCTCACCTCATTTTTTAAAGTGAATGGTTAATTTTTCATTCCAGAAGAACTAACAGATCATGAGATCTATGATATGTTATCCCATCTGCATCAGTAATCATAACCAAAACTTTGTGAGAACAAATTATCCAATAAGAATAATTCATCATGTGGTGAGATAATACATTAATGTCACAAACATCATCCAAGGATTAACATAATATTTCCATAAATGATTAACCTTATAATGCTTCCTAATTATGAATATCCAATTCTTGAAGAATAAGGTTACTAAATTTTTCATAATCATCACAACATTGATTCTGCATATATCATATAGTAGCTCTTATCTGTCACATACAAAACATGTGAATAAAGTAATTAAGTATTCTCTTGAAATATGGTAATGCCCTGAATTATCATATATTCTTATTTACAATATGAATGTTTCCTTATATAAAATTATATTGGATATATTCCTTAAATCCAAAATATCTATGAACATCATCAATGGTAGTATAAACCTCCTAACAACAAGTCTGTAATTAGTTCTAAGTTATTCTGTATTATGTAATTATTTAATTAATATCCAAAATATATTTATCCAAACAACATTTTTTAACATATGGAACGTATTAAGGGTTAACTTCCCATAGTAAATATAGCACATTTTCATTAAATAACTTTTATAGTCCTTCAGAATCAGTCAATATACTCTTGTAAAACCGTAGAAAAAAACATTAACTGTAAAATCTTAGTATATTTCACCATTAATATAACATAATTCAAGAACAAAGATATATAAAAATATTGATTAATCAAAAATATCTATAATCCATAATAATGATACCTCATTCTATTAAATAACACCTCTTTCCTTTCAAATGTCATCTATAGTTTCACCAAGATTGGAAATATAAAAATTAATCGCACTTTATTAGTTATTCAATTTAGAGATAATTCTTATTATGATATCAATATTCATATTGACCGTTAATTCCATGAATATTGAATATAATATTTGATGGTTTCATAGTGAGACCAGTACTCTTATACATTTCATTAACTGCACACATCATTCATACATTGTAGTAACCTTCCTTTTTCTTTATTTTCTATAGTCAAAACATGTTCTTATTCCAATAATAAATTCACCTAGGTTATTTTTTCCTCAATATTGAGAAAACGTTACCTGAATCATGTTTCTCATAGGTATTCATTGCTTGAAATATCATAAAACAGATTTATTATCAAATTTGGTGAGTTCGAGAGTTGGTTAGGGTACATGTTGTTAATCACGTTCTGTGAAAACTACTATGATTAATCACATAATACATCACTAAAGTCAACATCCTCTTAGACTACTCATCCATAATTTTCCAACAACATTCAATGTTGACATAGTTCATTTTGGTTCCCACAATTGACTAAAATTGTAAATCATTGATTATGAAAAGACTCACATAGTAAGAAACCACATAACCATGAAAGAACACTTATATGATGCCTATATTATGAAATTATACTTCATCATAGACACAATAGGTTATATTTAGAAAATTTATTTTTAAAATTTTCAAAAAAGTTCATGATGAGTTTTTTAATTCCAATTGGTTATTGCCCTGGGAGTATCAGACCAGGTTCCGCATAATACCTTTTATCATATACCAGGTTACATTATAGTCGGGCCCGACACACCATGTAAAAGTTATTACTCATAGGTAAATAAATGCTCAAACCATGTAAATATATAGTATCCATATAAGGATGTATTGTAAGAAAAATAATCACTCCATATGTTAATAGAATTCTAGTACATTTCCTTTTCTTTTCCTCATCACTAACATTATCCTTAGATACAACACTAGACCTATACATAGAAATATTTATATAGATCTCACTAGTGTTTTCTCATCATATTTTCAAAAGGATGAATAATCCTTCCCTCTAATATTAACTATAACAAACATGTATTACGTTACAAATAAATTACATCATTATTTAGAAATACATAAAACATTACAGAAACAGACTTCTACATTCTGTATTAGTTTAGTTCCTTTATAAACAATAAATGAAAATATTCTATCTTAGAGAAATATCATCAATTTTACCCTCACAATTATTATTCCTTAGTAATTCAATATAAAATTAATTTTTCATATTATTGGGAGGGGAACCATGAGAAATGGGTGAGCTTAAATAAAAATTAATTTTATATAAGGGAGATATTTGAGCATAAATATGAGCACAATGGTTTGATAACGTGATAATAACATTAGAATATTATACCCAAAAAATCAAAGATAATATCACAAAATAGTTTAATATTGATAAGTTGTTTATATGACAATAATCATAATGTAAAAAGAGATTATCACATGAAGTAATAAAATAGTAATATTACATTAATTTTTGGAATTAACGTAAAAATGTAATATTATTCCCTATAAGTGAAGTCAATTTGGTACATCTTATTAGAGACCTGCATATGGACTACACCTACGAGGTGGGACACACTCTTATCCCTAGTTGTAGTACTTTATTTAAAAGGGATTGGGAATCCCCATATTCCCTTAGTAGATCGTGTTTCCCCAACATCCCATATCTATGGGGACTACACATACTGGGTGGGTCACACCACCATCCCTAGTATTTATCCATACCTTGTAAATTATCGGGTTTCCCTATATTACCTTAGATGATCTGGCTCTTAGTCATGATTCAAATAATTATCTCAAGAGATATAAACATTTAACCAATATCTTGGTGAGAGATACTAGTCCCACCCATCTCACAATAATATTATTCCTACAATTTCCACAAGAGAATAAACATTTCCTCATATCATGATCCATAAAAAGATACAGGTGTCACAAACAACCTATAATAACTAATGAAATGAAATAGGTGTCAAAAGTTTTGTAATCATATCATAATATTTGGAAAATAATAGGTTTTATAATCATTCCATTAATGCATAACCTGTGAAAATATGCATTTTTAATAAGAATAAGACATGTGGATGATGAATGAGTTTCATAAAAATATTACCCTAGAAATAGAAATAGGATTATTAAACAACCATCCATAAAAAGAAAAACCCGTCATAGAAATAATATTATTGGAACCTTGGGATCATTTCCTAGAATGAAATGAGTAACCCCAATAAAGGTCATGTTAGATATAAATTAATTTGGAAATATAATTTTCAAAACATTTCATGAGGGAAATAACCATTCTTATAATAAATTATATTAAACGGGAAATCATATTCAAAAAAAATTAACATAACATGAATCATGACACAATTTTTAAACCCAATGACCTTGAAACATATAAAAATATTCAGAACACTTTAAAAACTGTTTACTTTGAAGGAATTATTGAAAAAAATTCGAAAAATACTTATTTGAAAATAATTTGAAAAATTAAAAAGGATTCATCAAAACCAAAAAATATTTTTAAAATATTTATTCCCTGAAAATTATCTAAAATATCATTTGTATAACATTTTTGAAAACTTTTTTTTATGATCATGGAATGCGTCTCAAGAATGAAAATTGAGACAAAATTCATTTAGTAGTTTAGAATATTTTTAAAAATAATCACCATGAAAGATAGATCATAAAATGTATATTTAGATACCCATAAAATTAATTATAAAGATCAAGTAATATATCCATTAGTAGTACATATAGCACCCAAAAGAAATTAGTGGTCATTATGTCATAAATCTCCTAGAAATAAATGTGATATTTGAAACCGCCTACATTATTTATTGATTCTCATCATACTCATTCCCACCGCCTATATAATAAATATAATTTTGTTATAAAAATACAATAGGACCATATTAATATATAAAATAAATAGTTTTTAATAATATAGACATATAAAAATATTAATGTTAAGGTTATGTTTCAGTTAAGATCTTTTTGGTTTTACGCATATGTCTTAATTTGTAAAAATATTTCCCTCATTATTATATCATGATTTATATAATGTAAAAATTATATAAATTTCATATAAATTTTGAATATATTTATTTATATAAATCTATGATGTATAAAAATATTAAATGGAATACAGCGTTCATGGAGATAATAGCCCATACGTACACATGAATTATTTTTCTGTTTAGTTAACATATTAAAATAATGATAGAAATAAAATAAATATATAAATGTGTACATGTATGTATAATATAATTAAATTAGAATTATTATGTCATATATATCATATAATTTCACTAAAACTATCCTTAATAGATTCCATTTAGTGTGTTAATGAATCACATCACTTTGAGGGTGTGGTAATTCACAATTCCCCAAACAAATTATCATATTGGAAAAAATTTAAATACTAATGGTATGTGTTATATATAAATTATATAATAATAAATACGTCATATATATCATTTATATAATATAAATATTGATTATATATCATAATGTCCATACAAAAGAGGTATTAAATGAAAAAAGAAAAATATCATTTTGTGAGGTTGTAGTTCATCATACAAAATAATGGTATAATCTTTACCCATTAGATGGAAGTGTCTAAAAGTGTAGGTAAAACAACTCTAATAAGAAAATTTAAGTATATTAAGGATTATGATGATATTATTTATTCATATAAAAAGAATAATTTAGGTAGTGTTTAATGAAAATAAAATATATGGGCTTGATGAAGGATGCCCCCTCTTCATTGGGTAACTTAATCCGGTTTGTAGAAAAGGGGTTACGTGGAAATATTTCATAAAAAAGTGAGGATTCAATGAGTAATGGTAGGGTTTTGGAATGTTAATAGAAAATATTGTACTATTATATGTGGATTTATATGTGTGAATAATTTTGAGAGGTAGTGGCCTTTTATATGGGAGGGAGGGGACATACATGGATTTTTTGAAAATAAGTTAGGTGTACCCACGTTTTGAAAAAAAAAATTCATTAAAAACCATCAAAAATAAATAATGGAAAAATTATTGATAATTTATTAAATTAAAAATGGTGTTATATAACCTTCTACGTCATTTTCCCCTAATGTTTAATGTGTTGGCCCTTATTAAGCATAATTTAACCTTAATCATTGAAATTAATTTCAATCATTTCCACTAATATTTTTCATAATAAATTATGTTGATATGATTATAATGTAAATATTTTTCTGATTGCAATAATTTACATCCATTTTTTATAAATTCAATTCTTAAAAGTGAAAAAAAATTCATGTTAATCCTGTAGACCTGGCGATAAAGTAGGTTTTTATAGTGAAAATGTTCCAATGTTCATTATGATTTCATATATAAATTCAATATAAAAAATAATTCCGATGGACTAAATTGGATTAATATATCTATAATTAAACAATTTTTACTTTATAATAAAATTAATATAATATTTAACAATATATAAAAATTAGAAAAAAATGAATTTTTAGTTAAAAATAAATATTTTTATTATTCACTCAAAAATTGATGAATCTAAGAAAATCACAAAAAACCACCCAAAGATAATTTGTATAGATTTAATTGATGAATTATTTTTATTTTAACAAATTAAATTTATTTTAGAATCTAAAATTTAATTTATTATTATTCAGAGAAGGACATAAATAGCAGTTCATTTGAGAAAATAATATTTTCAATCATTTAAAGACTTTATAAATATTTCATTATTTCTTATCCATATGTTTTATTAATTTAAAACCAATATAAATATTTTTTAAAATTAGTTATTTATAGTCATATTACTATGTTTAATAGCTATTTTATAACTATCTCACTTACATAATTAAAATAATAAAATGATGTTTCATGGAAAATTGGTGTTGTGTATAGGGGAATCATATCTCGATGTAACATTAATTAATGTTTTACATTGTGTACCTTGAAACACCAAAAAAAAGAAAATTAATTTATTTTAATGAAATGGTTCTCACAAATTATAAGAGTTACTAGTCATTTACATCAGTTTTGGTTTGTATAAACATGCCTTTGAGATGTATTCCATGGGTTCCCTAAGAGGGGGTGATGAGGGATTCTTTTAAAGGGAATATTCCTTTAGATTATAATAATATGCAGTCTATACAATGGGAAATTTATGCCATAGAACATAAGGTACCATGAGTCTAACAACATGTTGTTAAATCACATCAATGGGATACGGGATATTGGGATTGATCTCAAGAGTTCCTATATGGGGATCCATTTTCCATTTAGGTTATGAATTAACCTCATGAGGTTAATTACTCCATATACATGACAAATCAATTATTTGACATCCCTAATAAACCGAAGAAAATCAAGGTGAATTGAAAGATGATCTGGATCAAGGGTCCAAGAACGTAATGGTTGAATTATATGGTACAAGAAGATATGCACATGGAATTGAATTGGATTGGTTTTAAGTACATGTTCTTGTAGAAGTTTTTTATAGAGTCTATTATGATATAGAAGTAAATATATTTCCTTTAATTATATAAGGGATTGCATTTGGTGTTTGAGTACACAATTAATATCATTGATCTACTTTAGTTTTCTCTTTTTGTGGTGTAGTGTGGTAAAATTAAATCTTATAACTACATATAGGTTTTGAGACGAGGTACTTGATCTCAGATTTATATTCAATATCTTACCACCTATTCTAAAATAGTTGATAGGGTTATGGTCACAGAAATGAACATAATTTTTAATATTAGATATTATGCCCCTTCCCTTCCACCTAATTGTATATTCATTATTTTGAAAAGAAAAAAGTGTAAGTATAATGAAAATCATAGTGTTACTGTATTTTGTTATCTGCTGCAATAATACTCTACCATGTTAGTATATTCCTTCATAGAGTCCTTGAATTGCATCCAATCTAAAATTTGTGGGAACACCTGACATTCTTGTCCAATCCCAACATAAAATTTTAATTCATGGTTCCACCATAATAATTTTTAGTGGTTCTTCCAACCCATGTCGATGCCTTGTTATGATTGGGGATATGGGAATCGAAAGTATACTATAACAAAATAATAAGAACAAAAATACATAAGTATATATATAAAGGCCTAAGGAGTGAATCAGCTTCAAGAATTAGATGAGTTTTTTATGGAGGTTGATGTAATTCTAGTGACAACAATAGGTACAATTTTCATTGCTACATATATAACAATTAGATACAGGTTCCTCACACTCTTTAATATCTATCAATTTTTTAATATTCTAAATAATCCAATAAAACTCATTTCTTTTATTATGTTTTTGTAACCACCTATTATAAAGATAAACGATCATGGTTTTAACATTCCATCATATTCTCTTTCAATTGATGACAAAAATTTATTTTGATATTTATTGGTTATTATTATAGATCAATTTTAAATCATAATTGGGATGGATTTTATTATTTCACATCATGATGAGATTGATTTTTATCATTGTAATATTTGATTCTTTACTACAGATGAGATAAATATAGTGTTTTAGGGAGAGTGGGAACTGAGTTATGTAAATTAATGACCATACTTCCAAAATATCATGTGTTTTTGTATATTTTTTCAGTTGATTCTAATTTTTTACATTGTTTTTAGGACTATCTTTTGGGGGGGCATCCAAAGTGTTTTACATTAATAATTATCTATTTTCCTCAATTTTTGGATGTAGAGTTTATGATTTATCTAGTGTCGTGTTTGTATCTCACCATGATACTCGTTGTCATATAGAACTAGCTGAGCAAAATTATATTTATATCTTGTTGGATTATCTAATGAAGAAATGTTTTTTATCCCTTGAATTTTACCATGGGTATCCCCAATATGATTTTCCAAGAAGGAATATGGTTCAATTAATTTATTCATAGACTATAAAAAGAAAAACATGGTAACTATTATGAATATGATCAATTTTCCATGTGGATTATTTTATTTATTAGTTAAAGGGGAATAAGTTGTCTTTAAATATTGATCATTAGACTCAATATCATCATATTAGTTTTTGGGAGTATGATATTATAAAGACATATTTAAATAGAAGGTATTAAAAATGTAAATATCTTGTTTTTCATTTTATTCCAAAATTTTAAATTTTTAGGGATTCAGAAAACTAGATATTACATATGTATATTATCCCCTTTATGGTTGTGTTTTTGGATGATATCATAGTTTACATGAAATTTTCCTATGATCATGTGAACTATCTAAAGTTGATTTGGGGAATGTTTTGTGGAACTGAAATTATAGAAAAAATTAAAAAAATAAATTTCTAGATTCATGATGTGAATTTATTATGGAATGTGATTTCTAAAAATGGCCTCTCATTTAATATTGAGAAGTTGAAGGTTTTCTTATCATTGGAGGGGCCACATAATGACACTGATATATGATGATTCCTTAGTATTAATAGATAATATCGGTGGTTTATTGAGGATAGATTCAATTTGGTGTCACCCCTGATAGATCATACAAAGAAAGGGATGATATTCACATGGGATTAAAAATTTTAGACTTTTTTTAATGAGTTGAAATGGATTATAACATCTACACCTAGTCTGATTTTGCCTAGGCCTGAAAAGGGTTTTGTGTTCGGGTATGCTACATTAGGAGATAGTCCGTCCATCGTGCTTATATATGATGATCATATTATGGTCTATGGATCTTTTAATCTTCATAAAAAAATATAAAATTTATTCTAATCATGGGTTTTTTCTTACCAATGCTACGATTGAACATAAGTGTTGGATCCACTAATTTTTTTAGGATATATTAATTATGTTATATGATGATAATTGTTTGATAAATATCTTTTACCAGAAATAATTTAATCATAGATATAGATAGAGGATCTAATATCTTGAAATGTTTGATTTCAACATCACTTACAACATGAGAAAGGGGAAGGTAATCACATATATTCCCTATATGAAAGATCAAACATAATTAGTCTTGGAATTGATGAAATATTGGAACATGATGGGCCTCTTTAAACAATTGAATCTTGACACTCAGTAAGATGATTTGGAAATGTTTCTGACAAGTTATTTTTTATTCTTATCTCTCCATAAAACTATTTTGAAGGTCCAATACTAGAATGATGAGTAGAGATGAACTAGGAATCCCTTTATAGTGTGGATACCATTCCATGTTTGTTTGACCCCTATGATGGTATTATTTTGTTCAATAATCAATTTCATTTCCAATAATCATTTATGAATTTAATACTGTATAATAATCATATTTCATCATTGTTCATTCATCTAGGGACTATAAAGATGTATTATGACATGAGATAGTAATTTTGGTTGTTGGAAATAAAGCACGACATTACTAACAATGTATCTCTATGTGAAAACTATTAGTAGATAAATGTATTGAAATTGAAACATCTTCGTTTTCTCTATCTTCTTCCAATACCATTTTTCAAATGGGATACGTTGCCCATGGACATTGTTTTCAGGTTTCAATGTACTCTACAAATTTGAAAATTCTATATAGGTAGTGGTTTATTGGTTGTTGAAATCATCAAATTTAATTTTGATTAGAGGCACCTCGAAAGTTGATGATTTAATTAATCTTTATTTATAAGTGATAATGATGTTTCATGGAGTTCCCTCTACCATTGTCTAATACATGGACCCTCGGTTCACTTCATGATTCTTATGGAGTTTCTAGAAGGAGATATTAACAATGGTTTGATTGATTACAAATTAACATATAAAAATGAATGGATATACGAATAATTTTATTAATATCTTAGAGGAACTCATTCAAAGGATTAATTTTCATAAATTAGTGAAAGGAAACATAATAAGGGTGATTTAAAATTCTCAGTAAGTGTAAGTAGGATTTGGCCCATTCATTCATTTCGGATTTTTTAGATCATGGAATAATAATTCAAAACAAGTTGAGTTCACATATATCAGTAGTTATCATTCTACGATTAAAATTGGGCCATTTTAGTCTTACTATAATGGTCAGTGCATGTCACCTCTTTTCTAGGAAGAGGTGGGTGAGGACACTCTTATAAAATTGAGTATTTCTCAAGATATTTCATCAAGTATCTAGGAGATTTTTCATTTCCACATTACAGTTTATAGTTTGGAAAAATTATATGCGGATAATCAATAATATTATTCGGATTTTTCTATTGATGACTGAGTATCCTTAAAAGTTTATCCTTATTAGGTTCATCAATAAAATGAAAAATATAAGTATATTATTCTGAAATATATTGGAATCTTTATGGTCCTTGAGTGTAATGGTAAATTTTCTTATCAATTGGAAATAACTATATAGTTAATAGGTTTCCAAAAAAAATTCACATATCTCAACATAGGATATATGATCCTTATCCTTCACATTATCTGAGTTATTAAGAAGATTGAGATTGATCCAGATTTTTATATTTTTGTAAAACTAACAAAGATCATTTGTACATTCTTGAATTTATTGTGTGGGAAGTGTATATCACTTGTTATAGTCATATGGAATCATGGAAGAAATTATCAGAATACAAGGGTAAAACAATCATCAGTGAGGGAATTGTTGTCTCACCTTTTTACAGATCACCCTTTTTCGACAAGACTTCTCAGGGATGTAAAGACCTATTGGGGGAGAATTTAACACCATGGATAAAAATATTTTTCACTATTTTTATCGAATGCGATTTTTTATGGGTTTAGTGTGCATAAATGAAGATTTGATGTTTGTGAAGGGAAGTTTATATTGGTGCAGGATATAAATGGAATTTATGTTATATATACTAAAATTAAAATGTAAAATAGAATTCAGGAACATGCAATAAAACATTTTCATTGCATAATAAATTTAACATCGTAAACATTTTTTACATCCTAAATATGATGTTTTGTAATTTTAACCTGAGGCTAAATTTCATAATGTTGACATGAAACAGAATGCTTCTATAGTATGGATACTAATTTTTTCCCGAAATTCCTCTTCTCCAACATATTTTGACAATTCTCACATCATTAAATCCTTCATTTGACATAAATTGTATCAATATAACCCTTGATAAATTCCCCTATGATTTTCAATTGTCATCTCTCTTATATGTTACTCTATTTTTTGTTTGATATTCACCATGGTATTTTTCTACCTTCAGGTAAGTGATACTTTTCAGCCTCTTCATTTATCATGGATGTAGTAGAGGTGTTGACTTGGATTTATTGGATATTTCAATCATCTGTGGATTCTATTTTGATCCCTTATAGATACATTTTTTGATCAAATTTCTTGTCCGCCCCTTTTGGGAATTGTGTTGTGGCATGTGAGTTCCTCAGACTTTGTAGTGATCTACTTACTACATTCACCGTTTTGTTTACGGAACTGATTTTGAGATATGGAAATCCAATTTAGGGTATATGATTGTAGTTCTAAATTTCTCCTAGTCCTTGGACCGTGTTTATTGTGAATTGAGACCTAAGTTTCAAATATGTTTTTAAAAATCATGCCTATACTTGATAAACCATAATTTATCTTGTTATTATAAATTTTTTATAAAGTATTTGTCTTAATTGGTTTTTACATAAATTGTGTTTTTATAAAATATGGGTTTTAAATTATTTCTGTAAATGAAATTTTATTTTGAAATGGATTGTGAGATTTTGTTTTAAATAGTTTTTATGATTGAATAGAGGTATGATTTGAATTGTTTGTTAAACTTTAAACCTTTTGAAATTAGATTAATAATTTCCGCACTTGGGATGATGTGGCTACTTAGGTGGAAGGTCTAAGATTTTTCCATGTCCATTTTATTTATATGAGGTTTAAACTTGTGGTTTTTGTCTACTCCATAGGGATGGTGACCTAGGATTTTTATACCTTCAAATTACATAACATTTTTGTTATACATAACACATTTATATAATATGATTCCCAAATATCAGAGTAGTATACATCCATCAGAGACATAGAATCATAAAAACTAGTCCATAAGAGAAATACATTATCCTATACATGGTTCTTCATGACTATCACCCTTCTTAGAGTCATCACACTGAATATATATCTTCATAGACCAGGAATGAAAAAATAAAAAGGGTGAGATTATATTCTCAATAAGGTTAAAAAATAGAGAAATATAATCATAAACATGACCATAGGGGTATGAGAACATGATCATGACATATTAAGAGAATACCCTTCATATCATAAGATAATAAATATTAATCATGTCATAGATCATAGTAGTTCATAATACATGAATAATAAGTGAATAAAGAACATAAGACATAAAATCAAAACATAGGAATAAGATAAGTGATTTCTCCTGATAGGGATTATTATAAAATTATTTCAATAACAGTATTGGAAATTATTCCAAGGCCATCTTAGTAGTATTTTTTCACTCCCCTTAACAACATAGTAGTCATAATTATCTCGCATTGTAATCGTAAAAGTATTTTTTCCCTCCCAAAACTATATTGGTAGAAATGGTTAACTCACATTGCCATTGAAGTAGTAAAGGATCACTCCCAATAACAAAAAATTGTAGTTATATATAGGTCCTACCCATAAAATAATTAAATATTACATACATGTTCAACATTATTATAAACAATCATAGCATAACACATATAATTAAATTGGTGTAATAAATATGTAATCATATATTAAACTATTGAAAAATTCTTGTTTCATATTCATTTCTTGAAATCATAACCCTTGAAAATAAGTGGGTTTCATAAAAATATATACCGTAAAATAGAAATAGATTTCATAAACATATAACCTATGGATGAAAATGGGTTATAATAACCTCATGTCATAATGTGTAAACTATTCATAGAAATAACATGAATGGAACCTTTGGATCATTTTCTATAATGGAATGAGTTGCATAAATAGTTTTCAACATAGATGAAAAATAATATGGAGAGTTCCTTTAAAACAATTTCTAGTGGAAAATACCCACTCTTCATTGAAAATTTATTTTTAATACATAACACATTTTTAGAATTTTTTCATAGAAATAATTTTAAAAAATTAAATGGATGTTTTGAAAAACAAAAAAAAATTAAAATATTATTCACATGAATATTTTATTCAAATATCATTTGAAAACAAGTTTTAAAAGTTTTTTTTCAAAATAAAAACGATTTCTGATTGAAGGGTGAAAGTAGATCGAATTATCTTCCAAACTTGTTCATAATTTACTCAAGTACCTAATTATAGAAAAATGATATTAATACATGAATATATCATGTAATATCAAATAAGAATAATATTATTGTATTCTTTAGATATTGATCATAGGATTTCATCAATGAAATCACAGTCATAAATAGTCATGGTAACGGATGAGAATGTTTCAATACACTCATACCACATTGTAACTGTGAATTATACTCCCCATGTATGAAAATGAAATTTCATAGAGCCTAAATATCATTAATAATAAGGTTATTCATTATATAACATGTTCATTGGAAGCATATAAACCACCTAAAATAGTATATGTGCATAACAAAACATTTGAATCAAATAAGTAAAATATAGACCAAATTATATTACATATTTGGTAAATTTTGAAACAAAAAATCCCCAAAAGAGTGATAAAAAATGGATATGTAAATACCTATAATTTTATGTATATTAATTATTTAATTCATTAATGTGAATTATATATGCCACATAAAATAAATGAGTGGTTATTATGGCATGAGACTCATCGAAATAAAAAATGATATGAAATTCCATTACCTTCTATCTTGACTGTCATCGTATATGTACAAGTTGTTTGAATAATAATTATAAATTTATCCATGAAGAAAATTGATAAATATAATACCGTTTAATTTTTTATTTAGACTTTATATTACCCATTTATTTAAAATTATATGTTAAAGTAATGATTCAAGTAATAACAGCTTTGTTTATCATATATGGTCTGACATTTCATTCTTGATCCTATTACTTAAATCATGATTTAATTATGAAAATAATGTACAAAATAAATAAAAAATTATATATATATTTAGTATATAAAAATTTAAAATAATATATAAATGAATGATATAAGAAATGGAATACACTGTTTATGGAGAAGGTTGATCGTACAGACACATGAATGTTGTTTCCATTTTCCTGGAACATTGAAAGAAATAAATTGAATTAAATATATGTATATATTAATATAATATAATTATTATATAATTATTATGTCATTAATATATTATATTTTTAAAAAATCCATTCTTAATTCATTACATCTAATGTCTGAATTAACCACATTGTTTTGAGGAGGCAGTATTCCACCATTCCACAAACATAGATATCGTATTAAAAAATTGGAATGCATGAAGTTAGTATTTATATAATTAAAAAAAAGTATAAATATATAACAAATAACATATATATAATTTAAAAATTTACTTTACATAACAATTATCAATCATAAGAGGTGGTGAAGGTGAAACAAACAAAATTGTGTCGTGAGGGGGTAGTTGATCGTACATAATAACTGTGACTTCATTGACCAACAGATTTAAGTGAATGAATGTTAAGGTAAAACCATAACATATCAAAATATAAGTAATTTTGTGACGCATTATATATTATTTATTAATTTAAAAAGAATAATTTAGTTGGTGGATAAAGAAAATAAATGAATGTAGAATGAGGAAGGATGTTACCTCTTCTTCGGGTCAGTCTTTTTTGATTGCACCAATGGGATACATTAAATGGATTTTAAAAATATAGGATTTAATTAATATGTAAGGGATATTGGTATGTGTATGTGTGTGATATTGGTTTTTCACAGTGTGTTTTAGAGTTTTGAATAAGGGTGTGAGTTGGTGGCCTTTTATATGGGAGGGAGGGGACACACATAGATTTTTTTAATGGTAGGTTTACCAATATTTTAAACTAAAAAGATAATAAAAAATAAAACAAACACCAAAATGGAATTTTGTATGCTGAAATATGTCCATATAATATGTTTTGGACAATAGGAAAATTTATACGTTCCCAATGTTTAAGGATTATTCCCTTATTAAGCATAATTTTACCTTAATCAGTGTAATTAATCATGACCACATTAACTAATAATTAATGTAAAAAATTAATTTGATCTTATTATACAATAAATATCATAATAATTACCATTTTAATTTCCAATTTTCTAAATTAAAATCATATATTCATCATTATTATTTTTATTTCTAAATCAGTAGAAGTGTAAATAACGTAGTTTTTTAAAATGAGATTGTTCAAGAGTTCATTAGAAATATATATCTAAATTAAATATAAAAATATTCAAATGACACAAATTAGATTAATATAATTATAATATATCTAATGTAAATATAATAAAATCTTAGAATGTAAATTAACTATATCATAAAATTAACATACAATTCTATTTGGAAATAAATTTCAATATTTATCACTATTCATCCGAAAACAGTTGTATCTCAAAATAGAGTCCCAAAAATTCACCCAAAGATAATTTCAATATTATAAATTCAAAAAAAACCAAACTTTATTTTTAAATGTGTCTAAAATTAATTTTATTTTTTTCAGAGAAGGATATAAAAAACAGTTCTTTTTATAAATTAGAACTTTAAAAACATTAAGTGATTTTCCAAGAGTAATATTTTCATTATCAATAAAGTTTTTTAAAAAAAATATATAAATAATATTTTAAAAATATTTATTAATATTACTACTACTATTTTTAATGGATAGGTTATAATTAACTCACATATATAATTATAATAATAAAATAATGTTTTGTAAAAACTCAGGGTTGCGTTTAATGCACACCAAGTCAGTATTTCATGTTGTGCAAGAAAATTTGATGTTTCATGTAGAAAAATCTAATTATATATTTCATGTAGGTAAATCTTATTATATTTTGTGTGTAAGGAATATTTAAATAACTATAATTGTAACAAACTAATGAAAAATAATGTATTCAAAAAACATGTTCGTAAAAGACTAGTTGTTACATTTTACTCCCCTTAAAATGAATTTACCCCTCAAAATTCATCATTACAGAACAAAAAAATGAGGATAATTATTATTAATCATATCCTAAACATACAATATATCTTCATCTAACTACTGAATTTTCCACAAAATGTTTACCAAGTGAGTTGTCTTATTTCATAGAATATTATATATACGATCCATAATTTGTACTGTTTGTTAATTATATGAAAGATCATTCTCTAGTGGTAAGCCCTATCAGTTTAGTACATTTTAAGTGTTTGGTATGTATATCCTCATGAGAGATACATGGAACACATAACTTCCGTGAGGGGAATTTAGAGTATGTTACTAGAAATAGGCTACCATCTAGATATGATCAAGAATTTCAAAGGGACTAATATATCTGGGGCTTAGTTTCCCTTCCATTTGTAAACTCATGGAATTTTTCCAAGAAAATATTCATAAAAATATATTCTCTATTACCTAAAATTTTATATCATTATGTTAGTTATCATCATAATGTTTCATCAAACTTTGAGCAACCCTGATATGCTACAGAATAGTTCTATCCTTCTCAACCATTTCATTAGAAATTTGAGGTACCAATATCTTTCCTTCTCCAAATTCAACACAACAAATTGTACTTCTAAATTTCATCCTGAAGATGTCTTTATAAGGTAACATCTGAATTCTTGAGTGAAAGCTATTGTGGTATGAAAACTCAACTAGAGGAAGGTTTTGATCCCGACAACATTTGATATTTAAGGACAAATATCTCAACATACCCACTAGGTTTTGAATTGTTATATTAGACATACCATCTATCTGAGGATTATAAGAAGTGCTGAATCTAAATTCTTTATCAAGTACTTCTTGAAAACATCAACATAAACATTATTTAATCATCACATTCCTATCCAATTCAATGTAATTAATTACTCCATGAATCATTGCCACTTGCTTAATGTATATTTTTAAAATATGATCTAGATAGAAGTATTTTTTGATTGAGATGGTGTGTGTTACAGTAGTAAAGCCATAGACTACGACTCATATATATTTAAAATCATTAGATTTTTTGGGTATTTTAATGAAAAAATACATAGTGATTTTATCCCACTTCAATTCTAGTATGATTAATGGATGAAACATCCCTTTAGACATTTTCCTTTATGGATTTCCTTTCTAGCATAACAAGCACTGAGATAAAAACATTTTGATATCTCCCTTCATTCAAACCAACCAAATTAATTCTTTTAAAACCTATAAATCCTCATCAATCAGTGATGAATATAGAATTTAGAACTATGAGATTCCACTAATAGCATCATATTTTAATCTTGTGTAGAAGAAACACATACTCTATTTCTATATTTTATCATTGCATCAGGATAAAGGTTAAACATAGGAATATATCATGAATGATTTTGCAACTAAACATATTCCTTCTACACATCCATATTCTTCACTTAGATATAGATTTTACTATTCATTTGAGAATGATAATATGTGTCCCCTTCGATCAATTTTTCTAGACTCATACATTGAAAATATAGAAATATTAGATCTTTTCTAATCCTCATCATTGATAAACTAGAACAATCCTTTCGAATCAAAGCGATATCAATCTTATTGACATTCCCTATTGTATAATTGTATTCTACATTCATAATACTTTATCAAATTTAATTATATTCTATGTTTCGTGTAAAAATCCATCTTCATGAATGTATTTTTCAGTAATTTATGATAAATATATATATTAAACATTTCTATATAAATATAATTCTTCTACATTTTTAATGTAAACATTACCGATGCTAACTCCAATCCATAACAAGGGTATTATTTCTCATGAATCATCAACTGATATGAGGCATAAGATATAACCATTTTATTATATATAAGACTCATCCCACTCTCTTCTTGGATGACTCAATATAGATTTCAAACCTATATCTACTATAGTTTAATGTTTGTACTGGTGCACCAACTAACCTTCTATAAAGTTCCTTGAAATATTTGTCACATTCATATTCCCTAAGGTTCAATGAACCCTTTTGAGTTATATTTTCATATATTTTAAAATAATCATGAAACATTTTCTACATATTTTTGATAATATCCTTCTAAACAAAGAAATATATGTGTATTTGTCTCCATAGATTGTCTATGCTAGAATTCAAAAGCCTCTATATTTGATGGATCTGCTGTAGTATTCTCTCTTGGGACTATATGACCGAAAAATTAAACCTTTTGAATCCAAAATTCAAACCATTAATATTGTTTATATATTTTTTCCTTAAGTAATTTTGTACAATTTTGTATTGTTTTTCATTCTAATCATTTTCCTTTCAATAGATTATAATATAATCTATAAATACTTCCACAAACAAATGTAGTTAATATCTGTAGACAATATTCATTTAAAACATGATTATACAAGAGGAATTAGTAAGACCAAAAGGAATCACTATTTTTTCATAGTGTCTATACATTGTACATAATATCATATTTGGAATATCATCTTTCTTAACCCTAAACATTTGATTTTCAAAATGAAGGACAATATTGGAAAAGTATTTACATCTGTGTAGTTGATAAAAAATAATTAATATGGGGAAGATGGTTCTTCTTTGAAATCATGGTCTTGTTCATGTCTTGATAATAATTTCATATTTTCGTTGATCTATTTTTTCACAAAAAGAATAGGTTCACACTATGGAGGCACGCATTTCTGAATGAATCCCTTCTTGTGTTTTTCTTGGAGTTGCTTCATCAAATCATGAAACTCAATTGGGTCAATCCTTTACGATTTAATTGAAATTAGTGTGGAACTAGGTATGAGTTCTATTGATAATAGATCTTCTCATTTTTGTGGAAGTAGATGAAACACATCCAAAGTTACAATATAGAATTCTTAAATAGAATTCATATCATAATAGTTTATTTTATACCCAAACATTAGATAAATATGACATCTAAATTAGGATTTCTAACCCATACACATATTGTAATATCTATAGTAATTTCATACATATCATGAAATATATAGATGATCATATGAGGGTTTGACATATCTAATGAATATTTTCTTCCATGATATTGATGTAGGTTTTATGCATAGAAGAACAATTCATGCCTAATATGACATAAAATTCAACTAATGGAAGAATTAGAGGAATTTCAAGAAGTGACTTCCCACAAATTTCAAACATAGAAGAAACATAGAATAAGGATGTAATCATCATTCCATTAAGGGTATGAATAATTAATTCAACATATAATAATTTCAGTGGAATTATAACACCCTTAACATTATTTAGATATGAACGAGTAGGTATATCTATTAAAAAATAAGAGATTAGAAGCTGTAGAGTTGATGGTAAGTGCGTAATTCACCATGTCATTATCACACCACTCATCATAAAAAATGATTTCATAAGTCTTTCCCTTATCCATTAGATTAAGATGTTTGTGATGATGATCATCCTCACTAGCCCATGGGTTTGGGAGCTGGTTATAATAATGCCAATTCTTCTTAAACATGTAGAACTGAGGTGTGGGAGGTACATTCTGTGCAACATTCTCTCCATTATCCATATTATCTAAATTATACCCATCACTAAATTACTAACGAAATTACTTTTCATACATGATACATTTATTAGACAACTTAATACAATTTCTTCTATTATATTTCCCACACTAATAGAATAATGTAACGTACATCATCTTCTCTTCATGGTTTTTCGATTTTCCATTCAATACCATCTTTATTTTCATTTCAAAAACATGATCTAGGCATGGGAATCCAACAACCAATTCAACATTTATTGAAAATTAAAAATCTATATTAATATAATAAAATACCTTATAGCCAATTCTATTCTAATTCTTGTATTTAATCCAACAAAGATTATATCTTTGTTACTTTTTGGTTAGATGATAATTAATACAACGTACCTCCCCAGACTTCTGAAATTATCCACTTAGGTACAAATAGATTCATCATCCATTTTCATCAAATCGGGGAACACTTTCTACAGATTTTATTTAATAATTCAAGGAATGTACTTATTTAAATATGATTTCATAAACACATCCAAATCCATGGATTCAATTTGATCTTGCTACCTCATATTCTTAATTATATTCCACCACTTCTCTGAATCACATTATAACTGATAAATAGACTAAATGACTATCTCATTCTTTGAACACTGGAGAATTTAGAATATCTTTTCATTAGTGAAATTAAATTTTTCGGAAAAAAAGTGGATCAGATGACCCCATATAGAATGTTTGCATTGCCTCATGAATGTCCCATCAAAATTTTGTTCCCTCTATTGTTCATTTAAAAGTCCACCATGATTCATTGCTTGAGAAATAGTTGTGATTATAGCAAGAATATTATTCATTCATACTACAAGGAAATTCTATTATTTAAGAGGAATATTATTTCATTATCCATTATAATGACCATTAACCAGGTTCCTTTGGTATCTATCCATTGACTAAAAACAAAATAATAGAGTAAGAAATAATTATCATAATGAGGAACCACATATTAATGATAATTCACTTATATTATATATATGTAATGACATGTTAATTAATCTATGAATATTTTTTCTTATTATATTTTATCCATAGCCAAATTTTATTTAAATCTTTCATTGTGGTTTATTAATTGTTTTTGAATTCTCAAAGTAGATCTCCTGGGAGGGTCAAACAGGTGTACAACAAGTATGGTTGTGTTCTACCCTATTTTTTTGAGTTAGGCCCGATGCAACTTGTCAAAGATTTTACACTTAGGAACATATATGATAGATAAACATCCACTTTTAGTATTGAGATACGGATTTACTTCTTAGAAACCATTCTCTTCATCCTTTACCAAGATTTGAGGAATATTTGATATACATTTCATTATCCTTATACATCTCCTTAGACATTCTCTTAGGGTTATTTCTAGGGTTTTCCAATACAATATTGACCTGGATAACTAAACCCTTACTCATATAAAACTATAAAAACCCTTAATTTTCTTACATTAACATTACAAAACACATAAAAAATACATAAAATATTATACAAACCGATGCCCAAATACTGTATTAGTTTAGGGCCTTTTGAAACAGGAAAACATAAATGCTGGTATACCATTTAATGACATTACCTCCCACTGGACTATTCATGAATATAAACCTTCTTAGAAACATCATACCTAATAAACATCTTCATAACCTGAGAAAGATTACATAAAAGGGGTGATATCAAACAATCAGTAAGCCTAAAAAAAGGAGATATGTCATCATAAACCTAATCATAGGGGTATGATAACACGATCATAACATTAGATGATCGCACACTATATATCACAAAAATGAATCCTATAATAATTATTTTCAGTTCATAATACATGATTAATTAGGAAATAAATATCATAATCTATGAAATCATAACACAGGAATATTACATGGAATTGTGGAAGACACATAGGTATAAAAAATGATTTCCATAATAGTCAAGGAACTACACCTTAGACCATCTTTGTAGTGTGGGATCACTCCTTATACAATATTGGTAGTCATGGTTCACTCCAATGGATATCTTAGTCATCAAGGTTTAGTACCAAGTCCATAATAGTCAATATCATGAGACATAAATCATTAAACAATGCATTGGAGGGAGATATGTGTCCCACACATCTCATAAATAAATCATACATATATGTATTGTAGGATCATAAAAAATCATATCATATTACTTGAAATAAAATGGGTATCAAAAACAAATAATCATATCTTAAACTATGGAAAAGATTAGTTTCATAATGAATTCATCAAATCATAAAAAATGAGAAGAAATGGGTTTCATAAACATATTACCCATAAATGTGAACAGATTTCATCAACATCATGCCATAATATGTTAATCATTTAGATAAATAATATGAATGGTTAAATTGGAGATTTTCCAAGACAAGAATGTATAATGTCAACAGAGTTCGTCATAGATGAAAAATAATTTGGAAATATCCATTGAAACCATTTATTTGTGAAAATGTGATTTCATCATTAAAAAAATATTTTTAAAAAATAAATCAGTTTTTTAAGGTTATTCTTTTAAAATATCATGGAAAACATATAAATAAATCATAAAAATTAAAATTGAAAAATTAAATTCAATTTTCATCAAAAATTATCTTCCACGATTATATTAAAACATTTTTTTACGTTTTTTTTAAAAGAAAATTTATTTCTGGTCGAATAGTGAAATGAGATCAAATTTTCTTAAACACATTTTATTAATTACCTTATGTACTAAAGAGTGGAAAATTTGTATTAATACATTAGTATATAATTTATAAAAAAGGTAGAAGAAATTTAATGGTTATTCATGGCTGATGAATCATAAGATTTAAACAATAAAATCATAATCATAAACAATCCTAATAAACAATGATATGGTTTCAATAAACTCTTCCCACTTGTTAATTTTGAATCATACTCCCCATGTATGAAAATGAAATTACATGGATCCTATAATATTTAAAAAATAGATATATTAATGTTATAAAATGTCAATTTTAAAAATATACACCTCCTAAAAGAAAATTGGTTCAAAAAAACATGTGTCTTCAAGAAGGAAAATTGAGACAATATTGCCATAACGATGTGGTAAATTTGGACACATAAAACCCATAATAGAAGGATAAAAAATGGATAAAAAAATACACATAAAATTTAATATTTTTATATTATAATACATCCATGGGACGTATGTACACTACACAAAATAAATTAGTGGTGAATATGGAATTTATCTCATAGAATGAAAAAGTGAGATGAAATTCCCTACCCCTATGGCATGACTTTTGTCAAACATGTAAATGCCGCATGTATAATAATTATATGATTATAATAAATTTATCACAAAACTATATTTGTAAATATAGTAAAATTATAAATTTTCTTATGGGAATCTATTACCCATTTATAAACCATTATATGTTAAAGAAACATTTTGGTTTATAACATTTTTTTATCATATGTGTTTTATATTTTAATTCTTGATCCTATTACAGAAATAATGATTTTATTATTTAAAGAATCCATAAAATTACATATATATCATATATATTATGTATATATATATATATTATAATCTATAATAGATATAAATATATAATATAATAAATCATTAATAGAGATTTTAGGTCGTATATAAGCATTAACATTATTTGTATTTTCATGGCGTATTGAAATAATTAAAGTAAATAACATATATGTGCATATGTATATAATATATACTAAGTATAATAATTTTTTTCATTTATATAATTTAATTTTACCAAACCCATCCTTAATATGTACTATGTTAAGTGTAAATGAATCACATCGCATTGAGGAGGCAATAGTGCAGACATCCACAATTGATGTTATCGTAATTACATATAGTAGAAGGAATTAATGTATGATTTATATAGAAAATAATAAAGTATAATTAAATCATATATATCATATATATATATATATCATATAAAAATATAGTTCACATCCAAATATCCAACAATAAGATGTGGTATTGGTCAAACCAACAACATCTTTTTGTGATGCGGTAGTTCACCGTGCACATGAACAGTAAATTCACTTCCAATTAGATGGATGTGTGTGTAAGTTCATATATAAATGATAACATAAAAACATCATTGTTTATTTTTTATAAAAATTATTTTATGTCTTAATGGAATGAGAATAATTTTATTGTAGGAGAATGAAAATAAAAAAATTCTTCTTGAGGAGGGTAGTTAACTCTTCTTTCGAAAAGACCATTTGGTTTAAACCAAAGGGCATCATGGGAAAGAAAATTTCTAAAAAAGTGGACTAGAGTGGTTTGGTAGGGATGTGTTTAATTGTATTGGGTAGATATTGGTTGAATCTAAGATGTTTTTCTGGAGTGGAGAAGGGGGAGAAGTGGTGGCCTGTTATAACGTAGTATAGGGACTCAGATGGTGGTTTTTAAAACAAGTTATGTTTACCCATTGTTTTACCTAAAAACATATAAAACATAAATAAATCAGTAATGGAGGTATAATTGAAAAAGATTTCATATAAAATTGGTTTTTGACAAGTTGATAGGTTATTTGGGACCTTGTTTTTACAGGTTCTTCCCTTGTAAAGATTAATTTTATCATAATTGCTAAAATTACACCTAATAACTTTCACAAATATTATTATTATCAAAAATTAAGTTGAACCTAATTGAATATAAATAAATAACTGATTATAACGTTGTATATCAGGTTTTAGAAATACAATTTACAAAAGCGAAAAAAATAAGGATTGATGTTATACCCACAGACATGGCACGAAAACAGGGTTTTAAAGTTAGAATGTTTAAAATATCAATGGGATTATATATATAAATATATATTAAATGTAAAAATATTCCAATTAAATATATAGGATTATTAAATGCATAATTTATTTTTTAGACATTAAAACAAAATTTAAATACCATTTAAACATATATTTAAAAAATATGAAAAAGTGGTAATGGATTAATATGCCGTATTTTTCATTGTTCATCCAAAAAATATGTTTCTCAAAAAAAATCCAAAAATTAACCCAAATTTAATATCAATATTATGAATTAAAAATTGAATATTATTTTATCAAATACAATTTCTAAAAGTTAAAAAATTAATTTTTGGTTCATAAATCGACATCAAAAGATGTTCATTTGAGAAAATAATATTATTAGAGGTATAAAAACCATACCAAATATTATTGTTTTCATTATCATAAAACTTTATTTATATAAAACAATTATAATTTATTTTTTGAACATAGTTTTTACTATTCATATTACCTTTTTTATGCCTGTGTGATAATTATCTCAATTATATAATTTTTGTAATAAAATGATGTTTTTTAGAAACGTAGTGTTATGTGTAATGAATGCCAAGTTGTTGTTGTGTGTAGCAGAAGACATGTTGGTGTTTTGTGTATCAAAATCCAAGCCATTATTGTCTGTAGAATAATCCAAGTTGGTTTCATGAGTATGGAATGTTTGAAATAGTTAAAATGAAAGACATCAATGAACACTAATTAATTTAGAAATAAATTCTCATAAAAACATCAGTTTTGTACACTATGAATGTGTTATAGTGACTCAATCTTGAAATTATAGGGGGGTTCACTAATGGGGTGTTATTATTCTCCATGGGATAGTGTTCTAATTAATTGAGAGTGTACATGTTTTTGGTTGGGTATGAGTGGTCTGCAAGCCTATCATGTTGTGATCCTTATCCTAATTACCATTGTTCCTTAGCATTGATCTTTTTTCAATTTGATATACATGTTATGATAGAAGTGGAATTATTCATTGATATTGGTTCACCTACATTTATTTTACAAGTGTTTAAAAAGGGAAATATTTACAATGAATTTGATATAAAACTAATTTTATTCCTATTTTCCTTGTTTTTTTAAAATTGTGAATGAAAGGATTTTATTATTGAAAAATGACATGGAACACCTATGTGGGTTCTTGCTGATCTTGTTTAGCTCACAGAATACACACACCTTCAATGGTGGGTATACATTGTAATGTATATGGATATAAGGTAAATAACGGTGTCATACTGAGGTAGTGAGATTGTGTTAGACATGAATGGGTTGATGGTGGTGATATGGTGGGAGATTTCCCATATTTCACATGGATTAGTTATTGTTAATTTAAATTTATTTCTCATTTTTTTAGTTTTATACAATTGGATTATATGATTTTCATGTTGTATATCTGTCATTATTTCTCTTTGATTAAGGAGTATGTTCTTTCTAGAATTCATCAACATTTTCATTCTATTGTTTATATGACAATGAGTTTGTTAATGTTTGGTAATAATTATTCCCATTGGTTTTATAGTTGATTCCTTGGTGTTAGTCACCAACCCATCGGTGTCAGGAAAGCCCATTGGGTATGTGGTAGATCAGGTTGATTTCAAATTTTTTAGGATATTCTATTTTGGTTGGTTACACATATAGTGGATTTTATCAAGAGTAAATAAGTGGTACATAATATGGAATGGTACAAAAATGAAAATACATGCCACTAAATTAATAATTTTTACCTGAAATGAATCTATGGATAATATCAATTTAGTAATATAATGGATAGTAATAATTTATTCCAAAAAATGAAAGGATTACTATTGGATGACATCATCATAGACAACTTGTTTTCTCTACCATCATGAAAATTCACCATTATTGTTTAAACTATATGTTTGTATACACCAAAGCCCAATTTTTTTGGTCAGCGGATCTATTTTATAAGACATGTCGATGCATCGAGTGGGGCTATATAACTCTAGGGCACACATGTCACAACATTTCAAACTAATTTCTCTTATATTAAATTATCAATTAAATTTATAAACAATATTATTTATCAAAAAATATCTATATTGAGTAATGAATATGGATTTATTATGGTTTCCACCATTCAATCAAATAATATTTTTAGTAAAAAATTTTAGGATGAAATGATATATGGTTTAAGAAATAATCATCTCAATAATGGAAATATAAGATAACTCTAATGTCCAATTACAGAATATCACAAGAAATTGACTACTTCAATATAAAATATGTCCTTTATATAATCATAATTTTTTAAAATAAATCAATGTCTTTTGGATTATAAAATAAAAATTAATATAAGAGTTTTCGTAATAAAAAAATGAAATATTGTTAAATAATATAAAAGTATAAATATTTTATAGTATCATGAAATTCCATTAATTCCATTTACATTTAAAAATATCCATTATTAATTATTTTAATGTAATTCAAAAAAACCCATTAACAAAACATTACAAGTATTTCTTTTAAACCCATTTTAAAAGACCAAGAGAACATATAATCTTATATTAGAAGATAAAAAATAATTTTGTAATTTTTTTGAAAAAAACGGAAATGAAAAAAAAAATAAACCTGATCAAAGCAGAAATAATATCTTATTTTCTTGTAGACATTCATTTACCTTATTTATGTTCCTAATATAGGAAAATATAGAACAAAATATTTTAAATACATAAAATAGTAAACCTGAATTTATAATTTAGTGACCATTAATAAATATATATTAATATTAAATACTTCAAAGGGTAATTATATACACCACATAGAAAAAAATAGTTCAGAATAAAAATAAATTTTAAGGGACTAAAAATTGAGATGAAATCCCTTATAAATTTAGTATCAATGTAGTGAGAATTAATAAATTAAATTATAATGTGAAAATAAAGTGTAATCGACAAATGAAATGTTGAAATAAAATTTAATAAAATTATATGTAATTTATCACATAAACAAGGAAGAACACACTCAATGAACTACATTCATAACATAATGAATGGAATTTTGTTTAATAAATTCTTTACCACACACATGACATTCCTTAGATGTTATTTTAATACCCTTCATAAGAAATTTATAATTATTATATTAATATAATTAGAAATATATATAATAATATATGTGATCCATTCGTAACCTTTTATCACTTTTTTAATAATAATTTATTATTACCATTATTCTAGGTGTTAACTTGTAAGAACCTAGGTTTTTAGAACAGGTCAAAATCCCAACAGTGTTTGAATATTTGGTTTGTTCATGAGAAAAATGTAAAAATATGGGATATTATAGAAATGTTCAGACTACATTCCGTGTACCCTAAAGTACACGCCTTGTATTGGTGAGGCGAGTACTGGCTGTCTGCTCTCCCAGTACATTCCATATGATGACTGTGTATAATTTTCCAACTACACGGTGTATAGTGCTACTCAACATGTCGTGTATTCTTTTTCTATGTACCTCTTATGTCTAAGATGTGTGTCAACTTGTGTGGAGCATCCAGGCCATGTGTTTTCCTCTTCATAAGTCGGAATATGGAAAATCCCAATACACGGTGTGTATTTCTTAAAAATCAATCGTGTAATTTTTTTATTCGCTAAGATGATATAGCGTTGCATGTTATTTCATAAAATGACTTATTCTTCCCCAACATCAGGACCTCTGCATTTTGAAATCCTGAAGAACATACCTAGCCATAGATTCTTCATCCTTTATCAGTTCTTCAATCTGTTGGCTGTTATAGGATCGCAACAACTAGACTAAACCCACACACCGTGTTCTATTAATGAATCCTTGCCTAACACATCGTAATTTCCATTTGAGTGGAAATTGCAAGAATTTAACGGAAATATAGATCAATAGTGATCATCCTAGAATTGGATCTCGATATCAGAAGAACCTACATCTACCTGTCTCAGATAGGTGGTACATATCTCTTTTTGTGTTTTTGCAGACATTTAGGTGGTACTACCTATGGTGCGTTTTCGGGTAATTTGATCAAGACCATAATTTACCAGATATTGTCTATTTAATTGATTAATTGACCTATGTGATGACTTTGGGTATTCCATGTTACATATTTTTCATGAGCAAGTCTAGGCGAGGGGTCGATGATCATCGAGGCATTTCGGTCAGGGGATTCCAAAATGGTTATAATTGTTTTTTATTATTTTAAACTGTTGAGTTAAGTGTATTAATCCTTGAAATAAATTATTGGAGACCTTAATAACCCCAGTATTGGTATGGTACATCACTTGGTTAGCATATAAAACTGCTTAGATTGTTTTTCCTGTTTATGTGTTTTTTAATTGTAATTGTGGAATTGCATATGATGGAACCTTTGGGTTCTGTTGAGCATGGAATGGATACTCTTGAGTGATGATGATCACAAGTTGGGTTTTTCCTGGGTTACATTGCGTGGTATTGACCATGTTATTTTGTGTCATGGGATTCATCTTGAGGTTGGATGAATGTTAGGTTGGGCATGGCCTGAGTTACTATGATGGAGAGGTCATGAGACTTGATCGACATGGTTACAGGGACATGAGATGTCGGAGGGGTTGTTGCTTGGGTACTATTTTGGAGATTACTGCTCACCGGGACCATTGAGTAGTATGCATACATAGAGACTCTGTGATGAGTTGGTTTTTACCACTCGTGTGGATAAACTCCCCCGTTAGTTGATGTTTAGGTACTATTGGATTGGGGGTCCTTGTCGTAGGAAGCAACATGGGAGGTGAAGAACCTTTAGGGGATGGCATTGAGGCTATCATGATGGGGGAAGAGGCTCTTCATTATTTTAGGGAAGACATCATTGTCCCCCCAGTTACATTATTTTGAGGGCATACATCGTTTTCCCTCTGGTTTCGTTATTTTCATTGCAGACATTGTTGTCCCTCTGGTTAATTATTGAGGATAGGCATCGTTGTTCTTCCAAGTAACTATTTTTTATTCAAGCCTTTGGGACGTCGGTACTTGGGACACACGATTTCAGTGGCATATGGTGTCAGGTTACATGAAAAAGATTCCGACATTGGACGAAGAAGGTGACACTCAATATTGGTTGTTGATCACCAGTGGAGTTTGTGTTTATTTATGTATTTTATTGTTTATTATTTACCTTATAAATTCATGATTTCATAAACACTCATATTAGGTACGTACTGTTGGGTGGTATCCCACTGAGATACATCTGACACCAATCATGTGCCCTTTAGGAGGCATGTAGACTTTATGGATTTACGTTCCGGAAAGAGGCCAGCTTCAGGATCTTGGATGCATTAGCTATTTCTTGGAGAAAGTATGGTCCATGAGGTATTTCCCAGCTGTAGTTCATTTTTTTCATTATTTATTGTATTATCATGCTTACTTGTTTTTTAGTTATTGTTAGTTAGCCATTGGATAGCTTTTTATATATGGATATGTATGACCTTCTTTGGATGCATTTTTTGTTGTTTAGTAGTAGTTACAGGTGTTCCACATGATGATGTGTTTATTTCTTTTTATGTTGTTTATATTCATTTCTTTCATTGTTTATTGATTTTGATTGTTCTACCACTCTACGGGTCTGGTTCAAATCTGCTGAGTCATTGTTCTGCGAAATAATTATTATTATACTCGTACTAGTATCATCATTATCTATCGATAGGGAGTAGCCTCCCCACTATACATATAAAGACCCTCGATTCTAGTCGAATTCCTTTCGAATTCGAGGAGGTGTTCATTAAGGTAGTAACACACGACCCGTTTAGCACTATTCAGGTGTTTTTTTGGGTCTAGGTTGTTATAAAGTGGTATCATAGGAGCTCTTGATAGAGATTTAGTAACAATTCATTTCTTAATAATAATGAGATTGAGGCTTCACTTTTATTTCTGCTAGTTTTACTATTTGGGATATGGTAGACATGAGATAGGCGGTTACTGGAACTAGGTTTCTAGCTTATGCATGGGTGCTTGTAGCCCCAGGTATGAGGGATGGACCCTGTTTCCATGGGAGGGAATTGTTGTTTTATTTTTTTCTCATACTTTAGTTTATATGATTTCCACCTCAGTGACTCACTAGGTGTGTGATGTTAATGAATTTGATATGTAAACCTTGACTTGGGGTGGAAAGGGAGAATTCGACCTTGGATTACTATGACAAGGCTTGTTTTTGTGGCATTTGATAGGCACATTTTAGGGTATTTCATTTTCATAACTGTATCTTTTCTTGGGGAAGTGATAATTCCATGTGAATAATATCAAATTTCAATGCTTTGTATTACATGAAATGTGAAAATGTGAAATTCTTAATAGAATTGCTTGTTTGTTGCAATGTGTATGTCATGCTTTATATATTTGTATAATTGCATGTGACAAGGTATTTAGGTATGAATCTTGTATGAGAAAGCATGTACTATCGCATGAGGTTACATTGATCACCAGGATTGGGTGACTAGGTCTTCGGTTTGAGGCAAAGTTGGTTGGTGAGACTGGAATGGACCGAGGTACATTTTATACATGGATCTCTTGTGGGGAGGATAAAGAGGCCATGAGGCCAGGATGCCATGTGAATTCATTACGGTGGGGGAGAGTAAGGGTAGTAGTTACACACTACCTTTTACTATATTTCTTGTATTTGTTGAATATATATCATTAGATATATATATATACATGGGATGTTTGACAATTTATGGTATTCAACGGGTTCCTTTTAGGTGACTCGGATGGAGCGTTTGGTGGGAGATGGTATAGTGCTGTAGGTGCAGGATCAGGTTCAGGATCTGGTGCATGTAGAGTAGGAGCCACAGGTATTGTATTAGGGGCAGGATCATGTTTAGGATCTTGTGCATGTAAGACAATATCTGGGTTTGTAAACATTCGGACCAGGGCTCAGCAAGCAGCTCTGAGCTAGCTCGGTACATGTCTTCCATGGGATTGACAAAGGCACAAAGGGAACAAATCCATCTATGGAATATCTAACGTGTGAGTTACAGTAACAACACCCACCACTTATTCATAGTGATGGTGGTCTGTAGGCAGATGATAACTAGATAGAGAGCATGCAGATGATCTTCGAGCAGCTCGAGACGCCTCTAGGGTGGAGGGTCAAGCTATTGACATACATGGTGCGAGGACCAACAAATCGTTGGTGGGATCTGTCGGTTCAAGATCACAAGCATGAAGGGATAAAAAGAAAAGACTTTGAGGACACATTCTTGGAGAAATTTTACCCAGAGACACTAAGGGCAAAGAAATCTCAGGAATTCTTGAGGCTTCAGTAGGGAGACATGTCTTTTATGGACTATGAATCTACATTCACAAAGTTGTCCCCCTTTGCATTGGGTATGGTAAGCGATGACGTGGCATGGGTGAGGTGCTTTAAGGATGTATTACAAAACTCTATTGGGATCCAGGTGAATATCATCAGGCAGGGTTCTTTTTCACAGTTTGTGAATCAGGTGCTCATAGTGGACGACTACTAGAGGGATATGCCCCCAGTTGGCCAGGGAATAGTTTCTGGTGACGGTTCTGATAGTAGAAAGCGAGGATGAGATGAATTCTAGCAAGGCAGTCAGGACAAGGACTTAGTTAGACAACCTCGTAGAAATTCTTTAGTTTTTTGCTATTAGTGTGAGAAACCAGGATATGTTTGAACTCAGTGTGATATGCCTCCAATGGAGTGTCGGGCATGTGTACTGGTCCTGCATCATGAGTGGTTTTGTATAAATCCTTCTTAGATAGCCATCATGAATGGAATTGAATAGATGGTGTCATCTATAGTTGGTTCAAGTTCGGTACCAGGAGAGGGTAGCCTAGATTCAACTACATGTGGAGGACATGATAGAGACAGTATGATCTAGCTAAGAGTTAGTGGCTAGTGTCTGGAGCAGCACCACAGGGAGGAAATGCATCAGGAATTCGTACTTCAGGCCAAGTGCACCCCATGGTGTTTCCAGAGGTTGAGTAGGCTGGTGATCCAGCGATGGTCAGAGGTACACCACGGGTGTGGCTGTGATTTCAATGTTTTCTTTTTGTCATGACCTATAGAGTCATGTTTATTTTGAGTGCATGTGGTGCACATGATCTATGTGAACTGACTAGATGCAAGTCAGTGGGATTGACGCCATATCCGGTGTGTGATGTTTTTATATATATTAATGAAATGTGTAATATCAGTGGCATCGAGGATGTAGGTTACATGAGAAGTCATGGGAATCACAGAAACAGGGATGTGGGTTACATGAGGAGTCATGGGAATCAGGGTATCAAGGATGCATTTTCCTTGAGGTACCTTGGGCATTGGGGCATCGAGGATGCGGGTTACGTGAGGTACATGGCATCAGTTTTTATATTGAGGGTCCATGAGATGTAGGACATCATGGAGGAATAAAACGATGTGGTATGGTATATGTTTGGGTGTCATAAAAGGTTCAAAAGTAGCAATGAGGCGCATGGTTGACGATGTGTCACGAGTGGACCATGCGTCTGGAAAACATGGTAGTGAACCTTTTCTTGTTTTGAGTTTTTTCGAGTTGAGACTAAGTTTTGTGATTCTTATGGTGGGGAGCCCCTTGAGGACTTTAGCTAGAACCATTGAGACTATGGATGTCTAGGTTAAAACTATTAGGGTGGAATGTTCGGTTCCATCTCCAGGTTTCATTTGATAGCTTGGGGATGATCTATATTAAGGTGGGTAGATTGTAAGAACCCGAGTTTTTAGAATGGGTCATAATCCTGACCCTATTTGAATTTCTTGTTTTTTCATTAGAAAACTGGGAAAATCATGGATGTTTTGAAAATTTTAAGACTACAAATCGTGTACCCTAATGAAAATTCCATGTATGGGTGAGGAATGTACCATCTTTTTACTCACCAAGTACATGATGTGTGATGACTGTGTGGAAATATTCTACTACACGGTGTGTAGTTCTACTCAATATGTGATGTATTATTTTTCTATATATCAGTTGGGTTAAAGACTTGTGTCAACCCATGTGGAGCATCCGCGATGTGTGGATATCTCCGCTTAAGTAAGATTACAGAAAATTTCACTACACGACGTTTAGTTCAGAAATACATGTTGTGTACTTTTTTCTATTCGCTTAAATGATAGAGCATCAAGTCATATTCATAAAACATTTTATTCTTCCCCAACATCATTACCTCTTTGTTTAGAGATCCCAAATAACGTACCTATCCATATATTCATCATCCATGATCTGTTCTTTAATCCATTGTTGGATGTAGGATCGCAACAGCGAGACTAAACCAACCCACCATGTTCCCTTCTTGATTCCTTTCCGGATGCGTCACAGTTTCTATAAGAGTGAAATTTCAAGAATTTGTTGGAAACAAAGATTTATGAAGATCATCACCGAATTGGATCTCGATATCATACATACCTACGTCTACGAGTCTTAGGTATGTGGTGCATTCCCCTTTTTGTTTTTTCGCAGACCTTTGGGTGGCGCGGCATGTGGTGTGTTTTTGGGTATTTTATGTGAGAACCTAATTTATCTACTCTTTCCTATTTAATTGTTTAATTGACCTATGGGATGGAATTGGGTACTCCATGTTACCTATTTTTCTAGTGCAAGGCTGGGCGAGGGGTCATTACTCACTGAGGAATTTTGGCCGAGGAATGCCAAAATGGTTACAATTGTTTTGTGTTGTTTTTAAACTGTTGAGTTTCATGTATTGATCATTGATATGAATCGTTGGAGTCCTTAATGACCACAGTACCAATATGGAAATACACTTGGTTAGCACATAAAATTGTTTATATATTTTTTTCCTATTTATGTGTTCTGTTTAAATGTAATATTTTAATTGAATATTCTAGAACCTTTGGGTTGTGTTGGGCATGGACTAGATATTCTTGAGTGATGCTGATCACAGGTTGGTCATGGCCCGAGTTACTGGGATGGTGATGTCATCGAACTTGAGTGGCATGGTTTTAGGGACACATGGTATTAGAGGTCTTGTGGATTGGGTACTATTTTGGTGATTAATTCTCACCCAAAACTATGAGTAGTGTTCACTTAGAGAGACTCTGTGATAAGGTGGTTTTGATCACTCATGTGGGTAGAGGCCCCCGTTAGTTTCGGTTTAGTTATTATTGGATTGGGGGGTCTTGCCATAGGAAGACACGTGGTAGGTGAGGATCCTTTAGGGTATATCATTAAGGCTATCGTGTTGAGGGCAGATGCTCGCCATTATTGGAGGGCATATACCAATGTACCTCTGGATACTTTATATTGAGGGAAAACATCATTGTCCCTCTGGTTAATTTATTTTGAGGACCGACATCATTTTCCATCCATTTTCTAATTAAGGACAGACCTCACAATTCCTACGGGTTACTATTTTTGGGTTGTGATGCCGGGATGTCAGTACATCAGACACGTGGTGCCAGGGGGCACATGGTGCCAGGTTATATGATAGAGATTCCGGTGTTGGCCGAAGCAGGTGACACTCCCTGGTGGCTGCTAAGCACCAGTGAGTTTGTGTTTATTTGAACATCTTATTTTTTGTTGTTTACCATATAAATGCATTCCTCCTTAAAAAATCATATTAGGTTCACACCATTGGGTGGTATCCTACTGTGATTCGCCTCACACCTTGTATAGGACCTTTGGGATGCATGCATACATTATTGATTTATGTGAAAAAATGTGTCCAGCTTTAGGATTTGGGCCGCATTTTCTATTGCATGGAGATCGTATGGACCTTGAGGTCTTGCCTAGATGGAGTTTACTTTGTTGGGATTCATTTCCAATATCAACATGCTTATAAGTTTTTTAGATACAGATGGTTATCCATTTCCGCTATAACACCCGAGACTTTTATGAGAAATATTTTTGTTTTTAAAAATCATAAAAGGAATCTTTCACTACACAAAACACTATCTTGGATTGCTTTACACAAAATCGCAACCTTCCTCGATAACTTGCGTCGTACGCAATACCGAGTTTCACTAAACAATGATATGCTATTAAAATATTATTAAAACTAGCCGTTATGAATAGTAATAACCACTTTATGAAATTTTATAAATTTAATTTTTCAAAATGGACTTCAATTTTCGATTCGGAATATCGAAATTAGCCTAGGGTGAAATTTTGGTATTTTTATGAAAACTTCCAATTTTTGATGAATAGTGAAACCACTAAGTGGTAGTTAAAAGAAAATTTTTTCATAAAACATAATTTTACCACTTCTGTGAGTGGAATTTCAAAAATCCGAGAGTCATGGTTGATGTCAGAAAGTAAAATGTGGTTCAATGAGATGAAAATAATTTTTGGTGAATAGTAACTTTTTACTTTTATTTACCACGGTTAAAAGTAAATAGGGTAATTAAGGGTAAAAATTATATTATTATTATCCTAACACATGTCCTAATTCTATTGGATAAGTGTAATTCGACCAAAAACAACCTTAGGAATAAAATATGACAATTTAGGCCCACATGGAATAGATTAGGACATTTATTATTAATTTATTTAAGGAAGGGTTAAAATAGTTAAAATCAAAGTTTAATAAGTAAATAATTTTATAATATAAAGTTATACATAAGATAAATTCGAATATAAATTTTAAATAAAAATTTAAAATGATTTCCTACATAATGATATTTTATTTGTAATTTTTATACTTTAAATAAGTTATTTTATTTCTGACACAAAGATGATGCAGTAATTATCTTATTAATGAAATATTGACATAATTGATGTTATAAATACACAAATAAATGTAATTTGAGACTTTTTATGAATTCCACTAATTTTTTATGTTAATATGACATGTTATTATTGATTTAATTAATTTTTTTCAAACTAATCATAATGTTATGATTTTCACAAAAATCAATTACTAAATAGTGTCAAAATTGACATAAAATAGTTTTTAAAAAAATAGTATATTATTAATTGTTATTTTATTCCAAAAAATCTATGGTTCGGCTAAATGACTTATATAAGGTTAAATATATTAATAATAAACAACTTGGTTTCGTTTGTCTTGTTATAGTAAGTTTATTAACCTTATAGTATAAGAACACATGAAGAAACGGTAAAGGTAAAATTATTTAACTTAATGTTAAATCTAAATGATAAGGTTAAAATAGGAACCTAAACTGGTCTAAATTCTATTGGATGAGATTATTTCAACCCATCCCTACCTTAGCTTCGAAATAAATCAATTTGGAGCTATTTAAAACCGAAATTGACTTTATAAGAAAATAATATTTTTAGTTTTTCAAAGGAGCCCCTCTCCTCCCTTATCAAAGGGAACCTCCGCCCCCTCTTCCTCACACCACATTGAGCATTCATGCTCTGCCAAACCCTGAAAATTTCTTCTCTCCACTTCCATAGAGACATCCTAGAGGTCCTGGTCTTCTTCAAAGTCCAATTTTAGTTCCCTAAAAGGTGGTCTCAAAGAGGCGTTTCAAAGAAGAGGTAATGTCCGTTACCAATTCTTTCAACTTTATTTCTTCTACCACATCTTCTTCATTAGTTGTTTCTTTATGGAGTAATAAAATCAGTATCACTCATATACGGATATGTTATTATATGTATGAAACAAACCTATTTCACAGTTTATCCATCCTACGGAAAAAGAAATCATCGCGCGTACGTACGTACGGAATACCGTCTCCACGCCGTGGTGTAATATATTTTCCACCACCACCTTACTTGGATGGGTATAATGGTGTATATAATGACTATATATGACTATTGAAAAGTTATATTGATTCTGAAATAATTTACATATACTCCAATACAATTACACGATCATGGGAATGATATCATCGCTCGTGCGTACGTACGGAATACCGTCCCCACGATGTGATGCAACTCATTCTACATGATATTCATTACATGATGATTATATAAATGAATTGAATGAATAAATATGATTTGTACTACACTAATACCATTTTGTTAATCATGTATCTATATCCTAAAGAGAAGGATAATAATTTATTCGACAAAACACGCATAAGAACAAAAAGTAATAAACACCCGAATAAACAAGTAGTAATGAAATATTACTAATAAAAAGCTAATAATATGACCATATATGATATCATAAAAATTTGTATGATTATGGAATAAGTCAATAACATTATTTAAATAATTATACAGGAGGTTCGGACACGTACAAAGCATATCGGACCTAAGGTAAGGGAAATATCACAATCTCATTTTTATCCGAGATTGTTAATAATTTGAAATTTACTAGGGTGTATTTTATCACCCACATCCATGTTTCCTCAATATGTAATATTATTTCCATCCACCTACAATTTTTTAAATCCAATTTTATCCTTCCGTGAGTTTTTAGTAAAAAAATATGAATGGAATCTTTTGTCATTTATCGTACTAGGTACTTTTTGACTTTTTCGACAAAAGTACGAGAAGAATGTTTTTTTAAATTATAAGGCATGAATGGATTTTTAAAACAATATTTCCAATAATCTTTCTTTACAAGTTTTCAAGTTTATTTTTAATCAATTTCTTTTAGTTTAGAATTTTATGACATATTAAGAAAGGAAAAGTGTTTTTGTAGTAGAAAGGATATTTTCCTCAACAATAGAGTTCAAGTGTTTTATCAAAATTATTTTCCATCTAAGATAATAAAGGGTTCTGTTTTTATACCTATTATTAAATTTATTTTATTATGTTGTGATGGAATTATTTTTATTAAATCTTTTATATTATATGAATTTTTTTATGATATCACGATGTTTAATATTCCCATTTTTATTACATGTGTTATGCTATGATGTATGGTTTATGATTTTGTGGCACACATAAGAATGGTATAATTATGAGATGGGTGGGACCTATATCTCCCTCCAATTCATTGGGTAAAGATTTTATATCTCATGACATAGACATGGCTGGAATGGTAGGTTAAACCGGTTCAGTGAAACAGGACTGAAACGAGGATTGAACTCGGTTCAAAAATGGACTTTGTCCACTAAGATAATCTTGTAAATGAGTCTTGAATAATAAGAAATGACTTCTTATGAGTATCTGTGTATACCACAAGGTTCCATGTTTTATGTTATGATTATTCGGATTACATTTCACTTCTATGATTTATCCCATGGTATGAAATTATGATTTCTTTTGCAGGTTATGATTTACAAAATGTTATGTTCATTATGTGATTGATTTTTCTTTTGTTTACCCTTACTGAGCATTTGAGCTCACCCTTTTGTATGTTTTATTTCCCTAGGTCATGAAGAAGGTTATTAATTAGGATATGCCAAAAATGGACTATAGATATGATAAAATAAGTGGGAGGAAAAGTAGATGCTTTATGAACCAGTTGTTTATGTTTCCAAGTTTCTAAAGACTCTATACCTATACGGTCCTTTCCTAGTTTTGTTATATGTCGTAATAAGTGTGCTTCAATTCTGAGGTAATAACAGTGTATGTAAAGTATGAGTCATTATAGTTGGCATCAGAGGAAAGGTATAGTCAACCTTTGGAGACTAGGATGTGAAATCCTTAGTAAGAATCCAAAGGATAATTCTAAGCATAGAACACAATCTTAGTTTTTTAGAAATGTCCATGAATAACCTAGGATAACACCTTAAGTGTGAAATTTTATTCTTGATTATGTGGTTTTCCTATTATAATTATTGTTTACCACACTATTCTTCTTGGTTTTAGTCAATGGATGGAACCCGAAGGAACCGTGTTAATGCGGAATGCGACGGGCAATGCAATGATTATCCCCTTGAGAAACCAAACGTTATGGGAGATGGAATGAAAAATCTGGTAGCCATGCTCACACAACTTTATCACGCTATGAATCATGCAGGACTTCCAAACAAGCAATGGAAGGAGCAACATTCTGTTGAATCCTTCACGAGGCAGCGTCCACCTTCATTCAGCGGGTCTACTGATCCATTAGTTGCTGAACAATGGATTTGTACTACTGAAAAGATATTTTCAGTTCATAAATGTTCTGAACATGATAAAGTCATCTTAGCAGTGTATCGTTTGGAAACATATGCTGATCAATGGTGGAATCTTATCAATAATACGAGGCAAAGTGATGAAATTGAGTCCATGGAATGGGATGAGTTCACGAACTTATTTTTCAATAAGTATTTCCCTCGTATTCTCCGACCAAAGATGGAGAAAGAGTTTCTTGAACTGAAGAAAAAGGATGATGAATCTGTTGGTACCTATGAAGCAAATTTTACAAGACTTGAAAAGTACGCTTCTGGTATTATTATCCAACCTGAGAGTAAGATCGATCGATTATTTAGTGGCTTAAAACCAAGTCTTCGAAGGGCGTTAGCCATAAGAGACTTCAATAGCTACGAGGAAATCGTTCGATGTGCTCTCAAAGTCGAGATGGAGATTGGAGTAACCCATCAGTCATACGGGTTTGATAAGAAGAGGAAAATGGATTTCAAAGGAAAATCTACAGAACACACTGAAAAGAAGATGAGTTTTCCCTTATGATCAATGTGTGGAATGAAACATGGAGGGAGTTGTCTTAAAGGGACATGAAAATGTTTCAAATGTTGAAAGGAAGGTCATCGGGCATTTGAATGCTGCAATGATGGGAATAAGATGTCTAATGATGAAAACAAAGGAAGGGATACACAGAATGAACCTACTACACTTCAATGTTTCAAGTGAAAGGATATGGGGCATTATGCCAATAAATTCCCAAATCCAAAGGTTGATGATGATGGTCGACATCAACAAACACTTAAGGCTAAAGAAAAATGAAAGTCACATGCAATTTCTATCAGCGATGTGGAGTACGATAACGATGTGGTGAAAGGTACACTTACCATCCACTCTAAAGTAGTAAATGTTTTATTTGATTCTGGATCCACCAACTATTTTATTTTTGAAGAATTTTCTAAGGATATCACCATATCACCTCAACAATTAGGCATTGAGTTAGCTTTGACAACCCCTAATGGATCAAGAGTCGCATCAAAAGTTTATAATTCTTCTCCGATCGAAGTTTGTGGGAATGTGCTTCCTGCAAATCTTGTGATCCATCCTATTGTGGAATTTGATGTGATTCTTGGCATGGATTGGCTTTCTTTATATGGAGCTCATATCAATTTCCAATGATGGGAAGTCATATATCATATTCCAGATCAATCTACGATCGTCTATCAATGCAAGGATGAACGTAACCTTCCAGTGGAAATTTCTTCCATCTGTTGGGTCTTGATTCCACTAAATGAAGGTTATTTATCTCAAATGGTTGGTGAGAAACTCACGATTAAGAAAATTCCCATTGTACGAGAGTTTGATGATGTCTTTCCGGAGGAATTACCGGGTCTTCCACCAAATCGTGAAGTTGAGTTTTCAATAGAACTCATACCAGGAGCTTTGCCTATTTCAATGACACCTTATAGAATGGACCCAATTGAGTTGCAGGAATTGAAGAAGCAACTCCAAGTGAATCTTGATAAGGGGTTCATATGCAATAGTGTGTCACCTTGGGGAGCACCTGTTCTGTTTTTTAAGAAGAAAGATGGATCAATGAGACTCTGCATTAATTATCGAGAACTTAACAAGATTACTATCAAGAAAACAAATCCTCTCCCACGCATTGATGACTTATTTAACCAACTACGCGGAGCTCAATACTTTTCCAAGATTGATCTTCATTCAGGGTATCATCAATTAAGGGTCAAAAGGGAGGATATACCAAAGACAGATTTTCGTACAAGGTATGGACACTATGAATTTATAGTGATGCCATTTGGTCTTACTAATTCCCCTACTATCTTCATGGATCTAATGAATAAATTCTTTAGAGAATATCTTGATCAGTTTGTGGTAGGGTTTATAGACGATATTCTTGTCTATTCAAAGAGCAAGGAAGAACATGATGATCACATGAGAATTATATTGAAGACCCTAAGAAAAGAGAATATTTATGCCAAATTTACCATGTGTGAATTTTGGCTTCAAAAAGATTCATTTCTGGGTCACATAAACTCAAAAGAGGGGATATCTGGGGATCCAGCAAAAACAGAGGTTATCGAATGATGGTCGAGACCAACAACATTGACTGAGATCCGAAGTATTCTTGGTTTGGCTGGATATTATCGATGTTTTGTGATAGATTTTTCACTATTATTTAATCCACTCACCAAGTTGACTCAGAAAGGAGTTAAGTTTGTTTGGACAGAGGAATGTGAAGAGAATTTCAAGGAGTTGAAAAGAAGGTTATCCAGTGCACCTGTGCTCACCCTGCCTTGTAGTGGATAACGGTTTGTGATCTATAGTGATGCATCCAAGAATGTATTGGGGTGTGTTCTTATGCAATATGATATGGTGATAGCTTATGCCTCATTACAGTTGAAAATACATGAGCAAAATTTCCCAACTCATGATTTGGAGTTAGATGCGGTAATCTTTGCATTAATGATTTGGAGGCATTATCTTTATGGAGAAAGGTGTGACATTTATACTGATCATAAAATTTTAAAGTATATTTGCACACAAAAGGAGCTGAATATGCGCCAAAGAAGATGGTTGGAGCTGATTAAGGATTACGACTGCTCAATCCATTACCACCCTGGGAAAGCAAACAAAGTGGAAGATGCATTAAGTCGACAAGACCATGCCAGTTTATCCATGATATGGATCACAAAAGATCCAATATTTATGGATTTACAATGGATGGATATTGGAATTATAATGAAAGGGGAAAAAATGTATCTTTCTCAAATGAATGTTCAACCATCTATACATGTGAAGATTAAAGAGGCACAGAAAGAAGATGTAGAGTTACAAAAGAAGGTGAGAAATGTTCTTGAATTCAACCTTGATTGTGATGGGATGATAAAGTTCAGGAATTATGTCTGTGTTCCTACCATCCCCGAATTAAAGAAGGAGCTGCTGGATGAGGCTCATAGTTCTTCATTCTCTATTCATCCTAGAATCAAGAAGATGTACAGGGACCTGAAAGAGTACGTCTAGTGGGATGGCATGAAAAGATGTGTTGCTGAATATGTCTCTCGATGCTTGGTTTGTCAGCAAGTTAAAGCAAAGAGACAAAAGTCTAAGGGGATGTTACATCCATTACACATACCCGAATGGAAATGGGAAAATATCACTATGGACTTTGTCACCGGACTTCCTAAAAGATCCAAAGGCAATAATGCTATCTGGGTCCAAGTTAATCGTCTTACAAAGTCTGCACACTTCATCCCTATTAGAGAGGATTTCTCTCTGGATCATCTTTCCAGGATATATGTGAAGCAAGTGGTAAGATTTCATGGAGTACCACTTTCTGTTATATTTGATCGGGATTCGAGGTTTACCTCAATGTTCTGGAGAAGTCTTCAGCATACTCTGGATACATAGTTGAGTTTCAGCACTACTTATCATCCTCAGACAGATGGTCGATCTGAGAGAACAATTCAAACACTAGAAGATATGTTGAGCGCTTGCTCTATGGATTTCAAAGGTGGTTGGGATCCACACCTACCTTTTGTATAATTTTCATATAATAATAGCTTTCTCTCCAGTATTCAGATGGCTCATTATGAATCTCTCTATGGAAAGAAATGCAGGACTCCAACTTGCTAGGATGAAGTTGGGGAAAGAAAGCTATTAAGACCTGATCTCGTTGATGAAATGGAAGAAATGGTTAGATCTATTCAACAACACATAAGAGCAGCTCAGAGTCGACAGAATAGTTATGCCAACAACCGAAGAAAAGATCTAGAGTTTGAAGTGGGTGATAAAGTGTTCTTATGAATATTTCCCTGGAAAAGGGTCATGAGATTTGGAAAGAAGGGGAAGTTGAGCCCTAGATATATCGGTCTTTTCGAAACACTGGATCGTGTTGTGAAGGTAGCTTAATGATTGACGCTTCCACTGAATCTCTCTCATGTTCACGATGTGTTCCATGTATCTCTCCTGAGAAATTACATACCTGATCCTTCACATGTACTCAGCTTAGAAGTAGTACCGCTGGAGCAAGATATTTCTTATGAAGAACAGCCGATAGAGATTCTGGATCATAGAGAAAAAGTCCTACGAAATGAGACCACTAGATTGGTGAAAGTTTTATGGAAGAACCACCAATTAGAAGAAGCTACATGGGATCTTGAGGATATGATGAGGTAGAGGTATCCTCATCTGTTTATTACAAAGTGACGAATTTTGAGGGAGAAATTCATTTTAAGGGGGGTAGAATGTAACACCCGAGACTTTTATGAGAAATATTTTTGTTTTTATAAATCATAAAAGGAATCCTTCACTACACACAACACTATCTTGGATTGCTTTACACGCAATCATGACCTTCCTCAATAACTTGCGTCATACGCAATACCGAGTTTCACTAAACAATGATATGCTATTAAAATATTATAAAAACTAGTCGTTATGAATATTAATAACTACTTTTTGAAATTTTATAAATTTTATTTTTCAAAATGGACTTCATTTTTGGATTCGGAATATCGAAATTAGCATAGGGTGAAATTTTGGTATTTTTCTAAAAACATTCAATTTTTGATGAATAGTGAAACCACTAAGTGGTAGTTAAAAAACTGATTTTTTCATAAAACATAACTTTACCACTTCTGTGAGTGGAATTTCAAAAATCCAAGAGACACGGTTGATGTCAGTAAGTAAAATGTTGTTCAATGAGATGAAAATAATTTTTGGTGAATAATAACTTTTTTACTTTTATTTACCACGGTTAAAAGTAAATAGGATAATTAAGGGTAAAAATGATATTATTATTACTCTAACACATGTCCTAATTCTATTGTATAAGTGTAATTCGACCAAAAACAACCTTAGGAATAAAATATGACCATTTAGGCCCACTTTGATTAGATTAGGACATTTATTATTAATTTATTTAAAGAAGGGTTAAAATAGTTAAAATCAATGTTTAATAAGTAAATAAAATTTAATATAAGGTTATACATAAGATAAATTCGACTATAAAAATTCATTAGAAATCTAAAAATATTTCCTAAATAATGATATTTTATTTGTAATTTTCATACTTTAAATAAGTCAATTTATTTATGACACAAAGATGATGCAGTAATTATCTTATTAATGAAATATTGACTTAATTGATGTTATAAATACCCAAATAAATTTAATTTCAGACATTTTATGAATTACAATAATTTTTTAGTTTAATATGACATGTTATTATTGATTTAAAAAAAATTTCAAACTATGCATTCTGTTATGAGTTCCACAAAAACCAATTTCTAAATAGTGTCAAAATTGACATAATATAGTTTTTAAAACAAATATTATATTATTAATTGTTATTTTATTCCTAAAAATCTAAGGATCAGAAAAAGGACTTATATAAGGTTATATATATTAATAATAAACAACTTGGTGTTTGTTTGGCTTGTTATAGTAAGTTTATTGACCTTACAGTATAAGAACACAAGAAAACAGGGTAAAAGTAAAATTATTTAACTTAATGTTAAATATAAATGATAAGGTTAAAATAGGAACCTAAACTTGTCTAAATTCTATTGGATGAGAGGATTTAGACCCATCCCCACCTTAGCTTCTATATAAATCAATTTAGAGCTATTTAAAAATGAACATGACTTTATAATAAAATAATATTTTTAGTTTTTCCAAAGGAGCCCCTCTCCTCCCTTATAAAAAGGCACCTCCTACCCCTCTTCCTCACACCACTTTGAGCCTTAAAGATCGGCCAACCCCTGCCAATTTCTCCTCTCCACTTCCCTAGAGACATCCTAGAGGTCCTGGTCTACTTCAAAGACCAATTTTAGTGCCCTAAAAGTAGGTCTCAAAGAGGCGTTTCAAAGAAGAGGTAATGTTTGTTACCAATTCTTTCAACTTTATGTCTTCTTCAAATTCTTCTTCTTTAGTTGTTTCATTATGGAGTAATAACATCAGTATCACTCATATACTGATATGTTATTATAACTATGAAACAACCCTATTTCACCATCTATCCATCCTACGGAAAACGAAATCACCGCGCGTGCGTACGTACGGAATACCGTCTCCACGCCGTAGTTTAATCTATTTTCCACCACCACCTTACTTGGATGGCTATAATGGTTTAAATAATAACTATATATGACTATTTTAATGTGATATTTATTCTGAAATAGTATACATATACTCCAATACAATTACACGATCATGGGAACGATATCATCGCTCGTACGTACGTACGGAATACCGTCTCAACGTTGTGATGCGACTCGTTCTACATGATCTTCATTGCATGATGATTATATAAATGAATTTAATGAATAAATATGATATATAGTACACTAATACCATTCTAGAAATAAGTTATCTATAACCTAAAAAGAGGGATAAGAATTTATTCGAAAAAACGCGCATAAGAACAAAAAGTAATGAACACCAGAATAAACAATTAGTAATGAAACATTACTAATAAGAAGCTAAAAATATGACCATATATGATATCAAAAAATAAGTATGATTCTGGAATAAGTCAATAATATTATTTAAATCATTATACAGGAGGTTCGGACATGTACAAAGCATATCAGACCTAAGGTAAGGGAAATATCACAATCTCATATTTATCTGTGATTGTTTATACTTTGAAATTTACTGTGGTGTATTTTATCATCCAAATCCATGTTTCCTCAATATTTAATATTATTTCCATCCACCTGAAATTTTTTAAATCCAATTTTACCCTTCGGTGAGTTTTTAGTAAAAGATATGAAAGGAATCTTTTGTCATTTTTCATACCAGTTACTTTTTGACTTTTCTGACAAAAGTATGAGAAGAATGTTTTTTTAACTTATAAGGCATGAATGGATTTTTAGAAAAATATTTCCAATAATCTTCCTTTACAAGTTTATTTTTAATCAACTTCTTTTAGTTTATAATTGTATGACATATTAAGAAAGGAAAAGTGTTTTTGAAGTAGAAAGGTTATTTTCCTCAAGAATGGAGTTCAAGTGTTTTATCAAAAATATTTTCCACATAAGATAATAAAGGGTTCTATTTTTATCCCTATTATTAAATTGATTTTATTATTTTGTGATGGAATTATTTTTATGAATTCCGTTATATTATATGAATTGTTTTATGATGTCACGATGTTTATGATTCCCATTTTTATTACATGGGTTATGCTATGATGTATGGTTTATGATTTTGTGGCACACATAAGAATGATATCATTATGAGATGGGTGGAACCTATATCTACCTCTAATGAATTAGGTAAAGATTATATATCTAATGAGATAGACATGGCTGGAACGGCAGGTTAAACCGGTTCCGTGAAACAGGACTGAAACGAGGAGTGAACTCGGTTCAGAAATGGACTTTGTCCACTAAGATAGTCTTGGAAATGTGTCTTGACTAATAAGAAATAATTCTCTATGATTATGTGTGTATGCCACAAAGATCCATGTTTTATGTTATGATTATTGGGATTACATTTCATTTCTATGATTTATCCCATGGTATGAAATTATGATTTCTTTTGCAGGTTAAGATTTCCAAAATGTTATGTTCATGATGTGATTGATTTTTCTTTTGTTTACCCTTACTGAGCAGTTGAGCTCACCCTTTTGTATGTTTTATTTCACCAGGTCTGGAAGAAGGTTATTAAGTAGGATTTTCCAAAAATGGACTCTAGATATGATGAAATAAGTGGGAGGCAAAGTAGATGCTTTATGAACCAGTTGTTTATGTTTCCTAGTTTCTAAAGACTCTATACATATACGGTCCTTTCCTGGTTTTGTTATATTTTGTAATAAGTGTGCTTCAATTCTGAGGTAATAACAATGTATGTAATGTAGGGGTCGTTATAACGGCTCTTTTGATATTTGGAAATGTATGACCTACATTGGATGAATGTATTGTTGTTTAGTTGCAGTTACAAGTGTTCAACATGATGATGTGTTTGTTTCCGCTATTGTTGTTTATATATATTGCTTTCGCTATTTATTTATATTGATTGTGCTTCTGCTCTGTGGGTCTGGTTCGAGTCAGTTGAGTCATTATTCAACTGCATCTTTATTATGATACTTAGACCAATACCATCATTATCCTCTGAGAGGGTATAAACTCCTCACTATACCTATAAATTCCATCGTTGTTAGTCGGAAGCCTTTGGTGTTTGGGGTGGTGTTCCTAAGGTAGTAACACCCGACCTATTTAGAACTATTCTGGTGGCTATTTGGGTTCGTTTCTTTATATATCTGGTTTTTTTAATTTGTTTCATTCAGTCATTTTAGGTCTTTAATCATCCACAAAATTCCATTATCTGTATAACATTATTCATGATATAAATATAAAATATATTCAATATATTTATATATTTAGAGTCATATTTAAAATATAGATATTTAAAAATGAATTAATCCATTTAGGGAGATGGTTGGTAATACATACACATGCATGCATTTTCCAATTTTCGATGGATGGATCAGTAGAATGCTAAATATTAATTCATTTAATATGTGATAATTTTTATATGATACATATCTTTTTTATTCAATAAATATATCTTTATCAACATCCTTGTAATTAAGAAGTGATAAATGGATCACATCACATTGTTTAGGTGGTAGTCCATACGTATGCATGAGATACAATTTCATTTTCCAATGGATTATGAGTTAATAAGGTATATATGATATTATAATTATGGTAGAATATTAACGTCATAAATGTAATATATATTCATTAGTTCAATATTTATAACCACCCGAGAAATGTGGTTATAAAAAACATTTACACGACAATGTGGAGACGGTAAACCATATACAAACAAAGGGCATTGTTTTCTCTTTTCATAGAATTAATATGGGATAGAATATGGATTTACCACATTCATAATAATATATTAGTATAATTATGACTAAATATTTATTATATTAGTACGGTTGGAAGACATTAATATGATGTGGAAGAATAAATAATCATTAAAGAGTCTGTATGGATGATTACCATTTCCAGTGTACTTCTTTTAGGTCTCCTCTTTATTAACATTGGGTTGGGATATTCAAAGGGACATAACCTCTAGAAGTTGAATAAGGATGTTTAAAAAAGAACTATTCCTATTTTTGGAAATCTATGTTGCTAAAAATTGTATTAATAATTGAGAGAAAGGGGGTCTTTTTATAAGGAATGGAAAGGAAGCACATGGAATTTAAAAAAATTAAAATATAATTTAGTAATTCACGGATAAAAATGTTAATTTTAGTCATGGTAATGTTGTTTCAAGTATTAAAGGGTAATAAAATTACTTATAAGGTTTCAATTTGTTCCAAAATAGGCATGGAAATAAATTTTTCACCATATATTATCCCCTAGATATATTTCAATTTTTAGGATTTTCATGAAATATAATAAAGTATTATTTTCATAAAATATCAATAATTTTATTTTTACACTATTTATTTAATACAAATATAAAGACATCAGGAAAGGTATTTAATTTAAATATAGAATTTTATATAAAATAAAATATGTAATATATATCTATAAAAGTCATGAGACACTATAACTAATCCAAAATTGAATTAGTTTTAATATTTTTAAAATAATTTAATTTATTATTATATTTATTGAATAAATATTATTCCAGTATTCTATAATCATTACGAAATTTATTAAATCACTAAAAAAATAAAAAAATATCACAATTATTAAAAATTTAATTTAAATTTAAAAACAGTTTTTATAACCAAACATAAGTTTTAATTATCCATACAAAAAAATAGTATAGATATTAAAACAAAAAAGTGGATTTCTTATCTTTATCATTCACCTATGAAATATAATTTTCAAAATCAAATAAATGTGACACCTTATTACCATATTTTCAAAACAGGGATTGATTTAGAAACAAAAAACTCATACTATTGAATATAGTTTTGTTTTATTTTCATTTTTAGTCCTTATAATTTTATTTACAACATTAATAATCCGATTTAACCTTACCATGGTGAAAATTAGTAACTATGCATATTATTCCAAATAACCAAAAATAATGGGGACTTATTTACCAAATTTGGACTTCCTAGTTCAAAATTTAGAAACTATTTTTGATTATTCAATTTATATAAGGGGAATAAATTAGTTTAAAATTAAAAAACAATACGTAATGAATAACTATTTTTTAGAAAACAAAGAATGCCTTATATGTAAAATTTTATATAATAAATTAAAATATATATATTATTGAAAAGGAATAATTAGATTTATCATAATGTTTGGAAAATAATTTTGTATTGAAACTAATTTATATCAATATTTAACTTGGTAAAATCTTGAACCAAAAATATAGTTTATATGAAGACAACTATTTTCACATTTCCCTGAAAAATCTGTATTTTTACAAAAAAATGATTATTCCTCTAAAATATAATTTTTATATTCTAATTTCAAAAATTATGATGAATTTATAAAATAACATTTCTTAATATGGTATAAATTAAAATATTTACAATATAAAAAATCCATTAAACCAAATTTTTTAAGAAAATGTTTTGTTAATACAAAAGTATTTTACAAAAATATTAGTAATTATTTATTATTAATTAATACATAATATAAATCCTTCATATATATATATATATATTGATTTTTTTAATCCAGTTTTTTCTTCTAATCAAATATATATAAGATAATTGTTACATTAAATAATAATATTTTAATAATACCTCCCAATAACATAATGATCATTGTTTCTTGTTTTATATTCTATTGAATATATTTTTCTCTTATAATATTAGTGTTTTACATCCCCCAACCATTAGATAATTTCAATCTTCACAATATGAACTTTTTTCACACTTAACAACAGATGGACATTTTAAAATTCCTTCTTGGAAAATCCAAATCATAAAATGGAGTATTGAACTTCCTATAAAAAAGGGAGAGGGAAAATTTAATTTCATTTGGAATAACACATAATTGGGTGTACAAAGATGTAAACATTATTGGGATGTCAAAATATTGAAATGGAAGAGAAAAAAATTCCCATGGAATAATATTATGTGATAGGGAAAATAGTTACCTAAAATTTAGTGACCTCAAAACCATAGATATATGATGGGAGAAAATACCTTCAATTCATCAAAATTAATCATAATAAAATTGAAAATGTTTTTCATGGACATTTTCCATTATTTTAGTAATTCATTTACCATTGTGATAATGAAAAATGTAAAATATATTTACATGACATCAATCTATTTTATAATCAAAATCTCATTATATCATTGTGCTTCGATAAATTTAAACATAATCACATACTCCAGGATATGAATATTGATGATATATTTATCATTCCAAAAGCACTAAAACTAATAGTGAATAGATCATAAGATCCATAAATTAATAAAAAAGAATTTTTTCATTTTGGAAATACTTTTCAAAAACAACAATGGTTATCAAAAGTTATCCAATATAATACATTAACCTATAAAACCTAAAAAGTGATACCAAAAGTTCACATTAATCTACTATAAAATAATTTATCCATAAAACCATTCAAAATACATTTAACTATATTTGGAATCCAAAAGATTAGAAATCTGGTCAATAATGTACCTGAATCATTAATCACCCAAAAATAATAATTTAACAAATAATATCATGTACCAATCACATGTATACCCTGAAAACATGTTTTAATAAATCATAAAAATAACCTGAATTTCCATAAAACTGAAATTAAAATAAAAATACGTCGAAACATTAACTGTATCTTTATTAATCATATCTGTTAAAACAAAAAAAGTAGTATACCCCATTATATGTTAATTTTTAGATCATATCATGAATAATATTCATGATCACTAACACTATCATATTTACTTCATTATAAGTCTAAATATCTTTATTCCAACTAATCAGAAAAAACTCCACATCATAATCATATTTATTGTTATTATTTCCTTATTAATTTATTTTATATAAATAACACATTAAAAAAATGACATTTCCCGGTTATCAGTATTATTCAAAAAAAATCCTTCATGCCCTTAATGAAAAACAAATGCAGTGTCCTCATTACATGATCCATGACTCTTTTTAGAAAAATGTTATTATTCATGAATTAAACTATAAAAAAACTAGTCATTCAATTTTTGTTATAGTAGTATCAGTATCTTGTAATTATACCTTTTTCTTATTTTATGGTATGATCCCTTAATGATTGGGGAAGTTGTTTTAATAATGTTACATATTCTTATAGTTGAATCACTATATAGTAGTTTATTTTTTCTATCCCTTATAGTTAATATCTGCGTGACTCTTATCTCCACACTTTTAACAAACTCAAAAACAATCAATCATTTACATGATTTTCTTCCCATAAATTTAACATGGTGGAAATTTCTCTATTCCCTTCTACATCATTGAGGTGTTCCTAATTTCTTGGGGTTCATCCAACTTCTTCTTCTATTGATTTCACATGAAGATATAATATCTTTAAAATTAATTCCCTTTATATTTAAACTTCATGTTATATCAACATATGATGAAAACATTTGGGAAAATATTTCCCATCAAAGACATGTCTTAATCACATAAAATAAATTATCAATATTATTCATCAGGTTATGTATGTTGTTTCCATTATACATGGTTAATTATTTAATGTTATACACATATTATTACATACTTTATTCCACCTTATGATTTGTAGTAACAAACTTAAATTATGTTTTATATCATTATTCTTGAAGTAATCATTTATTAATGAAAATCACTTTATTAATTTTCCATTAAACTCTTTCTATTTCATTAGCCACATTTATATTCTAGATCAAGGACTACCATTTATTGGTATATGCTTTCAAATAATACATTACAAATATATACAATTCAATTTCATTACACCCCAAATCAAGGAAAATATTTTTTACAGAATAAATTCATTGATCAGCTACCAATGAATTAGTAGTTCACTTAAAATAAGGAGACTTCTATCTTGTAATGTGATCTAATAAAGGAGAATCATGTTTTGGAACAAAATGTTGATCCATTGAAGCAATTTTATTCATAAAAACATCATTATACTACCATATTATGTCCATGATAGGTTATTCACCAATATTAGATATATTGTATTTCTCTGTAGGGAAATATCTACATTGTCTATGGGTGTTAATTGTAGTTTTTAGTGTTTATGGATAAATTTAAATTCTAAGAACCTTTGGAATTTTATGAGTATAGGGGGTATACCAACACATTTTTTCATTAAAGATACAAAATATCGAGATACCCGTGGACCTAAATTATTTATTTTTATATTAGTATCAATGTTCATGGGGTTTTAGTTTGGTTTTGGATAATTTGGAGGCTAAAAACTGAATTATCTAGGGTGCCCGAACTATGGAAAATGTTTTTGGAAAAAGTATACAACCACCCGTTAGAAACCATATTCCCCCTCTTGGTCTAATTTTCATGTTTTTAAAACTATACAATATGGTGAAAACTACAATGAAGCCATGTCAACAGTTTTTGGCATAGGCCACACACATGGTTTTCATGCGGTCTAGAAAACCTTGTGCATGACCTATTAAAGGCTTGTACTTAGGTAGTGTTGGTCACACAGTTAGTGCAAGATTATCCAAACCATCCAATACCAACAAGAAAACCATTAATACTATGAAATGTCTAAAATGATCTAGCCCCTTTTTATCTTTTAATATTCTTTTTCTTCTTCTCCACTGAAGAATAGTTGGCGAGATCCCTCTTTATACTCCTCTAATAAGTGTTTAGACACACCAATCATCTAGAACCCACACTTCAATCCATAGGGTGTGTTGGAATCATATTGGTGAGGGATTCAATCCACTTTTGTTGTTTATTATTTTCTCTCACCATATATGGCACTAAATCCATGTGATCTGATTTACTATATTTTAAAGGAGGACACTAAAAATTAATATCTCATTCAAATCAGCTCGATTTAGATATTATGATTGTACATGTGGATGTCTATAAACATGGGGTAAATTTTCATCAGCATTCACTATGATTTTATGTTTATTTTTGTGGTGTTGCATTAAAAATTCATTTTCGTTGACCATGAAAGACAATAATTAATTAATTACTTCCCTCTAAATTAATTATGAAACAATATGGGATGTCTCTAGGAATGATCAAGACATTTCTTCCAAAAATTTGTTGGGTATTGGGATTGAGATATGGTGGGAATTTTTTTTGGGTGTTTTATTTATTTAATTAATTGATTTTTAATCCATATATTTTTATTCTATGTTTCATGGGAACAAGATGGAATTGGAATGAGGATCAAGAGAGTGATGACCACCTATTATGAGGTGGTGTAATAATCAGATGGGGTGAGGATTAAATTATTTGACTTATGATGATCACATGTTGGGAAATATGTTTTTAAGATTAGGGAAACAAAATCATCAAGCTTCAGGTCAGGATCATGTGATTTTGGAGGGTGATGTCCATAAGATAGGGTGACATGGATTGATGGATCATAAGGTTCTTGATGATGTAGCTTAGGCATTTATTTGTTGACATCCTCTCATCAAAGTTGGTTAATTAATTGTTTTGAGTCATGTTCACAATGTAGGAATCTAATGATGAGGTGGTTTTGATCACTCATGTTAGTAGAGGCCTCTATTTATTACGGGATAAGACAATGGTTGGAGGTAATTACCATAGAAATCCATTGGGGAGGTGAGGATCCACCTGTTTATAGTGTTGAGACCATCAAATGTGGGTTGAGGATCACCGTACATGACATTGTTTTTCCAGGACAATCTTTTTAGAATGGACATCACCATCCCATAGGACATCGACTATTGAGACAATTTGGATATTAATTGGGGGAAGGATTCCATTGTTCTTAAAATGTTGGGATTTGATATGATGGAGTTACCTTTGAGTTTAGGTCCAAGGGACTGAGTACTTGGTTGGGAATGCCTTCAAGACATCATATATTGTATTTTACATGATGTGTTAGTTTCCACAAGTTTTTAGGTTATAATATTAGAGTTGGAACATAAGGTTTCACCATGAAAAATTTACATCAGAGGATACCATGGTCTTAGACTAAGGGTCCTCTCCTCTAAAGCTTTCTGATGTAGGATGAAGCATGTAAATTAATCGGTGGAAGATATTGATCTAAAGGGATGAATTTTTATTTATCTGACTGACACGAACTAATTTATAAACTATTTATACACACCTACTATATCACAGATGTAGGATAGGAATGTATTGGTGGATTCCTATATATATTATTTCTCAAAACCTACATGGTACCTTAAGGATGTGTATAACCATTATGGCGTAGAATTCAGGTAAATATTAGTGTTAATGACATAGGTCTTACTACATGTGATATAATGAGATAGAAAGAAAGGGACACTAGGTTCATTCCTCTGTTTATGCTTCCTTTTTATGTTCTTTCTGTATTAGAGTTCTACTATATGTACAAATTATGGTCAGCCATTGGAAATCCTTCTTCTCATTGTATTTTATGACCTATCTTTTCAGAATGTTTTAATTTAGAAGGAAAAATGGTATCATGTGATTATTAATTCAACAAATCATATATTTTTAAATTTTATTATTATGATTACTCATACTATTTCTTATGCTTCTGCCATGGGTGTGTTATTGGTCCCATATATGTTTGTTCGTTCTCTTTTTCTTCAATATATATTAATACCAACATAATATCATCACCAGAGGATATTGAATCCCCACTATCACCTCTTTATAGCCTATCATCTAGTTGGAATCCTTTTTTGTATATTGAGGAGCACTTATAGAAATGTGACAATTTTCCCAAAGAATTATTCAGGTGGCTAACCGGTCAGGGGTGCAAAGAATGGTATCAATTGATTTTAATTAATTCTTTTTAGGTCATCGTACTTGGGATACGGTACACTATATATTATTATGTTTTGGAAACTCATATTAGAATACATTATTGGGTGACTACAACCCCATACATGTGGGATTGGTGAAATTTCCATGGGTCGGAATTACCAATCCTCTTTGCTCATTTTACATTAGAAACGATATTCACTTCTAGTGGTGCACATGGATGTGAGTTTCTTTTAGTTTTGACATGTGAAAATTGGTCTAGCATAGAAAGGGTGGATTTTTGGTCCCTTGGCATGATATTGAATGTGATGAATTATTATTCTTCTGATAAGAAATTAATATGTTATATATATATTCTTGTTGTTGTTATAGAATTTCATTAGAAAATGTGATATATATATATATATATATCTTGGATCTTATAGTATCATGTAGGGATGATGATATGGGGTGATTTTGATCACCAGGTTGGTTGATGAGGTCATCAAATTGAGGTAGCATGGTTCATTAAGAAGGTAATGGCTCATGAAATGTGGGGGTCAGCTACTAAAAATGTCAACCATGGAATATAAGTGGTTTTCTCCTTCCTATCTTTTCTTTGGTGGAAATTTACTCTACTACCTTAGACTAAATGATGAAATTAGACATTGATTTAGTCTGGTTAGGTTCCATGGTGCCAGATTCACAATTTGTTTTTGTTGAGATAGGGAAATGTAATTATCCATGATGCTAGATGTCGTGTGACATGGTTGCGGTGGGAGAGAGTAAGGGTACTGAGATTGTGAATCAAGTTACTCCATTTTATTTAAGAATTATAAATTTATTTTATCTAGGATTAGTAAATATAGTATTTTTTTTAAGTGGGATGCCTACTAGATGGGCTCCAATGTACCATCATGTCTGTATATATATGGTGTCATAAAATCATGCACTTGTTGACACCCATGAGCATTCGAATGAGATTTCTGCGGGGTAAGCAGAGCATGAGGAATAGGCATGAGATTAGGCATAGGCCCCAATACTTGTAGTTCAGCTTCCATATTTGACATATTTTGGGTTGTGGCTTAATAATCTACTTAAGGAGAGCCTATTTTATTTCATACATTTTCACAAAGAAGGACAATAAGGAGTATGTCCTTCAATCACATACTTGACTCAGGAGTTCTAGTTTCACCACCCATTTCTCATTCAATGCGAGGGTGGAAAATGGTGGAATATAATTTTATTGAGTCGATTGAGATGATCTTTCTGTAACATGAGACACCACCATGGTGGAGATTGAATCTATATATTTAAATTGGTAGGGGACTCACAGGCACTAGTGGGATGGGCCGGTTCTGGTGGGAAATCATGTGGGACTGGCCTAGAAATATCTTGACAGAATGTTCATTAATAACTTCTTCCTAGATATTCTAGTGGAAGACAAATCTTAGGAGTTCTAAAGCATATAGTAAGGATACATGTATTTTGCAGACTATGTTGTGACATTCACCAAGTTGTCTTGCTTCGCACTCAGTATGGTTGGCTATGGAAACTCTAGGGAGACAAAATTTGAGGAAGGTTTATGGAATGGGATTTAGGTGTATTTTACACTCTTAATGTTGGAAACATTAATATAGGCCCTGAATGAAGTTCACATAGCCAAGGGAAAATTGATGGAAATGTCATACTTGATCCATTTGATGTCTTTAGGCGATGTTAATAGTGACTCTTTAAATAGCAGGAAGCAAGGCTAATGAGAGTTCCAAAAGGATAATAAATAATTGGACTTAGTCATATTATCACATAGTGGGTCATAAATGGTGTTCTTCTAGTGTGTAATTATAGGATATGTAATGATGTAGTGTGATCAGGAACCAAAGGAGTTACGAGCATGTGGTCAAGTTGGTTATCTTGAGAGGTTCTACCGAAAGCCTTATTAGTCAACTAATATTCAATGGTTGGGGTAGACTCAGGGTACTGGGATCAAAATGGGAGTCGTACATTGTGCTAGAATATAGTATTCGACTTCATGTGGAGGATGCTGAATAAATATTAGGGCCCAATTCATGTGTATGTGGCCACCATCTGGTGCAACATCATTTGGAGGCCAAGGATTAGTTATTATAGATTTTGGAAAAATGAAAATATTGAAACTAATAGGTTCATTGGAACTCAAATATAACTTTATTGTTATTGGTATTCCATGGGTGGGGCCGGGTTTTGTTTAACATAGTAGTCGAGATTGAGTAAGCATGTCTGTTTTTTGGTTTAAAAGTTGCAAGAGAGGAATCTATGGACTAAACAGATGTTGGTTCATAGATTGGATTCGGTTTCAATGATATATATATATATAGGAAAAATGGTATCAGTATTTTTAGTTGATCATAATTAGGTTCATTTATTTTGAGGTGTGTTTTTGTATGGAATCTGTTTCAATGGGGGAAAGGTCTGAGGTGCAAATCACAAAGATTTGTTTTGAGAATCTGATGAGATGTGGACCCACATAGGTTTCCTATGATGCAAGAACATTAGGAATACAAAAATGAGTTTTGGGACATGATTAGTTTCTGGTATGATACAAGAGCACCAAATGAGGTACATGGGTTAAGATACATCATAGGAGGACATTTTGTCCAAATATGGTCAACAGGCCATTAGTTTTGTATGAGTTTTTGGTTAGGAAACGACTAGGGTAAGTAAATTATAAAGAGGGGAACCCATTTTGGTATTTTAAAATTTCCCTTTGGGATACTATGCTTTTAATGAGATTGGTATGTTAAGTTCCATTTATGGGTTTTTTGATAGCTCGAGGATGAAATATAATATGATGGGGAGACTGTAACATCATGGGATTTTAGAGTGGTTTGAATTCCTATCCAGTCTAATATTTTTAGAGTTTGGTGGGTACAGAAATCCTTCTCTTAAATTATGGAACATAATTATACTACTACCTTTGACCCAATGCATTTCATTTATATGAGTATTGATGCTCATCATGTGTCTCAAGGTTTTTGTTGAGTTTTGTGTTTGTTTGAGGAAGAATCAAAATGTTTCTAGGGTTTATTGACTGGAGTGTGTAGTTTTGAAAAACCATGTGGACTCCTAGGATAAATAGTGTATATCCCCAGTTATACTATGAATTGTTTTTGAGAATTTGAAGGAGGTGGTGCCCAACCATTCCACCATGAAAAAATGTTTTTATAGAGGGATCAGGCTCAATTTGTGTATGATTTAGAAAACCATGTGCATCAACCACGTGATTCTTTTTATTGGGTACTAGGGATCATACGGTGAGTGCATGGTTAGTCCAAGGTTAGTCAGACCATGCAAGCTAACCCCACGTCCCAAGAAATGTTTTAAAATTATAAAATTTCTTGCCCCATTTTATTTGTTCTTTTACCTTTTATTATCCTCCACATGCTCAAAAATGGAGAACTATCTTTCACTTCCTAATTTAATAATTAATCCACCATTCTCATATGGATTGCATTCATTAAGCTTCTGGGTGAATTGTAACCTTTTTGGCGAGTGCTTCAATCGTCCTTACTCTTTTATTCATGTCCCACACCATGTGGAACACTAAATATGTGTGATATGATTTACCCTATTTTCATTACATTTTCTAAAAATATATTTTATTCCAAACCAGATCGAATTAGAGGATAATATTAGACGAGAATATGTCTATCAACATAATCTATATGGTTCTCGTCTTTCTCAATGGGTTTTTTGTTTTTTCTACTGATAGGCTTTGAGAATTCCATTGGGTAGATAGAGAGAGACCCTAATAAATTAATTCATTGACTTTATAATAATTATGAATCCATTTGGGATGACTCTAGACATGATCAATACTTTTAATCCAAAATTAAGTAGGGTATAGGGATTGTGACCACTTCGGAAGTTAAGACGGTTGTGTTAATTATTAAATAAAATTAATTTTTAATTAATTGGTTTTCGTGTGATGTGTTCCATGTGAACTGTATGGGTATGGCTTAAAGATAAATTTGGGATTACAACCTATGTTGAGGTGATGTAATCATCATATTGGGAGAGGCCCAAATTTTATGTGATATTTTGATCAGATATTTGGTGACATGGTTATCAGAGTGAGGTGATAAGTTAATCATTCTACCGGAGAGGATCAAGTGATTCTTGAAAGGGATAAACATCAGATAGAGAGATATGGGTACAAGGGTATGAGGTTTCATATGATGTGTCATGGGTATTAATTTTGTGAATTCCCCTCACCTGTGTTGGAAAAAGCACCATTTTTAGTTGTGTTCACATAAGACTCAAATTATGAGGTGGTGTTTCCCAGTCAAGTGTGTTGAGGTCCCCATTAGTTTCAACATACGTAAATGGTTGGATGTTATTACCATTGAACATCATGTGGACAATGAGGATCAATAGGTAAATGGTGTTGAGACTATCAGTTATGGGATGAGGATTGATATACTTGTGATAGTTGGGCCAGAACATTTTGGGAGGATAAACATTTTTTTTAGAAGCAATCCATTGAGCCAAATGTTATAATTTTTTGATGATAGATATAATTACTCCATGGATGATGGGATTAATTGTAATTCCCTGACCCCAGTTACCTAGAGTATATACATTATTACATAACATTGGCATGATCACAATAGATCAAGTCTCGAAAGACCGATTAGTTTAGCAGTCTTGGAATTACTAGATACATTCGTAAATTTTACATCACATCATAAAGTGAAAAACAATAACAACATAGTGTCTCCATAGACCACACTCATATCCTCATACTATCCCTGTAGGTCATTCATAAAATATTTCTTCACATCCTGGGAAAAATATAACATAGATGGGGGTGAGCTCAAATGCCCAGTAAGGATAACAATATAGCATTAAATTTTATAAATAAGCATAAACATTTAAGGCTGTGTATAACGAAAAAAATCCTTTTAAACATTAACTTCAGCATAATATTGCAAAGATAAAATGAAATAATTCCATTTACTTATTCACATGGATATTCTACTAGTTTAAAAAATCACATGCAATATCAATAACAACTTTTATAATGATGGAATGCATAATGCCAGACTATCATAACCACATAGTCAAGGACTCGTGCCAAGAAAACACATTAGATTTTGTTAAGGCCTTGTTCCAAGACACTAGTTTGTCTCATGATACCTACCTAGGCATCGAGGAGCTATAGCGGGCTCCACCCATCGCTTATTAAGTCTGATGCATTTCTCATATGAACAGGTTTAAACATAACATAAATAATCATATTAAAATGATTATACAAAATGTCCATACATTCTCCATAAACCATGAATGGTATAAAAATAACACATCCATAGTCAAACATAACACAAAACCTTCAATACTATATGGAAGTTTTGTATCATAATAAATGAACTTCAAATAAGCTTAAAATCCATCAAAGGATGTTGACATAGATGAAATCAAACCTATTTGAGAGAAATATCTCAATTCATTAAATCACATAAAAGACTTATAATTATAAAATTTATTGTGAAAATATTATTATAAGATTGTAAGAGAAGATTTGAAGATTTTATAATGGTATAAAATAGCTTCACCCACTGTATAATTTTAAAAAATACATTCTTACCTTAATTCTTTCGAAATGGTTAAAAATGACATTGTTTGGAAAACGACGGAAATATTCCTTTATAAACTTCTTATAAAAAGAAAAAAAGGTTATAAATGATTTTAACCCATATTATATAAAATAGTAAGAATGTTTTGAAATACATTTTTAAGAAACATGGATGTGGATGATAAAGAGGTCCCAATAGATAATTATGTATTAATAACCTCGGATAATGAAGAGATTGTGAAAAAAATCCTTACCTTCCACTTTTCCTTGGTTGAGGGTAGGTTAACCGCCTATATATTGGTGAAATAATTTTTATTAAATTATAAAAGAATCATATAATTTATTATGATATCATATATGATCTTTTAACATTTCTTTTTTAATAATATCTTAGTATTATCTTTGTTTCGTGTGTTAACTTACTCTTTTATTTTTATATGTTTTGTTACATAAGACGTGTTTGTTATGGATATGTTCTATCTTATTCATTTCCAGAATTATATTAAATATTTAAAAATTATTTTTAATCATTAAAATGAAATTTTGTCTTGAATGGATACGATGGGGAATGAATCTAATCGCGTTCATAGAGACGGTAGTCCGTACGTACGGACGAGCGACAATATCATTATTTTGATATTAAAATAATATATAATTGGATGGTATATCATATATAAAGAATAATTATCATGTCATATTTTTTATTTACATATATTACACATCATTATTATTCCCATCCAAATAATAATGTATTGAATAACAATTACACCACGACGTGGAGAGGGTAAGTTGTACGTACGCACGTATGGTGACATGTCATTCAAGGGATGGATAGAATACTGAATCAGGTTGTACCATATTTAAAATAACATCATAGTATATAGGAGATATGGGAGTTATTATTTTAGAATTTAAATAACAATTAATGAAGAAGTTGAAGAAGAAAGGAAGTTGAAAAATGGTGGTGAAAATATTACCTCTTCTTCGAATTCTTCCTTTTCATTTGATCACAAGGGCTCTATAGGATGGCTTTATGATCAAAATAATGCCTATAAGTTGAAGTGAGAGAACATGAGAGAATATTTGGGTAGGGTATGGCTGAATAAAAAGGCTTTCAAGGTGTGAAGACTTAGTTAGTGGTGGTGTCCTTTTATAATGGGGGGGGGAGGGGCTCTTTAGGAAAAACAGAAAGTACTATTTTATAATAAATTCAAATTCGGTTTCTAATGGATCCAAAATATATTATTAAAAGTATAAGGTGGGGATAGTTCGAAAAAAACTCAACCAATAGGTTTTATACATGTTTGGGTTACTTTATTAAACTTGTCTTTTAGTTTTAACTCTTTGTTAATTAGTTTGACACTTACCATGTAACTTTGTATTTTTATATTATATAGTTAATAAACTTACTATAAACATCTAAAAGGACCCCAATAGGTCTATTAATGATACAACTATCATGATATAAGTACTTTGGCCGATAATAAGATTTTTAAGAACAGAATATCAATTAATTATATAATATTTGTTTTTAAAAACTCTTTTATGTCAATTGTGACACTATTTGGTAATTGATTTTTGTGAAAATAATAACAGCATGATTACTTAGGAAAAACATAATTAAATCAATATAAAAATGTCATATTAAAATATAAAATTATTTTAATTCATAAAAATTCTCAACATACATTTATTTTGATATTTATAATATCAATTATTTTATTATTTCATTAATTAGGTAATTATTACATCACCATTGTGTCATAAATAAATTAAATTATCTAATGTCTAAAAATTATAAATAAAATACCATAATATAGGAAATATTTTTATATTTGTTATGAATAATTATAATCGAATTTATCTTATGTATAACTATATATTAAAAATGTTTTAATAATTAAACATTTATTTTAACTCTTTTAACTATTCTTTGAATTAAATAATAATAAATGCCCTAATCTTACCCAAGTGGACCTAAATTATAATATTGTATTCTTAAGGTTGTTTCTGGTCGAGATACACTTGTCCAATAGAATTTTTACATGTGTTAGGGTAATATTAATATCATTTGTATTCTTAATTACCCTATTTACTTTTAACCGTGGTAAATAAAAGTAAAAAGTTATAATTCACCAAAAAATATCTTTATCTTATTGAACCATGTTATACTCCTTGATATTAACCTTGTGTCTCATATTTTAGAAATTCCACTAATAGAAGCGGTAAAGTTAATTTTTATGTGAATTTGCAAATTGTCCTAGGAGGTGGGTAAAAGACGGTGAAAGTTCAAAAAAAATTATATATCTAAAATTATTCTAAACTAACTCCAATGAATTATATTGAACTTATATTGGTATAATGTATCTATTTTGACCTTAATTAAATTTAAAAATAATAAATAATTATTTAAATAAAAATTCAGTTTTAAACTATAACTCAGTGTTTTTCACTATTCATGAAAAATTGAAGGTTTTCAGAAAGATACCAAAATTTCACCCTAAGATAATTTCGATATTCCGAATCCAAAAATGAATTCCATTTTGAAAGAAAAAATGTATAAATTTTCAAAAAGTGGGTAATACAATTCATAAATTCTAGTTTGATTGGTTGTGGTGTGTGTGTTAGAACTTGAAGTTGTGTACAACACACACTACTATATTATTCAAATAAAATCGTACCATGGAAAAATGGGTTTTTACCTTCTCCCCTAATTCAAATAATTTCTACCTCGAAATTTCTATAATTCTATCACATGAAAAGACTTAGGTGATTCTTCAGCATATGTTCCTCGGGCTCCCACGTTGCCTCTTCCATTTTATGGTTTCTCCATATAACTTTTACCAGACTAGTCGTCCAGTTTCTTAGCACTTGTTCTCTTGTATCAAGAATCCAAATGGGATCTTAATAATAAGACATATCAGGTTCCAGATCTAATTCATTTTATGTGAGTACAAGTGTTGGGTCAGGCATGTATTCTCTAAACAGCGATACACGGAACACATCATGAACGTTGGAGATACTTGGTGATATTCCCAAACAGTAAGCTACAAGCACAATTCATTATAGAATTTAGAAAGGTCCTATGTACGTGGGATAGTGTCTCCTTATCATCAAAGCAATTATTAAAAAATATAACTCAATATAATGATTAGGATAGTTTTGATCATGAATTTTCAATTGTCGTGATGCAGAGGCAATAACTTTGTCATTCTGCATAAGGACCCAACCAAGTTCTTTCTTCGATGCATAACTATAAATAACTAACCCATCATTACTCGATGGTAGAGTTAATATAGGAGCATTGAATAATCATTTATTATGTTATTCAAAACATTTTTCACACTCTTTTGTCCAAAAAAATTTAACCCCTGTACTTGTGAACTTTGTTAATGCGATTGCCAATCGGGAAAAACTCTGGATGAAACTTCGATAATAACCTACTAAACCAATATAATTGTGTACCTCGGTTATACTTGTTTGTGCTGGCCATTCTTGGATTGCTCTTATCTTAAAATGATCAACAAAGATTCCATACTTAGAGACAATATGGACAAGAAAAGAAATCTCCTGAATCCAGAATTCACACTTTCTGAACTTCTCATATAATTCATGCCTTCTAAGAGTCTTCCAGATAATGCGTAAGTTATTTTCATGATCTTCATAGCTTTTGGAGTAAACAAAAATATCATCGATAAATACCACTACCAAGTAATCAAGATATTCCTTGAAAACATTGTTCATTAGATCCATGAAAACATAGTGTGAATTAGTCACCCTAAAAGGCATTACTGTAAACTAATAATGCTCGTACCTGGTTTGAAATGCTATCTTCATAATGTCTTCTTTCTTCACACACAACTGATGGTATCTAGATCGATGGTCAATCTTTGAAAATTATTGAGCTACATGCAATTTGTAAAATAAATCATCAATTTAAGGTAGGGGATACTTGTTCTTTATTGTTATAGCATTGATTTCCCTGTAGTCGATACATTACCTCATAAATCCATCTTTCTTCGTAACAAAAAGGACATGGGTTCCCCATGGACAAAAACTAGGTGGAATAAATCCATTATTACTCAATTCCTCTTGTTGTTTCTTTAGTTCCACTAATTCTATAGTGGCCATTCTATAAGGGGTCTTATATATGGGCCTTTATCAAGGAATTAAATCAATGGTAAACTCAATTTCTCATTCTGGAGGATGTCCAGGTAAATATTATAGAAACACATCATCATATTCTATCAGAATAGGTACATTCTCTATTTGAACATTCCTTTTCTCACCCACAGTCATTTCATTCACTTCCGACACAATAATTGAATTTAGTTGAGCTACTGGGGGTGGATCTAGATAAGAATTTGGTGGTGACGATTTTGCTCTAAATATAAGGTGTTATTTATAATCATCTTCAAAAATCATAACCTCATTATTCTTACAATAAATCTTTTCATCATGGTCTGAAATCCAATAAATTATAAGGATTATATAAAATCAATTCATGGGTATGATGTTGAGATCTGAAAATAATAAATAATTATGTGGTCTAATGGGAACCGATTCACAGAACGTCATAGAAATGATACTTCCCTTAGGATTTTTAACTAAAAACTCCCTTGATATATCAAATTAGAAATATCTAATTTTATTAGAAAACTGGAATGAAATGAAACAATGTGATGATCCAGAATCAAATAATGAATTTGCTAAACTTGATGAAACCATTAAATTATCTTCCACCATGTCTTTCAGGGCTTCTACCTCAACAGTAGTGATAGCATAAGCTTGGACTTGATCCCTTGGATTTTTCCGAGGTATGTTCCCCTGAATCTTAGGAAATTGATTTGAAAAATGTCCCATCCCCCTGTAGTTGTAGCATTAACATTGGTAACTTCTTTCTTCCCCTTGAAATCATGATCTTGGGGCCTTTTTCACCACACTTGTAACAGATTCACATTCCATTCAAGAAAGTACCTGGGTTTTTCTTCCCACATTTTCTACATGATGGATATTCAAATTTTCCCTTCTGGCCCTTATTTCTATTCCAAGAGTGATTAGAAGATCTCTTCTTCTCTTGCTTTTCTTTAAAGTCGTAAGACATAGAGAATTCCTTTTCTATCTTGATATCACATGAGACAATGTCTTCGTACGACGAGAATGATTTTGAGACTATTTATTGACAAATAAATGGTTTTAAGCCAATAAATAAACGATCAATTTTACTCCATGGGTTAGGTATATAATCTTTTTCATGCCCTCATAACCTTTTAAAGTTAGCTTCGTACTTTGGGACATTCTCTTCCTCCTTTTGTCTCAGACTCAGAAATTGCCTTTCAATATCTTCTCTATGGTCATGAGGAATGTATTTTTCTAATAAAATATCATTAAACTCCCTCCATTCAATTTTTTATTTTTCATCATCTTCCTTCGTATTATGAATCAATGACCACAATTGATCTGCATCTCCAGTGAGGCGGTAAACTGCCATGAATGCTTTTTCCCTTTCACTACTCCCCAAGGCCTGGATTATTTTCTCTAGGGAACTTATCCATTTCATAGCTACCAGTGGATTTGTACACCCATTGAATGTTGGTGGTTGTTTCCTCATGAAGCGATCTAACATTGATCCTCCATACTTTGGATCATTTTTCTCTATATAGGTAAAGTTATTATTCATAACCTGTGTGACTTGTCGCGGTATGGTGATTAGCTGATTGGCACCAGTTTCATCACCAGCTACACTATAATTATCTTGAGTATGAGGTAAATCCCTACATGGAGTGCATGCATTGATACAGTTTCCATTTATTCCACAATGCTCCATTTCCACACACTGGCATACACTAGATCAGTTTATGAATCAAAATAAATAATTCCATATTTGTAAAACACATAACATAAATTGAACTATTTATGGAGATAATCCATAATCATAAAAAAATATTTTCTTTGAGGATGTATTTACTCATAAACCCTTCACAATGGATTGTAATGAAAATGTGAATTATCCAAAGCATATCCCCTGAGAGTGACATAACCAAGAGTGCAACATGTCCCGTTGTCATGCTGCAGCTCCCGTTTGAGTCTATCTCAAAGCAGTGTTTTCATGTTTTACCCCTAGGTACATTTGTTCCAGAGTTGCCTCTACCTGATCGTATCCAGACATGGATGTATTTCTTAGAAAACTCACAAAATATCTACAATACCAAAATTCTATGATGTTTCCTATACTAATCCTCAAAGTCCATCTTAGGTCTACATGCTCTAATCAGAGTTCATCAAAATCTAGCTTCCAAGGTTTGTACTAAACGACCTCTAAAACAAATTCTAATGCCCCGACCCCAATTACCCAGAGTTAGTGCCTTATTTAATAACCTCGGCATGATCACAAACTATCAAGTCTCAAAATACCGATTAGTTTAGTATCCATGGAATCACTAGATACATTCATAAAGTTTACATTACATAATAAAGTGAAAAACCAAAACAACATATTGTCTCCATATACCACACTCATATCCTCATACTATCCCTACAGGTCCCTCATAAAATACATCTTCAATCTTGAGAGAAATAAAACATTGAAAAGGGTGAGCTCAAATGCCCAGTATGGATAACAATATAGCAGAATCTTTAATAAATAAGCATAAACATTTAAGGCAATGTATAACTAAAAAAATAATTTAAAACATGAACTTCAGCATAATATGGAAAAGTTAAAATGAAATAATTCCATTTACTTATTCACATGTCTACTCTACCAGCATAATAATCACATGCAATATCAATAACCACTTTCATAATGATGTAATTCATAATTCCAGACTATCATAACCACATTGTCAAGGCCTCCAGCCAAGACTACAAATAAGATTTTTTCAAGGCCATGTGCCAAGACACTAGTTTGTCTCATGATACCTACCAATGCATCGAGGAACTATAGTGGGCTCCAACCATCACTTATTAAGTCCAATACATTCCTCATATGAAAAAGTTTAAACATACCATAAACATTCGTATTAAAACTAGCATACGAAATGTCAATACATCATCCATTAACCATGAATGGTATAAAAATAATACATCCACAGTGAAAAATATCACAAATCCTTCAATACTATATGGAAATTTTTTATCATACTAAATAAACATCAAATAAGCTTTAAATACATCAAAGGATGTTGACCTAGAGGAAATCAAAACTATTTGAGAGAAATATATCTTTTTTTAAATCATTTAAATGCCACATAATTAAAACATTTACTGTGAAAATATTCTTATAACATGTAAGGGAATCTTCGACGATTTTATAATGGCAGAAAATAGTTTCACTCACCGTATAAGATAAAAATAAGACATTCTTACCTGAATTCTGACGAAAAGGTTAAAAAGTACCTTGTTTGGAAAACAATGGAAATATTCCTTTATAAACTTCTTATAAAAAGTAAAACAAGAGTATAAATGAATTTCACCCATATTCTGTAAAATAGTAAGAATGTTTTGAAATGAATTTTTAGGAAACATGGATGTGGATGATAAAGAGGTCCTAGTAGATTATTACGTATAAAAACCTCGGATAATGAAGAGATTATGAAATAAACCCTTACCATGTAATATTTCATTGTTGAGGGTAGGTTATCCTCTAGTATAATGGTGAAATAATTGTTATCAAATTATACATGAATCATCTACATTAATATGATATCATATATTATTCTTTAACATTACTTTATAAACAAAATTTTAGTATTATCGTCATTTTGGGTGTTAACTTAGTCGTTTTCTTTTATATGTTTTGTTAAATAAGCCGTGTTTATTATGAATATGTTTTATCATATTCATTTCTAGAATTATATTTTGTATTTAAACATTATTTTTAATCATTCAAATGAAATTTATTCTTGAATTGATACTATGGGGAATGAATCTCATCGCGTTCGTGGAGACGGTAGTCTGTACATACGCACGAGCGACAATATCAATCTTTTGATATTAAAATATTATATAATTGGATGGTATATCATATATAAATAATAATTATCAGGTTATATTTTTTATTTAGATCAATTAAACATCATTATTATACCCACAAAAATAATATTGTATTGAATAACAATTACACCACGACGTGGAGACGGTATGTCGTACGTACGCACATATGGTGACATGTCATTCAAGGGATGGATAGAATACTGAATATGGTTGTCCCATATTTATAATAACATCACAGTATATTGGTGATACTGGATTTGTTATTTTAGAATTTAAATAAAAAAGAATGAAGATGTTGAAGAAGAAAGGTACCTGAAAGAGAGTGGTGAAAATATTACCTCTTTTCGGGTTATTCCAATTGATTTTATCAAAAGGGATCCTTAGGTTGGATTTCTGATCTAACTAAGGCCTTTAAGATAATTTGAGGGAGGTTGAGAGAATACTTGGGCAGGAGTTGGCTGAGTCAAAAGGCCTTGAAGGTGTGAAGACTTGGTTAGAAGTGGTGTCCTTTTATAAGTGGGGATGATGGGCTCTTTAGGAAAAACTTAAAGTAATAATTTATAATAAATTCATATTCGGTTTCTAATGGATCCAAATTTGATTATTAAAATTCTACGGGGGTGATAGGTCGAACAAATCACAACCAATATGGTTTAGATAGGTCTTTTGCACATTATTAACTATATCTTTTAGTTTTAACTCTTAGTTAATTAATTTGACACTTACCATGTAACTTTGTATTTTTATATTATATAGTTAATAAACATACTATAAACATAAAAAAGACACCCAAGTGGTTAATTAATAATACACCTATCATGATATAAGTACTTTGGCAGAGCCATAGATTTTTAGGAATAGAATATCAATTAATAGTTTAATAATTTTTAAAAACTCTTTTATGTCAATTTTGACACTATTTCGTATTTTATTTTTTTGAAAATCATAACAGCTTGATTACTTCGAAAAATAATAATTAAATCAATACTAACATGTCATATTAACCTATAAAATTTTTTTATTAATAAAAGTCTCAAATTAATTTTATTTTTATATATATAATAACAATTATTTTATTATTTCAAAAATAAGGTAATTACTGCATCACAATTGTGTCATAAATAAATTAAGCTATTTAATTTATAAAAATTATAAATAAAATACCATCATGTAGGAAATCCTTTTATATTTATAATGAATATTTATAATCGAATTTATCTTATGTATATCTATATATTAAAAATGATTTAGTAATTAATCTTTGATTTTATCTCTGTTAACTCTTCTTTGAATTAAATAATAATAAATGTCCTAAACTAATCCAAGTGGTCCTAAATGAAAATAATTTATTTCTAATGTTGTTTTTTGTCGATATAAACTTGTCCAAGGGAATTAGGACATGTGTTAGGGTAATATTAATATCATTTTTACCCTTAATTACCCTATTTACTTTTAACCGTGGTAAATAAAAGTAATAATTTACTATTCACCAAAAATTATTTTCTTCTTATTGAACAAAATTATAATCCATGATATTAACCATGTCTCTTAGATTTTTGAAATTACACTCATAGAAGTGGTAAAATTATGTTTTATGTGAATTTGTAAATTCTCTTAAGAGGTAGGTAAAAGACGGTGACAGTTCAATAAAATTTTTATATATCTAAAATTATTCAGAACATACAATAATTAATTACATTGAACTTATATAGTTATTTTATATCTATTTTGATATTAATTAAATTTATATAAAATAAATAATTATTTAAATAAAAATTCGGTTTTGAATTATAACCCAGTGTTTTTCACTATTCATCAAAAATTGAATGTTTACAAAAAGATACAAAAATTTTACCCTATGATAATTTCGATATTACAAATCAAGAAATGAAGTGAATTTTGAAATATAAAATGTCTAAAATTTCAAACAATGGGTATTAATATTCATAATAGATAGTTAGATTGGTTTTGGTGTTTGTTAGAACTCGAAGTTCCATATAACACATGCTACTGTATTATTCAACGAGAAGTGTACTATGGAAGCTTGGGATGTTACATTCATGATAATAGATCTAATTTTGAGTTGAGATCCTAGTGACAAGATACATATTTGGTCATGCCTTTGGGATGTTGATATGGTACTTGGCATGAGGTGTCAGATGGAACATAGAGCTGGGTAATACTGTTAGAGGCGGAACCTGAGGGTTCAACTATACCGATTTAAATTTGGGGTTCACTTGGTATTAGGATAAAAATCATTTCCTATACATTTTTATGGTGTTATATAAATAAGGATAATTTCATCATTGTCATTATTGAGAACAATGTAAAGAATATTATTTATGCGACTTTCATGTTATGTTTTAATATATTCTTTTATACACCTTCTAAATCCCAATTTCATGATAAGAACACGTTGGTGGTGGCCTACTGAGATTCTTTCTCACTCCCTACATCATCCCCTTATAGTGGCGTGTATTATTTATGAATTTTTGTTTTGGTAAACGTTCAATCTCATGAGCTAGAGCATTGTGCTTGAGATAACATGTGATATATGGAAAGGGACCATTAGTTCTTTCCATAGATATAGTTTCATCTTTATTTTCATTCTATATCAGCATGAAAATATGATTACATGTTGAGGTCACCAATTGGTGGATCTCCTATGCATTATATAATATTACATGGTTATAAGAAAATTTTTTCTTTAGTTTATATAAATATAATCTTATAGTGTTTAAATCTCCATATTAGTTATTTTGAATTGTTTATTATTATTTATGATATTATTTCATGTGCTTCATCCCGGGGTGGATTAATGGTCCAGTGTAAATTTGATCATTCTTTTCGGCTACTATATCTATTTAGACAATAATTATATCATTAACAATGGGTATTATATCATCAATATCACCCCATTGCACCATATTTTTTTAGTTTTCATCCTTTTGTATATGGGGAGGCACACTTATGTCCTAGTGGAACTCAGCCTCAAGCACAATTCCGTCGGATAAATAAATCGTCGTGATATATCAATTCCTATTTATCCATTAACCACCACCAATAAATAATGGAACACAATTAGTTAGCTAATAATCATCATGAATATTGGACAATAACATAAATGTCCCAGTAGTGGTAAAATTTCATAGCTACTGTAAAAAATTATCATAATCTTCATGTTAGATATATGTATTTAAAATCTACCTCCAATGGTATTTATTAATATTCCTCACATACCACATTTTAAAACCCCAACTCTTGTAAACTAGACACGATTTTTACTTTATTAAATTATCATATAAAAGAGATATCTCAACATGTAGGGCCGATCAGTTTAGATTTCTTGGATGAGTAGAAGCTTGCTTTATTCCCATATAACATTGGAAATATAAAATACATAGAATAGAATAATTTTTTTATCCATTACAGAAATAATAATATCCTTATTTGTATCCTATGGAAGGGAAATCAAATTAAAGGGATATCACATATTCTTAGTATGGGTTACATATAATGGAAACTATAGAGGTTAAATTAGGCACAATGAATTTTGAAAGGTAAATAACTAAAAACACTTGGTAATTTTGTCAATAAATTTAACACAGAATGCATCAAGGGATAATATCAATAGAGTAATATTATGGATAACAATAACTAAACTCTAACTGAATAACATGCATACTATTGGATGTTGTGATCTAAACTATCATGATTTCATTACCATCAAGAGTTGGCTCTGTGATAGTTTTAACAATGTGTGGGTATTGACCAAAAACCCATTTAATTTTGTTAATTTATTAGTCTCATGATACTTATTGATGCATAGAGAGGCTATATAATTTCTAGCCACCCCTATCACAAAATTTCCAATGAATTCCTAATATATTTCTTGATCAATTCAGTTTATAAAAATTATGCCTTATCAACAAATATATTTTTTGAGTAAAGTGTAGAAATTTTTCATGGTTTTCCCATGTCAATCAAATATATTTCATAGTCAAATACCATTTATAGAAATTATATATTTTTTATGAATAAGGATATCCCTTATAGATATTTTAATGAAATTAAATTTTTACAAAAATTAGGACAATAATTAATATTTTTCAATATAAAATATGATCTTTAATAAATCATAAAGAATGGATATAAATCAATGTATTATAGAGAATAAATAATGATATATTAAAATGTGATTTTGAAAAAGAATTTTCTCTAAAAAATTTCTTAATTATTTTTAAATAATATTATAATATAAATTGGTTTTTTTGGTGAGAAATTTATTTAACACTATATACATCAACCAAAATTTCATTTTGACAATTTGTAATAAATGTCAAAAAATGACCCTTTTGAAAAATAATTTAAATATTCATTTTTATTCCTGTTAAAAATAAAGGCATAAATAAACTTTATTTTGGGTAAAAAATATTATTTTGTAATTATTTATATATATATTAACATTGAATGGAATCATACCTGATCAAAACAGAAAAAATATCATCTTTTCTTTTAATTTTTTTTTTGATTTAAGATTCAAAGAGAGGAAAACATTTAAGAACATATTAAGGATAAATAAAAGAGTAAAATTGAATTGATTAATTAATAAATATTAATAAATATATATTCATATTAAATAACTCTAACAGGAATCATATAAACCACCTAATAATAAATAGGTTCATAAAACTAAATATTTCTCAATATATTGTGAATTTTGTTGAAATCTCATACAACATTAGTATCAAAGAATTGATTACATGTGGAAGGTATTAATTTTAAAAAATAATGTGTAAATAAATCATAATAAAATTATATTTCACTTCACAAATATTCATGGAATAACATGGTCAATTAGTAGATTTATAACCCAATGAATTGAAATTGAGTTATGAAACCCCTGACATCATGTTCTACCTTCATTCATTGTTATTTTAACCTCATCTGTAATACATATTGATTATTATGTGTACATACTAGGGGAATATACATATCTATAATATCATATATGTTACATTAATGAAATTTCATCACCTATTTGTGTACAGTCATTTATTATTACCATAATTTAGGAAATTATCTAATTCATTTTTCACCATTGTCCTGGTTCATTATCTAAATACATGCATCTTGATCAGGGTTAAATAGTCTCTACAATTATTTAATTAAATTAATATCAAATATATTAAATATATTGATATTTATAATCATCCATAATATATATAGATAAAAATGAATTAGAATATTTATAGAGAAAGATGGTCATACATATGAATGAATTATATTTTCATTTTTTGATGGATCGAATGAAAAAAATATAAACACAATTTTACCATTATAAAATAATTTTTACAAAATATATATCATAAATCTTATTTTTATATATCTTTATTATTGGCCATGTAAATAGTAAATTAAAAACAAATCACATCGCTTTATAGAGGTTGTAGTCCACACTATACACAAGAAACATTTTAAATTTCCAAAGGATAAGAATGTAAGATGGTATATATAATATTATAATATAAATAGTATATTTATTTCATTAATATCAAATATATTGACTGTATCCATTTTTATAACCATCTAAGAAATGTGTTTATGAAAACTGATTTAGACCACCTTGTGGAGATAGTAACATGTACGTTTTCAGAAACGTTGTTTTCAATTTTCATAGGAGGGAGAATATATTGAATATGATGGTATAGTAATCATATTAAAATATTAGTATATTAATTATACTATATTTATTAATTTAGGATCAGTAAAACACATTATTAATAAGTATAAGTAAAAAATTAAACATGAATGAGTAGGTAATTGGGATTACATATTCTACTGTGAATATATATTGCATCTCCTATTAAGGGTCCTAGTCATGGTTATTTGAAAGGGAAAGAACCTATAGAATTTATATAATTATTTTTTAATGAAAAATAGGTAGGTTTTTATCTAGAAAGAATGCAAATTTCATTGATAATTGAGATAATGGGGTGTCCTTTTATAAAGGAGGAAAATGATGTAATCACAATTTTTTAAAATATTAAAACAAAATAAATTCATTCTCAATAAAAACACATCCAAATGTAAAAATATAAAAATAAAAATTATATATTTTCTATATAACCTCATCAAATGACAATTTGGCTATTTTTTCCCTTTTAATCATTTCCTTTGTAATGTCTCGGCTTTTCCACGTATTATTTTTGGATAAAATATGGATTATTTTCGATACCCTGTGATGAGATAACATGAGATTCTCTGGTTCTGTATTTCTAGAGAAAACTTTTGAAATATATTAAATATATTAAATAACATGCACATGAAATTTTCTAGAAAGAGTGGAATAACATTCAAATGTGGACCTAGATATGAAATCTGACAACATCTTTGAGATCATAACATGGGTTTTACACTATGTATGACATAACCATTCCCTGTACGGTTTATCTATTAAATGTAATCATAGGAATATTTAAATAAAATATATATATATTTATTTATTTATTTATTTTTTTCGTTTTTTTATCAATCAATACTTCTCCATTTAAGGTGCGGCTAAATAAATTCCCCTAGGTTGGCCAGTCAATCCTTTGATATTTCAGACCACCATGGTAGATATATTCAGGGTGAACGATGATGGGTTGGGAATATAATGTATCTCATTATTCCAATGGAGGTAGTGGATCTCTTCAATGAAAAAAAAACACATCTATTCTTCATCAACAATCATTCTAAACACGAGGTGGGATGGTATTTATTGTAATTTCCATTCTGTTCTTCAATCTCATGAGATCATGAAACAATTCTAAGAACATAATTGGTTCATGCATTCTCACTAGATTTAATGAGAATGAGTTTATTATTTTATCATCATGATTATCCCTATTCGTTAATTTTTTTATTCCATAATTAAAAAAGTCCAGACAAAAAAATGGTTGTGGTTCATTCATCATAGTTATGGATTACAGATTTCCTCCCTCGTTCATCATTGTCATTTTTGTTTGGCCCGTGGTTTTATGGAAACCCAATATTTAATCATTTTGAGACCATTATTTAATGAAACATATCAATACAATGGGTATAGTATTTAATTGGTGGGGAGACCATGAGGTGAGGATGTCGTTCGATAATTGTGGGGGATCAAACGAGAATTGAAATAATTTTTTACCCGATTTTGATGCGCGATAATGGATGGCTTTATGGTGATGAATTTTGAGTGAGTTAAAATATGGATCATGTAAATTGTGGGGAAAAGGATTGATTGAACTCCAATATTTTATTTTTTAAATATCAGAGGTTTCATTGTCACACATTTCAACTCAAAATATAAATACAGTGTTCTGGATAAGCTCGAGAAACATTGTGTGTACTTTAGGATACACATCGTGTGGGCCCCTATCTATGGTGCTGGGGTTCCAACCAGAGTGAAGGAACACATGGTGTGTGACCCCTATCACACAGTGTGTAACAAATTACTTGGGTATATAAATGTATATCTATGATTAGAGAGACAATAGAAAAGGTATATGGTTTGATAGCATGTTTTATACTTGCACACAGACATGTCTTGGACCAGTGATACTTCATTAGCCATGGAATAGTGAAAATTAAATCTTCATGTAGTGTCTCTAATGATGGAATGGAATGTGGTATGTGTTCTCACAGAACAGGCATTACTATGTGTATAATCTTATGGGCAGTTGGTTTTCACTTCCCGGTGGTGTGATGTAATTCCGAAGTATATTTGTGTGTGTTTTTAATATACATTTACTATTTTATATTTAATTTGGTTGAATATACTTAGGTACTACATTTATTTATTTTTAGGTGTCCTCTTGAGTATTGTTTTACACACACATCCATAAGATTTTCTCCCAAGTTTCATTTCTTATGGAGATGATGACACATTACATAGTGTCCTGGGAGGACTGAAAGGCGGTAGAGCATAACTAGAGCTTGATAGACTGAGGAGTTTTACTGGGATATTTCATTTGACTTTATTCCTCACCCATATAGAAGGTTGGACACTTTATAGTTTTGGTTGGGATTGAATTTGACACATTTTTCATTTTTAAATACTTTTAATGTCATAATCTGTTATGGGGACAATATGTATGCATGCATTATTTTAGTTGGTTTACATTTAACAATTTTATGGGCTTGGGGATGTGTTCATGTGTCATGGTACATTAAGGCTAATGCCTCCTATTTGAGGGATATTCCTACTTGGAACTAGTTTCTAGCCCCTAGCCTATTAGAGGTAATATTGGGGTATTCTTGGGTCAGAACGATGTAGGTCAGATCATCATAGCCTTTTTACCCCTCGGTTAAATAATATCGCACTTAACAGTAGTAACGAAATATAATCTTAACGGGTCATAATTTTAGGTATAATATATGAATTAGTTTATAAATGGAAAAGGGATATCATATTATTACCATATCATATCCCCATATTCATCATTCAATATTTTTTTTAATTTTTTAAAAAAATTTAAAAATTATTTTCTTAAAATTTATATAATGTCATTTTTGAGAATTTTAACTAAATTTGACATTAAATACATAAATAAAAATATAGATTTCTAAAATCTTAATTTAACACAACTCTAATACATCATATCTATTTTGAAAAAAATAAATCCACTTTAATGAAACCAAATTTTATTAATTTTATATTTTTCAAATAATTTACTTTATTTTTATAATAAATGAATAAAATATTACCAACATTTTATAATCATGTAATCTATTTAATTAATCACTAAAAATAAAAAATAAATTAACATGAATAAGAAAATTAATTCATACATCAAAATATATTTTATGACTAATTATATGTATTATTTATCCCTAAAAAATATTATATATAATTAAAAAAGAAGTGTGATATTTTTATCTATAGACGTCATTTAAATATTATACTAATCAAAAACAAATATATATGTAACTATGTGTCCATATATTTTATGATCTAATTTTATTTTTAATTTTCCACTTGTCAAATAGGATAATTTAAACTATTAGGGTCGTTTTTTATTCCATGTCATATTATTTTTAACCATAATTACATTATTTAACCTTACTACAGTAGCAATTATTTACTAAAATTACAATTTATAATTTAAAAAATTAGAGATTACAACTATGGAACCCTTATTCAAAAATATATTTCATTAGGTATAATAATTTAATTTAATAATAAAATAAAAACCTCAATGAAAAATGGTTTTTTTGAAATGAGGACTTTTTAAATATCAATTGGTTTTTCTAGAAACCTATATAGTAAAATTGATTCCATTTAACTTAATTTTATTACTCATAATATAAGATAATTTTTTTAAAAATATTTAAAAAAAAATTCACTGTAAATTATTCAAACAAAATATTGTTTTCAATGTAAATTTTTATTTTCACATTTCCATAAAAAAAACAATATTTTGGGAAAAAAAAATTTATTATAGAAAATTAATTTTTATATGATTATTATTAAAATAATATTCATTTTATGACATAAAATATCTTAAAGTGGTGGAAATATTTATAATTTCAATATTCAAAATCTTATAAAAACGTTTTTGAAGAATACATATTTTTATATTATAAATTGATTTCACTAAAATGAGTACTCATTTTTTTATTAATAAATAAATTATATAAAACGTTTATAAATGTTTTATTAATGTGTATATCCCTATACATAATAATTAATCAAACATCGAAATAAAAATGTAACATTAAATAATAATATTTTAGTTGTATATCACGATTCGCTTAATGATCAATGTTTCACATTGTATATGCTATTGAAAAAAAATGTTTTTTTAAAATATCATGGTGTTACAAAGAATTATTTTAAACAATATAAAATTAAGAGAACAAATAACATTATCAATAATAGGGGGATCTAAAAATACTTTGAAGGTTGAAGTTCTGTAATAGTGTTTTTTATTTAATTACTGTAAACTCGGTTGACAACTAACTTCATGTAATAGAAAATAAATAAAATGATAATAAATATAGAGAGTAAAATTAACATAAAAAACATTTAATAAAAATTTATTTAAAATATACTACGTCAATTTGTATAATATACACAATCTACATAAAATTTGTTTTATAATATGAATCTTGTCTCACAGAAATTAAATTCAAACATAGAACCGCTTTCTTATGTCGTATTTATTTAGGTAGGTTCTCATCCACTAAATAATAAAAATATTTTTATTGAAAATTATTGAATAATATATTTATATTTCTTTTATCACACTTTAATTATAATCATTCAATTTTTTTATTACTATTTTATTTCATAAGATAATGACTTGAAAACCTTTTCCCCGTTAATTTAACTTATTCTGTATAAATATTTTAATATTGAATAATTTTAATTTATAATTTTTTTAAATTATTTATTAAATCATATTATAAATTAAAATAAATATAAATAATAACCTCTAAATTTAATATATATATATATATATATCTGGTTTCAATAGAAAATTACACATTATTTCGGTATATAAAGAGGTCAAAAATCATCCAAATAATAACACTTGAGAATGAAATACAAGGTGTGTAGTTATTTCCTCTCATTTTTACTAACTGAAGTTTGAGTGTATAAAAAAGTATGTTTCTACTTTTATTTTCTTTAGGTGGATCTATGATAGTTTTTTATCTAGTTGATTTAATTAGGAGGGAGATTTCATTACTAAAAAACTGCATTCCATTTTCGTACCAAAAATTTTAATTTGTTACGGATTTGGAATGTTCAATAGTTATAAGGTGTAATAAAGGAATAATATAAAGAGGGAATGGTTATCTTTAATTGATAATTTATAATTTTTTTTGATAACTAAGAACTATAAAAAGATATGACACTCAAATAAATGTTAAATGGAAGGAATGAAATAACTGAGATAGAGATGTGGTTAGGAAACCATACCTTAAAATGTATCTGATTAATCATTTAAATGAAAATTAGATCCCAAATAAATCAATGGAGAGACACTTGAAAGTTGAAATGATGGTTTTTTTTCTCAATGTATTTTGATTGGAGGTGAAAGGGATAATGTGGGGGTAGTTATATTTGAGGAAGGGTTTTTTCGCTTTAAATATTGAATATTATTTCTTCAAGCTACATTCATGTAAAAATTATAATAATGAAATTAATCTTCTTATTACTTAAAATATTGGGTTATTATATATATAAATCATGCAAAAAATAAATGGATCCTTCACCAATCTCAATTACATGATACTATGGAAATGGTTTATTGGGATTAAATACATTTTTTGTTATAGAATGATTAATATATGTTTCTAAACACAACATATTATATTATCATTATTTTATTTGGAATTTTTTTTAGGAAATATTTCATAACGTTTTTCATGTTTACATTATAGTGGTCTTATAAAGGATGTGGTATTCGTAATATTTTTATTATTTTATATTTTACAATAATTAAACATCCTCTGAATAAGGAAAAAAATATTTCTAACCTAATTCAAAATGATGATTCGATGTTTTTAATCTTTTCATGATAAAATAATTCTCTAACGATGGTAAATTTACTTAATAATGAACATAACTTATATATATCATCATTATGATTTTGTTTGTAAAAATTCAATAACACGTAATATATTAAATATATTTTTTCCCAAGAATTTATCTATATTTACTAATAATTTTCTTATTTAAATTTTCTCTAAAAAATAATTTTTTCCTCACAAAAAAAATCTTTATTTATTTGATTAGACTCATGAATAAATAATGGTTAAATTATAATAAATGAATATTGAGTCCAATTTTACAACTGGTGGGATCCTTTAACTCCACATGCTAATGAGAGTACGCAAGATATAAATTATATTTACATGAATATATAAAACATAACATCCTTTACTGAAATTATTTTTTGGGACTGTATTGGAGAACATACATTTCTAGTTAAATGTTATTGGCCCTATGATTACATGAAATATATTATTAAAATATAGCATTATTGATCTTTGATCATTTCATAAGATTCATTCCAAAGTACATAAGGTTTATCAAGGTATCATTTCCCCGTTCCTAAAACATAAGAATTGTTAAAATACACTTTCTTGAGGTCCCAAACAGTCGCATGCCATATTTTTGCAAATATATTTTAAACAACCCATTAAACAAACTGATATAATGACGTTCCTATAATTATTTTTTATGAATTTGAATATAAAGAAAATGAATCTATGAGAATAACTATGTAAATATTAAATAAGGGTTTGGTTTTGGATAATTTGTTAGAGATATAATATTTTTTTCATGATTGTCTAAAAGGGATGAATTTTGGAATATTATTTAGGATCCCTAACGATAAAACAAGGAATCGTAAATATATCAATGAATTTTCCTTTGTTGAACCAATTCATTGAATGATACCTATTTGACATCATATGAATCCCCTCAACCCATTTAATTGTTTAGAAAAGAGAACTGTTTAGGAACACATGTATTATAGTGTTTATATAGGGTCACACAAAATCAATTCCACAAAATTCAATTATTTCTAGAATGAGAATGGAAGTAAAACAAGTTTTATTTGATTTCGTGATGGATATTTGTTATTGACACGAAGGTCCACATTGATATAATAGGATTTCATAGAATGGGTAGGAAATAATAATACATTTAAATGACCCATGAAATGGTTTTATTAGTGTAAATGGAACATCTATATTCATCTCGCAGAAAAATTGAGAATGAACACACTATAATATTTTGTATCACATATCATAATGAGAATGTCCGGAAACAAATTATAGAGGTGTTGATCATTAAAACTCAATGTTTGACATTAGATATTAATTTACACATACCCTAAGTCCCTATTTATATTGGAATTACACCGCAAAACCTATGGATTTGTATATCAGCATACCATGGTAAATCACTCACAGTATAATGTTTTCATCGTAGAAATAATTATACAGTGATAGTTGAGTTTAATCATCATTTAATTAAAACCTAGAAAGGGGATCGACAATAATATTTTCAATATCCTTTTTTATTAATTATTTTATCAATCTCATTAATGAGAAGTACCCACCTCATCAATCCTACCTTGTCTTTATATTTTCGAAAATATATTATAAAGATGAATGATTGGAGAAAATATTGATGTGGATACTAAGTGATTGGTTATAAATATATATTTCAAACATAAAACTACAAGGAATTATATCTAAATTTTTTTGTATATTATTTTATCACCATTGAAATATTTTCATACGTAAACAATAAAATATTGATTTTTATCACATCAATTTCTTATGATCAGAAATATAGAAAAAAAATCACATCACACATTAAACTGAAAGGATTATCCTAATTTGTATATTATAGGTTGGGTGGTGATAAAAGGTATTAATTAATTAAAAAGGTTTAATCCTCACAATATAATGTTCATAAAAAATATTCATTTTTTATATGTAGAGAACAAAGTGGTTTCATAATAGAGATGGTTTTTCTATAGTGAATTCAATAAAATCCATAAATTCTAATGAAATATCACACATAAATAGCTATTATTGGATAGGGATGGTGATTAATGATTTATACATTAACATTTTCAACCTTTATTACACTTCTAAGGAAAAGTTCTCTTGGGAATAGTCCTTTATTATAAAATTAAATTTCCCTAAATTGTGAAAAAAAAATTTATCCTCATATCATGAAAAAACACTCTAAACATTTATTTTGAATTCCATAAATGTATCTCCAAATATGGATAAATTATTCATAAAATCTTCAATAATAACCCCCACAATGTTATAGTAGATTCACATCATGAAAGACTTGAGAGTACTGGGTGAATTTCATATATTGACAGGAATTATCTAGAAGTAAAATATGATAAATGGAATGGAAAATTATATTTTTGACATGTATATAAAGATTATTAATTGATTTTATCCTAAATACACATATGAGAAGTTTTATAACTCATGTCCCACTACTCACTCAAAGAAACATTGAATGAATGGAAATAGAGAAAAATAAATCATAGTATATGATTTCTACATCCAATAGTAGCAACAAAATATTTTTCCACAACTCACTCTTATTTTAGGAATAATACCATCCTTATTGTTCATAAAATTGAGTATAACCTTTTAAGGAACCACGTGAATTGGTCTTACCCACTCTAACATAGAAACATGGTAAATAATATACACATTTAACAAAAATAAATAGTTTTTTTATACGATGCCTATGAAATAGGTATTGACTCTACAGTGGTGTTAGAATTATAGTTCATAAATAGTTTAAAATTAATATGATTATTCCCATGAGTGGGATATCCAATGAATATAAAAAATGTTCCACTCATTGGATTTTTATTCGTTCTCATGAAATGTATAATACTTATCTCTTTTCTATTTTAGATAGAGGATGACATTAAAAAAATATAGGTTATAGTTTTATTCAAAGTATTCACATTTTGGTGATGTATGTTTGAACTTTAATTTTAGATCATGTTGGAAAATGATTCTATCTGATTATTCATAATTTAAACACTATATAGTTTCATTTTCAAGATTTCTATATTGAATTGGTTCTTTTATAAATGATGATTAAGGCTGAGAATTTAATTTATAATTCTTTGGAATAGATATAGAATTCATGTTTAAAATTACACCCATGGGATCATTGATTAACAATGCTAAAAATTTATCATATGAACTATATGAAAGATATTCAATCCATGGTGAAATATTTTCCTCATGTGAGTAATTGAAATATATCTCTTATGAAAAAAATAAAAATAAAAAATCCCTTGGTGTTCTTAGGATTCACATTTAATAATAAATATCAAAATTTCCTTATAAAACACATCAACATACGGGATTCGAGTGTTTTCATTGTAAATGTTGAGTTTAAGGAAACGTTTTCGAAATGTTTTGGTCATGCTATGATTTTTTACATGGATCACCAAGTTTATTATTATGAGGAATAGATAATAAAGGATGATTTTTTTGTTCCCAATAACCTATATTTGGCTGATTTTAAAGGACAATACATTGTGTAGGGTCATCAATGTCTTCAACATTTAGTGTAATATTCATTAATATATCCTTAAAACCTGAACAAAATTATCAATGAGATAGAGAATGGCATAAGTGGGTTGGAGAAGCTCATTCCCTATCTAATAAAACCTGACATTCATAATGATGTTAACACTGGATCCTAGATCACATAAGATCTTAATAACCATTTTATCTGTTAGTTAAAAAATTATATATTTAAAATATCAAACTCTCTTAATAAGAGAAAATAATCACTCGATGGTTTTATTGTCGAAATTTATATTTTAATGTATACAAATCCTTATGTTTGTTAGATTTGAATGGTTTTGATTTGATTTAATTAATATGATTAATAACAATTTTTATAATAGAAAATATTTCCTTTGATATTTCTTTCATCCAGATTTTGAATTTCCTCACAAGTGATGATGAAATTTGTTAGGAAGGGATTATTCCTTCACATTGTGATTATATAACACATATTCTATTTTTTCAGAGATATCACAAATTTTTAAAGAATTAAATGGTTTATAAATTCTTGGTTTTTGTTTTTCAAAGGAATTCCAATTTTCAATATGGTCACAAGATTTATTTTTTCAACAGAAGGTTATGTGTAAATATATTATAACATTACTTTAATGTAAGGGGTAAATTACATGGGAATTGATTCCATACCAATCTCATTGATAAATTATTCATGTTTTAATAATTTATCTTTTTAGATCAGTCACTAAATTTTCTTACACAAAATCTCATGTTTGTGGAGTGTAATTGAATTGGAAGGGGTTTTAGATGTTTGTTTTATATTAAATTGATATTTATGTTATTGGATGTGTTGTGGTATAGATTTCCATTATTATACATGGGTATGTTTAAATTTTACATGTTCGGATTAAAACATGTTAAATGTTGGAAAATGTTTTAGAGTGTGGGTATCTGTATGTTTTATCTAATTATGTTATTGATTAATTTTTGAAATAATCCCTAGATTGTATATATAACATTGATGGAATGTGTTTTAGAATTTTGACATTTGAAAAATAAGATCAATGACCTCTACAAGTTTCCCCCCTAGAAAACATCATATATTGATTTTTTGGATGAGAATATGTTAGTCATATGGTCATGTTTTATAGAATTTAGTCAAATAGGTTTAACAACTCTTAATTCATTGACTTACCTAACTTTGATATCATCAATATTTCATATGATGGATGATATTTTATCCCTAAGACATTCTTCTTTCCTATAAGTCTGCATCCCAAAAATATGGGAGCCATATCACATAAGATTTTGGTTACCCATTTTTGGTCTTTTTTAGCATGACCATATAGAAACTCATAATCATCATTGGGTGATTTTTTTATTTGTTTCACATTGCACATCATGTTAATAAATTATTTATTTTCTATCCCAAATATTTCAAAAACAAATCTCACAATATTTGGTATTGAAAATCCCAATTGAGGGTCCTTGTTAATGTTATATTTAAACCATTCAAATATTTCATAACATGGCTTTCCATCTATTACAAAAAAAATCCCTTTTTGTTTTCAATTTTTATGTGTTGATGATTTTTTATAGAACTCTCTTGGTAATTTATTTATTGGGATGATGGATACTACTAACAGATTCTATAAACTATTCATAGTATGATATTTTATTGAAAAACTAGTGGGCCTCATCTTAATTGACAATATTGTATGTGGGAGATCATAGTCACAATAATATCACAAAAATAAATGAAAATATGGAATGGATTTTTTAAACCCCATTAAATGAATTGTGGGAAAGTGGTACAAGGCATGGAGTTAGAGAAAATAATGGTAATCCAATAAGTCATCATGTAAAATTAAAGATAGTGCAGTATCCTAGATCTTTTTTAGGAATTTATTCATGGAATGATTTCACATAAGACCCAAAATATTGTATTCTTTATTTTTATTTATATTTTGGATTTATACTAGGTTTATGATTTTTGGATTTTTCGAAGAACATCTATAGTATTGGACTCATTTTTACAATATAATTTTTTTAGGATGATATTTATCTAATTGATGGAGATCCAATCATTTACTTGACTCCCCACCAATTTAATTATACACAATAACTAATTGGTTTGAAAGGTAACATATTATTTTGAGATTTCATCGAAGGGAAAAAAGGAAAAGTGAGGGAAATTGGGGTGATATTAGTGAAATGTGCTGAGAAGATAATGATAGTTTCTTTTATCAGTTATATGGGGACCAAGGAAAAGAGCTTAAAACTGGTTCACCATAATTTTCCCTTTGAGTTTATGCAGTCAATTTCAACTTGTTATGGGATATCAAATCCATTTATGTAGAATATGAAATCTACAGACCCATGATCATTCGATATATTATATTGTCAATGAATTCTCCAATCACTATATTATCTTATTTAAATTCCATGAATAAATAAATTATATTGAGACTAGTATTGGGCAGAATAGTTTGATCATAGGTTATTTATAGTGGTAGATTGGATGTATTCCATTTTTAATGATTTCAAATTATTTATTTCACGAGTAATTTATTTAATGAAATCAGAACATCCATTGTCACTCACTTGTTAATGCTTACACAGTCCCAAATATAATTACCAAAAAACCATATATCATTGTTTTATTTGACACTCCATTGCATATGATCATCATAGAACTCGGATTATTGAGCATTAGAATTTAATGAGGATAAAATACTAATTAATCTATGAATTTATTTCTAAATTAAATTATGTGATTAAAATTTATGAGAGGATGAAATCACATCCAATGCATACACTAGAAAAATCAATGGTAAAACTATAATATTTTTATCCATCCATTTATACAATACATTTAATTTATGATTAATGTTGACTCATTGACTAATACTAGAATAATTGGAAATAAAAAAATAATGAACCCTCCACTATTGTGTGAAGAATTTCACATATATTCATGTCAAAAAAATTTAAACATTTAATGATGGTATGAATGTGTTAATAAGTAGTATTGAATATAATAATAGAATAAACTTTTAATAAGAATTGGAAAACAAACATGGGATTATAAAATGAAATCAAGTCATTAGAATTGAAGAAAATCATAATCAAACACCCTTATATTTCTCTAAAACTACTATAAATATTCCATTATTAAGTAGTGGGTTAAACCAAAACATTATTCGGTGTCCTAATTAATTAGTGATTTCATAGGTGGGTATAGTGTTAGTGAATAGTGCATTTCAATACCGATTACACATAATCAAATATATCTATTTGAATCCACAAGATGAACCCAAATGAGATTCTAGATGGAATCCTATTCATTTGTTATAGAATAAAAAATGTATTAAAAATTGGTAAGATAATGTACTATCAATGTTAAGACCATTTGAACGAAATACTATAATTTTATTATTAATATGGTGGTATATCACTCTAGTCTATATAGTGTTTACATGATATCATTATATCCCATTTTTATGAAAAAAAAATTATAAGATTTGTTTTTTCATGCCAAAATAATATATAAAATTCATTATGATGTCTTTTTTCTGTATTAGAGAAATAAACATTATTTTAATTTTATCATTGGTGTCATGTAATTTTTAGTGGTCTTTTTACTAGTTTACTTCTCCAAAAAAATCTATAATCAATGTAGAAAATGATCATCCTAAAAAAATAAAAGTTAATTCTTCTAGAAGAAAAGAATCATTCTAATAACATGGGATACATGATCTGAAAATATAAATAAGAATAATTACATCTTTCTCTTTCACCGGTTGATGAATGATGTGTCATTTTTAGTATATTTTTAAAAACAGTTACAAAAACAATTAAAATTAATGTATAATTTTAAAATTGATATAATATTTCTATTTATGATATTTGATTAACATATATGTATTAAATAAGTAATGAATTCTACACACTATTAGTAGAAAATAAATTTTTCATAATATAATCCTACAGAAATGATATCAGACACATAGATAAGAAATAAATATTATTTACCATTTTAATTCATTATGTGTAGAATCGGATAATCTCATCTTATTTGAAACAGAATCTTTTTAAATATATTTAAAGAAAAATGTATCAATCCATCCATTTTTCATGAATATATACAATGAATTCTTCAACTAACACACCATTATCTAGTTTTCATCGAAAAAACCTATCGTGATGAATAATATATACCACTACATCAAGAACCAAATTGGGAAATACTGATTTTATATGATGTTGGCACACTGTAAGGCCCCTTGGTACTTCCATGGACAAAACATTTTGTATTGTTTATAACTGGGCCAAACGATCATATTTTTCTCCCATATATATTCATTAGATTTTGGAATTCCTGTTTCACACTGGCCAATTATTTTTCATCAATATATTATCTTTATTGATCTTATTCTTGAATACCCACTCGGTTTTGATAATATTCTATATTTCCATCCATGAATCTATTTAACATGTTTTTTTATTCATGTACTTTTGGGATAAACTTGGGCCGATTTTTATCATTATCATCTTATATAAGAATATTAGGCTCCATATGAGATTAAAATGAGTTTTATTTTTTAACCCTAATACATTATGTGGGGATAATACTTCTTTAGTCCCCAATAATATCATTATCATTGATTTAATTTCTTAAATTTATATTATTCTCTATGAAGAAAAAATAAAAGTTTCTTAATTATAAATGGGGTTCTCTATGTATGTTATATCAAAATAATCTATTATTATTCCACAACCCTAGGAAAATTTTTCTTTTGAAATTTCATAAATTTATTTACAAAAATTCTACACCATTTATAGAAAATTCTATTCATTTGGAAAAATAGTAATTTTTTGGATTTATATTTTTAACCAAGTAATTTTGTAGTAAAATTTTTCTTCATTTAATTTGAAAAAATATCCATGGAATAATCCTTTATCCAAAAAAGTATCAAACACCATGTTCATCACCTTTATTGGAATAAAAGACATATATTGACAATTTGAATGTACTTGAGTTTCAGCTTATTCCCATTCCAAAGATAAAATCGATTATTATCATCATTTAATAAAATAAATTATTTGATGGATATTATAATTGATGTAAGAATGAAATCAATTATAATGAGTCACTATAATAATTTAATGGGAATATTTTGACCTATATTGTTTAAAATAAAAATATATCACTCAATTACTCTATTTTCATAAGGATTCCTCACAACTAACTCTTGATTAATTATATTTTTCTTCTTTAGATATCATTAATTATGATTATTATAGAATTATAGGCCATTATTAGACTGTAATAACAAAATTTTCAACATAATTCATGTATTCACTAATAACTGATCACTTGTAATGAATTTATACACATTAGTTTTTTGATTAATGACTATCAACCAGGTTTTCAGACTATATTCATTGATGAATAATTCATAATACCAATTTACATTCATATATTTGGATTTCATAGGTCTACAAACATTTATATGTATAATAATAGAATTTTTTTATTAAATCACATTATAATTGTATGTCTCTTGTACAATTCTCCTTCTTGATATGTATCACATGTGTGAGTGCAGTTACTTGGGAGTTCAGTGATATACCATGAAATTTAATTTTTTATAATGTAATATTTGTAATTTTTGAACAAGTTTCTATGTTCTTTTTTCCAAAATATATAATTACCCTATTTGGATAGGAAACGTCAATCCTTTTTTTCTAATTATAAGATATAAATGTGGGATAGTTTGTTTTCTTTCAAAAAATGAACTACCATATTTTCAGATAAGGAGACATTCATTATTGGTGAACTTCACCATATTACCTAAGTCATAAACCTAACATAAAAATAATTTTATGGGACTATGTCCTTTAAATATAATTATTTCTATACACACCATGCCTCTTCCTCTTATATTTGTTTTCCAAAATAAAACGATTTTCAATAACACATTTTTTCTATTTGATCAACACCATCATTTTTATACATTTTTTCATTATAATATCATTATTTTCCCCCATATGGATTGTACACATGTTATATTTAATCAATATTTTCGTTATTTTAGTTATTGTCAATTAATTTTTAATTATTTTTTACATGTCATCTATACGATTCTTTATCAACACATGCTGACTCATTTTCCAATATGGTATTCCATATTATCGAACCTCTAACCCTAATTATAATGTTTCATATTATGGGAATGTTAATTTTTTTTCTTTATTTTTACCTTTGTAATGAATTCTCTAGTTGATGAAATTTCAATTTTTTAGTATTATTTGGTAAATATCGTTGATTATATGATAATAAATGCATGGATTTGTTTAAGAAAACCTCACAACAAAATCGACATCCATTGAAAAGATAATGAGTATGGTAAATTAATCACACCTGTTTTTATTTATTTTGATCATTAAAATTATGTTTGTCGTTGGAAAACATATATATTATTTTCCATAAATTTCATGAATAATATAAAGACAAGTCTGTTGAAATAAATTTTTTAAATATTCTTAATAAAAAATTTCGAACCTATTGTTAGTTACTATAAATAACCATAATTCATGAAGAGGGTGTTTTTTGTCTCACAAAAATTACCAATAATTTCTTCATGTTTCAATTCTAGTATAATATATTGAATTTTCATTGAAATTTTAATCCTTTGTGAATGTATCCAAATTTCTAGAAAGCTCTTTATGATAATCCCACTATAAATTTCTAAAAGACAAACTCAAACTCCCCACTATCATGTTGTCAGTAAAGTCATTGTGTTGATCTTTAACTACCTATCTAAACCACTAAGATTTCACATTTTAAATTTTCTGTTCTTATAAACAGATTATTCAATAAATTTTTGGGAATTTCAATAATAGAGTGTTATTCAATATTTTGATCATGAACACATCCAATTTTATTTAATATCTATAATTTCTCTATTTGTACTACACAACATTAACATTAAATTAAGGACGCTACTCTAATTATAATTATATGTAGATATTTTTTCATTTAGTTGTTATTTATATTTATTAATATTTTCATTAAAAAATTTATTTAATTAAGAGTAGCCTCAATAAAAAATTATTGGTTAACTCTACACTCTATTTGTAGACCTTAATCAAAGTCTTTTTTCAATAGTATCTTTTATTAATTGGCCACAATAAAATAATCACTAAGGTCTATGAATTCCTCATGATCTACACATAAACATCATATTATCTATCATATTCATGAGATGAAACATATTTATTAATTATTATTTCGTACTTATGTGACCATTTTTTCATGCATTCAATTGATTTTCTTATGGTTTTTCCACAACATCATCACTTTCAATCATATATGGGCACCTTGTATTTAAATGTAACAACCCGGATAAATGAAGAATATGAAATTTTCATATTTATTAATATTTGTGAATTAAATATTAATTTTACTTTAATGTGGTTGCTATGTTCGATAGCATACCCTATATGCAACAACGAGTTTTCTTTGGAATATTACGATGTACACTAGTAATATAATATTATTATTTTAAATGGCAGTTAAATCCTAGCCATTGTATTGGTGGGAATGAACAAAACTAACTACAATACGGTATTACATTTTTTTTAAATTTATTCACTTTTATCCAAATAAAAGTTAGAGGCTTAAAATGTCAAGGAATCTAATTTCGAATATAATTTACATTAAATGGTCGATTTACCACCTTTTAATGGGGAACCCTCTTTAAATTTAGTTTTTGTCACTAAAATACATTCTAATTGACTAAATAAAATCCTTCTTATAGAATGGGGACATCAAATTTTACTTTGGTTAATTTATTAGTATTTTTCTGATAAATTTCATTTTTAATGAATGATGAAAAATATTGTATTTTAATTTAAAAGTTCCTTTTAATATAATTTATTTATATGGATATATTATCTTTTCAATTAGTTTTAACGAGAAAATAGATTACATTTTTACTATTTAATCTAATTGTGGTCATTAGATGCAATTTCACTATCAAATTGGATATAAACAAGTGTCCATATTTTGATAGATATTGTTGCTTAAAAACACGCTATTTGTTTTGACAACGGGAATTAATTTTAAAATTAATTAATTCAACTTATATGATTTGAATTTTGTAAACTGGACATCATTTTTTAATTTGGAATATCAAATATAGCTTCTGGTGAATTATTTGTATTTTTCTGAAAAACAACAATTTTTGATGAATAGTGAAACCACTAAGTGGTAGTTAAAAAAACTGATTTTTCGTTTAAATGAAATTTTACCACTTCTGTGAAATTAATTTCAAAAATCTGACATACATGGTTGTTATTAATATGTAAAATGTGGTTCAATTATATTAAAATAAATTTTGGTGATTAGTAACTTTTCACTCTTATTTACCGCAGTTAATGTTAAATAGGGTAATTAAAGGTTAAAAGAATATTATAATAATTAAAAATAACCTTAAAATTTTCCCAAACATTATTGGTTGATTCATTTACAACCAAGATCATCTTTGGGTCGATTTTCAGACCCCATTAATCCACTTGGGAGTGATAATGACAATTTATATTAATTAACTTAATGTAAAAGCAAAAATGACAAAGGCAAATATCCTTTAGTAAATTAATTATTATAAGGGGTTATAAAAATTATATTTTTTCCTATAAATATTCAATAAAAATCTAAAAGTATTTCGTACATCATGGTAGTTTGTTTATAATTTTTAGACATCAAATAATTTAAATTATATATGACACAATAATGATGTAGTGTTTACCTCATTAATAAATCATTTAAATAAATGACATTATGATGAATAAATTACTATCCAAAACATATTAAATTCTGATTGGATGAATTTATTTTTGATATGATTCATCTTATCTTCGACTTTAATGTGTTTTGGACCTTTTGAAATCGATGATAAGTTTATAATAAAATATTGTTTTCACACATTCCTAAAGAGCCCCTCCTCTCCCTTATAAATGCAGACCACTTCTAACTAATTATTCAAACCTCTAATGAAATATTTAAGCTCCATACATACCTATACTCCTCTTAGAATCCTTACTTTAGGCAGAAGGCACTTCAATAGTCCTTTTGGTTCAATCTAAAGGGAGTTACCCAAATTAAAGGTAACAGTTTCTCTTAAATTGTTTTTTACTTATCCTAACCCTAAACACTTTTTATTCCTTTATTTTATAACAAAACCAGTATCCTAAATATACTTGTATGTTTTTATGAGATGTATTCAAACTACACTTACACACACCTCTATCTAATGGGTGAAGAACATAAAGTTTCTGTGGATGGAAACCAAATGCCTCACAAAACGATTATTGTTCCATTATCTCCTACTACCTCTCATGGTGGCCATTATGACAGAACTATATTTATATATGATATATATTATGTTTATGTTTTCTTTGTGCTTCTATATTCTCTATTTATATGGTTTCCATAGTGGTTAAATATGATAATCTTATTTGAGGATGTGCGGACTACCGCCCCCTCTAAGTGATGTGATTCGTTAATGCCTTGTGTGGGATGTATAAAGGATAGATTTAATGATATTAAATATGATATTATACTATAATTATAATATAAATAAGTATAATTTTGTTTTATTTCGAATAAAATAAGAAATATAAATGAAAGTTGTGTTCATGCGTTTGTACAGCTTACCGTCTCATTGAACGGTATATTTCATTTCTTACATCTAAATGATATGTACTATTAAAAAAACATGTATATGTTGGATATATATGATATACTAGATATAAAAATCCTGAATATAATTCTGTATATAATGAACCTTGGACCACATTGACATCTTATAAATATAAGGAGTTTATTTTTTACTCAAGTACCAAATATCGACAAAATGAACGTTTTTAACTTAAATGGTTTCATAATGTTTATAACATGTTAATAAGTGATATAAAAGGAATAATGAACATGAAAAAGGTTCTTAAGAAAGTATAAATTAACCATAGATTATTATACAGGAGATTAAAGAATGATCTAGTCAAGTCCGACATGAGGTAAGGGATCTGACCTCACTCTTTCTTTTCAAGTACTCTCTTTTATGTCATTTTATTTATGCACCATGTTCTTATGTTGGGGGATGTTTTTTTATATTCACCATAATTTAATTTCTATTTATTATTATGAGGGACCCCCTCTTACTCTGATTAATTCATCGAATGAATTTTTAAGAGGTGCCATTAGGCTGCCGAATATTTGTAATGGATTTTTTTATCTCGCTTTTAATTCCTTGTGATTTCCATTATTCACCACATATTCATTTCATGTGGTGTATTGTGTACTGACATTTGAAATATATTATAATTATTATCATTATATTCATGCTGTTCTGTGATTCATTTTGTGGTAATTAACTTTTGTTCATACCACTCAGTTGATTACAACATGGTAAAGGGTTTCGTCTCTCTTTTTATTCCTGTGAGATTTATTTTATATTTGCAACTATTTCCTTTTGTGTGGTGTATGTAATTCCCATTATTTTACTATTTATTTAATATACTTTCATTTATGTGTATTTAAATCTTCATTGCATGATCCTTTTTCATGTGGCGTATGTTTTTTATGTTACCAAATTGGTAAGGGAACTATTCACCCTCCTCTTTATAAAGACTTCTTTTTGTTATGTCTTTTAATTTACATCTTATTATGTTGGGATATGTTCTTATACATCCTTATTGATGTAAGATTTATATCCATGTGATGAAATTATTTTTTTATCTCATCAGCACATTTTCTGAATTTTAAAGTGACGCCATTTGGCTGTCAAATTTTTACAAGGGAACCACTTAACCCAATTTCAATTCATTAGGTTCAACTTGTACTCATTGAAAATGTCATCCGATCAATATGTGTGAATTAGATCTTATTGTTTTACACATAATATCCATTTATATTGGGTGTATTTATATTTTTCACACATAATTATGTGATTTATTTATCCTTAATTTAAGGATTCTATCGTTATAAGGGAATTCATCTGAATTTACATTTCCATTGAGACTTCAATGTTGTTATACACCAATTCACAATTATATGGTTTTTATACTATCCTTTGACATATTATATCATGAATACCTTTATTCTCATGAAATAATAATGTTTTGATTAGATGTAATTCTGCAATTAAATGTATTCCTGAGTCTCTCATTTTGTTAAGAACTCTATAAAAAATTATCATTTTTAAATGGTTTAAAAATTTAACATTCTAAATCTGTATCTTAAATGACCATGTTTTAAAAATGGTTTTTAGTATTAATTTATATGGACATTAATGTTTTAAAATTATAATTCCATTAAAATATTCAAAGTGGCATGGCACACATTGATTCAAAAATCCTTTTTTTAAATAGTTTTTGAAGATGGAATGATTATTTCAATATCTTGAAATTACTTCTTGTGATTGAAAATGAAATGTTATTGGTGAAATGTTTATATTTTAAATATTTTATCTGTTATGATGGTATGTGGACATTTTACGGGTGGTTACGTGATAAACCATATGACAGGTGGTGTTGTGAATACCAGGATTGGTGGTTATGTTATAAGCTCCAATGCATTGGTAATGGAAGTCGACCGTAAGGCTATTCCATTTAGTGATACATGTGGAAGTCAACTGTATGGTTATTCCATTTAAGTTTGTTTATGTACCATGTTACGTTTATAAGTTACGAGTTATTTATATGGGTTTTATGGTAATATATTGGTTACAAAAGTGTATGTAATGATCTTTTATTCAGTGAAGAGTATTTTCAACATCATAAAGGTGAAAAGTATTACTAATGATAAAGTATTCATGGTTTACTTATTTTTTTGAAAAACTAATGCTTTTACTTCTTCGTGTATCCCTTACTGAGCTTTTTATGCTATCCCAGGTTTTTAAAATGTTTTTCACATGACATAATGTGGAATAGGGTCAAGGATGTATTCATGGAAAATTCATGTTGTCTTAAACCTAGAACTAGGAAAGACAATTGTTTTCAAGAGTTCATGTTTTGTAATAAAATGGATACTGGGTAGAAGTTTATACTTTGTAATATTTTAAAATTTAATAGTTATGTCCTATCTCTCTGAAACTTTAAACCTGAAAAGATCTTCAATGTGAATTATTCATTTAATTCAATATAATGTAATGTTTTAAGGATGGGTCCTTATAGTTGGTATCAGAGGTTGGTTTAGAAAACTTTAGGGATTAGGAATTTTTGTTTGACATATGTATTGTCCCTATCTATTTTTTCAGTTAAATATTTGTTTTATAACTTTTTCGGATCAAGGAATGTCAGTTAAAAACGGATGGAGGAGGATCCCAAACGACATTCCAATCTCTTCCTACGGACGTGCTTGCAATAATTATATTAAAGTCATGTTCGGATGATTGTGAAAAATCTTCTTTCATATAACTTACTTACAATCAGTTGTTTGAGATATCAAACACCTCCACTATACCTCGTTATCATCATTGATCATGGGTTGTATTTAGAAAAATACTATTTTCATAATATTCTCATATTTTCAAGAAAGGTAAATATTATCAAGGAATATTCAAATCTTTTACCTTATCACAAGATATTGAAACATATTATGATTTTAAAAAAAGGTGCTAAATAAGGAGACCCTTGCACAACCTATTTATATTTTATTCTAAAATATAGTCTCTCAGAATATACTTATGGTATTTTAAAAGGAAATTTAATTGAAATTTTAAACTCAAATTCGGTTTGACTGTTTTACATAAATCATGTTTTATCAGATGTTTTGAAATTATATGTCATACATTATTATTTTCGAAAAATATTTTTCTGTGAACACCCATATAATCCATGTTGTACAAGGTGTATTTGAATGGAGGAAGCAAATGATTTTGAAGGATCTCTAAATCATTGTTGCAATGAATGGACCTTCTACCTATGTGAACGAGATGATGATGAATCCAAATGGACAACATGATCAAGGTATGATGTTATTTATTTTGGGGATTGTTTTATTTTATCATTTGGTGGTCAAATAAGACTTCATGAATAAAGATGTTGATACCGTAATGAATTTGGATGAAAATGATAGGTATAAGGAAACTGCTGAGGTTAAAACATGTTGGTGTTATTTTTTAGTTTTATAAAAAGGACAACCCATAGGATGGGTTTCAACTCATCACACCTTGAAAGGCTATAGGAATCAAACCCACAACTGAAGGGCGACAAGGGTGCTTCGCCTACCACTAGCCTAATTGAAGTCCCTATTTAGTTTAACTAATTATTTATAGTTAGATGATTTTATGAATCCATAATATGTTTATTTTGGGTTATCTATGAAAATGATTAACCTATCATGTACAATATTTGATTAGGTTAATTTCTTTTCAATAGGAGATTTTAAGAGTAACTGATGTAATTTGGAGATAAATGTTAAGATTTATCTTGGAAGACTATATGATTAAATCCTTCAAAGATATGGTTTTCAATCTTATTTTCGATGACATTGATAAAATTTAAGGAAAACGGTTTATTGAATGGTCTTTATTTAACTTTGGGTTTTGTTAGAATAATTTTGGAGATTAAGAGTAGTTTTTCATTATGTAAATGTTTATCCTTTTGAGGGATTATCTGATCATATACTAAATGTTTTGGTTTTAGTTAATATCTAAAGACAAGGGAAATATATAGTTTATCTCTGGATTATTTGATTTTCTCTTAATTGATTATAGCACTTTTAATGTAAAAACGTCATCCTGAATACTCATCCTTTGGAGAAAAAACGAGTTTCTATTAGAAATATAGTAAAAGATGAATGTCTAAATGGCAAGTAAGTATATTTCCTTATGTTTGTAGTTAAGCTCATAAATAAATTCCTCAATTAAAAGTAACATAAAGCCAAAACCTTTTCTATTATCTTTTTTTATTGGGGATTCAAATACTGTTTAACCCATCACAATTTTGAGAATTTTTGGTATTTTTCTAAAAAAGTTCAATTTTTGATAAATAGTGAAACCACTAAGTGGTAGTTAAAAAATTTATTTTTAATTTAAATGATATTTTAACACTTCGTTGAATTAAATTTTAAAAATCCGACATTCATAGTTGTTAATAATAATTAAAATGTGGTTCAATGAGATGAAAATAATTTTTGGTGAATAGTAACATTTGACTTTTTTTACCACGGTTAAAGGTTAATAAGGTAATACAAGGTTAAAAGAAAATTATAATAATTCAAAATTACATTAACACTTATCCAACCATTATTTGTTCAGTAATTTATGACCATGACCATCTTTGGGTCGATTTGAGGACCCCATTAAGCCATTTGGGAGTGATAATGACAATATAGATTAATTAACTTAACGTAAAGGCAAAAATAACAAAAGCAAATATCCTTTAGTAAATTAACTTTTAGAAGTGCTTATAGAAATTATCATTTCATCTATAAATATTCATTGGAAATATAAAATAATTTCGTACATCACGGTATTTTTTTTATAATTTTTAGACATCAAATAATTTAAATTATATATGACACAATAATGATGTAGTGTTTACCTCATTAATAAATCATTTAAATAAATGAGATTATAATAAATAAAATATTACCAAAAACATGTCCAATTCTGATTGGATGATTTTATATCGGATATTAGTCATCTTATATTATAATTTAATGTGTTTTGGACCTTTTGAAACCGAAGATAAGTTTATAATAAAATATTGTTTTCACACTTTCCTAAAGAGCCCCTCCTCTCCCTTATAAAAGGAGACCACTTCTAAAAAATTACACACACCCTATAGCCATTTGGCTCATCCAAACTCTGCCAAATTAAGCTCCCAACATCCCTATACTCCTCTTAGAATCCTTACTTTAGGTATAAGGAGCTTCAATTGGACTTTTGGTTCAATCCAAAGGGAGTTACCCAAATTAAAGGTAACAATTTGTCTTAAATTGTTTTCTATTATTTTACTTCTCCAACCCCTAAACTATTTTTATTCCTTTCTTTTTTAACAAAAAAAGTATACTAAATATAATAGGATGTTGTTATGAGATGTATTCAAACTACACATACACACACCTCCATCTAATGGGTGAAGAACATAATGTTTCTGTGGATGGAAACCAAACGCCTCACGAAATTATGATTGGTCAATTATCTCCTACCACCTCTCATGGTGTCCATTATGATGGAAATTTATTTCTATATAATATATATTAGGATTATGTTTTCTTTATGATTCTGTATTTTCCATTTATATAACACCTTTATGGTTACCATAGTGGGTAAATATGATAATCTCGTTTGAGGAAGTGCGGACTACTGCCCCCTCAAAGTGATGTGATTCGTTAATGCCTTATGTGGGATGTATAAATTATAGATTTAATGATATTATATATTATATTATACTATAATTATAATATAACTATGTATAATTATGGTTTATTTACATTAAAATAATAAATATAAATGAATGTAGTGTTCATGCGTACGTACGGCTTACCGTCTCCATGAACGGTGCATTTCATTTCATACCTCTAAATGTTATGTACTATTATAAAATAATGTATATTCTGGATATATATGATATATAAGATATCAAAATCATTAATATCATTCTGGATATAATGAACTTTTGACCACATGGACAACTTGTAAATATAAGGTGTTCATTTTTTACTCAAGTACCAAATATTGACAAAAGGAATATTATTAACTTAAATGATTGCATAATGTTTATAACATCGTAATTAGTGATATAAAAGGAATAATAAACTTTAAAAAAGTTCTTAAGAAAGTATAAATTAAATTTAGTTTATTATTTAGGAGATTAAAGAACGATCGAGTCATGTCGAACATGAGGTAAGGGATCCGACCTCTCTCTTTCTTTTAAAGTACTCTCTTTTATGTCATTTCATTTATGCTCCATGTTCTTATGTTGGAGGATGTTATTTTATATTCACCATAATATAATTTTTATTTTCATATGATGAGATACCCCCTTTTACTCTCATCAATTCATTTTAAGAATTTTTAAGAGGTGCCATTAGGCTGCCAAATTTTTGTTAGGTATTTTCTTATCTCACTTTTAATTCCGTGGGATATCCATTGTTTGCCACATATTCATTGAATGTGGTGTATTGTGTACTGAAATTTGAAATATAAGATCATGATTATCATTATCTTCATGTTATTCTGTGATTCATTTTTTGGTTATTATCTTTTGGTCATACGACTCAGTTGATTACAACGTGGTAATGGGGTTCGCCTCACTTTTTATTCCCCTGAGATTCATGATATATTTCCAACTATTTCAATTTGTGTGGTGTATTTACTGCCCATGATTGTACTATTTATGTAATATACAATCATTTATGAGTATTTACATCATCATTTTATGATCCTTATTTCATGTGACTTATGTTTTGTATGTTACCAAATCTGTAAGGGAACTATGCACCCTCCTCTTTATAAAGAATTATTTTTGTTATGTCTTTTAATTTACATCATTATATGTTGGGATATTTTCTTATATTTCCTTATTGATATAAAATTTATATCCATGTGATGAGATTCTTTTTTATCTTATAAATTCATTTTCTGAATTTTAATTTGATATCGTTAGGCTGTCAAATTTTTATAGGGAAACCTCTTATCCCAATTTCAATTCTTTGGGTTTAACTTGTACTCATTGAATATGTCATCCAATGAATATGTTTGAATGACCTCCGATTGTTATACAGTAAATATCCATTTATATTTGGTGTATTTATATTTTTCACATATAATTATGTGGTTTATTTATCCTTAATTTACGGATATGATCTTTATATGGGATTTCATCTCAATTTACATTTCCATTGAGACTTAATTATTTTTATATACCAATTCAGTCTTTTATGGTGTATATAATGTCTTTTGAAATATTATATCACAAATCCCTTTATTCTCATGATAATATAAATTTCTGATTAAATTTTAATCCACAATTATTTTTATTCAAAAGTCTCTCATTTTGGTAAGAACACTTTTACAAAAATATCATTTTTATATGTTTTAATGATTTTTCATTCTAAATCTGTGTCTTTAATGTCCATGTTTTAAAAATGGTTTTGAGTATTTATTTATATGGACATTAATGTTTTAAAATTATAATTTCATTAAAATATTCAATGTGGTATGGGAATCTTTAATTCAAAAATCATTTTTAAATGGTTTTTGTAGATGGATTGATTATTTAAATATGTTGAAATTACATCTAGTGATTGAAAATGAAATGTTATTAGTGAAATGTTTGTATTCAAAATATTTTTTGTGTTATGATGGTACTTGGAAATTTTATGGGTGGTTACATGATAAACCATATGAAGGTTGGTGTTGTGAATACCAGGACAGGTGGTTACGTTATAACCTATAATGCATTGGGTATGGAAGTCGGCTGTTTCGCTATTCCATTTAGTGATACGTGTGGATGTCGACCATATGGAAATTCCATTTAAGTATGTTTATGTAACAAGTTACCTTTATACATTATGTGTTCTTTATATGGGTTTTATGGTAATCTTCTGGTTACAAAAGGGTAATTAATGATCATTTATTAAGTGAAGAGTATTTAATACTTCATAAAGGTGAAAAGTATTATATATGTTAAAGTATTCATGGTTTACTGGTTGTTTTGAAAAACTAATTGTTTTACTTATTTGTGCATCCCTTACTGAACTTTTTATGCTCATCCCATTTTTTTGAAATGTTTTTCACTGGACATAATGTGGAATAGGGTCATGGATGGGATTAAGGAAAATTCATGTTGTCTTTAATATGGAAATAGACATGACTCATTTTTTCAAGATTTCATGTTTTGTAAAAAAATGGATACTGGGTAGAAGTGTCTACTTTGTATTATTTTGAAATGTAATAGTTATGGCCTAACTCTCTAAAACTCTAAACCTGAAAAGATCCTCAATGTGAATTATTCATTAAATTCAAGAATGTGTAATGTTTTAAGGCTGGGTCTTTATATGATATCTCCAACATCGAAACACTATATATTAAAATTTGTATTATTTCCATTGAAATTACCATTTTTCAATAAATATTAGTGGAAATATAATAAATCTCCTCATCAAATCCATCATCCTCAGGATCTTCTCCTAAAGGGAGTTTCATTATAGCAATAAATTTTACTTCTTCATAGTATTATTTCTCTTCAATCCCATTATCTTTTTTTATGAAATGAGTGTACATTGAATGATACCTTTTATCACCTCATTTGGATTTCAAACATAAATAACCAAAACCATTTTTTGGAAAACATATAATACCTATAACTTCTTATATTAAAAAATGTACTCAACTTCAAATATGTTAAGAAGCTTTTCCTATATAGCATTACATGTTTTTTGTGACATCACCATCACATAAATGATTCTTTTCATATGTCCAAAAAATTAATTAATTATAATTTCATTTGCAACAAGATAATTTTAATCATTATTTTATAAGGCCCTATAATACCCTGAGATTTTGTAAAATATCATTTTTTAAAATTAATATTCTTTTTGATACTTAGAATTTCACACAACACAAAAAATAGTTTAATTATTAAAGAAATATGTTTGGATTATGTTATACAAGACACCATGTTTTTATGAAATAAATGAAACATAAATTTTAAAAATTTTGATAATGAAATATGAGGTTAGCAGACATTACACACAATATTTACATCCCATGATGGCTTGTATTACACAAAAGATTAAGTGTTAATGATCTATATTACATTATTGAAAATATTATTATTTAATATAAAAAAATATAACCTATACATTAAATTATTAGTTTTGAATATTATTAGCTAATTTATGAAAATATATATTCTACATGAATATAAGTTTAATTAATAGGTTACCAATTAATTAAAAATGAGTATGAAACCCAATTGGCTACAAAGGAAAATATTTCTATTCTTATGGTTAGAAAGATGTTTTTCCAAAATTAATAAAATTAATTAAAATTGGAGATTGATATTATTGTAATATATATTTTTCATATTCAATAAAATATTTTTTATATTCATTCAATAGATTTGAATTTCATAAAATATGAACAAACCCAATTTTTTTCTTAAAATTCAACACTTTTATTAAACGTAATTTACCACATTCTAATGGAGAAGCCATTTTAAATTTATTTTTTTAGAACATTTATAGATTATATATGTAAAAATAACCTTCATATTAGAAATATTATGATATTAATTATGTTAGGGTATATTTTGGTGTTTCCTGTGACGTTTCATTTTTTAATTAATAGTGAAAAATATTGAATTTTAGTTAAGAACTATGTTTTCTTCTATTATATTAATAAGGTTATACTACATTTTAAATTGGATTAAAAAATTAATTAGATCGTATTATTAGCATTAAACCCAATTTATGTTATTTTAATTAAATTCAATTTGAAATTTAATATAAAATATTATCCAATTTTAAACTCATTAACTTAGAAAAACCCATATTGTCGACCGAACTATTGGATTAAATTTAAATTAATTTTTACCTCTTATGTTATAGGAATTTGGAAAAATGTATTTAATATTATTGTAGGAAGAATTTATTATTTATTATATGTTTAAATTTTTCATTGACCAATGAAATTATTAAATGTTATTAAAATTAATAACATTGATTAAGGTAAAATTAAGCACAACTAAGGACTAAACCTCAAACAGAAGGGCCTAAATGGCCTATAAAATTATCCATAATGCATTCTATGGCCATATATAAACCCTATAGTCCATTGGATAATCTTTTTACCATTTTATGATCCAAATATCAAGGTAAAAACGTGGTTTTAATTCCCATCCCCAAAATTTTTAAGAGTTCCACTCCTCCTCCACTATAAAAAGCAAGATCTCCACCCACTTAATCACACCATAGAAGTCATTTTGGATCAACAATGATCTATAAATTTAGTTCCAAAAATCCCTCCCCCAATACTATATTCCTCTCATTGTGATTAAATAAAACCAATGATTCACTTTGGTGTAAATCAAATTGAGTTTCCCAAAGAAGATGCAACATTCTTCCTCGAGCTCTTTTATTTTATTCCCGTTTCCATCACCAAAAAATATTATTATTCCATATTTGTATAAAAAACAATATTTTCAATATACTAGAATGTTTATTTTCTATTTCTTCAACCTACACTTACAAAAACATCTATATAATGTGTTACAAACATCTTTTTTATGAGTACATTGAACTTTATCCTAAAAAACTGATGATTGTTCATTCTTCCTTAACTTCCTCTCATGGTGGGAATTATGTTAGAAAGTGTATTTATATATAATATCAAGGATAATTATTATTTCATTAAGACTATTTAATCAATTTACAGCACATATATTTATAAATTTCATTTTGATTAAATATTATAATTTTTCTGAGGATTTGTGGACTACCGCTTTCTCAAAGCAATGTCATTCATTCATACACTACTGGGAAGATATTAAGGATTTTTTATTGAACATGTAAAATATATATGATATATTCATTCTTATATAATAATAATATATAGATATATTAATAAATAATTTACTCTCTTTTGTATAATATGATAATAAAACAAAAAATCATTTACGCATACGTACGACCTACGGTCTCCATGAATGGTGTATTCCATTTTTTATTTCCATATCCTATATATTATTATAATACATGTATAATTAATGTAAATGATATTAATAACATGTTTTATATCCTAGAAAATATTATATAAGTATAAGGACTAATGATATAACAATTTATGACACATGTGACGAATAAAGCGGATATTACCCCATGTGAAACCCTAACATAACACTATTAACAAGTACGTAATATAAGGTCTTAATCAAATAGTATATTGTATTTTATATAATAATATGATTCTGTTAAATAATTATAATAATATTACATTTAATATATAGAAATAATGTATGTGTATGAAGAGAGCCATGAAACGGGGTATAGGAATTCCATCTCACATTTAATATCTTTGAGAGACATGCTTTATTCCTCACCCATTCTTTTTGTGTGGGGTGTATAATTCTCATTGTAACACCCCAAGGATTTTAAAATAAATTCAAATTAATGAAACATTATTTATCTTGGTATAATTTTTTTTAAGAAGATGCGTATAATATATCCATTAATACATAATTTTTCTTCTTCTATCTTTTGAATTATAGAAAAAGGTCATCTCTACTAACGATCAGTATGTTATTTAAAGTCTGATAGAACCAAATTGATTTTTGATGAATAGTAACAAGTGCTTAAGTATATTAATATTAATAGTTAATTAAACACAATGAATAGTAAATATTATTATTATTTTATTGTCTTATGGATATAAGATAATGACATCTTCATTAATTTTTTAAGGTGACATAACATTATTTATGTTTTTAAAATAGTTAAATTTTAATTAAAGTATAATTTTAATTTAAAATTAAATTAATAAAATTTATAAATAATTATCAGAAAATGGAGTTAATTTTTGATTTCTACACTTTGATTGATGGTTAGCATGAATTTGTGGGATTTCTGAGAAAATCATGATTTTCTAATGAATAGTGAAATACAGTAAAATGCTGTATATACAAATTATAAGTAAAATCAAATATTTTTGACATCAAGGCTTATGTAATAACACATTGTTAGATCTAAAATTATCGATTTATTATTTTATCGCAATTAATAAGACAATTTTATGTTTAAAAAATAAAATTAAAAAAATTAAAATAATGTAAAATTAATCACTCATCCGCTATAAATTCAACCCTCACCCCCTCTTCCTCACAAACCTCTCAAGAATATAGAATTGACAATATTCTTCACAATCCCCTTACCAAAGCTCTCATACACGTCCAATACCATCCCTTGTCTCACCAAAATCCCAAAACCAATTTCTATAAGGAGTATATTATGGAGAAGATTCACGAGCTAAGAATCCTATTTCATTTTGTTGTGTTTTCTTTCGAAATATTTATTTTCTTACACTCTATTCACCTCACATTATAGAAGTGGAATGAAATCTAAAATATACTATATAATCATTATTTTTATAAAGTTTATGATAAAATTCACTATCATTCTTCTTATCTTCCCCCACTTATTATAAAAATAAATGCATCATTCATGATGTGACAATTTACTAAAATCATGAATAATGTGTCTTCAATTTCCTTTACATTCCAAAAATCTAGTTGTAAAACCATTTTAATGGTTTGAAAATATTTTAAATTGTATGATATAACATCTCTTAGGTTTTGTAACATGTTCATATTAATACATTTAAATAATAAAATAAAGGTGCTTCATAATGGTTAAAATTCACCAAAATAAACAAATGATCATCCCTAATGATTTATTAAATGATTCGTCCTCAAAACCTATAACCCAAAAGATTAATGGAAGAATTTAATATTATGGAAACATGTAAATATAATTTCAGTTCACATATAGTGTTTTATTTCCATTCTAATATAAAATTCATTAAGAACCCACCATGAAAACCTTGTAAAGAAAGCATCTAAATCAATGTAAATAACAAAATATTATTAATAAATGTGTTGAATGATGTTATAAAAATATCATGTATGGTTTTATAAACGTTATTATGATTCTTCAAAATATTATTAACTCTGACATAACCATTAAAGAAGAGGTTTAATCAATTTTATTGTAATAAAAACTTGATGTAAGGGAATTCATAACCAAATTTTCATTCTTTGGGTTAACTATATACTTATTTTATTATGTTGTATTATGTTTACCTTTTTGATATATTGTTCATTATAATTTGATTTATTGTGTTTATTTATAGTGTATATACATATTCATACAATTTTATTAATTCTCACTTCAAAAATATTTCTAAGGGTCTTTCCTTTTAAAGTTCTTAAAAAAATATTTTTTAAGAAATTCAAAAATATTATTTTTGTTTATATATTGATTTAGTGTTTTCTATTGATTTATTCATGTTTTATTAATATTATTTTTAACATTATATGTTTAAAATGTGATTTTTATGGATATTGTTTCATTATTTTTTGCAGATTTTTTTAATATCATTTAAACTGATTTGTTTTATGAAAAAGGGTATTTGGTAGATTTAGAATGTGTTTTTCTCAAGGGATTAAATGAATTATAATGTTTATTTTTCAATATATGTTCCATTTACATAGTTATATTTGATTTATCCCTTTATAGCTAATGGTATGATGTTTATAGCCCCATTATAGCCCATGATATCAAAGGTTGAGCCCATTAGAGCTCATGATATGATAGGTGAGCCCCATTGTAGCTCTCCAATGAAATGGGTGCTCCAATGGAGGAAGTTTACCAAATGGTTATTCCATGTGTAACTGTGATTTTAAGGGTGATATGGTAAATTTTTCTGAAGGATACTACATAATGTTTTGATTCATGTTAATGTGTTTTTTTGGGATGGGTTTTATTGTATTTTATGATGTCACATGACTAATTATTTTTTTATTTACACACCTTACGGATATTTATTTGAACATCCCATATTTTTAAAAATATTATACAAAGGATATAAGGATTGGTAAAATAAATGATGAATTCAAGATGAATTATATGAAGATTTTTATAAACAAAATGAAATAGTTTTTTCCTTTAAACGTTTTATATATCAAAAAAGTGGATTATAATTTAGTAGTATCCTCATGTTTGATTATGGGACATTATGAGTTTTTTATGGCCTTATTCACCAAACCTCTAATCGAGAAAAGATCCTCACTGTCTAATAGTGTATGTTCTTGACTAAAACTAAACGTTATTCAATGTTTTAAGGTTGGGTCTATATAGTTGGTATCAATGTATGGTTTAGATAACAATATGGGATATGATGGTATTAATAGAGTACGAAAAATTATTTTAACCATGTTTTTATGTTAAAATAATAATGAATTTCAGGATTAAAATGTTTCTTCTTCAATGATATGTCTATTCAGAATGGTTTTCCATAGGAGAAATATGGAAGCAAATGTAGGAAGGAACCAAGAGGTTGATGTCTATCTAGATCCGTAGCCTTGAATGGTGGGAATCATAACTGAGCAGTTTGTGATAGTAATGCTTCAATTGACTCATGTGATAAGGGTGGGAGTATCAATGTTAGAGAGGAACCAGATCTACAATGAAGAAACATGTCTTTTGTGAAGCATTTCTTGAGGAAAAATCCTAAAGTATTCAGTTGAACTACAAATCCATTGAAGGAAAAAATATGTATCATGGCCCTAGAAAAGATATTTGATGTTGTGGGATGTTTAGAACATCCAAAGTTATTACAAGTAATTTATAATTTTCATGGTGAATCCGATCAATGGTTTTCTCTTGTTATGAATACAAGTGAAAAAGATTATCCTAACAGTATGGAATCACATGATTTTAAGAGTCTTTTTCTGGAAAAATAACGTCCTAAAACTGTTCGAATCAGAATAGAGAAACAATTCATGGAACTGAAGAAGAAAGATTATTATTCCTCGGTAGTATATGAATACAATTTTACATGACTGGCCATGTACATACCATATTTTACATGGTACATTGATAGTAAAATTAATATATTTTACTCTAGTTTGAAATCATATTTACAATGATCACTGGCTTCATGAGAGTTTAAAAGCTATGAGAAACATTTTCGTTGTGCTAATAATGTTGAGATAGAGTATGCTAAAACATATGTTCCACATGATGAAAAAAATAAAAGTGGTATGGTTTGGAAGCTTTGGGGAAGAATTCATTAAGGAAATATGATGGTAGGAAAATCAATTTCCCTTCTTTTGAAAAGTGTTGAAAGAATCATCCTGGTGAATGCCTTGTAAATTCAAGGAATTTATATTAATATGGGAATTTCGGGTACATGACACATGAATGCATGAAAAATTATTATAAAATTAATGAGAAGATGAAAATTAGTTTCTTTACTTATAACATATTAGTTCATTTGTCTTATTTGTGACTGAATCTAGTCACTCATATAGGGAAACAACCAAATTTGAAGAAGATGGGTGTAGAATAAACTTTTTCAAACCACTTCGTTAGATGTAGGGATATCAAATGTGGTGGTATCAGGTACATTTCTTGGTTTTAATTTTTTTTTAATATGTGTTGTTTTTATAAGGTCAACACATTCCTTTATTTATAAGAAATTTTCTACAAAATTAGAAATTCAACCTCATGAAATGAGCCTAAAACTCATAGTAATAACACATGGAGGAAATATTGTGGAAAAAAGTAATTATATGTATCTACCTATCTTTGTAAATACAATGTGTTTACATGAATACCTTGTATTTTCCTCTGGTAGATTTTGATGTTCTTATTGGTATAGATTAGCATTCTTCATATCATGATAAGATAGATTGCAATGGAAAATAAATTATGTTTCAATGATATTTTTATTTGGAGTAGAAGAATGAACCCATACCATTGATAACATATCAGGAAGCTAAAAAACTATTAAAACATAGAAATGAATGTTATTATAAAAAATTTGTCTAAAAAAGGGAACCATTCAGATTTATTATGCACTGGTATAAAATTACTATTTTGATGTATTTCTAGATTATTTGTCTTTTTTTATTCTTTATTCGTAAGTTGAGTTTACTAATGACTTATTTTAGGATGCTAATAAAATTTCGAATCCCCATTATCAAATTTTCAAAAGAAAATTCAGGAATTAAATAAGTAGTTACATGAATTGTTAGAAAATGGCTTCATCCGACCAAGAACTTTACCATCGGGTGCTATTATCATATTTGATAAAAAGGAATATATCTCAACGAGTATTTTTATTTGTTATAGAGCCTAAAATAACATCAATTTCAAAAAAAAAGTATCATTTTCCTCATAATGATGATTTGTTTTGTATGCCTCAGGGTTCATAGTGTTTTATGAAGGATTACCTGACATCTGGGTACCATCAATTGAATGTAAATGAAGAAGACATCTCGAATACAGAATTCAATACTTGATATGGGGATTATAAATCTTTAGTTATTCCATTTGGGTTAACTAATGAAACTATTGTATTCATGGATCTTTTGAATAGAATATTTCATGAGTTCATGGATAAGTTTGTTGTTATGCTTATTGATGAAAATTTGCTATATGATAAAGTAAAAAGGATTATGAAAAACATCCAATGATTTTTTTAAATCATGAATGAAAAGAAGCAATATAAAAATTTCATCATGTGTGAGTTTTAGTTCCAACAATTTTTTTCCTTGGTCACATTTTTTCTAATGTTAGCATAATTTTTGATCATGATAAAACTAATGTTGTTGAAGAATGAACAAGACCCACAAATATAACCAATATTTTTAGGTTTCTTGGTTTTGGATGGTCATTTTCAAAGATTTATTTCAAATCATTGCATGGTTATCTAGACCATTGAATATGATATCTCGAAACGGGGTTCAATTTTTTGGGAAAAATGAATGAAATGATTATTTTCAGGAATTGAAAAGGGTATTGGTGAGTGCTCTAGTTACGACCCTACCTTCTAGAAGCTGGGAATTTTTCAACAATAGTGATGCTTCTTAGAAGGGACTTGGTTGTGTTCTATTTCATATTAAGAAGGTAATTGCTTATGCTTCACGTTAGTTGAAACATCATGAGTTATATTACCGGACACAAGATTTTGAATTAACTGCTGTATTGTTTGCATTATAAAATTTGAGGCATCATTTGTATGTAGTAAAATGTCAAATATATACTGACCATAAAAGTTTAAAGTATATATTTACTCATAAGGAATTGAACATAACACAGAGAATATGGCTAGGAATAATCAAGGTTTCTGATTGGAATATTCATTACCATCACAGAAAAGCAATGAGAGTGGAGGAAGCCTTGTGTCAATAAAATAATGCTCCTTAAACATTAATACATTTAAAACATACCACTTTGGATAATGATTTGGTGAATTTTGGATTGGATGTTATGGGTGCAGGAAATACATCTCTCTTGTTTCAGGTGACAGTGTTGTCATCTCTGTCAGATAGAATAATGCATTCACAGAATGAAGACTGTGAGTGGATGAAAAACGTAGAATTGGTTTAAATGGGTATGTTTCTAGTGTTTAATATATATCATGATTATGTTTGGAGGTTTTGGAAAAGTTTATGTGTTCATTGTGATTCTCATATGAGGAAATAAATATTATGTGATGTTTTTAGTTCTCCATTTTCAGTTCATCCTGGAATCACTGTGATGTACGTTCGGGAGTATTACTGGTGGGGTGGATTGAAAATATATATTTTAGATTTTATCATGAAATGATAAAAATGTCATCAGGATAAAGTATAGTGAAAATTACTAAAGGGTATACTTCATCCTTCTCCAATGCAAGAGTTTAAATTGGAAAAAAATCTGTGGAACATGTTGGGAGACTACCGAAGGCATCTATAGGTAACAATGAAATCTGTGTTATTGATGATTGTTTGAATAAATCATCTCATTTCCTTCCTATTTGATATATACTATCTTTATCTAAACCATATTTAATATTCCTTAATGAGTTTTTTAGTTTATATGGAGTTCCTTTCTCCAATGTATCTGACTGAGACCCAAGGTTCACATCCAATATTTGGAAATCCCTTTAGGAGACTTTGGAAACAGAACTATATTTTAGTATAGCATTTAATCTTAATTAATATGGGTAGTCAGATTGAACAATTCAATGTTTGGATGATATTATTGGAAATTTCTCAAAGAATTTATGTAGATTTTGGGATCAAACCGTTCTTTTGGTGAGTTTTCTTATAATAATATTTTGTATTCAATTATACAGATGTAACCTTTTGAGGTATTGTATTGAAAGCAATGTTGAACTCCAACATTTTGCAATGAAGTCAAAGAATGAAAGTTCATGGGACCAAAATTAGTTGATGTAGTGTCTAAGAAAGTGATGGTGATCCAAAAACACATTAGGATATCTCAGAGTAGGTAGAAAAGTTAAACAGATCATAGGAGGAAAGTCCTTTCTTTTGAGATAAGTGATCATGTTTTCTATAAAGTATCACAATGGAAAAGGGTTATCTATTTTGGTAAGAACATAACGTTGAGTCCATGGTTCATTTGACCTCATGAAATCCAGGATATAGTTGGACCAATTTCCTAACAAGTAGATATTCCTCATATTTTCTCACTTGTACACAATATTTTTCATTATTCGATGTTGAGAAATGATTGTGTCAGGTTCTTCTCGTGTTTTGAGCCCAGAGATTGTTTAGTTATAAGATAACCTTTCTTATGAAGAGAAACTAGTTCAAATTTATGATCAAATGTAACATGTAGTGAGGAATAAGGTAATCCACCAGGTAAACTATTGGTGGAGAAACTACATGGTTGAAGAATCATCACGGGAGTCTTAATATTATATAAGGGAAAGGTACCCTCACCTATTTAATAAGTTAATGTAAAAAATTGTGAGGTTGTGATTTCTAGATGTTCTGTAGAATGTAACACCCTAATGTTTTACAAAGAAATTGAAGTGCATAAAACATTACGTTTATTTGAATAATGTTTTTAGAAGATTTATGTAAACTAGCCATTAAAACATAATTTTTTTGCTTCTTTGTTTGGAATTTTGAAAAACGATCATCTATAATTGTGATCAGTAATTTACTTGGAGTCTGATAGAACCAAATTTATTTTTGATGAATTATACCATACCCTTATGAATAGTAATGTGGAAAGTAATATGACCATAATTAATTATAAATTGTATTATTATTTTTCATATGGCTATAAGATAATGACATCTTGATTAATTTTCTTGGTGATATAAAATGAGTTATAGTTTTTATTTTTTTATTTTTTGAAACTAGTATGATTCTATATAAAATATAAATTAAATATTTTTAAAAAAATATTTTCAATAAATGGATCATTTTTATTCTAAATTTCATAAAATGGTTAGAAATAATTTTTGGGTTTTTTCAGAATTTTGTGAAATTTTAATGAATAATAAAATACTATAAAATACCATATATGATAATTATCAGTTAAATAAACTATTTTTTATATCATGGATGATATAAGAACACATTGTTAAAACTCACATTCTCTCTTTTCTATTTCATGAAAATAATTAGTATTATTCATAGTCGTGATCAATAATATTAAACTAATTATTAAAATAATGTAAAATCTCTCTTGTCCTCCACTATAAATACCACCCTCACCCCCTATTCAACACACACCTCTCAATATTTGATAATTTTCTATGTTCATAACAATACCCATAACAGGCATCTTTCCCACATTTAAGACCTTCTGGACTCACCAAAATTCCCAATCCAATGGCATTAAAAAGGATATCAATGATAAGAGATCAAGTTATATGAATCCCCTTTTATTTTCTTCTGTTGTCATTTCAATTAATTCATTTTATATAATATCATTACCACCCCTTATAAAATTGGAATGAAAGATCTAGTATCATATATATGATGGATTGTTATCATATTTTTGCGAAAATGAATCATCATTCATCATCTCCTCTCCCATTTATTTTCAAAATAAAAGAATTGTCTGGATGATTTAATTCATAGATATCATGGCCGAGGAGTCATCAATTTCCATTACATCCATAAAATCTAGTGGTAAAATAATTTTAATGGTTGGAACATTCTGTAATGTTTATGATCTATCTTTTCATAGGTTATGGAACACATTATTATTCATTATTTAATTAATTAAAAAATATTCTTCATAATGATCAAAATTCACCAAAATAAACAAATGATCATCACTAATGATTTATCTAATCATTTATCCTCATGAAATATAAAAAATGATTTACAGAATAATTTAATCTTTTGGAAACATATTAATAGAATCTCATTTCCAATTTGGTGTTTCACTTCCATTTAACAATAAAATCATTTATGAACCCACCAAGAAAACCATGTAAAGAACACACCTGAAACAATGTAAATAACAAAACATTGTAAATAAATTTATCAAATAACGTTATAAAAAGATTATATAAACTGTTATAAACATGAATATACTTATTTAAAATATTAATAACACACTTTTAAACATTATACAAAAGGATTATTCAGGTTTTATGTTAGAAGAACACGAAGTAAAGGAATTCCTAACCCAATTTCCATTCTTTGGGATAACCATATACTTTTTTTATTATGTGGTATTATATTTATTTGTGTGATGTGTAATTTATTATAATATGTTTTATGATTCCTATTTACATTGTATACACAAATTCATTCCATTCTATTAAATATCATTAACATTATATTTCGATGTTTCTTTCCTTTTAAAATGCTTTTAAATGTATTTTTAATGAAATTCAAAAATACTGTTTGTATATATATATAATTAGTGGGTTCTCATTATTTGTTGATAATATATTACTATGAATTTGTTATTATATTTTTACATATAATTATTTTATTAATAATTATTCATTATTTTATTCTTGTTTTTATATATTTTTTAAATTGATTTTTTATGAAAAATTGTATATTGTATATTTGAATTTGTTTTGATCAAGTGTTTAAATGAGTTATCATGTTTATTATTCATGATATGATACATGGACATAGTTATATAGGTTTGAGACCATTATAAATCATGACATGATGGGTTTAGACAAATTATAGCTCAAAATATGTTGGGTTTGTCCCATTATAACTCAAGATATGACAAGTGAGCACCATTATAGCCTTCCAATGCATTGGGTACTCTATAGGTGGAAGTTGACCGAATGGTTATTCCATGTGTAAGGGTGATTATAAGATTGATATGGTAAATATTTCCAAAGTATAATACATTAATTTTATATGAATGTTAATAAGTTTTTATATGATGGGTTTTATTGGATATTATGTTATCACAAGTCTAACAATTTAATTCTTTACATCTCATATAGGTATTTTTGTTCTCATCCCATGTTTTTAAATATGTTTTCCACATGTTATAATAATTAGTAAGAGAGAGGAGGAAGTCATGATGAATTATATGAATAATTTTATTAAGAAAAGAAAAAAAATCTTTTTAATGTTTAAAATTTTGAAAAAAGTGGAGAGTGTTATAGTTGTGTCTCCATGTATGATTATGGGAGGTGATGTATGTTTTATGTCATTATTCTCATAAACTAAAATATTTAAAAGATCCCCAATGTGTATGAATTTATGTTATTTACTAAATCTCAATATTATGTAATATTTTACGGCTAGTTCCTTATACATGTGGATGTATTATATGATTCATATACATAAATATATGGGCATTAACATATCCATTTAATGACATTTATTTCATGAAATTTACGATTAAAATGTTTCCTAATAACTAAAGTAATATAGTCTTATTTCGAATTCTTTGAGTCACAAGCCATGTTGTGGGACAATATTTTTTCTAAAGGTGTATATGATACCATTGAAATGTTATATCATGAATATCCATTATTTAATGATATTTTAAGATTCACGTAACTCAATTTTATTACATGGGTATTATGGTTCAAATTTATCAAGTGGTAAGAGACTATTGGAACAATCTCATAGAAATTTGAGAATGTTTATGTTTATATTTCATTTGATGAAATATTGTGATCCGTATATCAATAACACAAATATAATTTCTTATAATATGGTTATTTGTTATATATTCATGTATTGGTACAATTTATTACACGTTTATATAATATAGTTGTAAAAGTGTATTTAAGAAAGCCATACTTTACACTCTCCTCTGTCAGAAATCATTGTTCTTTCAGAATATGTTTTCCCAAATGAAAATTCTACAGATGTATTGTAATTTTATCCTTTGATATTTAAAAAACATTTTACCCATATTTTACATTTTTAAAACAAAGTATTTTTAAAAGTTAATCTTATATTTTTTTTCGGGTTATAAACTTTTTTATCCATATACGATGAAAAATGAATGTTCGGTGTGTATGGATTTACCTGTCATCTTAATCAGTATTCCCTTGAAGATTCTTCTTAATGATTAAAAATATATTTCTATTATAAGAAATAGTTTTCATAATATTCTGTATAATCATTGCTTTTAATGTGGATTTCAATTGGAATGTTTTTCGAAGTATTTATTGTTATCAATGCATTCTTTATATTTTTTCATTTATATTTATAATGAAATTTTTTTAAAAAATATTTTATGACTAATAAATTATTTTAAATTCTTTCAATATTTATTTATATGTTTTCAAATTATTACCAAAAAATGGGTTTTAAAATGTTTTAAATCTCTCATTATATGTTTTCAAAGAGAATGTTTTCCAAAAGATATCAAATCATTCTTCATATGTTATAATATTTTATTATCAAGAAATTAGTTTCGAATGTTTATATGTTTTAGTGATAAATTATCAAAGATGAAAGAATACTGTCTCGAAAAAATGTTTTCAAACTATCTATCAATGTTATGTTCTGTCAAATAGACAGTAGTTGATGTTACACATTCCATTCTATGAAATGATTCGAAGGTTAAATTTATATTCTTTCATTAATGGAATATGTTTTTATATAATGGTAGTTATGAAAATCGTTTCTCTTCCATATGTTAAATTCATTTGAAACATTATTCTTTTTAAGGGATATGATTTGATGAAATAATTATCAAACCCATCTATTTTCCATATGTTATGATGTGATATAATTTAAATGACAGCCATTTCATTTCATGGCTTTTTATTTGATGTACATAAAACATATCTCATTTTATGGGTCATGAAATGAAAAATGTTTTATTTTCTGGCATAATTATGAATGATGTTATTATGATATGGTTGGGACCTATATCTCCGTATAATTAATTGGGTAATGACAAATGTTTAATGAGTTCAAAGGGTACACAAGAAGACATCCCATGCCTGAAACAAGAGGGTATATAAGAGGGAATCCCATGCTTGATGTAGTTAAATGGGTGATTATCCGAAGACTAACATGTTATTAGGGTCATTGTAGGTATCGAAGAAAAAATATATATTTTTTCTTATATTTTTCCTATAATTCCATGTTTTATTCATATATTATGATTTCATAGATTATATTATCTATTTAATTTGGATTCATATCTTAATAAATGCTAATATTTATTTCATTATTCTTGTATATGATATTTTATATTTGGTTTATAATCTTATAATGTTATGATCATATTATCATACCCCTATAAACATGTCTATAAATACTTGTATCTAGTATTTACCATTACTAAACATGTGAGGTATCCAATTTTATACTTTCTTCCATGGGTTATGAGTATATGTATTTAGTTTGATTTAATTTCGAGAAGTGTGCTACTCATGAAGAACCTAGGGGGAGACAACAAAGCTTGACTATGTAGGAAGGTTTATTCTTCAATATTTTCAAATTCACTAAACTAATATGGTATTGGGGAGTATGTTTGACTAATATTTTATGTATTGCTAAAAATTTATGTAATATCTATATATATTAAGACTGGGTAATTATAGTTGGTATCAGAACGATGGTTTATTCAGCTTTTTGAAACAAGAATGAGATACTTTTAGTGATATCCCGAGGTATATTTCTAGGAATATGAATAAGGATGTTTCTAAGGATCTGTATAAGGATGAAATAATATTTAAATAAATGTCCTGGATTTCTGGTACATATATATATCTTGAGGTAAAAACATTTACAATATATCCTAAGGTTGACTCGGGGTAATTCGGTGCATGTCAACGGTCAATTCTGCACCCTTGGATTAACAATCCTAGGGGATATTCTTTGAGAATTTACAAATTCATCATGAACCATCTAAAAGGATTTCAAATGATGTTAGATATGAATAACTTATGATAAAACTATAATGTCATAGTTTAATAATGCTGCAATAATGTAGATATAATATTATTTTTCTTTATGGTTTTTTGGTTCCACACATTAATAACTACTTCATATAATATGATTTTGGTTTTCTAAAATTGATAGCACGGAAGGAACATCATTAGTAGTGACTCGAACAGATAATGTAGTGGTAATTATACATAAAAACCAAATTTTATGGGAGAAGTAATGAAATGTCTCATTGATATACTCACTAAAATATCGAAATCTACCAATCATCATGGATTAAAAAATGGGTAATGGATGAAACAACATTCTTTTGAGACATTAATCTAAAAACATCCTCCATTGTTCATCATTTTATCTGATCCACTTGTATTTGAAAAACAGATCAATACCACTAATATGATATTTTCCATTCTCTAATGTTTTTTACATGAGAATTTCATTCTGGCTATTTTCTGTATAAAAGGTGATGTAGATTAGTGTTGGACTCAAATCAAGAAGACAAGGAATAATGATGAAATTGACTCAATGGATTGGGACGAGTTCAAGAAATTATTTTCTAATAAGTATTTTCCTCATATTATTTATAAAAAGATGGAAAAGTAGTTCCTAGAGCTTAATCTGAAGGATAATGAATCTTTTCAATCATATGATGAAAATATTACAAGGATTTTGAGGTAATCATTAGGTAATATCATTCATCGTGAATGATAAATTGATTGATTATTTGGTGTTCTAGAATTTAGTATTGTAAATTCCATGGCTATATGATATTTTATCATATATGAAGAGGTGAATTGATGTGTTCTAATGGTGTAAATGGAGGTTGGATTTTTTTATTAATCTCATGTGTTTTAAATGAAAATCATGATGGAGTTCTAGAAAAATATAACAACCATGAGGAAATGAAAATGAGCCTTCTTTTATACAAAAATTTTAGGAAGAAACATGGTAGGAATTTCCTTAAAGGGAATGCTAAATCTTTTAAATGTGGAAGGGGAGTTCATCGAGTGGCTGAATGTCAATGTTATCGAAGGAGGTTAGATAATGATGGAAATAATGATAAATCACTATAGAATTAACCTCCCACAGGTTAGTGTATTAAATTTTATGGTGTTATTCCATTATTATAATAAGTTCTCCAATCCATGGACTAATGTTATTGATATTACACGAAAAAAATTGAAGACAAATGACCAAGAGAAGTTTTATGATATTATAAAGGATGAATTGAACCAATATAATCATGAAATATTGATCCTCCCATTCTTAGTTGTTAATTTTAGATTTTATTTTGTATGAAAAATCTCTAGGAATGTATTTTTTTCATCCATTGGTGTGATTTCAGGTTATTTTATTTCCTTACATGGATTATGGAATAAAAAATTTCATTTTTTATTATATAATTACAGGGATAGGATCATGTTTCGAATGATTTTTTTTGGATTATGTTAAGAGCTTAGTGAAGGAATAAGGGCTGAATTATTTTTTTGTAATGATTACAAGGTTAACCATTTATGGATTGTTTAGGTAAAATGTCAGATGATGTTAGTGAGATTAATGTATTATGACACCACATGATGATATGTTCATGCTCGATAAATTCGTCTAATAATTTCTTGTTGATGGTAACTGAAGAGAGATGGGATGACCTATCGTTGATCTCTTGATCTCTTTGTGCCTCCAGAATGAAAAATTATCCCTCTATTTTGACAAAGAGGGGAAGTGGAAACTGGTAAATACATGACCAAATGTTGAAATTTTCCTAATGAAATTGAATGAATTATAGTAATTATAACTTCACAGGATAAAAATCCAATCATAGGGAAAGGATCATGAAACAGAAATGGTTATTCTTGTACCTACTTTTCTAAAGAGTCAAATTCTCCCTTAGAAATTCAAATATTTATATCATTGTGATTGTTAACATTCTCTAGAATATGTTCTATATAACTCTCTATCACCACATGATAGTTGGATATATCATAAATTTCTTTCTTTTCACATTCCACTTAATCTCTCTTCTGTGGAAACGCCTCTATGTGTTACTCTGGGTAACCATTATTGTTCCAATTTTTTTAAAGAATGTTTTAGCATTCATTTTAACGATGAGGGTATCTATTAATGTAACAAAATAGTATTTGACCATTGATAACCCAGATGAATTCCAGGGTAGAAATTCATTTTTTTTGGGGGTGAACTTTAACACCTTTAGATGTTGTAAAATACTTTTTTATCTAATTAAAATTCACTTTTTGATGTTTTTTATTTCATATAAAATTAAAAATACATATTTTTATAAAAACACTAGTTTTGTCTTGAGATTCATACAACCCCATGTTATCATGAATTATATGAAACATGATGTTTAGTGTGCCCTACATGGTACTCCAAGGATATCATACCAGGCATGGAAGATTTAATTTACTAAATGGATTTCACAAATCGCAAGATCGAGTGTTACCAAACAATAATACTTCATTAAAAATATTAGTATTTAATACAGTAATATATAGACTAGTAATTATATTATAATATATGAATAATATTAAATAATAAAAATGATTGAATATAATAGAATATATTATTATTTTTATGCTCACAAAGATGTTTAACCCTAATAAAATAAATAAATTAAAATTTATGATTTATATTAATCTAATATATATTTTATATAATCAATAAAATATCTTTGATATCTGTACAATATAATTAATAGACATATGATAAGAACAAACCAATTTTTATGCTTAAAACCCTATATTTTTATTGAAGCATTATTGTGGCCTTTTAAATGAGATCCAATTTTTAATCCATTTTTTGGAAATTTAATTGATTCAATATGTCAGTATAAATATCATATTTTAAAATAAAATTTAATAAATAGGTTTGTTTAATTTTTTTCAAGAATGCTTCATTTTTTATGAATAGTGAGAAGTACTGAATTTAAGTTCAAAACTGATTCTTCATATAATATATTTTTAAAGATAAATTGAATATTAAATTGGTTTAAAAGTTTTATTGGATAATATTATTATCATGAAACCCAATTTGTTTCAATGGAATAAATTTTTTTCTAATATTGAATATAAATACAAAGAAATTTTTTGAACGTTTTTAATTTAAAACTCCACATTCTCGACCCAACATCCAGATTAAATATAAATTAATTTCTTCCATACGAATTATTGGAATTTAGAAAAATTAGTTCCATATTTGGAATAATATTAATTTATAATTTATAATAATGTTTTTTTTTTCAAAACATATTGTGTATGTAATTGTAAATAAAATCATCGATTAAAGGTAAATTATGCTTAACTAAGGGCTAAACCTTAATGATATAGGCATAAATGACCTAGAAACTTTTCTAAAGGGACTTTTATGGATAGTTTTATACCATATCATCACTTGGATTTGTTTTGGACCATTATTGGATCCATGTTTCATGGATATAACATAGATGGAATTCCAATTCCTAATATTTCCATGAGTGCCACTCCTCCTCCACTATAAAAAGGCCTCCTCTCCTCCCACATACTCACACCTCTCATAACATATTGGAATAAAAATATCTTAAAAAATAGATATACAATATTTATCCAATCATACTAGAACCCTCCCCATTGGAAGAAAGCTATTTGATAAAGCGCATGGATGAAAACCAAGGGGAGTTTCCAGAATAAAATGTTACATTCTTTCTTAGGATATTTAATTTTATTTTAATTATCCACCACCTAACATATTTTCATGAAATAATTGTATTAAAAACATATTGTTTTATGTTTATGGTGAACTACAACCTCACAAAATGATGATTGGCCATTATTCCTTTACTGTGTATTAATGTGTGTATTATGATAGAAAATATGTTTATATATAATGTATATGATATTTATTATGTCTTAATGATTTTTTAATCATTTTACAACACATATATTTATATATTCCATTTTGTGTAAATATAATAATTTTGTATTTGGAAGTGTAGATTATCATCACCTCAATGCGATGTGATTGATTCACACTCTACATAGAATGTATAAAATGACGTGTTTATTTAACATATGTTATATAGGTTATAATAATATAAATATAATAATGATATATATATATATACTTATTATTCATTTAATATATTTCATCCAATATGATAATAAAAATGAAAGAGCGTTTATGCGTACGTAGGACCCACCATCTCTATAAACGGTGTATTCCATTTATTAATTCTATATCCAATAGATTATTATAATACACAAATACTTAATATAAATTATATTTATATAATTTTTATATTAATTAATTCGTGATAAAATTATAAATACTAACAACATCACAAATTAATACACATGCGGTGAAGAAAGTAGATATTATATGAAGTGAATCCTAAACATAAAATTGTTAACAAGAGGGTAATATAAGGTCATAATAAAAAAATATGTTATTATATAAAATAATATTCATATTTAAAATATGTATAATAAAAAAAGTTATTATACATGAATATTTTTCACATATGAAGAGAGTCAATACACAAGGTAAGTTAATTTCATCTCAATTTTTATGTTTGTGAGATACATGCTCTATATACCACCCATTCCATTTGTGTGTTGTGTATATGGACTATGGATGAATTATATGATTATTATACATATATTTATGGGTATTTACAAATCCACTATATGGAATTTGTTTCATGGGGTTTATGTTCCAAAATAAACAAAATCGGTAATGTAATTTTGTCTCAATTTTCATTCTTTGAGAATACTTCCATTTTATGAATCTATATTTTCAATGAGGTGTATATAATAGATTTGAAATGTAATAAACAAAATCTCCATATTTTGAATATATTTTAATATTCACATTATTCAATATTATTACATGTGGTTCATTATTCATCTTTTCCACATGGTAAGAGTTTATTAAAACCATCACATTTCTTTTCGTGAATGTCTATGTTTATTATAACACCCCTTGATTTTAGAGTATGTAATATCATTAAAGTAGTTCTATAGCTTGCGCTTTACACAACACCGAGTTCGAGCACGCCACAACATACCAAAATAGTCGTTCAAAAAACCGTTATGAATATTATTAACTTCATTTTGAATCTTATATAATCTAAATAATTATAACATCCAAAATTATGTGTTTCTTAGACATGATATAAGAAAAAATTTATTTTTTATATAAAATAAGTATTTTTAAAAAATATGAAATTTTACCACCTTTTAATGGAGAACCCTTTTTAATGCCAATATTTGTCACTTTTATATATATATTCAATTTGACAAAATAAAGTTCTTCTTTAGAATCAGGACATAAAACATTAGTTTTGATAAATATCTGGTGTCTTTCTGATAACTTTTATATTTTGGTGACTAGTGAAAAATAATAAATTTTAATCAAAAATAAATTTTAAATCCGAATAATTTATGGTGTTAAATTATAAATTAGATTGGTTTGGTACTATAATTATATTATATATTTATAATTTAATAAAATTTAGGTCATTTTAGGTAATTTCACATTTAAATTTTACATAAACACATGTCAATCTTTTGATAGAATTTACTTTATAAAATAGCAGCTTTTTGGTTTTGACTACAGGGAATTAATTTTAAATAAATAAATGAAAACTATATTTTTTAAATTTGATAAAATAAACCTAATTTTAGAATTTAGAATATCAAAAATATCTTATGGTGAATTTCAGGTATTTTTGTGAAAAAGAACAATTTTTGATGAATTGTTAAAACAGTGTTTTATTACTTAAAATCCACTTTTTATTTAAATAATTATTTTATTTAATAAAATTTATTTTAAGTAAAAATAGATATATAATACCTATATATGTTCAATGTAATTCTTTGGAGTCATTTTTTAATAAAATTAGATGTATAAATTTTTATTAAACTTTTTACTGCCTTTTACACGCCTTTTTGAAGCATTTACAAATTTGCATAAAACCTAATTTTACCACTTCTATGAGTTGAATTTATAAAATTCAAGAGACATGATCAATATCAGTATTTAAAATGAGGTTCATTAAGATGAAAATAATTTTTGTTGAATAGTAACTTTTGACTTTTATTGTCATGATTAAAAATAAATTGTGTAATTAACGATAAAATGATATAAAAATTACCATAACCCATGTCCTATTTCTATTGGATTAGTGTATTTCGACCCAAAACAAACATAGGAATAATATATGATCCTTTAGTTCCTCTTGAATTAGAATAATAAAATTATTTTTATTTTATTTAAAAAAGAGTAAAAAGTGTTAAATTCAACGTTTAATAACTAAAACATTTTTAATATAGGGTTATACATAAGATATATTTGACTATAAATAATCAAGAGAAAAATAAAAAGAATTAATACATCAAGGTATTTTATTTATAATTTTTAGACATTAAATAATTAAATTTATCTATGACACAGTGATGATGCATTAATTACCTTAATAATGAAAGAATCAAATTAATTGTATAATAAATATTAAAATAAATATACTTCCAAATATTTTAAGACATAAACGAATTTTCTAGGTGAATATGTCATGTTAGGGTTGATTCCATGTATCTATTTCGAAGTAATCAAGTTGAGATAACTTTAAAAAAATACAAAATAATGTCAAAATTGACGTAAATTAATTTTTAAAACAAATACAATATTTTTGGTTGATATAATATTCCTATAAATATAAATATAATCCAAAGTGCTTAAATAATATTATATATTTCATTAATAAACCAAATAATTCTCTCTTAGAAGTTTATATTATGTTTATTAACCATATAGTGTATGAATACATGAAGACAAGGAAAAAGATAAACTATTTAAATAACAGTTAAATCTAAACGATAAGTTTAATATGGTAACCAAAAATTCTATAAAACCAATTTGTTTAGAGTATTTTGACCCACAACCAACTATCCATAGAAATAAATAATTTTTGAGCCATTATAAAGCTAAAATAATGTTATTATAAAATAAAATTTCAAGTTATTCCTAATATGACCTTCACCTCTCTTATAAAAGGTCACTCCCCCTTCTCCCAAATCACACCTCCAAATCCATTTGGATCAGCCAAAACCAGCCCAAATATCCTTCCAAATTCCCTCAAATTAACCTAGAGTCCTTAATTTTATCAGAAAGCCTACCTAATGAGCTATTTGGTTGACTTAAAAGGAAACACCCAAAGAAGAAGTAATAATTTCACCACCCTCTATCAAGTACTTTCCTCTTTCCACTTCCAATTTCATTGTTTTTTTCATAGAAAAATAATAAATCCATTACCTCCTATATATTTTGATGTTATTATAAATATGGTACATCCATATTCATTATTATATCCATCATATAAATGATAATGTCACCATACGTGTGTACGTATAGCTTACCGTCTACATATAGTAGTGTAGTTTGTCATTCAAACACTTCATTATTTAGATGGGTATAATAATGAGTATAACTAATTTAAATTAAAAATATAACATGTTAATGATTTTCTTATGATATACCATCCAATTATATTTGATTTCACCATAAATATAATGATATTGTCACTCTTGCGTACGTACGGATTACTGTCTCCACAACGCGATGAGATTCATTCCCACGTTCACCCATCAACAATAATTATAAAAATATATATGATTAATAAGTATGTAATATATGACATAATAATTCTACTATATATATATGTATATATATGTACTTACATATATATTATTAACTTACTTCCGTTCACGATGACATGAAAACAGAAAAAACGTTTATGCATAAGTACGGTCTAACGTCTCCATAAACAGTGCCTACAATTTTATATATCTATCTATTATAAATATTTATATTCTAAATATATATGATATTAAATTATTGGTTTATATTTTGGATTTATTTAAATCGTGATATAAATGATACGAACAAGAATAACAGGTTAGAACACATACGATAAAGAAAGCGATTATTCACCAAAATGTTAATTTAACATGGAAATTATTATTAAATGGGAAGAATAATTCATTAATGAATCATCTATGATAAAATAAATAAAACTGTTGTTCTGTTAAAATATAATAACATACTATGGTCCTTATACATGAGGTTAAATGTACCCTCGACAAAAGGAATGTGCAAGGTAATGATTAATTTATAAATCTATTAATTATCCATGGTTGTTTTTATGTCAGTATCTACTGAGAAATGCTTATTATGAATTTCCATTTTTAATAAAAGTGTTATCAAAGGAAATATTTTTTTGGGAATTTTTTTACTAAAACGTCATTTTTAATGTTTAAGAGATTTATTATTCCTAACCTTTCTCATTAATGTCCATGTTTTCAAAATAGTTTAAAATATTTATTTATATTAGCATGAATGTTTTAAAATGTTAATTAATTTCAAAAGCTTCAAGGTGGTATAAGACACATTGATTAAAAAATATCTTTTAAATAAATTCCCTTATAAATTGTGTGACATTTAAAATGATTTAATGAAAAAGTGAAATTTCTCTAAAATAGTATTACTGATCATTTTCAACTATGTCAACATCCTTTACTAGGTATTACTCCTGATAGAGGTTAATTTTTAATGATAAAAATCATCCCTATTATAGTGAAGGATTTGTGATATATTTGACTTTGAATGTGTTATTTTTATACCATTCATGGTTTAGGGTGAAAGTACTGACATTTTTTAAACTAGTTCTATTATGAATGTTTATGTTATGTTTCATTCTTTTTATATGAGGAATTTATTGTACATAGTAAGTTATGGGTGGAGCATGATATAGCTCCTTGATTTATTAGTAGGTCTAATGAGACAATTATATGTGGAATTATCAGAGGCCTTTCCCAATATGTTATATGGATTTGGCCAAGGCCTTACTCATTTTTAGACATCTTGGCCGAGGCCTTGAAAAAATATATCAGAATTCAGGAATTATACATTCCTCATTAAGAAGTAATATTGACGGTTCATGTGGTTATTCAACTAGTATAATACCCATGACTATGTTTTATTATGTCATTATTTACTCATTTCATATTTCTTCCTTAAAGTGTTCTTGTTTATTATTTTTAATCGCATGTGTTTTCAATTATTCACCATGCCTATTGTTTATGTTATTATCCGCTAAATTGTTTACCCTTACTGAGAATATGAGATCGCCCCTTTCTTATGTTTTATTTTCCAACGATTTCCAAGAAGTGTATTATGATTGATAAGAAGGGTTATTCTAGGGGATTATTGGTGTTCTCAAAGAATAATTTATGTTGTGTTTTATTTTCTAATGTGTAATATAAGGCCCCGTCCTTAAAGCTTACTTAATATTGAATTAAATGAATAATTCACATTGAGGATCTTTTCAGGTTTAGTGTTTTAGAGAATTAGATCATAAATCATGAATTACATTCCACATTTAAACAATGTGGTTACATAAAATATAGTATTCATTTTTTTCCATCAACAGAAACATATTTAAAATAAAACAATGATTTTTCTTGACACTTCTTTGACACTATCATCATATCATGCACCTTTCCCTTTGACCTGTGAAAAACATTTCAAAAACATGGGATGAGCATAAAAAACATAGTAAGGGATATAAAAGTATGAAAAGAAAACATTAGTCCATTTATGAAATCATACTTTACTCATAAAACATAAGCATTTTAATATACCTCATCAAATCATGAATAAATCATAGAAATTATAAGGCATAAAGGTAACTTGAGGCATTCATAACATTCTTACGTAGGGAGTAACCCTCTTGGTTACGTTTAGAATACCCATCATAGTATATTACCTAAATATCTTCGGAGAAACCTTAACGTTTAACTCCTTCGGGTTACCCAATGCATTAGAGAGCTATATCGGGCTCAACCGCCATTAGATTATCACGGAACCACCCGTCTTCATAAAAATTCCCAAGAACCATAACATAATCGTATCACATAAAACAAGAATAAAGAAACATATCATTTCCACTTTTGAATCACAATATATAAATATAACACATTGATATAAAAACATTATGGAAACCATTTTAAATACCAAAATAAAAGAAAAGTAAAACATGGTATTTATTTTTCATTAAAAAAATGTTACAGCTTGTAGTGGAAGTCGAAACTCAAATAATGGTCTCGGCGGCAGAGAATTCGTTGTCGCCACATACGTACGAAAAAAAAACATTCCCTTTTGTCATTTAGTTAAGGCTTCTAATATAAATATTCCTTTTGAATAAACGTAAAATTCAAAGGGTTTTATACACCGTATAAATGAAAGTTGTGTATAAAAAAAATTTGCCTCAATGAGAGGAGATTGAGACGAAGTACTTTACAAAGATCATTTTTTTAAATAAAATATATCAATTATGTTTATTCACTATAATTACACATAAATAAAGTAATAAATACAAGACATGACATAATAATATCATGACATAATTTGAAAGTAGGATATTAACCCAAAGAATTGAAATTGGGTTAAGAAATTACCTTACAAAAATTCAACAGCCCTATGACGTCACTTCAAACATCAAAAAATGAGTTGATGAGAGATAAAAAGGGTAACTCATCACTTGAAAATAAAATTTACATCAATAAGGATATATAAGAACATATCCAAACATTACAATATGTAAATTAAAAGACCCAACAATGAAGTCTTTTGTAAAGAGGAGGGTAAAAGGTTCCCTTACCGACTTGGGTATCTTTCGAAACAAACACCCCATGAAAGAAGGAAAATACAAAATTTATGTAAATATTCATAAATGAAAATATATTACACAAAAAGTAAAATAAAGGGTATTACATATACCACTAAAAATAAATGGTGTCAAATGTAGCATAAATCTCATGGGAATAAAAGTGAGATGTAAAATCCATTACGAAAACTCGACAGCCTAATGACGCAACTTAAAACTTCCAAAAGGGATTGATGAGATCAAATAGGGTCTCTCAGAATATTAACATAAAATGTACAAAAAGAGGAATATAAAAGAAAATCCCCCAACATAACAAAGAGGAGCTTAAAATATGTGACATAAAGGAGAGTACTTAAAAAGAAAGAGAGAGGTTAGATCTTTTATGAAAATTCGGCAGCCTAACGGCGCCAATTAAAACCTCCAAAATGGATTGATGAGAGAAAATAGGGTCTCTCATCATATGAACATAAAAATTATAGTATGTGTAATATAAAATAACATCCCAATCATAAGAAAGATGAGCTTAAAAGGAATGACATAAAAGAGTGTACTTAAAAAGAAAGAGAGGGGTAAGTTCCCATACCTCGTGTCCGACATGACTCGATCGTTCATTAATATCCTGAATAATAAAATTTGTTCAATTAATAGTTTTTTATGGTCCTCCTGTCAATATTATTATTCAGTTCATATCACATATTATAATGTTATTATAATTGGTTAATAAATTATGTTTTTATCAGACGTTTTTGTCGATTTTCGGTACATGAGTAAAAATTGAACTTGTTGGAAAATAATTTTCCATGTAGTTATCGGTACATCATATACAGAATGGTATTTATGTTTTAAATATCATATATATCCAGTATATATTTAATTTATACTATTCCATAGCATTGGGAGATAAAATAATAATAAAAACACTGTTCATGGAGACGGTAGGCCGTACGTACGCATGAACGCTACTTTCATTTTTTGTCATATTAATGGAATTAAAACAAAATGATATATATATATATATATATATTATAATTACATAATTATATCCATCATTTAGATGTAATATATTACATATATATCCATTATATATATGTACTTATAATAGTACATAACATTTGGAGATATGAAATGAAATGTACCGTTCATGGAGACGGTAAGTCGTACGTACGCATGAACGCTACTTTCATTTACTATTTTCTCTTTTTTTTGTATTAAATGGAATGATATAAAGGTATATTATAATTCCATTGTGATATCATATGTAATAACATTAATTCCATCATTTATACATCCCACATATGACATTAACGAATCAAATCACTTTAAGGGGGCGGTAGTCCGCACTTCCTAAAATGAAGATATCGCGTTTACCCATAATGGAAACCATAAAGATATGCCATAAATTAAAAATAAATAAGATTAAGGAAAACATAAAAATATTATATATCATATATAAATATATTTAAATCTTAATGGACACCTTAGAATGTGTTAAATGAATATTGAACAATTAGCGTTTCGTGAGGCAGTAATTTGCCATCCACAGACTCAGTATGTTCTTTAACCATTAGATGGTGGTGTGTGAATGTGTAGCTCGAATACTTCTTATAACAATCTCCTAGAATATTTATGATAATTTTGTTGTTAGAAAAAGTAATAAAAATATTTTAGGGGTTTGCAGAAGCAAAATAAAACAAAAGAACACAAGGGAAGACATAACCTTTAAATCGGGTAACTCTCCTTGATGTGAGATCAAAGGCTTCCTTATAAATGATTCTTCCCAAAGAGAGGATACATTGATGATGATAGGGATGTGGAGAGACAAAATGGGCAGGGTTTGGCCGATAAAAATCCTTGAAAGGTGTGGGTAATGTGTTAGAGGTGGGGGCCTTTTATAAGAGAAGAGGAGGGGAACTCTTGGAATGTTATAAAAGATTACTTTATTATAAAATTATTTTCGGATTTTAATGGTCCCAATATTACATATTTAGAGTATAAGGTTATTATGGTTCGAAATACACCCATAAAATAGGTTTTTGACATGTGTAGGTCTTATATTTTACAGTATCTTTTCATTTTATTTAAATCATTAAATAATGAGGTAATCGCTGCATCATCATGGTGTCATAAATAAATTAATTTATTTAATGTGGAAAAAATATAAAAAAATATATCATGATTTAGGAAATCCATTTATTTTTCTAATGAATATTTATAGTAAAAAATATGACTTGTACAAGCCCATTTAAAAATTGTTTTAGTAAAACAACTAATGTTTGTGACATTTTTATTTTAACATTAAATAAGAAGTTATTTATGTCATTTTCCAACCAAAGTGGCTCCATGAGGTCCCCAAGTTGACCCATGGATTGTCTTGGTCAGCCATGACACATCCAATTAGGGTAGGACATGTGTCTAGGTTATTTCATATTATTAAAACTTTATTTTTACCTTAAATTACCCAAATTACCTTTAATCGAGATTAATAAAAGTTAAAAGTTACTATTCACCAAAAATTATTTTCATCTCATTCAACAAAATTTTACTTCTTAATGGAAACCATGTGTACTAGATTTTTGAAAATAAAATCACAGAAGTGGCAATGTTTCATTTAAATGAAAAATCATTTTCTTTAACTACCACTTAGTCGTCTCACTATTCATCTAAAATTGATGTTTTTTCAGAAATATACCAAAACTTCACCTTAAGATATAGATGATATTCTGAAGTAAAAAATGATCTATATTTTACAAAATTAAAAACATATAAGTTGAATTAATTAATTTAATAATTAATTCCTGCTGTCAAAACAAATAGTGTGTTTTTAAGAAATAATATCTATTAAAAGATTGACACTAGTTTAAGTCCAATTTCAATGTGAAATTAATTCCAATGACCACTATTGGATTAAATTGTAAAAATATATTCCAATTTCACTTTAAAAACAATTCAAATGATAATATATTTATATAAATAAATTATATTAAAAAGTGGTTTTGAATTAAAATACAACATTTTTCTCTATTCATTAAAAAATGAACTTTATCGGAAAAATACCAAAAATTTACAAAAGGAAAATTTTGATGTCCCGATTCTAAAGAAAAATTTTATTTTGTCAAATATAACACATAAAAATTTCAAAAAGTGTATTTAAAAGAGGTTCGCCATCAATAGGTAGTTAATTGACCCTTTAAAGAATATTAGAATGTTTATTCTTAAAATTTGATTCATTCACATTTTTAACCCTCTAACATTTATTGTAAAAAGTAAAAATATTTTACAAACGTATATAATAATTTTGTAGTTAGTTATGATCATTTCCTCCATTACAACGGCGGGGCGTTAACTACCATTTAAAATAATATTATTTTATTATTAGAGTGTAACGTAAGACTACAGAGAAACTCGCAGTTGCGTATTGGGTACACCATCGAGCATAGCATCCCCTTTAAGGTAATATTAATATTTTATGAACAAATATGGATTAATGTGAAAATTTCATATTCTTTATTTACCTGGAGTGTTACACCCTTACACCCTTTTGGGAATTGCGTCCTCACAATTTTAAAATTGGGCTTGGAAACTTCATTGAAAATATCACATTGGAAGAAGTGTCACTAAAACAATCACTTTAAAATGAAGAAAGAGAAGTACAAAGGTAACCCGAGTTAAACCATACTATGATTCCATGTAGGAAAACATGGATATGGAGGAAAAAACAAAGGGTCATTTTCTGAGGGAGAGTGATAGTAAACATGTCTAGTTGAATGTTAACTATAAGAAAATCACAATCTTGTGATGGGTTAAACGGTATTCGATTCCCCAGTAGGAAACGTTAACAGACAAAATTTTTGATTTAATTTACTCTTCATTGAGGAATTTATTTCATTGATTTACTAAATCATAATTAAACATACTTAATTGTCATGTAGACTTTCAACATTTACTAGATTCCTTAATCAAACTCATATTTTCTCCAAAAGATGTGTATTTAGGAAGACTTGTTAGCATTAAGAGTACTATAATCAACTTCTTGAGAATCACTTAATCCAAAAAAGAGAACTATATATTTCCCATGACATTAGACAAAAACCTAATCCAAAATTGTTAGTATGAGATCAGATAATCCACAAAAGTATAATCCTTTATAAAAAGAAAATCAATTCTTAATCACTAACATTTGCCCAAAAAAACCCTAAAGTTCAACGAAGACCATTCGATAAACAATTGTCCATAAAATTCATCAAATTCAACCAAACTAAGATTGAAACCCAAATATTTGAAGGATTTAATCACATAGTCTTACAAGGTACAAATTAACTTTTATCTCCAAATAACATCAGTTGCTCTTAAATTATCATATTGAAAAGTAATTAACCTAATCACATATCCTCCATTATAGGTTATTTATTTCCATAGATAACCCAAAATAAAATTACTCTTGATTCCTAAAATCATCTAACTAAAAAGTATTAGTCAAACAAACCAGGGACTTCATGTAGTCCAGTGGTAGGCGATAAATACCAGTCACACTTTGGTTATGGGTTCGATTCCCGTAGCTTTGTCTGACGTGACGGGTTGTCACAAGGTCTGTGTGTTGTCCTTTTTCCAAAACAATATAATTCTTAAAACATTCCCCAAAAGGAGATAAAATATTCAAAAATAATCATAACATATTTTAACCTCAAGATTATCTCATCCCTTTCATTTTCCATCATATCAGAGAGTAACCCATAGTTACCTAAAAACTAGGGATCATATAAACCCTAATGGTTACCTTTATAATTATTACCTGAACTTCCACATCGATTGGACATCTCGTACATGATGCATTACAGAACATACCAATGATCAAGTGGTTGACCATGACTCTTTGATTGTTGGTTTAGAACAACCACAAGTTTCCTCATTGAGTCCCCCATTTAATCCAGTATCTTAATCAGAGAACCACCACAGTTTCCTTCAAACCTATTGTCACTTTGGTGCCTGATAGATCCATCCATTTACTAAAAACAAAAATGTCAGTGTGAGTATATGAACAAAACCATCATGTACTAATGAGGAAGATAAACACTAAGATATACTTACTCATTAACTTTATCTAAAACTAGGACTCTTTCTGAAATCCTACCCATTATGGTAATGTCACTTATTCTTAGAGAATACCCTAATATCTAAAGTTATCTAAACCGACCTCTGATACCAACTATAAGGCCCTAGCCTTAAACCTTACTTAATATTTAATTAAATGAATAATTAACATTGAGGATCTCTTCAGGTTTAGAGTTTTAGAGAATTAGATCATAAATCATGAATTACATTCCACATTTAAACAAAGTGGTTAAATAAAAGATAGTATTCAATTTTTTCCAACAACCAAAACATATTTAAAATAAAACAAGGATTTTTTCTTGACACTTCCTTGACACTATCATCATATCATGAAACATTCCCTTTGACCTGTGAAAAAACATTTCAAAAACATGGGATGAGCATAAAAAGCTCAGTAAGGGATATAAAAGTCGGAAAAGAAATCATTAGTCCATGAATGAAATAATACTTTACTCATAAAACATAATAATTTTAACATACCTCATAAAATCTTCAATAAAAAATAGAAATCATAAGGAATAAAGGTAACTTCAAGAATTCATAACATTCTTACGAAGGGAGTAACCCTCTTGGTTACGTTTGGAATAACCATCACAGTATATTCCCTAAATATCTTCGGAGAAACCTCAATGTTTAACTCCTTCGGGTTTCCCAATTCATTGGAGAGCTATATCAGGCTCACTTGCCCTTAGTTTATCACGGAACCACCTGTCTTCATAATAATTACCAAGAACCATAACATAATCGTATCACATAAAACATACTTAAAGGAAACATAACATTTCCACTTTTCAATCACAAGATATCAATACAACACATTGATATAAAAACATTATGGAAACCATTTTAAATACCAAAATAAAAGAAAATTAAAACATGGTATTTATTTTTCATTTAAAAAAAGTTCTGGCTTGTAGAGGAAGCTGAAACTGAAATAATGGTCACGGCGGTAGAGAAGTCGTTGTCTCCACATATGTATGACAAAAAAAAATTCCCTTTTGTCATTTAGTAAAGGCATCCTATAAAAATATTCCTTTTGAATAAACGTAAAATTAAAAGGGGTTTATACACCATATAAAATAAAGTTGTGTATAAAACAAAATATGCCTCAATGAAAGAAGATTGAGACGAATTCCCTTACAAAGATCAATTTTTAAAATAAAATAGATCTATTATGTGTGTTCACTATAAGTACACATAAAAAAAATTAAAAAATACAAGATAGGACATAATAATATCAGGACATAATTTTAATGTTGGAGATTAACCCAAAGAACAGAAATTGGGTTAAGAAATTTCCTTACAAAAATTAGACAACCCTATGACGTCACATCGAACATCAGAAAATGAGTTGATGAGAGATAAAACGGGTAACTCATCACTTGGACATAAAATTTACATCAATAAGGATATATAAGAACATATCCCAACATTAAAATATGTAAATTAAAAGACCCAACAAAGAAGTCTTTTAAAAAGAGGAGGGTGAAAGGTTCACTTACTGACTAGGGTATCTTTTGAAACATACACCCCATGAAAGAAGGAAAATGAAACATTGATGTAAATAATCTTTAAAGAAAATATATTACACAAAAATTAAAATAATGGGTAGTACATATACCACCCAATGTAAATGGTGTCAAATTTAGCATAAATCTCACGAGAATACAAGTGAGATGAAAAATCCCTTACAAAAACTCAGCAGCCTAACGACGCAAATTAAAACTTCCAAAAATGGATTGATGAGATAAAATAGGGTCTCTCACCATATTAAAATAAAACTTACAGCAACAAGAATATAAAATATCATCCCCCAACAAAACAAAGAGGAGCTTAAAAGAAGTGACATAAAGGAGAGTACTTAAAAAGAAAGAGAGAGGTTGGATCTCTTACGAAAATTCGGCAGCCTAACGGCGGCAATCAAAACTTCCAAAATGGATTGATGAGAGAAAATAGGGTCTCTAATCATAGGAACATAAAAATTACAGTAAGATTAAAATTAAATAACATTAAAATAATAAGAAAGATGAGCTTAAAAGTAATGACATAAAAGAGTGTACTTAAAAAGAAAGAGAGGGGTAGGTTCCCTTACCTCGTGTCTGACATGACTCAACCATTCTTTTATCTCCTGAAGAATAAAATTTGGTCAATTTATAATTTATTAAGGTCCTAATTTAAATATTATTATTCATTTCATATCACATATTATAATTTTATAATAATTGGTTAATAAAGTGAGTTTATATCAGATGTTTTTGTCGAGGTTCGGTACATGAGTAAAAGTTGAACTTGTTGGAAATGAATTTTCCATGTAGTTATAGGAACATCATATCCAGAAGAGTATTGATGTTTTAAATATCATATATATCCATTATATATTAATTTTATACTATTCCATAGCATTTGGAGGTAAAAATAAAATAAAAGCATCGTTAATGGAGACGGTAGGCCGTACGTACGCATGAACGCTACATTCATTTTTTGTCATATTAATGGAATTAAAAGAAAATGAGAGATATATATATTATAATTCCCGAATTATATCCATAATTTAGATTTAATATATTACATATATATACATTATATATATTTACTTATAATAGTACATAACATTTGGAGATAAGAAATGAAATGTTACGTTCATGGAGACGGTAAGCCATACGTACGCATGAACGCTACATTCATTTATTCTTTTCACTTTATTTTTTATTCAATGGAATTATATAATGGTATATTATAATTACAGTAGGATATAATATGTAATACCATTAATTCCATCCTTTATATGTCCCCCATATGGCATTAACAAATCAAATCACTTTAAGGGGGAGGTAGTCCGCACTTCCTAAAATGAAGATATTGCGTTTACCCATAATGGAAACCATAAAGGTATACCATAAATGAAAAAGACATAATCATAAGAAAAACATAAATATGTTATATATAATATATAAATATAGTGAAATCTTAATGGACACCTTTAAAGGTGTTAAAAGAATATTGAACAATCATCGTTTCGTGAGGCAATAATTCGCCATCCAGAGTAACAATATGTTCTTTAACCATTAGACGGTGGTGTGTGAATGTGTAGCTCGAATCCTTCTTATAAAAACATCCTAGTATATTTATGATATTGTTGTTGTTAAAAAATAAGTAATAAAAAGAGTTTAGGGGTTTGGAGAAGCAAAATAAAACAAAAGAACACATGGGAAGACATTACCTTTAAATCGGTAACACTCTTTTATGTGAGCACAAAGGCTTCCTCGGAAAGGATTCTGCCCAAAGTAAGGCTTCAATGATGAAGATAGGGATGTGGAGAGACAAAATGGGCAGGGTTTGGCCGATCCAAATCTTTGATAGGTGTGGGTAAGGTGGTAGAGGTGGGGGCCTTTTATAAGAGGAGAGGAGGGGCACTCTGGGAAAGTTATAAAAGGTTACTTTATTATAAAATGCTATTCGGATTTTAAAGGTCGAAAAATTATATATTTCGAGGATAAGGTGATAAGAGTTATAAATCCACCCATACAATAGGTTTTTGACATTTCTAGGTCTTAGATTTTATATTATATTGTCATTTTATTTATATCGTTAAATAATGAGGTAATCGCTGCATCATCATGGTGTCATAAATAAATTAATTTATTTATTGTCTAAAAATTATAAAACAAATATCACGATGTAGGAAATAATTTTATATTTATAATTTATATTTATAGTCCTAAATATGAATTGTATAACCCCATTTATAAATTGTTTTAGTAAAATAACTCATGTTTGTAACATTTTTATTTTAACTTTAAATAAAAAGTTAATTATGTGATTTTCCAACCAAAGTGGCTCCATGGGGTCCCCAAGATGACCCATGGATTGTATGGGTCGACCATGACACATCCAATTAGTTTAGGACATGTGTCTAAGTAATTTCATATTATTAAAACATTATTTTTACCATAAATTCCACTAATTACCTTTAATCGCGATTAATAAAACATAAAAGTTACTATTCACCAAAAATTATTTTAATATCATTGAACCACATTTTAATTCGTAATGACAACCATGTCTGTCATATTTTTGAGATAAAAATCAACGAAGTGGAAAAGTTTCATTTAAACGAAAAATCTGTTTCTTTAACTACACCTTAGTGGTTTCACTATTCATCTAAGATTTAAGTTTTTTCAGAAAAATACCAAAACATCACCCTAAGCTATATATGATATTAAGAATTAAAAAATGATGTCTATTTTACAAAATTCAAAACATATAAGTTTCATGAATTAATTTAATAATTAATTCCCGTTGTCAAAACAAATAGCGTGTTTTTAAGAAACAATATCTATTAAAAGATTGACACTAGTTTAAGTCCAATTTCTAAGTGAAATTAATTCGAATGACCACTATTGGATTAAATGGTAAAAATATATTCTAATTTCACTTTAAAAAAATTCAAAAGGTAATAAAATCATATAAATGAACTAGATTAAAAAAGTTTTTGAATTAAAATACAACATTTTTCACTATTCATTAAAAACATGAACTTTATCGGAAAAATACCAACAATTTACACAAGGTAAATTTTGATGCTTAGATTCGATAGAAGAATTTTATTTTGTCAAATATAACACATAAAATTGTCAGAAAGTGGATTTAAAAGAGGTTCTCCATCAGAAGGCGGTTAATCGACCCTTTAAAAAATATTAGAATGTTTATGCTTACAATTGGATTCATTCACATTTTTAATCCTCTAACATTTATTGTAAAAATTAAAAATATATTCCAAATGTATATAATCATTTTTTAGTTAGTTCTATTCATTCCCACAATTACAACGATTAAGCGTTAACTACCATTTAAAATAATATTATTTTATTATTATAGTGCAACGTAAGATTACAGAGAAACTCATTGTTGCGTATTTGGTACGCCATCGAGCATAGCATCCCCTTTAAAGTAATATTAGTATTTTATTCAAAACTATGGATAAATTTGATAATGTCATATTCTTTATTTACCTGGGATGTTACATGTAAAGTAACATTGATGTATGTAATCTATTTTCCATTACTGCTAAACTGATTTGTCATTCAGGACCGGAATTCCTAGTATCATGCCAATGTATTAAAATAATGTACCGACTCTGGGTAATGGGGGTTAGGGCATTATAGTTGTTATCAGAATAAGATTAACAACAACCTTGGAAATAGATTTATATAATCTCCAGTTAGAGAACATTACCCTAAGATATAATTTTATGATTACAATAGAACAAATTCCTAGAATTTTTGTAATGTAGAGATTTTGTGTATTTTCCAAGCAATACATCCCTTCCTGGATACAAGCATGTAGAGGTGGCTCAAGCACAGATGTACCTAGGGTATGGAAACACTGACAAAGAGTTTTAGGCTTGACCCGAGGTATCCTGGTACACGACAAAGGGCATTTCTTCACTCTTGGTTACAACACTCTAGGGTGATATTCTTAGGATAATTCACATTTTCATTACTAGACATTATGATGGATTTAAGAGTAAAAACTTCCTCAAAGGAAACATTTTATGATTATACATTATATGCATAATCTTTCCAATTTATGTTAGGTATTTTACATGTTTGGAATTATGAATTTCAATTAGTAATCCAACCTAGTGTATGCCATTATTTATAAATTCCTTCTTTTAGAATGAATGAGATTTAGATCTATACACATGGTTGAATGATTAAGATGGATCCTATCATTCATAGTATTACGCAACTATTAAAAAGATATATAGTCTCCCATGTATTCTCACCATATGAAGAAATAGTATCATGTGTTAATAAGATACGTAAATAATTCTTTTATTAGTATGGAATTTAGGGGAAGAAAGAGAAGAAAATAGTCTGACAAATGATTTATAAATAAATTATTTTTAGAACCCTATACGATTATGATTAATAGAATAATTTTTAATTTAATTATCTTTTGTAGTGAAAGATGAGTTTGTGGTAGGATTTTTTTGAAGGATGAAACTTTACTTACCAAGAATATTTTGTTCTCTTATTCTATGAATAAATTAATTCTTAAACATTATAGAAGATATCTTAAAACCAAACATTTCTTATGCTAATACCTTATGTTTTGTTGAACCGATGATATTTTAAAGCATCATAAATTGATTTCTCTGAGGCCCTCAATATTATACTTGTTTATGACTGATGACTTCAATCACTCTCTATAAATATTTATGTTTTCCCTCCAATTATGTTTCTTTAATTTCCACCAATGTACTCTTAATCGATATCATAATTTTTTGGGGACTTTCTCATTTCCATTTCTCTCTTATTAAGACTATTTTTTATTAAACCTATTTCTGATGTGGGTTTTCCGAAAAGGTATTTTTCTATTTTTAAACTTTTATTTTTAAAGAAAATTTTCAAATTATGAGGACGCAATTTAATGATGTTGAGGATAATGTAACCACCCATGATTTCATAGTACGTCATCTCATTAATTTAATTCAACTGCTTGCGCTACACACAATACCTAGTTCGAGTGCAATAAAACATACCAAACTAGCCATTCAAAAAGCAATTATGAACATTATTAACTACATTTTGAATATAATATACTCTATATAATTTTAACATCGATTTTATGTGTTTCCAAGACATAATATAAGAACAAATTAATTTTTTCATATAAAAGAAGTATTCTTCAAAAAAGTCCCATTCTACCGCTTTTTAATGGAGAACCCTTTTTAAAACCAATATTTGAGATTTTTCACATTTTCAATTTGAAAAAAAATAATCATATTCTTTAGAATCAGGTTATAAAAATATAGTTTTGATATATTCTGGTTGTTTTTCTGATAACATTTATATTTGGGTAAACAGTGAAAGATACTAAATTTTAATCGAAAACAACTATTTTAATCAAAATAATTTATTGTGATATATTATACATTTGAATGGATTAGAAGTATAATTAGATTATATTTTTATAATTTAAAACATTTTAGGACATTATATGTAATTTAACATTAAAATTGTACATAAACACTTGTCAATCATTTGATAGTTATTTTTAAATAAACTTATTTTTTGTTTCGATAATGAAAATTAATTTTAAATTAATAAATTCAACATCAATGTTTTTAATTTGGTAAAATTGTCTTCATTTTTGAATTTATATTGTCAATATTAGCTTAGGGTTAATTTTTTGTATTTTTTCCATAATTTTCAATTATTGATTAATAATGAAAAACACTGGATTATTATATAAAATTTACTTTTTATTTAAATTATTATTTATTTTATTTTTATTTATTTTAAGTCAAAATAGATATATAATAACTATATATGTTCAATGTAATTCGTTGGAGTCATTAAAATAAAAATAAATGTATAGTTTTTTATTGAACTTTTTACTGTCTTTTACCCACCTTCTAGAAGAATTTGGAAATTTTCATAAAACATAATTTTACCACTTCTATGAGTTGAATTTTCAAAATCAAAGAGACACGGTTGATATTGGTAAATAAAATGTGGTTCAATGAGATTCAAATTATTTTTTTTTTGAATAGAAATTTTTGACTTTTATTTACCAAAGTTCAAATTAAATAGGGTAATTAAATGTAAAAATGATATTACAGTTACACTAACACATGTCGTAATTCAATTGGAAAAGTGTATTTAGACCAAAAATAACCTTATAAATAAAATCTGATCCTTTCGGTCCTGTTGGATTAGATTAGGACAATTATTATTATTTTATATATAAAATAGTCAAAAGTGTAAAATTCAAAGTTTAATAACTTAACCATTTTAAATATTGGGTTATACATAATATAAATTAGACAATAAATATTTTTAGTAAAAATATAAAAATATTTCCTACATCATGGTATTTTATTTATAATTTTTAGACAGTAAATAATTAAATTTATTTGTGTCCCATTGGTGATGTTGTAATTACCTTATTAATGAATGAATCAAATAAATTGTATTGTAAATGTTAAAATAAATTTAATTTCAATGTTTTTATGACATCCACGAATTTTCTAGATGAATATGACAAGATATGGTTGATTAAATATATCTTGTTCAATATAATCATGTTATAAGGACATTCAAATAAAACCAAATACCCAATAGTGTCAAAATTGACATAAATTAATTTTTGAAACATATACTATATTATTGGTTGATATATTGTTCTTAAATATCTATGGTTCCAAAAAAGGGCTTAAATAATATTATATATGTCATAATGAACAACTTTAGGTTCTCTTAGAAGTTTATAGTATGTTTTTTAACATATAGTGTAAAAATACCAGAAGACATGGTAAATGTTAAACAATTAAACTAACAGATAAATCTAAAAAATAAGGTTAAAATGGTAACCTAAACATGTCTAAAACCAATTGGTTGAGTGTATTTTGACCCATAACCACCTTATCCTCTAAATAAATCATTTTTGAGACATTATAAACCGAATGTGATTTTATTATAAAATATGATAACAAAATTTTCCAAAATTGACCCTCACCACTCTTATAAAAAAGGCACTTCCACTTCTCTCAAAATCACACCTCCAATGCCATTTGGCTCAGCCAAACCTGGACCAAATATCCTCCAAACTTCTCTCACAAAATACTAGAGTCCTTAATTTTATCAGAATGAAAACCTAATGATCCCTTTTATTCAACTCAAAAAGAAACATCTGAAGAAGAGGTAATAATTGAACCACCCTCTTTCAAGTTATTTTCTCCTTCCACATCCTCTTTCATTGTTATTTTCATACCAAAATAATATATAACTTACTCCTACATACTTTAATGTTATTATAAATATGGAACAACCATATTCTTTATTCTATCAATCCTATAAATGACAAAGTCACCATATATGTGTACATACAGCTTACCGTCTCTACATCGCGGTTTAGTTTGTTATTCAAACACTTCATTATTTTGATTGGTATAGTAATTAGTAATACTGATATAAATAATAAATATAAAATGTTAATTATTTTGTATATATGATATACCATCCAATTACATACTATTTCACAATCAATATAATGATATTGTCGCTCATGTGTAGGTACAGATTACCATCTCCACAACGCGCTGAGATTAATTCCCTCGTTCCCACATCAATGATGATCATAAAAATATATATTATTAATAAATATGTAATATATGACATAATAATGCTACTGGAGATATATATATGTATTTATGTATGTATTTATGTATGTACATACATATATCTTATTCACTTTCATTTGTTCAATACGAATATGAAAACAGAAGCAACGTTTATGTGTACATACTTCCTACAATCTCTATAAATAGTGCCTTCCATTTCATAAATCTATCTATTATAAATATTTATATTCAAAATATATATGATATATAAATCAAGGTTTATATTCTGGAATTATTTAAATCATGATCTAAATGATACTATCAAGAATAAAATGTTAAAACACATATGATAATGAAAGCGATTATTACCCAAAATGTTAATTTAAAATGGAAATAATTATTAAATGGGTAGAATAAAGTCATAAATGAATAATGTATGATATAATAATTATGACTATGGTTTTGGTATAATTTAAAAACCTACTATGGTCATTATACAGGTTGATAAACATACCCTCGACCAAAAAAATGTTCTATGTAAGGGTTAATTTCACAATCTCTTTATTATCCGAGGTTGTTTTTACGTAACTATATACTAGGAAATATTTATTATCCTTGTATATATTTCATTAAATAGTTTTCAAAATGATTATCTTTATGGATATTATTTTAAGAAAACATCATTTACATTTTTTTAATGATTTCTTCTTCTAAACCATTCTCATTAATGTCCATGTTTTCAAAACGGTTTAAAAGATTTATTTATATGGACATGAATGTTTTAAAGTTTTAATTCTTTTCCAAAGTTTCAATGTGGTATTGGAATCTTTTATTAAAAAATATATTTTAAATTACTTCCTCTATAAATTGTGTGAATTTTAAAATGATGTCATGAAAAAGGTATATTTCTCTCAAAGAGTCTTTCTGATCATTTTCAACTATGTCAACATCCATTACTAGGTATTATTCTCTATTGAAGTTGATTTATTATTATAAAAAACATCCATATTATATTTTAGTTTTTGTGATATATTTTAAAACTGATTTGTTATTTTTATTCCATTCATGGTTTAGGTTTAAAATATTGACATTTGGTATGCTAGTTCTAATACGAATGTTTATGTTATGTTTTATCCTTTTCATATATGGAATGTATTAGACATTGATGGTGATGAGTGGAGACCTCTATAACTCCTCAATACATCGATAGGTCTCATGAGACAATCAAACGTGGAAATGGCTAAGTCCTTTCCCAATTTGTTATATGGTATTTGCCTAGGCCTTAACCATTTTTAGATGTCTTCACTGAGGCCTTGAAAAATGTATCAGAATGTTTGGAATTATATATTTCCTCATTATGAAAATAATAGTGATAGTTCATGTGATATTTTACTAATAAAATACCAATGACTATGTTTTTTTATGAAATTATTTACTCATATCATATTTCTTCCATAATGTTTTTATGTTTATTATTTGTAAAGGCATGTGTTTTCAATTATTTACCATGCTTATTGTTTATGTTATATGATGCTAATTTTTTTAAACTTACTGAGCGTCTGAGCTCACCCATTTCTTATGTTTTATTTTCCCAGGATTTCCAAGAAGTGACTTATGATTGATAATAGGGGTTTTGGTAGGGGATTAATGCCATTCTAAAAGAATCATTTTTGTTGTGTTTTATTTTCTAATGTGTAATGTAACATTCAGGTATGCAATCTATTTTCCACGACTGCTAAACTGATCTATATATCGAGACATGATTTCCTTGCATCATGCCAATGTATTAAAATAACGCACCGACTCTGGGTAACTGGGGTCGGGGTGTTACATTTATTATTACTTTGATAATATATTACGATCCATATCGTAGTAACACTAAGGAATTTTCCTCTACAATGGTTATTCATGATTTATTCCTATATTACTTCAATGTTTCTACACTTTGGTACAAAATATAGTTAAGAAACCATTTTTATGAATGATGGACTTTACCCCCTCTTCAGTCAAAAATCAATGTTCCATAAAACCATGTTTTCCAAAAATAAATTTTACAAAAAAAATATATTATAATATTGTTATATTTAAAAGGCATTTTACACATGTCTTGCCTTTCTAAAAGATTAGGTTCTTAAACATGAATATTCTTTTCATTATCTGGTAATAGAACATTTCTACCATTTTAATAGTGAAAAAGGCTTATTCAGCGTGTATGGATTTACCCACAATCATTTCCAAAATTTCCTTGAATCTTCCTCTTCAAGATTAAAAATTTAATTCTATTATAAGCATTTATGTGGCATAATAATATTAAAATTATTTATTTTTTATGTGGATTGAATGAAAAAGGATTTCAAATTTTTTTTTCTATCATTGCTTACAATAAATGTTTCAAATCTATTTATAATTTAAAAGGTTTTCAAGAAATGTTTTTTGTTTAATAAGTTAATATAATAAGGTTCAAATTTTATTAATACTTTTTAAATGTATTTTAAACAATTGGTTTTTAAAAATATCAATATCCCTTTATATGTTTTAAAATAAATTGTTTTCAAAAACGTTTTCAAATATTTCTTTATATTATTTCCCATTTATTTTCATGAAAATGTTTCAAAAGGTTTTATGTTTTAAACAGCCTTTTAGAATAAGAACGTATAATTACCTCATGAAATGTTTTCAACATATCCTTCAAATATATTTTCTATATAAGATAATATTCATTTATGTCACACATTCCGTTCAAGGAAAGGAAACAAATATTACATTAATATTCTTCCATGAATGATTTTTTGTTTTATAGAATGATGCTTATGACACCCATTTATCTTGTATGGATTATATGACTTTGAAAACCCCTTCTTTGAATGGGTTATGATTTGAGGAAATGAATATGAAACCTATCTTTTTTATATAGGTTATGATGTGATAAAATGTTAATGATACCCATTTCATTTCATGGGTTATGCTTTGATGTTAATTAAACCTATCTCTTTTTATAAGTCATGATATGATGATTGTTTTATTTAGTGAAACTTGTATGAATGTTGTTATTATGAGATGGGTGGGACTTATATATCCCTCTAATGATTTAGGTAATGAAAAATGTTTAATTATATTTAAGGGTACCTGGGAGGACATCCAATTCCTGATACAAGATGGGACATGGTAGGACACAACATGTCTGAAATAAGAGGGTACACAAGAGGGAATCACAATCCCAATGAATGTACACAGGTGATTGTTCCAAGCCAAAAATCATACGAGGGTTGTGGAAGGTATCTGTGACATAATAATTTCTATTATTATATGTTTTAATAATTTCCATGTTTTTTCCATTGCAATGATTTCATGGATTATGTTCTTTATTTTCTTATGATTCACATTTTATGAACCACCAAGATTTATTCTGTGATTCATGTTTATGATATTTTAAATGATGGGTTTGATTTTCTAATTTCATGATCACATTATCAAAACCCTATGCCCAAATTTATACTTAAATGTATCCCTTTTTTACACCTCATGGGCATATGGACTCACACATTTTTATGATTCCTTCCAAAGGTTACAAGGATAAGTATTGAGTATGATGTGTCTAATAAGATTTCTAGTCATGAAGAACCTTGCTAGAGATAACATAGCTCACTTACGTACTAGTTTTTATGATTCCTTTTTCTAAATACAATAATATAATACATTATTTGGTAATATATTTGGAAAATGTTTTATGTAATCCAAAAAATTAATGTAATTTCTATGTACATTAATACTCGGTCATTATTGTGCCCATCTTCTGTGCTTGCAGAGTATCAAGAGTAGAACACATGTACATGTTTATTCGCATTGACTGGAAGTAATTTTGTAACACCCTAACCATGGTTACCCAGAGTTGGTGCATAATTTTAATACACTGGCATGATACAAGGAAATATTATCCCAAAAGACTGATCAGTTTAGTAGTCTTGGAAAATAGATTGCATAAATTAATGATACATTACACATAGAAAATAAAACACAACCTAAATGATTCTTTTAGAATGCCATTAATCCCCTAGATTAACCCTATTTATCAATAATAAAACACTTCGTGGAAAATCAGTGAAAATAAAAAATAAGAAACAGGTGAACTAAGATGCTCAGTAAGGGTAAACAATTTTACAGAAGATTACCTAAAAATTTGGCATTGTGAATAATTGAAAACACATGCCTTTATAAATAATAAACACGAAGACCTTATGGAAGAAATATGACATGAGTACATAATGCCATAATAAAACATAGTCATGGGTATTCTACTTATCAAATAAACACATGAACCATCAATATTATTTTCATAATGAGGGAATGTATAATAACAGACATTATCAAACATTTTGTCAAGGCCTCGACGAAAAATTCTAAAAATAATTAAGGCCTCGGCCAAAACCATATATCATATTTATAATGTCATCAACCAAATCCATATCTAGTTTTCTAATGAGACCCACCGATTAATTTGGGAGCTATAATGGGATCCCCCCTTCACTTACTATGTCTAATACATTCCTCATATGAAAAGGTTGAAACATAAGAAAAATATTCGTATTTGAACTAGCATACGAAATGTCAATACATTAATCATAAACCATGAATGGTATAAAAATAACACATCCAATGTCAAATATATCACAAAACATTCAATAAAATATGGATGATTTCTGTCCTAAAAAATAAACCTCAATCAAAAATAATACCCAGTAAATGATGTTGACATTGTTCAAAATGATCAATAAAACTCTTTGGAAAAGTGTTTCTTTTTCATTAAATTATTTTAAAAGTCACATAATTTATAAATAATGTAATTTAAAATTTATTTTTGAATAAAAGTTTCCCATACCACTTTGAAACTTTTTAAAGGAATTAACATTTTAATACATTCATGTCCATAAAAATAAATCATTTAAAACATTTGGAAAATAAGGACATTAATGAGAAAGGTTTAGATGAATAAATGGTTAAAACATTTAAAATGATGTTTTAGTAAAAAAATAAATTTAAAAATAATCCCTTTAAAAACTCTTTTATGAAACATGGACATGGATAATAAATATGTCTCAGTAGATTCTTAGGTAAAAACAACCATGAATAATAAAGAGATTATGAAATTAACCCTTACCTGGCACTTTCCATTCGTTAAGGGTACATATAACCTTTTTTATAATAACCATAGTATGTTATTAATTTATTATAAAACCATATTCATATTTATTATATCAGGAAAGATTAATTTATGACTTTATACTATCCATTTAATAATGATTTCAATGTTAAATTAACATTTTGTGTAATAATCGCTTTCTTTATCATACGTGATTTAACTTGTTATTTTTGATCATATCATTTATTTAATGATTTAAATACTTCCATAATATAAAACCTTATTTATATATCATATATATTTAGTATATAAATATTTATAATAGATATATATAAGAAATGGAATGCACCGTTTATGGAGATGGTAGGCCGTAGATATGCATAAACGTAGTTTCCAATTTTATATCATATTTAACTAAAGTAAGTGAATAATATATATGTAAGTTCATATATATATATATATATTAGTATTATGATTTCATATATTAAATAATTTTTAATAATATATATTTTTATAATCATCGTTTAATGGTGAACATGGGAATGTATCTCATCGTGTCGTGGAGACAGTAATCTGTACGTACGTATGAGTGAAAATATCATTATATTGATGGTGAAATCATATGTATGTGGATGGTATATCATATATGAAAAATCATTAACATGTTATATTTATTATTTACATCAGTTATACACATTATTATACCAATACAAATAATGAAGTGTTTGAATAACCAACTACACCACGGTGTGGAGATGATAAGCTGTATGTATACACTTATGGTGACTTTTTCTTTTATAGGAATGATAGAATAAAGAATAAGGTTTTAACATATTTAAAAAAACGTCACCATATTTATAAGGTTCTGTATTTATTATTTTGGTATGAAAAAAAATAAAGAGGAAGTGGTAGAAGAAAAGAACATGGATGATTGTGGTGAAATTATTACATCTTCTTCTGGTGTTTCTTTATGAGTTGATCAAAAGGGATCCATAGGTTGGATTCATGATAAAAGTATGGACTCTAGGTTTAAGTTATGGATGTTGGGAGTATATTTGGTGAGGTTTTGGCAGAGCTAAATGGCTTTGTAGGTGTTATTTTGAGAGAAGGGGATGTGACCTTTTATAAGAGAGTTGGGGGTCACTTTTTGAAATTCTTGAAATATTTTTTTATAATAAAATAATATCTTATTTATAATGGCTCCAAAATGATTTAAATCGTCGATAAGGTGGTTATTGGTCGAAATAATCTCAAAATATAATATTCATACATCATTATGTTACCATATTAACCATATCATTTAGACTTAACTCTTATTTAAATAGTTTAACTTTTATTGTGTCTTCTTATATTCTTACACTATATGGTTAATAAACATACTCTAATATTCTAAGAGAACCTAAATTAGTATTTTATTGACATATTTAATATTAATTAATCCCTTTGTCAGAAACTTATATTTTTAAGAATATTATATCAACCAATAATACAGTATTTGTTTTAAAAATTATTTTATGTCAATTTTGACACTATTTGTTATTTTTTTGAAAGTTATCACAACATGATTACATCGAACAAGATACATTGAATAAACCCTAACATGTCATATTCACCTAATAAATTCAATAATGTCATAAAAACAATAAAATTAAATTTATTTTAATATTTATAATACCATATATTTCATTCTTTCATTAATATGGTAATTATTGCATCATCATTTCGTCAAAAATAAATTTAATTATTTAATGTATTAAAATTATAAATAAAATTCCAAGATGTCGGAAATATTTTTATGTTTCTATTGAATATTTATAATCTAATTTATCTTATTCATAACCATATATTAAAAATGGATTAGTTATTAAACATTTAATTTAACGCTTCTAACTCTTCTTTAAATAAAATAATAATAAATGTCCTAATATAATCCAAGTGGACATAAAAGATCATATTTTATTCCTAATGTTCTTTTTGAACGAAATAAACTTATCCAATATAATTATAACATGTTTTAGGGTAATTATAATATCGATAAAACCTTTATTTACCCTATTTACTTTTAACGGTGATAAATAAAAGTCAAATGTTACGATTCAGCAAAAATTATTTTCATCTCATTGAACAAAGTTTTACTTATTGATATCAAACATGGCTCCTATATTTCAGAAATTCTACTCACATATGTGGTAAATGTATGTTTTATGCAAATTTTCAAATGCCCCTAAAAGGTGGGTAAAAGATGGTAAAAATATCAATAAAAATTAATACATCAAATTTTATTATAAAATGAAAGTAATGAATTACATTGAACTTATATAGGTATTATATATCTATTTGTACTTAAAATAAATTGATATAAAATAACTAATTACTGAAAAAAAGTCAGTTTTATCTAATGAAGAAGTGTTTTCACTATTCATCAAAAATGGAAAGTTTTCTGAAAATTACCAAAAATTCATCCTAAGATAATTTTGATATTATAAAATCAAAAATGAAATATATTTTTTGAAATTCAAAACATATAAGTTACATTTATTAATTTAAAATTAATTTCTATTGTTAAAACCAAAAGGTGAGTTTTTTAAAAAGAAAAAACTATCAAAAGATTGACAAGTGTTTATGTCAAATTTAAATGTAAAATTATATATAATGATATCAGTTGTATTAAATGTTAAAAATATAGTCTAAGTATACATCCAAACCATTACAATGTATAATTTAACACAATAAATTATTTTGATTAAAAAACTTGTTTTCGAATAATATTTTATATTTTTCACTATTCACGAAAATATGAAAGTTATCAGAAAAACACAAAAAACTAATCAAAAATAATTATTATGTACCGATTCTAAATAAGATGTTTATTTTATAAAATTGAGTATATTAATGTGTCTATTATTAGTTTTAAAAAGGTATGGCCATTAAATGGTGTTAAATATGATTTTTTTTTAAAAATACTTCTTTTATCAGAAAAAATTATTTTGTTCTTATATTATTCCTAAGAAACACATAATATGGACTTTAAATTTATATAGAGTATACAATATTTAAAATTCCATTAATACTATTCATTTCTTCTTTTTGAACGGCTGGTTTGGTATGTTGTGGGGTGCTCAAACTCGGTGTTGCGTGTTGCACAAGATATTGAATTACTTTAATGATATAACACACTATGAAATCATGAGGTGTTAAATTCTACCCTCATTCCATAAATTGTGTCCAAGAAATTTGAAATTTTTCGTTGAAAATAAAAGGTTGCAGATAGAAAAATTCCTTTGTGGAAAACCCACATCAGAAATTTGGTTAATAAAATTTATTCTTAATAAGTGGGAAAGGTAAATAAAAAAGTCACCCCAAAATTATGATCTCAATTAAGAGAACATTGGTGGAAATTAGTGACTCCAAATTTTATGAAAAATGTAAAAATTTATATTGAGTGATTGAGGTCATCAATCACAGACAAGTGCACAATTTGGGGCCTCAATGCCAGCGATTATTGATGATTTAAAATGTCATCAGTTCAACAAAACATAAGGTATTGGGATAACACATTTTTTGTTTTAATATCTCTTCCCTAATGATTATTAATTAATTTATTCATGTAATAAGAGAAAAAAAATATACATGACATGTAAAGTTTCATACTTCAACTAATTCCTACCAAAAACTCATCTTTCACTCCAAAAGATAATAGAATTATAAAGTATTCTATTTATCCTAATTTTATAGGGTTTCAAAAATAATTAATTTATAATTTATTTTCAATATTGTTTTTTTAAAAAAAACTATATTATACAAACTATGACATCATATCTTCCAGTGGTAAGTGATGCACACTTTTCACCCTTTAATTGTGGGATCAGGTCTCACGGCCATGAAAGACGCGATGAGTTTTCACCGGACCTCTGGGTTGTCCTGTTTATGGAAATCAAAAAATAATCTCAAGAATTGATTTAACATTAACAATAGTTTCAAATTTCAAACTTAATCGATACAAACATTTATACTTATCCAAAATTCTTATGTACAAAATCACAATCCAAGATTTATATGGAAGGTAATTACAATGAAAATCTTTTTTCCCACATAATAACATGTGAATAACTTCATCATGTATTCATTTGAAACACTATAACACCCTGAATTACCATAAAACCTTATTTATTACATTCATTCTCCTTTATTCCTTATATAATTCGGGATTTACCCCTTCTATCAAAAATTGTTGTAAACATCAACAATGATGAAATATACAAATAATTAATTAGTTTCAAGGTAGTCATGAATATCCAATATAATTTATCCAAATTAATCATATATTATTTCAAAATCACTACCTCAGTCTCGGAAACATATTATGGTATATCTTTCTCTTAACCATATGATTTACGGAAACAATTAACCTGTTATTGAATCACTTTTCTTGGTTCCACACAATCTCAACTCCTTAATGAAATAGTACTACTGTACAATCCTTATATACTCCATAATTATTATAACCAATAAATTATTGACACTACACTAAAATGACATAATTCTTTAATATGAACATAAAAAACAATTCATTACTCTTCATTTGTGGTAATATCATATCTTGATTATTATCCAATAGCATCATTTGTGGTATAATCAGATGACGGGGACATTGATTCATGTAGTGTCCCAAATCCTTGTAGATGAAGCATAATATATTTGAAACATTTTTCTTACCCATCCAATCACATACACGGTGGTTTTTTCAACACTAATAAAAAATTACAATTTCCTTCAAGAAATTACCAAGGTAATTCTTTCCATAGTTATCACATATGAGAAAATCCATCTTTCGTCTCTTCTCGTTATCCATCTTTCTCCCTTCCATCCTTTTATTCTCTTGCATCATATCAAATCCATAGGACTCTGAGAATTATTTACATATCTTATTAACACATGATAATCTTTCTTTATATGATTACAATACATGGAAGACTATTTTCCTTTTAAATGTTGGATTAATACCATGTAAGATGTTATTCTTCTTAATCTTTCGATCTTGCGTATTACCGGAATTATCATTCCTTGTAGTAGGTGGCATTTCTAAACATTGACATAAACATGGTTAGTTTATAAATCACATTGCATAATTCTAATCTTGTAAAATACCTAACGTAAATTGAAATGATTATTCATATAATTGATAATCATAAAAAAAATTCTTTAAGGAGGTATTAACTCTTAAATAAATCATAAGGAATTTCAATGAAAATGTGAATTATCCTAAGAATATACCCAGAGAGTGTCGTCACCAAGGGTGTATAAATTCATGTTGTTGTGTACCAGGATACCCTGGGTGAAGCATGAAACTCATTGTTATAGTTTTTACTCCTAGGTACATCTGTACCAAAGTCGCCTCTACCTACTCGTACCCAAACATGGATATATTTCTTCCAAAATACACAAAATCTCTACATTACCAAAATTCTAGAAATTTTTTCTATAGAAATCCTCAAAATCTATCTTAGGGTAATGTTCTCTAATTAGAGTTTATCTAAATCTATATCCAAGGTTGTTTCTAATCTTCTTATGATACCTACTCTAATGCCCTGACCCTAGTTACCCAGAGTCGATGCATTATATAATTACATTTGCATGATACAAGGAAATCATGTCCCAAAAGACAGATCATTTTAGTAGTCTTGGAAAATATATTACATAAATTAATGTTACATTACACATTAGAAAATAAAACACAACATAAATGATTCTTTGAGAATGCCATTAATCCCCTATCTTAAACCTATTTATCAATCATAAAACACTTCTTGGACAATTTGGGAAAATAAAAAACAAGAAATGGGTGAGATCAGATGCTCATTTATGGTAAATAATTTAGTAGGAGATAATATAAACAATAGGCATGGTGAATAACTGAAAATTCATGCCTTTGAAAATAATAAACATGAACGCTTTATGGCAGAAATATGAAATGAGTAAATAACAACATAATAAAACATGTTCATGGGTATTCTATTATTATAATAACCACATGAACAATCAATATTATTTTCATAATGAGAGAATGTATAAATCCATACATTCTAAAAATAATTTCAAGGCCTCTACAAAGATAACTAAAAATGATTAATCCCTTTGCCCAAACTATATATCAAATTGGGAAAGGCCTCAGCCAATTCCACTTCTAATTTTCTCATGATACCAACCCATGCATTGACGAGCTATATTGGACTCCAACTGTTTCATACTATGTCCAATACATTCCTCAAATGAAAATGTTGAAACAGATCATAAAAATTCTTTTTATAACTGGCATTTGAGATGTCAATACATTAACCCTAAACCAAAAATGGTATAAAATTAACATATCCATGGTCATGAATATCACAAATCCATCAATACAATATGGATGATTTTTATAAAAATAAATCTACCTCGATCAAGAATAATACACTAGTTTGTCTCATGAGACCTACCGATGCATCGAGGAGCTATTTCTGGATCCACCCATCACTTAATAAGACCAATAAGTTATAGAGACCCAATCTTAACATACATAGACATGAAATTACTTTTTCGGAATACTTAATACATAAATAAAAAAACACACAAGGACTGTAATAGTTTAGTTTCTTTGGAAACTCGGAAAAATAATCTTCTAATCATTGTGAATGATCATCAACATCTCCCATACTGATCATCCACTTTTGTTTTCTTACCTAAAATATTTCTTTATATCATGGGAAATGAAAACATGCAAAGGGTGAGCTCAAATTCTTAGTAAGGTTAAGCAAGGAGAAAATAAAAAAATCATATAAATTTGAACTTACAAAAAGTGAACATAATTTTTGAATATCAAAATCTTGAGCAATGACATAAAACATGGCAGAACCTAAGGAATATATCATAATGAAACATTAATCATGAAAAATATCATGTGAATAAAACATGTAATTTTGGAAACCATTAATCATGTGATATGATTTCCATATTAGCCATGGCATTTCTTTCAAGACCATCTTAGTGGACAAAGTCCCTTTCTGAATCTAGTTCACTCCTCGTTCCAGTCCTGTATCACTGAACCATATTAACTTACCATTCCAGCCATGTATATCTCATTAGATATTAATCTTTACCCAATGCATTTGAGGGAGATATAGGTCCCACCCATCTCATTATGAAATCACATTTACTTATTCCACAAAAAAACATACATCATTCATAATAACACAACAAATAAAATGGGTTTCAAAAATATCATCCCATCATAATGTAATCCATATAAAATAAATGGATATCATTTAATCATAATAAAAATAAAACCGTGTAAATAATAGATACATTATACTTGAAACATAAACATACTTAATAATGTCATCTTAGATGGAAAATAGTTTTCAAAAAACACTTGAAATGAATTCATGAGAAAAATATCCTTTTTTCTTCAAAATTGTTTTCTTTTCTCAAAATTCCATGAAATTTAAAAAGAAAATGATTTTTTAGAAAACAATCATGAAAACTTGTAGAATAATATTCATGAAAATTAGGTGTTATGAAACCATAATTTTTTTTCATGTCATATATGATAGAAAAACTTTATCCTCGTACTTTTTTCAGAAAGGTCAAAAAGTTCCTTGTATGGTTGACAAAAGATAGATTCCTTCAATAAAAAAAACATAAAAGTCAAATAGGGGTAAACATGAAATTAAACATACATGGAATAATATTAATCATTTTTGGAAAAACATTTTATGGGCATAGATGAAAAATATAACCCCAGTAAATACTTATGTATAAGAAATATCGAATAAAAATGAGATTGCAAAATTATCCCTTACCTTAGATCTGATATGCTTCGTACGTATCCGAACCTCCTATATAATGATTTAAATAATTTCATTTACATATTAAAAAATAATATTCATTGTTATAATATCATATATAGTCCACTTATGACTTTATATTACACGTTAATTTGTGAATTCCATGTTAAAGCAGTGTTTTAGTTAAAATCATTTCATTTATCAGAGGTGTTTCGACATGTTGTTCTTCATAATATTAGTTTTATCCTGATTTAGTTAATTATAGAATATAAAACATGATTTAAATATAATATATATTCAGTATATGAATATATATGATAGATCGATAAATGGAAAGAAATACACCATTTATGGAGTCGGTAGGTCGTGCGTACACATGAACGCTGTTTTCGTTTCCTTATTGAAATAAATAGAATTATGTAAATGAAACGTATATGTACATAAATCCAGTATCATTATTATGTAATATATTTCATGATTATTTATTATATATACTTTATAAACATACTTAAATGGTTAATCATGGAAAAGGAATCTTATCATGTTTGTGGAGACAGTAGTCCGTACGTACGCACGAGCGATGATATCATTCCCATGATCATGGAACTATATTTAAGTGTATGTGTAATATATTAGAATCAATATCCCATTAAAATAATAATATATAGTTATTTATTTACACCATTATACCCATTCATGTAAGGTGGTGGTGGAAAACAGATTACACCACGGTGTGGAGACGGTATTCCATACGTATGCACGCACGGTGATTTCATTCTCCATAGGATGGATAGAAGATGAAATTGGGTTGTTTAATATTTATAATAACATATCAGTATATTAGTTACACTGCTGTTATTAATTTATGATGAATGAAATAAATAATAAGAAGTATAAGAAGAAATAAATTAGAATGAATTGGTGAAGGATATTACCTCTTCTTTGAAGCGCCTTTTCTTAACCTCCTCTTAAGGCACTAGGGTTGGTCTTTTGAGGAGAACAGAACCTCTATAATGTTTCTAAGGAATATGAGAAGGGAAATGAGCAGGGGTGTTCTTAGCTTCAAGGATCAAAAGGGTGTGAAGAGAAGAGGGAATGGGTTCCAATATTATAATGGAGGAGAGGGGCACCTTTGGAAAAACATAAAATATTATTTTATAATAAAGTCATATTCAGTTTATAATAGCTCCAAATTGATTTATTTAGAATCTAATGTGATTATGGGTCGAAATAATATCAAATTATAGGTTTTAGACAAGTTTAGGTTAATATTTTAACATTATCATTTAGATTTATCTCTAAGTTCAATAATTCAACTTTTACCGTGTTTTTTTGTTTTCTTAAACTATATGGTTAATAAAAATACTATAACAAGAAAACCGAACCCGAAGTGGTTCATTATTAATATATATATCCTTATCTCTAAGTCATTTGGAATAACCATAGATTTTTATGAATATAATAACAATTAATAATATAATATTTGTTTTAAAAACTATTTTATGTCAATTTTGACACTATTTGGTACTTGATTTTTGTGAAAATCCTAACAGCATGATTATTTCAAAAAAGGTAAATTAAATCAATAATAAAATGTCATATTAACCTTTAAATTTTTTTTAATTCATTATAAGTCTTGAATTTCATTCATTTGGGTAATTATAACATCAATTATGTTAATATTTCATTAATAATGTAATTACTGCATCATCATTGTGTCAAAAATAAATTAAAATATATAACGTCTAAAAATCATAAATAAAATACCATTATGTAGGAATTATTTTTATAATTCTAATTAATATTTATAGTCGAATTTATCTTATGTATAACACTATATAAATAAAATTTAATTATTAAACTTTGATATTAACTATTTTAACTCCTCTTTAAATAAATTAATAATAAATGTCCTAATCTAATCAAAGTCGGCCTAAAGGGAAATATTTTATTTGTAAGGTTGTTTTTGGTCGAATTACACTTATCCAATAGAGTTTGTACATGTGTTAAGGTAATAATAATATCATTTTTACCGTTAATTACCATATTTACTTTTAACCATTCTAAATAAAAGTAAAAAGTTAATATTCACCAAAAATTATTTTTATCTAATTGAATCCCAATTTACTCATTGATATTAACCTTGTCTCATGAATTTTTGAAATTCCACTCACAGAAGTGATAAAATAATATTTTATGTAAATTTTTAAATTCTCCTGGGAGGTGGGTAAAAGACGGTGAACGGTTCAATAAAATTTTTTATCTATAAAATTATTATAAAACTACTTCAATGAATTAAATTGAACTTATATAGGTATTATGTATCAATTTTGATCTCAAATAAATTTAAATAAAAAATTAATTATTTAAATAAAAAGTCAGTTTTTAAATAGTATCCCATTGTTTTCACTATTCATCATAAATTGAATGTTTTTAAAAAAATATCAAAAAATCACACTAGGCTAATTTAGATATTATGAATCCAAAATTGAAGTCAATTTAGAATTATAAAACTTATAAATTTTCAAAAAGTAGGTATTACTATTCATAATGGCTAGTTTAATAAACATATCTTTTTTTAGTGAAACTCGGTATTAAGTACAACACACGCTATCGTAGAAGGTAGCGATTGCATGTAATGCAAGCAAAGTTAGGGATGCATGTAGTGCAAGCTCCTTTTGGTGTAGCGTACAACACAAGACATCAAAGAAATTAAAAACTATATTTTTCATAAAATCTCGGTGTGTTACATTCTATCCCCCATAAAATAAATTTCTCCTTCAAAATTCGTCGGGGTTATAAATCGTTTACTTACGTGAAATTTTCATTCATAGAAACCCACATCGTAAAAAGGAATAATAAAACATAATATTAAAAACTATGTTATGAAATGTAATGGTTTCCCAAATTAACTCATCATTGAGTTTCCACATAGGAGAATATAAGCGAAAATATGAATATGGAAGAGAAATATAACCATTCACTTCTGATGAATAGTGGTGGAGGACATGGATATGAAAAAGACAACAATCACAAAGCCATAATTTTGTGATGATCTATGGTACCAGCTGATTCATCAGATATGAGGGCACTAGAAATTTTTTTTTTTGGTTTTCAGGATAATTTCCCAAATGTTGATGAATTTTTGAATTAAATTTAGTACTTACGTTGCTCGTGCCTTCAAAAATTTCCACTTCACCTCTTAAGGAAATGAAGTTGAATTTATATTGTGAAAAGTGGTAGCAGATCATACAATAGAATAATATGACGTTCCATCTGTCTCAAACATAAGGTTAGAAAAAGTTATATACATAAGTCCATCTATTGTGATATTAATCATATATGGTACCAAAAATGGATTTATACTTCATCTATCATATCACATAATAAAATAAAACTTTTTTATATTATCCAAGGAATTCCTATAGTCCAGAGGTAGGAAATAAAGGCCTGTCGCACTTCAGTTGTGGGTTCGATTCCCACAACCATGTCCGACACGACTCGTTGTCACCCATCCTACAGGTTCTCCTTTTTCAAAAACTACTTTATTATAACATTCCATAAATAATATCAACCAAAAGTTTTAGCCTTAAACAATACCAACATATTTCAAACATAATCCATTCCAATATTTAGGCTTATCCAAAATACTTCTGTCTAAGATCATGGTATAAAGAAAACAATTACTAGAAATGTCATCTGTGGAGCATGTGAATTCCATCATTTATCATAAGATATATATTGTTGGTCACATTCCAAACATGTGGATACCTTAATCATGTATTCTCTTAAAAAATGAATACCCATTTAACTTTAGTGAAAACATGAATGTAGTTAAATGTTAACACATACCACATACCAAAATCCCAAAAAATTTATATACTCAAACCATTATATCACTTAGTCCTTAAATCAATCACGAGCTCACAAATACTATCAAACATATTATTTTCTCCATATCCATTCATTATGTGCATATCATCTGCTTTCCGAAAAATTTGAATCACTTTTCATGGTTACCAATACATAGATATTCCAAAATTCCAAGATTCCATAAATGAGATTCCATGATACTATTATTAAATCCCATAACATAAACACTTAATAATTACACAACATCATTTTCATACTCAACATCACAAATAGTGATCGCATGTGACTTCCCATTATACTTTTCCTTAAGAGGTTGCTCATGTTGATCATAATTTACCCTTGGATTAGGGCATTGATTAGTATAATTCCCTATTTACTTGAACTTGAAGCATTGTATTGTTTGTGGTGTGTTCTCTGCAGTCTTTTATTTATTCACATAACTAACAACACTTTCTCCGTTACTTCAAAACACATCTTCTCGATGACGTTTTTTTCCAGATGTAAAACATTTTCTAGTCCCTTTAAGATAGTCTCCACAATGCTTATTTCCACTAAATAATCGATCAACTTTTCTTTTAGGTTGGATGATAATTCCATATGCATAACTTGCAAGCCTTGTGAAATTCGCTTCGTATATACCAACAAATTCATCATCTTTCAGATTAATCTCAAGGAACTCCTTTTTCATCTTTGTTTAAAGTATACAAGGGAGGTACTTACTGAAAAACATGTTCTTGAACTCATCCCATTCTATGGATTCAATTTCATCTTGGGGCCTAGTATTCATAACTAGAGTCCACCATTGATCTGCTTCACCTTCTAAATGGTAAATAGTGAGAATGAAATTTTCATTTTCTGAATAGAGAAGTATGGGAAATATCTATTCAATGGTATGGATCCATTTTTCAGCAAAAATTGGATCATAAGACACACTGAACGAAGGTGGACGTTGCCTCATGAAGGACTCAATAGAATATTGTTCTTTTTTCTACTCATTTGGAAGTCCAGAATGATTCATAACTTGTGTAAGTATAGAAAAAAGGTTTTCACTCTATATCTCATAACATTGGTTTTTTCAGGAGGAAAATCATTTCATTGTCCATTATATTGATCAACACGGTTCCTTCGGGTTCCAACCATCGTCTAAAATTGAAAAATAATGGTGTGAGAGGAAAAATTCATGCTAGGGAAAACAACATAATAAAGGGGGATTACCTTAAATATATAACATCATAGGGTTAATTCTATGATTATTACTGTAATTATAGCACTATTAAATATATGTATACTTTTCCTTAGGGAAATCCCTAGAAATACCTTAAAAATATCTCTAGGGATCTCACTAATGTTTTCACATCCTAGTTTTCAAAGGTTAACTAAACCATTCCTCTAATACCAACTGTAGAGACCCAATCTTGACATTCATGGACATTACATTACTTTTTTGGAATACTTAATACATAAAAAAACAAACACACAAGGACCGTAATAGTTTATTGTCTTTGGAAACTCGGAAAAATAATCATCTAATCATGGTGAAAGATCTTTAACATCTCCCATAATGATCGTCCCCTTTTTTTTCTTACCTAAAACCATTATTTATATCCTGGGTAAAACAAAAAATATAATTTGTGAGCTCAAATGCACAGTAAATGTATACATGGTGAATATAAAACAAATCATATTCATTTGAACTTAAAAATGAACATAATGTTTAAACATCAAAATCCAGAGCAATGACATAAAACATGGAAGTACGTAAGGAATAGATCATAACGAAACATTAATCATGTCAATATAGCATGGTAATAAAACCTGTAATTGTGGCAACCATTAAGAATATGATATGATTTCCATAGTAGCCAGGGCATTGCTTCCAAGACCATCTTAGTGGACAAAGTTCCCTTCTGAATCGAGTTCACTTCCTGTTCCAGTCCTGTATCTATGAACCAGATTAACATACCGTTCCATACATGCCTCTCTCATGAGATATAAATCATTACCCAATGCATTGGAGGGAGATATATGTCCCACCCATCTAATAATGAAATCATTCTTACTTGTTCCATAAAATAAACCTACATCATTCATAATAACCCAATGAATAAAATGGGTTTCATAAACATCATCCCATCATAACATAATCCATATAAAAGATATGGATATAATTTCACGATAAGAAAAATAAAACCATGTAAATAATAGATATATTATACTTGAAACATAAACATACATTATAATGTCATCTTATATAGAAAATAGTTTTGATAAAACACATGAAATGAATTCTTGTGGAAAATGTCCTTTCTTCTTCAAAATAGTTTTTTTTTCTCAAAATTCCATGAAATTTTAAAATAAAATGATTATGCTGAAAATAATAATGAAAACTTGTAGAAAAATCTTCATGAAATTAAGTGTTATAAAACCATTAATATCTGTTCATGTCATATAATTTAAAAAAACATTCTCCTCGTACTTTTTACGGAAAAGTCAAAAAGTTCCTCATATGGTAGACAAAAGAAAGATTCCTTCCATAACACAATGTAAAAGTCCAAGTGGGGTAAAAATTACATTAAAAACACATGGATTAATATTAATAACTGTATGAAAAACATTTTATGGGGATTTAAGAAAAATATAACCCCAGTAAATAATTATGTATAAGCACTCTCAAATAGAAATGAGATTGCCAAATTATCCCAAACCTTAGGTCAGATATGTTTCATATGTATCCGAATATCCTGTATAATGATATAAATATTGTCATTGACTTGTTATAGAATCCTATTCATTGTTATTCTATCATAGTTGGTTCACTTATGACATTATACTACCCTTTCTTTTGTTAATTCCATGTTAAAACAGTGTTTTGGGTAAAATCGTTTAATTTATCGTAAATGTTTTGATATGTTGTTTTGGATATTTTTACTTATATAATGATTTACTTAATTAAGGAATGTAAAACATGATTTATATATAATATATATTCATTATATGAATATATATGATAGATCGATAAATGGAAATAAATACACCGTTTATAGAGACAGTAGGTCGTGCTTACGCATGAATGCTGTTTTCGTTTCCTAATTGAATTAAATGGAATTATGTAAATGAAACATATAATTACATAAATTCAGTATCATTATTATGTAAAATATTTCATTATTATTTTTTATATATACTTTATAATCATACTTGAATTGTTAATCATGGAAAATGAATCTCATCGCATTCGTGGGGACGGTAGTCCGTACGTACGCAAAAGTGATGATATCATTCCCATAATCGTGGAATTTTATTGAAGTTTATGTATAATATTTTATAATTAATATCACTTTAATATAATCATATATAGTTATTTATTTGCACCATTATACCCATCCATGTATGGTGGTGGTGGAAAACAGATTACACTACGACGTGGAGACGGTATTTCGTACGTACACACGCGCAATGTTTTCATTCTCCTTAGGATGGATAGAAGATGAAATTGAGATGTTTAATAATAATAATAACATATCAGTATATTAGTGATACTGATGTTATTAATTTATGATGAAACAAATAAATAAGAAGAAGTAGAAGAAGAAATAAATTGGAATGAATCGGTAAAGGATATTATCTCTTCTTTGACGCGTCTCTTCTTAACCTACTCTTAAGGCACTAGGGTTGGTATTTTGAGGAGACCGGAACCTCTATAATATTTCTAGGGAATATTATAAGGGAAATGGGCAGGTTTCGGCCAATCTTCAAGGCTCAAAAATGTGTGAAGATAAGAGGGAAGGGTTTCCCTTTTTATAAGGGAGGAGAAGGGCACCATTGGAAAAACATAAAATATTATTTTATAATTAAGTTATATTTGGTTTATAATATCTCTATATTGATTTATTTCGAAGCTAAAGTGGTGATGGGTCTATATAATCGTATCCAATCGGTTTTAGACCAGTTTAGGTTACTATTCTAACCTTATCATTTAGATTTAACTCTATGTTAAATAATTTAACTTTTAACATGTTTATTTGTTTTCTTACACTATTTGGTTAATAAACATACTATAACAAGCCAAACGAACCACAAGTGGTTCATTAATAACATATATAACCTTATCTAAGTCATTCTAATGAACCTTATATTTTTATTAATAGAATAACAATTAATAATATAATATTTGTTTAAAGAACTATTTTAAGTAAATTTTGACACTATTTGGTACATGATTTTTTTTGAAAATCAGAAGAGCATGATTAGTTTGAAAACAATTAATTAAATCAATAAATACATGTCCTATTAACCTATAAAATTATTGTATTTAATAAAAACTATCATATTACATTCCTTTGGGTAGTTATATCATCAATTATGTTAATATTTCATTAATATGGTAATTACTGCATCATCCTTGTGTCATAAATAAATTAAATTATATAATGTCTAAAAATTATATATAAAAAACCATTATGTAGGAAATATCTTTATAGTTTTAATTAATATTTATAGTCAAATTTATGTTATGTATTACCTCATATTAAACATGTTTTCGTTATTAAACTATGATTTTAACTATTTTACCTCGTCTTTAAATAAAATAATAATAAATGTCCTAATTTAATCCATGATGACCTAAAGGGTAATATGTTATTCCTAAGGTTGTTTTTGGTCGAATTTAACTTATCCAATAGAATTAGTACATGTGTTAGGGTAATAATAATATCATTTTTACCCTTAATTACCCTATTTAATTTTAACCGTGGTAAATAAAAGTAAAAAGTTACTATTCAAAAAAATTTATTTTTAACTTATTGAACCAAATTTTACTCCTTGATACTAACCATGTATCGTTGATTTTTAAAATTCCAGTCAAAGTAGTGGTAAAATTATGTTTTATATAAATTTTCAAATTCTCCTAGGATGTGGGTAAAAGAAGGTGAAAAGTTCAATAAAATTTTTATAAATCTAAAATTATTGTAAAATGAATCCAATGAATTACATTGAACATATATAGGTATTAAGTATCAATTTTGACCTAAAATAAATGTAAATAAAAATACTTATTATTTAAATAAAAATTCTGTTTTTAAATAGTAACCCAGTGTTTTCACTATTAAAAAAAATTGAATGTTTTCAGAAAAATACAAAAAATTCACCATAGGCTAATTTCGATTTTCCAAATCCAAAAATGAGGTCCATTTCGAATGATAAAATTTATAAAATTTCAAAAAGTGATAATTACTATTCATAACAGGTAGTTTAATTAACATATTGTTGTTTAGTGAAACTCGGTATTGCGTACAATACACTCTATAGTAGAAGGTCGTGCATACGTGTAATTCAAGCCAATTCAGGTATGCATGTAGTGAAATCTCTTTTTTTTGTTGCATACCACAGAAGACATCAATGAAATTAAAAAGAATATTTTTCATAAAATCTTGGTGTGTTAAAGAAATCCCTCATATGAAAAGGTTTAAATAAAACATAATGATTCGTAGTGAAACTAACTTAAGAAATTTTAAAACATTATCCATAAACCATGATTGGTGTAAAAATAAAAAATCCACTGTCAAACATATCACAAAACCGTCAATACAATATGGAATATTTGTATCATAATAAATCAACTTCAAACAATCTTAAAATCCCTAAAAAGATGTTGACATAGATGAAATCAAAACATTTTTTAGAAATATATATCTTTCTATTTGGAAATAATTTAAAAGTCATATAATTATAAAAGAATACATTTATTTTGAAAATAATCTTATAAGCTTGTGTGGAATGCTTCGACGATGTTATAAACCCCTAAAATAGCCACACTCGCCATATAAGTTAAAAAGGCATTCTTACCTTAATTATGTCAAGAAGGTCATAATGTACCTTGTTCAGAATATGATAGAAAGATTCCATTCAAAATATATGTGGTGGAATAATGGTATAAATGATTTTAACGAATATTATACTAAATAGTGAAAATGTTTTTAATTATATTTTTATGAAAACATGGATGTGTATAATAGAGAGGTCCCAATAGATACTTATGTTTTAACAACCTTAGATAAGAAAAGAGATTGTTGAATTAATCCTTACCATGTACATTTCCTTAGTCGGTGTTATGTTAACCTACTTTATAATAGTTAAAACATTGATATTAAAATATATAATATCAATGTACAAAAATATTATATAATATATGATCCTATAATATTTATTTGTTAATAATGTATCTCTATTAATAATATTTCAGTACTATCATCATTTTGGGTGTTAATTGATTCGTTTTCCTCTATTTTATTGGTTATGTAAGCCATGTTTATTATGGATATGATGCATTTGATTCATATAAAGAATGATATTATGTTCATAAAAATTATTTTTAATCATAAAATAAAAATTATTCTTGATTGATTACGATGGGGAATGAATCTCATCACGTTCATACCGACGGTAATCGGTACGTACTCACATATAGTGACATTGTCATTTCTAGGATGGATATATAACTAATTTGGTTGTATCATATTTATAATAACATAATTGTATGTAGAAGGTACTGGATTTATTATTTTGGTATGGAAAAAACAATGAAATATGAAGTGGAAGAAGAAAAGAACTTGAAAGTGGGTGGTGAAATTATTACCTCTTCTTCAGGTGTTTCATATTGAGTTGATAAAAAGGATCCTTATGTTGGATGTCTGTTCAAAGTAATACCTTTAGACTAAAATGGGGGGGATATTTTATAGTATATTTGGGCAAGGTTTGGTAGAGAAAAATTGATTTGGAGGTGTGAAATTATGAGGTGGGGAAGTATCCATTTATAAGAGAGGTGAGGGTCACTTTATGAAAAGATTGAAATATTAGTTTATAATAAAATATTTTCTACTTCTAATGGCTCAAAAATTATTTATTTCGAGGCTAAGGTGGGGATGGGTCTATAAAATCTCATCCAATATGTTTTAGATTGGTTTAGGCCACCATAAGTACCTTACATTTTAGATTTAACACTTAGTTAAATAGTTTTACAATTACCATGTCTCTTTGTATTTTTATATTATATTGTTAATAAAAATACTATAAACTACCAAGAGAACCCCATGTGGTTCACGGTTAATATATATAACCTTATCATAGATCATTTTCAAATCATTATATAATAATGAATTTTATATCAATTAAAAATATAAAATTGGTTTTAAAAACACATTTATGTCAATTTTGACATTATTTAGTATTTTATTATATTCATAGCAATAAAAACTGTATCACTTAGAATATTGTTTTTTTAATCAACCATAACATGTCATTTTAACCTATAGAATTAGTGTAATTCATAAAAAGTATCACCTTACATTTATTTTGAGATTTATAATAACAATTATTTAAATATTTTATTAATAAAGTAATTATAGCGTCATCATTGTGTCATAAATAAATTAAAGTATTTAATATCTAAAAATTGTAAATAAAAAACAATTATTTAGTAAATATTTTTATTTTTATAATGAATATTTATAGTCAAATTAATATTGTATGTCCCCCAAAAATAAAAATGGTTCAGTTATTTAAATTTGAATTTAACTCTTTTAACTATTCATCAAATATAATAATAATGAATGTCCTAATCTAATCTAAGTAGAATAAATAAGATCATATTTCATTCATTAGGTTATTTTTGGCCGAATTAAACTTATCCAATAGAATAAGGACATGTATTAGTTTAATTATAATATCATTTTTACCCTTAATTAGCCTATTTACTTTCAACCCTGGTAAATAAAAGTCAATAGTTATTATTCACAAAAAATTATTTTCAACTTATTGAATGAAATTTTACTTACTTATAAAAACTACATATCATATATTTTAGAAATTCAACTCACATAAGTTGTTAAATTATTTTTTAGGCATATTTACAAATTCTCCTAGAAGGTGGGTAAAAGAAGGTAAAAAGTTCAATAAAATTTTATATATCTAAACATATTATAATATGACACCAATTAATTAAATTGAACATATATAGGTATTATGTATATATTTATACTTAAATAAATTGAAATAAAATTAATAATTTCAGAAATAAAAATTCAGTATTAAACAATAACGCAATGTTTTTCATTATTCATTGTTGACGATCCATTCGTCACAAAATCTAATGATTGGAAAAGGGGATTATCATAAATCAAACTGATTCAACATTTGGGAAAATATCAAAAAATTGACAAAGGAATAAGAAGAATGTTGCACAAGGGTCTCGCAAGTACACTTGTGAACCACAATGGTTGCGCAAGTACACTTGCAGGCCCTAAGTGATAACCGCCTGGGGTCTTCTGCAGCCAATAAATGGACCGTGTGGGGCCCCATTTCGGAGGGAATTTTTCTAGAAACTCAGATTTGAGCTCTCGGCACCCTAGTCTCTTCTCAATGCTTTAGAAACACATCTAAGGTAATTTCCTACCTAGAACGGAAGATCTAAAGAGAGGGAGGAAGACCTAAGTGTTGAAACTCATCAATACTTGCGCACCTAAGTGGCCAGCCCTTAAGGGAAATGGGCACACTTGCGTGCCGCCAAAATCCTTCAATAGAACTTGCGCGCCACTCTTTTGGAAGAACCTCTAGATTATTCTAATGGCTTTAAACAAGAGTCGGTCATGTATTACCCTGTTGGTTAACCGTCAAACAAGTACCCATGTGTCGTGCAGGTATACCTACGCGACCAGGACATGCGTGCCCACGCAGTACCTGTGCGCCTACCAGGACTTGCATGCCCCTGCCCTTTCGGGTGCCCTTCTTGCCCATTTCACCCCTCTTAAGCCATTCCACCTCTCATATTCAAGATTCAGTCATCAAGACACTCTTTAAATCCATTTATGGTATGATTTCATGATATGAATTCCTTATCTCAAAGGAATTCTGTGGAATATCTCTCAAAACCTAGTGATTTACACATCTTTATGCCACTAAAGATTGAGATTCCATTCATTCAACCTAATTCTTTAAGGTTATAGAACTCATTAACCTGGGCCTCCTTTTCAGGAATAAGCCCCAATCATAATCTATAACATTGGACACCTTTTCATGAATAAGCCCCAGTCATAATTCTTAACATGGGCCTCCTTTTCAGTAATAATCCCCAATCAAAATCATTAACCTGGGCCTCCTTTTCATGAATAAGACCCAGTCATAATCATTAACCTAGGCCTCCTTTTCAGGGATAATCCCCAGTCATAATCATTAACCTAAGCCTCCATTTCAAGAATAAAACTCAGTCATAATCATTAACCTGGGGCTCCTTTTCAAAAATAAGCCCCTGTCATAATCATTAACCTGGGCCTCCTTTTCAGGAATAAACCTCATTCGTAATTCTTAACCTAGGCCTCATTTTTAGGAATAATCCCCAGTCATAATCATTATCCTGGGCCTCCTTTTCAAGAATAAGCCCAGTCAGAATCATAAACTTCGGCCTCCTTTTCAGGAATAATCCCTAGTCATAATTCTTAACATGGGCCTCATTTTCAGGAATAAGCCCCAGTCATAATCATTAACTTGGGACTCCTTTTCCGGAATAATCCCAAGTCATAATCATTAACATGGTACTCCTTTTTAGGAATAAGCCCCAGTCATATTTCATATCCTGGACCTCCTTTTAAGGAATACTCCCCAGTCATAATTCTTATCCTGGGCCTCCTTTTCAGGAATAAGCCCCAGCCATAATCATTAACCTGGGCCACCTTTTCAGGAGTAATCCCCAGTCTCAAATATGGGCATCCTCTACAGTAGTAAGCCCCAAGTCACTTAAATTTTTCAAGTCTCTTAACCTGGGCCTCCTTTTTAGTAGTAAGCCACAGTCTTAATTTCTCTAAATTAGTCCTAATTTACCTTTGATCTGGAATTCCTTATAAGGAGTAAAACCCAATCATAAGTCGTCTCCTAATTTGGGCCTCCTTTTCAAGAGTAATCCCCATGTTAGAGTATACAAATCTCCATGAAGCACATAAACCTTTATATACCCTGTTCCTGGATTTCATCCCTAAAGTAAATCCTAATCATCATTTATCTGGGCAGCCATATATACATACGTCCCACAATATTTCGTAGGATTGAATCTTTCATGGAACAATTGTCTAATTTTTACCAATTCCTCTTGTTTCTCACACCGATCATGAATCATGTGAGCGTAGAGTGTAAAAGTAATTCTGACATCCTTCTTTGAGCCATCAATCATAAACATCATATTCCCGTACTCGAACTACATGGGTTCTTATTCCTTTTCAAAACAAAGGATGCGTAAGTAGCCCATCTGCGGGTTTGATCCCAACTCTAAAATAATCCATGTCCTTCTGAATGACAATAAAATTCAAGTGCCCCACTGAGTGGCTTTAAAACCTGCATGGTCATCATAATGACCAAAAGACTTCTATATAATTGTATCGAAGGATTCCATTGACCATTATTGTCTAATAAATACAGATGATTCTCTATCGATAAATAACCTCGAATACATATAAAAGATTCTCTAAATTTCCTACATATTTAATCATTGATTGTCAGAGCTGAAGGAATTCTCATTTTATACTTGGTAATGTAAGAAGGATTCACAAACATAACTTAAATCTAAAAAGAGAGTCCCGGAGCATACAATAATTCCCCTAAAAAGGGTTTGATGAGTCTGACCTCCCATCCTCTCGACCAATGCAAATTCCAAAGCCTCATCAGTCCAAAAACTAATGAGTGCCTACCTTTGGAATGTATGTACAAATGGATGCGGAATCACTGGATGTTTCTGGTTCTATGAGCAAACCCGTTAGAAACCGATTGGAATGTTTGAACCTTCAATCACGAAGGTCATCCCCAAATTCCAAGGAAAACAAAAAATGGTGAACCCGATGTGAATACTTAACAATGTTAAAATGATGTTTTACCTTTTTGTAAGGCCCCTTTTTAAAACTCAATGAGAGGGCCAAAAAAACAATCATAGACATATATGCTCTTCCAAAAGATGTAGTGGCTGAATATATCTTGATTACGTTTGTTATATCAAACAAGAACTCTTTTCCAAGATCGTCTGCATTTCCAGAATGGCTATTCTCAAGTTCACACCTGTGAATACCGCAGCTGTGAATGCCACTTCTACTACTCCTACTAGATCGGTGTCTGCTCTGTGGATGACATCACCTACCCAGCGTTTTCAACGTTGGGTATCAAATGTGCAGGTTAAGGTGTACCGTCAACACAGTACTATCCCAAAACTGGAGGCTTCCCAAAAATCCCTCCAAGTGAACATCTCACACTAGTCATCCAAACAATGATGACCAGTGATCAAGACGTAGGTGGTTCTAACCACTGTCTCCTTCCTTTTAGGGTCGTTATCCCCAGAACAAAATCACCATTTACTCCCATATTATGGGGAGGTGAATGAGCAGGTCCCTCCGGACCTTAATTCAAAGAAGCATGAGTCTTTCCTGAGGGCTCCTATCAACAATCACTGCCAGACACATGTGGCAGTACGCCCTCAACATGATGAGCGTACCAACTCCAAGAGTTTGGCTCAGGTTCCTCAAACTCGAGGAGGCAAGACAAACCGTCCGAGGCTGAATCCGGTTAACAGTGAGCAGGTTCTCATGTTTTCCATCTCCAGAGAAGCCAACCAACCTAACATGGTGGCAAGAAATGAGCGGGCTCACACACCTGCCCATTTTAATTCCGTTGTCTAGCTGACTCGTCTGGAAGCATCTTGGCAATCCCGCCAAGAAATTCCGGCATAGTACTATAGGCAGGAACATAGAACTGTTTATACATCATCATCTAGTCAGCAGACTCGTCTGACTACATATGATGGAGCTCGTCAACCACGTTCGGTGAAGTGCAATCATTAGGCACATACACCTTCTAATACTAATCAAACCTACCAATAGTCTCACTTTGTAGCACACAGAGAAATCATTCAGAAAGCTCCAGTGACAAACAGGAGGCATACTCAACTCTCTGCCCCCACACTTCACTACTGTTAGGATTCACTGACATGAAAAGGAGGACAGGAGCAGTTACAAACACATACTCCAATCTCAGAATGCACGTATATCCCTGTTCCGGCAGCTAAAGTCACCTAGCATATTCTATCAATGGTGAAAGAGGAGTAGAAAATCCCTACTCATATCCTGGATGCTTTCCAGGATATTATAACAGCTTCAGCAGCATCTCAGGGAAAGACACATAAATCTATCCCTACTAGTGTAGTGACATATCAACAGTTCACTTCGGAACAGACACACAAATTTTTTCTAGTCTAATAGGGTTGTGGGGTATACTCCCCCATATCATATGGACAAACAAGTCAGGAATATACACCTGATTTGAGTGAAGATTGTCAGCCTAACCTAGCCATCTTTCCTAATCAGGAACATACACCTGCTCAGAGTAGCTACATTCGTCAACAAGTGGTTTCAAAAGAAATAAAGAAGGAATATAAGAAAAATACCCTCCCAACATAGTCAGGAGATCAAGAGAAAATCTGTGACAAGGCCTTGCTTGATGATGGAGTTCTTGAATCCCGCAGACAGTTTCATATTGTAATTTAAGATTCTACTACCACATTTCTCAATAGTGAGAACATTAATTCTGAAGGTCTTTAACAGAAACATCCTCATGAAGGCTTGCATCATGACAATTTGGTTGATCTCGAAGTTTCATCTTCAAATGAGATCCACATGAACCCTCTATGTGGTCAGAAGTCCAAGGAGCAAGAGATCTCATCTTTTGCTGTAACCCATTATGGTGGTCCTCCCCATGATGATGATTTTCGATGCAAAAGTCCTCTCCGCAGTAGTGATGCACATTGTCCAGAAAATGATCTAGTGGACAATGTAGTGCCGAGAAATCCCTCTTATCTTGAGGCAATTGAAAATGCAAAGCCAATCATGGAAGATGCTTCAACGCTAGCAGTTGAAAAAATTTCTCAATCATAAGATAGCCCAGGGTGTAGGTCATTCTCCAAACCACCCCTAAGCCATGAATCTTCAAGTTTAATCAATGATTTCTCTACCAAATTTTTTGAATCTGATGAAGCAACAAAGAAACACCAACATTTGTCAAATCAGGTAGAAGAATCCACATTGAATGATAAAGAGAAAATGTTGAACATGAGAAAACATCTGGAAAAAGGTGATGTACCAGTCAAGTTTTTGCCTCTGGATAACTCTCAGTATGACATTCCAAAGATGTTGAAAGAAGATGTAATTCCTGATATTCGTCTCAACATATGGAAAACTCTTTGTCAGTTGAAGAAGAAAGTATTATCTTATGATGAATATGAAAATCATCTTATGATAATAGAATAGTTAAAACATCAGATTGATTTGGCATCTCTATCAGTCTCTCGATATCCGAAGGATAAAAAGAATCAGAGATCCCTTCAATGTTCATGCCTTAGAAGACTAAGAAGATTGAGTCAATTAATTTCCAATGCCCCATCTGGTATTCATTTCAGAGGATGGGGTGTTCATGGAGCACTACATTTCACGGTGCTCACTAGTCAGCAAAGCTGGCCGAAAATGGTCTAATGCAATGTTATTTCCCATGGCTAGCCATAGTCAATGGTCTTTGTTAGTAATCAAAATATTTCCCAAGAACAGGCCACAACTAGTTCCTCTCAAAATCAAGAATACAGAGAACAAGATGATGAATTATTCTTGCATCAAGAAAATGAGAATATTGAACAGGCCCCTCATATGGAGCAAACACATCATCAAGTGAAAGAAGTGTCAGAAATCATCCAACGATCATTCGAACCAGGTGATAAATGTGGATACAGGTTAATGCATCTAGCTAATTTCAGAACTATGGTTTGCAAGATCAGGATAGAGTTTAAGAAAGTCTCAGACATAGCATGTCAATAGCCACCCCAACTTTCCATACTGGGGACTCTTTTAAACCAACCCTCGGAATCGACGAATCGGATTCGAGGAGTTGAGAGGGAACAGCAGGAACAGCCCCTGTCCACCAGACTGGGGACTTTTTCAAATCATCCTTCCCCTCCTCAAAGAATGTCGGTCTTTTCTCGATTGGGGATGAAGCCAACAGCGGAACGAAGATCCAAATTATCAGGAAAATCCCTCCAAATTATGGTTTGTCAAGAAGCTCCTATGGGATCGAATCAACAAAAAGAAATATCCCATCAAAGACATGGAAGAAGACAATATCACAGAAATTCTGATAGAAGGGATGCAATGCGTTATGCATCAATCAATGTCATCAATGCTATTGTTGCTGATCCACCATATGAGGCTCACTCAGGGGAATCAGATGAAGAGGTTCCTGCTCAAGAAGAGGTACGCACCAACACAAATGAAGAAGGTGTGTGTACATGAAATAAATGGGTTACTCAGAACCTAGGCAATCCTTCAAGTAACCCAATTCCCCCTCTCCAAAGAGCATCCAACAAAGGGTGGGTAAAGAATCAGGTTATATATCCTTCCTCTAGAGGAGGCCAATCGCTCTCACTAGAGCAAAGGTTTTCACAACAAAAGGATGAAATGAATGAATTAAGGAGGTTGAATGCAAAACTACTTCAGGGTAGTCTTCTTCTTAAGCGTGCTGGAGTCAGTCAGCAAGGGGAATTTGTTGCAGCTACTAAGATGGGTCAAGAATATCCTCCCCTATCAGTACACCCTCACAGTTCTAATCCTACGGGTCAAGTGCAACAACAGTTGGCAGTGCTACCATCAGTTTCAGCACTAACCACACATCTGTCCAAGCTCCAGTCATTGCACATAACCATGTACACGTTCAACTAGATGTTTCTCAAAATTTAATAACTACCATTAAGTCATTAAGAGCACGTTTAGAAACTATGGAAGGGAAACATGCACTGGTTCAACCAGAAAAGAAACTTTACCCTAAATGGGTAGATTCAATCTCTCCTCCATCGAGTTTTTGAATCCCTATATTTCATATTTTTAATGGATCCAGAGACCCTGAACAACATTTGATGCATTATGTGTGTTACTGTGATCCTATGATGGGAACTCTTGAGTATAAAGAATCAGTAAAACTCAGATGCTTTGTACGGACCTTCTAAGGACCAGCCTTTTTCTTGTATACATGCTTGCAATCCCGTTCAATTACTGGATGGGAAGATCTCTGTCAACAATTCCTTCTTAAATTAAGCTCAACGTTGCCAAAGAAAACAATTTTTTATCTTAAAAACTTTAAGAAAAGGGAGAATGAAAGGGTCTCAGATGTCATTGCTCGCTGGAAGGGATTAACATATTTTCTAAGATTGGCACTCCCTCAAAAATAATTTTTGCCAATCTGTGTGGCAAATTTGCGTGATGAGTTACGCACACCATTGATCCCTATGAAATACAAAGGAGGGTTTCGAGACCTTACTTCAATTGCTCAGCAGATTGAAGATTCCCTTATATAGTCTAAGGCTAAATCTCTTGTAATTCCATCAACTGCAGAAAAGAGAATGGGTAAAAGAAACTGCTACAGTTATGCTTAAACAAGCACCTATACATATTTCTACTTCAAAACCTTCATCTTCTCAAAGGGATCCACCTCATGAGCGACAACAACAAAGGTTATTTCATACAGATAATCAAAGAGATCAATGAAAAAAACAATTTGAGGATCTGAAGAGAAAAACATACTCTTTCCGAAATGAACAAGTTCTTGGTTACTTAATTTTGACTCTGGAAAATAAACTTGTTCAATTGCCAAGTCCTAAGAGGACTAACAATGAAGGATATGAAGACCGTCCCAATTATTTCCCTTTTCATCAAATGTTGGGGCATCCAATCTAGGAGTGTTTTGTCTTCAAAGACCTCCTGCAAAAGATGGTCGACTAGGGACAAGCCAAACTGAAAGGTTCTTCAACTCAGGTAGCATGTGTTACTGATACAATTCTAGAGGAGGAAGGCGAATGGAAAGAAGCCAAAAGAAAAAATGCACAGAATTATGATGATTGTATGGTAAGAAAGACAATCAACCGAACTCATGCTATTTTGAGAACACAACTAAAGAAATCAATTGTGTCATCTGCCATGACTGTTGCGGAAAAACCATCTTAATCAGAGAGAAAGTCCCAAAAGAAACAACATGATTCAAAGAAAGAAAAAGAGTCAGAAGAAGATGAGTGTGTGTCAAAGCCTAAGTTGTCTTTGACTCTAGAAGACTTCATTCTATATACATCAATGCCACGGGCACCACCCCACCAAAAGAAACAACCCAGATAGGCTAATCAGGCCGAGTCTTCATCAGATGAAGAGTTAATCTTCGGTTCTGTTAATATAATTCAATTAACAGATCCATTGCCAGTCGCAGTTTTGATTTCGATGAGCCTGAATTCCTTGTATCAAACAGGGGAATCATAAGAGGATCCAGAGGATCAGGATACAGGGGTAGATGTGGATCTTTCAGAAGCCACTATTCCTATTCTATCCCTTCTAGAACTGTGTACGCAACAGAATCTCGTGGTAGAGCCCTTTAGTGAGCTCAACAAGAACAAGCATGTTCTTCTACCAATAGAAAATTCGTTCATGGTATAGTTATTTTGGAAGACTGGTTGAAGGTTCCATATTCTTCCTCTCAGCATGTAAATTGATCTAATCGGTATCATCTTCCAAAACTAGAAATATTGCCATCTTCTATCACAATACAAGATGCATCAACTTCCAAAGCATCTGCTTCCAAGGTACCTACTAAACCACATATTCCTGTTGGGAAACACTGACCTTTGGATCAAAAATTATAATTTATTGAAACACTTGTCCCAAGTACCAGCCATGTTACCAATTCTGGATGCTCTGAATCTATCAAAAGTACTTCGAGAAGCACTCATCGAGGCATTTTCAACTCCTCAAGAGTTTTAAACTGAAATTACTGCACCTAAAGTCTATCGCATAGAGAATAATCCAGCAGAATGCCATGCAGAAATATCTTTTACTAATGAAGATGAAGATGATGTTGTGCATGGGAATATTAGATATTTTACATATCTGGAAAGGTCAATGGCATAGACGTCTGAAGTTCTTTCACTGACAATGGTTTAGGAGTCGACCTCATGCCCATTCGTACACTTCGTCGATTCGACCTCGCAGAGTCTGATTTATCTCCTTCTACCATGATGTTACAAGGATATAATAAAAATTAACAAGAACCATTGTGTGATGTTACACTCAGATCTTAGTTTGGAGATCTTGTATCCAATTCGGATTTCATGGTTGTGGATCAAGACTCAGCTTTCAACATCTTTCTTGGAAGACCCTGGCTACATCAACAAGCGGCTATCCCTTCATCATACCATCAATGTCACAAATATTGTTTCGATGCCCATGTTAGGACATTGTATGGTGATAAGGCCACATTCAATACATGTGAGTCTCAATACATTGAGGAAGAATTCTATCACATGAAGGGAAGGGACAAATCCACAACAAAGGAGATTACCACGTTTAATGCTCCATATGTTTTGGAGAAAATTCCAGTAAATCCATTTACACATGTGAGTACAAATTTTGTATTTCCAATTAGTAAAATTGACAAGATAGACTCAAATCAAAATTCTCTTATGGAAAGATCCATAATGTCAATTACGTAAATTGATCTAGACAACATGGGATAAATTGGTAACCCACCAAGCATTGATGAAAGCACAAATGGTGACGTCATCATTTCATCTGCTAAAATCCAACAAGTCTATACTTCTCCAATTAAGATAGAAGAAGTTATGGAAACATCGGAGGTGAACAATGATGTCGATTCTCAATCCATCGTCTCCTCTTTATTAGCCAAAGAAAACCCTTCATCATCAATCGGGTCGGAAATGGAAGCTTCATCTTCAAGATATACAAATTTTGACATCTTTTCTGATCATGAAAATTCTGTTTTATCATCTACTATGCAAGTAAAAACTGAAGAAAAAACTCATGATGAAGAATAAGAGGAATATCTCATAGATTCTCCTCCTGCATTTGAAGAGGGTTTATCTACCACTGTGGATGAACTCGGAGAAATAAATATGGGTACAAAAGAAGATCCACACCCCACATTAATCAGTGTGGCCATGAATCTTGAAGAGAAGAGATGTATATTTCTTTTCTAAAGAAAAAAATATATATTTTTTCATGGAACTATAAAGAAATGCCCGAGCTTGATCCTGATGTTGATACTCATCATTTGGGTTTACCAGAAGAACATCGAGGATTTAAGCAAGTCGCGAGAAGAACACACCCAAATTATACTTCCAAAATTGAATATAATATGGATAAGAATATCAAAGCTAACTTCATCAGAGAAGTTCAGTATCCCAAGTGGTTGGATTACATTTTCCCTATAAAGAAGAAGAACGGACAAATTAGAGTCTGCATCGATTTCATAGATCTTAATCGGCATTGTCCTAAGGGTGATTTCCTAGTTCTGATTACAGAACATTTAATTGATGCAACAGCTGGCTATGAAGAACTTTCTATCATGGATGGATATTATGGATATAATCAGATCTGAATGGCCCCAGTAGACGAGGAATCCATAGCCTTCAGAGCCCCTCAGGGTGTGTTTTGCTACCGAGTAATGCCCTTTGGCTTAAAGAATGCAGGTGCAACATATCAGTGTGTCATGCATCGTATCTTCAAACCCTTCTTAGGGAAGTTTGTTGAATGCTATGTAGATGATTTTGTGGTTAAATACAAACAACATTCTAATCACTTGTCTGTTTTTGAAGTCATATTCTGCAAACTTTGACAACATAATTTGAAGATAAACCCCTTAAAATGTGCTTTTGGGGTAACCTCAGGAAAATTTATCATCTTTGTTGTTCTCCATCATGGTATTGAAGTCAATATTGAGAAGACCAAGTCAATCCATGGTATTTCACCTCCTCTAAATTTGAAATAATTAAGAGGAATTCAAGGACACTTAGCCTATATTCGGTGTTTCATCGCCAATTTGGCAGGAAAAAATTTACCCTTCACCAAATTGATGAAGAAGGGAGTCACTTACCAGTGGACTGAAGAATTTCAAGAAGAATTCGATATTCTCCATAAATACCTCTTGAGTCCACTGGTACTCATGCCACCTATTGAAGGAAGACAACTTATCCTCTACGTGACAGGTCTAGAGCGATCATTGCAAGCCTTTATTGCTCAAAAGAATGATGCTGGGGATGAAAAAAACCTCAGCTATCGCAGTAGAACTATTCTTGAAGTAAAAACCCGGTATTAAAGTATTGAAAAGTGCTTCCTGGCATTATTCATTGTAGTTCAGAAGTTGAGACACTACCTGCAACATCACAAGGTCCAATTGGTATCTCGCAATAACCCGCTCAAATTCTTCCTTAGTCGTCCAATGCTTATAGGACGTCATGAAAGGTGGGAAGTTATTTTGTAGCAATTCGATATTCAGTATGTGTCTCAAAATGCAATTAAGGGCAAAGCTCTGGCTGATTTCTGGGTTGAACACCCTTCAGTGAAGGACACATCATTAGATATTGAAGTCCCGGATGATGAAGTATTCTCTATTCAAGAATGTCCTCAAGCATGGTAAATGTATTTTGATGGAGCTTCCAGATGTCCAAGAGGGAGGAAAATGGAAAATCATAAATTCAAAAATGTTGTCTTAAGAATTGTGCTCTTTTCTCCAGAAAAGGCAGTGTTACCTTATTCCTTCTTATTGTGGGAAGGTGGTAACAATAATGAATCAGAATACCTAGCTCTAATCACAGGCATGGAATTAGTGCTTCAAGCAAAAGTGAATCACATAAAGGTGAAAGGTGATTCAATCATGGCAATCAAACAAGTCAATGGGGATTATGGCAGCAAAAAAGAAGAACTAATCCCTTTGTATGATTATGTAAGGGAGTTAATGGCGGAATTCCCTTCGGAACCAGCATTTTCTTATGTCCCAAGATCACAAAATACTGTTGCTGATGCACTGGCTAATATAGCCACAGCTCTTTCAGATCCAAATCAGGACGAGACAACCATCAATATTTCCCACCATCGTGAAATTTCACCTTATGTTCTAATCAGAACAGAGGAAATTAATGAAATTAATCCCATTATTGAACCGTATGGTCATATTACTGGATGGATGCCACCTATTAGGGAATACCTTCAAAATGGAACACTTCCACCGGATAGAGCCGAGAAAGAATAAATCTGGTAATGTGTAGTCAATTTTACTCTTTATAATAGCCCAGATCATCTAGAGAATAATCTCTATAAACGTGGTTTTGATAGATTTGTCTTCAGATGCATTGATGGTGAAGAGACAATGGTTGTCATGAAAGAAGTGCATTCAGGAGTCTGTGGTGCCCATCAGTCTGGACATAAACTGTCTGATCAGATTCAAAGGCTTGGATACTTTTGGCCTTCAATGATACAAGACTTTGTTGATTTCACAAATAAGTGTCATTCATTCCATGTACATTCCATCTCCATTCATCAACCTCCAGAGTTTCTTCATATAGCTAAATACTCATGGCCATTTGCTACGTGGGGAATGGATTTGGTGGGACCTTACCCATTGACTACGGCCAAGCAGTTTAATAAATTCTTACTGTTATTGAATTTTTTTCCAAATGGGAAGAGGAAATACCTTTCAAGGAAGTCAGTTCTAAATTTGTTTCTAGCTTCATCAAGTCATACATCATTACCTGATTTGGTGTCCATCATACCATATTGATGGACAATGGCACAATGTTCTGTTCATCCGAGGTGAAGAAGTTGTATCAAGAACACAACATCAAATCCAACCATTCATATTAGTATCATGCAGTGGCCAACGGCCAGATAAAATCCTTCAACAAGACTCTTTCAAATATACAGCAAAATATGGTGGATAAAGATAAGAAGTCATGTAATGATAAACTCTTTCATGATTTATGGGCTTATTGGACCACCACCCGCACTGCAACGCGGTCAACTCCATATTCATTGGTATATGGAACAGAAGAAGTCTTTCTAATTGAAGTTCAACTACCCTCGCTCAGAGTTTCCATTTGTGATCAATCATCTACAAATGAACAATCTCAAAAGTGATTGAATGATTTGGAATGGTTAGATGAGAAAATATTGTGTACTTTGCACCACGTGGAAGTCTATCAAAATTGAATAGCACGAGCATTTATCAAAGAAGATCGTATTCGTTCATTCACTCAGGGAGAATTGGTATTAGTTCTCAGAACACCAGTGATACCAGTAATGAATCCTCCCAAGCTTGATCCAAAATGGGATGGACCTTACTCAATACATAGGGTCTACTCCAATGGAGCTTACTCATTAATTTCGACGGATGGAGAAATCATCACTACTCCAACCAATGCCATATTTTGAACAAGTATTTTATATGATTTATCATCCATGGTCTGGTATGAACTTAAAAGGCACCACCGTCCAGCAAGACGTTAAACTACATCATCAACGGTCCATGCATATGACCCTAAAATATTTGCACATACGTCCAACATGACGTTAAATTGTGTCCCCTAAATCGCCCTTTCTATATGACGTTAAACTATACAGCAACGGTCCATAAATATGGCCTTAAACTATTTGTATTCATTTCATCTCACATGATGCTAAACTATAACATCCTTACTACAAGACGCTAAACTGTATAGAAGTCCCTTACGTCCATCATGACAGTAAACTGCACCATCCACGGTCCATGCATATGACCTTAAACTATTCGCACTTTCGTCCAACATGACGCTAAACTGTATCATCCCATTTTCGTCCAACATCACATTAAACTATGAAAACGTCCCTTACATCCAGCATGATGTTAAATGGCGTCATCAATGGTCCATACATATGACCTTTAACTATTTGTGTTACTTTCGTCCAACATGACGTTATACTATGAAAAAAAGTCCCTAATACGTCCAACATGACGTTAAATGGTGTAATCGTTTATCCTTATTTCATGACATTAAACTGCATGGTCTTATTTTTGTCCAACATGTTGTTAAACTGTATTGTCTCCATCGTCCTAACTACATGACGCTAAACTGTACAGAATGTCCTTCGATACGTCCTACCTGACATTAAATTGTACATTTTCCCTGCTACATGACACTAAATTGTGCAACACCAATAGTCCTAACTGTAAGACTTTAAACTAAATAGTCCCTTTATATGTTCTATATGACATTAAACTGTGCATCATTAAGGTTGTTGTTACCTCTTGTTTCTAACACCGAGTTTGACTCACGTGATCTTATAGAAAATTTCAACCATAACACTCTCTCTTGGCTACTAACCATGTGTAAGTCCCCACAACATCATTTTTTTGTTTGTTGTCCCCAAGAACAACATGATCATTAATTCATTATTTAATTGAACTACACGGATTTTGATCCTTGCCTTCCAGGATGGGTACATTGTCAACCTCCCAAGGTTCAAGCCCAGAACCAATCTCTTCACATCGGTTCACCTCAAACTTATACGATGTTGATTCGTGAAACCACCCCTAGAATCAATATCTTTACATTGGTTCACTTTCGGCTTTGTTATATGACGTTAAACAATACAACACTTTTGTCCAGTATGACAATAAACTACAATATTCTTTGATACCGTCACATGAGAGAGAACCATTATTTACATTAATTTTTCAATCATGTTTCATTTAAAACACTACGTGCATACATGGAAATTCCCAAACCTTTTATCTTGGGATAAACCATCATTGTACTAAAGTCCCCTTTCACCCTTCACATGTACGGACCAAATTTGTACCGAGGGTATTTCTAGAACTACGTGGGCTTGATTCCCATCCTTATGGGATATGTAGGAATGTTCATGTGTCCCTCGAATCCAGCCCCATGTCTTTTGGGCCTATCCCCAAATTCCACTTCCAGTCCGTTGGCTGAAAGGTCCCAATGAAAACACAGACTGTGTATTTCTTACAATGGTTCAAGCTATATGACCCTAAACTAAGATCTCTAATCCTTTTGTCCCACATGATGTTAAACTGTAATTTCAGAACTACGTATGGATTGATTCACATCCTTATAGGATACGTAGTGAAGTCCAACTTTTTAATTCATGACCCAGCCACAACATGATTATGGTTAGCATTGATCTTTGTATCTTTATATACATTGGAAAATACCCATATTTATGTGTCATTATCATATCCTTAAATATTCTTAGATCTTTATAGCCCTTTTCTTGACATTTAGTCACAAAAATGTCAAATTTCGAAGAGTTCTTTTACCTAACTATGCAGCATGTTCCCTTAGGTGGCCTTGCATAAACAGTCTACATAATAGACTTGTCAGCCAAAAGATACAATTATTTGACTATGCAGCCAATTCCCTTAGGTGGCCCTGCATAATTCAACCCCCTAACGGGGTTGTTAAATAATGGTAACTTCATTCTTGTGAAGAAAGCCTCTTTTGTCCTTATTGGTCTTAAATGACAGTATGTAGTGATCTGCAAAAATAACCATCCTTAACATATTTGTCCCATATCATTTTTCATGATCTGAAAGAATTCAAGTCTATGGTTTATATTATCCTTCCCTACGTTTGGGTCAGACCTTCGTAGAAGTGATATCCATCCAGTTCTTCGATTATATTTTTCGGAAATATCATCTCTATATTCAAGTACCTCTTTCCATATAACAAAATCTATACATTGGAAAATTTGAATCTTCATAAACTTTCACTGGATTTTAGCAGTAGAAAGGTAAATTTCTGAGAGTTCTTTTTCCTTACTATGTAGCACGTTCCCTTATGTGGCCTTGCATAAACAATCCACATAACAGACTTGTGAGCCATAAGATACCATTATTTGACTATGCAGCCAATGCCCTTAGGTGGCCCTGCATAATTCAACCCCCTAACGGGTTTGTTAAAAAATTGTAACTTCATTCTTAGGAACAACTTCTTCTAATGCCTTTTAGCTCTATTTCATATCATTTCTCAGATTCAAATATTCTTAAGTCATAGTTTTCATATTTTTTCCCTCATACATGTGTATGGTAATATGTTTTCAGTTAAATTGTCAATAAATTGGGTGAATTATAATTCATTTGGTCAAAGCTATTTTGACCTTAAACATTAGCCTCTTTATGTCTGATGTGCATTACTTTAAACTGCATAGAAAAGACGAGGGAACTCTGAATAAAAGTCAAGTTCTAGCTCACTAAACATACATTTTGTATTATTTAGGTAATATTGAGCAATAAAGAGATTTAAAGTTCGTAGGGTTATTTATATTAATCCTAGTAAAAATCAAGCTATTCTTACTAGTCCCATTGGCTTAGGTAAAATTTAAAGAAGGTAGTAGGAAAATAGGTGCACAAATGGTTGAAGATGAAAGTGTTTTTCATTGATACACAGGAAATAGAAGGACTTCCACAGACTGGAGTCTCTTCTCTTTTTCAATAATTACAAGAGGCTTTCAAAATAAATCTTTATTTAATTTACGGAATCCCAAGCTTCATCAGAAACCACCTAGAATTCATTCATTCAATTGGATACAATAAGAGATGTAGTGATACCAGCACTTCTTGGAACAATTGTAAAAGGATGTTCTTGAGTGTGGTTTGAAAAAATTTTATGCTGATCAAACAGTTACTTTGTTTCTGTCCAAGAGACTTGGAAGATGGATACATGGATTTGAGAATGGAGAATTGGAAGTAAAGATCCATTTCGAGAGAGTAATCTTTTAATATATTTATCTAATACCATGTTTGAGTTATCTCCACCAACCAGCACTAGAAAACATTTCAGCCCATGGGTTTTCCATTTTCATGTCTACAATGAAATGGAATGGAAGGAAAATTTGAATGTGGACACCATTGTTCTTGCTCTTAATGCACAACATATCCGAAATAGATGAGTAGTAGTGTAGCTGCATTTCAGGCATATATTTTTTTTTCATCTGAAACATTGACTCCTTGCAGATTACCATGACCATACAGGGACATGTAGATTCTCTGTTGGAAATTAAGAAGATATTTCATCAAGTAATTATAAAAATCTGGGAGAGTATTGTCGCAGATATCATAGTAATCATGGCCAACAATGTTCATCATGTCATCAATCATCTTGCTAGCCAGTTCATCAGTCGTTCCGATTCTCCTGAGAGCCATGGAATCTGCACAAAAGTTGATTAAAATAACTCTTAAATGGGTTTATTTTTCATAAAATTTGTGAAGGAATTCAGAAAAATTCCTAAGGAATTAAGGCGCACAATTCTAAACTTGGCACGCAAGTGTGGATGTGTCGCGCAAGTATTTGGCGCGCAAGTATCACCGCCCAGGTCTAGATACCCTGACAGCAGCGTGACATCAAGGAAATAGAGGGAAACAGAGCAACTTGCATGGTGATACCTCAAAAGTTTCAAATCCATGTGCTTTGTATGGAAGTGAGGCCCTCTATTTATAGACGCGGCTATGACCCTGCATGCCATACCTTTCACGATCAAAGTCCTTATCCCTACGTGCCAAACCAAGCGCGCCTGAAGCTCATTTGTGTGCCCTACCCTGCATGCCCCAATTTCCTTTTCATTCTCAATTTCCTCAGAGTCAAATGTCCATTTCTTTTGGATCCAACACTGAGGGGGGACTTTTTTTTGATGCTCCTTTCGTCACAAAATCTAAGGATTGGAAAAAAGGATTATCTAAACACAAAGTGATTCAACCTTTGGACAAATATCAAATAATTGACAAAGGAAGGAATAAGAAGAATGTTGCACAAGGGTCACACAAGTTCTATGATGGACGCGCAAGTACACTTCTGTGCCGCAATGGTCACGCTATTACACTTGCGCGACCTAAGTGATAACCACTCGGGGTCTTCTCCAGCCTATAAATAGACCCTGTGGGACCCCATTTCAGAAGGATTTTTCCCATAAACTCAGATTTGACCTCCCGGTGCCCTAGTCTCTTCTTAAAGCTTCTGAAACACTTATAAGGTAATTTCATACCTTGAATGGATGATCTAAAGAGTGGGAGGAAGGATTAAGTGTTGAAACTCATCAACACTTGTGTGCCTAGGTGGACAACCCTTAAGGGAAATGGCCACACTTGCATGTCGCCTAACTCCTTCAATAGAAATTGTGTGCCACTCTTCTAGAAGAACCTCAAGATTATTCTAAAGTCTTTATCCAAGAGTCTCTCAAGTATTAACCTGCTGGTTAACCATCGTGTAAGTACCCAAGTGTCGCACAGGTATACGTGTGCGACCAGGACTTGCGTGCCCATGCAGTACCTTCGCGCCTGCTAGGACATGTGTGCCCCTTCCTTTTTGGGTGCCCTTCTTGCCCATTTCACCCCTCTTAAGACATTCCAACTCCCCTATTCAAGATTCAGTCTTCCAGACAATCTTCAAAGCCATATATGGCATGATTTCTTGATTTGACTTCCTTATCTAAAAATAATTATGAGGAATATCTCTCAAAACCCAGTGATTTACACATCTTTATGTAACTAAAGATTGAGATTTCATTCATTCAACCTCATCCTTTAAGATGAGTGAACTCATTAACATGGGCCTCCTTTTTAGGAATAATCCACAGTCATAATCATTATCCCGAGCCTCCTTTTCAGGATTAAGACCCAAACATAATTCTTAACCTGGGTCTCCTTTTCCGGAATAAGCCCCAGTCATAATCAATAACCTGGGCTTCCTTTTCAGGATTAAGCCCCAGTCATAATTAATAACATGTGCCTATTTTTTTAGGAATAAGCCCCCATCATAATCATTAACTTGGGCCTCCTTTTCTGGAATAAGCCCCAGTCATAGTCATTAACCTGGGCCTCCTTTTCAGGAATAATCCTCAATCATAATCATTAACCAAGGCATCCTTTTTATGAACAATCCCCAGTTATAATTATTAACCTGAGCCTCCTTTTCAGAAATAATCCCCAGCCATAATCATTAAACTGGGCCTCCTTTTCAGGAATAAGCCCTAGTCATAATCATTAACCTAAGCCTCCTTTTCAGGAATAAGCCCTAGTCATAATTCTTAACATGGGCCTCCTTTTCAATAATAATCCCTAGTCATAATCATTAACCTAGGCCTCCTTTTCAGGAATAAGCCCCAGTCATAATCATTAAGTTGGGCCTCCTTTTCAGGAATAAGCCATATTCGTAATAATTAACCTGGGCCTCCTTTTCAGGAATAAGCCCCAGTCATAATTCTTAATCTGGGCCTCTCTTTTAGGAATAAGCCCCAGTCATAATCATTAACCTGGGCCTCCTTTTCAGGAGTAAGCCCCAGTATCAAATATGGGCATCATCTTCAGGAGTAAGCCCCATGTCCCTTAAGTTTTCAAGTGTCTTAAACTGGGCATCCTTTTCAAGAGTATGCCCCAGTCTTAATTTCTCTTAACCAGTTCTAATTTACATTTGATCTGGGATTCCTTATCGGGAGTAAAACCCAATTATAAATTCTCTCTTAATTTGGTCCTCCTTTTCAAGAGTAAGCCCCATGTTAGAGTATTCAAATATCAATGAAGCAAATATACCTTTATGGATCCTGTTATTTAATATCTTCCTCGAAGTAAATCCTAATCTTCCTTTATCTGGGCAGCAATACATACATACGCCCCACATTATTTCTTATGATTGCATCTTTCAGGGCAAAATTGTCTGATTTTTACCAAGTCATCTTGTTTATCACACCAAGCATGACTCGCATGAGCTTAGAGTGTAAAAGTAATTATGACATCCTTATTTGAGCCATCAATCATAAACATCATACTCAATTACTCAAACTACGTGGGTTCTGATTCCTTTTCTAAACAAAGGATACGTAGGTATCCCATCTGTGGGTTCGATCCCAACTCTGAAATAGTCGATGTCCTTCTGAATGAAAATAAACTTCAAGTGCCCCACATAGTGGATATAAAACTAGCATGGTCATCATAATGACCAAGTGACTTCTATATAAATTTGTCCAAGGATACCATTGAACCAGAATCTACAATAAATACAGATGATTCTCTATCGATGAAGAACCTTGAATACATATAAAACATTATTAAATTTCCTACATATTTAATCATTGATTTTCATATCTGAAGGAAAGCTCATTTTATACTTGGTAATGTAATAAGGATTCACGAACATTACATAAATCTATAAAGAGAGTCCGGTAGTAGACAATAATTCCCCTAAAAAATGTATGATGAGTCCGACCTCCCATCCTCTCGACCAATGCAAATTATTAAGCCTCATCGGTACACAAACTAATGAGTTCCTACCATTAGAAAGTAGGTCCAAATGGATGTGGAATCATTGGATGTTTCCGGTTCTATGAACAAACCTGTTCGAAACCGATTGGAATGTAGGAACCTTCAATCAAGGAGGTCATCCCCAAATTCTAAGGGAAACATTCATAAAAAATTAAATGTTTTCAGAAAAATTTAACAAATTCTCCCTAAGTTAATTTTGATATTATAAATTCAAAAAATGAAGTCCATTTTGATAAATAAAATTTATAAAATTTCAAATAGTGGGTATTACTATTCATAGCAGCTAGTTTGATTGGTCATGTAGTGTTAAAACTCCATGTTACATAGAACTCAATCTACAAAATTATTCAATGGGAGACGTACCATGGAAGCTTGGGGTGTTACATTATCCCCTCCATAAAATAATTTCATTCTTAAAATATATATAATATTACTAAATTAAAGGATTTAGGTGTTTCTTCATCATAAGTTCCTCAGGTTCCCACATTGCCTCTTCTATTATATGGTTTCTCCATATAACTTTTAACGCGCGAGTCATCCGGTTTCTCAACACTTTTTCTCTAGTATCAAGAATCATGATAGGCTCTTCACAATAATAAAAATAATGTTCCAGTACAATTTCCCCATAGGTGAGTACATGAGTTGGGTAAGGAATATATTTTATCAATAGTGACATGTGTAAGACATCATGAACTTTGGTGATACATGGATTCATCACAAAATGATAAGCCACAACTCCAATTCGTTTTAGAATTTTGAAAGGTCTGATGTAACAAAAACTCAATTTACCCTTATTACTGAATCGTATAACACCCTTACATGGTGATACCTTCAATAAAATATGATCTACTACTTGAAATTCCAAATCCTTCCTCCGATTATTGTCATAGCTCTTTTTCCTACTTTGAGCTGCGTTCTTGTGGGTTTGGATAATCTCCACATTTTTTATTTTTTCCTCAATAAATTTTGGGCCTACGATTTTTCTTTCACCAACATCATCGCAAAATGTTGGTGTAAGACATCTCTTTTCATATAATACTTCATATGGTGCCATATAAATACTTGAATGGATGTTATTTTTATATGACTATTATACCAGATGTAAATATTGATCCCACATACCTCGAATGTCAAGTGAGAAAGATCTCAACATGTCTTCTAATGATTGAATAGTTTGTTCTGATTGTTCATTGGTTTGAGGGTGGTATGTAGTGCTCAAACAAAGTTCATTATCCTAGGCCTTCTAAATACTTTTCCGAAATATTGATGTAAAACAAGGATCGTGATCAGAAACAATTGATTGGGGTACACCATGGACTCTAAATACATCATTAATATATATTAATGTTAGACGTTCAAGTGGTAAATCTTCTCTTATTACATGATATTCTGTTTACATGGTAATACAATCAACAATGATACATATTGAGTCATTCCTTCTAGGAGTATTTGGTAACCCCATGATAAAGTCCATTGTAATATTATCCCATTTCCACTTAGGTATGGGATGATGTTGTATGACTCCTCTAGGATGTTTCCTTCCAACATTCACTTATTTATAAACCATACATCTGGACACAAAATCAAAAATCTCTATCATCATGTTGTCCAACCGAAATTGTTCCTCAAAATCTCTATACATCATTGTGATCCCATGGTGTATAGAGAAATTGGATCTATGAGCATCATCCAAAAATTCCCTTTTTAGATCAGGTATATCAGAAACACAAAGTCTCTTCCCAAATTTCAAAATTCCAACATCATATACGAAGTCACTAAATCTCCCATCATATACAACTTCAATCTTCTTTTGAAACTCCTAGTCACTAGGTTATGAAATTTTTATCATTTCATGTAAAGATGGTTTGGAAACCATTTTAAAATGTATTGATGTTTCACATTCCCTGGTTATTCCCATATCCATCATTTCTGAATCCATGAAAATATGATTCTTTTCAACTCTCATCTTGTTCAAAACACCATGATCTTTCCTGCTTAAAGCATCTTCCAAATTAGTTTTCATTACACATGTGGTAGTGTATTGTACTATCATAATCCTTGAGTAGCTCAAGCAATCTTCTTTTCCTCACGTGGAGTTCTTTTTGTGAGAAGATATACTCCAAACTCTTATGATTAGTTAAAATCTCAGATTTTTCACTATAGAGATAGTGTCTCCATATCATCAGAGAAAAGATTACACCTTCTAACTCAAGATCAGGAGTGGGATATTTTTTATAAATAATTTTTAGCTATCGTTATTCAAAGGTGATAAATCTATAATTCTTCATAATGACACAAGGAATTCCTTTCAATGAAGCATCACTATAAATAACAAACACATCTTTCCCTGATGGTTGATTCATGATAGGAGAATTGACTAATCTTCTCTTCAGTTCTTAAAAATATTCATCACAATATTTTGTCTAATCATATTTAACCCCTTTACGTGAGATCACGGTTAATGGGTTAGCCAATAAGGAAAAATTCTGGACGAAATGTTGATAATAACCTGAAAATCCAATAAAACTATGTACCTCAGTTATACCTGTTGGTGCTAGCCAATCTTGTATTGAATTTGTCTTTAAAGGATCAATATAGATTATATACATAGAGACAAGATGACCAAGAAAATAAATCTCTTGAAGCTAAAATTCACATTTTCTAAACTTCTCATATAATTCATTTCTTCTGAGGGTTTTCAGAATAATGCGTAAGTGATTTTCATAATCTTTGTAGCTTTATGTTTATACCAGGATATCATCAATAAATACCACTAAAAAATCATTATGATATTCCTTGAAAACTTTATTAATTAAATCCATGAAGATATAGGGTGCCTTAGTCAATCCAAATGGCATTACTATAAATTCATAATGCTCATACATGGATCGAAATGACGTTTTTGATATGTCTTTATTAATCAAACATAACTGATGATATCCAGGTCGAAGGACAATATTTAAAAATTTTGGGCTATAGGATGTTGGTCAAATAAATCATCAATGGAAGGTAAAGGATACATGTACATTATTTTTATAGCGTTGATCTCCCTGTAGTTAATGCACAACCTCATAGATCCATCATTCTTCTTAACAAAAAGGATAACGGATCCCTAGGGAGAAAAACTAGGGCGAATAAATCCCTTATTACTCAATTACTCAAGTTTTTTATTTAGTTCCACTAATTACACGGTGGTCATTCTATAATTTTTCTTTGATATGGGCCTTGAACCAGGAATTAAATCGATGGAAAACTCAATTTATCATTCTGGAGAATGTACAGGTAAATCCTCTGGAAACACATCAACATATTCTTACACAATAGGTATGTCCTCTACTAGATCATTATTTTCCTCACCAATAATTATTTAATTATCCTCCTCCCAAATAATTGAATTTAGTAGAGCTACTAAGGGTGGATCTAGGTAAGAATTAGGTGGTGACATTTTTTCTCTAAAGATATGGTACTCTTTATCATCATCGAAAATTGTAACATGTTCCTCTTATAATAAATTTTTACATCATTTTCTGAATTCAAATCCATTCCCTGAATTATATAAAATTAAATCATGGATATGATGATGTGATTAGTATACAAAGAAAATGTGTATTCCCTAATGGGAATAGATTCACAGAACATTGTTGTGATGATACTTCCCTTAGGAGTTTTGACAAGCAACTCTAATGTTAATTCAAATTAAAAATATCTAATTTTATTATAAAACTAGGACGATATGAATCAATTTGATGATCCAGAATCAAATAATGCATTGGCTAAATATGAGGAAACCATTAAATTACCTACCTCCATGTCTTTCGGAGCTTCAACCTTAACCGTAGTGATCGCGTAAGCTTGACCTTTCTCCCATGTCCTTTTCTATGGTAAGTTCCCTTGGAGATTAGTACATTAATTTTCATAATGTCCCTTTTCTCTATAATTATTACATTCAAAATTGATATCCAATTTATTTCCCTTGCAATCATGAGGTTGGTGGACTTTTTCACCACACTTATAACTAACTCACATTCTCTTCTGGTAAGTACCGAGGTTTTTCATCCCCCATTTACTACATGATGGATATTCAACTTTTACCTTCTTCCCATTATTTCCATTTCTATAGTGATCAACAGTTATTTTCTTCTCTTGCTTTGATATGAAGTTGTAAGAATTATAGAATTACTATTTTATCTTCATTGGACAAAAGACAATATCTTCGTACGATGAAAATGATTATGAGACTAATGCCTGATGGAGAAATGGTTTTAACCCATCAATGAATCGATGAATATTACTCGTTGGGTTATGTATATAATCAACCACAATCCATACTAAAATTGTATAGTTAGCCTCATACTTTGTGACATTATCATCCACCTTTTTCCTCAGACTCGAAATTTTCATTCCACATCTGCTCAATGGCCATAAGGAAATTATTTTTCTATGAAAATATCTTAATCTCCCACTTCTACATTTTAAATACTTCTTCATCTTCCTTTGTGATTTGGATTAATGTCCACCATTGATCTACATCTCTTGTGAGATGATAAACTGCCATGAAAACTTTATCCCTTTCGATACTCCACAAAACATGAAATATTTTCTCTATGGAACTTATCCAATTCTCAGCTACTAATTTATTTTTTATCCCATTGAATGTTGGTGGTCGATGGATCATTAAGAGGTCTAATGTTGATCCTCCGCATTGTGGATTACGGTACTGAATACAGTTATGTTTAATAATCATAACCAGAGTGAGTGGTCCTAGTATGGTGGTAAGCTGATTAGCACCAATTGTATCACCTGGGCCACAATAATTATCTTTACTAGGATAGAAATCCCTACATAGATTACTTTCATTGATATGGTTTCCATTCGTTCCTCTAGACTCCATTTCTAAAAAAATGACAAACCCTAGATTAGTTTACGAATCAAAATACATAATTCTAAACAAGTAAAATACTTAACCTATATTGAACTATTTACGGATATAATCCAAAATCATGAAATAATATTCTTTCAGGAGATGCATACTCATAAATCCTTCATAATGCATTCTAAATAAAATGTGAATTTTCCCAAGCATATCCCCCGTGAGTGTCGTAACCAAGAGAGCAACAAGGACCGTTTTTTTCTACCAGGATACCCTGGATCAAGCCCGAAACTCCTTGACGGAGTTTCCGCATCTAGGTACATATGTTCCAGAGCAACCTCTACCAGCTCGTATCTATATTGGGGTGTATTTCTTGGAAAATACACAAAATCTCTACATTACCAAAATTCTAGTACGTTCTTCTATACCAATTCTCAATATCTATCCATGGGTAATGTGATCTAATTAGAATTTATCTAAATATTTTTCTCACGATTTGTACTAAAATTCCTCTAATACCAATTGTAATTCCCCAGCCAATGTTACATAGGGTCGGTGCATTATTAAATAACATTTTCTGGATCACAAGGGATCAAAACACAAAAAGTACAATCAATTTATTAGCCTCGGAAGACTAGATACATTCATATGTTCTACATTATAATATAAAATGAAAAAAACAACAACATTGTATCCATTGACCACATTCATCCCTTAGAATATCTCGACAGGTCAGTCATAATATACATCTTCGCATCCTAGTAAAAATAAAACATAGAAAGGTGTGAGCACAGATGCTCAGTAAGGATAAAAATATAGCGGAAACTTTTTAGAATAATTATAAAAATTTAAGGAAATGTATACGACTAAAACACAATCCTTTTAAACTAACACATCATCATAATATGGAAAATATATATCAAATAATTATATTTACTTGTTCACATTGATATTATACTAGTTGAATAATCGCATGTCATATCAATAGCCTATTACATAATGTTGGAATGAATTATTCTAGACATCAAAACCACATAGTCAAGGTCATGTTCCAATACTACAAAAATGATTTTGCAACGGCCTTGTTCCATTTCGCTAGTTTGTCTCATGAGACCTACCGATTCATCGAGGAGCTATATCGGGATCCACCCATCACATACGAGCATAGGAAATGTCAATAATTTATCTATAAACCATGAATGGTGTTAAAATAACACATCCATATTCAAAAATATAAAAAATCATAAATACAATATGGAAGATTTATATCATAATTAGTCAACTTCAATCATGCTTAAAATACAACAAAGGTTGTTGTCATAGATGAAATTAAAACTTTTTGAACAAAAATATATCTTTCAATTTTGAAATCATTTAAAAGTCAATAATTATAAAAGAAAAAAATTATTTTGAAAATATTATTTCAAATGTGTATGGAAATCCTCAATTATTTTATAACTGTGGAAAATAGTCGGACCCTTTGTATAAGTTAAAAAAGTTATTCTTACCTTAATTTTGTCGGGAAGGTCATAACGTCCCTTGTTTGGAAAATGACTGAAAGATTCTTTCAAAACATATATGGTCAAATAAGGGTATAAATGACTTTATCAAATAGTATAGTAAATATTAATTAAAAATTGAATTGCATTTTTAAGAAACCACGGATTTGGATGATAAAGACGTCCTAGTCGATACTTATGTATTAAAAACCTCAGATAAGTAAAGAGATTGTACAATTAACCCTTTCCTTGTACTTTTCCTTGGTAGATGGTATGTAAAACTTATGTATAATAGTTAAAAATTAGTTATTAAAATATAAAATTACTATATACATAAATATAATATCATATAAGATCCTATAATATTTCTTTGTTGATAATATTACATTGTTAATAATATTTCAGTAGTATCATCGTTTCAGGTGTTAAATGATTCGTTTTCCTCTATATCATTGGTTACATAAGCCATGTTTTTTAGGGATTGGATATATTTGATTCATATATAGAATGATATTATGTTCATAAACATTAGTTTTAATCATAAAATAAAAATTATTCTTGAATAATTGTGGTGGCGAATGAATCTCATCGTGTTCGTGGAGACGATAATCAGTGCGTACGCACGTATGGTGACTTTGTCATTTATAGGTTGGATAGAATAACGAATATGGTTGTACCATATATATAATAACATCACAGTATGTATAATGTATTCAATTTATTATTTTGGTATGGAAAAAACCAAGAATATGGAAGAGGAAGAAGAAAAGAACTTGAAAGAGGGTGGTGAAATTATTACCTCTTTTTCGGGTGTTTCCTTTGGAATTGATCAAAAGGGATCTGTAGGTAGGATATCTGATCAAATTAATGCTTCTATCATGAAGGGAGGATAGTTTAGAGGATATTTGGTCAGGGTTTGGCCGAGCCAAATGGATTTGGTGGTGTGAAATTAAGAGAATGGGTAGTACCCTTTTATAAGAGTGGTTATGATCACTTTAGGAAAATCTTGAAAGATTATTTTATAAAAAAATAATTTTCAGTTTCTAATAGATTAGAAATTATTTATTTAAATTATAAGATCGGTACATGTTGAAAAAATCTTGAACAAAAGGTTTCAGATAGGTTTATGTCACCATATTAACATTATCATTTATATTTATCTCTTAGTTGTATAGTTTCACATTTATCATGTCTATTTGTATTTTTATAATATATGGTTGATAAACATACAATAAACAACAAAGAGAACCCAAAGAGGTTCTTTATTAATATATATATCCTTATCTTTTCCCTTTGGTGGATCCATATATTTTTTGGAATATTATATCAATTACTAATATAGTATTTGTTTTTAGAACTCATTTATGTCAATTTTGACATTATTTAGTATTTTATTTTTTATAAATCCATCAAAATATTATCACTAAGAATAAAACTTATTTAAACAACCCTAACATGTCAAATGAACCAAGAATATTAGTGGAATTCATTATAAGGCTCAATTTACAATTATTGTAAATTTTATAATATCTATTATTTTAATATTTCATTATTAATGTAATTATGACATCATCATTGAGTCAAAAATAAATTAAACAATATAATGTCTAAAAATTATAAATAAAATAAAATTATGTAGGAAATCATTTTATCTTTATAATGAATTTTTATAGTCTAATTTATATTGTGCATAACCATATAATAAAAATAGTTTAGTTATTAAAATTTGAATTTAAGTCTTTTAACTATTCTTTAAATAAAATAATAATAAATGTTATAATCTAGTCCATGTGGATAAAATTGGATCATATTTTATTAATAAGGTTTTTTTTGTTGAAATACACTCATACAATAGAATTAGGTCATGTGTTAGTGTAATTATAATATTTTTTAAGCATAATTACCTTATTTACTTTTAACCGTGGTAAATAAAAGTCAAAAGATACTATTCACCAAAAATTATTTTCATTTTATTGAAAAAAATTTTAATTACTAATATCAACCGTGTCTCTTGGATTTTTGAAATTCAACTCACAAAATCTGTAAAAGTAAATTTTATGCAAATATTCAAATGATCCTAGAAGGTGGAAAAAAGATAGTAAAAAGATCAATAAAAATTTATAAATCTAAACTTATTTGAAAATGACACATATGAATTTCATTGAACATATATAGGTATTATGTATATATATTGACCTATAATAAATTAATATAAAATACAATTTTTTAATAAAATGATTCTTTTAAATAATAATGCAGTGTTTTGGATTATTCATCAAAAATAACAAGTTTACAGAAAAATACCAAAAATTCACCCTAAGCCAATTTCGATATTTCGAATTCAGAAATGAAGTTAAATTTTAATAATTAAAATTTTAATATATTAAATAGTGGCTGTTATTATTCATAAGTGCTAGTTTGATAAATCATGGTGTGTTAAAAATTCATGTTGCGTACAACGCAAGCTACCACGATATTCAAAGGGAAATGTACAATGGAAGCTTGGGGTGTTACAAATATATTTTTTGAAATGGATAAAGATGAAAATTTTTTATATGGTAAAACAATCCCGAAGCATCTCAATTAGGTGTAGGTGTAGGTAAAAAAATATGGGTGTCCAGTTTATATAATTATTCAAGGAAGTCAAGTAAGGAGTGTGATGAAAAAGGATTTAATAGGGGGAATCAAAAACCACAAACACCATCTCCATTATATATTTTTTTTTGTGATATCTATGTTATCTATTATCCATGAGAGATAAATTACATGATTTTTATCAATATAATAGTGAGAGTGATAGTATGGACTACCTTTTACCCTAAGCGATTCTTTTGTTTTTCTATGGTTTTTATCCCTCTTCATTTGGGAGGTTTTCCACATTTCATCCAATGGACAATTATTCAAAATATTTTGATGTTTTTTTCTTCATATTATCACAAAACAATTGTGTTAATTGATTCTTATTCACAACACCCCATGTAATTTAGATGTGAATATATGGCTAAAGGTCAATCACCTATTTAAATATTATTACATATTTTTAAAATATGTATGTATAATTGATTATATATAAAAATTTATTATTATTATAAAATAAATATGCATAATATTACTAATTATAATAATGTAAAAATGTTTTTAAAAAATGTTATGAATTAAAATATTGTAAAATTAAAAATTAAATTATTAATAATTATAGTTAAATAATTTTTTACAAAATTTATAATAAATAAATTGAAAAATAGTTATTTATATGTAAAAATATTAATAATTATAAATTATATTTCAATAGTAATAACTATATTCAAAATAATTTTAATTGTATAAATGTAAAATCAAACAATACAATAAGTAATTTTTTATTTATATAGTTGTAATGTTAAATATAGTAATATAAATATTTGTTTGTAAAATGATTTAGTGTAATTAATAATTATATATATTTGAATATTATTAGTAAAAATTAAAAAATATTTATTTATTTATTATATTTCAAAATTAATTATTATATTTTAGAATATTTTTATTTATATAGATAAAAATAATATTTTTAAAATATATCATTAATAATAAAATGAAAAAATAAATGAATAATATGAGCAAATATATTTATATACCAGAGAGTTCAAATTAGATATTACCAATTACTTTGACATAAATATAAAATTTATTATCTCTTGTTTTAAAAAAATAGAATATTCATTATTGTATATATTTAGTTGATTATTTATATTTCTAAATATTTATTAATTTAATATGTAATAAAATTTAGAGTTGTTTTTATATGGATAATATTTTATATTTTAAAAATATGATCTGTCAAAAAAATTATAATTATGGAAACTATATTAATTATATAATAATTTCTATAAAAACTAGAATTAGTTACATTTTAATAATATTTAATTAATTATATTTTAAATTAATAAATATATAATATTCTTAATATTATTATATGTTTTTCAATTAATAATATTTCGAAAATTCAAAATATATGTTCAAATTCTTAATACATTTAAAAATTTCATTTTTCATTTTTTATAACTAATATATATATTTATATATACATATATACATATATGTATGTATGTATGTATGTATGTATGTATGTATGTATGTATGTATATATGTATGTATTTATGTATGTATCTATATGATTTTATTTATTAACCTAAAAACATATTCATTCATAAAAATCAACATATATATATTCATATATTTAAAGAACTCATGGTTGTGTGCGTGCATGTAAAAGAGAAAACTGACATATATTCTTGAGAGTATATTTAACAAAATAAAATGAATAAAATATTAATTTTATCATAGTTTCCATATAAAATAATATTAATTACATTTGAAAAAAATAATTATTATTTATATATATTGACATATATAAGAAAATTTTAATAATATATAAAATTTCTAATGTGAAAATTTTTTATAGCTAAAAGGTTTAATTAATTAATCCATTTAATATATAGAATCATAATATTTATATAATATATATATTATTTTTAGTTAGGGAAAATGTTTAGTGGGAAAATTACCTCTAATTATATTTTAATATAGGGTTTCAATTCATTCTAGTCTCAATTTATAGGGAATTATATTTGGTAGCATGTCTTGGTGGTAGATTTCATGGATGGTAGTGCATGCCATCAGGGGCCATTCCTTTGGGCAGTGGATGTGTTGTCTTCGACGAGTTATTTGTTGGAGATAACCTCAAGCGGTTTCCACCTTTTCATTATCTGCAGTGGATTCTCGTGTGAATCTATTTTCTTTGTAAATATGGGCCTTTATATGGGGTGTAATAAGGTGGTGGATAATCACATTATTACTTACAACAATAATGTGTTTATGGTGTTGATATATAGATTGGTTCAATACTAGAGAGGACATTTGGAAGTCTGTTCCTAGTTGGTATTCTGAGAGGTTGAACATGTGTAGTTGTATTCTAGGAAATAATTCATCTTCATACGGGGTAGACTCAGGTGGTAGGAAACCACCTCAGTTCTTGCAGTGACCAGTTTTCTAAGGAGTTAGAGGATAAAACCTCAATAAAAGAAGAGGGAATGACGATTCAAGGTAGTAATAGAGACATGGGGTCGATGGCTCTTGGCGAAAATGTGTGATGAATGAAATTTCATTGGTCATGTGTTATGTTCAATACAATGATTTCGGTGCTGTAGGAAAATGATCGAGAAAAAGGGGAGACAAACCTCGATGGTGGTGTGCAATAGTGGTGTTTGATGCTTCATATTGCATTGGACAGAAAATAGGGGATGGTAATGAAGAAAGGGGCAGAGGGCCCCCGATGGAGGTTTGTGAAGGTGGAAGATGTTGTGGTCATGTGTGATGGATGATAATTTTATAGCGATCCTTCGGTGATAAAGCTGACAGATGTTCTTGATGGTGTTGGATGCAATGATCATTTATCAATTTTAGAGGAGGTTGATTTGTTTGCAATTGGGTCACAAAGGTGTGGGTGTTTTTGGTTTGATTTCTTGTTAAAAATGGGTCTAAAATCAATTATTGGATCATTATACCATTAAAATTTTAATGGACTATGGGCCTATATATGTATAATAATAATGGAGTAATGATGGGTGGGTGACCCTTAGGGGGGCTATGACATACCTATCTATCCCTATGGATAAAATTGTGTGTGAGATTAATTATAATTATACACATATCTATGTAATATATATATATATATTACCATATTATTGTTTAAAATCACTAAATCATATTCTCATAATGACAATACATTTATCAAAACTCAATTCTAGTGTTGCTAAAAGTGGAATTTATTAACGATTATTAAAAACAGAAATAAAATTCAATGCCTTTTTCAGGATCAATTGTAGTTTTAGTCGGTTTTCAAGATACCATTTTTTTCAATACAATATCTATCTAAAAAATATTTTTATGAAAAAAACTAAAAAATATTGGTTAGGTGGTTGCAATGAAAAAGTAAGTTCATTATTTTGAGAAAAATGATACATATTCTAATTTTCATACATAGAAAATTGTGAAATATATTTTTGGTAATGTTGAAAGGAGTGGATGTGAGAGTGTAACATCCTATTAACATTTTCATGTACACCTCGACCCCACTTTTTATATTTATTTTGTTTGTGATGTTTTAGGGGTGATTAGGGATTTTTTTTTAATATTTATGATGGATCTTGTGTAATGTATGGTTGGCGCTAGGTTTTCCCAAATTGTGTTCCCTACAAGTTAAAACCCAGAGAACCCAGTCTGGGTGGGTTTTTAAAGTTGACACACATTTTCAAAAACTATATACCCAGTATATAAGAACTATTCTTCCCTTTAGTGGGGAACATGGTTAATTACACATGGCTTTGCAAACAATGTCACTCTTCATAGATAACTATGAATGCATGAATTTATTATTCTGAAAATTAATTTTAAATTTCCAAAGCCCTATAATAAGTACCCAACAACCCAATTCTACCCATAAGAAAAATATTCTTCTTTATAGGCTTCCTAGAGGTGATTTTGGCTCTACAGAACCCTTTCCAAAGATAATTAAATATAAGATAATGTCATTCAATATATCTTTAATAAGAGATCTTCCCCCACTCTATCTTCACCCTGCTCTTTTTCACTCCACATTTTTGGTTGTTAGATTATCTTATTGTTTATAAATATTTGATCACTTTTTTAGATATTGTGTATTGATTGGATTCTTAGATCTCCACTATAGAAATTATTCATTGGAGTTTCCCATTTTATTCATTGTGAAACGTGATATATTTATTTATATAGATGGGTTCATTTATGATTTCTATATTTATTTAAAACAAAATTATAATATTTAATGTGCAAAAAATAACAATATTATATTGGTAGAATAATTTGATGAACATTGGGATTTGAATTTTCATTATCATGCTAATTGGGGGGAAACCCCCAATTCCAGTGAATCATGGTGTGATTTAGTTTCCATGGGAAATGTGAAGTTTTATTTGTGGAAAATGAATTCTGAAATTTTTTTCTATAAATCGAGTAAGTATTTTTGGTAATATGCAATCTGTTTTATCCCAAAAAATGAATGAGTGGATTAGAAATCCATGTATTTATTTTTAATATATGTTTTCTTAAGGAAAAGAAATGTTGATAATTTTTTTTAATAGTTTAGAAATAATATTATGTTATTGATTATTGGTTGAGTACATGAAATCCAGAGTAGTTTGTGAGTTATTTGGGAGAAAAATTCTTGGTTGTAATTTATATTACAATTGATTAACACGTTATAACTCTAAACAACATATTGGAAAATCTTATCCTTAGTATGATGTTGGATAGTATTCTCTAACAAGCTTTGAAGAGATTTGTGTGATCATTGTCTTAATCACTATATGAGTGTGTAAGGACACGAAAACATAAAACCATCATACCTATTATAAGATAAGCATATTTATATTTCTGGATTATTTTTATATATTCCATTGGTTTTAAAACGAATGTACTTATGATTTTTGAATATATATAAATTTATTTATAAAATAGTTTATTAATACAATTTTTGAAATGATTCCATCAATTAAAATGAAATGCATGATTTGTTTTAAATATTATTTTTTTCTTCCATGATCATTTTATTTAAAATTGAATGCATTTTTTGGTTAGTTGTTATGGTATCTTCTCATGAAATCCATGGGGAGACCCTATCAAACTAGCCCTTTACATTGGGAATTGGTATGTTTTCTTGTATGAGGTTCGAGCTTGGGGAAATCTCCACATGGAGGTGGTTCCGGTTGTTGACCTTATAGTCTTATTGTGTTGTTTCTATTCAGTCTTGGGTAGATTGATTTTGTTTTTCTAGTACAACATGGTTGTTCTTTGGGTTTATATACTTATTTTAGTTATGTTAATATCATCTTTATGGAGTTCCAATTTGATAATACATACTTGAATCTATTTTTTTCTATTGTTTTTAGGGAAAAATTGTTCCCACCTTTATCATGTCCACTTCCAGGTGTTTGTATCCATCCTGTTTGAATTAGGAACACAGTTCCTTCCATATCATTGCCATCTCAGGTGTTAGGGTACTACTGTAACTAGGCTAGTCTGAGAAACAATGTATCAATAGTGAAAGATATGAATTTTTAATGATGTTAGTATGAAGTTGTGTAATATTTTCAGAGTATAGGTGGTAGTTACGACTGAGGTCCTAACCAGCTCTTATCATCATGAACCTTAATTCATCATATATAGTTTTAGTTAATAGTCTTGAGAATTGTTTCTAGTATTTTCTCTAATTTTGACTTGGGTAGGATGAAATCTGAATCTTTTTTATCAATCTGATGTGATTAATTTCCAAATTTCTCTTTTTTGAGTGTTTTTCAGTGTAAATTTTGGATGTCTTCACTGTTGTCTGTTGATCTTGTGTGGATTCAGGCCTCTTAAAAGAAATGTGAATGATATCCAAGAGGAATAATATTATGAAAAACATCAATAAGATCCATATCTGTACCAAAGTATGGTTCAGGTTATTCTTCATGAAGTCCTAGATATAGGATATGAACCATCTCACATTTCCATACATGATTCATTTTTGGAATCGTAGAGGGATTAATTTTGATTTCATGTTCATGATTTACACTACCAAATTACATTGGAGTTCCAATGATAAAATAATCCTCAATAAGGTGAATATTGGTTAAAGAGGGACACAATTTTATTTTATTTCGTTGAAGTGCATGATTTAATGATGGTGGAATGTGTCATATTCAACCGAGAAGCACCTTGTAGAAGAATTCAGGACGTGGTGGTGATGGAGAATTTGTATTGGGCATTGTAGGGGAAATATTTTGATGCACATTTAACTGAATAGTTTAATCCATATTCAAGTGTGTTTTCCATGCCTATATATTTTTTCAACCTCGACCATGATGTGAGGATTATGAATAAATAGGAAATCCATTTGGTTGAGATTGGGATGTTTTCACTTGAAATAGCACTGAATAATAAGATTTAGAATTAATGGATTGGGGTAATACTTTGATATGATATTCATTATCATATTTTCATGCTGAATCTCCCTTCTTATTCTAATGTCATAAATATAGTGTTTATTGTTCATATAGACATGGATTGTAAGTCAGGTTTAGTGAGAGTTCATTTTTCTCCTAGTGGTGTCTCTATGAGATCCATTAAAGGAAATAGGAATTGTGTGGATTATCAAGTGGTTCACTACAAAAAGGTTCTTCTTGATCTCTAATGGTTCCTAAAACAGGACCTTTTAATTTCTATCAGTATGGAAAGCCTAGGAACTCAAAACAGAGTTTCACCGAGGCACCAAAGGTATGTGGTTCCTGTGGATTATCATGCCATGTGCATTAGTTCTTCCACATATATGATTACTTGCATTGTTTAATTGGATCATCTATACCAAATTATTGGGGTGAAGTGAAATTATTAATGAATAAACGGTTTCTATCCAATGGAATGAGGAAAAAATATTCCTTATACTATGGATGAGTCTGCAAAAGAAGAATATATGGGTTTGGCCCCTGTAAGAGGTACCATAACTCTTCATTATTCATTAATTACTACTTAATATGATACTACTACATTTAATTCATTCATTAAAACTCTCAATTTTAATCTTATTAATCTAATTATAGTGATTTTATCTTACGTGATGGATAATACTACACCCATCAAAATGAAATGAGATTAGGGTCTTTGTTGTCCTTCTTATGTGTTCTCCTTAAAACATTTGGATATTTTTTTGTGTTTTTTGGCTATAGACATGAATCTTATTAAAATATTATTTAGGATATATTGGATTTTTTCTGTTAAATCCTTAAATGCTGGATATCTTCAATAGGACTCCCCTACCATTTCTGATAGGGTTTATCATGAAATTAAGTGTGATAATGGGACATGTGGTCAAGTAGAGATAGAAATTATTATCCATAGTTAGGGAAATTTATATCAGTGTTCACTTCTATCTATATTGAGAATCTTTGAGTGAGGATATACCTCAAATTTTTCTCTAGTCTCACGATGTCTTTAATTTGGACTCTTCTTCATTGACACTTGTACGTGATGTAGAGTCTTCTATATATTTATCATAGAATACAAAGCTGGTATTTTTTCAATATTATAGGTGGAAACAGATAAAATGAAAGAGATCCAGACATAGTTGGAAAATCAATTTGATAAAGGCTTTATATGAACAACTGTGTCACCTTGGGAAATTTTGGTTCGATTTTCTAAGTTCGATAATTTCTCAATTCACCCATGTGTTGATTACTGTAATCTCAAATGAGTTATGGTAATGAAAAACTATATGTTTTCAAATATTGATTATCTTATTGAATATATAAAATGGGATAAGGTATTTTCAATGACTTATTTTTAATTTGGTTGTCACCATTTTAGAATAAAAGAATCTGAAATTCAAAATAACGCCTTTGGGAGAATGTATAGACATTATGAGTACCATATCATTCTATTTTGTCTAAAAACCCCTCCTATAGATTTTATGGCATTAATGAAAATTTTATTATTAAATTTTATTTGTACATTTTTTGCTCTACTTTTTATATATAATCCTAATTTAGTCTACATCCTTGGAGGATCATGTGCATCATTTGAGAGCTATTATGGAATTGTTGAGATATCACAAAAAAATTTCCATACTATTTGATTATGATTAATATATTAAAGAAGTGAATTTCAAGGGACACATGGTTTCAAAACATGGTATATCAACTGATATTGATAAGGTGAAGGATTATTAGACATCGAATAAGCCATGAATTTTTTTATGATTTAGAGCTTCTTTGGTTTTTCTTGTTATTATCACTAGTTTGTAAGGTATTTATTATTGTGGGAATCTCCAATGAATTCCCTAACTCAGTAAGTAGTTAAGCTTTTATGGTATGATAACTATTTGAGTTATCCTGTTGATATGAAATTCATTTTGACAATTATGATGGTGTGGAATCTTCGAGTGATCGGGATGGGATATGTGGTCTTTTTTGATGCATTGGATCCATGATTGGGTTATGTATTTATATAGAGTGATTGGGTGGTACCATTTGGTTCTTAGTAGTATAGGTCAAAAGAAAATAATTATTCATCTTGTGAACATGAACTCATGTTTATAATGAAATCACATAAGATTATGGAGCATTACCACATGAATTAAATTTTTATTGTGTATTATTTGAACAAAATAATGAGTTATGTCTTCTTTCAAAAGTATAAGATTATCCTAAATAGTTGTTGGGTAGATTTCCTACAGTCCATTGATTTCAACATCGGCCATACCTCATGGAAATGGAATGTTATTTCAGATGCATTGAGAAATAGACTTCTTACCATCCCATGAATGAATCATTGAAACTACGAAACTTTAAGGGTCATTTTCCATTGTTGCATATTAGATTTTAGGAATCATGGGAAGAGATTGTCTTGGAGTGTGTTCAGTTAACATCCACTCTCATTGAGTTTATTATTCTATAAAAAAATCTTGGTGATGAGTTCCATATCCATAGAGATAGTATTTGTGGTTCAGATACATTGCCTATGTGGTTGTTTTCCATAGAGGGTAGTCTATGTTTCGTAAACCAATACGCTGTACAATTCCCAGTTAGAAAAGTAGTGATTTGGTTTTTCCATAATTCCCAGTGGGAAGTGCACCCATAAGACATGAAGATGTTCTATGAAATGAGATAATTATTCTTATTTCCAGGTATAAGACAGGGGATTGAGGATTTTTTATCTCGTTTTAAAAATTCTAATAGTCCAGCCCTTCCACTAGAGACCATTAGGTTTTCTCTATCAACTTTTATTTCCCAAATGGTCTTGGAAGAAATAATTATAGACTTTTTGTTGGGATTTTTTCCTACCCATATATTGAATAATGTCATATGGTTTGTGATCTATAGGATGACTAAATTGGTGCACATATTACCCATCAGGGATACAATGAAATATGAGGAGCTCTAAAATATCTATTTAAATGTGGTTGTTTATTTCCATAGATTTCAATATATTATTGTCATTAATAAAGATCCATATTTTACATGTTATTTTTTAGATAGGCCACCTGAATGAACTGGGATCTTAGTAATATTTTAGTATAGCATACCATCCACAGTCAGATGGACAGATAGAGAGATATGTGTAGATTACCAAAGATATACTTCATGCCTACTTCCATAATTTTTTATAGATTTAGAAGGCCAATTAGGGATGGTTGACTTAAATTTTAAAAAAAAGTTATTTGGATATGATCGAAATGGTTTGTTTTGATGCCTTGAATCGTTGTCCCAACAAATCTCTATTGTGTCGATCACACATTGGTGAGGGTTCCCTGGATGTCCAATGAATGGTTAAAGAGATTACACCAAATATTTAGTTGATTCATCAGAAAATGTTGATGGTTTAGTCCTTTCACAAGGATTATATTGATCTTCATCATAGACCATTGAAATTTTCAATTTCTGATTAGTTGTTCTTTAATGTACACAATGTTTGGGTCTTTGATGGATTGAGAGGCAATGGAGACATGCTAATTGTTTTTGGGATCTTTTGAGGCATTTAGGGGGGGTGGCTTACTATTTAGAAGATATTCCACAGTTTATATAGATACATATAATGTTTCATATACCGTAGTTATGAAATTATATTTCTTATCAATATCATTTTCTATACAAGAGGGATCTCAATTTTAACAATGACTTATCTTTGGAAAATCATCCAGCTATAACAGTTGATTCTGAAACCAAGGTACTTCACGGGAGGATGATACCTTTAGTTTTAGTTCTATGGAGTCTTGGTTATGATACTCATAATACATTGTCGAGGGAATCAATGATGAGAGATAATTATCGTCATCTTTTTAACATAGATACTTCATGGAAGGATTTCTAGAAATAAAATATATTCTTTGGGAGAGAGGATTCAGAATCCTATAACAATTTTAAGGTACTCCTTGACCAATTTTTTTATTTCATTTATTGTGAATCATTTAGGGGTTATTAATAATATTTTTTGTAAATTTTTTATGACACTTGTGTTTTTCACAGCTGGGGCATGGTTTCCCAAAACAATTGTTTCTTCTAGTGAAAACTGTGTTAACCAAAGAAGTTCAGGTTTTCACATTTAGCGCATAGTTTGACAACCCATGTTCCCACCTAGTAGATATTCTAAAACCCTTTAGATGGCTACATGGTTAGGGAACATATTTTTGTATACGTTTCTTCCCTACACAACTAATCATGTCCATGTGTATTTAATATTATAACAATTAATTTTAAAATAAAAAAACCTTGATTTATGTTCCTGATAATCCCATTCAACACTAAATCAATTTATTCTTCATTTTAGGATCCATAAAAGTTATTTTTTCTCCACTAAATGTTTTATGAGGTTAATTTAATTTAGGATAACATCATTTGATCTCTCCCTAGTAAGATTTCACCTCCCACTCCTTATCCCCTACTATCTTATTCATTCCACCATAGGGTATGTTTTAGAATACTATTGTTCAATGATCTATGATCCTTTTTTAGATCATGAATATAGGTTTGATTATCTAATTTCCATTTCTAATGTTCTTCAATATAGTTCCTTGTTGGGGGTGTTGTGAGACATTATCTCTTTCTTCCAATAGATGCTTTAATTTATGATTCATTAATTAATAACCCCAAATTTCATGATTTAAATTATATTACATTAAACTATATTGAGAGAAAATAATTTGATTCAAATTGGAATTTTAATTTTCTTAAATAATTGAATTTGCAAAAACCCAACAATCCCAATAAATTGGGTGTGATTTTGATTTGATGGAAATTTTAGAATTTTATTTTTGGAAATGGAATTTTGAAATTTATTTTTATCAAATGGGTTAATTTTTATTGATAAGAAACCATCTTTTCCTCATGTAACAATTAATTAATTGATTAAAAAACCATATATTGGTTCCTAAAGAGAAATTAAAATTTTTAAATGGAAAATGCGGAAAATATATTCTGAACAGTTTTAAAATAATTTCCCATTATTGATTATTTTTTGATCACATGTATTAATAGGTAGTTAGTGATATATTAGGGGAAAAATGCTAGTTTGGGATTTACATAGCAATTTACCGACACTATACATCTCTAAAAAAACATATTCTTAGATATTATCTTACGTATGATGTTGGTTATTCCACATTGACTAGTTATAAAGGGATTTGTGTGCACATTTCCATTATAACTATCTGAATGTTTAAGGATCCTATAACATGGATCTATCATACCTTTTGGAAGATTACCATTTTCTCATTTGTTATTAATTTGTTATATTATATTGTTTTTAATGATTATTTATTTATAACTTTTGATTTTATATAATTTTTATATATAATTTTTTTGATCAATTATTTGAAATATTTCCGTCAATTGAAATTTAATTCATGATTTTTATTATATATCATTTTATATTACCATGGACAATTTTTTTAAATTTGAATGAAATATTTGATTAATTATTGTGGCATAATATTATAGAACCCTTGGTGATACCTTATTTGGATTTTTTCTCACACCATATCTTTTCCCTTAGGTGCTGGTTGAATTTCTTCATCCATATTCCTGAAAGGGGATAACACCATTTTTAGGTGGATCCATTTATTTCACTTCTACACTTATAATGAAGTGTCAATTGGTACATGGGATGTTTTAACTTGTCTTTTTTGGTACGTTGTGTTTCTATTTTTCATTTATATACCAAATTGACTTATTTTTACTATTCTCACTATGTGGTTTTCTTTTGAGGATAGTGAATTGTATATATTTTCTTTTAATGATTATGTCAGAAAACAATTCCCAAAATTATCTTGTCAGAAACCATGTAATTTTTGACAACCCATGTGGATCATGAATACCCTTCGGGCCATGTCAGTATCAGAATGAGTGTCAGGGAACCATGGTATCTAGGATGGTTTGTGAAAAAGTAATATCAAAGCTATAGATTAATAATATTTTTGTGTGTTTTGTATCAATTTGTGGAATCTATTCACTTCAAATGATGTGCTTATGATTATGTTTATGGCTTACTCTCATCAAAATAAGACATAAGTCACCATATGTGGTTTGAGAGAGATATCTTGTGGATTATTTCTAGTGTTTTCTCTATTTTTTATTAGGATAGTTTGAAATTAATATCTTCCTTATCTATCTGATTGGATTTATTTCTCTAATACTATTTCTTTTATTTTGTTCCATGTACAATTCAGATGTATTCAACGTTTTCTTCTCATGTTTTTTGGATTCATGATTTCAAGAAGATGTGTGAATCAAATCTACTGGGAATAACCTAGTGACCCACAATGTGAAAACCCTCCAATGGACCTAGCATTCCAAGTCTAAAATGAACCTCAAAAGGATTAGGATTTTTTAGTAGGGAATAACTTTTTTTTGAGTGTATGGGACTGTTAAATTATATCAAGGAGAAATATGCCACCTTCATGCTAGAGTGACCAAGAAGGGGAGAGTTAAAGATGATAGTGATAGTGATTATGAATTAGGTATTGTGGTTGAAATATTTTAAATCTCATTTCTTTAACTAGTTTTATCCATATCTTATGGTGTTGGCCATGTTAATAGAGTTATCGAAACACCAAATTGATCACCATACCCTAAAAAAATACACAAACCATCTTTCTAAGCATGTTCATTTTACAGGTGAGATAAAATTGAATGACATGGTAAAGAATCTGTGGAATGAGAAGGGAAATTTATCTAATTATCAATCTAAGGTATTCAATTTGTATCTCTTATATTGTGATAATGTGATAGATAGATCATTGACAGTTGAGATGGACATGGTTGTTAAGTCCGAGTTGGCCGAATATCTTTTTTCTCTAGGTGGTAGCTATATGACTTCCATCAAAGGATAGAGGAAGAGAGATTATTCATATATTGGTTCGTGACAATAGGGTTATTTTAGTTCTCATTTATCTCTTGTAATTGTCCATTTCACTTTTCAATAGTGTGGAACTCCTTGGCACTCAAAATGGGTTCACATTGAGGCAACCAAGGTATGTGGTCCCAGATGACACTCTGGACACTTTCAGAAGTTCCACCATATCTACTCTCCTCCCATTTTGGAATAGCATCATATAAAACAAAACGCATTGTGTTGAAATCATATGTCTCATGATAAAAGGTGTTCTAGATATTGGCATCATGAAAAAAGTTTCTTCACATTGTGGAAGAGCCTCGATGGAAGCAGATATGGGTCTAGAGACTATAATATATACCATCACTATAGATTTTTATTATTGATTGCATTATTTGATATTGGTGAATCCAATTCATTAATTTCTACTCATATAATGATTCTTCATAATCTACCTATGATTCTTTTGCCTTACGTGATGTATATTACTACACCCCATGGAACAAAGAGAGAGAATGTTCTTTATTTTTTGACTTTTATGTTCTATTATTATATTTTTGTCTTGATTGTGATTTTATAGTTCTCTACATTAAACATCATTACATAATATATAGGATGAATTATATTGTTTTTAATGAAGGCTAAATTGGACAATATCTTCAATGGATCACCTTTACAATGACTAATGGGGTTTGGCATATCATTCAGGTAGAATAGAACACAAGGGTTAGTAGATATATAAATTCTTATCCATAGTTGGTAAATGCGATATTAGTGTTTGGCTTTGTTTTTGAAAAAGAATCATTGATTTAAGATCTCCATCTAGTGGTCTTCGATTTTTTCAACATTTTTCATTTAGAATTATCTGGAATTCCATAGGTATGGGAGGTGGAGATTTATATTGATTTAGCACCAAATAACAATCTAGAATCTATTCCTTCTTACTTCATGGAACTATCTAAAATGAATGAGATGAAGAGTCAGATATATTATTTGTTATATAAAGTATTTATACGTCTGAGTGTGTCACATTGGGCTGCGTCTGTTCTCTTTTCGATGAAAGATGACTAGTCACATCAAATGTGTTTTGATTATTAAATACTCAACTGACTTACTATATATAACATGTATCTATTTCCCAAAATTTATGATATTATTGACTACATTAATAGGGATAATGGCTTTTCAAATATTGATCATTGATCTGGTTATAGTGAGTTGATAGTATAAGAATCTAACAATCAAAAAACCACCTTTCAAAGAAGTTATTGACATTACGAGTACCCTATCATGCCCGTTGGTCTAAAAAATTATCTTACAGATTTTATTAAATTAATGAACATGATCATCCATTAATATCATAACACATTTGTGGTGGAATTCTTGGATTGTAGTCGTGTTTTCACTATATATGATGTTAATCAATTGAATATTCTAAGAAAGGTTCTTTAATTGTTGATAAATCACTGAATTTATACCATGCAATCAAAATTTAGCTTTAGAATATGTGGCATGATGTTCTTGGGACACATTGTGTCAGAACATGGTATATCAGTTGATCCTGAGAAGGTAAAGCCATTAATGATATGGGATCAACCATGGATTGTTTTCATGATTTTTAGCATCCTGGGTTTAGCTATATAATATTGATGGTTTGTAATTTATTTCTCATAGTTGGAATATTTAATGACATTCCTAACTCAAAATTCAATGTAGTTTTTTATGGTTGATAAATTTCAATTTTCATATGTTGAACTGGAATTTCTTTTGACTACTACACTATCGTGGAATCTTTCAGAGGCTGGGCAGGGGAATATTTCCTATTTTGATTCATTTAGATATGTTTTGGGTTGTGTTTTTATATAGGGGGTGTCATGTGGAAGCCTTTGTCTCTCAAAATCTTAGGCCACATGAAAATAATAATCTGACCGAAGACCTAAAACTCACAGTTGTGATAAATTCACTTTTAAGTTTGCCACATTACCTCTTAAGAGAAAGGTTAACCATATATTCTAACCACAAGAACATGAGTTTTATATCCTCTAAAAGGTATTTGAATCCCCTCTTTAGGAGTTTAGTGGACTTCATACAGTCCATTGATTTCAACATCACCTATACATCAAGGAATGGGAATGTTGTTGTAGAATCTTTGAGTAAGATATATATGACCTATGAAATGAAATAATCGTTAGAAGTGTAGAAACAGATGGATATTTTCCCACATCTTTATATATGATTTTTGGAATCATTAATCAAGATTATCTTGGAATGTGTTCAATTAACCTTTTATCTTATTGAGTTTCTTCTTCATGTTCAATAGCTTGATGATGAGTTTTGCAGTCTTTGAGGATCTCTTTATATTAAGGATACAGTGGCTAAGTGGTCATTCTACATGGAGGTTATTCTTTGTTTCCAAAATCTTTATGTTGTAATTTTTCTAATGAGAAACCATGTATTAGGGGATTTCCATAATTCCTAGTGGGTGGTGCACCCACAAACCTCAAATAATTTCTATGACATGTGGCGATTATTCAACTGGACATGTATGATAAGGGGCATTTTCTATTTTGTGTATCATTGTTATACATTCCAATAGCTCAAATATGATAACCAAATACTTTAAATATTATTCCACCCACATCTATTTCCAACATGGAATTGGGATTAGATATCTTTTGGATTTTTTGTGGGGTTTTTTATACCCATTGATATAATGATTTGTTATGGGTTGTGATAGATAGGCTGACAAAATAATATCATTACATACCCATTCATGATACGGAAAACGTTGTGTAGCATTGAAATATATATGTCAAAGAGATTGTTGGTTTTCACTGAGTTCAATATTCTGATGTCTTTGATATGGATCCATATTTTACTTCGTTTTTGGCGAGTTCTTCATAAGGCACTAGGATCCCATTCCCATTTGAGTACGACATACCTTCCATAGTTGGATGCACAAACATAGAATGAAATATAGATTCTTGAGGATATGCTTTTTTCCTATGTCCATGATTTTTGTTATATAATGGAATGAAAATTTAAGGATAGTTGATTTCACTTATAAAAATATTTATCATTTTGAGATAATAATGGATCCTTTTGAGGCCTTGTATATCCATCCATTCAAATCTTCATGGTATTTGTTGGATATCGGTGAATTTCCTTTGTTGCACAAAGATTTGATTAATATATGATAAAAAATATTTACATGGTTTTTTAGAGAAATCTGAATGGCACAGAGCTGGTATAATTATTTTCATAATCATCATCATAACCCATTAAAACATTTAGTTGGTGATCAGTTGATACAAAATATTTCACCTCATTGGGTCATCTAAGGCATTAGAACAATGGGAAACATTTCACTCTTATATTGGGACCTTTTATGTTTTTTAAATAGTGGGGACAATATATTAACATTTAGAAAAAATTCCATAGTTGAAATTGATTCTTAAATTATTTCAGGTATAATAGTAGGGAATGTAATTTTCTCTTCTTTATCATGTTCAAAGATGAAGGGATCTCGATGTAATGCTAGATTTATCTTTGACTAGGCATCTAGTCATGATTTTTTATTCGGAAAACCATGGTACATCATTGAATTATTATTCTATTGGTTTTTTTCTATGAAATAAAGGTTTTGAAAATCATGAGACATGAAGAAGAATGTTACCAAGGAGAGAGTGGTGGCCTCCCTTTTTTGACCTGGATGATTCTTGACCAACTTTTTGGGGAAAGAAGGTTTCATTAGTGGGAAGGCTGTATCATCCTATTAATGTTTTCAGGTACTCATTGACCCCTATTTTGATCATTATTAGTTTAGGAATTTTTTATTGTTGAATTAGGAGTTTTTTTAAAATTATAGATGTCTCTCAGGTTATGCATAGTGGGTGCACTGTTTACCCAAATCATGTGCAATGTTAGTAAAAATAATAAAAAAACATTTAGTGAGGGTTTTCATGATTATTAAATTGTTGGATAAACTATGTTCCCTTTTAGAAGTAACCATTCATTTATTTAGTGAGGATTGCAGTTAACGTGCATGATTTTTAAAACCTTGGGGCTCTACCTAGCAAACTGTGATTGTAGATTTTAATTATTATGAAAATTGATTTTAAAATCTGGAATCCCCCAGTTTAAGTTTCCAATGAGTCTGATAAACCCTAACATAATTTATTATTACCGAGAGGCCCTATATATTTTTTTTTAGTTTCACCAAATACATTCCAATGTGAGTCAAATCAATGAGAATATCATTTTATCCCTCCCCGGCAATAGTTCTTCCCCCACTCCTACTCTCCAAATATATAATTATCACTTCATTACGGTTTGTTAGATCTTCTATTCAATGAGAGATATAAGAACCTTTTTTATCGTGAATTTGTGTTTGATTCTCATATGACCATTTCTATTTTTCATAATTGTAGTTATTCATTGCACACATTGTGATATGTGATCACATTGTTTCGGTTGGTTGTTTCATTTAACATTGGCCAATTTATTTTAAACCTAATTTCATAAATTAAATTAGTTTATGTTCAATTGTATTGTGAAAACCTTAATTTATTCAAATAACGATTTTAATTTTCATTTTCATGAGAATTGATGAAAATTCCTAAATTACAGTGAATTGGGCTGTGATTTAGATATTATGAAATCATGGAATGTGTTAATGAAAATTGAATTATGAAATTGATTTTTAGAGAATGGATTGATTTGTTAATAGGAACCCATTTTTTTAAACCTGTAAAATTGTGTGAAATTATTAAAAATCATGTATGGGATACCAAAGTGATATTGGCATATTGAAAAATAAAATGGGAAAATTTTGTTTTTAATTATTTTGAAATATTTTTCCCATAATGGATTGTTGGTTCATCATAATAAAGACTAGGTATTTAGTGTTTTATTATGGATAAAAATGATGGATGGGAATTTTCCTAGCAACAGATTGACTCTTTAAAACTCTAGCATAATCTTATTTTAAAATAATATCCTCAATATGAAGTTGGCTAGTCCTATTTGACCTATATAGAACGGATGTGTCTGCATATTATTATTATTAATATATGAGTGTGTGAGGAACATATAACTAGGAACTATCTCACCTCTTAGTAGATGATCATGTTGAATATTAGTGATTATTTTGATATATTTTATTTTTTTATAAAATTTCATAACATATGACTTGATACGTTATAAAAACTGTTTTATATTAACACAAGGAATGGCACGTTTATGGAAAATACTATGTTGGGGTGAGTATAACAATACATAGTAGTACACCCTAAAAAAACTAATAATAATTCACTTAGTATATTCATCTTACCAAAATATATAAAAATATATGTATAATTCAATCCAACAGAGAAAACCCAGAATACTCGGGAGGGACATGACAACATCCGGTGGTCATAACCAACTACAAGCCCTAGGATTTTTCTCAAACAACACTCATTTCGGTATATCTGACTCCACGATCCCTTCTATAATCTAAGAAAATCTATGAAGAGTTTTATATCAATTGGGCCCCACCCAAAGAGATAACATTAGTCTAAGAATACTATGATACAAAGAGAGGGTGTCCTAACCAGAACTACTAGGGGACACCACAAATACTGTTTGGATTAACAAGCTATGTAGGGTATCATATTCCAATGATTTTAAAAACACTAACAAATCATCCTACAAGATTAAGTATCAAGTCTTAGTACAAGGAGGTTACACCGATTCTAAAAACTCTAACTAGGCTTGATATACGATTGCACTCCAGTCTCACGGAGGGACACCTCTCCTATATCTTAGACTCGGCCTTTAGAGGATATCACAATCCAGTGATGTGGATGTAATGTCACACATTATCTTCATGGAAATGACAAATGGAACAAAATCAACCAATACTATTCCAAACTACTAAAAATAAGATCATCAACCACTCTTTATGGAAGTACAATGAATGTCCCAGAGGATACATGGCATATCTAGATATCAAAAGCCTTATCCTTGTAGAATAACCTAACACAACATGGAGTTTCCATATAAATGGAGTGTAGGATTAGTACACAACATGTAGATACCCACAGTTCCCTCCATGTGTCACCTAGGAATGTATGTATACTGAAGCTATGTCCATGTACCAGTGCGTGTATGAAAATTTGTGTCCATGTTGGAGTACATGATTTTTCTGTGCCTGTGAACTCCATCCCATGTTTATGTACTTCAGAAGTACATCCCATGTATGTGGGAAAAGGGTCACACCATGTTTTATCAGGGTCACAAGCCATGTGATCATTATCTCTTTCCTGAAAACCCAGACACAACTAAAGATCCCTAATTTTTGTGTGATCCCGGATTACACACTATGTTATGGGATTATTTAGAATACAAAATCCTCAGTTTCACACCTCATTTCAACACTAGAATTTAGTTTCCAACCATGCGTAGCTAGAAAATAAAAGATATGAGGATGTCCAATATGTTTAATTTCTAGACAACACATTCCTTCACCTGATCCACTCGCAGATCAAATTAAAATGTTTCTCCTTGTATTGGGTCAAATAAAGATGAATAAAACAATTTTAGGAATTTTTCACCATTTTATTATTAGCCACAATAACTGTTGCACCTTTGTCGCATCATGAAGATCCCAGATCTATGATATCATATCATTATTCCAAGAATCATCTGTGCAACGATCAATTGATAGGGATGTTTCAAACCCTAGAAAACAATGAATGCCCCTGGTGTAATTTAGAATTTGGGTACAGAATCACAATCAATAATGAATAATGATCCTCAATAAATTTTGATATCTATCATGGTTCATTTCTATCAGAACGACACATGATTCCATCACCAAATTTAACCAAATAATTTCTTTCATAATTCCCTTTAGTATAAATCTCATCACAAAATATCCACTATCTATGAATCAATCCATTTTTTGATTAATTCATATTCATTTTAAAAATTATGAATAGGTAAGAAAATACATAAAATAAATTCCCTTCCGTAATTTGAATCGGTCGGTAACGAGGAATGACCATTGAGTCATTGTCGTAGGCAAGATGCATTGAAAATTGATGTGTGTCGATCGTCCATCCTCAGTCTGTCATCATTATTTAGAAGGGATTATACAGATCACTCTCCATAAAATCCCTACTCTATTTCTTTGGTTATGAATCTAACCATGTAATTATGACATAGGAATACATTTAATGATGAAAAATTTAGGTTATTGTGTTCCTAAATAAAAAAAATTAAATTGTTTTATTATTTTTATTACGAAGATATATTTTTCATAAATGTGCCATGTCAGCCAATGAAAGGTCATACCTAGGGTAAAACCACCATAATAAACTCAACAGTGCCCCAATTTTTTTGATTTAGGAATATTTTTAGGAGTTATTCCATTTTTTCTAAAAAATCACGCACATGTTCTATTTAATATTATAATATTTTTCAAGATTTTATTCAATGCACACTAGGCCATGGAATCACACTCTGTATTAGAGCATGGTATCGAAAATAATCCATATGATATTTAAAAATAATACACAAAAAATATGATACATTACATTCTCCCCACCTTGGGGTTGTAGAGCCCTAGAAATCCAAAACAAGGGCTACTCAAAATGATGATCATACAGGGCATGGATCTAAGCCTCCCACTCCCATTTTCACTCCCAGAGATTTCCATTCATCCACTAGACATGCACTAAATTAATTGATCACCCATGAATTATCTTATCCTAGTGATCCTAGTTCTCCACTAGGAAGATAGAAAATGTCTCCCCATCCTGGATATCTAGTTCTCCCCAGTCGATGACGTGTGAAGGATCATGCACGTACCTCCTCAGCTATGACATGTAGAAAATTTCATGTACCTGATCTAACTGCAGTGGTAGATCCATGTAGTACACCAAATCTACATAGTATTTTTAATGGTCTAATGAAATATGTAGATAGCTTATCACCCAAACCAAATATTGGAATTCGCCATCGAGGTGACACCTAAAATAAAACGTGTTCACATTCCATGAACTCGAAGGGCCTATGTAGCCTATCAAAATAATTCTTATGAGGGAAATGTGCAGTCTTTATCCAATACTAGATGATTTGAACCTTTTTATAGTATCTATCACCGAATATGGTCCCATGAGTGATGACTCATGAGTCAATCCAATAATGTTTTGACCTAAATTTTCACCAATACAAATCCTTAAATGGTTCCAAATTAATGGATGAATGGTAGCTATTGTTGTACAAAAACTCCACTAGTGGTAGATGATTCTCCCATCTTCGGCCAAAGTCTAAAATGAATGCTCGCATCATTGCCTCGAGAACCTGAATGGTCTACTCAGTCTAACCATTTTTGTCTGAGTGAAACACTATTCCCATATGTAATACGTCCCAAACACCTCCAATAAACCCTTCAATAAATGGATAGTAAAGAGGGAACCACGATAAAAAAACAATCATTGAAGGAACCACATTAATCTTTGCATCTAAAGAAACACCATCCAAAACTCATAATATTGTTCCTATGGACCTTGAAAACATATAACCAAAAATTCAAGTCATACTAATACCAACCAATTATTTATCCTAGAGTCAACCCCCCCCCCCCATATTCATTTGAAAATTAGATACCCCCACTGGTTTTATTCTCATTCAACCACATAATACTCCACACACCCATTTATTACACAATAAAATGGCACAGTATAAACTATGAAATATCTATGAACTAACAACACAGAGATAATATATATCCATTCATCAATGATCATGGTTTGAATATACTTCAAATGGTTGATTGACTAAAAAAATTGATGTTTTATATTTCAAGAGAGATATGAAATAATAGAGAGGAATCTATAAAACATTTACCCACATAATAATAGGTTTACCCCTAATTATACACAACAATTAATTGAATGAAAAACCACAAATATATATCATAAATATTCATTGGTGAGTAATATAAAATGATATAGAAAACTATGGTCTGATGTTTCTACAACTGTGTGAAATGGATTATATTCTGTATTATAATTTAATTAAAAATACAATTTGTTTCATTGTTTAATATAATAATATACATAAGGTAGTTCACAGTGTAGACCTTTTTCTCACTACATGATTCCCACTTCTAGATATCCCTCATGGTGTAGTACCTCTAATTATAGTTTGGCACACCTCCAAAAATACCCATCAAGAAACCTGACATCGCAATATAGGGTCATATCATGCCATGACCCTACCCTTTAGGGTGCAAAGCCCTTATATTGATAAGTATTTAAGATATGACTCTATCCCAAAACACCCTCGTAAAGGGTTAATTATTATCCTTTATAACATGAATCCCCCAAACCATATTATAACAAATTACCTTTTATCCAACACCTACATATCAATGAGAAAACCCTTGGTATTTCATCACAATGTAACCACCCATTATCACAATATGACTCCAAAACATATTATGTATCATGAAAAAATCAATAAATATGAATAACATTAATATTTTTCAATCTGTAGGATCTCATAACATTGTAATTCAAATATTCCATACTCTATATATTGATAATATTAATCTAAATAAATTATATCCACCCCTCCATGATGATGTTCCCCATTGGCGACAACATGACCTCTTCAATACCCAAGATTCTTTATAGTCACCAAGGAATGATACTCATTCACATTTATGTGATCACCTATTTTATGGATTGGGACTATTCCTACTATAGATTTTAATCACATAGAGGAGGCTATCTTCAGATACTAGATTCACAGTCAATGATGACACCCATGACACATTAACTAAGACTAAAAACACACAGTTTATCCAAAATATATCTTAAATTAGCCTACCCAGACACTTGAAACATTGTAATTATATAATAAGTGATATCATGGGAGATAGTGGTAAGGTTTCTTATAGAAAATATTCATTTAAGGATTTTGAATCTCATGAACTTTTCATAAACATGAAATTTAAAAGAGTGTGTGGGGGTATGAGAATCCCTTTGACAGATTTATGATTTATGAACCCCCCAGATATAATTTGAAAAATGGGATCCTAGTTGATCTCAATTGAGATATAATCAATACAGAATTGACTTTACATCAGTGTATGGAGTTATCTCACCATCACTACTATATCATATGGTGATGTGTTTAGATGAAATTTGAAATTTTATATATTTAATGACAGTTTTTTAGAAAATGGATTAATCAATTTGGTATATTTCAATGGTGTATTCATTGTAAACATGATCATGGATGAGTTGTATGCTCCTTGGAGTTTGATGGATATGCAGTGGAATGAAAGTATTGGGGTTTTATATATTTGAAAAAAGAACAAAATAAATGGTGCTGATCATGCAGTTGCATGACTGAGTTAATATTTTGGTAGAACATTTTATTACATAAAAATGAATCATGTCTTTACTACCTTGGTTAATTTTTGATGTTTGATATAGGAAATTGTTAATATTTTGTGAGAATAATATTCCATGATGTATATATAGTGTGATGAAGGAATTATTCTATCATGGGAAGGAAACCACAACATGTGGATTTGTTACACCATAAGGGGTTATCTAATGATTAAACAACATTAAGGAGACTAACATTAGGGAATTAATATAGTGAACCAAGAATAAAATAAATGGATATTAAATAAATTTATATGAATATTCATCTCATTATAAAATTACATTCTTGGGGATTGTAATATTTTAGTGTCATTGAACTGATGAAAAAAATTTCAATCTTGGTGAATGATATGCCATGATTCCCAAAAGATCATCCCATATAGTATTTCTACTATAAAAATTTCTTCTTTATCTAGGAGAATGAAACATAAGTATGGGTAGGATTATATTCTTAATGATGGTAAATAAAAGATATATGTAACCATAACATGAGTATTAGGGTATCAGAACATTAGAATAACATTTTACGATTTTAACCCACATATCTAAAATCGTATGCATGAGTCATTGAATAAATATTAGTAGTTCATAAGACATGATTCGTTATATGATTATGAGAATACCCATCAGAGAATAACAAACTAACAATACATTGAATTTGTGACATGTATATAAGAATAAAAATAATTTCCCTATACGTCAGGTACAATTTCCAAATCCTATCTAGGAACATCATGGGGGCTAAACATACTTTTCAGGGAACACCACCATCCCTAGTCGCATCCCATTATTTATAGTGGACTTTTTTCACTCCCCAAACCATATTATTGGTCATGTTTTACACCCTTGACCATCTTAGTGGCCATTTTTCACTCCTAATACTATCTTTGTAGTCAAGGTTCACTCCCAAGACCATCTTAGTGCACAAAGTCCATTACTGGACTGATTTCAATCCACATTCGATCCATTTATATTTCATGAGATATAAATATTTACCCAATGAATTTGAGTGATATATATATCACACCTATCACATATTGAAATCATACAAACGTGTTCCACAAGATAATAAATCATCCATTATAACACGCCTCAAAAAAGTGATTGGTTTCATAAGAATCAAATCATTACTCATGAAATTAAATGGGTATCATAATCTAGTCATCATATCATAACCTGTAGAAAATATATAGGTTACATAATCCTTTCTCAAAAAAATATCCCATGAAAATAAGTGGTTTTAATAAGAATATAATAAGTGGAATAAAAACATATTCCATTTTGGTATATCCCATGAAAAAGAAATTGGGATCGTAACCATCATTCAATCAAAACATAAACAATTATGAGAATGATTATGTATCTAACCATTGGAATATATCCCTATAAATTCATTAATGACACCAAATGATATCATCATTGAAGAATTTTTTTAAAAAAACAGTTTTAAAAAATTATTTATGAAAATGTCTTTTCTTATTTGAATAAATATATTAGAATAATTAAAATTTTTGGAAACTATTTTATTTGAAAATTACATTTAAATATATAAAAAAAGACTGAAATCATTTTGAAATCTTTTTCTTTGAAATAACTTTATAAACTTATAAAGAATTCTCAAAAACATTTTGAGAACATTTTTCATTTAAAATACTTTTAATAACAATATTGAATTCTTAAAAACATTTTAGGAACCATTTTCTTGTAAAATATTTCCTATAAACATAAAAAAGCACTAAAACTTTTAGAAACAATTTTACTATGAAAATACATTCAAAATATATAAATTAAGCGTGAATGAATTTTGAGAAATTAATTCATTAAAAAAATTTCAAAAAATTATAAATAATGGTGGGAATCAAATTGAAAAACTTTTTCATTGAAAATGTTTTTGAAATATATAAAAAATACTAGAACATTTTGACAACATTTTTCATGGAAAATAATTTTAAAACATATAATGAATATCTGAACAGATTTTGAAAAACTTTTTCTGGAAAATAATTTGAAAATAATAGATATCAAGAACATGAGGAAAAACATGTTATTAAAAATAATTGACCTTGTAAACCATCAAATGATTCTTCAACGAAATTATGTTCATGACAGCTAGTAGATCTGTACATGTCGACCATTCATTTTTTCTCCTTAAAAAGATTAAAAAATTGACTTTATCATAAAATGACAGGGATATTCATTTTAAAACCAGTTTTGACTCCAAGAAGTAGAATATGGGTACAAATTTCCTTTGAAATATATTAAAACATTTTTTAAAACATTTTTATAAAACATGGGTTTTGAAGAATATAGATTTCAGACCAAAATGTGAAATAAACTCATATTTTCCTAAAAAAATTATCTTAATTAATTTAGGTACTAATGAGTAAAAAATAGTTCCATTACCTGGGTATATAATTAACTAAAATATTATAATTAAACTCATGGTGATTATTTTATATTGAGACAAATATTTCATCAATGGAATCATACTCATATAAAAGCCCAATAAATGATGACATTGTAGGTATAACATGTTACAACTTTGCTAACGTTGAATCATAATCCATGTTAAATAAAAAAATTGCATGAAATTTAAAATATAATTAAATTAAATACATTCATGATTAAACATTTCAAGGGGAAATATATAAACCTCATTAAAAATATAGGTTCATGGATTGTATCTCAATGAAAAGAAATTGAGATCAAAATTAATTTATCAATTTGGTAACATTTTAACCATAAAACCCATGAAAAATATACAAAATAAGACTATATTACTATATCAAAAACCATATATTATTTTATTATGAATTTATATTAAATTTTTATTTTCAATTCCTTATTAATGTTTCCTTTTAGGAATTATGCACTCGATTTTATTATTATAGATCCCCTTACATAGATAATGATTTATTTATTTACATAACATTAAACATGATAAAAATATATATATATTTATTATATAAATATTTATAATAATATATAATATATACAAAAATGTAATGGAATACACCAATCATGGAGACATTGGGTCATACATATGGGGGATCATTGTTTCTGTTTTCATAACTTATTGAATGAAAGGAAGAAAATTAAATATAAGTATGTATACATATATATATATATATAAACTAAATTATTATTATTATTCCATTAATATAATATACATTTAATAGTCTCATCTATAATAAATTATATGTAATGTATTAATGAATCACATCGCTTTTTAGAGGCGGTAGTCCACAGGTCCAAAAACGAAGTGATCGTATTTAAAAAAATATGAAAGCATGAAGGTATGTGTTATATAATAAATAACTATTAATAAATATATATTAAATATCATATATATTTATATATAATTAAAATATAAATTCCATCATTATTCGAATCCTTGATAGGTTGGAATGGAAGAACGAGCAATATCGGTTTGCGAGGCAGTAGTCTGTTGTTCACATGAACGATGGTTGTGTATCCCATTTGATGGAATTGTGTGTGAGTAAAGGTTTACCCTATATAATAAAAAAATAAAAGTATATTTTGGATACTTATAATATTAAATTATCATGGTATAATAATAATTTATGTGGTTTAGGATCAAATAAAATGAATGTTCGTGTTTAATGATGTTACCTTTTCTATAGGAAACTCCTCTTGGTTTTCACCAATATGTATCCATGGTTATCATAATTACCACATGGGTAATTCTCTTATTATTTCAGGTATGCTGGGAGAATGTTTTTTTAGTTTTAGTCCAAGAGAATGTGGCTTTAGTGGTTTGATGAATTGAGGGGTGTGAGTGCCCTTTTATAGAGGACGAGGAGTCGAATTCTTGTAAATAAAAAATTTTAATTTTATTAATAGGTATCCCTTAAATCATGTGACTCCAATAATTTTTCAAATTTGAAAAAATGGAGTATATGGTATATATATACCCATAAAATTTATTTTTTATATGTTACTTTGTATTTCTCTCATTCGGTTAATGTTTAACCACCCAGAAAACTCATTTTAATATTAATCAATGTAATTAATTTCAATTACATTCACTAATATTTTTGATAAAAAAATATTTTATCCATAATAAAAATTATAAAATATTTTTAATCCAAATATTTTATCAAATTTTCAAAAGCATAAACATAAATTATGTGGATATTAATTTAATAATATTCCCATGGACGAGATGAGACAATAATGTTTTAAAGTGAAAATGTTCAAAATTTTGAATTGTTTTATATCCAATCCCATTGTCAAATTGATTACAATCACCAAAATTGGATTTATTTTTATATAATTGGAATAATTATACTTTTAAAAAAAATAAAATATAATTTATCTACAAACATAAATTTGATGAAAAATATATTTTCAATTTTAATTCAATGTTTTGTAAATATTCATCAAAATATGAAACTTCTCTAAAAAATACATAAAATTCACCCATGTATATTTTGATATTAATATTTCAAAAATTAAGTTTATTATTAAAAATAGTTATTATGAATGTTTCAAAAATTAGATTTAACATCGAATCTCTATTAAAAGGCAGTGAAATTTCGTTTTAGAAAAATACATCTATTTATTTATAAAATTGAATTTATTAATTTATTTTAATTATCAGAACTATTGGATGCGTATAAAAAATATTTAATAAATACATAATAAATAAATTTTATTGAATTCCTTCAGGAAAAGTTGTTTGTTATAATTTATTGAGAAAAATTTACTTTTGTATATGGAGAAATAATTTTAATAATAAAATTAATTTCATTATTTCCAAATAGTTATTAAATTAATTAATAACTAATTAATAACAAAATGATTTATTTTATATACATGTGTAAATAATATTTTCACATCTTATTTAATATTATTCATAAATTAAATTCCAACGTCTTCGTGGTAACTATATTAATATTTTATGAAATTATCAATAATATAATTTAGTTTAGTAAAACTCAACCTTGGGTGTAACGAAAGATATCACATGAAATCTTCATTGTTTGTAACAAAAGAAAACATAGTGTTGTGTGTATAGAATGATAATCTATGTGTTTTTGGTATTGAACTCTTAATTTTTTTCAGTGAGATATAGAACATTTATAATATTGCATTAATTCAAAAAAAACAAAAAAAAACTCAAGGTGTAACATTTTACCCCCTGAAAATTAATTTCACTCTCAAATTTTATCTAGGTTATCAAATTATTAATTTTCGAAAGATCCATTCAATTAGAAACACATTGTAAAAATGAATATGAATAATTCCTTTAAAAAAGAAATTTTAGATATATAATGGTTACCAAGAGTGAAAAATAAGTAGATTTCGATATTAGGTAATATAGTTGGGAAGTGAAAATGGAAATGGAAGGGAAATCTATCTATCGAGTTTTACTGGAAAGTAACATAAAACATGGATAGGAGAACGTTATCTATCCCAAATAAATAGCACAATGATATTTGAAAAGTATCATATATATAATTAAAAATGATCATAGGGGTCAAATTTTTTTTTCTACATCAATTTCCTAAATTTGATGAATTTTCATGAAGATATAAAAAATTGATTTTAGGAAAGACTCATCCTTTGTTGTTCCTAGGTATATTTACAATATATCTATTACTCCTAGAAATTAACATGAATTTTTATTTCCAAAATCATTAGGAGATCATGATGTCCATTAATATAATGGTAGTTCATCCCATATGTCATTAACAAAACAAAAAGGTTTTTACTAATAACCAATAAGCATAAATCCACATTCAGAAAGATAATAAATTAATCTCTAAAACCTCATATAAAGTTTAAAATAATCAATTATATAAATATTGATCCTAATAACTATTAGAAATGATGTAATTTCATAACATAATGTCACCAAGTTTTTCAAAAACTACATAGCCTTGATCCCGCATATATCATAAAGTGGATACTATTCGTTATATAACAATAATTTGAATACATTCATCCTATATCATCATAAATCATGTTTATTATCATAAATCCTTCTCAATACATTAATTTTTTCTTATTAAAAAATTTATTTTATATATTCCATATATATAAAAAATTGTTTAAACATCATCAATGATATCTTAAACCACATTGTCAAAAAATCCTTTATCATTTCCAAGATAATTAGTATTGTCTAGTTTACTTATTCATATCCAATATATCCTTATAAAAAATCATTTTCTCAATATTAAAAAAAATATTAAGGGTAATATTTCCCTTAAACATTCAGTTCCGATGAATACCACTATGCCATTAAGTCGCTTTTCTAGTCCATTTGAAGAGTTTAACATAATCATTTAAATCTGTAAACTAAAGAATCCTTATATATATGGCTAGTGATATAAAATAATTATTGAATCCATATATATAAAAACATAGATTATTCCACCTCATCCTTAATACATTGACATGCTTACAACATTTTATTACTAAATAACACTTTCCTTACATATTTCACGTATATTATCATCATCATCAGTAATATTAACCTAATGATTACCACATTTATGATTTTATTCATGTTCATTTCATTTGGGAAAATGATTTTCATAATGTGCATTCATTATGTACATAATGTATATAATTGTCATTAATTTCGCTTGGAGGCCTATATCCACAACCATTTAATTATCTAAACTCTTCATTTTTTTCCTTTTCAATTATATTCTTTATGTACTACTTTTCCAAAGTTAAAATATCTTATTGTTACACTATGAAATTCACTTGGGTGATTATTTCCATATTGTTGACATGAAGGAAACTGAATCTTATTTATTCCATGGTCTCCATTACCCAAACTCTCAGATAAAACATTATTTCACTACATTAGTGTGTCCCATTGTTTTTAAGGTATAATTTTTTAATCATGTTCTGTGAAAATTGATTTTTCATGATGAAAACACCCATCACTCTAGTTATCATCACATTTAACATCTCCAAAAAAAATTCTATCACATTCAATGTTACCCTAATTCCTACAGGTTCCTTCAATAAAAAAACCATAAGCCATTGTGTGAGCATCACTTATCATAGTGTAAATCCTCATAATCATGAATAATCACTTATAGGATGTCTAAATTATCCCCTTATATTAATTTCATTACACATTTTTCTTAACCATAGAGTCATCCCTAATAGTAACCTTAGAAATATCCCTATGGACCTCACTAATCTTTTCTCATCATGGTTTCCAAAGGCTGACTAAACCATTCCTTAGTTCCAACTATAACAATCAAGACATAACATACATGACAATTACATAACTTTTGATGATAATTAATAAAATTTAAAAGTACATGCTCAAGGACCATAATATTTTACATAGGAAACATGGATCAAAATCTTCATACTTAGTGAAAGAACATCAATATTTCAAAAAAATATCTTCCCATTTAGTATGTCTATATAAAAAGTTTCTTCATAACCTGGGGAATGTAAACATAATAATGGGTGAGATTACATGACCAATAAGGGTATATAAAGGATATAAAAATGCATAATATGATTATAAGGTTATGAGATCATGATAATATCATTTGAGTATCATGCTATTCATATCAGAAAAAATATACACGAGTTAGGGGATAATGATTTAAAATTCATAATACATGAATTATAAGGGAGTCAAGAGAAAAATAAATTAGTGCATAAAATAGGAATGAGATAATGAATTTATGTCATAAATATATGAATATAAATCCATTACATATAAGTAAAGGAATATTATTAAAATATATCAGGGAACGTCATGGGGGATAAACCTATTGTGAGGGACATGGCACCATCCCCAGTCATAGCCATGTCCTTGTAGTAGAGAGGGTTAACTCCCAAAACCATGTAAAGAGTCATGATACACATCTAATACCTAATTAATAGCAATGTTTTTCTCACAAGACCATCTTTGTTTTCACTGTTAAATATTATGAACATCTTAGCAGGTAATGTCTATTAATGAACTGTGTCCACTCTTTATTCAAGACATATCTATCTCAAGTGATATAAATCTTTAAAAAATTCATTGGAGGGATATATAGGTCAAATCCCTCACATAATGAGATCATACATATGTGTGACATAATATAATACAAAATTAATTATATCATTTTCCATACAGATAAAAGGTTTCTAAAACGTCATATCATAACAGATGAAATGAGATTAGTGTTGTAAACATGTCAAAATATAATAACCTTTGGAAAAGTGACATGTTTCACAATATTTTCAATTATTAATAAACTATTAAAGAAATATGGTTTCAAAATATAAATAAAGGATGGGAAATGGGTGTCCTAACTATATAACCCATGAAAAAGACATAAGTTTTATAACCATCAGTCCATGAGAGTATAAATCATTTAGAGAATGAATATTAATTAAACCCTCAAATCGTATCTCTAGAAAGGCATGAGTGACACCAATCAATGTCATAATATATGGAAAAAGTGATTGAAATGTCTTTTCAATCATTTCTTAATAAAAACATTCTTTCTTATTTAAAAAATACCTTTTTAAACATAAAACATTTTTGAATCAATTATATTTGTTATTTCTTGAAAACTAATAATGTAATCCTAAAAAAATTAAATTTTTTGTCTTTAAACATACATTAAATACAAATAATGATATTTTAAAAAAAATCCTTTAGAACCATTTTATTTAAAAATACTTTGAAAACATATAAACAAAGATTGAAAAAAAATTGGAACCTTTTTCATTGAATAAACATTGAAAATTTATATGGAATATTTATATAATTTTTAAGAACCTTATTCAATGAAAATAAAATAAAATATAAAGAATTATGGAAGTTATTTTGTGAATCATTATCATTTAAAATAATTTAATATCACAAAATGAGTATTTGGAAACCTTTTGAAAACATTTTATTTTGATTGTAGATTGAAAACATATAAATACAACTTACAAAAAATTAAGAACCTTTTTAATTAAAAATAATTTGAAAACTCAAAAATTATTAAAATCATTTTGAAAATATTTTTATTCCAAAATAAATTAAAAACAATGAATATAAAAATTATTTGTGAAAAAAGTTCTAAAAAGATTGTCAATGTAAACATGAAAAGGAATAATTAATTAAATGATGTTCATGATGATTTGTAAATTTGTACATGATAAACATTTTGTTTCTTCACCGTAAAAAGTTTTAAAAAGATCCTTGGTTGAAAAAAGACATGAATATTAATTTTATAACCATTTTTATATCAAAATTTTAAAATATTTGTTAATTTTAATTTTTAAAAACATTATACCTGAAAGCTCAGAAATAGGCAAAAAGAATGTTCCTAGAAAACTTTATTAAAATTAAAACTCTGTAAAAAATGGAGAAACATGAGGGTCTAACAAAACCGCATGTACACATTACCTCGTGCATCCGCATCCACCAACTCACAACAGAAAGTTGATCTGACAAATGACCAAAAAGAACTAACCTCCTCAATGGCATGTTTAGAGAGAGAGTCAACGACTCGATTCGCCTCTCTATAAGTATGAGTGACAACCAAAAAGAACTGCCCCACAATCTTGAGACAATCATCCCAATCTGAAAGAATTAACCATGGAACATTCCTTGAATTGTTTCAAAGGATCTCAACTGCAAAAGTAGAGTCAGATTCCAACCATAAAATTGTCCAACCATGAAAAGAAGCATACCATATATCCATGATCATAGCCCATAACTTAGCCTCAATTACCAAACCATTCCCATGAAAGTGATAGAAGACCCTTTCACAAAACCTCTATAAGTGAGAAAAACACCACCACGGCCCGAAGGTCCAGGATCACCCGAGGCAGCCCCATTAACATTAATTTTTAGACACTGAGAAATTGGGGGTATGAACTGAATATAAATAATCACACGAGGCTTTTTAAATCAACCAGAAATCTAAAGAGTCCTCATAATTACCAGATCAGAAATATCATTCCGCACAACACCAATATCAGCCCGACCAGTCAATAAAACAACAATATGAAGCTCCTGAAAGCCAACAGAATTCGGGAGAATGTTTTTCTAAAAAAAAGGGAATTCCGAGCTCTCCAAATAAAAGAGACAATCACTGACTGAATAGAGAGAAGCAAATTTTTCACTTGATTGCTGAAATCAGCCTGATATTTAGACTCCATAAACTGACCAAAACCTTCCAAGTGCAACTAAGTTCCAAAAATTCCATGAAATTATCTCCATAGACAGGATGAAAATTTACAAGAGATGGATAAATTATCAACAGTTTCTTCTATAGTGAGACAAAAGAGACAAAAAAGAGAAAGAGAAAACCCAGCCTTCTGCAAAGTTCATTGCAAAGGAAGCCTGCACATCCAAACCCTACATATGAGAAAATAATGAGATGGTGGAATAAAGGAATTTTGAAACATCAGCAACCAAGAGGGGACTAACAAAGAAGTGTCACACATAGATATGTAATCCTTCTTAGTGTTAAAGAAGCCAAGAACATTAGTCATCCAAACCAGAGTATCTATAATAGCGAAATGATAACAGTCCAATTCAGTCTTCAATGGACTTGGGAGAAGCTCCTGAGCATTTCTAGAATGTAAAATATCAGAAATAGAGAGATTCTTCAACAAAGGGGGAATGTTAATGACATCAGCAATAATAAAGGAAATCCAAACAGTCTTCCAACAATTTAAGGTGGAATTTCTATAAACCACCCATTTGGAGGAAAGAGAGTTACTGAAATAATCATGCTCGATGTAAGACCAAATGGAAGAGGGGACATAAATAGAATACCCCCTCAAAATCATGGACCCAAATTTATTGCACAAGAATTCCCAAGAGAAATCATTAGAATTCAAAAGGAACCATGTAAACTTCTTAATGAGAGATTAATTACAAAATTTATGATCTTTGAGCCCCATACCTCCCATTTCAACAGGTCTAATGCAATCATTCCAAGAAACTGTAATAAGCTTTCTTTCATAAATCGAGCCAATCCAAATGAAATTACGAATGAATCTCTTCAAATATTTGAGAAGACTTATAGGCCATCTGTAAAGGGAGAAGACATAAAGACACATGGAGGTAATCACAGAGTTTACCAGACATACCCTTCCTGCCTCTGACATAGATTTCCCTTTCCAGGTAGCTAACTGATTATTAATTTTGATATAAATATTTTCAAAACAGAATTGTTTAAATACACCCCAAAAAAGAGGAACCCCGAGATAATTAAAAGGAAGAGATCCCCTCTTAACCCCAATCCTTAGATAAATTTTGTTTTTCTTGGAAATAATCACACCCTCTCCAAAAAACAGAGAGGATTTCCCCCAGATGAAAACATGACCATAGACCTCCTCATAATGTTGAAAAGTAGACATTATATATCGGATGATGATACTTTCAGCCTTCCCAAACAACAATATATAATAATCATAAAAAATATTCGAAGGAGAAAAAAGGCCTCTTCTGAAGGTCATCAGTTGAAACAAACCATCTTGAACAAGATCAGAAAAACCACAACTCAGATAATCCTCAGCAAAAGCAAAGAGAAGACAAGACAACTGATCACATGGTATCAGTCTTCTTGAGCACCCAAAGAATCCTCTTGGAGAACCATTAACAAGAACAGAAAGCATAGAGCTTATAAGAATACATCTAATCAAATTGATACACCCATTAGAGAACCCATGCATTCTCAAGACCGTAAGAATGAAATCCCACTTCATTATATCAAAACCATTCAAAATATCCTATTTAAGAGTGATATTACCATAAATCCATATTTTATTCATAATTTTGACACATTTAGAAGCCATAAACGTGAAGTTTTGAATGTTTCTACCAGCCACGAACCGAAACTAATTAATGGAGATAAGATCATTAGCAATGGTACCAAATATATTTGCCAAAATATTACTGATAACCTTTGGTAGAATATTCCAAATAGCCACAAGCCGAAAATTACAAATATCAAGAGAAATATTCTTCTTTGGAATCAAGGAAATAAAGCTAGAATTGGCACCAAAAGGGATGTAAACATGATAGTAGAAATCTATAACAACATTAACAAACTCAGTATGAATAATAACCCAATAAGACATGACAAACATATTGGATGAACTATCTGGCCCTTCCACACTATCAGCATTCATAGAGAAATCAGCTTTCTTAAACTCATCCTCAATGGGGATACTAGTGATGATGTCACTATGAGAATCTTGAACCATAGTAGGATTATTCCCAAACATTTTATGAGTATTGTCAGTACCTGAATCCTTGTTGATATTTTCAAAGTATTTGCAAGCAGCACCAGAATTATCATTATCAGAACTGAAAAGCACTCCATCCACCATGAGGGAATTCAGGCCACATTTCAACTTCCTTTACCTATTCAAAAAGTGAAATAATTTTGAGTTCATATCACCATATTTCATCTATCTGACATTAAATAGGTTCTGAGAGAGATTTTTCCTTTAATGCCAGAAATTCATTAAATTTTGAAAGGGAAAGAAGTGCATCCCTAGAGATCACATCTTGGCCCTTATTAAGACATTGACACTGCAGAAGAGTAGCCTCTGCATTTTGAATATCCTGATCAAGACCTGAGAAAGACTGTTTACTCCAAACTTTATGCTTGGCCTTCATAGCCGTAGGTTTCATAATCAAAATGTAAAAAGGACTTCCAATGATAGAGGTATCCCATGCTTTAATAACAAGCTGCCTAAAACATGGGATAGATAACCATGAATTGATAAACTTAAAAGGAATGGGAGATTATTTAACCCTGTCAAAGAAAAAATCCACTAGAAGAGGATTATGATCAGACTAAACTCTTGGAAGAGAGATACCAAAAAGGGAAAAATTCTGACTTCCCTCATCCAAATTACAAAAACACCTGTCAATTCTGCTAGCATGAAACCCATTTCGAGTGTATCCTCTCCACGTAAAATCAGCTCCCATAATTGGAACCCTAAATAAAATTACATGTGTCAATACAGGAGGAGAATTCAGTAGAAACAATCCTGTTGAAACTGTTTCTTGTCTTATCCTCACGCCTGAGCAGCGAGTTGAAATCAAAAATAATAATCCAACTCTCCTCCATTTCTAGTGAAAAATTTTCTAGAGATGACCATAAAGCACGTCTTCCAATATATTGATTCAAAGCATAAACAATGGTGAAGGACATAACATTACCATTAATATTAGATGACAAGGTGATCGATTGCTGATCATAATGAGAAGAAATCAATGAGATGCTTCCATGCTTCAAAACCCAAAGCAACTCTGAAGAGAGATGCAATACAATATGGGAAACCAGGGAGTATCCATGACTCGAACATTTTAATGATTTTCATTTACAGAAGGACATGATCAGCTCAACAATTCAAATACGGCCAGGTTTTTTACCACAAAAAAGTGCCTAAGGGCCGTTACCGTGGGAGAATTCCAAAGCGCCTGAAAATTCCAAAATAAAATATTCATGAAAGGGAAGATTTAGACCTAGCGTTAGCCCCACCATCCTGATGCATCAAAAATTTCTTTATATTTTCCTCATTTTTCTTCTTCTTTCCATTGTTTGCAACAGATGAGGTTGGAGATGAGACAACCACAGGGGATCCGAATGATTGGGGTAACTCTTCTGCAGAAGAATTATCTCTGTCATCACACCAAAATGAGACACTAAATTTAGTGAATTTGTTATGGAACAGAACCGGTTCTTGGACTCCCTATATAGTGGTCTTCCTTGCAGCCTTAGACTGTGGGACTTGAGAAAAATCACCCTCAACTTCACCAAATCAGGTACCCTTCACAACTGTCTGAGCCGGATTTTGGAAGTATCCTCATTTTTATCTGCCTCCGACACCTGCAGAGGAACTCTGATCACAGATTCAGAAAACTCACTACCATCAAGAACCCTGCTCATAGACTCAGAAACAGTAGTGCCAACATTTTCCAGACCTGAAACCATACCAGAACAAGGGGTGACCTGTAATGTAACTTGTTCTGTGACCTGAGAAACCTTCATAGAATAAGAGGTAATTGATTTATCTGAGACATGTACTAGAACCAACTCATCTGAAACCTTCACAGGCACTGATGAATCTGGGACCTTTCCCAGGACCTGCATAGGGACCTGTAATGAATCCAGCCCAGCTGAGACCTGCAATGGGACCAAGGCATGCACTGGAGCCAAAGAATAAGCTGAGACATGCACTGGAACCAATCCAGCTGAAACCTACATAGGGGATAACACCTATACTAGAGCCAAAGAATCATCAGAGACCTGCATTGAAATAGAACCGGCTGGAACCTTCACTGGAGCTGACACAGATGGGACCTGTAATAAAGCATGGAAACTAGACTCAAACTTTCCTTGTGTTGGTGCATAATCAGCATGACCAGACTCAGAGATTGGATCTACAGATTCCTGATCTATAGGAACAAACTGAGTAGAACCAGGTTGTGAAAGAGGTTGCACCGCGCCCTTAACAGTGACCTCTACAGCTTGACTGGTGCTGTTGATCGGGTCACTAGAAGATCGAGGATCCATCCCCTTTTTCCTCCTACAGAAAGCATCAGTGTTCCCCTCAATTTTTCAAAAACCAAAGACCTTACTCCTGTTACAATCAAATTCCATATGCCCAGAAATTGACAATTTAAACAGATGCTTGGCTTCCTCTCATACTAGAACTCCAAGTTGAACCGATCATACCTTGTTGTCAAAAAAACTTCCTCAACCAAAGCAGCTGCCATATCCACCTCAATTAGAAAACTTAAAAAGTGACCAAAACATGGATTTTCAGTTTTTATATCCATACGAATTGGATTTCCAACTGATGAGGAAATATCCCATAAAATTCGATGGTTCCAATACAGCCAATTAAGATTCCAAATGAAAATCCATACCTGAGCATGAGTGTCCTTTGCATTAATAGGATCAAAATTTCTATCCCACACTTGGATTTGAACAAGTCCCAGATTCAATGAAACAGATCCAAAACTCCATGCCATGTGCATGGATTCTTCAGAAGAAAAGAGAATGTGGTAATACCCACGACCCATAGAAATCATCTTCCAATCGAAAAACCCCCATATCTATGATATTCATTGAGGAAGATCATTGAATTTTCCCAGAATCCCCACTTTATAGAGGAGAACAAGCGATGATGGAGAACTTAAACAAATTAACATGCTCTTCGATAGCACCCTGATCAGCGGCAACATGAGCTATATGCCCCTTCTTTATGATTCTACCAGGGGGAGGACACTCAATCTCCGAGAAGCTACCTGAGGATTTAAGGACGTCTGCAAAGTTTTAACTCAAACCTGAAGACACAAAGATATGAACCACCACAGGGCGCTTCTTAATTGCAACACCAGACATCTCCCGATGACTAACACAATCGAATTTCATAGCCGATTATTGATCATCCTTGTGCGGATCAGAATCATTTTTTGCAATCGGTTCCGAAACTCCAGAGCTAGGGTTTCACCCCCACGCCCCGACATGTGACTCCATCTCCACTCAGTAAAAAACATTAAATATGTTCATAAAATATATTTTTAAAACCTGGTTTTGGATGAAGAAATATTTTCGAACAAATTGTGAAATAATGACATATTTTTGTAAAAATACATTCTTAGTAGTCTTAAGAAACAAATAGTGGAAAAGTGGTACTATTATTTAGTGAAATAATAAATAAATATAGGTTAAAAATTTAATGATAATTATTGAGAGATGTGTCATAATATTTCATCAATGTAATCATAATTAAAAATAATCTAGATAAATGATGAACTTGTAGAAATAAATTGTTACAACTTTTTATAACATTGAATCATAACACCCATAAAATAATAACAATATATGAAATATAAAATATCATAAAAATATATATTTATGAAAAACAATTTCAATGGGAGGTATATAAAACTCACAAAAAAATATTGTTGCATTAAATAACATGTATCTCAATAAAGGAAAATTGAGAAAAAAAATTACTGATTGGGTATCTTTTGATCCAGAAACCTCATGAAATAAATATCAAAACATGGATAAATAAATAACCATATATATAATTATAAGAATTTTGGAATACATTCATGTGAATTATATACATCTAAAAAAATAAATGAGTTGTTGAAAAGGCATAAGTCTCATGGAAATAAAAGTGATATGATAAAACTCTTACCATATGTATTGAATTACTTCAAACACATTAAAAAATACATAATAATAAATATTAAATTATTTTAAATCTAACACATAAATATATTATAATATCTAAAAACATATATTATTTTTTATGACTTTATATTACCATTTTATTATCAATTTCATGCTAATGTTACCTTTTTGGTATTATCAGCTTTTTTTCATATATATTGTGGATTGTTATTCTTGATCCTCTTAATAAAATGAGGAAATACTTATTTACCTAATGTAAAACATGATATATATTTATATTCATTATATAAATTTCTATTAAAATATATGATAAATAGAAATATGAAATGGAATACCCCATTAATGGAGATGGTATGTCGTACATGCGCATGTACATCCTTTCTTTTTTCTTATCGTATTGAAATAATGAAAATAAATGAAATATATGATTATATTTATATGTATTATTTTTTCACAAGATTAATTATTTCCAATATAAAATAAAAATTTATTAATCTCATCCTTAATGCATTCCATGTGTAGTTTGAGCGAATCACACCGCTTTGAGATGATGGTAGTAAACAAGTCCACAAACTAAGTCATTGTATTTAAAAAAATAGAAAGAATTAATGTATGCATTAAATAATATTTCCACAAGAATAAGTAAATCATCAGTATCATAAATATCATAAAAAACATAATTTCTATCATTTTTTCAAACCTTCAAAGTTGTCAATGGATGAACAAGCAACATCGGTTCGTGAGGCGATAGTCCGCCATACACATGGACAATTATTGTGTATCCATTTTGATGTAAGTGTGTATGAGGGTAGATAAAACCCTAAAAATATAAAAAATATTATTTTGTTTAAGATAATTAGTTCATTATATAATCGTGGAAGAAAAATAATTTAGTGTAGGATAATGAAAAAAAATAAAAGTGCTTGTTGAAGGACGTTATATATTCTTTGGGTAACTCCACTTGGTTTGTCGTAGAGGGATTCCTTGGAAGGATTTCTTCCAAAATGAGGGATTGAAGGATTAAGGGAGGGATGTTGGGAGATTATTTTGTAAGGTTTTTGTTGACCTAATGTGTCATTATATGTGTGAGGATGTGAGGGTGTGATTTCCCTTTTATTGTGGAGGGGGAGTGGCATTCCTGTAAATATTAAAAGGTAAACACTATTGAGAGGTATCCCTTTAATCATGTGCCTCCAAAATTTTTCCAATTTAAATGCAATGGACGATATGATATAAAAAGAGCTATTAAATGGATTTTGGAAATGTTTCTAGGATATTTGGCCCCTTAATCTAACGGTTAACCACTAGTTAAACTTGTTTTTACCTTAATCAATGTAATTAATTTTAATTTCATTCACTAGTTTTTTGTCAGAAATATGTTTGAACATACACGAAATTATAAATTTTTATAATTCCATATATGGATTCAGTTTTGTAAACCCATAGAATGGATGATACAATAGGTTTATATAGAGAAAATGTTCCAAAGATTAGAATGATTATATATCCAATATAAATGTCAAATAGATACCAATGTCCTATATTATATTTAAAATTTTATAGTTGAATTATTTATACATTATGAAAAAAATTAAAATATAAATTAACTACATAAATATATTAGATGAAAATTCCATTTTCAATTAAAATTCAGTTATTTTTCACTATTCATCAAAATATGAAACATCTATGAAGAATAACAAAATTTCACACAATGTAATATTTGATATTATCATTTTCGAAATTAATTTTATTTTATTAAAAAGAAATTATAATTTTCAATATTAGAAATGAATTTGGTTCACCATTGAACATTTAAAAAATAAACTTCTAGAAAAATCCCTCATTTTATTGATATAATTGTACTTATTCTTATCTTATACTCCTAAAATAATTTGGATGAATATAAAAAGTATTGATTTAATATATAATATATAAATAGTATTCAAAATATTCATCACAAGTAGTTATTTTAATTTATTGAGATAAATAATTCGGTACAAATAAAAATTGTTTTTTTGAAATGTAATATCGTTCTTTTCAAATAGTTATTATATTCATTTATAACTAATTGATAACCAATTTATTCATTTTATACACATTTTAATATCTTATTATAGCAAAATAGTAAATATTGTACTTAAATTCCATTCCAACAGGAACGTGTTAATTATAATAATATTATAATAGCAATATTAATAGTTTATTTTTGATTGGTAATACTCTTCCTTCTTTGTAATGAAATCATTTGAAGGAACTCAATATTGTGTGTAACACATGAAAAAAATAGTTTTGTGTTTACTAAAAGAAAATTAATATGTTTTTATAGTGAAATATTAACTTTTTACTGTGTGAAATGTAGAATATTGAAAATAATAAATTATTTCGAGAAATTTTTTTACAAAATATCTGGGTTTTACAATTTATAATCATGATTTTATGGGATTCATATAGTCTTGGTCCATGAGATAATTTTTTTTCATGGAATGATTTGGTTATGTGAATAATAACAAGGTGAAATATGAGAAAAAACACTACAACCCAAGTGAATTAGTTATTAGGATTTTATCATTCTATAGAATTGAGGCATGACACACCATAATAATTATTTTACACTATAATGAGTCTGACTATAAACTATAGAGGGATTATTTTTTCTAGAAAAATAAAATTTTCTAGGTTGTAAGATATTTTTTACAATGTAGATCCAATAAAATATATTTTGAGATACTCTAATATCTTGGGGTTTAGTTTTCTATGTATTATCAATCTTAGGGTCACATAATATCTATATGAATCATGGTAAAATATAGGTTAAATCGACAAGGTGATATGTATATGTGACAAATATTGGAGAGTATAAGTGGATCATCTAGTTTTCGATGAATTATTTGGATGATTATTTAGGAGAAGAATAACGGTTTACAAAAAACTAATTTTCTAGGTGCATGAGAGGTATGAGAAGGGAAGTATGTATAACTTATTAACACATGGTGTTTATCAAGGTATTAGAGTTAATGTAAATCATATTTCTCCATTCAATATACCCTTGATAATAAATTGAAATTTGGGTAGTAGGATTGTATCATTTTCATACAAAGGAGTATACATCCTATAATTAGGGTTAGTGAACCCTTTAAAAATCCATATGTCCTAATGTATTCTTTATAACTGAATCTCTCACAATCTAATCATCATTATTCTATATACATTTGAACTAACCAGTTACTTCAATGATGTATTTTTTGAGTTTTTTTGAAACCCGTTGTCACCCACTCCAGCAGTGGAATACATTCTCCTGGTCCTATTAGGGTCTTGTCGGGGGGTCTCACATCTGTGGCTATGTGGCTATGGGGTCACACATATAGGCTTTTGTATCATGGGAGATGCGTGTGTGTAATGTTGAAACATATTTTTACCTAACCCAAATTTAAAATATTTTTAAATAATTTTTAAATATTATTTTTAACATAAATAAAAGTCACCCTTTTAATTAGTGTAGTTCTTCTTTTGAGGTATTGTTTCGTCATTTCTTTTTTCCATTGAGTTGTTTTCGAGAAAGCAAGTGAAATTTGGGAAAATTACTAGAATCATTGGATTCACACCATGTATTACCAAGAACAAACCTTGTAATATTTCTTGGTTAGGAAGGGAATACAAGGAGTTTGGGAATTTCAGAATGGAAAATAGGAAAAACCAACTACGCTCTATGTTGTCATGTCGGTCTCTTTTGGAAAGTATGTCATTGAAAGTTAGCTACAAAATGAATAGTTAAACGATATAAATGACATATATTTGGTCTTACACACCGTATAGTTTATGTTATTCACTTAAAATGGGTATTAGCCTCATTTTCGATCATTATGGATAGAGAAGGCACGTGGTTCATGAGGCAGCAACACCAGAAGGGGATTTGCATCCCAGTTGATCATCTAAACTCTGAATCAATCACTTTAGGTCTCTTTTGAATCCAATCAGTGAGTGATCAATTACTATTGATCTGTTCTTGGTAATTTATATTCTCAAATAAATTATTTATGGATGATTAAATATCCTTGTTTGGAAGATATATATAATTCTAGCTTGGATTGGAAGTCCATGTTGGATGAGGAGAGTCATAATACGATGAGGTATGTGGTCTTGTTCCTTCCATTAATTTTCTGGTTGTTTACACATGTCATCATGTTGTGTTCCCATGTTTAGGGTGTATCTTGATTGATAACTTGACCCTAGTTAATACCTAATGAAATTTAGGTTATTTAGTAAATTAACGGAATCTTGTTTGATCTTATTAGGTTTAATTATGTGTCACCTTGTCCATTTTTTTCTCTCGGATGACCATTATTTAGTCCTTTGACCTAGGATGTTGATGCGACAACCATAGTTTCCCATTTTAAGGGTTTTTTAAAATGAAATTTATTAATTAAATTTTTTGTATGTGAAAATTTTTTTGAAGAATTGTGATGGATTAATTCACTCATTAATATTATTATATAAATTTTCCCACATGAGTTATTAAAAGCTAATGTAATGCTATAGTTTAATTAGAATTTTTTTATTGATAAAGGAAATGGGACCATCTGAGTTGGTTATTGAAAACCATTTGATAGTATAATTTACATGTGTTTTTTTACTATGCTGACATCTTGATATATCGGTCATGGCCCTCAAACTTGTTGAAATTCTTATACAATAGGTTTTACATTGACATATGCTAAAATACTGAAACCCCGGGATCTCCCTTGATTCTAAATATGATTAAATGCTGATACACCGGGCTTGTTCCCGATTTAAATATGCTGAAATTATTATACATCAGGATTGTCCCTGAGACATATTGAAATGGAATGACTTATGACACATTGTCCAAGACAAATAACAATCTGGTATTTGATCTTAACTTATATGGTTTAGATATCCTACTAAGGTATCTGTTGTGTTTACATTATATAAGGGGTTTATGGAATTAGTCCAGTATTCATACATATATAATTCAATTAAATTGATTTTATTAATTAACATGAAATGATTGTAAATGTATTCCAGTACTTGTAGGAATGTTTAGTTTTTTGTATCTTCTTGTTTGTTTTATTTCACTCTTGTATACTACTGCCGCATATACCGACTAAGACATTTAATCTAACATTAGGTTGTTTAACAGAAGGTTTTATTTCTCCCACCTAGTTTGGGTCATGTTTTGGCACCAAATATACTATATGGTTGTAGGTGTTGATAATTGAAAGTCCCCTTTTTAGATTCATGATTGTTTCTTAGGATCAGGAGAGCATGGGACCAAGCCAAGGCTTGCAATGCTGTTGAGTTCCATTTTGTTTTAAAATACATTGGTATTATGTTGTACTTGATTGTAGTGTGTCTGGTTTTCATTGTTCTCATAGATCATGTTACATGATGCATCATTTTGATATTATATACCTTCAAGAAATTATTATCTTTCATTGTTTAGTTTTTTACCTTAGTTGCATGTTTTTTTCATCTACCACTAATGTTATTATTTATTCCTCTATGTTACACTCTCCCAATGAGGGAATATTTTCCACCCTATCACACCCATTTCCCTAACTTCTAGTTTTCATCCTCTGACATTTGGTGAAATTCCCTTGAGGCTATGTGGACAAACGGGTACATGGTACCTGTTGAGTGGATTCTGCACCTGGTACATTACCAAGTGGTATCAAAAAATTTATTTTCTACTTTGTATTACAATTCGGAGACAATATATTGGGTGAGTAAGGATTTGGTTTTTGGTAATTAGTTGTGCCTAGGAGTATCTACATCATGTAGATGGAAAATACAAATTGCCTCAAATGAAATTGTGCTTTTGGATTTGAGCAACTACAGTTGATTAAATTTCACTATTTGGTGATGCACTTGTTTTTTGCTGTTATTATTGAAATTAGTTTGGTTCTATATTGTTGAAACCCAATTAGATGAGGGTAAACCATATCATGCATCATATAAACATTTGTTATAATCATATGTCATGCATTATGCCATGCCATAAAGGATGCATTAGAAGTTGAATGCTATTGTGATAGTTGACTTGATAGTTGTGCCTATTGTTGTGTAAGTTGGGTGAGGTAAATAACCATGGAAGTCATATTTCAATCTATAAGGAGGTTGGGCCCTTATTAATTGAGAAATGATTCACCTATGGAATGTAGATGTTAAATGAACTTATCAATTATTTGGTACATATTGGATGAAAATTTTATATAATTTTTGATGGTATGTTATTATTTGGTTCCAAACACTTATAAATGGGGAGTATGGGCCCTCAAAGATCTGAATTTGGCATCCAACTGGTAGGATTTCTCATGAACAACAGTTTTCTAGGAACTCTAGTGTTTTCTGTCATGATAAACGTAGTATAAATGTTGTGTATTTTACCCTAACACACCATGTGTTCTTTTTATTCAGAGGATATAATGTTCCATGATTAGGGATGAACACACTGTGTACCTTGTGTACATGTCGTGTTGTATTTGATAGTGTAACGAGCCGTGTGAGAGGAAACATGGGCATTTCAGTTTTGATCAGAACATGTTTTGTACTCTTGATACATGCCATGTGGCCTACCCATGAAGAACCATTGTGGATCTGGCCGTGTGGGTGTACTGGGCCAAGAGCATCGACTTAAGTTCACAATATGTGTATTAATGACATATCATGTACTTAGGGCCTTTACACATATAATAATGAGGAGTTACACGACCATGTAAAATTTTTTAAGGAACACATTGTGTGTCATATTGACACACCATGTAGCTGGGGTTGATACACACCCAGTTCGCCTGTAGAACACGACCATGTGAGAACTTAAAGGTATAGGTCATGTATCTTTCATGCATGTCCTGTACTTTACTTTTGAGAAATTTTTAGGATAGTTTCTTGTTTCGTTTATGTCACTTTTGATTGAAAAACCTTGATAATGTGTTTTGAACTGAGGATTGTTCATGTCCATGTAGAGTCATGCCTCCACGACAACCATGAGTTGTATGATAAAAGATCCTAGATGATTATAATCTAGAGATGGTAGGCCATGGGATACCTATGTAACCACATGTTGTGATAGTTTCAGAATATGAATTTATCCCAAATGTAGTTGCTAATGTACAATTTTGTGAATGTTTTGTGAGGTTCATGCAAACCATTCAAGGAGCACCACACGCTACCAAATCTATGGTAGGGTTGTTGTGTATCTTCTAACAGCAACACCTACCTATATGTTTATGGGATGTCAGACCACTGACTGTGGAATCATGGTTTGAAATAGTGATATATATCTTTGAGCATCTGGAGATGCCTCTTGATGGGAGGGTCAAGATCGTAGCATATATGATGTGTGATTATACAAAGAGTTGGTGCGATGTTATCACTCAAGAAGGGAATAATTAGGATATGGAATGGAAAGACATTAAGGTGGGCTTCTATTATTATTATTTTCCAGAAACAATAAGGGCTGACTAAGACCGGGAGTTCATGCACCTGGATTTGGGAACACTTTTAGTTATGGACTATTCTTCCCAGTTTACAGTGCTTTAGTGATTCGCACCAATTCTAATGGGTGATGATGTATAAAAATTTAGAAGATTCGAGGATGGTCTTGGGTTTGACATCTGATAACAAGTGAATGTGTTCAGGATGCCTTTTGACTATGATTTTGTTAGTTAGGATCCTATTACCAATCACATCATTTGAAAATATAGGTGTGCGAGACAGGGCGGTTCGGGACCGAGATCTGGTATTGTCTCGACTAGAAACAAGAATCATCATATTGACCTTTCTCATCGGGATATGAGAAGTCAAGAAACTATTTTCTGATATCCAAGTGATGTGATACAAGTGTGGAGGGATTGGGAATACAAAACATCAGTTCCCAATGGACCTGATCGAATGCCGAGATTACGGTAGGACGATCCATTTATAGTGGTTCGGCAGGACATTTTCACCAGCATCTATTAAGAGAGGGTCAACACCATGTCCACACTCTGGAGTGGGGTCAGAAGCTTCCCACCAGTCTGGGAACTAGAATACCATAATTTCATCAATCCTAGGGGGTTGTTGTTGTCATGGTATCTTGACTCCGGGATCTCAGCGTTAGTAGTGTAGGTCAACTCAGTGTATCCAAAAAGTATCTCAGGGCCATGGTAGAGTTCAGAATTATGCAGAACAACAAACCCAGCCAGAGTAGGATCTAAGACCTTCTACTGTCAGAGGTACTATTCTAGTGCCTCTGTTTTATCATCTTCAGTTTTTTGATACTGGTGCGACACATATGTTAATATTTATGGCCATCGTGGAAAAACATGGGATCTATGTTTATAATACGTCTGATGTAATGACACTAGACACTCTTTTAGGGTTTAAAATTGTAGGTGTGCATCATTTTAAGGAGTTTGACCTTGATATTGTTGGGTGTAACTTTTTATGGAACCTCAATATCTTAGAGGTGATGGAATTTAATTTAATTCATGGAATGGTCTAGTTGATTTATTTTCAAGATGTTATTTATTTCTCTCACCACAGGGTGAGTAACAAACCACTAAAGGATGTAGAGTTTCTACATAAGTAATAATGTTATGTTCATGAAAGCCGATCTATACCCGAGCATCGTGGGATGGGCAGGATGAAATCCTAGAATGCGATTTTATATCTGGATGAATAGGGAATATGTCTAGAAAATTTCCCTCCAGAGATTGATCATTTTAGTGAATCCTTCCCAAATGATTTCTCAGGATTACCTCTAGTCAGAGAGGTAGAGTTCAATATTGAGATACTTCTGTGAGCTGCACCAGTATCCATTACTCCTTACATGATTACAAGGAATGAGTTTCAAGAGTTCCATAGGTTATTATATGTTCTAGAAGATATGGGTTTTATCAGACCCAATACATCAACTTGGGGTTCACTGGTTCATTTCACAAAAAAAGAGGAAACCGCCCTTAATCTAATCATGGAATACCAGAAACTGAACCAAGTAACGGTTAAAAACCAATATCCCTTTCCACTTATAGATGACCAATTAGATACAATTTCAGAAGCTTGAGTGTTATCAAAGATTAAAATGAGGTCAGAATATCATCAGGTACATGTTCGACATCTATACATACCTTGTACTACCTTTCATAGTCGGTTTGACCTATAGCAGTACTTGGTTACGCCCTTATGTCTCAGGAATATGCCATCAGTTTTCACGGTGCTCATGAACCGAGTGGTACATCCTTAAATAGAATCTATTATGGTGGTTTTAACAGATGATATCTTGGTGTATTCTCTCTATCGATAATACCATACAATAATCCGAAGATCAATTTGAATACACTAAGAGATCCTCAGTTATATATTAATCTTGAAAAATACCACTTTTGGATGGAGGATATTCACTTATTAGGTCACGTCATCTCAATGACTGGAGTATATATGGACCTATAGATGGTGAAAGCAGTAGTTACCTACGAGCATCCCAATAACATTTTTGAGGTATAGAGTTTTAGAGGATAGGTGGTTACGAAATTCATTTTATATAAAAAAATTCCACTTTTTAGTGCTGATGATTGGAATGATTAAGAATGCAGTGATGCTTGAGTGGTAAGATTCTTATGACACAACATTTCAACAGTTGAAGGGACATTTGACTTCTATGGTGATAGTGATATTTCCAGAGCTAGACAAGAGTTACACAGTGTACTATGATGCATCTTGTATAGGGCTGGGAGTATTGATTATGTAGGGGTCAATTTGTTGCACACTAGTCTTGGCAGTTGAGGCCAGACGAGAAGAATTAATCGACGCATGAACTTGAGTTGGCTTCAGTTGTGCATGATTTTCAATGTTTGATACATTATTTATTGGGAGAGCATTTATGGGTGTAAAAAGACCAACCAAATCTCAAATACATCTTTACTCATTGTGATTTGAATCTGAGACAGTGTAGGTGGGTAGAATAATTTCAGTCATTTTATTTTGAGGTTGCCTATATGCCTAGAAAAGTCAATGTAGTGGCTGATGCGTTGATAAGAAAATCCCAAATATAGGTTTTGTAGGAGGTTATTGCTGAGCGGAAGCATATGGATTTGTTTTCTAAAATGCATTTTAGAGGTGCACACATGTTCGGGATTGAATTATCTTTCATCATTGGAGGTTACCTCTACCATACTCGACATAGGGAGGATGAGGTAGATATCAGATTATGAAGGCCTAGTTATATTAAAGAGTGTGGTAGGTGAGGAACCTCCTCCTAGATATATGATAGGAAAGTATGAATTCTTCTTCATCCATGGATGTGTGTGGGTTACAGGGGATAAACACAAGGAGATGATGTAGATGTTTAATGCTTTAGTATGGGATGTTCATGTAGCAGTAACCAAGATGTTCAATGACATACGCTATCAGTACTAGTGGTCGTGCATGAAGTGATAATTATCTGGTTTTTTACGAGGTGTTCAACAAGTTAGCAGATGAAGGTGGATCATTGTTGTCTAGCTAGGATTTTATAGCAGCTTCCCATTACTGAGTGTAAGTGGGATGGTTTTCAATGTATTTCATGATGGGGTTACCAAGCTCCCCTAGAAGAAAATGATGTTATGTGGGTTGTGGTTGGAAATCTTACAATGGTCTCTCATTTATTTGAAATCAAGGATACCTACAGTGGTGATAAGATCGGAAAGCTGTATATCCGAGAGGTGGTAAAAATTCATGGGGTCCCTCACTCTATCATTTCTGATAGAGATGTCTGCTTTACGTCTCATTCCTGGAAATGTTTTTTGAGGGATATGGGTACACATGAGCTTCTGAGTACAAAATACCACCCCTATACCTATGAAAATTTTTAGCATTTAATACAGGTTCTAGAGGACATGTTGCATGCATTAGTATTAGACATTTAAGGATTTTGAGAAAATTTTATACACCTAGTTGATTTCTCCTATAATAATAACTTCCAAGGTACTTTTCATATTTCTCTATATTAGGCTTTGTACGAGAGGTCATGCCGATCACCCCTATATTGGCTGGAGGCATGAGATGTATCTATGTTGGGACCTCATCTTCTCAAGAATATTAATGACCTTGCCCTATTGATTCAAAAGAGGATGTATACTATGTAGTCTCATCATAAATCATATGATGATAAGCATAGACGGACTTTGTAGTTTTAGGTTGGGGATAAAGTTTTTTATTTGTTGCATCGAGGTTCGAACACCATAGGATCAAGAGATAGGGTTAAAATTCTCTGAGATATTTAAGACCATTGGAGATTCTGGAGTGAGTCGGGTCGGTTTCCTATCAGTTATAGTTAACTCAGAGGTACTGAGCCAGGCATGACGTCTTCCATGTATCTTAGCTACAACGCTATAACCTAGACTCGTCTCACGATTTTCTTCTTGAGGAGGTTGAACATCAGGTTTGTGCCTCTTTTGAGGAGAATCTAATTTTTATAGTTGATAAAAGCATGAAGGTTCTTCGAGGCTAGTTAGTTCCTCTTGTATGTGTTATATGGAAACATTGTCGAGTACAGGATGATGCATTTGAGAGGGAGGCCGATGTATGTGCTTTGTGTCTAGATTTGTTCATAGATATTCCTTCACCCCCATTAAAAGGGAAATTTGGGGTGAAAGTGATTTAAAGGGGGAGTTTATAAGAACATGTATCTTCTTTTGAGGTACAGTTCCTTCTTTTATCATTTTCATTGAGTGGTTTTTGAGAAAACAAGGGATATTTGGGCAAAGTTCTGGAATCATGGAATAGAAGCCATGTATTCCCAAGAACATGTCTTTTAATATGTCCATGTATTAAGGTAATACATGGTGTGTGGAAATTTCATTAGGGAAAAGAGGAAAAACCCAACTACATGATGGGTACATTATAGTACAGGTTGGGTAGTCATGTCAGCAGGTTCTGGAAAGTAAGTCAATGGAATTCAGCTTCCAAATGAATAGTTAAATTCTATACATGCCTTGTATTTGGAATTACACACTGTGTAATTAATTTCTTTCGCATAAAATGGGAATTATCCTCATTTTCGATCATTTTAGATAGAGGAGGCACCATGTTCATGAGGCAGTAATGTCATAATGGCATTTGCTTCCTAGTTGATCATTAAACTTTGAATCAATCATTATCGATCTCATTTGAACCCAATTGGTGAGTGCTCAATTACTCTTGAGCCATTCTTGGTAATTCATATTATCAAATATGTTATTTAAGGATTAGTAAGTATCTTTGTTTCAAATATTTATACCATTCTAGCTTTAATTGGATGTCGAGGTTGGATGAGGAGAGTAATACTACGACAACGTAGGTGGTCTTGTGCCTTTCATTGAATGTCTTGTTGTTTACATGTGTTGTAATGTCACATATCCATTTTAATGGGTTCTATTTATAGAGAACATGAACTGTTTTAATACCTAATGAAATTTAGGTGATTTATTAAATTAATTGAATCATGTTTGTGATTATTTTGTTTTATTAAGGGCCACCATGTGGGTGTGTTTTCCCTCATATGACCATTGTTAAGTTGTTTAGCCGTGGATTCCGATGGGTATGCCATTGATTCCCCATTACACTGTTATTAAAAAATATATTAGGTAATTAAATGTTTTTCAAGTTATATTTTTTGTTAAAGAGTTGTGATACTTTCATTCACATGTTAGTATTGTTATACAAATTTCCCCACATGAGTTATTAAAATATAAATTCATGATATATTTTAATCAACATGTGTTACAGGTTAAAAAAAGTGTCCCCACATGAGTTGATTATTGAAAAGAATTTGATTGTATAAATTACATGTTTATTTATTATGCTGAAATGGTGATATACCAGGATTTTCCCTGAAACATGTTGAAATGCTTATACATCGGGTTTTACCTTGACACATGCAGAAATGAAGATACACTGGGCTTGTCTATGATTCTATATATTCTGAAATATTTCTACATTGGGCTTGTCAATTATTTTAATATGATGATATGATTATACATCGGGCTTCTCCCTGAGACATATTACAATGGACTGACTTATAACACGTCTGCCAAGACAAAGCACAATCTTGGATTCAGTCTTCACTTCTTCTTTTTAGATAGATTGTCAAGATATCTATTATTTTTAGTTTATATGGGGTATTAATGGTCTTAGGTCAGACCATGAAACTTATATAATTAAATAAATCTTAATTGATTAAATAACATGAAATTTATGTAAATTAATTCCAATTCTTGAAGGATTGTTTACTTTTGAGTACCTATCAGTTTACAACATTTCACTATTGTAAACTACTATTGCATATACTCACTAACAGATTGTCATAGACCATAGGTGGTTTCCTAATATTATTTAATTCTCAAAGCCTCTTTAGGCCATGTTTTTCACACAAACAGATTATAAGGTAGTAGGTGTCAACAAGGGGAAGGCCCCTTTTTCAAGTACTTGATTGCTTCTTAGGAGCATGAGTGCATAGGATCAAGAAAATACTTGTGATGATGCCGAGATTCATTTTCTTTTACTGCACTTTGGTATTTTAGTGTATATGATCGCATTGTATCCGATTTTCCTTGTTTTCATTAGACATGTGAAATGATCCATAATTTTGATATTATATGCCTTCAATCAATATTTATATTTCTATTACCAATTTTTTACTTCAGTTGCATCTTGTTTACTGGTTCTGCTATTGTTATTATTTATTACAATGTGTTTGACTCCACCAATGATGGAATAAATTTCCCACTGGTCGACAGCCTCTGGCATTGGGGGAAATGAGCATAATACCATGTGTCTTAATGGTTATGTGTCACCTATTGAGTGGCTTTCGAACCTGGGGCATTACAATCTGTTCTAGTTTAATAGTTCTTTCATATGTGTATATAAAGGTAGCACTCATAAAAAATTTATGTTTTTGGGTTCCCCAAATACATAATTTTTTGTGTACATTTATTTTTATTACAGTTTTATAACTTTGTATGTGTGTGTGTTTAGTTAACCATTATAGTAATATTATTACTCTATACACTATATATGTTGTAATTCCCTTAGGTTACATATCATAACTAATGGTTATAAAAGTTCCAAACTATTATGATAGCATCTAGATAATATGAAAATAATCTTTAATCATATTTCATATGGTTTTGATTCACTATTCTACAGGGATACAAATTGTGTTTGACTATCTGTTCGGGTGATCTCATAATCTTTAAGAGTTATTCTAAAAAATCTCAAACATGGTGATCTCTATTATATAATATTATATAGAACTTATAACTGTAAATAATATGACATGGTTTGGGTGACATTTGTTGTTTCAATATATGATAAAGTTTATTATTTTTCAAACATGATATTATTATAAATTATATCATTGATCACATATATTCATATACAAATCATGATAGTTTGTGTATTTGGTGAGGTATCTTGAGAGATGTTCATCATTGATGATATTAACATAATTGAATTATAATGAAATGATTTATCACTTTTCAGTATAATAATATATATCATGGGACAAATTAAATAGGATGGAAGTGCCTTAATTAAATTTAATACATTGGTAAAAGGTAGTAGTTTCATCTTCTATAGTATATTAAGGAATAAATAAATATTTGAGGCATCGTAACACAAGATATGAATCCTTCTATATGATATATCAAAATATAAATATTTATATTTCACAATATATTTTCCTAAGAGAGTTTAAAATTTCATTGAATTAAAAGACTCTATTTAAGCTTTTAGATGTGTTACTAGACAACACTCCCAATATATGAATGACACATTATTCACTCAAGATAATGGATTCTAGGGTCACATAATTTCAATGTATGGAAAATTATAATGAATTGGATTGTCAAAAATAGAAAGGTCTATGGAAGGGGTTGAGGAATGTACAAGTTTGAATGATCATGAGATAATGAATAAATTAAATTATATTTGAGTTTAGAATATTTTTTTTGGATTTAGTAACATTCATAATTCATATGTTATTAAGTTAATAAAAGAGAAATTCTAGTGAATGAACATTTAGTAATCATGCATCATTAAATATAATATAGGGAGATGAGTTCATTTAATTACTCATGTTATACCACATAACATAATATTAATGTTACTAGTAAGTTATAAAATTTATAGGATAATTGTGGCATTATTACAAGGTTATATGAATTGAAAATAGTTTATTTATAATTTTAATATTATTAAAGGAATAAAGATTAATATGATGAATTTTTTACATACTAATTTAAAATAAAAGAGTCCAAATTTATAGGGAACTTTTTATTCCATGAATTTGATAGATTCTCCATCATTTTTCCACTTCCTTAAGTGAGATATATGTATTTAGGGAAACCTAATCAATGATATCCTTCCAGGATCAATAAAAATGTTCCCGAAAAAAAGTGAGTATATTAATGTACCCTTTTTTCCCTATTATAGAACTTATATTTTTTACATAAATGCACACAAAAATATTTTAAGGCAAGTGTGGACAATCTAGAGTGTTCTTGAATTGAGGCCTTCAAGAAAAAATCATTTGGGATGAGTAGAATATACCAATTACCATTAATCAATTAAGCTATTGTTTAAATTTTTTCTTATTTAAATTAAATTAATTCCAATCATTGAAAATTCGTTACTCCAATATCAAAATTTTTCTTTCAGAAACAATCCACTAGAATATATTTATTTATATCGATTTCAACACTTCCACAAAGCACCCATTTTAAAAAAGTGGTATCAATGCGGCACATGAGCCTCAGCCTAGTTGGTGTGAACTCTTCAAGTGCATCCAAGAGACCTAGGTTCAAATCAAGGCAGAGGCTTATTTTTGGGTACTTTAGTAGTATTGTAGTAGATATTGTAGTAGTATTATCCTAGGTTGTAGATATGTAATGCAACAGGTACTGTAGAAGGGGATGTAGTGGATACTATGCATGAAATATAATAGGTAATGCTGAGTACTTTAGAATCCATAACTATGAATATATTTCATCCTTCAGGCCACTGGTTTAGTCTTGGGGACTTTCAAGGCCTTCAGACCACCCATGTCATTTGGGCTAGTAAGGCTTTTGGGCCACCTCAACATCTCCGCGTCACAAGAAATGTTTAAGCAAACAAAAATACTCGAAACGGAACTTGCTCTATATACGGATTTAGTGAAGGAATAGTCACCATAGTAGAGTTGTCTGGATATTTTTTAATGAGATGGTATTCCATAGGTACCATGAATGTACATCCCTGCATAGGAAATGTACCCTGAAAACCTTGAGAAGGTGGACATCATACATCATGATAGTTTGTGTATTTGGTGAGGTATCTTGAGATATGTTCATCATTGATGATATTAACATAATTGAATTATAATGAAATGATTTATCACCTTTCAGTATAATAATATATATCATGGGACAAATTAAATAGGATGGAAGTGCCTTAATTAAATTTAATACATTGGTAAAAGGTAGTAGTTTCATCTTCTGTAGTATATTAAGGAATAAATAAATATTTGAGGCATCGTAACACAAGATATGAATCCTTCTATATGATATATCAAAATATATATATTTATATTTCACAATATATTTTCCTAAGAGAGTTTAAAATTTCATTGAATTAAAAGACTCTATTTAAGCTTTTAGATGTGTTACTAGACAACACTCCCAATATATGAATGACACATTATTCACTCAAGATAATGGATTCTAGGGTCACATAATTTCAATGTATGGAAAATTATAATGAATTGGATTGTCAAAAATAGAAAGGTCTATGGAAGGGGTTGAGGAATGTACAAGTTTGAATGATCATGAGATAATGAATAAATTAAATTATATTTGAGTTTAGAATAATTTTTTTGGATTTAGTAACATTCATAATTCATAAGTTATTAAGTTAATAAACGTGAAATTCTAGTGAATGAACATTTAGTAATCATGCATCATTAAATATAATATAGGGAGATGAGTTCATTTAATTACTCATGTTATACCACATAACATAATATTAATGTTACTAGTAAGTTATAAAATTTATAGGATAATTGTGGCATTATTACAAGGTTATATGAATTGAAAATAGTTTATTTATAATTTTAATATTATTAAAGGAATAAAGATTAATATGATGAATTTTTTACATACCAATTTAAAATAAAAGAGTCCAAATTTATAGGGAACTTTTTATTCCATGAATTTGATAGATTCTCCATCATTTTTCCACTTCCCTAAGTGAGATATATGTATTTAGGGAAACCTAATCAATGATATCCTTCCCGGATCAATAAAAATGTTCCCGAAAAAAAGTGAGTATATTAATGTACCCTTTTTTCCCTATTATAGAACTTATATTTTTTACATAAATGCACACAAAAATATTTTAAGGCAATTGTGGACAATCTAGAGTGTTCTTGAATTGAGGCCTTCAAGAAAAAATCATTTGGGATGAGTAGAATATACCAATTACCATTAATCAATTAAGCTATTGTTTAAATTTTTTCTTATTTAAATTAAATTAATTCCAATCATTGAAAATTCGTTACTCCAATATCAAAATTTTTCTTTCAGAAACAATCCACTAGAATATATTTATTTATATCAATTTCAACACTTCCACAAAGCACCCATTTTAAAAAAGTGGTATCAATGCGGCACATGAGCCTCAGCCTAGTTGGTGTGAACTCTTCAAGTGCATCCCAGAGACCTAGGTTCAAATCAAGGCAGAGGCTTATTTTTGGGTACATTAGTAGTATTGTAGTAGATATTGTAGTAGTATTATCGTAGGTTGTAGATATGTAATGCAACAGGTACTGTAGAAGGGGATGTAGTAGATACTATGCATGAAATATAGTAGGTAATGCTGAGTACATTAGAATCCATAACTATGAATATATTTCATCCTTCAGGCCACTGGTTTAGTCTTGGGGACTTTCAAGGCCTTCAGACCACCCATGTCATTTGGGCTAGTAAGGCTTTTGGGCCACCTCAACATCTCCGCGTCACAAGAAATGTTTAAGCAAACAAAAATACTCGAAACAGAACTTGCTTTATATACGGATTTAGTGAAGGAATAGTCACCATAGTAGAGTTGTCTGGATATTTTTTAATGAGATGGTATTCCATAGGTACCATGAATGTACATCCCTGCATAGGAAATGTACCCTGAAAACCTTGAGAAGGTGGACATCATACATCATGATACATATAGTTTGGAGGAGCAGTTTTATGTACTCAATGTATGAGATGTATTCCTCTAAGAACATTGGGTCTTGTAATGTGTCACATTACCTACATTCCTTGTAAGGTTTTACCCTTAACCCTTAAAATGGGAAATATCTAAAAATAAATAAGTAATATAAGGCCTTCGGGCCATTTAGTCATATTAATGTTGTCTATTAATATCATAAATCAAAATTTTGTTTTAAAGAATTTATATTAAGGTCGTTGATATAGACCCAATGCCTCTAATTTTGTTTCAATCAATTATTGGATAATCAAAATATATCCATAAAAATACTACTGATTCGTAAAAATATAATCATAGTACATTGGTATATATATTGTCACAATAAATATCACTAATGTACTTAATAGGTACAAATAAGTCACTTCTGCATATAGTCTGTGGGGGTCAAAAATATGTGTCTATGAGTTAATAAAAAATAATAATAAGGGGGGAAATGTTAAAAAAAATAGGTATTAGTGAATGGTTATTCTTCGCAAATTTTTTATTAGTGGTCACCCCACCTTGTGGCAAGAAGTAGTGCATTAAATAAAAAATGATAAACTTGTTTGGTCAGGAGGGTGCCCCATGCCTACCCCATGTTCCCATTTGATGACCTAGTATCCAGTCATATCAAAATAGCTACGACAAATCGATTCTAGGACATCTTAACCTACCAAGTCCATTTTCTCCAACCATGCACCAAGAATCCCTTCTCGGGGGGGGGGGGGGGGAGGGGTAAATTCCATGATGTCCAAAAATATGAAAAAATCTAAAAATTTTCTAAAAATATTAATATTTTAAAATAATCATCACAACTCCAATAAAATAATAAATTTTTTAATTAAAATTATTTTAATAATTATTAATTAAAAATAAATTATTTTGATTTAAATCTTTTAAAAATTTAGTGCAGGATAATCAAAATTAATGCAGGCTGACTATTTATAAGATTAACTAAACAATGTATGTCTAGTGTTCATTATTTCTATATTAAATTAATTAATTATGGAAATTTTATAAAAATTGATTAATAAATTAATATATTTGCATCATCCCACAACTATAATATATGTATAATGGGTTTTTTCATAATAGATATTAATTTCAATTATCCCGCACTCTTAAGATTGGGTAACTACTGCAACATTAGTATGATATGACTCAAAGAGATACCGCTACTATCTCAGTTGATAAATCATCCACTCAATGGATTAATGGTTGGATGTTTTTGAATAATATAGTACATAATATTTTCTAAATCAAATTAAAAATCCAAGTGGATGTAGGGTAGAAACCATTTATTGATAATAATGATGTGAATCAAAAACAACGTAAAGTACTAAAAACTAATACAAAAAAATTTGGTTGAATAATTGTGATGATGTGTATTTAGAATAAAGAAACAAGTATAAATATATAGGATACCCTGTAAAAACATAAACAGATAAAATTAAGACTAAACAAGAAATTGATCTTATGGTTCTAAACTTAATAGAGTTGATGAAATATCTCAACTCTTGTATCAATATTAAACCAAGATATTCTAAAAACATTTGTAATATGTCAGTTTAAAATCATAAATCACATTGACTAATCAAACATGCATAGTGTAATCTTCTAATGATTGATAATTCTATAAAAAATATATAAATAATTATTAATAAGTGAATAATTAAACATTAACCTTTATCAATTGAGGCACTTATGTTGAGAATAAAAAATAATGAGATCTAATAATGTTCACTCATCAGTAAAATTAGTAGGGTTGGAATAATGCTCATAAGTAATGGAACCTAAGAATAACTATAAGAAAAGAAGAAAATTATCATTTAGTAAAAAAACTTGTAGTTTTCTATTTTGGTGAAGAGTGGATTGATTATAGGCTACCAAAAATAATTCAAATGTATGATAATTTTTAAATTAATTTTTATATAAATTATATATAAAGGTAGTGAAACAATCAAATAATAACAATAAAATACCCTAAATAAATCTTGAACAAGAACACAAAATAAATATTCAAATAAATTCACACCTTCCCAAATATGTGTTTAATTACACATACTCAAAAACCAAAATAGAAGAAATAGAGGAATTATAGAAATCTAAAATATTCATCACTTTTGAGATCCATCCGTCTCTAACATGAAATTCTATAGTCCCCTTCACAAAATTGATACACCCCGCCTCTAGTCCATCTCTCCTTCAGTCCAAACCATTTTATTTATAAGTGTGATCCCCTATATCCAATTCTAAAATTATTTAAGGAGCTTTAACACCACATAAAATATCTCTTAATTGAATTTATCATCTAATTCTATCATTATTTCTATAATTATTCATAATACAACTAATAATGAAATTTTTTACATTAGTATAATGGTTGAGTGAATCATTTTTCCCATCATCATTGATTCATATAGTTTAATAATTTGTGTTAGAAAATTTATAACTACTTTAAACCTTATTCTTATTTTCAAAATAAGCTTCCACAAGCAACGAGCACTAAATCCAGGTTCTCAACAATACTATACACTTAGGTGGGTGTCAAGTAATCTAGTATCAATCAAATATCTTGTTATATATAAGGAAAATCCCCAAGCCCAAAATTGACTCTAATATGATTAATGATTGTTGATATGAATCTCAGGCTACATAAAAGGTCATCCTCAGTTGGTCCTCCCTAAATTCTGGTTATGAAAATCAACTCCTTTGATGTGTTGTGATTCAATGATCAGGATGTTAAAAGAATGGAGGTGGAAACCAATAATTATTTTAGAATGAATAAATGATAAAAAAAATAATCTATACACCCCTCTCTCTCTCTCACATGGATCTATCTCGACTCTGAAATATGGTAAACCTTAGCTAGTTCAGATAATTAATGATAGAATATTCCCAAAGACCTTATTTTATAAGAATGGTGGATGGTGTCAATTTTGACAGAACTACCCCACTAACCCTCACCAATCCCCACCTACCATTCAGTTTTATAATGGATTATAATGGAACAGGATTTGAATAAGAATATTGTGTTGAATCAATGCTATATGTATTCCATTATAGGAAATTATGTTGAACCAACCATCAACCAAGGTATTTGGAAATATAATACATCAACTCTCCACCATACAATTGTAATCTACTAAAGCATATGAAAATTTAAAGCTTCTCCTGATATAAAAACATTGAAAAAATAACCATTGAGTTCACCTACATATGGATCTACATATTTATAAGATGCTTTTGAACCCTAAAATTATGTATCCAATGGTAAAGAGTGTCGATGTGTTTCACCCTGGAATGGTACATCAAAATATTACTCAATTGCAATGAATTTTGAATATCATAACGAACCCTATAATCCTACATTATGAATCTAATATCCTAAATAATACACTTTATCTATAATATCTCCTTTCTTTCATCCTAATTAGCAATTTCATATACTTTCCTCAGGGAGAAGGAAACACACTTCTACAACCTTGATTTCTATGATATGGCTCCCCCTAAAAATATATATATGAATCTGGATATAAAATTCATACTACGAGAATCTCTAGACATATATGCATTGGAATACCCCACCAAAATATAATCATGTCTCCTGTATCATAAAATTAACTTTGAAGTACCCTTACTATGCCTCATAATTCATTTTACTAAATCTCATAATGATGTTGAGATGCTACCAAATCATTAATATCAATAGACATGGATGAATCCATGAGCTATATTATCTTTATTGTATCATCCCTAATTATCTACAGGCCATTAACATAAGGAAGAATAGAAAAAAACTTACCATCCAAAAGTCTATAGAATTAAACATTCTAGTTCTCATGTGTGTGTTTATACCAATAACATTCCATGAATGATTCAAAGTTCTCATTCAACAACTTGGGAGATTGTTTCAGTCCATAAAAGATACTATATTATTTTAAAATGAGATTTTCATGTCTAGAAACCTCAAAATGTTTAGGATTCTTCATATATATCTCCTCATATTGGTTTGCATAAAGAAAAGTTATCATTAGATCTGACTGCTCAATAGAAATTTCTAACATATCCACCAATAAAAAATTGACTTGGGTTGAATCTATCTTCACCATGGGTGAAAAAATATTATAAAATTCCACTCCATTCATTTGAATGAATCCCAATACTACTTACTAAGCATTGTGATTTACCTATTTTTTTCTTCCATAATTATTCATCCTAAACACCTATTTTATTATTAGTTCCTTCTTACCTTTGGGTAGTTCTACAAAATCATATGTATTGATATTCATCAGAGTATCCAATTTGTCCACCCATAAAAGAATCCACTTGAGTTATTCAGGACAATACATAGCTTCCTGGTTTCTTTGTAGACCCCACTCATCTATCAGTAATAGATACTCCAACACCAAATATTTTGTTGATAAAATATTTCTCAGGAATATCTCCAAACATTTAAAATGTTATAATTGGGATTCACAATTTACCAATGTTATTTTGAAGGTCTGAAAACATATTTTGTAGAGGATTGAGTCTCCCATAACTCAATATCCTCCACAACTACATCTTGGTCCACTTTTAATGAGACATTTTTCACTTCCTCTTCTTTATAGATATGTGGTGATGTTACATGTGTTGGATCATGAATTGAATCCAAAACACTTTCTCTTTTACATGTTCTATAATGTTTAATGTCATCAATCATATTGATTTTATTTGATATGAACTATCTTCTTCTGATCACCTTCGTCCCCTTAGGTTCCCAAAACCTATATATGAACTAATCTTCTACACATTGTATTAAGACTCATAGAGTAGGTCTCATTTATGGATTCATCCTGATCTACTTAGATACACATGAACAGACCAAAAATCCATTTTTATATAAATGAAAGAATATGGGATATTTACAAGACCATATACATTATGGAATCTAAATATTCATTAGTTCTAATTGTGATCTATTGATGATGTAGCATGCAACCTAGACAGCATTTCCCTGTAATAGATTTTGTAGCTTAACCAAACTCAACATGCAACTAACCATCTCCATGATTGTTCTTTTCATACTTTAAATAACTACATTGAGTTGTGGGATCATGAGGCCGACCACTCATATCAGATTCCATGAATCCTATAAAAATAATTGAATTCTTTAGATGTTTTCTCTCCTCAATTCTCTCAATGAAGAAACATCATATTCTTTCCAGTTTCACACTATACCATTAAATTGACCACCCTTGTGCAGTCTTCTAATTTTCATCCACCAAAATAAAACCCCCAAAATATATGATACATCATCAATAAAGTATTGTAAATACCTATTAACTAATTGTAAATCAACATTTATGGTTCCACATATATCATAGTTCACTAATTACAATAATTCAGATCTCTTTAACAAAGATGTATTGTCTTATAATTTATGTTTCTTCCAATAAAAAAAGTATTTTCAATGATAAAGTGATTCGCCATTGTTAACACTAATTTTATACTTCATTATTTAGGAATATAACCATGTATACCTCTTATGGTCGATTATCCTCCTCTTATGGTTGATTCTCCTCTGCTATATATTTTATGAACTCTATCCTTTAACCATGTTTATGTTTTCTAAAGATAATTTCACATAAATTTTTTATAAAGTACCATATATGTGTATATGGGTGAAGAAATGTCTCCATTAACCATATTCCATGCTCTATTTTTGAAGATTTTGTCATTGAATTATCAATCACAAAGTATTCAAGATAATAGGTTTATATGATGACAAGGAACATAATGAGGTGATTATGTATCCAATTTTCATATTGACCTGGAAATCAACCATGATAAGAATCTCCACCAAACATGTGTTCATCATCATTACTACTCCAAAATAACCATCTTGATATGTCATGAAATACTAATGATGTTGAGTGAAGTTGTAAAATTTTATCGCATCAACAACCAATTATGTGTCCTAACATAATGTGTGAAAGCTTGTTTCTTTTTTTATCTAGATCAAAACATGTATTCTTCTATGACAGGGACTTGATTGTATCCATTTATTCTTATTATGGTTTTTAAATTTTCCCTTTTATTATAAGAAATTAGTTGTTCTTCTTCATGTGTCCGTCTATGAAAAAATTGTATCATTTTTATGATGGTATCCTTCAATCTATGAACATTGTATATCTTTTTATTTTTTTATCATTTCTAGATCATCAGACACCTCTTGGGGAAGGTTCCTCCCTTTTATTTCAATTTTGTAATAATTAGTGGAGAATTTTGAAATGATGTGTGATTATTAGAATAAAAAATGGTTATAAATTTTGGAAGCAACACTTGGATCATCGAAATTATACACTTATTGATCATGATATGATAATATCATTGTCATTTGCAAAGATAAACCATTTATGTGGAGATGATGTGGTACTTATGTGTCCATATTAGAGAAGCAAACAGAAAAATTAAAGAAATGTCACCGGTGATGGAAAGGTGTCATCTTCTCTAGAAATATAGTACAGTATCATATAAACATTGAACAAACTTTTAACAAGAAAAGGGAGATTGTTTTATATCTATTTTAAATTAAATTTTCACTATTTTAAATTCCTCGAAATGAAATTTCAAAATCAACCTTCAAAACATGATTCCATGTAACATGAGGACTCCTATAATTGGAAAATATTCATTACTCTATATCATTTCACCACTAAAAGCTCTGGTACAACATGTTTTCATTTACTGATCAAGAAGAGAATAGATTGGAAGGATAAACAATCCTTTAGATCAGCATGAATAATATTTATAAAATAAATCATATCTAAACAACATTAAAAAAGAAATCTCCCTAATATCACAAATAAAATAGTCTTCAACTTGTTATATGGATGAATGATCAAAGGGCCCCAGTGGCCTCTATTTATTATCATGAAGGGAGGTTTCAGGTTTGATATAACTGCCCACCAATCCCCACATAACTTGGACTTCTCTCATGGTTTACTGTGGTAGTGGATATGTACATGAATAATGTGTGAAATCCATATTTGTAGCCTCAAACAGAAATAATATTTGGTGCACCAACCACCAACTAAGGAATGTATAAAAATACTTTATTTAGAAAGATGATCTTAAATCCTTAATTTTTATCATACTATAGTGATACTAAACTTAATATAACTTTACCTTGTATTATCAAATTAAATCAGTTTATCCAGGAACCATATTTGTTTCTTGATTTCATCTAGCCGTAATAAGTGTTCTCTAGAGAGGACATATTAACGTCAGCTATGGTTCAGTATCTACAACTCCCACATGGAACTATATTAATGATCTATGTAAATCATAGAATATATATATATATATATCTTCATTGAGATATTACATAATTCATCTAGTGGTAACCCCTCAAAATTCCTCAATTCAAATCATTCGGTACGATCTAGGTCCCCTCCATTGATAAAATACATGAAAAAAGTAGTCATAAGTTAATAGAAGTTGTTAATATCACATAATTACTTCATCAAAGATCTATATTAGTGTATGAAAGACTTTAGTCATCATTGTGCTCTCTCCAAGGATCTTCTCTGTTAAATGTTTAAATCTAGATCAGTGATGAAATTTCTTTGGAATCAAAACATTGTATCCTCAGTCATCTTAATTAACTAAACACCACTACATCCATCATACATTATTCACTCGGTTTCATCAATCTCACAACCTCAGTCATTTTTCAATGAAAAATCTCTTGTTCTATCTTCCATGGTGAATATTTGGCTCATCATCATTCTCTAAAGTTATAGTGAAAAGATTTGATTGGCTTGTGGTTTTCATCATCTCTTTCTAAGTTCATTTTTAACTAGAGAATGTTCTATATAATCATTATAAGGCTTTATATAATCATGTTTTCAATTATGGAATGCGACCCTTAGAAAAACATGATCTTTAAAAAAAATCATCATCCATGTGGATGAAGAAATAATTATTACACAAGATTGTTATCCTTACAAGAATTAATCATATATATGGGATTTTTAAAATTTCATCCTTCCATGAATTAAAAAAAGATAGAATGAATATATTGAAAATTAAACATCAAACAGAATTATATAATGATATAGTAGATAAAGAATGATATTCCAACAATTTATATGTAAGGGGAAATCATGGGAATATGAAATAAGTTATTCCTTCACAATACCATTCAAATAAATAATTTTTCTTAAAAAATATAGATCTTATAATTTATAAATTTTAATCAATGATTTTATTTCAAATATTACAAAATTAACTTTTATTAAAAAAATATTTTTAAAGAATAACATTTTCAACAATAAATTAAATAATATTTGATAATGCCTCTTTATAAGAACAATTAAACATTAAAATTCAATTTTTTTTCAAAAATATATTCAAAAAACCTATATAAAATTTATGCCACATCAATTTACCATTTCAAATTCCTATTGATAAATCATGTATTTATCATATGCATATTGTATTATTTTTATACACGTATTGTGTATGTGCAACCACATATAATAATAATCAAGCTTCCATGTATAGTTTATTATTGGCATTGTGAATTGTTTTATGCATGTATCATTTATATGTTACTCATTAGAATGATAAACAACCATGCATAGATAAAAAATTTAATATGGGGTGAGTAGTTCCTATATGTTTATGATTTTGTTTTGACTCCAATCAAATTGTAATAAAAATTATAAATAGAAAATAACTTTATTCAATGGGAAAAAACATAAAACCCCCCAAATTCATATTATGTTAAATTTTTTCCATCACATGAATATTAATAAAATCATATGTTGTGATCATCATCCTTAGTATATTGTTTCTTTAACTGTTGGTGTGTTATTATAAGTGTGAGGAGTCAAATTAACAAATGTTTTTTTGTCAAATAGAGAACCATAGCTATCATACATCATCATTAAAGGTAATTCATTGAGTAAATCCCAATTTAATATTTTCATGTGTTTTTAATCAACTCAATAAATCAAGGACCCATGAATTAATGTATATGGAAAACAAAAATCAAAACATAAAACTATTTCAGTAGTGACATATCCAAATAAAATTATGAGGATGTATTTTAAATGATAATTTAAATTTGAATATTCAAGTAATATATTATTCAGAATTTATAAGATGGTGGATTGTATGATTTGAGAAAATAGGTGGAGACATTTAAGGACATTAAGGATATTCTCTAAAAACAATTTACTAACAAGTTTATAGCCCCCCCCCAAATGATTGAATCTAGTAATCTCACTTCTGATTAATGGGTGGAGGTGGAATAGTTACAAGACTAATGTTTTATGGAAATATGTAATGTGACCAGAAATTGGTAGTCTATATGATGTATTTGGATAATGTAAATTATTAGTTTTTCTTGATGATTCTAACATGGTAAATTATGGGAGAAAAAGAAAAATACCTTAGTTTTTCCTATAAATGATGAATATTTTTTTCTTGATAATGGTTTTATGATAAAAGGGAATAAATAAGATTACCCAAGGATCATATGTATGCTTCTTTTTCTTGAGTTTTTGTTGGTTTCACTGTTAACCTGAAGGTGATGTCGATGTGGTGAATGTGTTTGATCATATGATGAGATAACTTTAGTCAATAGTGGATTATCAAATTCTACTTATAATGATCCAAAGGAAGTGGAAATAATTTAATAGTATAAGATCTACTATTTTGAAACCATGAATTCCTTGTAATGGAAACAATTCACACATTATAATCATCTTTCAATTCCTTCAATTAAAGTATTATAGTGTTTCTGCCATTGATTATGATTCATGTCTTAACTATTTAATCGTGGTTTTTTCTTTTTCATTCATTTCATTTGATCATTTTCTTAATCAAATCACTTGTTTGTTCCTTTATAGGTGTGTGTTTCAATGTCGTAAATTAGGTATATTTATCTTTTATGTACAAATATATTGTTAACACTAACACACTCTGGTACCTTGTTTTCTTCCAGTACATTCTACATAGTAATGTTTTGGATTCAAAAGTTAGTTATGGTACAGAAAATGTGTATTAGTGATTGTTTAATGAGTTTCAATTATCTAGATACTATAAAATTTCATTCAGATATCTGTTCATTAGTATCATTATTCCCATTACCTTGTTTGTGAATTTTGATATCTAGTTCATAATACCTCTTACATGTACTAAAATTTAATGTGAATTTACTAAATTTGGATGATATGTCATTGAATGGGGGTATAGTTTAAAAAGAGGTGTTTGATTATAAAATTGTTTTATTCTAGATGATAGAGATACTGGTCTAACTCTTGTATAATGAACTTCACCTACCATTGATCGGTACAAATCAATTAGCGACGAAGAAGGAAGAACATTAAATAATGAAAAAGAAACCAGTAGTGTTTATTCAAATTTAACTGTTATAGATCGTGTATTATAATATTTGGGATGGAAAAATAATTTTGAACTTATGAATAATATCCCTTAATGGTATGTTGTTCTATACATGATGAAAAATGATTTCCTTTTACAATAGTTGTTTAATATAATGACGTCAAAAGTTAAACCAATGTTAGAATACATAAATGATATAAAAATTATTTTAAGATAGTTATAGTAATATAATGTGATCATTAGATATCTAATGTGGGATTTTTTGTAACTTTCATCACTCCCTGGATTCTGGGTTGTGATGGTTACTGTGATGAGTAACTCAAAAAAAATGAATTTCTATTTATAGGCATTACAAATATAATTTCAATTAATGGAATTTATAATCAAAAGATACATGATTATTTTTAAAATTACTATAGTGTATAAAGATGGGGACGTCCCATAATATGTAAGAGTTGGTGAAAAGTGAATGGAAGAATATGCATCTTAGTATAAGGTTGTCCTATATTTTGTAAATTTGGATAAAAAGGCCACTATATAAAATACTGAAATCAAAGGATAGGGAATATATATGGTTGAATATTGTAGAGATCCACCATGTCACATTCATCATGGAATGTTAGATTTTGATATTTATTTCAGTAAACAACTGAGAGGATAGGTATCTAGAACAATGCTTTAAAAAGATTCAGAAATGTGTATCTTGTTGATGATGAATCTCTTAAGAGTGTGAGTGTTGAAATCCCGATTATCAAAAATGGTGTTTGATATTGTGTTTTTTCTAAATCAAATTTCATTTGAGAATATTATAGTAATTTAATCTTTTGTGATTTTTTTTAAAATCAAGTCTTGTAAATTTTTATGTTTATTCTTGCTCATAAGGAATCAAATAGTAATTACCATCTTGGGGAATGTTTTCAAATCTGAATTTATTTTGGGGATTTTAAAATATTAATTTGGTGAAATGGATGAAGATTCAGTCAATTCAGGTATATGTTCATGAAAACGAATATTTTATAGTGTGTGTATGTAAATAAAGGCTTCTGGTACTTGTTAAGAATACATTCCGGAAAGAGAATATTTTGTAAGAAATCAACGAGAAGGAATAATTCATGAAAAAAGATATAGTTGGATACAGTTTGTGATATGATTTTGTTGTTAAAATGATGTCCTATTTTAATAAAATAATCATGATTGGTTAAAGTTTGCATGATTTTCATGATGGTGGGGTTGTGAATGGTTTGATATTATTAAGGGGACATGTTTTGTGGGAACGGAAAGGATTAAGAGAATGATAAATTCTTTCTATAAATAAGAAACTATTTTTCATTATGAAGAGCTTATAATTGAATATACAGATAAGTTATAATTTCTACGTTTCCTTATAAGGTTTACATTAATATGATCCATTCAAAATAACTATTATGTGATAGTAATTTTCATGTATAACAGACAGTACAAGGATAGGTAATTTTTATGAAATTTTTCTTTACTAAAAATATATTGGAAAAAGAAGTAGTTGAAAAAAAATGAATTATTTCTCAAAATATCTATTATATGTTTTCATTATATGGTTCAACTGTGATTTACAAATACTTTGGTGAATCATACTATGATATTTATATGGATAATCAAAACACACTTTTTGATGATATGGATGTCTCCTTCAAGTGTATAAATTGAGAACACATACTTCCAATGTAGTCGGTAGATAGGGACTCAACATATGTCTTCATAGAATGGTAGTACACTCTAACTTGAACTAAATTATAAATTTAGTTATCCTAGAGTGGTCTAACTAGGGATGAAACATTACATCAACTAATATAGTGACAAAATAGTTGGATTTTTGTAAAACCAGATTGATTTGAAGGTGATTAGTTAATATAGAACCAAATTTATATGAAAATAACTACATATATATATATATATATAAATTTGACCTCTTGGTGAAGGATGAAAAGAATAAATATCATCATAATAATTTTGGTCATATTAATATTTTCCCTCATGATAATATTGCTAGATTCGTCAGCAAAATCTTTGATGTTGCTGGATAAGTTAATGGATATTTTTAAGAGATATTATATATTGATATTAGAAAAAATATCACTAGAATAATTAAATCTCCTTATAATAAAAATATATTTTCTCCAAAATAGAGTAACATTTTATATATTTTATTTGATTATATATAGAGTATTTTTTTAATGATAAATATGTGTTAAGTTATAATGAATGATGTGTCACTCAAATAACAATAAAAAATTCAATTATATAGAGAAACATGACATTGATAAAGGTGGTAATGAAAAATAGGATATTACTGTTTAATTTCTATCCATTATGACTAGAAAATTACAAATATGGAATGTTATTTTTGATGTAAATATACTCCTTGAATGCATTTTATGTGTAAATGTTAGGAATATTATGTAATAGTAACCATGAATATTTAATGATAAAAAAAAGAGAAGAATTATTATAAAAGAATAATGATAGGATATTCCCTCTAAAATGCACTTAAAACTAGTTAATTCAACAAAAATAATTTTTATTGTATGAGATTTTTATTAAAATAATAAAATAAATAGGGGATTATATATTAGTGGATGAAACCAAATTTAAATTATGTAATGAAGTGGATTTTTTTAAAAAAAAATGCATCAGAAAGGAAAGATGATAAGGAGCAAAAAAGTGTTTTCCAACTCAATGGGAACAAGAGGGGATGTTTTGGGATCTATAAATTCAAATTATAATGAATAATAAAGTTTTTCAATATTTGATGGAATCTTTATAAAATGTAAATCAACTTGAAATTGAGAATTACATTCCATAAATATAATTCAAAAATTAATCAATCTGTTAAATGATCTAAAATGAAAAAATGAACCACAATCTAATGATTGAAGAGCTAGATAAAGTAATTGATGATATTAGTAATTTTGTAAATGAGTAGAAAAAAATATTAAAACTCTTTAAAAGTAACAGGTAGCATTAATTAATACATTTTATTATGAAATAATACCAATATATTCAAAGAAGAAGCTTCACATTAGGATATTATTAGATGGAGAACTATTACAAATGGTTATTAATGGAATATAAGGTCTTTAGTAAATTATAAAAGGGAAACAAAATTGGTTCAAAAATAAAACCATAGTTACCTTCTAGATTTAGGTATGAAAATTTATAAAAGTGATAGATCTATAAAAGGTGAAAAATAAAGATGGTGATTCAATTGTCAAATCTAAGACACCAATTCATAGAAAAAATAAACTTCTTACAAATACAAATTTTAGGGTTCAAAAAGAATTTTAATATTTCAATATTTATATAAAAACCCAACATGATTTATGAATGCTAAGAACAACTAGAGGATTAATGTATGGGAAATATTTCATATTATGAAATATTTATTTTATAGGTTCCTTATCCACATCATGTCTTACTATGAATACTTGAGGAGATATTTAAATAGTTAAAAACCTTAATGTTTGGAAATATGAATGAGTCTTTACCCTTCATTTCAAATAATAAATTATTTCTATGGATATTTTTTTATTATTAAATTTTTGGATATAAATATTATGATTTATATAAATGACAAAATGGAGAATATCATTGTAGGAGACAAAAAAATTGTTTTTTGAACAACTTTAAATGATTTCATTGAGTAACAAATTCACAATGTTGGAATATTTTAATTACATTAATAATACTACATGCTCTTAATAAAAATAGATGATTCAATAATATGCCTAAAGTCAATATGTATTTTGAACCATGGTTAACAAAAAGGGAGAGAAGGAAAAACAATTACAAATAACTCTTGATTTTGTTAAGAAATGTTAAACTGATATCCTTGATAGTGGTATCTCATTATATAGTACTGGAAAAATTAATGTACTAAAAAATTTGAAGGTATGAGTTTAAGGAGTACTGTTTTTTAGTAATGAATGTATTTTGAAAAAAAAGGAGGTGTAAATACCATATTATGAAGATATTATCTAGAGAATATAGAAGTTTTATAAATGTATGGTCTTTAACATGTCCTCCTGAATGTATGAAAACATTACTTCTATGGACCTGAGTTTTCATTCAACCAAAATGAATTCATGACCAAAGAAGAGGTTGAGAAATCCATTATGAAAGGATATAATATTATTGGAAATTATATCAGGTAAAATTTTAATGAGAATTTATGTATCCTAAAACTGGAATATGATAAAAACATGTGGAACTAGTTGAGGAACACAGTCACCCAATGATCATGGAGACCTTATACAAGTTAAAGGTTGTAATGTATTTTCCAAACATGAAGTCATATTGAGAAAATGCAAGCATTTCATTGATGAGGGGAAATATGGTATGATGTATGTATTAGAAGAAGAAGAAAATGGAGTCTAATCTAATTTATCTAGTTCAAATGGATGTTTTTTGTTTAATTAATTAATTAGACACATTTTGAGTGATGTATTTCTTCCAATATGATAATGTTTATCGTAAAATAGTTTTTTGATGTTCTAGAAGATGAATATAGAAGTCATAAAGTTCTTAAAGAGGTATCACTAGAGATTTTGAAATGATATCACATGAGCTATTGACATATTTAAATATAATAATATAATTGAATAAATATAAATTGAGATGGAAATAACATCATGATATATGTCTTTATGAAATATTTAGCCTCAACAATAACACTATAGTAGAATTAGATTTTTAACTAGAAATTCTGAATGTGAAGAATATTAGAAAATAATTTCTCAGTGATAATACCATCTCATGAAACTAATGGAAGGAGGTTTTTAATGTAGTAGTTCATTGACATTGTTGGTAGGTATGAAACACATGGGAATAGTGGAAAGTATAAGAAATTTGTTATGGAAGGATGACCTAATTGATTCATTTTTGGGTCTTCAAAATATTACTCTTCATTTTAAATAACGATGTAAATTAGGGTAAGTATGTTGATTCTGTATAAAAAAAAGTGTCTTCATGATACCTAATGAATATTTAGTCTATAAAATCATTCACATATTTCAGACGAAAATTTTAGAGAATAAATATACTAGAATAATTGAATAAAAAAATATAATGAATTAATTAGATAAAATTTTGAGGGATTAATTGAAGAAGATGATCGAGTTCATAAAAATATTGTGGCGTTATATTTTTTCCAAAATAATAAAGATTTTAAGTATAAATTAGATGATTTGGTGAATCTTATCAATATTCATCAAGAATATCAGATGATAATATGATATTAGAATTTGATTAATCTAAAATAATTAGAGATAAGACCCCTTCAATATAGACCTTAATAATCAAGAAAGTCAATAATGATTGCATAATATCAATATTAAAACAAAAATAATTTTTTGATGATGAAATATATGAATAATGGGTTAGATCACAGATGAAAAATAGGATGAAATTGACATAAATCAAACATGGGAACATGTAAAGAATCAAAATTTTTAAAGTGTGATCAGAATGATGTGGATCTTCAATATTAAATTTTATGAACATGGAAATGTGATTTGAGACAAGTTAAATTTTTTTATATAGTCTCTGTGTTGATTTAATAAGTCTTTGTTGAATAAATATTTTCACTAATGGCTCAGATTGAGTAAATCCATTGCTTCTTGGTGATTATGAGTTGAATAGGATTCATGATATTTCATCTAGATGTAATAAAATTAATATATTATTTACTCAAATGGGATATATATATTGAAAAACATGTGTGTTTATTGAATTGAAATAATGAATCCAAAGATTATATATGAAATAAATATTTTTATATTCTAAAAACGCACTACAGGAATGGTATACTCAGATAGAAACATACTTAAGGAATGTTGAACTCAAAATTGGTGGTGTTGATCACAATTTTTATGTGTAACTGTCTATGTGAGAATGATATATGGTTTTGGTCTAAGTGGATAACATCATGTTTTGTGGAAGCAGGAAGAAATATTTGTAGAATATATATAGTCAAGTGAGTTAATAATTTGTAATGTCAATGATTTTTAATTCACATACTTATTTGGGATTCAAGGGCCTCAATATAAGAATTACACTTTATCTCTCAACATAATTATGTGTTTGTGGGAGAGAGGATTCTTATATATAATATGGATGATTCCAATCCAATGTCGACTCAAATTTTGGTTGGAACTAAAATGGTGAACCATAAAGAATGGATTTTTTTTAATCCACCATTTTACATGTTGATATTTAAATGCTTTATAAATTTGACTTGAAAACATATCGATGTAATTTTTTAATCATATTCGGAACTATTTCCAATGAAATCAAAAGGAGGAGTATCTCATGGTAATTAAATAAATCATTAGTGTTTTCTAATGTTCTCTTAGATTTCTAGAGTACTTTGATATAGTAATGGATCATAAATCATCCATATTTTCTAATACTCATGAGTAAATGATAGGGTATGCTGAAACTCCATTATTTTTTTGGATTATCTTCATAAATAAATTCATTGGCAAGTTGATTAAGATGTATGAATTTACCTAACTAGGCATGAAAATAGAAGAATATGTCTTAGTTAAAATGGAATGAACCCATATTTTGTTGATAAAATAGAAATTATAAGATATTGTGGAAGAAATGTAATACCCAATGCAGAGATTTTGTGAAAAAAATAATGAAATTAAACTCATTAAGAATCATATACAAAACTATCATACTAAAAATGTTGATTTTTTGGTAAAACATCTTCAAATAAAATTTATAAAAATAAGTAATCAAAATATAGAATATTGTAAATACTGAGGAAAAAGAAGATATCATTTTTTTCAAATCTAGGATTTTTGAAACATAATTTGAACCTCTATTTTCAACCACCTCACATAGGTTGAAATGGTTCAAATATTCCCCCTCTCCCAAATTAAATATAATTAATTATTTTGTGTCATTCATTATAGGAATGTTCTTTGTTTTGGGGATCATTTTCATAGGAGGATAATTTTTATGCTAGTACTTAAAATTAATAGAGAACTTTGGAAACTGTTTGTGTTTCTTAAACTAGTGGTGTTACTGATCAGTGACATGTGGTCTCAGTTCTAAAATTTTATCTTCAAGGGGGAATTCATTGAATTAAATATGTGGGAGGTAAGATTCATGGGGCACCGATTTTGATTGATCTTGAAGAAAGAGGGTATTATTGAATTAGGAATGACTTACGGAACGAAAAACACTTTTCAAATCTTTTTTTACAATATGAATTTATAATATGTACCTAGAGTTATTGATGATATATTTTTTTCATATATATGTAGTAAAGTGTGTGAAAATATGAATTTCACATTGGATTTCCAACAAACCCAAAGTGGGAAGAATGTTGGAAGAAAATTTGATCTACGATAGAGTGTCTTTTTATCCTTTTGATTATAGTATATAGAGTTGAGGCAATTGAAAACAATTAGAAAAAATATTGTATGGAATGAATTCCTATGGAAGTTAATGAACCTAAATCTTTTTAATGATTCAAGGAATAGGGAAACAATTATATGATATTTAAAATATTTAATGTTTACAGGAGGATTCATTACGTTTATAATAGTGGAAAGAATAGAGTATCATGTAGGTGTCGGTTAAAATTTTTTGGGGAGGCCATAAATTAAAATATTTCATAAAACCAATGGGATATTTTGAATAAATGAAGAATCCTGAGATGCCCATGGGAGGTGCAAAAAATATTTGTGGTCGGTACGCATGAATGAAATTGGCATGAAAATGCATGCATACCTAGTGCGATGTGAAATGGGTTCCTCCTCATAGTCTCTCCAAAAAATGGAAATGTCAGGTGTGTTAACAAAATCCGGATGGCACACAAGATTTCAATCATTGTGCCAGACCTTGCACAACAAAGGCAACATCAAATTCCACTTTGGTGCTGGACTCCTTGCGCACAACCACTGATTATTTTACTATACAATGAAGTGGTCCACCTCACATCAACGAAATATTATGGAAGATGAACCGTCACTCCAATATATTCAAGAAAACCGATTTCCCAACCGAGAGAATGTTATGGCCTCAATCTACTAGGTCCTACATGACAGTTCTACCAGGGGTCCTCCTTCAGGTGGGCCCACTAGGGCATGATCCTCACCCATTCCATTTTAATATAAGGAAATTTCATGAAATTAATCCTTATTTTTTGCATGATTTCCCTTTGTTAAGTTTCTCTTTCACTCCAAAGACCTTATCTTGTGTACAACCCTTCAATAATGCATGTAGACCTCAATCTTGCATGCCGACTTCCATGTGGAACGCGTGCCGTTATATTGCATGTAGGCCCTCATTCTTGTGTGAACCCCAACCATTGGGATCTATGTGTGGCCCCTAGAATAATTCATCATGTATTATACCCTCTTACATGTCACACCCTTATCCTATGGGAACATCCTCATTTCGTCCCTCTGGACTTGTGCGTAGTGATTCCCACATTCCCCATGTGGTCATTCGTGTTTCCTTTCCCTACTTATTTCTTCTTCGCATAAGTACACTAATACCTATTGATTTTTTCATAGTTATGATATAATAGACCCCTCAATGGATCAATCCACTACCCCTTTGATACATGGAATTACTTGAATCATTCTATCCCTAATAGAGGGTCTGGTCATGTAATGTATGCCCTAGGAGTGAGGGGTGAGTCCTCATCTTCTGATCTACAGGATGTTAACAGCCAAGAACCCATGTCATCAATACATGATATAAAACTATGATTCCCAAATATGTGACTATGTTGATAAGTCCATAACGATAATGGGCACTAGCACCCTCTCAGTCTCCCTTTCCCATTTAACATCATCGTCTTGTGGGCCTTAGGCATTCTCCTCTCCACTCGTCTCCAACAGTGTGACATTCATCGCACCGTTCTACTAGGGAATAATATCCAAATCATACAGAATTAGATTCTCCTCAGTCTTCCCTCATAGATTTAGTCCCAATATCCATCACCATGGGAAACAACCCATGAATAAGGTCAAAACCATCTATCACTGATGCACTCACATTGATGCATTCGTCAAGTCTACTACTACCTCGTATTTCTAACACTGAGTGGGATTCAGGTGTTCTATGTGTAGGAAATGACCATAACATCCAATCTAAGATGCTATACATACTCACTCTCCACCCCTGATTATAGAACTACATGGATATTGATCTCTTCTATTTTAACAGACTACGTAGGAATCCTCTCCGAGGTTCAAGCATGTCACCCCCCATAATTCATCCATTCGGTGCGTATCACATTGGTTTATTCTTCATCTAGCATGAGGATAAACTGTATGCCCCTCATAACTATGTACACATTCATCCCTTTCTTCTAAGAAGGTTATGTAGGAATCCTCTCTGAGGTTCAACCCCATCACTCCATCATTACCAAACTATGTGGAATTTTATCCCCGACATCTAAGAATGGTACATAGGAAGCCTCTCTCAGGTTCAAGCTCAACACCCCCCATCAATCATCTATTCTGTACAATCCATGTAGGTTCATTCCTAATATCTCATGACACATAACTATATTCCCCCTCCAAAATGTGGTTTTTGATCCCTTTCAGGTACGTACGATGCCTCCCTGAAGTTCAATCCCAACCAATGGTAAACTTTGGTGATCTCTCTTAGGGATGTACCATATTAATATTATATATTCCCTTTCTAGGATGTATCCCCAAGTCCCTCCTCCCCCACATGTTCTAATCCCAATTGGTTATAATAACACATACATTACGTACATTATTATTAATTTATAATTGAATCATATTTATTACATCATATAATAGAACCATGATAGGACAATATAAGTATACTGTCATTAGAAACTGGGTAACATAAACAACTAGTTCTTAAATCATCTACATTGTCTCCAATTTATTTTATAATATCTATAGTACCTTTCAGAATATCATACTTAATACCCTTCTTCCTAACCATGGAAAAAGAGAACAAATAAAGGGTGATTTGAAATTCCTTGTAAGGGAAAACAATGGAAATATCAATCAAATCATATTCATAAGAACATAACATTTTGAAAATACTATCCTACAAATGAGATCATAATATCATGACATGGGATAAGTCATAGTAGTGAAATTTAATCCCAATAATCACCATATAAGTCATTAATCACTATGGAATATACATATAATCATATAAAATCAATTCATATTAGTCAAGAATCATTACCAAGAACATCCTAGCAAACAAAGTCCATTACTAAACTGAGTTCACTTCTTGTTCTAGTCAGGTATCACTGAACCAGATTTACTTTTCATTCCACCATGTGTATATCATGATATATAAATCTTTAAACAATGACTTGGAGGGAGATATATGTCCCACCCATCTCATAATGAATCCATTCTTATGTGTTCCACAAAATCATAAATCATACTTGATAGCGAAACCCATGTAATAAAAATGGGATTCTTAAACGTCATACCATCATAAACTTATCCATATATGATAATGAACTTCATAAATATAATTCCATCATATCATAATCTAATTATTGTAATAATAGGGATAGAAACCTAATCCTATATCATCGTATATGGAAAATAATTTTTATAAAACACTTTAACTGAGTTCTTAAGGAAAATATCCTTTCTTCATCAAAATCATTTTCATTTCTCAAAATGATTTGAAATTTGTAAAGATATTAATTTTTGTTGAAAATAATCATGAAATATTTCATAGAATGTTTCGTGGAAATAAGGCATTATGAAACCATAAAAATCCATTCATGTCGTATATGTTAAGAAACAATATCCTCATACTTTTGCTGGAAAATTCAAAACATACCTTGTATGGTAAAAAAAGAAAGATTCCTTACATACCATGTAGTGAAATTCAAAAATAGGTAAACGGAATTTGTATATACATGAAAATATTTTTATAAAACATGGACATGAATGATAAATATAACCCCAGTAAATGATTATGAATAAACAATCTCAGTTAAGAACGAGATTGGAATAATCATCCTATACCTTAGGTCTGATATGCTTCGTGTGTATCCAAACCACATGTATAATGATTCAAATATTGTTACAAATCTATTAATGAATCATAATTATTTTTATGATACAATTAATAATCATATTTTCATTAGTTTGTTAGTAACATTTCATTGTTACTCGTTGGTTGTGTATTAACTAACTTTTTTCATAACTATGTTTTGTTGGATAAGTTCATATTGCTCTTTTTAGGTTATAGTTATATCATTTACAGAATGGTATTATTAAAATATATATAATATTTATTCTTTCAAATCTTTTTATAATCATGGTCTATGGAATGTCATGTAGAACAAATCACATCGCACCGTGGAGACGGTAATCCGTATGTACGAATGAGCGACAATATCATTACCATAATTATTAAATGGTATTAAAGTGGATGATAGAATATCTCCGAATTAGTATCATGTTATAATAAACATATGTAGTTATTTTTTACACCATTATATCCATCTAAGTAATGTGGGGGTGGAAAAACAAATTACACCATGGTGTGGAGATGGAATTCCGTACATACGCACGTGCGGTGATTTTGTTTTCCGTAGGATGGATAGAATGTGAAATGGGATTGTTTCATATTTATAATAACATAAAGGTATATTAGTGATACTGATGTTAATACTTTATCATGAAATAAATAAATAATAAGAAGTAGAAGAAGAAATAAATTTGAAAGAATAGGTAAAGGATAGTACCTCTTCTTTGGCGCCCTCTTCTAAACCTCCTCTTAGGGCACTAAAGATGGTCTTCTAAGAATACCAGGACCTCTATAATGTTTTTATGGATGCGTAGAATTGAAATGTACAGGTTTTGGACGAGCATGAAGGCTCATAATGTTGTGAACATGTGAGGGAGGAGGTGTCCTTTTTATATGATAGGAGAGAGGAACTTTTGGAAACCTCTTAAATATTAATTTATAATCTAACGAAACCCTATTTAAAAACATCCAAAATGAATCAAATTATAATATGATATGATATAGGGTTGTAAGATCATCATCCAAAAAAATATAGGCTTGTTGGAAATTTATTTTAAACCTTATCGACATGATTTATTCATATATAATCTATTTGATTTTAATTATGGTAATAATATTTTAAATTTTAAATTGTTAAAAAATAATTACATATGTGTTGTGAATTGTTGATAACTGGATAATTTATGATATTTTATACCATATATATTTCAATTTATAACTTTTAAATATTTTTGTGGTTTTTAAACAAATTAATAATATTATATTTTTATAAAATAACAATAGTGTCAATTTTGAAACTATTCATTTATTTGAATTTAAATAAAATCCACACATAGGATATATTCAAAAAAATATTTAATAGATTCATAACTTGGCATATTTTTCTATAAAATTTTTGGAGCACATTAAATAGTTCATATAATATTTATTTTATTATTTTTAAAACCATTTATTTAAAATTTCAATCAATAAAATAATTTCTACATCATGATTGTGTCATCATAAATGCTAATTATTTAATCCATAAAAATTGTAAATAAATACGAATTATGTGGATAATTTTATTGGATTTCTATAGACTATATATTTTTGATGTTTTATGAGGTTTACCACCTAATTAACATTATTACACTTATAAGATATAAGAGAGTTACTTGTTGTCGCTTTCTTTGGTTTCAATAATTATTACATCATTTTCATGGTCCAAAGTCCATGAAATAAATATATTCCAACACTTATGTGATATGGGTAAAATTCTATTCATCCAATAAATTTTTTTCAGGTGTTAGGATAATTTTATAATATTATTTTAGCCATTAATTGCTCAATTTCCCTTTAAATGAGGTAATAAAAATTACTTTAGTTAATATTTATAATTCCAAAAAATAAATATTATCCTATTACCATAATTTTTACCTACTAATTTCAAATATGGAATCAATTATTTAAAATTCAATACACAAAAGTTGGAGAAATAAATTTAAAAATTAATCTCGTTGTTGATAAAATGATGTTTAAAATTTAAAACATTGCGAAATATTAAAAATTTTATACCTATGAATTCAATGTAAAATTAATGATGACGACATAAATTATATTAAATGTTAAAAATATATTCTATTTATAATTTAAATCCATTAAATTTTATAATTTAACCATATTAATAATGTAGATGAAAAAGTTGTTTTTATGAAAAATTTAGCATATTTTTACTATTCATCAAAATATGAAAGTTATCAGAAATTTATCCAGAATTTATGCAATGTAATTTTTTATATCCTTATATAAAATAAGAAATATATATTTTCATTTTGAACTCATAAAATTTTAGAAAATTAGATTTAAAGTGGTTGTGCCATAAAAAGGATGAAAACCTGCATTTAAAAAAATTCTTTTATCCTAAAAATTGATTTTTTTCTCATATCTTATGTAAGATGAATTATAATGTTATATAAAATTAGAAATGCGTGTAGACCAATGAAAACGAATCCCCAAAATTTTCCAAATTCTTCCATACATGATCCAAGTTCTTAGAATTTTTCCCAAGCTTCGATATGGCAGGTCGCAGGGCCCGAACGGAGTTACGGATTAGGAGTTATGGACATTTGAAGTTGGGCTGGAAAACTGGTTCGCAAAGCCCATTCACGAAGCCCCCTCCATGATCGTGGAGCGCCACCCCGTAGCAATGAGGCGTGATGTTCCATGAACCTGTTTTATGTTTGTGACATGCCGCAATGACCTTCTGCGAAGAACAGGAGGTGGGATGCTCCGCGATCAAATTTTACGTTCACGAACCCGCAGTGAAGCGAAGGAGGCGGGATGCTCCGTGAACCCATTTGAAGTATGTGAGTGCGCCACGATGCCGCCAAGCTCCATCTTCACATTGAGTGAGCTTTGATTCACAGTGCCCCTTGCCTATAAATACCCATCTCACCACCCCCCCCCCCCCCGCTTCTCCAGACGACAACGGCCACTTCGCCCCTTGGGCGGTCGATCTGTCAGTCCACGGATATCCGCTTTGCGGTTTCGCAAGGCCATGCTCCGCAAGCATCTTACTTCACGTTGCTGCTCCGTGAGCCGAGGCTCTATGAGTACCTGATCCGTGAGCCAATTCTCTATGAGGCCATCCTCCGTGAGTTCATGCTCCGCGTGACAATGCTCCGTGATGCTGCTCGGAGAGACTTTGCTCCGCAATGCAGCTCCCCGGGACATTGCTCCGTGAGAGGCCCATGCTCCGCGAGATCCCTCTGCTCTGCATGCACCATTTTCTCTATGAGACCTTTTCTCCACGAAGCTACTTCACGAAGATCTATCCTATGCGTAGGGTCCTGCATTCGCGCCCACCGGTCCATACCGCGGCGGCTGCTCCCCCGCACCCCCCCTTGGGGTCACTGCCGGGCTGCGATCCCAGCCGTCTGGCCCGGTCCCTTCCCTACAGTTAATGACCCCTATCATAAATGTAGAGTCGCACCATGATCCTTTCGGGCAATATCTTTAGGATTTTCCATTACACTCTCACCTTCCACCTATGGAACACCATGACTTGAGATAATCCTCCACACACCATGAAACACCTTGAGTCGATATATTCCTCTTCGTTTCATTCCCATGTCATTATTTGAGGTTCTCATCATCAATTCCCTGAGTACCTTGAGTCGAACAATTCCTCAGGAAACTCCTCCAAACCCAATCACTTGGATTTTATGCCAGGTTTAACCAGAAAGGTCCTCCCATGCATAAGTCCCAACACCAAACATTTCTAGGTGCCTTATGTCTATAATCTTCTCTACATGACTATAAACTGTAGTGATCCCTATATAACAAACATAGGATGCCTCTTTCTCTATACAAGAGATGCCTTATGCTCCAAGAATAAGATGCCAAAAGTCCTTTCTACATGATTATAAACTATAGATCTCCCTATGTTCCAAACATAGGATGCATCTCTCTCCAAATAAGAGATGCCTCATGCTCCAAGCATGAGATGCCAACAGTCCTATCTACAAGACATTAAACTGTAGTAATCCCTATGTTCCAAACATAGGATGACTCTTGCTCCAAATAAGAGATGCCTTATGATCCAAGCATGAGATGCCAATAGTCCTATGTACAAGACTATAAACTATAGTACACCCTATGTTCCAATTGTAGGATTCCTCCTGTACTAAACGAGAGATGCATTATGCTCCAGGAATAACACGCCTAATGCCATGATTATAGTGGCATAATTCCAACGCCCCTTGACATTATCCCTCATGTGCAACAGTTCATAGGTGAAGGCCTCAATTCACCAGTGAGTAAGGATTCCCTCATGGCCAGACAAGAGGAAGACATTACGGGCATCTTCCTAGCGTAAGCCCCATTCAGGATTGCCGCTCCTTAGCGGCATCCGGGCAGCTTCCTTGCGTAAGCCCCATCCACCATTTCCCCTTCTTAGCGGCACTCAGGAAACATATTTGTGTAAGCCACATCCATGATTTCCACTCCCTAGTGGCACCTGGGAAGATTTCTAGCGTAATCCCCATCCACCAGTGCCGCTCCATAGTGGCACTCGGGTAGCATCTTTGTATAAGCCTCATCCACGATTTCCACTCCTTAGCGACAACCGGGCATCTTCCTAGCGTTATCCCCATTCACCAGTGCTACTCCATAGAGGCACCCTGGCAGCTTCCCAGTGTAATCCCAATTCACCACTGCCACTGCATAGCGTCACCTGGGCAGCTTCCTAGCGTAAGCCCCATTCACCAGTTCCGCTCTATAGAGGCATCCATGCAACTTCCTAGCATAAGCCCCATTCACCATTTCCGCTCCATAGAGGCACCCCGGGCAGCATCTTTGTGTAAGCCCCATCCACGATTTCTTCTCCTTAGCGGCACCCGGGCATCTTCCTAGCGTAAGCCCCATCCACTAGTGTCGCTCCACAACGGCACTCGGGAAGCTTCCAAACATAAGCCACATTCACCACTACCACTCCATAGCGGCACCCGGGTAGCTTCCTAGCGTAAGCCCCATTCAGCAATGCCGCTCCATAGCGGCACCCGGGCACTTCCTAGCGTAAGCCCCATTCACCTCTACTTCTCCATAGCGGCACTCGATCATCATCTATGTGTTATCCCCATCCATGATTTCTGCTCCTTAGCGGAACCTGGGAATCTTCATAGCATAAGCCCCATTCACCAGTGCCGCTCCATAGCGGCACCCGGGTAGCTTCCCAGCGTAAGCCCCATTCTCGAGTGCCGCTCCATAGAGGCACTCGGGAAGCTTCATTGTGTAAGCCCCATCCACCATTGCTGCTCCTTAGCGGAACACGGGCAACTTCCTAGCGTAATCCTCATTCACCATTGGTGCTCCATAACGGCACCCGATCACCATCCTAGGGTAAGCCCCATTCACCATTTCTGCTCCATAGCGGCACCCGGGCAGCTTTCTAGAGTAAACCCCGTTCACCATTGCTACTCCATAGCAGCACCCGGGGATCTTCCTAGAGTAAGCCCCATTCACCAGTTCGACTCCATAGCGTCACCCGACCATCTTCCTAGCACAATCCCCATTCACCACTGCCACTCCATAGCGGCGCCCGGGCAACTTCCTAGCGTAAGCCCCATTCACCACTGCCGCTCCATATCGGCACCCGAGCAACATATTTTTGTAAGCCCCATCCACGATTGCCGCTCCTTAGCGGCACCCGGGCAGCTTCCTAGCATAAGCCCCTTTCACCAGTGCCACTCCATAGTGGCACTCGGGCAGCATCCTAGCGTAAGCCCCATTCACTAGTGCTGCTCCATAGTGGAACCTAGGTAGCTTCCTTGCATAAGCCCCATCCACCATTGTCACTCCTTAGTGGCACATGGGAAGCTTCCTAGCGTAACCCCCATTTACCATTGTCGCTACATAGCAGCACCCGGGCAGCATCATAGCGTAACCCCCATTCACCATTGCCGCACCATAGCGGCCCCTAGGAAGCTTCCTAGCGTATGCCCCATTCACCATTGTCGCTCCATAGCGGCACCAGGGGACGCTTCCTTGCGTAAGCCCCATTCACCAGTGCCTCTCCATAGCGGTACCCGGGCAGCTTCATAACATAAGTCCCATTCGCCAGTGCCATACCATAGCAACACCCAGGCAGCTTCCTTGCATATGCCTCATCCACCATTTCCACTCCTTAGCAGCACACAGGAAGCTTCCTAGCATAAGCCCCATTCACCATTGTTTCTCCATAGCGGCACACATGCAACTTCCTATCGTAAGCCCCATTCACCATTATCGCTCCATAGCGGCACCGGGGAAGCATCCTAGCATAATCCTCATTCACCATTACCACTCCATAGCGGCACCTGGGCAACTTCCTAACATAAGCCCCATTCACCATTGTCGCTCCATAACAGCACCCAGGCAACTTCCTAGCGTAAGCCCTATTCACCATTTCAGCTTCATAGCGGCACTTGGGATGCTTCCTAGCATAAGCCCCATTCACCATTGCTTCTCTATAGCGGCACCCAGGCAGCTTCTTAGCCTACGCCCCATTCACCATTTTCGCTCCATAGCGGCACCCTGACAGCTTCCTAGCATCACTACCATTCACCATTGACTCTCTATAGTGGCACCCATGCAGCTTCCTAACCTAAGCCACATCCACTATTGTGATCCCATCAGCGGTAAGCTGTTGTGATCTATTGCAATGTTAAGCTGTTGACATCCTTATCCAGTGGTAAGCCGTTATGATATTTATCCAACAGTAAGCCATTGTGACCCAATCCAGCGGTAAGCCGTTGTGATCCTTATCCAGCGGTAAGCCATTGTGACCCAATCCAGCGGTAAGCCGCTGCAACCTCATTAAATGTCAAGATGTTGACATCCTCATCCAGCGGTAATCCGTTGCGACCCCATTTAGCGATAAGCCATTCACATCCTTATCTAGTGGTAAGTCATTGTGACCCAATCCAGTGGTAAGCCGTTGAAACCCCCAATCAGTGGTAAGCCGTCATCAGGATAACTACAAGGACTATGATTCCCTACCATGGGGATATGCAAGACACCTCTTCAAGGCTCAAGCTAGAAACCATCGACATCCTTTTCCTCGTGCCTCCATCCTAGAGTAAGTACTAACACAATGGGCCTATCAATGCGTAAGAACCCCTTTATTTATCATGGACGCACCATTCACGACGTGATCGTCAGGTCTCTGCTACCTATTGATTCACACACTGAGCACGACTCATGTTGGCTTAGAGTAAGCATTGGAAATGACAATGCTCCCGTCCAACATGACGTTAAACTGTATTCCCCCATCTAGCATGATGTTAAATTGTATGATGTCCTGCATGACATTAAACTGTACATCCCGTTGAACTACGAGGTCTCTGGTCCATGTCAAGGCATGGTACGTAGGAAGCATCCACGAGGTTCAAGACCACCACCCATCATTTATTCATGTGAAGTTACGCCCTCATATTGAATAATGTCAAACTGCATTCCAGTCCAGTGGTAAGCCATTGTGACTATCCTGAATTACGTGGAATTTGATCCAGGCCATGACATGGTACGTAGGAAGCATCATGAGGTTAAAACCCACCACCAGTGGACCCCCGGTTTCACCTTCAAGTCGGTTCGCTGACGAAACCCTACCTGAACTATGAGGACATTGATCCATGTCAAGGCATGCTATGTAAAAGTCATCCCTGAGGTTCAATCCCATCATTCATCGGGCCATGGTCCTTTTTCACATCAGTTCACTGATACCCACATTCTCTTTGAACTACGAGGACTTTGATCCATGTCAAGGCATGGTACGTAGGAATCCTCACGAGGTTCAAGCCCACCATCCACCTAGGCCAAGGTCCTTATTCACGTCGGTTAACTGACGCACCCCCATCTAGCATGACGCTAAACTGTACATCTAAACTACAGGGTCGTTGATCCATGCTAAGGCATGGTACATATGAAGCCTCCATGAGGTTCCTGCCCATCACCCGGTCGTTCCGACCTCAATCACGTCGGTTCACCCCCATCCTGCATGACGTTAAACTGTATTCAAAACCACCTGAACTACGAGAACATTGATCCCTCTCAAGGCATGCTATGTAGGAAGCCTCCCAAGGTTGAATCCCAACACCTTTAGACCCTTGGGTTAACCTTCACGTCGGTTAACTGATGAAACCAAATCCGAACTACGAGGACTTAAAACCATGCTAAGGAATTGTACGTAGGAAGCCTCCCTGAGGTGCATGCCCTTCACCCAATGGACCAAGGTCCCCTTGCACGTCGTTCCTCCAGCAGACCATCCCGAACTATGAGGACTTTGATCAATGTCAAGTCATGGTACTTAGGAAACCTCATGAGGTTCAAGCCCAACACCCATCAGACCCATGTCCATCGTCACATTGGTTCGCTGATGACATCATACCGAACTACGTAGACTTTGATTCCCTACCACAGGGATTTGTAGGAAGTCTCTTCAAGGCTCATGCCCAACTTCACCGCCGCCCTTGTGATAGTCCCATTTAATTCCCCTAAAATTCATTCAACTCTCCATCATCCATCTCGATTCTCACCCAGGCTGCCACATCCCGGTGGGATCATGCCATCCGCCTCCTCACTACTCCTAGCAGTACTTGGCCCGCTATCCACACATAAGCCCCAGTATTTCTCCGGGTCGTTTTCCTCTGTGTACACCCAGATTCATCACCCCTACAAACTACGTGTGTTTTGATCCATGTCCTCTAAATGGGGTATGTAGGAAACCTCCAAGAGGTTCAATCCTAGCCAATGGTAATCCATGGTGTCCCCCATCCTGGGTTGCACTCTCCCTGATCTGCCCTTAGTGGTGTTCAGATAATCCATTACAGTGTGACATCTCCCCTCCAGGGAGCACACCACCTTGGATCTGTCCTCATTGGGCATTCTGATCTATCCATCTTCCAGGTGCTCCTTCCTTGTGATATACCAATATGATCCGTCTCTATGGGACATTCTGATCACTCTCATACCGTCTCCACAAGATGTTAATCTTGTGGCCTACCTCGTGATAAACATGAGATGCCTGAGGAAAACATCAGAGGACACACCTTTGGCATAACCGTCTCTACAAGACGTTAAAATTGTGGCATACCCCATGTTAAACATGGGATGCTAAGGAATACCTCAGGGACATGCCTATGGCATATGATTACCCACATTTAACGTGGGATTCTTCGGTTTATGCACCCTTGAGATGCCCTCTTATGAGGTAGAATACAATACCCCCAATGTCCACACACCGAGAGATGCAATGACATGCCTGATGTTGTCATCTACTCCGACCAAAAGTCGCTACCATGTGAAGATCCCATGGAATGTCTTGACAGAGGTAGTTTAATTAACCGGCGTCCACGATGATATGGAATCAGGATTGAGATTCATGAAAAACATATTAAATCTATAAGGGAGTCCCATACTAGGTGACGAGTTCTGAGGAGGAATCTACAGAAGGAGGAACCGACATCCCATCATCCCATTTCCATCAAGTATCAGATGTCCCTAAATAAGGAGCAGATGTTGCCTGACATTGGGAAGTAGGAATGTGGGGTAACAGCTACACGTCCAAGAAGACAGATGCCGCTCCCTGGCGAAAGCATCAGAAATAATGCAGTTAATACTTTGTATAAAGGCTAGTTTATTTAATATTTTAATAACATATCATTGTTTAGTGAAACCTGTTATTGCGTACAATGAAACCTATCGAGGAAGTGTTCCCCTATGTGTAACGCAAGCCAAGCCAATGTTGCGTGTAGTGAAATATTCATTTTCTTTTGCATATAACATAAGAAAAAATAAATATTTCCCATAAAATCTTAGGGTGTTGCATTCTATCACCCTTAAAATGAATTTCTCCCTCAAAATGACCGATATACATGGGGATCATCTTTCCCTTCTTTCCAAATCTCCTTAATCTCTTCCAGGGAGATATTTATAAGAACACATTATCCCCTACTTCAAACTCTTGGTCTTTTCGTCGGTTGTCGGAAGAACTTTTGGGTCGACTCTAAGCTACTCTTATGTGTTTTTTTATATACTTGACCTTTTCTACCATCTCATCAACAAGATCAGGTCCTAATATATTTCTTTCCCCAAGTCCATCCCAGCAAGTTGGAGTTCTGCATTTCTCTCCATAGAGAGCTTCATAAGGAGCCATGTGAATACAAGAGTGAATGCTATTATTATAAGAAATTTTCACCAACGGTAGGTGTTGATCCCAACCATCTTTTAAATCCATAGAGCTAGCTCTCAACATGTATTAAAAAGTTTGAATTTTCCTCTAAGACAGACTATCTGTCTGAGGATGATTGGATGTACTAAAAGTTAATTATGTAACCAGAGCATGCTGAAGAATTCTCCAGAACATCAAGGTAAACCCCAAATCCCGATAAGATATAATGGAAAGTGGTACTCAATGCAATCTTACCACTTCTATTACATGTATCATGGAATGATGATCAAGAGAGAAATATTCTCAAATATTAATATAGTGTTCTGACTTCGTAAGACGATCAACTATAACCCAGATAGCATTATTTCACTTGGATGTTTTGGGAAGTCTAATGATAAAGTCCATAGTGATGTTCTCCCATTTCCATTATGGTAAGGTAATTGTTGTAACATCCCTTTAGAATATTTTCTCTCAGCTTTAACTTGCTGACAAACCAATCATTGAGAGACATATTCGGCGATATCTCTTTTCATGCCATCGCACCAAATATACCCTTTTAGGTCCCATTACATTTTTTTACTTCCCAGATGAATAGAGAATGAAGAACTATGAGCCTCATCAAGTAGCTCCATATTTAATTCTTGTATGGGAGGAATACAGACACGGTTACAGAATCTTATTACCCCATCACAATCATGGTTGAATTGAGGAACATTTCCCAACTTCTATTGTAGACCAACATCCTCCTTATGTGCATCTTTAATCTTCACATTTATAGATGGCTGGACATTCATTTGAGAAATATTAGACATCACCCCTTCCATTTAAATTCCCAGATCCATCCTTTGAAAATCCATAAATATTGGATATTTTGTGATCCTAATAATGGATAAGCTTGTATGGTCTTGTTGACTTAATGTGTCTACCACCTTGTTTGCTTTCCCAGGGTGGTAATGAATTGTGAATTTGTAATCCTTAATCAACTCCAACCATCTTCTTTTGAACATATTCATCTTCTATTGTATGAAAATATACATTAAAATTATATGATCATTAAAAATATCACACCTTTCACCATAATGATAATGTCTCCAAATGATTAATGAAAAGATTACCACAGCTAACTCCAAATCATGAGTTAAGAAATTTTTCTCATCAATTTTCAACTATCATGTGGCATTAGCTATCCCTATAACATTTTGCATGAGAACACACCCCAACCCCTTCATGGATGAATAACTGTAGATCACAAAACATTATCCACTACAAGGAAGTGTGATCACAGGTGCACTGGCTAAACTTCTCTTTAGCTCTTTGAAATTCCCTTCACATTCCTTAGTCCAAACAAACATAACTCCTTTCTGAGTCATATTGGTGTGTGGGTTAGATAGTCATAAAAAATCTTTCACAAAATATTGATAACACTCAGCTAAACCAAGAAAACATCGGATTTCTGTTATTGTTGTTGGTCTCGACCATCTTTCAATAACCTCCATTTTTGCTGGATCCACAGATATCCCCTCTTTTGAGATTTGGTGACCCAAAAATGAAATTTTTTTAAGCTAAAATTAAATCTGGGTAAATTTGGCATAAATCTTATCCTTTCTCAGGGTCTTCAATACAATTATAAAGTGGTCTTAATGTTCTTCTTTTCTCTTTGAATATAGAAGAATATCATTTATAAAGACTACCACAAACTAATCATGATAGTCTCTAATGAATCTATTCATTATATCCATGAAGAAATTAGGCGCATTCGTAAGACCAAAAGGCATCATTATAAATTCATAGCACCCATACCATATACGGAATGTTGTCTTTGGTATATCATCCTCTTGAACCATAGTTGATGGTATCTTGAATGAAGATCAATCTTGGAAAAGTATTGAACTCCGCATAGATGGTCAAATATGTCATCAATGCATGGGAGAGGATATTTGTTCATGATAGTGATCATTTTGAGTTTTCGATAATCAATGAAAAGTCCCATTGATCCATATTTATTCTTAACAGACAGAACATGTTCTCTCCAAGGTGAAGAACTAGTGTATATGAATCCATTATCATGATTCTCTTAGAGTTGCTTCATTAATTCATGTAACTCAATTGGGTACATTATATAAGGTGTCTTTGAAATGGGCATAGCACCCAGTACGAGTTCTTTTGAAAACTCAACTTTATGTTTTTGTGGAAGACTAGGAAATTCCCCTAGAAAGACATCATAAAACTCCAGTACAATGTGAATATTATTAATCATGAGTTTCTATCCATCCATTTGAGATAAATTACCTTCATTTATTGGAATCATGACCCATAATATGGATGAAATTTACACTAGAAATTATATTAATCCTTTCATCGATAAATGATCATAGATTGATCAGAAATATGAAATCTGACTTCCCATCTTTGGAAATTGATATGAGGTCTATATACAGAAATCCAATCAATGCCATGACTCACATTAAATTCCACTAGTGGAAGGATCACAAGATTTTCAGGAAGCACTTTCCCACAAACATCAATTGTAGAAGAATTGTAAACTTTTGATACGATTGTTCTTCCATTAGGAGTTGTCACAGCTAACTCAATATCTAATTACTGAGGTAAAATGGAGATACCCTTAGAAAATTCTCTAGATATAAAAGTGTGGGTGGATCCAAAATCAAATAAAACATTTTAAACTTTAGAGTGGATGGTAAGTGTACCTTTAACCACTTCATTATTATACTCCAAATAGTTGATAGTAAGTTCATTTGACTTTCCTTTGTCATTGAACTTAAGAGTTTGTTGACTTCAATCATCATCCATAACCCATGGATTAGGGAATTGATTAGAATAATTACCCATTTCCTTGCACTTGTAACATTGAAGTGTAGGAGGTGCATTTTGTGTATCCCTATCTTGGTTCGTATCATTAGACATATTATTCCCATTTCATCGACATTCAATTGCCCGATGACAATAGTTTACACACTTAAAACACTACTTGTCCTATTAAGATAATTTCCACCATGTTTCATTCCACATATTGAGCATAAATGAAAACTCATCTTCTTTTTAGTGTGGTCTTTTGATTTTCCATTGAATTTCATTTTTTTTCTTCTTAAACCCATATAACTGATGGGTTACTCCAATCTCTATGTCAACCTTGAGAGCACATCAAACAATTTCCTCATAGATATTAAAGTCCCTTATGGCTAATTCCCATTGGAGACATGGTTTTTGACACTAAGTAATCGATCAATCTTAATCTCATGTTGGATAATAATCCCTGAAGAGTACCGTTCAAGTCATGTAAAAAATATTTCTCAGGTACCAACAGATTCATCAGCATTTTTCTTCAGTTCAAGAAACTCCTTCTCCATCTTTTCTCGAAGAATAAGAGGGAAGTACTTATTGAAAAATATGTTCTTGAACTCATCTCATTCCATGGACTCAATTTAATCACTTTTACTTTCATTATTGACAATATTCCTCCATTTATGAGAATCACCTTCTAAACAATACACTACTAAGATTACTTTATCTTGTTTAGAAAATTACATGACTGAAAATATCTTTTTAGTGGTACTATTCCAATGTTCGGCCACTAATAGATCAGAAGAACCGTTGAATGAAGGTTAATGCTGCCTCATCAAGGATTCAATAGAATTGTGCACTTTCCTTTGCTCGTTTGGAGGGCATGCCGGATTCGTTGCTTGAGAAAGTTGTGTGAGCATGGCTAAAAGATTTTTCATTCTATATACCATAACATTTGGTTACTCAGGGATACAATCATTGAAATTACTGTTACATTCAAAAATAACACAGTTCATAGGGTTCCAGCTGTAGAGACCCGAAGCCTGACGTACATGGACATTACATTTCATTGGCAGAATACATAGTACATAAAAGAACACACACACAAGGATCGTAATAGTTTAGTGTCTTTGGAAACTCGGAATATAATCATCTAATCCTGGTGAAATATCTTCAACATCTCCCATAAAGATCTTCCTTTTTTTATACCTAAAACCTTTCTTTATATCCTGGGGAAAAGAAAACATAATAGGGTGAGCTCAAATGCTCAGTAAGGGTAAAAAAAAGAAATATCAATCACATCATATACATAAGCACCTAACTTTTGGAAATCGTAACCTGTAAAAGAGATCATAATTTCATAACTTGGGATAACTCATGGTAGTGAAATGTAATCACAATAATCATAACATAAAACATTAAACTTTGTGTCATACACACATAATCATAGAGAATCATTTCTTGTTATTCAAGACTCATTTCCAAGACTATCTTAGTGGACAAAGTCCCTTTCTGAACCGAGTAACCCTCGTTTCAGTCCTATTTCACTGAACCGGTATAACCTACCATTCCAGCCATGTCTATCTCATGAGATATAAAATCTTTACCCAATGCATTGGAGGGAGATATAGGTCCCACCCATCTTATAATGAATCATTTCTTATGTGTTCCATATAATCATAAATCATACATCATCGCATAACACATGTAACAAAAATGGGATTCATGAAACATCATGACATCATAAAACAAATCATATAAGGTAAATGACTTCATAAAAATAATTCCCTCAAAACATAATCAAATCAATGTAATAATAGGGATAAAAACAGAACCATATATTATCTTAGATGGAAAATAATTTTGATAAAACATTTGAACTCCATTCTTGAGGAAAATATCCTTTCTACATCAAATACATTTTTCCTCTCTTAACATGTCAAACAATTTTAATCTAAAAGAAGTTGATTAAAAATAATCTTGAAAACTTTTAAAGGAAGCTTCTTGGAAATAATGTTTTAAAAATACATTCATGCCCTATAAGTTAAAAAACATTCTTCTCCTACTTTTGTCGGAAAAGTCAAAAAAGTACCTTGTACGAAAAACGACAAAAGATTCCTTTCATATCATTTACTAAAAACACACCGAAGGGTAAAATTGGATTTAAACCATTTTAGGTGGATGTAAATAATATGTCATATCAACGAAACAAGAATGTGGATGATAAAATGCACCCCAGTAAATGCCAATGTATAAACAATCTCGGATAAAAATGAGATTGTGATATTTCCCTTACCTTAGGTCCAACTTGCATTGTAAGTGTCCGAACCTCCTGTATAATGATTTAAATAATGTAATTGACTTATTACAGAATCATATTCATTGTTATGATATCATATATTGTTCACTTATGACTTTACATTACCCGTTCATTTGTAAATTCCATGTTAAAGAGCGTTTTGGGTAAAATTGTTTCATTTGTCGTCCGTGTTTTGACTTGTAATTATTCATATGATTACTCAGATCATGATTACTTAATTAAAAAATATAAAACATGATTTATATATATATATATATTCAGAATATACATATATATAATAAATCAGTAAATGGAAATAAATACACCGTTCACGGAGACGGTAGTCCGTACGTACGCATGAACGCTGTTTTCGTTTCCTTATTGAATTGAATGGAATTAAGAAGATGACATACATATAAATATACATAAATCCAGTACCATTATTATGTCATATATTTCATTATTACTTATTATATATACTTTATAATCATTCATGAATGGTTAATCATTGAGAATGAATCTCATTGCGTCGTGGAGACGGTAGTCCATACGTACGCACGAGTGATGATATCGTTCCCATGGTCGTGGAATTGTGTTGAAGTGTATGTATACTATTTCAGTATCAATATAACTTTATAATAATCATATATCATTACTCATTACACCATTATACCCATCCAATTAAGGTGGTGGCGGAAAATAGATTACACCACGGCGTGGAGACAGTATTCCGTACGTACGCACGCGCGATGATTTCCTTTTTCCGTAGGATGGATAGAAGGTTAATTAGAGTTGTTTCATATTTACAATAACATATCAGTATATAAGAAATACTTATGTTATTACTTTATCATGAAATAACTAAAGAAGAAGAAGTTGAAGAAGAAAGAAATTGAAAAAGATCGGTAATGGATATTACCTCTTTTTGACGCGCATTCACTTTAACCTCCACTTAAAGAAATAAGGATGGTCATTGAAGAAAACCAGGACCTCTAGGATGATACTAGGGAAGAGTAGAAGATATTTGAGCAGGGTTTGGCCAAGCTTGAATGCTCAAATTGGTGTGAGGTGGAGAGGGAGGAGGTTCCCTTTTATAAGGGAGGAGAGGGGCATCTTAGAAAAATCTCAAAATATTATTTTATATTAAGGTAAAATTCGGTTTATAATGGTTACAAATGGTCTTATTTATAAGATAAAGTGAGTATGGGTCGAAATACGCTCATCCAATAGGATTTAGACAAGTTTAGGTTATTATTTTAACCTTATCAATTATATTTAACTCTAAGATAAATAATTTAACTTTTACTGTGTCTTTCTGTTTTCTTACACTATATGGTTAATAAACTTACTATATGAAGCCAAACGGACCCCAAGTTGTTTATTATTAATATATATATCCTTATCTAATTCATTTGGCCGAACCTTAGATTTTTAGGAATTAAATAACAATTAATAATATAATATTTGTTTTAGAAACTAATTTATGTCAATTTTGACACTATTTGGTACATGATTTTTATGAAATTTCTAACAGAATGATAAGTTCGAACAAAGTTAGATAAATCAACAATAACATGTCATATTAACCTATAAAATTAGTGTAAGTCATAAAAAGTCTCAAATTACATTTATTTGGGCATTTATAACATCAATTATGTTAATATTTTCTTAAAAAGGTAATTAATGCATCATCATTGTGTAATAAATAAATTAAATTATTTAAAGTATAAAAATTACAAATAAAATACCATTATGTAGGAAATATTTTTAGATTTCTAATGAATATTTATAGTCTAAATTATATTATGTTTAACCCTATATTAAAAATGTTTTTTTATATAAACATTGATTTTAACTCTTTTAACTATTCTTTGAATTAAATAATAATAAATGTCCTAATCTAATCCAAGTGGGCCTAAATGATAATATTTTACACTTAAGGTTGTTTTTTGTCGAGATACACTTGTCCAATAGGATTAGGACATGTGTTAGGGTAATATTAATATCATTTTTACCCTTAATTACTCTATTTACTTTTAACCGTGGTAAATAAAAGTAAAAAGTTACTATTCACCAAAAATTATTTTCATCTCATTGAACCACATTTTACTTACTGACATCATCCGTGTCTTTTGGATTTTTGAAATTCCATTCACATAAGCGGTAAAATTAAGATTTATGAAAAAATTAATTTTTTAAACTACCAACTAGTAGTTTCACTATTCATCAAAAATTGAAGTTTTTAAGAAAAATGCCAAAATTTCACCCTAATCTATAATTGATATTCCGAATTCAAAAATGATTTCTATTTTACAAAATTCCCAACATATGAGTTGCATTAATTAATTTTATAATTAATTTCCGTTGTCACAACAAATAGCGTGTTTTTAATAGATAATAACTATCAAAAGATTAACACTTGTTTATGTCTAGTGTAAATGTGAAATTACATCCAATGACCAACAATGTATTTAATTGTAAAAATATATTCTAAATATACTTTAAAACCACTCAAATTAATAATTTATCACTATTAATTATTTCGATTAAAAAAGTTGTTTTTAATTAAAATTTAGTAATTTTCACTATTCATCAGAAAATGAAAGTTATCCGAAAAGTACCAAAATCTCACCCTAAGCTAATTTTGATATTACGAATCCAAAAATGAATTCCATTGTGAAAAATAAAATTTACAAAATTTCAAAAAGTGGTTATTACTATTCATAACGGCTAGTTTTAATAATATTTTAATAGCATATTGTTGTTTAGTGAAACTCGTTATTGCGTACTACACACGCTATCGAGGAAGGTCGCGATTGCGTGTAATGCAAGACAAGTCAAGGATGCGTGTTGTGCAAGATCCTTTTGGTGTAGAGTACAACACAAGACATTAGTGAAATTAAAAAGAATATTTTTCATAAAATCTTGGGCTGTTACATTCTACCCCCCTTAAAATGAATTTCGCCCTCGAAATTCGTCGGGGTTATAAATGGTTTACTATTAGAAAGTTTCTTTAATAGAAACCCAAATCATAAAAAGGAATACCAAAACCAATCTTTAAAAACGAATGTATGAAACATAACAGTTACCCAAATAAACTAATCACTGGGTTTCCACATAGGTAAAAATATGGATATGGAAGAAAAATCTAACCATCATGTTCTGATGGAGAGTGGTAGAGAACATGGCTATGGAAAAGCCAACAATAAAAAATCCATAAATTTGTGACGATCTAAGGTACCATCTGATTAATTAGATATAAGAGCACTAGGAAATTTTTTTTGGTTTTCAAGATCGTTTCCCTAAAGTTGATGAATTTGAATTAGAATAAATACTTACTTTATTTTGGTACAATCTCACTGTTGTTCATGCCTTGAACAATTTCTACTTCATCTCTTAAATAAATGACGTTGAATTTGTTATTCGTGAAGTGTTAGCAGATCATGTGATAGAATGACGGTTCATTCCCTCTGTCTCAAACAAAAGGTTAGCAAAAGTTATTAAATATACATAAGACATTCTATAGTGAGATTAATCATATATGGTTACTAAAATGGACTTATACTTCATATATCATACTGCTTAATATAATAAAACTAGTTTCTACTAAACAGGGACGTCCTGTAGGCCAGTGGTAGGCTATAAAGGCTAGTCGCACTTCGGTTGTGGGTTCGATTCCCACAGCCTTGTCCGACGCGATGGGATGTCGCCCGTCCTACAGGTTGTCCTTTTTCTAAAACTATATTACTATAACATCTCATCAATAATATCAAAAAAATGTTTTATCCTTAAACAATACTAACTTATGTCCAACATAATCCATTCCAATCTTTAGGCTTATCGAAAATACTTCGGCCCAAGCTCATAGTATAGAGAAAATGATTACGTGAATGCCATCATTTATCCCTCATATATCTTGTTCGTCACATTCCAGTCATGTGAATACCATAATCATGTAATCTCTTGAAAAATGAATACCCATTGAATCTTAGTGAAAACATGAGTGCTGTAAAAAGATAACTCTTTCCACATACCAAAATCCAAAAATTCTATATACTCAAACCATGATATATCCTTCTCCTTCTATCAGTCATGATCTCATGAATACTATCAAACATTTAATTTTCTCCTTATCCCTTCATTATGCGCATATCATCTACATTCCAAAATATCTGAATAACCTTTCATGGATACTGGTAACATTAATCATATAATTTCAAAACTCAAGGAAAGACAACAGTGTAACAATCCTTAGATGTATCTTTATTCCATAGTACCATGAGATTACTTATACAACATTACACATGATAAACATGTAATCATTTCACTACATTCTTAAACCATTGACCGAGCTTCAACAATTCTCTCATCTCACATATCATTTGTAGTCTCTTCATCATCATCAACATAAATACTACCCATACGACCATACTGATTCTCTTCATGAGACTTTGTCTTAGGGAATTGGTTTGCATAATTCCCGTACATTCCACATTTAAAACATTTAACCATTGTTGATGTCATAGCAATACCATTATCCTCATCCCTGGTGTTAACTGAACCTTTTCCTTTTCAATCACTGGCTTTGTGTCCTTCTTTTCCACACCCAAAGCATCTTCCAGTTCCTTTGAAACATTCTCCTTGATGCCTCTTCACACATGATTTACATAGGGGAAATTGAACTTTCTTTCCTCTATGATCATCATGAAACTCCATCTTTCTCTTATTAGCCGAGTAAGGAAACTTACCAAATTTTACTTTATTGATCATATTATGAGATTGCTGATTCGGCATAATAAGGATTTTTGGACTTCCAAATCCCATTTCATTTGGTTGTTCATGAAGAATATCATTCCATTGTCCATCATATCCTCCATTCTCGTGAATCATCTTGTTTCCAGCCATTTCCTAAAACCCGAAAAGAATAGCGTGAGAGGCAAAAATCATAATAAATGGGGAGTAACTTCAATATCTAACATCTTTGGTTTAATCTAATATCGTTACCATAGTTATAGGACTATATCCAATACGTATACTTATCCTTAGGGACATCTCTAGACATACCTTAGAAATATCTCTAGGGATCTCACTAACGTTTTCACATCCTAGTTTCCAAAGGATGACTAAACCTTTCCTCAGATACCAACTGTAGAGCCCCGAAGCCTGACGTACATGGACATTACATTACATTTGCGGAATACTTAGTACATAACAAAAACACACACACAAGGATCGTAATAGTTTAGTGTCTTTGGAAACTCGGAATATAATCTTCTAATCCTAGAGAAAGATCTTCAACATCTCCCATAAAGATCTTCCTTTTTTTATACCTAAAACCTTTCTTTATATCCTAGGGAAAAGAAAACATAATAGGGTTAGCTCAATTTCTCAGTAAGGGTAAACAAAAGAAATACTAATCACATCATATAAATAAGCACATAACTTTTAGAAATCATAACCTGTAAAAGAGATCATAATTTCATAATCTGGGATAACTCATGGCAGTGAAATTTAATCACAATAATCATAACTTAAAACATTAAACATTGTGGCATACACACATAATCATATAGAATCATTTCTTGTTAGTCAAGACACATTTCCATGACTATCTTAGTGGAAAAAGTCCCTTTCTGAACCGAGTCACCCTCGTTTCTGTCCTGTTTCACTGAACCGGTATAACCTACCATTCCAGCCATGTCTATCTCATGAGATATAAAATCATTACCCAATTAATTGGAGGGAGATATAGGTCCCACCCATCTTATAATGAATCCTTTCTTATGTGTGCCAGATAATCATAAATCATACATCATCGCATAACACATGTAACAAAAATCAGATTCTTGAAACATCATGACATCATAAAACAAATCATATATGGTAAATGACTTCATAAAAATAATTCCCTCAAAACATATTCAAATCAATGTAATAATAGGGATAAAAATAGAACCCTATATTATCTTAGATGGAAAATAATTTTGATAAAACATTTGAACTCCATTCTTGAGGAAAATATCCTTTCTACTTCAAATACATTTTTCCTCTATTAAAATGTCATAAAATTTTAATCTAAAAGAAGTTGATTAAAAATTAGCTTGAAAACATTTAAATGAAGCTTCTTGGAAATAATTTTTTAAAAATCCATTCATGTCGTATAAGTTAAAAAAACATTCTTCTCGTACTTTTGTCGGAAAAGTCAAAAAAGTACCTCGTTCAAAAAAAAACAAAAGATTCCTTTCATATCATTTACTAAAAACACACCGAAGGGTAAAATTGGATTTAAACCATTTTAGGTGGATGTAAATATTATGTCATAACAAGGAAACATGAATGTGGATGATAAAATGCACCCCAGTAAATGCCAATGTATAAACAATATCGGATAAAAATGAGATTGCGATATTTCCCTTACCTTAGGTCTGACTTGCTTTGTAAGTGTCCGAACCTCCTGTATAATGACTTAAATAATGTCATTGACTTATTACAGAATCATATTCATTGTTATGATATCATATATGGTTCACTTATGACTTTATATTACCTGTTCTTTTGTAAATTCCATGTTAAAGAGCGTTTTGGGTAAAATTGTTTCATTTGTCGTCCGTGTTTTGACTTGTAATTATTCATATGATTACTTAGATCATGATTACTTAATTCCAGAATATAAAACATGATATATATATATATATTCAGAATATACATATATATAATAAATCAGTAAATGGAAAGAAATACACCGTTCATGGAGACGGTAGTCCGTACGTACGCATGAACGCTGTTTTCGTTTCCTTATTGAATTGAATGGAATTAAGTAGATGCCATACATATAAATATACATAAATCCAGTATCATTATTATGTCATATATTTCATTAGTACTTATTTTATATACTTTATAATCATTCATGAATGGTTAATCATTGAGAATGAATCTCATTGCGTCGTGGAGACGGTAGTCCGTACGTACGCACGAGCGATGATATCGTTCCCATGGTCGTGGAATTATGTTGAAGTGTATGTATACAATTTCAGTATCAATATCACTTTATAATAATCATATATAGTTACTCATTACACCATTATACCCATACAATTAAGGTGGTGGCGGAAAATAGATTACACCACGGCGTGGAGACGGTATTCCGTACGTACGCACGCGCGGTGATTTCCTGTTTCCGTAGGATGGATAGAAGATTAATTAGAGTTGTTTCATATTTATAATAACATATCAGTATATAAGAAATAATGATGTTATTTCTTTATCATGAAACAACTAAATAAGAAGAAGTTGAAGAAGAAATAAATTGAAAAAGATCGGTAATGGACATTACCTCTTTTTGACGCGCCTTCACTTTAACCTCCACTTAAAGAACTAAGGATGGTCTTTGAAGAAGACCAGGACCTCTAGGATGATACTAGGGAAGTGGAGAAGAGATTTTGGCAGGGTTTGGCCGATCTTGAATGCTCAAATTGTTGTGAGGAGGAGAGGGAGGAGGTGCCCTTTTATAAGGGAGGAGAGGGGCATCTTAGGAAAATCTCAAAATATTATTTTATATTAAGGACAAATTCGGTTTATAATGGTTATAAATGGTCTTATTTCTAAGATAAAGTGAGTATGGGTCGAAATAATCTCATCCAATAGGATTTAGACAATTTTAGGTTATTATTTTAACCTTATCAATTAGATTTAACTCTAAGTTAAATAATTTAACATTTACTGTGTCTTTTTGTTTTCTTACACTATATGGTTAATAAACTTACTATATGAAGCCAAATAAACCCCAAGTGGTTTATTATTAATATATATATCCTTATCTAATTCATTTGGCCGACCCTTAGATTTTTAGGAATTAAATAACAATTAATAATATAATATTAGTTTTAAAAACTAATTTATGTCAATTTTGACACTATTAGGTACATGATTTTTATGAAATTTTTAAAAGAATGATAAGTTAGAAACAAGTTACTTAAATCAACAATAACATGTCATATTAACCTAGAAAATTAGTGTATGTCATAAAAAGTCTCAAATTACATTTATTTGGGCATTTATAACATCAATTATGTTAATATTTTCTTAAAAAGGTAATTACTGCATCATCGTTGTGTCGTAAATAAATTAAATTATTTAATGTATAAAAATTACAAATAAAATACCATTATGTAGGAAATATTTTTATCTTTCTAATGAATATTTATAGTCGAAATTATATTATGTATAACCCTATATTAAAAATGTTTTAGTAAATAAACTTTGATTTTAACTCTTTTAACTCTTCTTTTAATTAAATAATAATAAATGTCCTAATCTAATCCAAGTGGGCCTAAATGATAATCTTTTACACTTAAGGTTGTTTTTGGTCGTGATACACTTGTCCAATAGTATTAGGAAATGTGTTAGGGTAATATTAATATTATTTTTACCCTTAATTACCCTATTTACTTTTAACCGTGGTAAATAAAAGTAATTAGTTACTATTCACCAAAAATTATTTTCATCTCATTGAACCACATTTTACTTACTGACATCATCCGCGTCTTTCGGATTTTTGAAATTCCATTCACAGAAGTGGTGAAATTAAGATTTATGAAAAAATTAATTTTTTTAACTACCACTTAGTAGTTTCACTATTCATCAAAAATAGAAGTTTTTTACAAAAATGCCAAAATTTCACCCTAATCTATAATTGATATTCCGAATTAAAAAATTATTTCTATTTTAAAAAATTCCCAACATATGAGTTGCATTAATTAATTTTATAATTAATTAACGTTGTCACAACAAATAGCGTGTTTTTAAGAGATAATAACTATCAAAAGATTAACACTTGTTTATGTCTGGTGTAAATGTGAAATTACATCCAATGACCAACATTGTACTGAATTGTAAAAATATATTCTAAATGTACATTAAAACCACTCAAATTAATAATTTGTCACTATTAATTATTTCGATTAAAAAATTTGTTTTTAATTAAAATTTAGTAATTTTCACTATTCATCAGAAAATGAAAGTTATCCGAAAAGTACCAAAATTTCACCCTAAGATAATTTCGATATTACGAATCCAAAAATGAAATCCATTTTAAAAAATAAAATTTACAAAATTTCAAAAAGTGGTTATTACTATTCATAACGGCTAGTTTTAATAATATTTTAATAGCATATTGTTGTTTAGTGAAACATGTTATTGCATACTACACACGCTATCGAGGAAGGTCGCGATTGCGTGTAATGCAAGGAAAGTCAAGGATGCGTGTTATGCAAGCTCATTTTGGTGTAGCGTACAACACAAGACATTAGTGAAATTAAAAATAATATTTTTCATAAAATCTTGGGCTGTTACACCAGCCATTGACAAAAACCAAGAATCATTGTGTGAGAAACACTAATCATAACTGGAAAACCACATAATCAAGAATAAAATTTCACACATTATGTCTTACCATGGGTTATTCATGGCCATTTCTAAAACACTATGATTGTTTCCTACGCTTATACATATCCTTTATGTTTCTTAATATGGATTTCACATCCTAGTTTCTAATGTTTGACTATACCTTTCCTCTGATACCAACTATAATGACCCATAATTTACATACATTGTTATTACATAAGAATTGAAGCATATTTATTACAAAATATAACAAAACAATGATATGACTGTATAGGTATAGTGTCATTAAAAACTAGGAAACATAAACAACTGGTTCATAAATCATCTATATTGTCTCCTGTTTATTTCATCATATCTAGAGTCCCTTTGGGAATATCTAACTTAATTCCCTTCTTCCTAAAAAAGTGAAAAAATATATATATAAATTTTGAGCTCAAATGCTTAGTAAGGGAAAAAAATAAAATATAAATCATATCATATTCATAAGAACATAACATTTTTAAAATCATATCCCCCAAAAGAGATCATAATATCATGACATGGGATAAGTAATAGTAGTGAAATGTAATCCTAATTATCATAACATAAGACATGAAACTTTGTGTCATACATACATAATCATAGAAAATCATTTAATATTAGTGAATACTCATTTCAAAGACCCTCATAGCAGAAAAAGTCCATTACTTAACTGAGTTCACTCCTTATTCCAGTCATGTATCACTGAATCAGATTAACTTTCCATTCCAGTCATTTCAATATCATGAGATATAAATCTTTACCCAATTAATTGGAGGGATATATAGGTCCCACTCATCACATAAAGAAACCATTCTTATGTGTGCCACAGAATCATAAATCATACATCATAGCACAACCCATGTTATAAAAATGAGATTCTTATACATCATGCCAGATAACTTAATCCATATAAGATAAAGGACATCATAAAAATAATTATATCCTAACATAATCAAATCAATTTAATAATAGGGATGTAAACCTAACCCCGTATCATCTTAGATGGAAATAATTTTTATAAAACACTTGCACTCAATTCTTCAAAAAATATCCTTTCTTCTTCAAAATCATTTTCTTTTCTCAAAATGAAATACAATTTCAAAAGAAATGAATTTTTTTTGAAAATAATCTTGAAATATTGCATTGGAAGCTTCATGTAAATAAGTCGTTATGAAACCATAAAAATCTATTCATACCTTATAAGTTAATAAACATTCTCCTCGTACTTTTGCAAGAATAGTCAAAAAGTACCTCATATGGTAAACAAAAGCATGATTCCTTACATACCATATAGTGAATTTCATAAAATTAGTAAAACTGACATTTAACAAACATGAATTTTTTTTATAAAACATGGAAATGGATGATAAATATAACCCTAATAAATACTTACAAATAAACAATCTTTTTTAAGAACATGATTGGAATAATTATCCCTTACCTTAGGTCTGATATGCTTCATGTGTATCAAAACCTCGAGTAAAATGATTTAAATAAAGTTAAGGATCTATTAAGGAATCATAATTATTTATATTATTACATTTATGATCATATTTTCATATGTTTGTGAGTAACATTTCATTGTTAGTCATTGTTTGGGTATTAACTACTTTATTTTCATACGTATGTTTTGTCAGATTAGTTCATATTCCTATTTTTAGGTTATTGTAATATCATTTACAGAATGTTATTAGTATAATATAAATCATATTTATTCATTAAATTCATTTATATAATCATGGTTTAATGAATATCATGTAGAATGAATCTCATCCCACCTTGGATACGGTAAGATGTATGTACGCACGAGCGGCGATATCATTAACATAATTGTTGAACGGTATTGAAGTGGTTGATAGAATATGTCAGAATTAGTATCAAGTTATAATAACCATATATAGTTATCTGTCACACCATTATACCCATCCATGTAAGGTGATTGTGGAATCACAGATTACACCACGGTGTGGAGACAATACGCGTGGTGATTTCGTATTCCGTTGGATGGATAGAAGGTGAAATGTCGTTGTTTCATATTTATAATAAAATATAAGTATATTAGTGATACTGATGTTATTTATTTATAATTTTACAAATAAATAAGAGGATGTAGATGAAGAAATAAGTTTGAAAGAATCGGTAAAGGATATTACCTCTTCTTTGAAGCACCTCTTCTAATCATCCTCTTAGGGACCTAAATTTGGCCTTTGAAGAAAAAAAAGACCTCTAGTATGCTTCTATGGAAGTGAAAAAGGGAAATGGAAAGGGTTCGGCTGAACATGGTGGCTCAAAATGTTGTGGAGAGGATAGGGAGGATGTTCCCCTTTTATAAGATAAGAGAGGGGTATTTTTGGAACCCTCTAAAATATTAATTTATAATAAACCCAAAACCCACATAAAAACATCCAAATGACTCAAATTTAAATATTAGATGATATAGGGTTTTAATATAATCAGCCACTAAAATTTATACATGTTGGGAATTTATTTTAATCCTTATCAACTTGACTTATCCATATTAAATCTATTTAATTTTATTTGTGGTAATAATATTCGAAATTTAAAATTGTTATAAATAATTATTTTTGTGGTGTAAATTGTCCATAATTGGATACTTAATGTCATTACAGATCATATAAATTTCTATTTATAATTTTTAAATATTTTTGTGATTTTTTAAAAATTTAATATTATGTTATTTTTATAAAATAACAATAGAATCAAATTTGATATTATTCAATTATTTGAATAGAAAAAAATCCACACAGAGGTTATATTCAAAAGAAAATATTTAATAGATTTATAAAATGACATATTTATCATGAATATTCATGGAGCACATTAAATAGTTCTTATAATATTTATTTTAATATTTTTAAAACTATTTATTTGGTATTTAAATCAATAAAATAATTTCTACATAACTATTGTGTCATAATTAATGATAATTATTTAAACATTAAAAATTCTAAATAAATTCACATAATGTAGATATTTTTATTGTCTTTCTAAACCCTATTTATGTTCGATTTTTTATGAGGTTTATCACCAAATTAAAATTATTACACTTATACTATATAAGAGAGTGACATGTTGTCATTTTCCTTGGTTTTAACAATAATCATATCATTTTCATAGACAAAAGTCCATAAAATGAAACTATTCTGACACATAGGTTATATGGGTCGACTTCTGTTCAGCCAATTGAATTTTGGCAGGTTTTATAATATTTTTATAATATTACTATTACCCTTAATTGCATGATTTACCTTTTACTATGGTAAATAAAATTTACCGTATTTGCTATTTACAATTCCCAAAAATAAAAAGTATCCTATTAACATAATATGGACCCAATGAATCAAAATATGGAATCCAATTTTCCAAATTCAATACACAAATGTCGCAGAAATTAATTTACAAATTAATCTCGTTGTTGAGAAAACAAGTTTTATAATTTAAAACATTGCAAAAGATTGAAATGTCTATATCAATGAATTCAATGTAAAATTAATGATAATGACATAAATTATAATAAATTGTAAAAATATAGTATATTTATAATTTAAAACCCTTTAATTTTATAATTTAACCATATAAATTATCTTGATGAAAAAATTTGTTTTTAGGAAAATTTACTGTATTTTTACTATTCATTAATATATGAAAGTTATCAGAAGAGTGTTAAAAAAATTTCCAATGTAAATTTTTAGATAGTGATTCAAAATAAGAAGTGTATTTTTTGAAATTTAACATAGAAACTTTTCAAAAATTAGTTTTAAAATGTGTGTGCCATCAAAAGGCGGAAAAACTGCATTTTTTAAAAAATAAAACTTTTATCTGAAAATTTGATTTTTTTCTCATATCTTATGTAAGATGAATTCTAATGTAATATATATTTCAAAATGTGGTTAATAAATTTTACAATGTCTAGTTTATATAATAATTTAATAACATATCATTTTTTAGTGAAAGTCAGTATCGTTTACAATGCAAGCTATCGTGGATGGTTGCTCTTGCGTGTAACGCATGCCAAGCAAGTGTTGCATGTAGTTAAAGCATACTTTGGTGTTGTGTATAACATAAGTCATAAAAGAATTATCATAAAATATCAGGTTGTAACATTGGTACCTAACCATGAATAATCCCCATACAATCCACATCCATCAAACCATGATTGTCCCTCTTGTGACAAGACACTAACCACACGTAAGTCAAAACATGCTCTCAGGTCTCTATCCTTTTTGTACCATCTGGTTGTGTTCGCAATCCATTTACTACATGGGTATTGATCATTGTATATTTTTATCATGGTACATTGTAATCCCCTCTAAGGTTCAATCCCATCACACATTCCCCATCCCGACATCCTCCTAGAGACATTGTGTTTCGGGAAGAACAAGCCCATGTGCGAAGGTTCCACTTTTTTTAGACTCCCATCAATGCATCCATTATCACAATTTGCATCCTCAGGTTACCCATCACCCCATTTAATAAATCATGTTATTTGACTCTCTAACATAGGGATGAAAAGAAAACCTCCCAGAGGATCAATCCCAATATCATCACCTTCATGTTATTTCCATGCCACCAAACCTTATCATTTGAAAATTCCTTCATATACATCCTGATGTCATCTGGGACACCACATCCATGATATCTCATGTCATACCATATGGGCCACTTACCATGTTTAATCCCCAGTATGTTTTCAGGATTTTTTCCTTTCTTAGAACCCAATATCATAACAGTCTATAATTATGTGGGTTCATATCCTTGTATTCTAAGAAGTGTACATAGGTAGACTCCATAAGGTTCAATCCCATCGAATAGTAACCATTGATTCCCCTCTTGTTGGGACACACCATTCTATATCCATCCATTATGATGCATAGATCATGTTTTATGGTGTGAAACCATCACTTTTTGGGATATTCCATCTTGGGTACATCCTCTTTGGGAGTCCTGACCCATCCATCTGGTAAACATTCCATGTACTCCTTCCTAGGGATGTACCCATCTGATCGGATCTCGTTAGTGTTCCAATCAGTCTAATCCTTCTCCACTAGTTGTTAAATTCATGTAATACCTCATGGTAAGTCATGGGAAGATAAAATAACCTCAGAGACATGTCTCTGGAATACAATCCATGCATTCGACGTTGGATATCTTGATCTTCCACACCCACGAGAAGACATCTTATAAGGTGAAATTCAGATATACCAGTGTTTCAACTCCCATACATTCCAGTGATTCCCTATGTGACTTATCACTTGATCGAAGGATATTTATCTAACTTGAAATCATATAATGTCCTACATAATCATCATAATTAACCGGTGTCCACAAACACATGGTGTTTGGAAGTCTTTCCTGAAAAACGTCTTACTCTTTAAGAGAGAGCCTTGGAGGGTGATGAATTTTGAGGTGAAATCTATGGATGAAGAGACAGATATCCCTCCATCCCATTTTGATCGTAGATAAAATGTCTCTGAAGAAGTTATTGATGTTTAACAACTTTGGAATGTGGGAATATATGGAAAAAATAAGTGTGATGTATAGGGCCCCATTGAAAGTATTAGAAACAAAAATGGGGAACCTAACGTGAAATTATTCAACTCAATATGGGGATCAATATCATTCAATATATTAGTAGATAGGTGTGTCACCAGATCTAGTTACACAGCACCAGGTCCTACCTTGAAAAAAGTGAGCCTGGCATGAAACACACCTTGATTTGGGGATGTTTATCATTCGAAACCCTGGTTAGTGATATTGTCAGCATGGGTCTTTCTTTCCCCAATGGAAGACTGAATAAAGCTGGTTTATTGAGAATTTATTTCTTACTATTTATACTAATGGTTAAATCTTCATGCTTTTTATGGCACAAGACATATCTACATCAAACCAATAACCTCCCTCCCACAGAGGCAGGGGCAGAGGAAATTTCAATTCATCAATCCCTCACAACTTCACCACTTCTACAACAACATCCATGACCACAACATTTGGGCTCTCTTTCACCATCTCTCCATTCAAAACTATCCACTAGAGGATGATAGGAAATATTAAATAGAAGTATGTAGGGGAGGGGTCATCCAAACTGGGGATATGGACCACCAATTCATGGAAGCTTGTGTTCATTGTCATTACCCCCACCCTCAAGGGACGCATAAATAGTCATTGCTCCCCACCCAAATGTTCAACCATTTCGGTAGCCTCTCCCTATAATGATCTTCTGACTCAATACATTGTGATGTAGAGGTAAGGGATTTGTGAGTCACTCTATATTTGAATTTATTGAAGGATATTCCATGGAGGGTTCCCACCAGGTCGCGTTAGTGCTGCCAGCCAATCTGATAGGCCAAGGAGTATGTGGTTCAGATGTAGGTTCTTGGTGCAGCGGAAGCACATTGGTGTGTTTTCCAAACATTAATTTTAATGTTAAACGACGTTTAATATGAGATTTGTTACAATTTAAAACGCAGAATATTTGGAAAAGAATGAAGAATGAAAATGAAAAGAAGAGTCCCAGAACCCTTGAGATATGATCATCATATGTTGGTTATAATTAATTTAATTAATTCGTAAGAATTACCTCGATGGAATTCTTTCTTCATTGGAGTCTCTGGTCATGATCATGTGATCCGTCATTGCATTGTATAATCTAAGTACATTATTCCTCTAATGGTGATCCACACATGCTCCACGTATCTCTTGACGTCACTGAAGTGATCTCCTAGAGCTAGCACGGAAGAACCTTCGCTTGCGATGTCTGCCTTCAACTGCCTTGATCCGGTGGAGTATCTCACTCTCGTAACATGAAAGCGTTCTTGGTGGAAAAGGAATTCTATCTTGGCTTTAGAGTATTTTCCAAATCCGTTGTGCACAACAATGGCTCTATTTCTATGAGAATAATTTAATTGGGATTATAAGACATAGAATAATAAAATGAATTAATTTCCTAAAATCATTTAATCATTTCATTTAATTCTCAGTAATACCCCATGTCTTAATAATGACAGTTGCCCATCATTATTACTTGACATGTGCCCAACATATTACATTTAATACCATTTAATTAAATAAACAATATTTTCTCATGAATCCCGAAAAAAACCACATGGCGTGTATATAAATATACACGGAGTGTATTTTATTTTTCCGTTTTATTTCTTTTCTGCACAATATTTATTAGACATTGAGTAATGGCTATATATTTCTTAAATAAATGTAACTGCATTACTCGCTAATAAATATATATTATTTCTCCCACAATATGTTTTCTTGAATAACTAGTTTCGAAATAAATGCGATCAGGAATCCTTAAATAATTATTAAACCACAGTTGGGAATAATATTTATTTAACTTGTTAAATTAATATTTAACTGAGATACATGGAAACACCTAGTGTGTGACCCTCTAGGCATCTTTCTCAGTGTCATTAGGCGGAGCCTACCTAATTTCCAAGGATAGCATCTAAAACACGCCAAGGCACCCATAGAGAAAGAAGTTAACGATGCAATGAAGTGCCACCTCCTATGAACGCTTATCGTGTAATATATTCCCTTTGTCTCAATATCTCCAATAAAGCGAGTTGCATGATAGTGCCATCAACCCATGAGCTCGATTATTCTTTCATTGACTTCATGTAATTGAACTCGCCCATACCTTACCATGGTCATGGATTTATTTAGGCTATATCCATTCCATAAAAGTGACTGAGATATCTACTTCCGTTATGGAAAAGAAGGTAAAATCCTTTCTCACATTATTTATTAATGCAATATTACTCATGACGCACCCAACATATCCTACCTCACTGCAAATAGTGTATCATCACAGTTTTCATCAATACATCTAAGTGTGAGAGTTGTAATACCCATTAATAATAATCTTAATGTCTAAGGACCAATACACACATTCGTAGATAGGAACATCCAATGACACTATGAAATGTAGATTTCCTACTGGCGGGTCACGTTCTCATAATATCCTCCAGGATATTACCAAGGGAGCACACCATGAGAAGGTGCCTCAAAGTTTTTTGAGTCCTCACCCCTATTGTCATGTATTATTTGTGTCCCTTAAATAACATCATCCGACCATAGAAAATATATTCAAGAACAATTTTATGGAACTTCTGGGTCCTCATTATAGTAGGGATTCCCTATGACCCATTAATTAAACAATTGTCCATAGGACATTATCACATGTATTTTCATGTAGAAGAACAATCAAGATGTGATAAGGAATTTATTAATTAATAAAGTACATAGTAGTTGGTTCTAGGCCACCAAATCCAATAGACTCCCACTTGGACTAAAGACGACTACTAACAACCTTTAACCCGATAGCTCTCACATGATATTCATGCTTCTGCTGAGATAGGCCTTTAGTCATGGGGTCAGCCATGTTCTCTTCCGTTGATGTGACCTTGGTTCTTTTTCAAGAGCCTCCACTGCAGTATTATCACAATAGTGTGTAATGGGATATTTTCTACAAGGCACCACATCAAGATCCTGGACAAAGTTCTGAATCCAAACAGCTTCCTTGGATGCATCAGAAGCCGCTATATATTCAGACTCCACTGTAGAATTGGCAAAAACTAGCTGCCTTGAACTCTTCCAGCTCACAGATCCTCCATTGAGACATAAAACATATACAGATTGCGACTTCAGATCGTTCTGATCTGTCTGAAATCCATCATCAGCATACCCTATGATGACAAGATTCTAGTCTCTTCCATACACCAGGAACTTATCCTTAGTTCTTCTCTGATACTTAAGGATAGTCTTAACAGTAGTCCAATGTTTTTCTCCTAGATATTATTGATATCTACCTACCATGCTTGGTGCATAGGAAACATCAAGCCAGGTACATAACATGGCATACATGATGGATCCTATAGTTGAAGCATATGGGGTATTGCTCATTATATCATTCTCTTGTGGTGTTTCAGGACATATTTTCTTAAAAATATGTAAGCCATGTGACACTGGAACCAATCCCCTCTTGGATTTTTCTATATTATATCTCTTTAGTATCTGGTCAATGTTTGTACCATGACTTAGTCCAAGTAGCCTCTTGGATCTATCATGAATGATCATGATCCCTAGAATGTAGGCTGCTTCACCTAAGTCATTCATGGGGAAGCACATGTTCAACCAATCCTTAACTAACTGTATGGATGGTATGTCGTTTCCAATAAGAAATATGTCATCAACATATACTTCCAGGATGAAGACCACATTCCCATTAAACCACTTATAAACACATGGCTCATATTCATTGTTAATGAAACCAAATTCATTTATGGCTTCATCAAATCGAATGTTCCATGATCTAGATCCTTGCTTCAATCCATAAATGGATTTCTAAAACTTGAAAACCCTTTTGGCTTCACTTGGTGTCACAAACCCTTCTGGTTGTGTCATATAGACATTTTCCTGAAGGTTCTCGTTAAGGAATGTGGTTTTGACATCCATCTTCCAAATCTTTTAGTCATGGTAAGCTGCTATGGCAAGTATGATTCTTATGGATTTAAACAAGGAAATTGGTGAGAAGGATTCATCATAGTCAATTCCTTGACGTTGTTTGAATCCTTTTGCCACTAGCCTTGCATTACATGTGCTAACATGACCTTCCATGTCTAGCTTTCTCTTGAATATCAATTTGCATCCCACAGGCTTTGCATCAACTGGCTCATCGACCAAAACCCAAACTTGGTTCTGATTTATGGAATCCATCTCATAATTCAAAGCTTCTAGCCATCTTGCAACTTCTGAGCTTTCTACTACTTCCTTGTAAGAGAGAGGTTCATCATTGTCCAACAAAAATGATTCACTATCCTCTGTGACTTGGACACAAAATCTATCTGCTTCCCTTACCTCTCTTGAGCTCCTACACAGTACTTGTGTTTCTAGATCCTCTCCTATGGGGACCTGTGGAAATTGTTCCTGTTCCAACTCCTGTGTATCTTGAGCATCAACTTCGTCGAAGTCAATCTTGATCCCACTATCCTTATTGAGGATGTACTCTCTCTCAAGAAAGAGGGCTTGTCTGGAGACAATCACATTCTTGTCTTGAGGGTTATACAGGTAATATCCTTTCATTTCCTTGGGATATCCTATAATGATACAGTTCGTGCCCCAGTGTGCTAGTTTGTTGCCTGAGAATGCTTTAACAAACTCGTCGCATCCCCATACACGTGTGTGCGAAAAAGTGGGTTTCCATCCATTCTATAACTCGGAAGGAATTCCATTTGCCACCCTAATTGGTACTCAGTTTAATGTGTATGCTACAGTTTGTAAGGCATATCCCCAAAAGGATATTGGAAGATCCACATGACTCATCATCGACCTCACCATGTCCAACATGGTGCAGTTCTTTCTTTCACTAACACCATTCCACTATGGTATATAAGGAGGATTGAGTTTATATATAATCATATACTCCCATAGAATATCGATGAACTCTTGGTTTTGATATTCTCCACCTTGATCCGATCAAAGTATCTTTATCTTTTTACCAAGAAGATTCTCTACTTCATTCTTGAATTCCTTAAATTTCTCTAAGGACCCTGACTTATACCTCATTATGTAGACATAGCCATATCTACTCAAATCATCAGTAAAAGTAATGATGTAAGAATATCCACCTCTAGCTTCTACTGGAAATGTTCCACACACTTCCGTGTGTACCAATACTAAGGCGGCTTGGTCATTTTTCCTTGTAAACAAGTGTGACATCTATCAAGTGGTTTTAGCTCAGGAGAGTCTAAATAACCATCTTGGCAGAGCTTTGTCAAGTGCTTCTCTTTCACTTGACCAAGGCGGTGATGCCATAACTGGGTGATGAATGAGACATGTGAGTTTGTTTTATTATCAATTTCCAACACTTGGTTTTCATAATTTAATACATATAAACCATTATTCAAATGTTCCATACCATAACATATGATGTTCTTATAAAAGAGACAAACCTTATTTTCAAACTGAAAAATAAATCCATCCATATCCAAAAAAGATACAGAAATTTGTTCTTGGTAACACTAGGCACATAATAAAAGTTTTGTAAAACCAAAATCATCCCAGTCGGCAATGAGAGGTGGTAGTCACCAATAGCCAACACAACTAGCCTTGTGCCATTGGTAGCTCGAAGATCCACCTCTCCTCTGGTAATCTTTCTAAATCTACTTGGTTACTACATTTGAATACAGATGTGAGCCCCATAAGCTGTATCTAATACCCAATGTGTAGAAATAGAAACATTGCACTTGATAACGAACACACCTTTAGCGTCCCCATGATTCTGGGTGTAGTTCCACTTCCAGTGGCCCTGCTTGCCCCATGTAATACACACTACCTCCCATTCCTTGCCCTACCTCAGGATCTTCCCCTTCTTGGAGGGACGGTGCTCGGGGGCTTCAGACCGTTTATAATTCTTTGGCCCCTTTGCCTTGTCCTTCCTTTTCTTATTCACCATAAGGACCGCGGGTTTGTCATGCCCCATGTCCTTATCTACCTAGATAATCAAGGTCATAAGATCGGATTGACTCTTCTCATTGCCGCTCATATTATTGTTGACAATGAAGATAGAGAAGGTCTTGGGCAGTGATGGTAGGATGAGATCTGTACGCAACTCATCTGGGAATTTAATCCCTAAGATGTACATGCGTAAAATGTATCCAATACGTTTTACTACATGAGTCCCAGCTAGTGAAGAATCTCTATGATTCATGGTAAAAAATGTATTGGAGATCTCATACCTCTCCGCTCTTGCCTTCTCTTGGTAGAGATCATTAAGGTGAGACATCATGCTATACGCGTCCATGTTTTCATGTTGCTTCAAGAGCTCATTAGACATGGCCGATAGCATGAAACACTGGAAAACTGTGGCATTATCTATGTGCTTCATGTAGAGAGATAATTCCTCATCACTAGCCTCTTTCACAGGCACAACTGGAATAGTCTCTTCCAGCACATATAATTTCCTTTCGTGGTGAAGGACGACACGTAAATGCCTCTGCCACTCTTGGAAATTGGTGCGAGTGAGAAGGTCTTCTTTTTCGAGTATGGTGTGAAATGATATGTTTGAAGTCATTTTCTTGTCATTTCTAAAAATTAAGCCGAGCAAAGGTTTAGTTATTTATTAAAAAAATTGAGACAAATAAATTAATTAATACTTATCAGTCTCCCACTATTTTATCGAAATCAAATATCCCTCACCATTGATTTCAGAATATTCTGTTTCCTGAATATTCTAGTGGAAAGGATCCATATTTCCCTTTGTATTACCCCAACTAGGGTTGGTCAAGAACCTTGAAGGGTTTTAGGTAGGCATTCCAAATGCCAACTGCATTAACTCGCAGCTCCTTGATCCGCTGAGAGGACTCTCCATTCCTGAAATCCATTTATTTTGGATTTCCCCAACCTTTGCCTCTTGGTCACACCACGTCCTGTTGTGGCAGTCAACCCTTGAAGTGAACCAAGTCATGTCAACCCAAAAAATTGAATTATAATTCCCCGATAATTGAAATCACCCCAACTAGGGTTGGTCAAGCACTTTGAACTATGGTTCGATTCAAACCAAGATTATGGAAGGCTATGCCAACTTAATATTTATTTTGCAGGATTTTATCCTTATAAATAATTTTCCATTTTATTATCTTTTATTACATGCTTTTTAATATTAAGTGCGACATACTCAAGTGATTAACCATGTCTAAGATAATATTTGCGTATAAGCGGATGTTATTTTAGTTCTATCTTGCATGCTCGTTTAATTCATTAATTGTGTGATCCTGACAACACACCCACAATAAATAACCATGTAACTGATAGAAATAAATTAAATGGTATGATCAAAATATTTCCTATTGGTTTGTTTATCTAGCGGTTCATAAACTAACCCAAGACCTTGGGGAGAAACACCTTGATCCATTCGGGTTCATGTTTACAGCTTTCCACCTGTCCACCATTGTATCTCCTTGGATTGGTTTCACATTGGCTCCCCGACTTGAGCCACCTCCACTAGATTGTAAGCTCCATACATTACATATGCATTTATCTCACACGCAGGTGAGGGGTAAAAGGGGTTATTACATTAAATAATCCTTGGGAACTCATGCCCTAAATATTAATGAGGAGATGGCTCGTAGACCAAGAAATTTAAATTAAATAAATTAATTAAAAGAAACCATTCACATACAAAGTTCTCTGTCTAGATCATGATCATCCATACATGCAACGATATTTACGCATAAATAAAACTAGCATTTAGTTCTTTAATTGTTCTTGTTTAAGATAAATCACGCTTGAATCAATAAATTATCTTTATTTAACCAATCCTTTTATCTTAAATCCTTTTTCTGAATTTCCTTGAGTGTAGAGACCCGAAGCCTGACGTACATGAACATTACATTACTTTTGTGGAATACTTAGTACATAACAAAAACAGACACACAATGACCGTAATAGTTTAGTGTCTTTGGAAACTTGGAACGTAATCTTCTAATCGTGGTGAATGATCTTCAACATCTCCCTTAAAGATCTTCCCCCTTTTTTACATAAAACCTTTCATTATATCCTGGGGAAAAGAAAACATAAAAAGGGTGAGCTCAAATTCTCAGTATGGGTAAGAATGGATAAAATAAAACATACCATATACATTTGAACTTAAAAACATGAACATAATGTTTAAACATCAAAAGATTGAGCAATGACATAAAACATGTAAGTACGTATGGCGTAGATCATAAAGAAACATTATGAATGATAAAATAGCATGGGAATAAAACATGTAATTGTGGCAACCATTCAGCACATGTCATGATTTCCATAGTAGCCAAGGCATTGCTTCCAAGACCATCTTGGTGGACAAAGTCCCTTTCTGAATCGAGTTCACTCCTCGTTTCAGTCCTATAACATTGAACCGGATTAACTTTCCATTCCAGCCATGTCTATCTCATGAGATATAAAATCATTACCCAATGCATTGGAGGGAGATATAGGTACCACCCATATCATAATGAAATAATTCTTACTTGTGCCACAAAATAAACATACATTATTCATAATAACCCAATAAATAAAATGGGTTTCATAGACATCATCCCATCATTACATAATCCATATAAAATAAATGGATATCATTTCATAATATGGAAAGTAAAACCATTTAAATCATAGAGACATTATACATGAAACATACACATATGGAAAAAAATGTCATCTTAGATTGAAAATGGTTTTGATAAAACACTTGAAATGAATTCTTGAGGAAAATATCCTTTTTTCTTCAAAATCATTTTCTTTTCACAAAATGTCATGCAATTTTAAAAGAAAAGGATTTCGATGAAAATAGTCATGAAATTTTTTGGAGGAATCTTCATGAAAATATGGCTTTATAAAACCGTAAAAATCCATTCATGCCGTATAAGTTAAAAAAACATTCTTCTCGTGCTTTGGACGGAAAAGTCAAACAGTACCTCGTAAAAGAATGATTCCATACATACCATGTAGTAAAAGTCAAAAATGGGTAAAAAGAACAATAAACATACATGAATACACTTTTATAAAACATGGACATGGATGATAGAAATAACCCTAGTAAATACTTACGAATAAGAAATCTCAGATAAAAATGAGATTTGAAAAATTATCCCTTACCTTAGGTCCGATATTCTTCATACGTATCTGAACCCCCTCTTCTTTGAAGCGCCTCTTTGAGACCTCCTCTTAGGGAACTACAATTGGTCTTTGAAGAAGACCAGGACCTCTAGGATGTTTCTAGGGAAGTGGAGAAGAGAGTTTGGAAGGGTTTGGACGAGCATGAAGGCTCAAATTGGTGTGAGGAAGAAAGGGAAGAAGTGCCCTTTTATAAGGAAGGAGAGGGGCACCTTTGGAAATCTTAAAAATATTAATTTATAATAAATCTAACCCCACTTAAAAACCTCCAAAAATGACTAATATTAAAATATAAGATGATATAGGGTTGTAATATCATCAACCAATACAATTTAGACATGTTATGAAATTATTTTAAACATTATCAACTTGATTTATCCTTACATAATAAATTTAATTTTGTTTGTGGTAATAACATACTAAATTTTAACTTATAACCAAAAATTAATTATTTTTTGTGAATTGTCCATAATTGGATACTTTATAACATATAAAACCATAAAAATTTAAATTTATAATATTTTAATATTTTTGTGATTTTTAAACAATTTTATAATATTTTGTTTTAATAAAATATCAATAGTGTCAATTTTGACACTATTCATTTATAAGAATTTAAATAAAATATATACAGAAGATATGTTCGAACTAAAAGCTTTAATAGATTTATAAAAGGCCATATGTATCTAAAAAATTAGTGGAGAACATTAAATAGTTAATATAATATTTATTTCATTATTTTTAAAACCATTTATTTGGTTTATCTCTTAATAAAATAATTACTAAAACATTTTTGTATAATTATTTTATATACATATATGTTGCATAAAAATTAAAAAAAATCCTATGATGATGATAAATCTATTAAATTTCACAATAATACATTTACATGATTTTATCATCTTAAAATCACAATATTTAAATTGTTATATTAATTAAATTATGAAGGTGTCAACTTTGGGATCATTTAAAATAAAATAATATAACTGTCATAATTACTTGTATAAGACTCCAAATGGTCAAATATTCGACCATTGGATGATTATTGTTTAAATTTACATGACCAATAAGTTTTGGTCAGTGTTTTGTGCCTTTTATGGTCACTATTAGTTTAATAATAACTATATTATTGATTTTTCACTAGAAAAATAATTTCTGCATCACTATTGTGTAACAATTAATGATAATTATTTAATCCCAAAAAATTTTAAATAAATTATCATTATGTAGATACTAATTTTTTCTTTCTGTATACTATTAATGCTCGATGTTTCATGAAATTTATCACTAACGTAAAATTATTATACTTATAGTATCTAAGAGAGTGACATGTTCTCACTTTCTTTGGTTTTAATAATAATTAAATTATTTTCATGGAAAAAGTCCATTAAATGAATTTAATCCGACCATTAGGTGATATAGATCGACTTTTAGTCATTAAATAGGATTTTTCCAAGTGTTAGGGTAATCTTATAATCTTATATTTACCCTAAATTACCTGATTTACCATTAACTATGGTAAATAAAATTTACCGTAGTTACTATTCACAAGGCCCAAAAATAAAAAGTAGCTTATTAACATAATATGGACCAACTGATTCCAAATATGGAATCCATTTTTCCAAATTCAATAGACAAAAGTTGAATAAATTAAATTAAAATTAATCCCGTTGTCGAAAGAAAAAAGGGTTTTCTTTAAAACATTGCAAAAGATTTAATTGATTTAACCTACGAAATCAAGGTAAAATCAATGCTAATGATGTACATTATATTAAATGTTAAAAATATATTCTATTTATACTTTAAAACCATTCAATATTATAATTTAACCACATAAGATATTACGATGAAAAAATTTGTTTTTAATTAAAATATAGCGTGTTTTTACAATTCATTAAAATATGAAAGTTATCAGAATAAAATGAAAAAATTTTCCAATGTAAATATTTATTTCTTGATTTCAAAGAATAATTTTATTTTCTCAAATGAAACTTATAAACATTTCAAAAACTAGATTTAATGTTGGTGCGCCATCAAAAGGCGACAAAACTGTATTTTTTTAAAAATACTTATTTTACCCGAAAAATTTATTTTGTTCTTATACCATGTTCTAGAAAATGTGTAAGATGAATAATAATGTTATAAAATTCAAATTTTGTTTAATACTATTCATAATGGCTAGTACATAATAATATTATAATAATATATTGTTGTTTAGTAAAACCCGGTATTGCGTAAAAGACACGCTATCAGGAAAGGTCGCGATTGCGTGTAATGCAAGGCAAGTCAGGGTTGCTTGTAGTGGAGGACTCCTTTGTTGTTTCGTATAACAGAATCCAACCATATTTTATTTATACATTGAATATATATATATATATATACACTCAATGTTGCATAGAATAACTTCTATCAAACGAACTTGAAATTGTGTGTAACACAAGAGAAGAATAGTGTTGCGTATACTGCAAGCTAATACGGTGTTGCGTATAGCACAAGATAATCTTGGTGTATCGTAAAACAGAAGATATGAATGAAATTAAAAAGAATGTATCTTATAAAATCTCGGGTTGTTACATTCTACCCCACTTAAAATGAATTTCTCCCTCAAAATTCGTCAGGTTTATAAATCGTGTACTATTCATAGAATCCCACATCGTAAAAAGAAATTCCAAAACCGAACTTTAAAAACTAAAGTATGAAATATAATGGTCACCCAAATTAACTCATTATAACACCCCAGGATTTCATAGTGTGTTATTTCTTAAAAATAATTCAATAACTTTCACTACACGCAACACCGAGTTCAATCACACCATGACGTACAAAAAAAAGCCATTAAAAGAGGTCATGAATAGTATTAACAACATTTTGAACTTTATATAATCCTTATAATTTTAGAATCCCTATTATGAGTTTCTTAGTCATAATGCAAGAACAGATTCATTTTCAGTATTGCACTTTTATCAACTTTAATAGTGGAACCTTTTTAAATAAAATATTTTATACTATCTGAATAAATTGGGACATCAAAACAATTTTACATCCCAAGCTTCCACGGTACGCTTTCCTTTGAATAAAATAGTAGCGTGTGTTGTACGCAACCTTGAGTTTTAACACACGCCACAACCAATCAAACTAGCCGTTATGAATAGTAATACCTAAATTTTGAAATTATATATATTTTATATTTTAAAATGGACTTCATTTTTGGATTCGGAATATCGAATTTAGCCTAAGGTGAAATTTTGGTACTTTTCGGATAACTTTCATATTTTGATGAATAGTGAAAATTACTAAATTTTAATTAAAAACAACTTTATTAATCAAAATAATTAATAGTGATAAATTATGAATTTTAGTAGTTTTAAAGTATATTTAGAATATATTTTTACCATTTAATATAATGTTGGTCATTGTACATAATTTTACAATTAAACCGAACATAAACAAGTGTCAATCTTTTGATAGTTATTACCTCTTAAAAACACGCTTTTTGTTTTGACAGCGGGAATTAATTTTAAATTAATTTCTGCCACTTCTGTGTTTTGAATTTAGAAAAATGGATTCCATATTTGGAATCAGGATGTCCAAATTGTGTAAATAGGTAACTTTTATTTTTAGACATTTTGAATAATTACTGTGGTAAATATTTTATTTACCATGGTTAAGGGTAAATCCGGTAAATAAGGGTTAAAAAATAATATTATAATAATACAAAATTAACCTAAAACGTGTCCTAACATTATTGGTGGACACATACCCGACCATGAGCATCCTTGGGTCAATTTGGGGACCCCTTGGATCCACTTGTATGTGGTAGGGACACTTTATATTAATAAAGTTAAAATAAAAATAAAAATGGCATAAGCTTACATCTTTTAGAAGAACAATTTTTACATAGGGTTATACATGTTGGATTTTCGATTATAAATATTCATTAGAAAGCTAAAAAGATTCCCTACATAATGATATTTTATTTATAATTTTTAGACATCAAATAATTTAAATTATTAATGACACAATAATGATGCAATGTTTACCTCATTAATAAATCATTTAAATAAATAAGATTATAATGATTAAAATATTATCTAAAACCTGTCCAATTCTCATTGGTTGATGTTATTTAGAATATGAGTCATCTTATCTTCGACCTCAATTATTTTTGGCCCATTATAAACCGAATATAATTATATTATAAAGTAATACTTTCACTCTTTCCTAAAGAGCCCCTCTTCTCCCTTATAAAAGGAGACCACTTCTACTCAATCCTCACACCTCTCAAGCCACTTGTCTCGTCCAAACTCTGCCCAACTAAGCTCCCCACATCCCTCTCCTCCTCCTTGAAGCTTCCCATTAGGCAGAAATAATTTCAAGAAGTCCTTTGGTTCCAACCAAATTGAGTTACCTAAATTAAAGGTAACGATATCTCTTAAATTATTTTCATTTATTTTGCTTCTCCAACCCCCAAAATCTTTTTATTTCCTTTATTTTGTAACAACAACAGTATCCTCAATATACTAGGATGTTGTTATAAGAAGGATTAAAACTACACATACACACAACTCCATCTAATGGATGATGAACATAATGTTTCTGTGGATGGAAAACTAACGCCTCACGAAACGATGATTGTTCAAATACATCTTACCGCCTCTCATGGTGGCCATTATGATGGCACTATAATTAAATATGATATTAATGATATATATTTTATATATAAGCTTCTGTAATTCGATTTTATTTCATACCATTATTCGTTTCATGTTTTATATACATACGATAATTTCATTTGAGGAAGTGCGGACTACCACCCCCTTAAAATGATATGACTCGTTCATACCACACATGAAACGTATAAAGGATGGTGTTAATGAACATAAGTAACATATATAAAATATTATATTATACTGGAATATTAATATACCTATGTATCATTTGGATTCAATTCTTTTAAAATAAAAATTAAATGGAAGTAGCGTTCGTGCATACGTACGGACTACCGTCTCCACGAACGCGGTGAGATCCATCCTCCATCGTATCCATTCAAGTATTATTCTCATTTTAGGGTTAAAAATAATGTTAATATCATTCTGATTATGAATAAGATATAATCTATCCATTTCAAACATGTCTTACGTAACCAAACATTTAAGAAGAACGAATCGATTATCACCCGAAACGACGATAATACTAAGATATTATTAATAAAGAAATGTTAAAAGATCATATATGATATCATATTAATGTATATGATTCATGTATAATTTAATAAAAATTATTTCACCATTATACAGGAGGTTAACCTACCCCAACCAAGGAAAAGTACAAGGTAAGGGATTTTCTTATCTCACATTCAATTCCGTGAGATTTCCATTATTCGCCACTAAATTATTGAAAGTGGTGTATTGTGTACTGGCATTTGATATATATTATCATATTCATGTTATTCTGTAAAAGGTTTGCTGGTTATTAACTATTGGCCATACGACTCAGTTGATTAACGTGCTAAGGGGTTTTCATCTCACTCCTTATTCCCGTGAGATTCATGCCATATTGCCACCATTACCTTTTGTGTGGTGTATGTACTGCCCATAATTATATTCTTTGTGTAATACACTCTAATTTATGTGTACTTACATATTCATTGTATGATACCTCTTTCATGGGTTGTATGTTTCATAAGTTACCAAACTGGTAAGGGTTATTTCACAATCTCTTCATTATCCGAGGTTGTTTATACGTAATAATCTACTGGGATCTCGTTATCATCCACATCCATGTTTCTTCAAAATGTATTTCAAAAAAAATTTAATATTTAAAAGAATATGGGTTAAAGTCATTTATACCCTTGTTTGACTTTTTATAAGAGGTTTATAAGGGAATCATTCCGTCGTTTTCCAAACAAGGTGCTTTTTAACCTTTTCGACAGAATTAAGATAAGAATGTTTTTTTAACTTATACGACGGGTGCGGTTATTTTCCGCCGTTATAAAATCGTCAAAGCTTCCCTTAAAAGCTTATAAGATTATTTTCAAAGAAAATGTTTGATTTTATATGGATATTAAATGATTTCAAAATAAAAGGAGATATTTCTTTAAAAAGAATTTTGATTTCATCTATGTCAACATCCTTTGATGGGTTTTAAGATTATTTGAAGTTGATTTATTATGATACAAAACTTCTATATTGTTTTGAAGGTTTTGTGATATGTTTGACTGTGGATGTGCTATTTTTATACCCTTCATAGTTTATGGTGAAAGTATTGACATTTCATATGCTAGTTCCAATAAAAATGTTTATGTTATATTTCAATCTTTACTTCATATGAATGTGTTGGACAAGTATGTTCCAGGTTGGGGACTGGTTAAAGTAAGCCCTCCAGGTTGGGGACTGGTAAAAGTAAGCCCTCCAGGTTAGGGACTGGTAAAAGTAAGCCCTCCGGGTTGGTGTCCGGTTATTAGAGGCACTCTGGGTTGGTGTCCGGTTATTAGAGGCACTCCGTGTTTGTGTCTGGTTATTAGAGGCACTCCGGGTTGGTGTCTGGTTATTAGAGGCACTCCGGGTTGGGTTCCGGTTACAGTTAGCCCCAAGGTCTTGGGACGAGGCCTTGAAAAGTAATTAAAGTTTAGCATTATGCATTCCAACATTATGAAAGTGGTTATTGATTTTGCATGTGATTATTCGATTAGTAAAATATCTATGTGAACAAGTAAATGGCATTATTTCATTTTACTTTTGCCATACTATGTTGAAGTTCAAGTTTAAAAGGCTTTTGTTTTAGTAATTCATTGCCTTAAATGTTTATGCTTATTTTTGAATGTTCCGCTATATTGTTATCCTTACTGGGCATTTGAGCTCACCGCTTTTCTATGTTTTATTTTTCCCAGGATGTGAAGATATAAGTTATGAATGACCTGCAGGGATATTATAAGGGGATTATAGTGTGGACTGTGGAAACATTATGTTGTTGTAGTAGTTTTTCATTTTATGATGTAATGTAAAACTTATGAATATATCTACTGTTTCCAAGGCTACTAAACCAATCGGTCTTTCGAGATTTGATCTTTCTTGTGATCATGCCAATGTTATGTAATAATGCACCGACTCTGGGTAACTGGGGTCGGGGCGTTACACTCATCACCGGGATTCCATATAGGATAACTTTGGTGAAAATATGGATATGGAAGATAAATCTAACCATCATGTTCTGATAGAGAGTGGTAGAAAACATGGCTATGAAAAATCCAACAATCACAAAGCCATATATTTGTGATGATCGAAGGTACCATCTCATTCATCGGATATAAAGGCACTAGGACATCATTTTTGGTTCTCAAGATCATTTCCCTAAAGATGATGAAATTGGAATTAGAATAAATACTTTTGTGATTTTGGTATAGTCTCGCCATTGGCCATTCTTTGGACAATTTCCACTTCATCTCTTAAATAAATTAAGTTGAATTTGTCATTCGTGATGTGTTAGCAGATCATGTGATAGAATGATGGGTCATTCCATCTGTCTCAAACAAAAGGTCAGAAAAGTTATCAAAAAAATACATAAGTCCATCTATAGTGAGATTAATCATATATGGTTCCTAAAATGGACTTATACTTCATATATCATACTGCTTAATATAATAAAACTAGTTTCTAATAAACAGGGACTTCCTGTAAATCAGTGGTAGGCGATAAAGGCCAGTCACACTTCGGTTGTGGGTTCGATTCCCACAGCCTTGTCCGACGCGATGGGCTGTCGCCCGTCCTACAGGTTTTCCTTTTTCTAAAACTACATTACTATAACATCCCACCAACAATATCAAAAAAAGTTCTATCCTTAAAAAATACTAAATTATGTACAACATGATTCAATCTAATATTTAGGCTTATCAAAAATACTTTGGTCCTATCTCATAGTATAAAGAATACGATTACTTGAAATGTCATCAACCAAGCATGCGAATATCATCATTTTTCCCCCATATATCTTGTTGGTCACATTCCAATCATGTGAATACCTTAATCTTGTATTCTCCGGAAAAATGAATAACCATTGAACCATACTGAAAACATGAATGGAGTTAAAAGTTAACACTTTCCACATACCAAATTCCTCAAAATTCTATATACTCAAACCATGATATTACTTAGTCCTTATATCAATCATGAACTCATGAATACAGTCAAACTTTTCATTTTCTCCTTATCCCTTCATTATGCGAATATCATCTACATTCCAAAATATTTGAATCTCATTTCATGGTTACCGGTACCTTAAAATTATCAAAAACCTCAATAGACTAATACAAAAATATTCCAATACACAATAAAAGTACCTCGACAACATTATTATTGAATACCAATACATAAACACTTCAATCCATCATCTTCCATGATTGTCCTAGAATAAGTCCTTCCATGATTTAGAAGTAACTTTTTAGGTCAGGGCATTGAGTTGGGTAATGCCCATGTTCTCCACAAATAATACATTGAACTCCATAACAGTCTGTCACTCTATGACCCTTTTCTCCACACAGATAACATCGGTCCCTCTATTTGATGTATTCTTCAAGGTTCTTGTTCCCTTCTTTAGAAATTTCAATCTTCCTTTCTTTATGATCCTCAACATGCGAACATGCATAATAGTCTATCTTCCTCTTATTTGATGAATTAGGCATACCACTAAATTTCACATTGTTAATCATATATCGTGATGACTGATTCCGCATAATCACAATATCTTTCTCTCTAGGAATTACACAATTTTGTTGCTCCTAGTCACTAATTTTTCCATTGGATTCAATGTTAACATAATTCCTTCTGGATCCCTCCATTAACTAAAACACAAAAAGAATTCTGTGAGAGGAAAAATCATGCTAAAGAAAACAACATAGTAAAGGGGGAGTACCCTCAATATCAAACATCTTAGGTTAAATTATAAGATCTTTAGCGCAATTCTAGGACTATATCCTATACGTATACTTAACCTTAGAGACATCCCTGACATACCTTAGAAATATCTCTAGGTATCTCACTAACGTTTTCGCATCCTAGTTTCCAAAGGTTGACTAAACCATTCCTCTGATACCAACTGTAGAGACCCGAAGCCTGACGTACATGAACATTACATTACTTTTTCAGAATACTTTATACATAACAAAAATAGACACAAAGGACCGTAATATTTTAGTGTCTTTGGAAACTTGGAATGAAATCTTCTAATCGTGGTGAAATATCTTCAACATCTCCCTTAATGATCATCCCCTTTATTACCTAAACCCTTTCTTTATATCCTGGGGAAAACAAAACATAAAAAGGGTGAGCTCAAATGCTCAGTAAGGGTAAGCATGGATAAAATAAAACATACCATATACATTTGAACGTTAAAACATGAACATAATGTTTAATCATCAAAAGCGTGAGAAATGACATAAAACATGTAAGTACGTATGGCGTAGATCATAAAGAAACATTAATAATGATAAAATAGAATGGGAATAAAACATGAAACTGTGGAGACCATTCAGCACACGTCATGATTTCCATAGTATCAAAGGCATTTCTTCCAAGACCATCTTGGTGGACAAAGTCCCTTTCTAAATTGATTTCACTCCTCGTTTCAGTCCTGTAACGCTGAACCAGATTAACTTCCCGTTCCAGCCATGTCTATCTCATGAGATATAAAATCTTTCCCCAATGCATTGGAGGGAGATATAGGTCCCACCCTTCTCATAATGAAATCATTCTTACTTTTGCCACAAAATAAGCATACATTATTCATAATAACCCAATAAATAAAATTGGTTTCATTGACATCATCTCATCATTACATAATCCATATAAAAGAAAAGGATATCATTTCATAATAAGGAAAGTGAAACCATGTAAATCATAGAGACATTATACATGAAACATACACATATGAAAATAATGTCATCTTTGATGGAAAATGGTTTTGATAAAACACTTGAAATGAATTCTTGAGGAAAATATCGTTTTTTCTTCAAAATCATTTTCTTTTCACAAAATGTCATGCAATTATAAAAGAAAAGGATTTTGTTGAAAATAGTCATGAAATATTTTGGAGTAATCTTCATGAAAATATGGCTTTCTAAAACCGTAAAAATCCTTTCATTCCGTATAAGTTAAAAAAACATTCTTCACGTTCTTTTGACAGAAAAGTCAAACAGTACCTCGTAAAAGAATGATTCCATACATACCATGGAGTAAAATTCAAAAATGGGTAAAAAGGAATTTAAACATACATGAATAAACTTTTATAATACATGGACATGGATGATAGAAATAACCCCAGTAAATACATACAAATAAGAAATTTCGGATAAAAATGAGATTTGAAAAATTATCCCTTACCTTAGGTCTGATATGCTTCGTAGGTATCTGAACCCCCTCTTCTTTGAAGTCCCTCTTTGAGACCTCCTCTTAGGGCACTGAAATTGGACTTTTAAGAAGACCAGGACCTCTAGGATGTTTATAGGGAAGTGTAGAATAGAATTTGGTAGGGGTTGGCCGAGCTTGAAGGCTCAAATTGGTGTGAGTAAGAGAGAGAGGAGGTGCCCTTTTATAAGGGAGGAGAGGGGCACCTTTGGAAATCATAGAAATATTAATTTATAATAAATATAACCCCACATAAAAACCTCAAAAAAATCACTCATATTAGAATATAAGTTGATATAGGGTTGTAATCTTATCAACCAATAAAATTTAGACATGTTAGGAAATTATTTTAAACCTTATCAACTTGATTTATCCTTACATAATCAATTTAATTTTATTTGTGGTAATAACATTATAAATTTTAACTTGTAACAATAAATTACTTATTTTTTATGAATTCTCCATAATTGGATACTTTATAACATTTTATACCATATAAATTTAAATTTATAATTTTTAAATATTTTTTTGATTTTTAAACAATTTTATAATATGTTATTTTTATAAAATAACTATAGTGTCAATTTTGACACCATTCATTTATATGAATTTAAATAAAATATATACAGAAGATATGTTCGAACTAAAATATTTAATAGATTCATAAAAGGCCATATGTATCTATAAAATTAGTGGAGAACATTAAATAGTTCATATAATATTTATTTTATTATTTTTAAAACCATTTATTTGGATTATCTCTTAATAAAATAATTACTAAATCATTTTTTTATAATTATTTAATATACATATATGTTGCATTAAAATTAAAAATAAAATCCTATGATGAAGATAAATCTATTAAATTTCACAATAATACATTTACTAGAATTTATCATCTTAAAATCACAATAGTTAAATTGTTATATTTATTAAATTATGATGGTGACAACTTTGGCATCATTTAAAATAAAATAATATAAGTGTCATAATTGCTTGTATAAGACTCCAAATGGTCAAATATTCGACCATTGGATGATTATTTTTTAAATTTACATGACCAATAAGTTTTGGTCAGGGTTTTGTGTTTTTTATGGTTACTATTAGTTTAATAAAAACTATATTCTTTATTTTTCACTAGATAAATAATTTCTGCATCACTATTGTGTCACAATTAATGATAATTATTTAATCCCAAAAAATTCTAAATAAATTCTCATGATGTAGATAATTTTTTTATCTTTCTGTAGACTATTAATGTTAGATGTTTCATGATGTTTATCACTAACTTAAAATTATTATACTTATAGTATTTAATAGAGTGACATGTTGTCACTTTCTTTCGTTTTAATAATAAATAAATTATTTTCATGAAAAAAAGACCATTAAATGAATCTAATCAGACCATTAGGTGATATGGTTAGACTTGTAGTCATCCAATAGGATTTTTCCAAGATTGAATTACAACATTATGCTCATTAGGATAAAGAAAACATAGATCAGATTCGGCATTGAGTTGTGGGATCTCAACCATCATACCTAAAGGATGATTTTCCCCATTTGGAGAAAATATTATTGTTTGAAACTACATAGGGATTCTGTGATCTCTCCATCATTGATGGGTATTATGTATATAATTAAATTCAAATGGGAAATGAGGATGAAGACTATATCCCCTTCAAAGAACAAAAAGGTACCTTTTCCTACCATGTAATTGCTTTCCTTATAAAGAATACTAGTTCCACCTACCATTATTCCATGTACTATATATTTAGTATGATCCTTATAAAATTTGTGGAATACTACTTGGAAAATAGAGTGGTTAAATATTTACCACTTTGGGAAAATCTCAAAGATCTAGAGAAAGTGTTCGGCTTCCTACACTCCCACTTTCTAATGTTGAACCCCTTTATGTTTTCCTTCAACGTTACCTTCAGGAAGTTCCTAATATTCATCTTCTGATATAGAGGCATCAACATATATATTGAGAAGATCAAGTCCATCAATGATATTCCTCCTTTTAATATACTTTAGGATCTCTGAGGTTTTAAAGTCCACAAAGACTACATATGAGTATTCATTGTGAATATGGTCAGCTGGTGTAAACCCTTTCCCTGTATCATGAAGAAAGTTTTCAACAACCAGTAGGATGAAGAGTGTCAAACTGCTTTTGAGGATTTTGTGCAGCACATACTATATCCTTCATTTCTAAAGACACCCATCTCTAGAAAGCCACTATTCCTTTATGTGACCACCTTGGAGGGGTCCCCAATGACCTTCTCTCCTAGAAAAATAGTGAAGGGATGTATAATTGTTTATACTAACTCTGACACATGCTTCTCAATAGAGATACTTGATATTCCTCTATATAGAAGTGCTTCCTCACACTAGTATTCATAGTACAGAAGTTTTTCCATTACCTGTTGCACCAAGAGATACAACTCGTGTCTCATGTAGATCCACTAAGGTACATTCCAAATTTCCCTATGTTGACAAGATGTGTAGCTCAACGAATAGTAATCCTTCATAATTTTTATATCATGTTGAGTCTATAGAAATCTGCTAAAGGTCATACACTGGAACATATCCTGTTAACCATCCATCCTCTATAGAACAGTATTGGGATCATGATTTCCCAGATGAGGCCAACCTCTCTGTTGATAAAGTCATTCCATGACAGAAGATGCACTTTGATGGTTCCTTCTAAGTCCAATGGTATGAAGGCAAAAAAAACTCTAGGGTCAATAGGGTTGGCCAAGTTATTGTCTTCACCAAACCAACAAAGGCATTCATTACATACTCATTCCTATTGTTAGAATATTTCTCCAATAATGAGGCATAGTATCGGGCTCTCATAACTATCCTGGAGCAAGCTCTTGAGATTGATGTCCCCCACATACATGTGAAGGGGTACTCTTAGTTGGTCACCAAGTAGATCAATAGTGATTACTTTGTCAAAAATTCTGATATCATTCCCCTTCTATAGTTCACCCTCTAATATATTGCCCTGTTCCATTATTTACAATAGATTACTCACATCCCCCTATCATATAATGGGGGAATTGTTTTGTTGGATATCCAAGCTATATCTCTTGCAGATCTTAACAAAGATTATTTTATTATCCATGTTGCTCATCGAAGGGTCATAACTCTTGTCTCCTTAGATGATGATTATTTATAGCAGGTAATCAATATCTTTATTGATGTATCCACATCATGTCCTCCAAGTCCCCCTACTATAGCTGTAAAAGACTCTAATTAGAAAAATTATCTTATCGAGTACCTCAATCAGGGTAATATCTTGATAGACCGAGGGAAATGTGAATTCATAGGTCATTATACAGTGTAGTTATCCTTCCTAAGTGATCCCAACATTGAAAATATCTTCTACAACCATGAGTTTTATTGGGTTCTTCTCCACTTCATTCAATGTGATCTTATTACATAGATTATGCAGGAAGTTCATGCTGGTTCCTGTGGATCTCATCGGGCAGGGAGAAAACTCTCCCCTCAAAATCAAACGATATACTACTTATGGACCACTATGATCCAATACTACATCATGTTCTCCAAGAGGTTCCATGAGTGTCATATCCATTATAACTTTATGAATTAGTTGACGGAGACTCTCCATACGAACATGTAATCTTGCCCATTTTAAGTTTCGGGACTCGATGTTTTGGAGCCTTATCCACTAGAAAAATATCACTAGCGTAGGTTCATCCTAACTGCAACATATTTGTTTTCTATGTGGGAAGAGGAAATCCCACTCAAGGAATTCAAGTCATGTTCTCTCACTGATTTCGTGAGTCTAATATCCTCCACCAATTTGGAGTCCCTTAACCCATCCTCAACCATAACTGAACCAATTTTTTAGTCACTGATCCAAAGAAATTAGACACCAATTATAGTATATAGTCAAACTATACTTAATGAAAATTTTTTCAGGAAAATGGATGGATCGAGGAATTTAACAAGACACTCTCTAACATTATATAATATATTGATGGTCAGAAAAATAAAATTATTCCAGAAAATCTCCCAAATTCACTATAGGATTACAGGTTGATAACTCAAAATTCCACCTAGGTGACCCCATATTACCTCATCTATGGATTAGAAGCTTTATTTCCCGTAATGATTGTTATTGTTGCTCGGCATAGCTATCTAGGATCAGTAAATGTCATAAAAAGTAGTTTAGGACTGTCTAGCTAAACTAGAATCCCACGATGATAATAGGATCTATGCCTTACACAAATTGGAGAGACACATGAGTACAATTTCTAGAGATTTTGACAAGAAAATATTTCTCTGCTTCATCCTTTAGGATGATATTTTATTGGCCCTGAGGACTCTACAGAAACCCAACAGAAAGCTACCAAATTTGGAAACCAAATGGTAGGGACCTTAAATCAATCACACAGTTTACCCAAATGGTGAGTACATGCTAGTCACCATAGATGTTGATCATATTACTCCTCATAAAAATGCCATGTTCTTTGTGATTTACGTCCCTTGAATGCTTCTTTTTCCTATATGAAATTAAACTGCAAATTGAAACCACATACCATTGTCTGAGATCAATGAATATAAACGGTGATCATTGTCATTACCACATGATGTTAAACTTCATGGAACTTCCATAACTACGTATGGCTTGATTAATACTTGTGGAATATGTACGAATGCATAGAAATTTTCTTTTCAGGTCCATCCCCATGTATTAAAAATCCTTCTTTTTTCCAACCCCTGTCTCAGACTATCCTAGGAGCATGTGGTGTGATGAGGATTCTTTAGTCATCATTCTCGTCTGATTTATAGAAACCATGTCATGTCACCCCTTCATGTATTTATCATATACCTCATTCATCCTTACTAAATGATGTTAAACTATACGGTATTCAAGCGCTATGTACGGATTAACTCATTCCCTTGTAGAATACATCAGAACACCCGGGTGTTTTGTCTTCGGGTCCATCACCAATTATCCTTCAATTGATTCCCTCTTGGAATGATTTCCTTGGTATTGCATGGTGTGGTATGAGGCCTCCCTTGGTACTCATTGACATCAGTTTTACAATAACTGCACTACGTTCCTCAATTGAGGGAACTCTACATCACATTCCCTCTTTTTATTAACCTTCATCTTTAGCACATGATGATAAACTGTACGGCAATCCAGAGCTATGTATTGTTTGATTCCCATTCTTATGGGATACATAGGAACACTCCAAAATTTTATACATTTCTCTATACCCATATTCCCCCATATTTACTTTAGGATCATGTAGTGTGGTGTGGAAAACCTTGTTCCTCATTCACGTCAGGTACGAAATAACCACACCATGTACCACCTCCATTGGAATACCCCCTTTTTCTCCTTTATCATTACTGAATGATGTTAAACTGCATGGAATTTATATAACTAGGTATAGATTTATTCCTACCCTTATGGGATATGCCGGAGCACAAAACCATTTCATCTTTGTGTCCATTCTAAGGTCCCTCGACCTCTCCATACCTATGGCCTTATCTAATATTTCTAGTTCTACAACCTTGAACTGAGATCTCTCTCATCCTTCATAATGTTAAACATTTTTGTCCTTCTTTCAAGACATTAAAATTCTTTCCATTGTTGATATTTTCTGTATAACATTAAAAGGAAAGTTCCCCCCCCCATCATGCATAAAATTAAACTATTGATTTGTCTTATATGATGTTAAGCACCATGGAATTCACTTAAAATCCATTCATTACAGCCCCATGTCTAGAGGTCTATCTAGGAATGGTGTGTTTTTATGTTGACTTATTTTGTTATCATTCATGTCAAGTAATTTTCACAATGCCACAAACATCTCCTTTGGGATTCCTCTTCTCTATTCATCATTACTACATGACGATAAACTGCACATTTTTAAATAACTATATATGGCATCATTCCCATCATTATGGGATACATAAGAATGCCCAAATTTTTTTTATTCAGGTCTAACCCCATGTTCATAGACCTATTTCAACCACATCCTCCACTCTTCTCCTAGAGTCTTCCACCATTAGAACCCCCTAGGCCTTTGTCTTGCCTCATCTTCATGCTATGGCACACTATGTTTTAGGACTTAGAGTGTTAGATTCTACATGGACGTGTTTTATTCCCATTTCCATGCTTCACATGTCACTTTATTCGTGGTCTCAATATCATTCAAATCTAAAAGGACTCCCCATGTGGTATGGATTCTCAAACTTTGGGCTCACCTATCATTTTGTGCCACATCCTAGAGGACATCAAACAACACTATGGGACAGGTCCCATGTAGTGAATTTGGTTAGTGGTGACCCTATTTTTTTCCCATTTTAGGACACATGATATGAATGATGTGTTTCGAATACAGTCAATAGTTATCATCCATCATTATTATAGCCATATCATGCTTTAAATATTGGTCTCATGATTCACATTCCATTCTATGCCTTCATGTTAATATAAAACTCTAACCCTCATAGTTATATCCCTTTGTTCACCTTGGCACATTAATATGACATACTAGCATCTTGGTATTTTCCATTTGACTGAGGATCTCCATTCACCGACCATGTACTTACATGTGTTGTAAATATTTTATTTCCTTATTTCCCACACTAGGAATTTGTTAACTAGGATTGGGGATCTTGGTAAGGTTTTCACCCTCATGGATGAATCACACATCCCTTTGATCAAAACCCTAGGACATTAAACAAGGAACCCAAGTATATTCATCATGGCATTAAACTATGTATGGATGATATCGCAGATATTTGTGATGTGATATGGCCCTATATGGTCTTCATTCACATCATGTTTCATTATGGAACAGTGTTATAGATTTCTGTTTTGAATGTCTCACCCCATGGTCTAAGATCTATAACTATAAACTAGTATATCTTTCATCCTTATCATAAGATTTTAAAATATTCCTTTTACATCTAGGGTGTGCGATGATAAACTGACCATCCATATGATGTTTTCATTGGAGATTTTTTTGACCCTATTGAATTAGACCACTTAAATTTCATGTTCAACAACAACATATGGATTGATTCTCACTATTGTGGGATACATAGCGACACCTGGGCACTTTTTTTGTTGGTCCAACTATAGAATTATGTTCCTTTTCTGCACACTTCTTAGGTTTGGTTGTTGTCCCTATAGAAATATGTTATTGGGTATGTACTTCATTTATCCTACCCACCTTGGGTCCTCCTCATAGCGCTAAAGCACACCTCTCCTCCCCCAAAGGTGTGAAATCTACAACCATTAAAAAACGTTTATTGAATTAGATCGCATTCCATTAAAATTCATAACAATTACAATTTTTCTTCTCGCCTAAGAGCATATCACCCCTTGGGTATTAGCCATTTGCCATTCCATTCTCTAGAACTATGTGTGTAATGATTCCAATTAGTATGTGATATATAATTATGAAAATACATTCTATCTCTAGTACAACTGAAACTCCATTCCCATATATAGCAATTTGTCTAGGATTCTCCTGGGAGAATGCGGTGAGATTGAGACCTTTACAGTCCTAATTCACATAAAGTTATGAACTGCATTGCACACCACTCCCTTTAGGGTAACCATTACCTCAACACAGGACATTGAACTGTGACCCAACCATGAACTAGTTTAGGATGCCCAAGATATTAATGGGATGTGTCATCATCCTTTCCATAGGGGACCTCTCTAGATGTAGGTTCAATCTTGGTCCAGAACAACATGATATTACTAATGTATTTTTGTTGTGGAGGCATAGTTTCAAAAGTTTTGGTTTCTATTCAATCTACCCATCACTCTACCTCAAACTTTTCATGCCCCTTTATTTGGGTCCTCATCCTCTTTTTCATCTAGAGGAACCACCAAAATATATGGATTCTCATTCATATAGATCTTCAACCATTTTGGTCCAATGTTCCACAAGACATTGGACAATATTTCATATTAGGCCCCATGTTTTTTAATACTATCTGCAGTGGGCCCACAATTGTTTTTTTTTCATCTCTGGAAAGCTATATAGGTGTTGTATTTCTAATAATGATAGAAGTTACCTTATATTATGTCATCATTATCACTATGTTCTAAATTTTTAGGTCATGTGATTGACACCATCCATTCCCCTTTATTCAGATATACTCTACCACCCTTGGAGTTACCCCTCTTGTGCATTAAATCATGTCGAGAAAGAAAAGTTGGATGCTCTAGGAATATTACCCCCATCCATGACATCTCTCCATTCGAAAACATTAACCACTTGTTAAAAAATTGAACCCCATGTATTTGATGTTCTGTTATCACTCTCATACACAAATTAGATGATTATGTACTCTTTTATTGTTTCTCACACTGAGTATGATCCATGTGAGCTTATAGATTAATAACTTGTTACTTATCGTTTATGATTGAGGTAGATTAATTTAAAAATAAAGAAAACTATAAATCAATACATGTAGTTCGAGATATTTAAACAAAGAGGGAATTATGTTTCATGAGTTATGCTAAAACACAACCCTTATGGATAAGCCCCTATAATGGAATGCTCCAATGTTTCCACATTCTTACTTGTAGCCTCCAAAATTATTTCTCACACCTTGAGCTCCCTTTCTTCGTCAGCGGATATGGAGTGTAACTCATTAGAATCCATTTTCAAACATCCCTTCTTATATTGCAGTGCGACCATTTGAGGTCTTTCCTTTACCAAATTTTCTTGTGCCTCCCCCAGCTAAGCTTTCATGACCTTAGATTGAGTCATGAAAAACATTGTCCATTTGTTTTCCCACACCTCAATATGTTGTATTTCTTGCCCAGACTCAAGAAACTCTTGGATATTTTCTTATTTGATTTGGAAATAGTTTGGTGTAGAATGTTGGATTCTCCTCCTCATCCTCTCATACAGATAGTAATGAAACATTATAAGATGATGATGACCATCCACCCCTCCAACGCCTAGAATATGTAGCCACATTTTAAGTGACCCCATATGACTCAGCCATTGCACCTATGGATTCTCAATGTAATTTTTAATACATTTCCATTCCTTGTGTCTCGTCATGTTACTCTATTTGGTGGGTTCAAGGTCATAGTTTTCTATTTCTTCATTGTCTGGAGGTCTGTACCGAGGAAATATGTATTTGTTTCAATAAAAATATCCTACTCTAGAATCCTTTCATCAAGAACTCATCCCGACCAGCCTGAAACTCGTAACTAGAAGGGACATCACTAGTGATTGTAGCTTCATGATCAATGGGTGATTGTGATGGACTGGTTCTAATGGTTGGTTCTGTGCAGACTTATGGAACTACTTTTAGAAATCCCACAGATGTCTCAGACCCAACTTGTTTTAACTTCTAATATTGAGATCACATAAAAGGGAATGGGTGCCTTGATCTGGTTTTTTCTCCAATAATAGATGCAGGTCAATAAGGATTAACAATTACAAGAGCTAAGAGCATCGTTATTGAGTTCCTGAGTCATTATATGAGATTCTGCCAAGGGAGATCCATCTATGCTTGTTAACTCGATAATTGGTACCATCTATTTATAGGATGTAGGAGAAGCTTGGGATTCCAGGGATGTCATCATCAGCATCTTCTAGAGAGAAAGAAAATCATGAGGCTCAAAGGTTTCCATGTTATCCCATCATGCGGTTTCACCACTAATCGTTTCAGTCATGGTCGGCCCTCCATCTGCTTAAGCCATGGTCGGTCCTCCTCCATACTCAGTTCCAGATGCTGGTGTCAGGAGATTCCATTTCACATCCATTAGTAACCTCTCTCCTCCCAAAATGGGAGATTCTTGATCATCACTACTTATATATTCCTGAATAAGTAAAATTTTGGTACGTGGATACAAATTTTGAAAGGAGAAAGGACCACTATAGATAAGAATTGAGACTCACCTCAATTTGTTCATCCAGTTCCCCATCATAGCATATGATTTTTCCACTCTCACATGGGATTCCCTAGTGAACCATTGTAAACTAAGTTATTTTACCTACAAGTCCCTCGTCTTTGGGTACCTCTTCCTTATCTTCCTCTTCCACATCTTCCTCTTACTCTTCTTCTTCTTCTTCTTCTTCTTCTTATTCTTCTTATTCTTATTTTCTTCTTCATCCTATTTTTCCATAGGTAGTATTTTATTAGGGTCTTATTCTTGGACAAGCATTACATTAACCAAGATAGGTAGTTCTTCATACTTACCCCTATATTAGTCATAGACATCCATGGTTGTTAGGTACATGTATCGAAGATCGATGTTCACATAGATAGTGAGTTACTTGTGAGTGTCCAAGGGGAGAAAGGATCAGAATTTGACTAATGAAGTGAAGCTCTCACCCCACCAGGGAGCCCTATCCGTGGAAGTTCCCCATTCATGTAGCGGTTATGATCGACCTTCTCGACCCCTCTTTCTCCAGGCATCATGCCTTAACCACGTTCACAAATCCTTCTTCCCTCCTAGAAATTCCCCATATTCTTATTTTCCAGAATGTACCTGCATTCCACCTAGGGGTTCCTTCTGTTCCACATTCATTACAATAGTTCACAGATGCTTCATCTCTCCACAAATTATCCCTGGTTTCTTGTTTCAGTCATTGAAAGTTGTCGCTTGATAATTTTGATAGGTTAATTAACGGCATTTGTCCATGGAAGGAACGAGTCATCGTCGGTCTTCTGAATCTACGCCACTTTCTCTTGCACTTTTCTTATGATGGAGGTCTTGGTATAGTGTGGTAAAAATGGTGTCGATACTATGATGGTTCTTGTTTTTTTATAAGATGGAGCTATGAGTTTCACTAGAAATAGGATCTTCCAGTTGTGGCGATTTGGGTATGTTTTCTAGTCCTGCCCCACCCATTCAAAAACCCGACCATTCTCAGGATGTTAGGTAATATATTTGGGGGATCTATATCATTTGATAAGAGTTCGATATCATTATTCAATCCAATTTATCCTCATTTATGTGTGTATGTGGACATCTCGAAGCCTCTGGTAGATGCTATATGGATTAAGGTCAGTGATGAATTGTGTTGCCTCTAATCTGTTGATTTTGAGAACTGGTTCGACTTTTGTTTGACTTGCCATCGCCTTGGAAATCTGCATATGGATTTCCATACGTATCACATCTTGATAACGAATGAGATCTGTTCTGGAGTTCTTCCAATTCAAGTACTCTATGCGGAGCCTCCTCAGTTAGAGGCATGGTTGTATCTTCCTGCTTTGATGGATGAGGTTCCTCATAGTTGTGGTTTTCATGGTGATCAGAAATTAGTGCCAAGGGATGGGTGGTTCATAATACTCCCTCCTTATCTCAAATTTTGATGGATGGGGGGTGTGTACAGCATGTGGCTTTAGCAGTCTGATCTCCCCCCATTGCACCAGTGGAGCTAGCGGTTGACCAAAAGGTCAAGAGCTTTGAAAAGGTGTAGATGGTGAGCTGGATTCTGGAGGTTTAGTCTGAACCAAAAAGGTGTGAGGGGTAGTTCATATGGGTATTGGAGAAGGACTTAATGCGGATCCCCAGGAAGAGGGAGGTTCTTTCACTAGTATGGCCAACACATATCATGAGGTCTAGGTGAAGGTGTCGGGCATGGTGCCTCCAAATAGTTATCTACTGCCCATTACCCAACCCAACCAAGTTGGAGACATGAAGGCTTCATGCCTGGATCTGAACCTGATGAACTGGGCTCACAGACATCATTACAAGAGGATGATGTTGAGATTTCCATTGAATTCTCTATGGACAGTGTGGAGGGAATGTGAGTTAGAGGACTTCACAGTACAAGGAAGAAGAATGGACAAAAGGGGTTTCGTGACTCAGTGGGTTGCATTATGATTAAAGGGAAGAAGGAGAAAGGTCATAATGACTATTCTCAATTTCATATACTGATGGAAACAAGATCTGAAAAAAGTTCCTAGGATATGGAAAGTGTATCTATAGTTCAATTCTAGAATAATAATAAGATATTCATCCTAAATAGTTACAAGGGTAAGGTAAGGAGTGTACCCTCTGAGTAAAATGGGATGTATTATACGGTGAGAAAGAATGATGGGGGTATAATGACATACCATGAAATTATTCTCTATAATAATATAGAGGTGCTGGAAGGGGTTTTTCAGGTCAATGCTTTAGTGGAGGATTTGATCATAATTTTAGAAAGAGAGGTTTGGGAAGCTGTAAACATGGAAAAAAAGTTTTGGGTTGACCAACAAGATCGAATTTTGGCCTGAGGATTCAATGAAGGGAGAATAGACGTGGAGGAGTACATCCAGACGTGGGACAAACTGATTTACCATTTTGAAGATTTCATCAAAAAGGATTCTCATATAAAGGTTATGACACATCAGTGGGAGCTATATAGGTTAAGTGAATCCAATAATCATAGCCTCATTTTCAATGATTTTTGATTTCTTACTTCAATCATTGATTTCGGATGTTGAACATGTGTGGTTTCCCAACTTTCATTAAAAGTTCATTTGAAATAAAAAATTTAATTTTCCAGTCAGGATGTTCACATTTTCCAACTTAATATTCCCCACATCAAGAAGATCAAATCTTGAGTGCATCTGTCTCCACCACAGTTCTTCAATCATCATTTTTTGGTGTATCATTTCCCAAGAGGCCCATAAGGATGGGAATAAGACATCATCATATGGCTTTAGAAGATGCCTTAATTTCATTCTAGGAAGTTCCATATTTTTTCCATGAGGTCACCTATAAGACCAACTCTCCTCGAATGCCAGAGGTGCGACCACACCTTACAATGCTCCTACCATAGTGTTTCTAGCCTGTGTCACCCTAGCCACCTGGTTCTCCTTTTGTCCCACTTCACCAGTAGCACCTAAACTTATCTCTCATTTTAAAAACTCAACACTCGCCACCCTTATATATATAATGTGTATCCACAAAATCTCCTCGGGACATGATGTTATCCGATCGTTTTCATACTATATTGAAAGGATAACATTAACATTAGTGGGAGGGGAAGGTAATGATTTAACCAAATCTAGTCATCGTGAATATGAGACTAGTTGGGGAAGGATGTAGGGATGTTGCTACTCTCAGTCCTCTTGGTATACAACCTTCAGTATCCTCTTAATGCTTTTGAACTTCCTAGAAATCCTTGATGACAAATATGGTTTCCAAATGATTTTCTTGTTGATTTGGGATACCGGCACACCACCCCCGATAATTTTCATGTATTCCCCTACTCCATTGGGCCTCACCCATCATCCACAATCATTTCATCTAGGGTTTGAAATTATTAAAGGATACATTTTTATTGTTATCAATCCTAATATTTAGCCCCACCTCATTGAGAAATAGTGTAATAATCCCATGAGTGTTTAGTAGAGAAGGTTTTATACCATCACCTATTGGGGGATTGCATTGGACAAGACATATCCACTATTGTGAACACTGACCTTACCATGCACAATTTGGAGTGGATTGTATATACTTTTGTTCATGCTTCCTCTTGATATACACCCTTGAATGTTTTAAAACCATCACAATACAAGCACCCCCTAGGTGAAACTATAGTTAAATGACATGATCTCAGTCATCACTAGCATCCCTAGGCAGACTCCCATCCTCATTTCCCTTACTGGTACCTTCCACCAACATATAAATGCAACAAGGAACCAGATATACTAAATTATTGGATCTCTACATTCATGCACACTGAAAACCCAGGAATGGTATTCACCTATCTCCATGACCATTCATTATGATCCTCTTTTACTCCTCAAGGATGTAATTGAACACTTTTTTTCTCACCTCTACATCATCATGTTCTTATCCTTCTTTAAAAATAGATTAAACCACTTGGGATAAGAAATGTCCTTCATAGGGTATCATATTCCTAGCTTCTCCTTTTCCATCTCTAACAGGTGCCCTGTATTAATGGGAGTTTGTGACCTATATCCCCAGAAATCCTCTATTTACATAAACTCATCACACAGATAGCCTTCCGTGGGGGATTCGTCTTATATAACTATCACCCCAAAGTATGATACCAACCTCCACATGGTGATGATGGAATGTCTTTGTATCCTCACACCATTATATGAACATCATTGTTACCAATTCTTGATGATGATACAAATAGAATTTTGATGTCCATACAACCTCAAACAACCTGATGTGATGCAACTGGGCTTAGAACAACTCACATGATCGGAATACCCTATTAGCCCCTACCCAAAAACATAAAAATTTCCTCCAGACCAAAATTACCATTCATCCCATCCCATAGTATTGTTAGTATTTCTAATACTTAATGTTCTTTTGTAATGAGCCAGAGATTTTTTAGGAACCAGATCACTCCCTGTAATAGTCATTGTCATTGGATTCAGGACATAAATAGATATGTCCTGAGTTTCCCTTATCAGTGAACTTTGTTTTGAGATGTTGAATCGTTTGAGGTTGTCTTCACATTTCACCCAAAAATATGGTATATTAGTCTCAAAAATAATCATCATTACTTCTTACAAGATGATAAAGTTCCATATTGACATACAATCACTAATAATGTAATACTTTTGATCATTTGTCATCATACCAAAGAGAATCTAATTATTGGATCTAACTCATCTATCATAATGAATATGAGGTTTTGTGATCATATTTGTCTTTTTGGTAGTGGAAACATCTTCCCTCCCTAAATATATCTATTCATCGTCTATTTATATCGTGTCTAAAAATTACCAAAGGTTCATGCGTGAAATAATAGATTTTTGGAGATCATGATAGGAAGGTTCAGTAAATATGGATGAGAGCTATGGAGGAAAAATCATCCATGTGAAATGTTGGCTTGATCTGACATATGTATGAATGATTTGTCCATGGTGTGACAATTTCAGGAGTTTCATGATGGAATCCAACAAAAATGAATTGTTTTCTCATGGATGGGAGGATATTTCACACATGAGAAAGAATTCACATATCATATATGAAAGTTAGGGTAAAGAGTTACCCCCCTTGGGAATATTTATATCCACGAACCATCCCTTTCACACTTACAAAATGTTTTTACATGTTGAATGAGAAATATTGCAGCCACCAACTATCAAGTATTCTACACTTCAGCATTTCCCTCAGAATATGACCATTAGGTTCCCATTTAGCTCAGATTCCGAGGGGGGAATTTTATGGCCCCATGTTTTAGGAGAGGCCTAAAATGGAAATATTAGAGAAAACCAAAAATATATTTTGAATCAGTTGACCATACCGAGATACCCAAGGGAGGCACGTGCATGATTAGATGTATTCATACAAGATTGAAATCTGAAAGCAAGATCTTGCATGACCAATGAAATTTCAAATGGCTTCATATGCGCGGGCCTTCAAAAAAATTTCCAAGTTAGCTATGGTAATGAAATCCTTTTGGATTTCATGAATTCAATTTTCATGTAAGATCTTGTTTTTCCAATGCGATGTCTAATGAAACCTTCCTATTGAACTTCTTGTGCACCACACTAAAATTTTATGTCTATAAATAAACTAATACCCCCTCATATTGGGGAACCATCTTGGACGATGCACTATCTCTCATGTGCAAGCAAGATGACCCATTCCCTGACTGCATGAATGAAATGTCCTCAAGGTACTGGGTCGTATGTGATAGGTCTCTCAAGTGACCTCCTTCGGGTGGGACCACTATTGATTAATCCTCTCACATTCCCTTTTTCTATACGGAAATTGTGCACAATAGACCATTATTGGAAAATATATTTTCCTTCTTTAAATTCCTCCTTCACTCATAATCCATTTTCTTGGCTGCAATCCTTTTATCTTGCATGCAGGCCCCAATCTAACTTCCAGACTACCATCTTTCCCATAGGTCCTCATCTTGCATGCACAACCTAAATTTTTTGAACACCCCTACCTATGTTCTCCCTGTGTGTCCCTTACCTTAACTCACCATGTTTGATCCCCTCTTGTGTAAAACACCTTTATCATGCATGAACTTCCTCCGTGTGGCCCATTAGGCTTGTGGGTAGTGATTTCATAGTTCCTCTTGTGGTGATTCATGTCGTGTATCCCTAAATAATGATTCTTATCATAGGTATGCTAATAGATATTTATTATTCTCATAGATATTATAACATGGACCATTTAATGGATCACTAAAAAACCCTATTGATACATAAAATTTATTGTTCCTTCCTATCCCCAAGGATGAGTTGGGTCATTTAATGTAAGTTATTGGGGTGAGGAGCGAGTCCTCATCATCTGAACAGTAGGAAGTTAAACATCCAATAACCCAAAAACTCAAAACATGAATTTAAAATTGGAAAGACATATATGTGAAGGAATTGATATGGACCTGAAGAGATTGGGCACTAGTACCCTCTCGCCCTTCATCCCTCATTGGGTATCGTTTCCATGTGTGCATCAGGAATTCAACTCTCCACTCCTCTCAACCAGAGTGAGATTCCTTATGCTTTAATTTATGTAATTATATCATACTCCCATGGAATGAGATACTCCTTGGGACTTTCTCCTAATGTAACTCCCAATATTCATCTCTAAGGGCTGTTAACCATACATAACCCCCATACCATCTCTCACTGACTCACCTTTCCCGATGAGTTTGTCATGTCTACTGATACCTCTTGTTTCTCACAACGAGTGTGACTCACATGGGAATAGAGAATGATGAAACAATGACATCAACTTTAGGATTATAACCATGTATAAAACCCACCGCCTCATTACCTAAATATGTGGACTTTGATCCATGCCTTCTATGTAGAGTACATAGTTATCCTCTATGTGGTTCTATCCCATCACAACCGTCATCCATATATTCTATGCATATCACACCAGTTCATTCATCATTCCACATGATGAGAAATAGTATTCTGCCTATGAAGTGCATGGACTTTGATCCCTATATTCTAAGAAGGGTACATAGGAAGCATCTATGAGGTTCAATACCATCACCCCATTCCTTACCAAACTATGTGTACTTTTATCCCATCCATCTAAGTAGGGTTTGTAGGTAGCCTCTTTGATGATTAATCACATAAACCTTATCATCCATCTGATCCGTTCATATCACAATGGCTCATTCCTCATCCTGTATGGTGCTCTATTGTATTCCCCCTCCAAAAAAACGTGGGGTTTTAAACCATTTAGGTACATATGATGCCTCCATGAGGCAAAATACCAACAGATAGTAAACATTTGTATTCTCTCCTTGGGATGTAGCCTCTTGATGAGACATACGAAAATTTTGGGATGCATCCCCAGAATCCACCTCTCTCAAATATTTTGATCCCATTTGGTAGCTAACCATGCATGATCCCCATATAATCAACACCCATCCAACAAATATTTTCCCTCTTACGATGGGATTCTAACCACATGAATGCCCCAATATGATCTCGGTTCATTGTCCTTTGTGTACTCCCAGATTCTATAACCTATCCCAAAACTACGTGGAAATTGATACTTTCCCTTTTTGAGAAAGGTATGTAGGAAGCCACACTAAGGATTTATCCCATCACTCATGTTTCATTCTGGTCACTCCCTCGAGCTTTTATGTTTCAGGAAGATCATTCCCCAAAACAACGGTGCCACTTCTTTTTGACCCCCATCCATGCATCCATTCTCATGAGATGCCTCCTTGTCTGACTCGTCAACCCATTCCTAATTACATGGTCTTTGATTCCCTATAACATGTATACATAGGAAACTGTCCTATTATTTAATACTAATACCTTCATCTTCCTGTGGGTTCCTCCTCAACAACCCTTGTCATCTGAAACTTCCTTCATATCCATACTGATGTCATCTGAGCCCCCAAATCATTATGATCTCATGCAATTCCATATGGGACACTAACCATGAGTAAAACCTAGCATTTCTTCGAGTTTTTTTCTATTGTATACACACTAATTCAATTACCCTATTGTACTACATGTGTTTTGGTTTTCTTCTTCAAAGTAGAGTACATAAAAATCCTCCTGGAGATTCAATCCTAGCCAATGCTAAAAAATAGTGTCCCTCTTGTGGGAATCCATCGAACTCTAATCCATCCTTTTTATGCACAAATCATTCCATATTGTGCGATAACATCCATTTTTGGGACACGCTATCCCGAGTACATCCTCGTCAGGAAGCCTGACCCATCCATTTGTTAAGAATTCCAGGTACCCCCTATGTCGAACATACCCATCTGATCATCTCTCATTATTGTTATGATCAGCTTGATTAGTATCTTTTAAACATTAAAATTGTGTCATACACCATGTTAACACATGTAAATCCAAGGAAACCCATAGATACATGCCTATAGCATACAATCCCCACACTTGAAAAGCCCTATTATATGAAAAATTCATATGTACCAGTGTTTCAGTGCCGAGACATTCCAGTGATTCCCAATGTGACTACTCTCCTAAATGAAGGTCACTTCTCTGACAGGACCCCTTGGAATGTCCTAAGAGAAGAGTCATAATTAACCGTCATCCACAATGAAATGGATCCACGTAGAGTTTCAAGAACAATGTCTTATTATTTATGGGATACTCGGACTAGGAGATGAATTTTGAGGAAAAATATCTAGATGGAGACACTGAAATCCCATCATCAAATTTTGGTCAAGGAGAAAATGTCTTTGAAGAAGTGATAGATGTCATGAGCCATTGGAATACGAGAATGTTGGGAAATGATTATCTCTATGTGTGTGTCCTTGGAGAAATAATCTGAAATAATAGGTCAGGAAGAATTTCATAGAAGTGAAAATTTCATAATAAATCATATAAGATGTATAATTATCATGAAATGGTAGATTTGTGTGTGGTTAATGACAAGAAATAACTACACAAAGGAATGGATTCATGATGTAAAGTATAAATTTTGTTGAAAGGTGGAACAATTTATTTCAAGGTGTAGTTGTGTGTACTTTGTGACTATGAATGAGATACATTTTCCAAATGTGGAAAGATTTCATAAAACATTGATTATTCCAATAAAAAATAATGAATCACCATTATGAAAAAGTTATCTATAAGAATTTATAGAATGACTAATTATATTATATTAATGAACAGAATGGGTGAACATATTTCATGCAAGAGAATTAATATTTGAAAATATATTTTGAATATAGGAAATGTTATGAAGCCCATTTTTTTTATGAACAAGGTCTTCTACCAAAATAAATTACTAATGATATTTTGAAAGTAGTTTTTTAGATAATAACTAAAGGTTGATTTGGGTTAGAGGTTTGATTGATATTGAAAACAACATTGGCGAACCCAAATTAGTTCATTATGATGATAATCAATAAACACATTCTCATTGATAAGTAATATTCCATTATCCATCTATACAAAGATTATATCCATCATTAGTGTTTTTTAAAGGTGGAATTAGTTAATGTGTTCTAAAAAGAGGCAATGTGATATTCCCTAAACAAAATTGAAATGTTAATTAGCCTATCGTGGAGTGAGCATTACTCAAATATTTTATCTACTAAAATATTGTAGATTAATGTATTATTGTACTTTAACAAATTGTTATGAGTATAACCTTTTATGATATCCCTTATTGTTTATCCAAGTAAAATCATTATTCAATGATTTAATTAAAATAATTTTTATTGTGGTGTATGTGAATATAACTGTGGAATATTTAACAAGTACATTACTATGTAGTAAAATAATTGGGTATTGTGGAAAATTATTTTAGACTCATACTTTACCCTAACAGGGTGTATCGTGTTGCAATAGTGGGAAAGGGTGAAGATTCCATCCAAGAAAGGACTGAATGATTGGTATATTTGTATGTAGTGAGGACTATCCTAGGGTTATGGAAGAACATAACATACATTGAACTATTATTCAATTAAGGATTCTAAAAATTATTTATAGATAGAATATTGTGAATTATACACAGTTCTATACTATTTGATAAAAGAGTGAATGATAGATTATTGAACCTAACGGGTGTGTCAAATAGTATGTTTCCTTTCAAACAAGTATCTTATGAAATGTAATGTCTTGACTATCTGGAACACATGATTGATAATAGGATGAAATTCATACCCACTGGGTGATTAATGAAGGTCTAAATCATGGAGTATAAAATATGTGAATATTGTTCCCATGGAAAACAATGGAAAGTGTCATTCCAGTATGTTGTATGATTATAAACAACATGATATTAGAGTTAGTGGATATATATATATGGTTTTTATGTTTATTTCTGTGACACAACGGTTCAATATATTATGTTATGATCACAAATTTCGAGACACAGAGTGTGTCGTTGTTCTTTTGGAAGAACATGTCGAAGGTATTATCACACTTGTATGATGGAGATACATGGTAGAAAAGGTGACCTAATTAAAACTGGTGTTATAAATGTATAATAATGGTGGGGAGTATATAAACCCAAATTTCAATAGTTTCTTCTGAACTAAAGGCATATAGTTTTGGAAAAACGTTCCAAGTACTCTAAAACCTAACTATTCCTTGGAGAAGATAAATCAAAAATTAATTAAGTAGACGAAAAGAATTAGGATTCACATAGGATTACCCGGTGTGTTTTGGGAGAATATAGTGAATGGTGTGAAAGGAATTATTAATAGGAGCCCTTATTCTATAATAGTGAAAGAAATTCTAGAAGTCTATTGGTCTAGAAGGAATATTGGAATCACCCATCTCAATATCTTTGTTTTACTCTCTTATGTTAACATTGATGATCATATTAATTGGTATAAGGTTTTTCCTACGTCATAAGAGTGTTAATTTGTGAGGTATGGTGATGAATAGTACAGTTTTATTCGTTTGAATAATACGTATCAGAAGGCTATCAAAAGATAATTTTTTTAATAAATTAATAGATCCTCAATAAATATAAATAAAACATTGATAATTTTAATGATATAATGTATAGTCATATGTTGTGGTACATCTTAATGGATTCTCAGGGGATATGGATGATTGAGGAATACTAGGAGTACATCAGTACTAGAAGAACATTAAAATATAGGTGATGACTCCAATGGAGGTCACATTGTGAATTTTTCCCAACTAGAATTACTAGTGAGATAATAAATGAAAATACACCAAGAAAATATATACAATATATAGATCTAAATGTATTAGATCTAGAAATAGATAATACACAATGGGAGATGCAATGATCTACTCATGTTCTACATTACCCCAAAATATATGGACATGATTTAATTAGAATTTTATCACATATATTATTGATCCCATAATATTATAAGAGTTCAAGAATATGAAAGTATCAAATAATTTACAGTTTTCCATAATGGGTGATAATGATTCCTTACATGTTTTGGGAAAATTTGAACTAATGGAAAGGCCAAATGGGAAAGAATGTTCTTCATAATGAATGGGTTTATTAACTAAAAAATGATGAATCCATTAGATGGAGGAATATAGAATGTATTTTTGTGAGGGTTTTTTCACAAAATGTAATGTGTAGATTTTATTGATATCTCCTCTCTAGTTATTAATCACATGTAAATTATATTTGTTCCTAATATGGTTGAATTAAAAATACTTCATATAGAGAAATTCATTACGAAGAACTATTTTCTCCAAAGGGACATAGATAAATAAATTTATATATATTATTTAGAAATTTTCATTGATCCTTATATATTTAATATTTTTTCATGATGATACTCATTTTTAATTAGTTTAATCAAGAATAGTGTTTATATAATTGTTGTTCAATGAATTTATGAAGGATAAGAAGATCGTCAAGGAAAATGTTGATCATTACCGTTACTTGAATATGTCCAATGTTGGGATCATTATCATTATACTTCTCTTTGTTGATGAGATACTTTTTATCATTCCTTTATGGGATATTATTGATGTGAGGATGGTTTAATTTTAAAAAAATATTGAAATTGCGGATTCTGTTATAGCTAAAAGGATATTTAGGATACACATAGTACGAGACTTATGTTCTAAAAATTTATTCCTCAATCAATCTGGCTACATACATATGGTTGTGGAATGATCCAATAAGGGTTAAAAACTAATGAAAACATCCATTGACAGAACATTCATATTTTTTAAGGGATGTAACTATAAACATAAGGTGAGTTGGAGTACATCTCAAAGGTTCTTTATGCCTCATCGTTCAAATTTTTACTTATGTCAGTGTTTTTTCCTGATTAGGTATTACCAAATTATTTAGATTAACTCCTATGATCCTTGATAATTTTGTAAGAAAATGATTGTATTATATAAATTTGTCACTATGATACTTTAAGGGTTCCATTTCATTTTGTTTTTCCATTAGAAATTAAGAGTTATTGTAATTGTTTGCAAACAAAGACTTTAGAGGTGATTTAAATACATGTTAGAGAACCATGGGACATTTATTCGCGTTTAAAAAATATTGTAAGAGAGATAAAATATATTAAATAGACATTTATAGTTTTCATAATGGAAGTAGAGTTAATTAATTTAATAGAATATGTGTAGGAGATGAACTAAATGAACGGGTTTTTGGAAAACTTAGGTAGAAGGAATGAAGATAAAAGGTTATTATGTGATTCAAAAGGTAAAATATATATGTCCAGAAATATTGTTTTTTAATCATTCCTGAAGCTTATTAATTGAATGTATCACTTCATAAATAATTTTTGGGATAAAAAATTGATGGATCTACGAATGATAGCCGATGCTCGGAACATGGTAGATATACCAATATTGGATTTAACATAGGATTTGATGATGTTGTTTCGTTCCATAATCGGAATGGGATACCTGTAGGCTTAGTGGGGGATTAATTTAGTTGTAAATTATGTTTTATTAATGGATGGATTTCAACATAAGTGAATGAAAAAAAACATTTATGATGATTTAAAATGATTATTAAGTTAGAGATTATTAGTCTCAGCTATGAAACAAATTTTATATCTTGGTTATAGATCAACATAAAGGATTTAATATATAAAATATAACTTATAACTACTAGATTGAGATGGTGGATGGGTAAATACAATTTATATAATCCCAAATGTAGGATAACTAGAAGTATGTAGAATAGGTAATGAAATTAGAATATCAAAATTGGGTGTTAACCCTAAAGAGTCTGACTAATGATAATATGGAAAATTCAAAGGAATTACAAATGTTTTTTAGTTAAAGGATCTTTATCTTTGTTATTATATAGCTTTTTCATAGATATTAAAAGATAGAGTCTCCATGGAGTATGTAAAATATTTTTGTTCATTAGTTTGTAGTATTGAGTACTATGTACTAACAAATGATGTTATCATGGAAGACATATTTGAATAAATGTTGGGTGGGGATAAGTGGTATTTAGATTTCTCCCCACGATGATCAGAAGATGGTGGTGACATGTTACAATTAATGGAAAATACTATTTTAGTAGGTTTAATAAATTTTAGTGGATATGATTTGATCATTGTAACAGTCTTTTGATTCCTTGAATAAAATTATGGTAGCATTCCCCTCATATATAGAACTCATGTATAAACCAGATAATCTTGTGATATTCTATTTCATTTATTTAATTCAATTATTTTCTTCCAGAAATATTATACGTGTTCATTCTGTGGTATCTCTTTCAATGTGGTTACTTCGATGATTTTATCATGTTGTTTATGGTGTATTGCGTACCTAGGATCATTTAGATAATTTTTGAACCAACTATGTTCGGATGGATAAGATTCAATATTTGGATATTATTCATAGACATAAAGATAATACTAAATAAATAATGTCTATAATCATAGTAATATATTATAAAAACTAATTTTATAAATTTATTTTTTATAGATCAAATGGTAATCAGTACCACCAACATAGTATCACTAAAATAAATTTTTTGTAAATATAATATCCAAAACAATAATAACTTCCATGAGTTGTACAGGAACATTCATATAAGAATACACCAAGAATAAAATATTTATATAATAGAGTGTGGAATTCCTTTTGATCCTCCTCCAGGATAAACAAAGGAAAAAATAGTCCTATAAAATCATACTGGTGATTCATTGGATGTAAAAAGAATTATGTTATCATCTATGTTGATTTAATTGTAAAAAATTCAAGAGGAATGTTGTAGGGTCCTCAAAATTCATCCATGGGAAGAAAATACCCCCACAATCACTTTTCAGAAGGAATCAAGTATTCCTATAATTATATCAAGGTGAATGTGATCAAATCTAGTTGAGAATTTTAGAATAAACATGAAGGAATTCATGTTTAAAACCATTTAAAGTGGGATGCGTATCATCACTAGGAAAGGTAAACAAACTATCAGGATCGAGAACCAACAGGTATGTGGAATGATCTATGAGATGATGTCATTCAAAGGGATGGCCAACAAACCCAGCGGACCACGGTGCCAAAGGAATCATGTACATGAAGGACATCTATGTACCATCCTGTGAGCCCATTAGTTCATGGATGATTCAAACCAATAGGGTTCCAAAAACCATTATCATCAACCAAAGCCTCTACAAACCCTGGAATGACCGAGTCTTCCACAGGTCAGGATATTGCATTATGGGCCTTCACCAATGGTGTCACATTACCCATAGATACAATTTCCCAGATTCACTATAAAAAGTGCACTATAGAATGACAGTTATGGATGAATAAAGACTAAAGGGAACCTAGAGGGTGGACAAATCTGTTTGGAGAAGAATCTGGCTTCAATATCAATTCATCAACGAAGCCTGAATCACGAACCACTCTCTTTGCAGGTACAATCGTCTGTGATCTATAATATGGTGTAATTTAACAATAAAAAGATATTCCAAAACCTAATTGGTGAACTTCGAACCATGTAATTCTCACGGATGAACTCCCTATGAAAGGCAATCCTCAAACCCTCCTTCAATACGGTGTGTTGTGTAGTATACTGCTACACAGACTATACCCAATGCTGCGTACTGCATGAGTACACAGATGGAACCCAAAAGGGCTTGATTGGCCATATACCACTATGTTATATGATGCTCTATACCCATGCCCACACACCGCATCGGTATGCACACAACCCATTTTCATGCATTCAACTATGGTATGTAGAGCCTCCCCCATCCCACATAAGAAACCAGTACATAGAATGGGTTGTTTTCTAGTTGTATATCCTCTAGTCCGAACCTCACTCTTTTGTTACCATCCATTCCCCCATGATCCCACTGCTATCCAGTCCTTTGGCATCATCCAAAAGCCTCCTCCAAAGCCACTGGACCTATATGATCATAGCATTGGGTGCCTCAACACACCCTTTGGAGTCTAAAAACCATGGTAAATGGAGTAACATAGGCTCTCCCCACAACTTTTATGGTATTGGGAATGCATGTGTAACTAAATTACCATGGTAAACCATATAATATACTTGGGATGATGATGAGAATATCACCATTCTGGGGAACAAGGGAGATCACATTCTTTTCCATTCAATGAGGAATTGTGATCAGTCTAAGAGGTTATGTTCACACCCCCTTTAACAATGATGAAACTCATCCTTTTACTAGAACATATTTCGGGGACCTCCCACTAATATAAGTCCCCAATTATCCAGGGTCAGGTTGCGCAACCATTAATTTCATATAACATTAAAGGGATCGTTGCTTTGCACCCTCAACCATAGTCTCAGCATCCTCTCCCTTCATGGGATCTTCCTCCCCTACCAACAGGAGAGGAAACATGTACATTGTTGAATCATCTAAATCCTCTTGTTTCTCATACCGATAATGAGTCACAAAGTCTTATAGGTTTGGGATGATTTCAACAAACACATGAATATGATCAATAATAACTCTGATTCATGGACAAACCAGGATACGTAGGATGCCTACCAGAAGGCCCCATCTCAAAAGGGTGCTCATCCAAAAGGGTCCATCCAATCATGTCTCATCAATTGGTCAGATTCGATGAGTAAGCCCCACACAATACGAACAATGTGGGTTCTGATTCCTCTCCCAAGGATACATATGAAGCCCTTCATATAGGCCCGATCCAAACATCAAGTCATCTTTTATCCCCCCTGGATGGTGGTAAACATTAGAGTTCAATATTGTTTGGATCAAGTCAGCATCATCTTTGTAGCATCAAATATATGCATGCCTATAAAGATCTTGCCAACCAAGGTGAGCCTATTGACACACTCTTTGGGAATGAACAAAGGATTCAAAAACAAATGAACACAAGTTAAATATATATGAGATTCCTAGAATATGAAATAGTCCTCCCCCAGAAGGGTGTGGTGCGGCTGACCTTCCATCCTCTCAACAAATGGAGTCCTTAATTGTCATTGGAGGAATCATCAATCAATGAGCACCTATATTTGGAAAGTAGGTCCATTAATCATAGATACTAGGGCCATTGGGAATTTCTGGATCCACAAATGAACCCTTTGGAGACCATCTGAGGAAGTTATATCTAAAGAGGACTGATTTCACAAGTACTTGACCCCATGAAGTCACCCAATGGGATCATCGGACTGTGGAACCTCATTCACAATGTGAAAGGTGTGAATTTCCCAGTCCCTGTGGGGTTAATAAAACCTCCCTTTAAAGGATAATGATTCCAAATATGTTAAAAACATTTATGCAAAATTTAATAGGAAGAGTCTCTATAAAAAAGGGATGGGTGACGATCCTCGTAGAAACATTTCCACACGACATGAAATGTGCATCCTAGGAGGCAGAACAAAAATGGTGAACCCGATGTGAATCCTAAACCAAGGTGACAGTTCTACCCTAATGATAAAATTCAAAAGGACAATGCATGTCAGACTATTTTGTTCACCCTAGTACAAGCTTAACGTTCCACCTCAGAGGCAGAACAAAAATGGTGAACCCGATGTGAATATTTAACTGAGGTGGTGTTTCTACCCCACTCAATCCCATTTCCCCACAATAAAAGAATAGATAAGGGGGGTTTAGGATTTTCAAATATAAAAATTATTAAAAGAATTCTAATTTGACAAGGTATTTAGTATGTATGTCATATATATATATATATTTATATCCCAGGTTATTACAGAGAAACCATCAATCCAAATGACATCCCAACGTCCAATATAGACACGTGCATCAAAAATCCCATAGGTGTCCAGGGCCCCAATGAAAAGCATGACCACCTCGCCTACCCACCATCTTCAATGCTATGTATCCAACACGCTGGTAAGGGAGTACCAACGAAATGGTACACTCCCTTTGCTGGAGGCTGAGAGACAAGCCCTCCAGACTACGAAAGTCCTCCAGATGCCTCCTCAACTGTATCCAACACCCTATCACAAGGAGGCCCTGGTGGTCATCTCAAACTGTTTCAAGAGCCTTTCCCAGGAACGTGACAAAACATACCACCCTTATCTTATGGAGGAAAATGTAGTCGATACTGATAACATCATCTCAAAAACACATGGGTCCTACTCATAGTCCCCTACTAGGGAATGTCTCCACTAACATCGGATGACCACACCTCCTCCCACTGATGAGGACCATATGTCGAGGGAACCTGCAAAAGTCCAGGAGACTCAAGCCCTTGTGCTTCTACCAAGGGAGGTGAATATATAATGACAATCAAACTATCACCCTAGATCCTAAGGAGAAACTCTATCGTACCAACATGGTGGAATTAAATGGGAAGAAATGCACTTATCCCCCCTTCAAAACAAGCCCACCAAATAAATAGGGTTGTATAATATGAGCACATGCATGATCCTGCAAGTTCTCGTCATCCCCGCCCGGTAGAGAGAGTGGAAAAATATTGGCAGACGCTGATATCTGCCAGTGTACTACTATCCCATAAACCAAATAGGGTGGAAATCATCAAAACATAAGTATAAATATATACAGATGCATTTCAATCCTCCCATCCAAATAGGGCAACACCCATCTATACACAGGAACAAATACCTGCTGATGCATTTCAAGCATTCCATCCAAAAAGGGTGGAAACCAAATATTAGTATAGTCAAATTCGTGTGGATGCATAAAAAGTCCATGAGACAAATACAGTGGAATGAAAGCGTATGAAAATACCCTGTCATGAATATGAAGACCACTAGTCAAATAATATTGCGACCAAAGAAGACAACCAGCGGTAGTCTCGTTCCTCTGTCTTGGTGCAAGAGATCTACCAGTATTAACTAGAAACTCATGGAGTACTAGAGCAGGTGAAAACTCCTTCCCTTACATCAGAATTGGCCTTCCTACCTGTTCTATCCAATGATGTATCTCAGCACATCCTACCAATGATGGAATTTAAGCTGTCAATTTCAGACCATATCCTCCAAACATGTTAACATATCATTGAATCGGTAGAAAAGGTAAAAAATTGGGCCCAAGACCTAGATTCCTTGAATAGAACATCTCACTCACAAATCGAGTTTGTAACACTGTAGTAGTTATGTAGCCCAGCATTAGTATATGGTGGGTTGATGGTAATATCCCATGATATACGGACAACCAGATCTGTATGAAATACCCATTCCGACTGGGGGACGTAGGTCCAATGTGGTGGCCACTCCAGGGCAGGCATATATCCCTCCCATAACTCAATATGTCTGTCATCGTATCCCGATGGCATCACATGCCCCAACAAGACATGTACCCATATATGAAGACCACTACCCATAGTAGATCTCCTCATTTACCCACCATAGAGTTCTCAAAAATGAAATGTGCCAAAGCCAACTAAAAAATGAAGATCACATACATGATCCTGCTCTGTTGGAAGTGGCGGTTCTTGGTGCCCTCAATCATATATCAATAAATACATGAAACCATACCAATCCATTACTAAATTATAGATGTTGAATTAGCAGTCATGAAGGTCCTCCCTGTAATGTCTCTACTAGAAACTTTGAATATCCTCCATAGATCACCCACATGGGATCAATCCATGGTTATGGAATGATCAATCACAAGATCATATCTCTAGATGTGTGTCGGTGTATCACTCCCCTTGACCTAAAGATTAGGCAGCAAGAAGGTCCCCCTTTCTTTCGTCCACCCTGATAGTCCTCCCTATGGTATATGCTATAGATATGATTCTCCCTATTGTTGGATATCAAGTCATGATGGTGGTCCTTTCCATAATGAATGACATTATGAAGGCCCACCCCGCAATGATAATTGTTTTGAAGGTTCTCCTGAAAATAACACCAAGCAATGAGAAGGTCCTTCCCTCATTCCAATACATCATGAAGGCCCTCCCTTGGATGGGAACTACAGAAATTCTCCCAGCAGCAAGGTATCAAGATATTATGGTAGTCCATGCCATGATTAAAATCATTGGGTTTTCCTTCCCCAAAATTGCAGTTGTTTTGAAGGTCATCCATGTAGTGAAATCAAGCAGCATGAAGGTGCTCCCCTCACAGTAGTCTGTCCTGAATGTCCTCCCTAGGGTATACACTATAAATAAATTTCCCATGGTTGGGCGTCAAGTTTAAATAGTATCCCTCTCCATCGCAAGGTCAATTGAAAAGTTCCTTCATAAAATCAAAATGCATACTGGCAAGAAGGTCCTCCCCTTGTTGGAACAAATGACACAAATCCTTCCTCTACTAAGTTTCATTGAAAGGAGTCAAAAAAGTTAGTCACACCAACTATAACGAGTGAAGTTCTTTCTCAACCAGGGGATGGCCCAATTCCATGCATATCTTCTTAGCCACCCCCTTGTAGAGTCCGCAAGTCAATAACGATCCCACCATCCTAATTGATTGGAACAAAATTATTATGAAGAAATTGAGCTAGGCATATCATGTAGAGGAGCCTTTGGAAGAACCACAACAGGATATGTTGCTTGTGGGACGAAAACTAGCTATGGATAATATACCAATGATGTTTTGGCCTACGACCACTTCTTACATCGACATATCAAGAGATATATCTATGGAATTCACACATGAAATTCTACTCAATATATGGATGAATATTAATCAGCAAAAAATAAATTCCTACCATACAAACGGTATGCGGACCATGTCTGAATGATAGAGGAACATCGTTGTCTAGTCAACCATGAAGCTCTCTCATCTGCACAGCAACCACAATCAGAAATGATAAAGAAAAACCTTGAAATGTCTTGTCTCCATGCACTTTATAAGTTGTATCGCATCATTGGTGATGCCCAGACTGGAGTTTACATTCAGGTATGGGGAGAACATGGAGCACTACACTTCACCCCTCACACTGTCTAGAAAAACCCATTAAAAATTATGTCTTACAATGTTATCTTCCAAGGGAAGCAATAAAGTGAAACTATTGCTTAGGAAAGATGGGATTCACAACAAAAAACTGGCCTGGATCAAATCTTGAAAGCGTCAGGACCGAAGAGAGAAAGCCATAGAAAAGCTTCTGAGTTAGGACACTAGGAACATCCAGTAGGCTTCCCATCTAAGGGAATACAACTAGAATGAAGCTATCATGTCTTAAAAATACCATAATCTCTATGCAGGACCAATTCCAAAATCGTTTCACACCAGTGCTGGAGTACATTAAATTGAAAAAGTGGAAATTGCAGTAGCTTCCCCCACAATACATGAAAAGTCTAAGCCCATAGGGCTAGGAGATTTTTAAATCAAAATTCCCCTATAAGACTAATAAATCTAGGCTATATCACATCAACAAGGGTAGGGGAAAACCCCCACCATTTTACTTCAAATACCCAAAAACGGGCGTTTTCCATCCACCGTCTTAGAAAAATGATTTAAAAAAGGAGTATCATTTTTCTGCATTTCTCATGGTATGCACCAACAAAGACAAAGGTGTGTTACGAGGTCAGACTAGGGATCCCTTCTGTTCAATCTTCGCCATGAAACCTAATGAATACCATATAATGAAAGGATTAAGTCCAATAAAGGGCACACAAATCGTTTCTACCATCTACTTTCGGGTACACCATCCCATATGATGAATGAATTAGTGAATGTGGTAAACATCAACCCCCCAAATCTCACAGGAAATGACACATTGGGAGAGGATGAAAAGGAAGATGGTTCCCTCTTAGAGGCATCTCACACTGATCCTTATGGTGTGAACACTCGGAACTATAGAGAGACCACAAATCTAGGTTCCCCTCAACTAATCTGTCATTACCTCCCCCACAAAACCTCAACAAGGAGGTCATCTATGACCCGCATCTACCTCTCCCTAATGGGACGTCCCTCACACTTGTGGAATGGTTCTCTATCCATGAGGAATAAATGAAAGACATAGGAAAATTTAGGTCAAGCTACAATGAGGGAGTTATCTCCACAGATACCCCCCACCCCCCGTGGAACATCCACAGGTGATACCAGAAGAGGTTCCCATACAACATGTACTTATCCTGGTGAATGAACCCAAGCTCAGTTGATTGTTCACCCCGGACCTGGAAGGACATCAATACATCCCTTATAGGGAAGATAGCTGGAATATATTCATTTAAACCCACAAAATGATACCCTTGGCTAGTTATCCACCACAAATTATAGCTATGCTGGCACACACAGTCCTGGATAATTCTACACCATCTCATGACAAAGCCAGAAAGGATATACATCATGGGATCCTGAACACCATCGATCAAATAACAACTCGACTATAATCTATAGAGGGTCATCATGCTCCCATACATCCAATTCGCACACCCTACCCTGATTGTTAATGAAATGTTCTGCCACTACGAATCTTCGGAAACCCTTTATTGCCAGTGTTGAATGGATGGAGGGACCCAGTGCAGAATTAAAGTCACTATACTGCTTATTGTGACCCCATGATGGGAACTCTATATAAGAAATTTGTAGTAAAACATAGGTTCTTAGTACGAACCCTGCAAGGCTTGACCTTCATATGATATAATAGCCTTCTATCCAATTCAGTCACTAGCTGGGAGGATCTTTGAAGGAAATTTCTCTTCCCGTTGAGTTCAATGCTACATAGAACAATGGTCGATGATTTCATGAACTAAAAAAATTGAGAGAAAGAAATTGTCTCAAATATAATTACAATATATAAATGCCTGAATTATTCCCTTAATTGACCACTCTCCTTGGATGAGATGCTCTCCATGTTCATCGATAACCTTCAAGATGAATTGTGAACACCGGTAATCTCAGTGAAGTATGAAAGTTGATTTAGAACCATCTCTGTAATTTTCTAAAGGAAGAAAACTCCTTGAAATATAAAAATCTTAAGTCCTTAGTGTCCCTATCATGACCTGGGAAAAGAACGGGAAAATATGAAGTGGCTGCTATCATGCTTTAGCCACCCTCCAACACTAGCTCTAGTTGTGAGGCCCCCACCAAACCATGAAGGACCACCTAGACACTGAAAACCACCCCCACCTCTGAAAGATGAATGGTGAGGTGATAAACGAAATAAGTTAGAACAATAATGAAATAAATTTTACACTTTACTAGATGAATAATTCTACAACAATTTTGTAGCTTCCATGAATTGAAATTTTCTCTGGCTACCAGAGTCAAAGTGAGACCGTAATGTGGGTATCAAAGATCATACAAATTATTTTGCCTATTACATGATAACAGGGTATACCAACCACGAATGCTTCATTTTCAAGGATCTCTTACAAATGATGGTGGATTACTGGTAAGTTTAGTTGGGCCCGCTTCCATCACATGTAGAGTATGTTTCCACCTCAGACTCAAGAGATGAAGTGGAATATAGAACAATCTCTAGTAAAAAGGATCAAACATTTGAAAACTGGAAGACACATAAGATCATTAATCGAGCCCATGGAATCATCCAGGCATAGTTAAAGCAACCAAATGTGCCCCCCAAAACTCCGAATACAGCACAACCTTCCTCCTCGGACCCACTGTCCTCTATTTTCAATAAGGGATGAAATAAAGAGAAAGAAGATGAGCTGGTACCAATGTCGAAGTCAGCGATGAAACATTCAGACTTCATGCCAACAGACATGGTACTACTGGAAATTCCCCACCAAACAATACGACAGGAACCACCCCACTAAATGGCACCATCAAAAGGATACAGTCAGGCACAAATAGGGTTGAATCAAGAACTAATCATTGGATACATTAATTTCATTCACATGATGGACCTATTCTCTCATTAAGATTATGGACCTGAAAATGAAATCCTCACACCAAATCAGAGATCTAGTGGAAGTGGCCGTAGAGGCCAGAGGTTTCTTGGATGGCACGTTAGTGGCAGGAGACAAATACACTGCAACACCATATTTCAAACCAGTAAAATTGCATAAACTCATATAAGGTCCCTATGGTATACTCAACAAGAACAGGAATTCTCCTTCACCCCCATTGGAAGAAATACAAGCCCAATTATCATGGAATATCCATCAAGGGAAGAAAAAATATCAAATCTCCCAAGTAATACCGGTGGACCAGTTCTTCTAAATCCAAAATGGACCGCAACACCATTGGCCCCAGCTATAGAAGATGAACCATTAGCAGTTAAATCCCAATCCCCTATGGTGTCTGTGTGTGAAAATCCTGGAGTTGGGAAGCACCAAATTGTAGAGAAAAAATATTATATTCTAAAGCAGCTAGCTTCAGTACTAGAAAAATAGTCGATCCAGGATGCATTGAGCCTGTCTTTATGTCTCAAGGATGAGCTTTTCGAAGCCTTACTAAGTCCCCAGGAGTTCAAGGCTGAATTACCAATAGCCAATGTCTATTGGATAAAGACCACTCACAAATAATGTCGTGATGTCATCTCCATCACATATACGGATGATGATGCCATCATTAAGGGTGAATAAAACCCTTGTACATGTCCAACAAAATAAATTGAATTGATGTCCGAAGGATATTTATTTACAATGGTTCTAGAGTCAATATCCTCCCACTAAGAACACTACCTTGGCTGAGCTATGATGAAGACATCCTGGTGCCCTGCACTAGAACTCTGCATGGATATGACAACAGAAAGCACAAACTGTAGGGACGAATCATGCATAAAACATGGTTCAGAGACCTCATGTCAAATTTTGCGTTCTGTGTATCATGTAAAATCATGCCCTTCAATGTCCTATTAGGGAGGCCATGGTTGCATCAGCATACTTCAATTCCATCCTCATACCATCAATGTATGAAATATTTCACTAATGGAAAAATGAGACATTAACCAGCGATAAATCCCTATTTGATTTATATAAGTTGCATTATATAGATTCAAGGTTCTATGAAATTGATGGAAAACATCATTCAGCCAATAAAATTGATTGGATTACCGCCCTTAATAGATTGGTAATGGTTCCCACTAATCCCCTCCCATATCTTGGGGAAGAGTATGTACTACCCATCAAAAAAGTCAAATGCATAAGTGCAAGTTTTAAGGTATATTAAATTGATTTCATGGTCTCTGTTTTGACCGCTATGTCCATGGACACTAAAAAGAGGGGAAACTCCCATGATGTCCAGAAGAGCCATATCAAAGATTCTCTTAGCCGGTTCTTAGCATCTCAAACTACCCCTTCCTCACTCACTACGTCAAAAGAAGATATCTCTCCAGACATTAGAGTGTTCTTCTAAATAATTTTATCACCATTTGAAGGGGTAAATGATGATGGTGGTGAAGAAGAAGAGGAAGATGATGATAGCCTAAAATATTCCTCTCTAGTATTTGATGAAGTTGTCTCCACCACAATCAATTAACTCAAAAAGATAAATTTTGGCACAAAAATGACATGAATCCCACATTGATTACTGGGGATATGCCTAATGAGGAGGAGGCATATTCCTCCTTCGTATGTAAGCATCGAGATGCGTTTGATTGGATTTATAATGAAATTTTAGGCCTCAATGCTTAGGTTGAAACTCATCATCTGGGCTTACCAAAAGATCACTAGGGTTATAAGAGGACATCCAGACAAACCCACCTGATGCATGATGAAAAAATAGATGCTGAATTTGATAATCTATTCAAATCCAACATCATACAGGAGGCCTAATATCTTATTTGGATGGAAAACATAGTTCTTGTAAAAAAATAATGGACAAATTAGAATATGCATTGACGTCGGGGACCATAATCGGTACTTCCCAAAAGATGATTTCCCATTCCCGATCCTATAATTGTTGATCAATGCAACAGCCAGATATGAATCCCTCTATTTCACATACGGCTATTCTTCATACAATAAGATTTGGATTTCATGAGGAGATGAAGAATCTACTACTTTTTTGGGCCACTTAGGGAGTGTTTTGTTATATAGTAATTCCCTTCGGTCTAAAGAATGTTGGTGCCACATAACAATGTTCCATGCATCGCATATTCAATCCATTATTTGGATAGTTCATTGAGTTCTATGTCAATGATTTTTTGGTAAAATCACAACATAGCCTGAACCACCTGGCTGATCTTGAAACTCTCTTCCACAAGTTGTAGAAACATAGATTAAATATGAATCTCTAAAAATGAATCTTTGGAATTACCTCAGGGGAAGACCCCTTCTTCATCATACGACATCGCAAAATCAATTTTGACCCAGGTAAGACCAAATCCATCCATGGCATGACCCCACATCACAACCTCACTGAGTTAGGAGGTCTCTAGGGGAACCTCGCCTACATTAGGGGCTTCACACATATGAGAAATACCATAGGTATTTTGATGAGTTGGAGCAACTAGATTGGAAAATGATGCACACTCCCTACCATTTGGAAATCTAACAAAATCAGATTGCATGAGCCTTAAACAAAAAGGATTTCCTTTGATCATTCCTCAATGGAGAAATGGTGTTAGTCATTATAACCCTGATGATACTCAGTATGAAGCCCCCAAAATAGGAACCAAAGTGGGAAGGACCATATGTAATACTTAAAATCTATTACAATGGGTAATACACCAGGATATCAATTGATGGACAGCTCATCATGGCTCCCACAAATGAGAAATTCCGAAGGAAGTACCTCGCGTAGTAGTAGCCCCCACCCACAAGTTATAGTCCAAAATCTAATAGCTTAAACTAGGAGTAATATCCCCCATGTTAAGTTCCAGACTCAATGACATTAAACTAGGAGTAATAACCCCCACCATATTAAGGTCTAAACTGTAAGACCTTAAACGTTGATTAATATCCCCCATGTTAATGTCCAAACACTAAGACCTTAAACTAGGTGTAATAGACCCTAATGTTAATGTCCAAACTCCATGCCTTTAAATTATGAGTAATATCCCCCCCATGATTATGTCCAAACTCTATGACCAAAAACTATGAGTAAATGTAAGAACCCAGATCTTCGTTTTAGGTTTGTCTTTTCTTTTCTGGTCGTTTTGAGAAAAAGGGAAAATTTGGAAATTTTCAAAATATACCAGGTGTACTTTATGAGTACACACCGTGTACTTTGAAGCTGCGCAGGCCGTGTGCTGGTCGTGTCCGGGATACACACACGGTGCGTAGGGGCGATGTGGAGGCCGCTTAAAGTATAGTACTGAAATTCCAAGTACACACCGTGTACCCCATAAGTACATGCCATGTACTTTATTTTTTTCATTAAATGCACTATGGTCACATCTAATTTCTAGAACAACTTTATTTTAGGTCTCGTTCGGCTGAGAGCTCTTATACGGCCGTGATCCTTCTCTGAGCCACCGAGCTTTCGTCCGATCTCTGTTTCAACCACAGCTGATTGCGTTGGGATCGCCTCGGTAAGATTTCGCTCTTCTACATTAGCCTTTTTCAATTATTTTCCCTCTTTATCAACATATTGTGGGTTGAGAGTTATAGAAATTTTCTAAGATCCTCAACATTTTAAGGAGAATCAATCATCGTGGTTCATGTATATCAATCTCATAGAATCATGGTAGGTGGTTTGTGCCTTTCTGTAGGAAGTCTTTGAATATTTTTTGCAATTCCACCAATTCCCTTGAATGGGGTATTGTGTGTTTCCTATTTTTTCCCTTTTTGTCTGCCTTCTTTGCATGATTACGTGAGTAGAGGTCAATGATTTTGAATAGGGTAATTTTTACTATGCTCTAGATGTTTTTCCATGCATGTTTTTCATATTAGGTGTTTTTCTAGTTGTCATTCCTTGATGTAGGATAATGGAACTGTTGTGCGATTTTGCTCGTGTGCCTCAGAATGATATCCAAGTTGTTCATAAGGATTAATTGGGGTGATAAACATGCTATGCATGTTTTTTTAACACAAGGCTGTGAGAACCTAGTGTAGTGTACCATAGAGAGAATGGACAGAAGGGCTTCTGCAAAGGGTCTTATTAAATCTATGTGAGACCAAAGGGGGAATTGAAATTGAGTGATTCATTAGAGAGTCTATAGTTCCTCGACGTGGGACACAGGGGGAATGTGATGTTGAGTGCTTCCATAGAGAGAATTTAGTATGATACAAGTCTATAGGGGGAATTGACGGTGAGTGCTTCCTCAGAGAGTGTATTCTTTAGCTAAACAAGAGGGGTGAGACTGTGTGTGCCTCCCATAGGTTTTCTTGTACATGTAGGTTGAACCATAAGGGTTAGGATGTGAGAACTACCCAGGGGGTTACCTGTTGTTCTTGTGGATTGGCTGTTACTTGTGTACTTTATATGCTAGACACTATGGTTTGTAGCTGCTATGTGCTTTCCAGTTTACTACATCCTGTACATTTACTTGCCTTGTATTCACTGACTGTTCGGCATAAATCTTTGGGTGGTTTCCTACTAAGACCTTGTCTCACACCCAGTTTGGGCCTTTCTTTTTGTCCCAAAAAGACTATATTGTTGCAGGTATAGATAAGGGCATGTGCCCTTCTACTTCAGGTACATGACTTGCGATGGAGCTGGAGAGCATCAAACCAAGCTATGGCTAGCGATGTGGAGGAGTTTATCTGTTTTGTTTTACACTTTGGTTTAGTATTCTATTCAGCATTGGGACTTGTTTGGATACTTTCCTAGACATATGTATCATGTATCATTTTATATTTGTGTCTGTGCTCTAGTTGTTTACTATTAGTCTTCCACTATTTATCGTTTACTCTAGTATGGATGGTTACGGTTTTTGCTGTTTTCTATTTGTTTTTCTTCTACAGTGTACTCTGCCAATGAGGGAAATGTTTGCCCACTATCACACCAATGACCCTCCCTGCTAGTCAGCAACCTCTAGCGTTTGGGGAAATACGCTTAAGTCCATAGACCAACCGGTTATGGGGCGCCCCTAGGAGGCTTCTCAAACTGAGATGTTACAAAGTGGTATCAGATGTGGTACTATTCCTTAAGTGCAGTACACTGCCTGTGTTGAGATGTAGGGCTCACAATGAGGAAGTTGTGCTCTAAATGGGCGGGGGGATGATTGTAACACCCCTGAATGATAAAGGGTTATATGGGTAAATAATATGACTCATGTCAACAAGGTGCACATTCATTTTTGGGAGTCTACCTGATTAGAATTCCACCGTTAAACGTGCTTGGCTTGGAGTAGTGATCAGGATGGGTGGCCTTCTGGGAAGTTTCCCAGGGTGTCTATGAGTGAGGAAAAAGCACACTGAATGAACATGTGTTGGCCTGTGGGGTCTATAATTATTCAGATAACCCATTCGGGCACATGGGTGGGACCTAGGGTGGGGCCCATGTGTCTGTGGGGAAACCAGTGGGTGGGGAAATGTTGTCACATTTGGTATGAGAGGGTTTTGGACACACAGGTACATTTGAGTACAACCTACCATCCGTAGACAGATGGACAGTCCGAGCGTACAATCCATGTGCTTTAGGATATGAACCAAGATTTTATTCTAGACTTTGGTGGTTCTTGGTAGAAGTATGTCCCTCCTATGGAGTTCTCATATAACAACATTTTTCATGCGACTATTCAGATGGCACCTTCGAGACTTTGTATGGTAGGCCAAGCTGATCACCTTTATGATGGCTGGAGGTAGGAGAGGCAACCTTACAGGGACCTCGTCTTGTTCAGGAGACCTCAGAGCAGATAGAGTTGATTCAGAAGAGGATGGCTACAACCCAGTCTCGACAGAAATCATAGGCTGATCAGTGGAGAAAACCTCTATAGTTTGATGTCGGGGATCAGGTTTTCTGGTGTGTCACACCGAGGTTGGGACACAAGAGGATTCAAGGACAGGGTAAGATTTCACTGTGGCATGTCGGGTCGTTTGAGGTATTCGAGAGAGTTGGGCCGGTTGCCAATTGGCTGCAGTTACCCTAGAGGTACCGCGCCATGCATGACGTCTTCCATGTCCCTTAGCTCTAACGTTACTTTTCAGACCTCTCTCATGTCTTTTAGATTGAGGAGGTTGAGCTCAAAGCAGATGCATCATTTGAGGATCATCCTATCCATATTGTCGATTGTAGTATGAAGGTTCTCCAGGGGCGGTCTGTTCCACTAGTATGGGTGCTAGGGCATCACAGACGAGTATAGGATGAGACCTAGGAGAGGGAGGTCGATGTACGATCGAAGTGGATAGAGCTGTTCGGGGTTTCTTCTTCTACGCCTCGTTAGGGAAATTCGGGGATGAATTTCATTAAGGAGGGAAGATTGTAAGAACCCATATCTTTGATAAAGGTATGTCTTTTATTTTCTATTCATTTTTAGAAAAAGGGAAAATTTGGAAATTTTCAAAATACACACTGTGTACTTTGAAGCCGCGCAGGCTGTGTGCTGCCCGTGTCTGTGCTACACACACGGTGTGTAGGGGCGATGTGGAGGATGCTTAAAGAGGAGTACAGAAATTCCTAGTATACATCGTGTTCCCCATAAGTACAAGACATGTAATATTTTTTCATTAAATGCACATGGGTCACGTCTAATCGCCAAAACGACCTTCTTCTAGGTCTCGTTCGACCGAGAGCTCCCGTAGGGCCACAATCCTTCTCTGAGCCACCGAGATTCTGTTTGATCTCTGTTTCAGCCGCTGTCAATTGCATTTGGATGGCCTCAGTAAGCTCTCTTTTATAATTTATCAATTTTCCATGATTTTCCATCTTTCTCAAGATATTTTGGGTTGAGAATTCGGAACGTTTTCTCAGATCTTCAACATTTTAAGGAGAATCAATCATTGTGGTTCAATTATATCGATCTCCTTGAATCCAGGTAGGTGGTTTGTGCCTTCATATTGGAATTCCTTGAATATTTTGTGCAATTCCACCAATTACTTTGAACGAGGTATTGTGTGTTTCCTATTTTTTCCCTTGATGTTTTTCTGCTTTGCTTGATTACAAGAGTATATGTAAATGCTTCTGAATAGGGTAATTTTTACTGTGGTCTAGATTTTTTTCCATTCATGTTTTTCCTGTTATGAACTTTTTCAGTTTCCATACCTAGTTGTAGGATAGTGAAACTGTTGTATTGTTATGCTGTCATGCCTTAGACTGATAGCCAAGTAGTTTTTGAGGTTTACTTGGGGCGATAAGCATGCTATGAATGTTTGTTTTACATAGGGCTGTGAGCACCTAGTGTAGTGGACCATTGAGAGAATGGACTTAAGGGCTTCTCCAAAGTGTCTTATTAATTATATGTGAGACCAAAGGGAGAATTGAAGATGAGTGCTTCCTCAGAGAGTCTGTAGTTTCTTGATGCGGGGCACAGGGGAATGAGATTTTGAGTGCTTCCCCAGGGAGCCTTTAGTATGATACAAGACTATAGGGGAAATTGATGGTAAGTGCTTCCTCAGAGAGTCTATTCTTCTTTTGAACCAGAGGGGTGAGACTGTGTGTGCCTCCCAGAGGGTTTCTAGTACTTGTAGTTTGAACCATAAGTCTTAGGCTATGATAACTACCTATGGGGTGACCTGTTGTTCTACTTGTGGTTTGGCTGTTACTTGTGTACTTTATATGATTGACACTGTGGATTGTAGCTGCTGTGTGCTTTCCTGTTTACTCCTACCTGTACTTTTAATTACCATGTATTCATTGACTATTCGGCACAGATCTTTGGGAGGTTGCCTATTGGGACCTTGTCTCACACCCAATTTTAGCCATGATTTAGGGCCCAAACAGTCTATATTTTTGCAGGTATAGATAAGGGAAAGCACCCGTCTACTTCAGGTACTTGACTTGCGATGGGGCTGGAGAGCTTGGGACCAAGCAATGGCTTGCGATGCTGAGGAGTTTACTTGTTTTTTTTCACTTTGGTTTAGTATTGTATTCAGCATTGTGACATTTTTGGTTTCTTTCCTAGACATATATATCAAGCATCATTTTATATATGTGTGTGTGCTCCAGTTGTTTATTGTTAGTCTTCCGCTGTTTATCGTTTACTATTGTATGTCTGGTTATAGTTTCTGTTGTTGTCTATTTGTATTTCTTCTGCTGTGTACTCTGACAATGAGGGCATAGTTTCCCCAATATGACACCCAATGCCCTTGATGATAGTCGGCAACCTCTGGCATTTGGGGAAATGCGCTTTAGGCCATGTGACCAACCAGGTACGGGGCGCTTCTGGGTGGCATCTGGAACCGATACATTATAGTAATAGGCCCCCATGTTAAGGTCCAAACTCTATAACCTGGAACTATGAGTAATAATACTCCATAGCGATGTTCCAAAATCTAAGATCTTAAACTATGAGTTATTTTCCTTTCCACACGACGTTTAACTATAACGAACACATCCATAAAGAATGACATTAAACTATGACTCATGTCCTTGCTGTAAGATGTTAAACCACCTGACACCAAGCCTCCAAATAACATGATAATAAACTACTTGATCTCTCATATAACTACATAAATCATGATTCATGCCCTCTTAGGATACATAGAGACACCTTGATCCTCTATCATGGCCCAACTCCCACAAAAAATGCCCCCATATTATTATCTACCCCCCCCCCCACGCTTGCAAAGGAATCCCTATGTCCACATGTTGTTTCTCACATCGAATATATGTCTTGTGAGATTATGATCATTGGTAAGTATTCTATTATACAAACGAATTATTGGGAGATATGGTAGAACCAACACCCATATCATATGAAACAAAAATTTCCTTATATACGGACTGAGCAAGATCGGTACAAGGAACATTTAGAACTACATGAGGCATGATTCATGCACTCACATTATACATAGAGATTCCTTGATCCATGATCATGGCCAAGAACCCACCGTAAAAAATTCCTCTATCCTTCCTCATATCTACCCATATTCATAAGTGAAACCCTTATCACTATTTGATTCTCATATCGAGTATAACTCACATGAGCATAGGATCATCGGCGGGGATTCTATTAAGAAAGAAAACTATAGTGTTACATGGTAGACATGGAAACTATAATAGATTGAATGAAGATTCCCTCACATGTCCTTACACATGGAATGAGCCAGATCAGAATAGGTAACATTCATAACTATGTATGTCTTGATTAGAACCTTCACAGGATACGTAGTGACAATCGAATTTGGCATCCCGACCCAGCCATCATAAAAAAAGACCTCCAATGTCCCTACACATAAAGAAAACATTTTTAGGGAATATTTAAAACTACGTGTGGCTTGATTCATTCCCTTGAAGTATATGCAGTGATTCCTAGATTTGGAATCCTGGACCAACCACCATAAAAAATGATTCACCGTTTCCCCCATACATAGGTCAGACTTGTACGGGGAGTCCATGAAAGGTCCACATAGCATGAAAATAAACTGTGAAATTATTCAAGGGTTACGTGTGGTCCATTCCTCAGTGTTACAGGATAACACACATGCCTTTCAGTCATGATACGTCAAAATATCCTGCATCATGCAATATATATGAGGTAGATCTATGTTGAAGCTCCAGTGGTTCACAGGTAATAAAAATCTCAAATTTTCTCACATTCTGATGCACATATATGCAATTTTTCAAACTCCATACCTCGGGAAAATATGGATCCCCAGAATCATTCATTTCCATCTGAGATAGAAGGACAGTATCTTGTAGATATCTTTTTTTTGATTATGCCCATCATCACCAAGAGGCTATACATATGTTTCTCACAAAACGACAATCAATAAAAGGAAAATTCGTCCCCAGGAGTGTCCACTCCTATATGAATACGCCCAATGGCTTCGGAGCCCCATGTCCTCCATCATGATTCATGTATTCCTCAATAAAATGGTTTACACCTTCTATCATCACTCACATCTATGTAATGCCCGAAAATATGGATTACAATTAACCCAAAACTATTAAGGACCTCTAGGATAGTATAATCATCCTTACTGCATAACTCTAAATTGAATAGTATTATATCCTCACCACCTGAAATTAAACAGCGAGTCCAAAATCATCCTTTTTTACGAAATTAAACTGTAAAGCAATGGTTTAATCCCAAAGTTTCCTCTGATTTTGATTTTGATATTCCAAGTTAATCATCAAGAATCCTAGTAATCTTGTGTTTTTCACACAGATCATATCTCACACGAGCTTAAGGATCATAACAAGAGAACCACTATGACATTATAGAAAAATAGTCTATGAATTCGGTCTTATAAGAATGAACCTAAAAGGCATGTCACTATTTCATTCCCTATTAGGAACCCCACATATTGGCCATATAATGTTAAATGACCAGGTATTCCAAATATGGGATAAATGCCTCACCCTACAGGTGATCCATATCTACGTAAGGGATACATAATTATAGGAGTAAATTACAGGCTAAATGTCCACAATATATCTGTATACACTCCTTTAGTACACGAAACTCTATTCTTTGAGTGATCTAGAATCCCCATAATCCTCCAAGGCCATCTGAGATGGAAGGCCAGTGTCCTTCTGAAACATTTTTTGTGACTATGCACAACATGTCGTGGTGTCTCTTCAAATGAAGCCCAAAAATGTCGCCTTCAATCAAAGGAAAATGTGTCCCTAGGAGAGTCCTCTCAGACCTCAGTACTGACAATGGATTCCAAGATTCGTTCTATCTCTCCTAATTCAAAGGTCCTCAATGTCATGATCTATATTTTCCTCCCTACACACATCCTAGATATATCTAAACATTCAGTATCAATTCATGTATGGTCGTTTTTAAGGTTTCTAAAGATACCCAATACATATGTGTGATGTTTACCCATATACAATAGAAGAGTTCCCCCCCTAATTTACTGGTTTCCCTAAATAAGTTCAGTTAAAATGTTCCTTTTCATGTTCAGGTGTATCCATTTTCCAAAGTTCACATACCTTATTCAGAAAGTTCCCAATCTCCATGATCTTTCATATCCATTGAAGAAAGATGGACAGTTTCTTGCATACACCTTTGATTGACTATGCAAATCATTCCCTGGTGTATCTTCATATGTTTCCCACAAAAATGGAAGTCAATCAAATGCAAATTTGACACAAGGAGTGTCCTTTCCTGCTTCTGTATGCTCAAATGACATTCATTTCTTATCACACCCCCTTATTTGGAAAACTTCTAGTTAACAAATTCCATACATTTTTCTTTCCAAATGACTCTGAAGTAAAAAATAATTATAATTGAACCATCCATTCACTAGATCTCCCTCACACAAGTAATAACCATTCGGGAGTGGTCTCCCCCTTCAATGGAGACATAAATGCCCCTAATTTTTTCAGACACCACTACTCAGATCAACCACCCACTTTGGCTCCTAACATCAAAATAAATTCAAAATGGTGTGTAACCCTAATAGGAGATCAAAAATTTAAGCCATGATTCCTACAAGCACAATTGATTCACTATGCACAACATTCCTCAGTTGCTCCGCTTACGTTTCCCACAAAAATGGTTGTCAATCAAAGGCAATTTCCTCCCCAGGAGAGTCTTTTCATAACACTGTATGCCAAAAATGGCTCTCAAGCCTCATTAATGTATATACTCACAAATCAAGGGTAATTAAAAAATCCCTACTCCATCTATGTAGGATATTATAAAATTCTCGACTAATGGTTCCTTGTCAGGGTCCTTTCCCATAAAGTTGGGTAAATGTTGATTGACCTAAAACATCAATAATGTGTTCGATTGGCCGAACTGCTACCTACAAAAGATTTCATACATTCCTGAGGTAAAATAATCAAAAGGAACCCCTCATTAAAAATATAGTATCATTTTGTTAACAAAAATATTGAGCCATAAAAAAGGGTAAATCTAGTTTAGTTAATAACCCACAAAGGTTGGCCTTAGGAAAAGTCATGATATGCCCGCTAAGCCCATGCCAAAAAGGCTTATGCAAAAATATGGGCAAGGATAAAAAAGAAATAAATAATCATGAGGTTTCCCATGAAAGACAAAAAATTGTCGAACTACACTCACTACATCCCGCAGCATAGGAAAAAATTTGATCCCAATTCGATTATTTCAGTTTACTAGTTTCTAATCATGGTTTCAACTTAATACCTTATTGAAATGATGACTATATGATTTATTATGATAAATTGAAATGAAAAGAAAAGTAAAATAAAGAGTATTTAAATACAAATTAGCTACATTGATTTCAAAAAAAATAAAGGATCATCCCAATTTCAGAGTCTCTCAAAACTATCAAAAGAAAATTAAGAGGAAGAGTACATATCATGATTTGGGATGGAATTACAACAAGTATTAGTTATCCCTTTCTAGGAAGATGGAAAGTGATAGTCATGAGTAGTCAATTATTTACTCCAAAGAATATCTCTCTTCTATTTCTGCTTTGACCATCAGACACACCCTCTATATAACGACATTAATGTCCCACCATTTCTTCTGGAAGAATTCATAGTTGGAAATAAAATAGGCCAGTTGATCCTTCAACCTTGCTACACGGGCTTTTTAATCCCACAAATATTCCTCTTGTGTGTCAACCAAATAATGGCCCTTCACCTCATCTCCCATCAGATGATCAAATTCCTTTGAAACATTTCTGATGGTCGCCACCTATTAATGGGAAGAATTGAACTTGGTCCGGTTATCTTCGCATGGGTAATGGTCTCCTCAAGAAATGATGATTTGGTAAATAAGGATGTGTATGTACTAATAATTTAAGCATCTAGAACCCAACTCAGTGAATAACCACTGATAATTGTTAGTCTCGTTTGCAAAATTGGCTATAGGCCTCTCCATGGATAGAGAACCTAATTGGCAACCTGCCTCTTTTCGCAGTACATGGTGCCTCACTACAACACCTGAACCATGATCCTCCCCCACCACAACATGTCTGTAAGTAGGAAGTGATTTCACATAAGTGGGGAGGGAAATAAGACAAGTCACCCAGGATGGGGGACTCTCTCTTCCTTTGGATGGCCCAAACACTAGAGCAAGATGTGGACGATTAGCTGTAGATTTTGGGATGATTGGTGATTCTCTGCTTGTGCCATCCTTATTAAGGGAATGGGCAGTATCTGTTTGAGTGGATCAGTCTGAATCACTCCTACATTAGATAGTTTATACCGATGAGGCCCCACCCAGATGTTTCTGAAGACGAACTGAGTATCATATTACCACAAGGGAAGGAGAAGGTGGTGTATCCATCATGGATTCTGGAGGGACAAAATTAGAAGTCATATCTATATCACACTACACAGTAGAAATAATGTGTGTCTTTTTCATTAGGGTAAGGAAGAGGCAGGAAATGGTTAAAGGTTTTTCCACATGACGAACTACTTCTTTCACCATTCCATTGGGGTAACAATATACCCACAGTCATGCCTACGCCAGCGACAGGAACATGGATTCTGTCATATTGAGAATGATAAAATCTATACCAGCACCTTCAAGAATCATCATAAACCATAATTGGAAAATAACTATTGGCAGAGACTCTCCCCATAATTGAATAGCTAGTGGTAGTGCAACCTGTTTATGGCATCCAAATTTACTAGGAATTTGGTAGGGGTGGTATGGCTCACTAATTACTAATCAATCTATACAAGAATTGAGAATCTTGTCCCAATGTGTAGTAAGGTACATGCATTCCACTAAAGAACTGTCTCGGTTGCCTATCAACAACCAGTGAGGGGTAGGATTGGGTGAGAATGAGAAACATGAATTGTTGTTCAAAAAACCAAACACTTCAATAATAATTATAGTACTAGGACGAACAGAACATATATTGAGAAGGGCTGGTTACATGTCAAATGAGGAACATTTGTTATATGTTGGTATTATTAATATTGGATACATTTTTCCATCTACCCATACAGAAATTTAAATGATTTTATGAGATGGTGTAGGGTTATAACTTCCTGTATTTGTCTAAATAATTCATAAAGCAGAGAAATGGTAGGAATGGAAAAATTAGTGGGACATCCCTCTGTCATTGTGGCATCCATCATCAAAGTACAAGCCAGAACACCGACATATAAGTCACAAGATGGGAAAATCCATCCACTATTGATCATGGGAAAGAAACCTACTAGTCCATGCATAGGTGAATTTTCTGGTACAAGACCATATCCCCATGTGGTATATCACCCTGCTTTAAGGAAAGCATAATTTGACCCATGAGTTTTGTGGGACAGGCTGGAAGGATGAGTTAGGTTTTGGAGTTCCTGCAACATGGGTCTGTTCGCTTACCATATTGGTCTTATACATAAATTAAATGGGACAACAGAGCATTCCTGGAGGGGTTGATCAAGTAATACCTCTTCCATGACCAATAAACTCCTTGTCAAATGGGACCCATGGTCAGTGTCATTCCATGTAGCAACTGATACGAGAAAATATTCATGCATCTCTCCAAGAATAAGGATTCTTACAAGCCCTTAATTATCCCATAGGATGATTCCCACCTCCCCATATAATAATTGGAAGGTTTCGGTGCCTGAACCCCAGCAGATCAAAAATTCTTGTAGGATTTTACCTAGGGAGAAGATTGAAAAATTAGAAACACGTGCTTCTTGACACCATCCCACGACCTCTAACTAGTCAGGGGACTCTAAATAGGTCTGATGCACCCTGAACATCCAAACCCACTCATCACAAAAACATCCTTCATCCCGCAGATCACACATCATGCTCCACCTAATGTTAGGATTTTCATGGGATATGGTGATAATGGATGGATACTATCTGTCATCTAGTCTCGGGCCACTATCGCGATAGTAATGGTTCTCCAGAGTACATTCCCAACCTCTTCGTATGAAGGCGTTCTCTTGAATCATAGAATCTATGAATTCTCCCACATGGGGAATGTTGGCATAATCATGTACCTTAATTTCTTATAAGAGAATGAAAGGGGTATTATGTTGTGCCAATATTAGAGGAATGTTGTCAGAGGAAACAAATCCATAATGTTGAAACTGCACTGATAGTAGATAAGCTATAAGCTCTGGAATCAAGAATTTCATTAAGAAGATGTCAGAAGAAATCATGTGGGCTCAAAGATGATCCTCATTATTCCCTACAATGTCTAACATTGTCTTCATTGATTTTTTCACAACCTGTGAAGTAGCCAATGTCACCCACATCTAGAAGCCAAAAAAATCTGTCAAATAAAAGTTGAATGATAACGGAAATGGAAGAATGACTAATGGACTCAAAATATTTCAACATATGTCTCTGTGTACTATTTCGGTAAATGTTACATAGAAGGCACAATGCACGTACATCATGATACATGGAATTAACACCACCTATGGCTACAGAACACTGATGCACTTCACCGCGTACAACAATGGTACGTGAACCATTAGCATGGATGCCGATGAACAAAAAGGATTGATAAAGATGTATACGATGAATAGGTTTTTATTAAGTTCATGATTAGAAATTGTATAGTGATGTTTAAATTTAGATTATTGGTTCTAAATGTTCTTTTCTCTGATCCAAGTTTTGTATGCAGACATACCATCCATGTAGCATCCTCCTATGCATAATCTAGATTTTGGTTTTAAAATTCATCAATAATGATCATAAAATCCAAAATATGTTACATTGTAAGTGAAATGGTAAAAATATCAGTTCATATTATGTACGAAGCTGTTCACAAACATGTTTTTTAAGGAACAGTGTATGAAAAAGTAGAGTAATATGAGGAAGTTGAGTGAGCTTTTCACCACAAGAAACGGAAAAAGACAAATGACATGGGCCCCTTGATATAGGTGTGGTCCCCTCTTATGGAGAATTTCAGTTCTATGGTGAACAATTTTAGTTTAGGACTCCTTGTACATTAGAATGGTCTCATTTTCGTTCTAAACAGACCCTATTCCAATGGGGGCACATTTAGTATCCTAAAAATCCCTCCAAGGGAAGAAAATACACCAATAATAAGGTTTCAGAAATAATCAAGTATTACTACTAGTCTAGTAAGGTGAATGAACACAAATCAAGATGCAGATTTCCGAAGAAACATGAAGGAATTTACATTTTAAAAGAATTTCAAATGACTTGTGTTCAATCAGTAGGAAAGGTACGTGAAACAGCATGATCATGAAACAACATGTATGTAGAATGATCCGTGAGATGCTAGACCACAGAGCGATGGCCATCAAACCCAGAAGACTGCAAACCACAGTGCCAACAGAATCGTGTGCATGAAGGACATCCTTATACTGAGCCGTGAGCCCATCAGTTTGAAAACAAAGAAAACCAGTATGGTTCCATGAACCATTATCATGAACCGATGCCTCGAAAAACTCTTTATTGACTGAGTATTCCACGAATCAGGATAATGCTTCATGGGCATCCACATGTGTCACGTTCTCAATAGATACAATTGCCCAATGCTATACAAAACGGGAATAGAAGATGGATGAAGGATGAATGATTAAATCCAGAAGGGAACCTAGAGGTTGGATGAAATATTTCATAGATGTATCTAGCTTCAATATCAATTCCTCCAAGAATTCCAAATTGTGAACCACTCTTTCTACCAGTACAGCTGGTCATGAACCATAAAATAAGGGAATTTAATAAGAAAAAGGGAACCAAAAATCTAATTGGTGAACTGTGAACCATAGACTTCTCACAGATGAACTCCCCACAAAAGATAATCCCTTAAACCCTCCTTCAATATTGTTTTCCCTATAGTGTACCATTACGTGGACAGAACCAGGCTCCACATATTGCATCAGAACAAGAATGGAACCCAATGTGGAATAATTGGATGTGTACCATTATGGTATGTGGTGCTCTATACCCATGATCACGTACTATATTGGTACACAAACTGACCTTTTTCTCACATAAAATATGGTATGTGGAGCCTCTCCCATATAGTAAAAGAAACCAGAACACGAAATGGGGTGTTTCAGGTATTTTTTTCCTTCATTCCTAACCTCACCCATCCATTATCGTCAAGTCCTCCATGATCCCTCTTCTAACAAGTCCTCCAACATTAAGACAAGGCCTCCTATAAAGCCATCCGACTATTATGATCAAACCATTGGATGCATCAACGTGCCCCTTTGGGTCTATATTCACATGGTAATAAAAGTCATGAAGGCTCTCCCCCAAATGATTCCGGCTTTGGGAATTTATGTGGGCCTACATTTCCATGGTAACCCATAGTAAAACCTCGGGACACCAACATTAATCTCCCAATTCTAGGGATTATGAGTCATCATACACTTTTCCAGTTAATTAGAAATAGTGATTTATTTAAATGGTTATTTTTTATCCCCCATTTGAAAAAGAGGAAACTCCTACCCTTCCTAGAATTTATTCTGAGGCCCTCCAATAGAGGTTAGACCCCAATTTTCCATGGCCGAGTCGCACTACCTTTAATGTCATCTCACATTAATGGGTTCATTTCTCTTCACCCTCAGCCATAGTTTCCCCCCCCCCCCCCCACTTCCACCATGGGCTCTCCCTCCACCACCAACAGGGGAAGAAGCATGTGCTTTGTTGAATTTTTAAAATACCATTGTTTCTCAAACTGATCATGAATCATGTGGTCTTAGAGGATTGTGATGATTACAACATCCACACGATTCTATACTACGTGAACTCTCTTTCCTGGAAAAACTAGGATATGTAGGATGCCTACTTGAAGGCCTGATCTCAAAAGTGTGCCCATCAAAAAGGGTCCACCCAATCATGTATCAACAAATTGACAACTTCTATGCATATTCCCTACACAATCCTAACTACATGGGATCTGATTCCTCTCCCGAGGATACACTGGAATCCATTATTATGGGCTTGATCCCAACATCAAGTCATCATCCATCCCCCCTGGATGATGATAAACTCCAAATAACTTTATTGCATGGATCAAGTCAACATCATCTCTGCAGCATCAAATATATGCATTCCTATAATGATCATGAAAACCAAGTGTATCCCATGGACACACTCTTCGAGAATGATCCAAAGATTCAAAAACATTTGTACATGACTTGAATCTATAGGAGAGCCTCAGAAAAAGAAATAGTTGTCCCCCGAAAGGGTGCGGTGAGCCTTACCTCCTATCCACTCGACCAATGGAGTACTTAAGTGTTTTTTATGGAATCATCAATCAAAGAGCACTTAAATTTTGATAGATGGTCCATGAATCAGGGATACCAGGGTCATTGTGTGTTCTTGGATCCAAGACTAAACTTGTTGGAGACTATCTAAGGATGTTATATCAATGGAGGACTGATTACACAAGTACTTGTCCCCATGTCGTCACCTATTGGGATCATTTGAATGTGTAACATCCTTCACAAAGAGAAAGGGGTTAATTGAAAAGTCCCCACAGAGTTAATTCAACCATCATTTAAAGTATAATGACAACCAATAGGTTGGAAAAAAATAAATTGGTAAATTTGATAGGAAATCATCTCTATAAAAAAAGGGATGGGTGATGATCTTCATCGAACCATTCCCACACCACCCGAATCACACAACCTCAGAGGCAAAACAAACACGATGAATAAATTATGGTTACTCAATTCCAATAAATATACAAGGAGAGTGAAAAATAATAAAGGCATAAGATATCTAAAAATCTATAAGGGTGATGTATAGAAGAAGGGAGTCCAAAAAGGTATCATGTATTCAAAAGGATTTATAAAATTAAGTGAATGGGGCCCATTGTTTTCAAAATGATCATTGATCTAGAAACAGAAGTCATGTGTGCATCTATACTACCTAGATTTTAGACATTCATTAGTAAAAATAATAAAAAAGAGGATGAATAATTCACATTATAATCCAACGTATTTTTTAACTAAGTTGATAAGAACATGAAACATAAACCCTTAATTTCATATAGTTAACACACAAAAGGAATAGAGAAAAAACGAGTTTGATGGATAATCTATTATCAATGACACCAGTACACCACACCTACAATGGGTCATAGATTAAGAGGGAATGCAATGATAAGTATGTTTTCTACCTTGTATGTGGTATAAAAGGCCACGGGAAAAAGGACTTCATATATTAGAAAAATAAGAATGATAATACATCATCTTCTGGTAGATTTGTTATTGAATTAAAAATATATATTTTACATGTTGGGTGATAAATATAGATTATGGATTGCACATTTTTGTCCAATTATAATAACTATTTAAATTTAAGAATATTACAATGGGTTAAGAGGATCTCCGAGAATAAAATTTTGAATTATTGGAAACATTGGTTGTTTGGGATTATTAGTATACAATACTACTTTTCTTATTTATGTAACGCCCTGACCCAAGTTACCCAGAGTTGTTTTATTATTACATAAAATCAACATTATCACAAGGGATCAAAATCTTGAAAAATATAAACATAGAAAGGGGTCAACTCAAATTCTCAGAAAGGATTACAATATAGAGGAAACATTCAAGAATAAGAATAATAATTTAAGGCAATGAATAAGACTAAAACACATGCCTTTTAAACATAAACATAATAATCATATTAAAATATATATCAATTAATTCCATTTACTAATTCAGATGGATATTTTACTAGTCGAATAATCACATGTAATATCAATAGCCAATTTCTTAATGTTAGAAAGAATAATGCCGGAATTCATAACCACATAGTCAAGACATTATTCGAAGACTACAAAAAAGATTCTATCAATGCCTTGTGCTAAGACACTAGTATGTCTCATGAGACCTACCGATGCTTCGAGGAGCTCTAGCGGGCCCCACATATCACTTACTAAGTCCGATGAATTCCTCATATGAATATGTTTTAACATAACATAAAAAATAGTATTACAACTAGCATACAAAATTTCAATACATTTTCCATTAACCAGGAATGATGTTAAAATAACACATCCATAGTCAAACATATCAAAAAACCTTCAATACAATATGGAATATTTGTATCATAATAAATCAACATAAAACAAGCATAAAATCCATACAAGGATGATGACATAGATGGAATCAAAAAAATTTGTAGAGAAATATTTTTTTCTATGTTCAAATCATTTAAAAGTCATATAATTATAAATTAATGTATTTATATTCAAAATATTCTTATAATCTTGTATGGGAATCTCTGACGATGTTAGAACGGCAGAAAATAGCTTCGCCCACCGTATAAGTCAAAAAAGACATTCATACATTATTTTTCTCGATAAGGTCATACAATACCATGTATTGAATAATATTTCTAATAAAACATGGATCTGGTTGATAAAGGGGTCCTAGTAGATACTAATGTATTAACAACCACATATAAGTAAAGAGATTGTATAATTAACACTCACCTTGTACATTTCCTTAGTCAATGGTATGTTGACCACCTGTATAGTAGTTAAAACGTTGTTATTATATTATAAGAGGACAATATAAATAAATTTTATATCATATATGATCCTATAATATTTCATTATTAATAATATTTCTTTGTTAATAATATTTCAGTAGTATCATTGTTTTCAGTGTTAACTGATTTGTTTTTCTCTATATACATGGTTTTGTAAGCCATGTTTTAATGGATAATTTTTATTTGATTAATATACAGAATGATCTTATGTTCATAAACATTATTTTTTATCAAAAAATGAAAATTATTCTTGAATTATTATGATGGGGAATGAATCTCATCAGGTTCGTGGAGATGATAATCTGTACGTACACACGGGCGGCAAAATCATTATATTGATGGTGATATCCTACGTAATTGGATGTTATATCATATTTAAAATTTTATATTTATTATTTATAGTAGTTATACTCATTATTATACCCATCCAAATAATAATGTTTTTGAATAACAAACAACACCACGACATGGAGACAGTAATCCATATGTACGCACCTACGGTGACATTGTCATTTATAGGATCGATAGAATCAATAATATGGTTGTACAATATTTATAATAAAATGAAATTATGTTTAAGGAAATAGATTTATTATTTTGGTATGGAAAAAACAATGAAAGAGGAAGTGGAAGAAGAAAATAACATGAAAGAGTCTGGTGAAATTATTACATCTTTTTCAGGTGTTTCCTTTTGATTTGATCAAAATGGCTCCAAAGTATGGTTTTCAAATCGATGTAAGGCCTCTAGGATAAAGGTAGGATTTTTTAGATGATATTTGAGTAGGGTTTGGATGATAAAAATGGCTTTGGAGGTGTGAAAGTAAGATAAGGTGAAGTAACTTTTTATAAGTGAGGTGTGAGTCACATTAGGAAGTGCTTGGAATATAATTTTATAATAAAATCATTTTCTATTTCTAATTTCTCATAAATTATTAATTTCAATGATAGGTGGGAATGGGTCTAACACCTCTCAAAAAATAGGTTTTATACAGGTTTAGGTCTCCATATTAACCTTATGTTTTAGATTTAACTCTTGGTTAAATAGTTTGACATTTACCATGTCTCATTGTATTTATAATATATGGTTAATAAGCATACTATAAGAAGAAAAGAGAACCAAAAGTGGTTATGTTTTAATATATATAACCTTATATAAGTCCACTGGAATAACCTTAGATTTTTATGAATATTATATCAATTAATAATATAGTATTTGTTTTAAAAACTCAATTATGTCAATTTTGACACTATTTAGTATATGGTTTTTACTGAAAGCCATAAAAACTTTATCACATCAAATAAAATATATTAAATCAACCCTAACATGTCATTTTAACCTAAAAAATTAGTTTAATTCATCAAAAGTCTCAATTAACATTTATTTGGATATTTATAAGATGAATTATTTTAATATTTTATTATTAAGGTAATTACTGCATCATCATTAGATGAAAAAAAAATTATTTGTTGTCTAAAAATTATGAATAAAATACAGTTATGGATGAAATATTTTTATATTTCTAATGAATATTTATAGTCGAGCCTATATTTTGTGTAACTGTATATTAAAAATGGTTTTTATATTAAGAATTGAATATTACTCTTTTAACTCTTTTTTAAATAAAATAATAAAAAATGTCCTAATATAATAATAGTGAAAAAAGACAAACATATATTATTCAAATTTTTTTTGTCTAATTAAACTTATCCAATAGAATAAGGACATGTCCAGGGTAAATATAATATCATTTTTACCCTTAATTACCTGATTTACTTTTAAATGTGGTAAGTAAAAGTCAAAAGTTACGAATCACCAAAAATTATTTTCAAATTATTTAAACACATTTTACATATTGATGTCCACTATATCTCTAGGATATTTTAAATTCAGCTAATAGAGGTGGTAAATTTATGTTTTATGCAAATTTGAAAATGCTCCTAAATGGTGGGTAAAAGATGGTAAAAAGTTCAATAAAATTATATATATCTAAACTTATTATAAAATGACTCCAATGAATTACATAAAACATATATTGGTATTATGTATCTTTTTTGACCTAAAATAAATTAACAAAAAAATAAGTAATTAATTAAATAAAATTTCGATTTTAAATATTAACATAGTGTTTTTCACTATTTAACAAAAATTTAATGTTTTCAGAAAAAATCAAAAAATTCACCCTAAGATAATTTCGATATTTCAAATTAAAAAATGAAATCTATTTTGAAAAATAAAATTTATAAAAAAAATCAAAATGTGTGTATTACTATTCATAACTGCTTGTTTTATTGGTCGTGGTGTGTTAAAACTCCAAGTTGCGTACAATGCATGCTACCACATTATTTAAAGGGAAACATACCATGGAAGCTTGGGGTATTACATTCTCCCATAAACTAATATGATCCTCGAAATTTCTAGAATATTACTTCCTAGAAATATAAATGTGTTTCTTCATTATATGTTCTTCAGGTTCCCACATTGCCTCATCCATCATATAGTTTCTTCATAGAACTTTTACCGGATGAGTCGTTCGATTTATCAGCAATTGTTCTATGGTATCAAGAATCTTGACAGGATCTTCACAATAATATAGATCAGGATCTAGTTCAATTTCCTAACAGGTGTGTACATGCATTGGGTCAAACATATATTTTCTCAATAGAGATATATGGAACACATCATGAACATTTGAGAGAATTGGAGGAATTGCAAAATTATAAGCCACAACTCCAATTCGTTCTAGAATATTGAAAGGTATGATGTTCTTGGGACTCAATATACCCTTCTTTCTGAATTGTATAACACCCTTTCATGGATATACCTTCAAGAAAACATGATCTCCTAATTAAAATTAAAATAGTTCCTCTGATTATCTAAATAGCTCTTTTTCTTACTTTGGGATGCTTTTATGTGTTTTGGATAATCTTCGCATTTTTCATTGTTTCCTCAACATGTTATGGGCCTACGAGTTTTCATTCACCAAAATCATCCCAAAAGTTTTGTGTATGAAATATCTCTCCCAATAATGCATCATATACTTCCATCTGAATACTTGAATGGAAGATATTATTATAGGAAAATTCTAACAAAGGTAAATATTGTCCCACATAACTTTAAAGTCTAGTGAGAAAGATCTAAACATGTCTTCTAAGGTTTGAATACTCATTTATGATTGTCCAATAGTTTGAGTGTGGTAGGTAGTGCTCAAACGATGTTCAGTATCCTAGGCCTTCAGATGACTTTTCAAAAATTTTGATGTAAAAAGGGGATTTCAATCAGAAACAATTAATAGGGGTACCCCATGGAGTCTTACAACATCATTAATATATAGTCTTACTAGACGTTCAAGTGGTAAATCTTCTCATATTGCACGAAAATGTGCTGACTTGTTAAGATGATATATAATGACCCATATTGTGTCATTCTTCTAAGATTCTTTGGTATCCTAATGAAAAAGTCCATCATAATACTAGGAAATTTCCACTCAGGTATGGGAAGAGGTTGAAAGACTCTTCTAGGTTGTTGCCTTCCAACATTCACTTGTTGAAAAATAATAAATCTTGAGACAAAATCAGAAATCCCCTTCTTCATTTTGTCCCACAAAAAATGTTCCTTCAAATCTCTATACATCATGGTTCTCCCCGAATGTATTGTGAAATTGGATCTATGAGCATTATCATAAAATTCGTTTTTTTAGATCATGCATATCCATAACACAAAGTCTTTTCCAAAAATTCCAAATTCCATCATAATATTTGAAGTCACTAAATCTACCATCATTTACAGCTTTAATCTTCCTTTTAAACTCCTCATCATTTGTATAAGTACTTTTTATCCTCTATAGTATTGATGGTTTGGAAACCATTTTAAAAATTATTGATGTTTAAACTTCCGTGGCCATTACCATATCTATATTTACAAGATACATGAAAATTAAGATCCCTTTCAACTATCTTCTTGTTCAAAACTCCATGATCTTTTCTCCTCAAAGCATATTACATCTTATTTTCTTTCCTCGGGTTACAGTGTTTTGTGAAATCATAATCCTTGAGTATTCAAGAAATCTCCTTTTCCTCATGTTGAGTTTTTTTGTGAGAAAACATACTTCAAACCCTTTTGATTATTATTAATTTTACATTTTTCACCATAAAGATAGTGTCACTATATCTTCATTGGAAAGAATACAACTGCTAACTAAATTTCATGAGTGGGATTGTTTTTATCATGATGTTTTAGCTACCATGTTTATAGTCAATAACTCAATCATTATGCACGAGGACACAACCAAGTCCTTTCATTTAAGCTTCACTATAAATAACAAACCCATAATTCCCTAATGGTAGAGTCAATATAGGAGTGTTGAATAATCTTATCTTCAGCTCTTCAAAAAATTCTTCGCACTCTTTTGTCCAAAAAAATTTAACCCATTTACATGTGAGCTTGGTTAATGGGTTAGACTACCATAAAAAATTATTCACGAAATGTCGATAATAACCTGCTAAACTAATAAAATTCCATACCTCAGTTAAAATTTTCAGTGCTATACATTCATGGATTACCATGGTATTTGAAGTATCAATAGAGATTCTATCCTTATAGATGATATGGCTAAAAAAAGAAATCTCTTGAAGCCAGAATTCACACTTTCTAAACTCCCCATATAATTCATTTCGTCTGAGGAATTTCAGAATAGTGCTCAAGTGATTTTCATGATCCATGTAGATTTTTTAGTATCCCATGATATCTTCAATAAATACAACTACAAATTCATCAAGATATTCCTTGAAAACATTATTCATTAATTCCATGAAGTCAGATGGTGAATTGGCCAACTCAAAAGGCATTACCGTAAACTCATAATGCATGTAACTGGTTTGAAATACTCTTTTCGGAATGTTCTTCTTATTCTCACATAACTAATGATATCCAGATCGATGTTCAATCTTTGAAAAATATTGATCTTCGTGATTTTGGTCGAATAAATCATCAATACGAGGTAGGGGATACTTGTTCTTTATTGTTATAGCATTGATCTCCCTGTAGTCAATGTACAATCTCATTGATCTGCCTTTCTTCTTAACAAACATGGAAGGGGCTCCAAATGGATTAAAACTAGGGAGAATGAATCCCTTATTAAAAAATTCCTCTACTTTTTCATTTAGTTTCACTAATTCCACAATTGTCATTCTATAATGGGTCTTCGATATGGGCCTTGATCCAAGAATAAAATCAATGTAAAACTCAATTTCCCATTTTGGAGGAAGTATAGGTAAATCCTCTTGAAACACATCAACATATTATTGTACAATAGGTATGTACTCCATTCGAACATTCTTTTCCTCACCCATAATTATTTAGTTATCTTCCTACACAATAATTAAATTTAGTAGAGATACTATGGGTGGATCTAGATAAGAATCAGGTGGTGATGTTCTTACTCTAAAGATAAGGTACTCTTTATCATCATCGAAAATTGTAACCTCTTTCTTCTTACAATAAATTTTCTCATCATGTTCCAAAAGCCATTCCATTCTGAGGATATTATCAAATTCAATCATGGGTATGATGATGAGATTAGTATATAAAGATCATTTATATTCCATAATGGGAATTTACTCACAAAATAATGTTGTAATGATACATACCTTAGAATATTTTACTAACAACTCCCTTGTTAAGTCATATTGAAAATATCTAATATTAATAGCAAACATGGAAGATATAAAATAATGCAATGATCTAGAATCAAATCAAAACCATTAAATTACCTGCCACAACATTTTTCAGAGAATCAACCTCAGTGGTAGTGATCACATAATCTTGGCCATTCTCCTTGGCATTTTCTATGGTAAGTTCCCTATGCGTATATGACATTCATTTTCATAATGTCCCTTTTCTCAATAATTTTAAAATTCGACATTGACAACTTCTTTCTTTCCCTTGCAATCACGAGCTTTTTGTCCTTTTTCACCACACATGTAACACACTTCTATTAACATAAGGAATGTACCTGGGAATTTCATCCCACATTTACCACAGGATGGATATTAAACTTTTCTTTTCTTCCCCTTATTTCCATTTCCTGAGTTATCGGTAGATCTTTTATTCTCTTACATTTCTTTGAAGTCATATGACTTAGATAATTCATTTTCTATCTTGATAGTGTATAAGACAACACCTTTGTATGATAAGAAGAGTTGTGAGACTAATGATCGATCGAGAAATGGTTTTAACTAATCAAAGAATCGATCAATCTTACTCTTTGTGTTACATATAAAATCTGCGGTATGCCTTGCTAACCTAGTAATGTTATCCTCATTCATTGTGACATTTTCATCCTTCTTTTTCCGCAGACATTGAAATTCACTTCCCATATATGCTCGATGGTCACAAGGAAATAATTTTTCTAAGAAAATATCTTTAAACTCCCTATATTCCATGTTTTATACTTCTTCATCTTCCTTTTTTTTTGGATTAATGGCCACCATTGATTTGCGTCTCTCACGAGGAGATAAAATTCCATGAAAACGTTTTCCATTTATCTACTCACCAAAGAATGAAAAATTTTCTCTATGGAACTTATCTGTTTCTCACCTACTAATGTATTTATACTACCCATTAATGTCGGTGGTTGTTGCCTCATTAATATGTCTAACATTGATCCTCAATATTATTTATCCGAGTGCTCCATAAGGGTAAGATTATTATTCATAACCTGAGTGCGTTATCCCATTATGGTGATAAGCTGATATGCACCAGTTTCATCCCTAGCTATACTATAGTTATCTTCAGTAGGAGGGGAATCCCAATATGGATTACGTTCATTGTTATGGTTTCCATTCCTTTCACCAGGCACCATTATAAACAATGGAATACACTAGATTAGTTTATAAATTATAATACATAATTCCAAACATGGAAAAACATAACATAAAATGAACAATTTATGGATATAATCCATAATCATAAAAAAATGTTTTCTTTAAGGAGGTATATACTCATAAATCCTTTATAATGGGTTGAAATGAAAATTTGAATTATCCTAAGCATATCCCACAAGAGTGTTGTAACCAAAAGTGATGCAAAGCCCATTGTCATGTACCAGGATAACCCAAGTCAAGCCCTGAAACTCCTTGTCATAGTTTTCACTCCTAGGTATATCTTTTCCAGAGCCGCCTCTACCTGATCATATCCAGACAAAGATTTATTGGTTGTAAAATTCACAAAATCTTTACATTACCAAAATTCTATGATGTTCTTCTATAACAATCATCAAAGTCTCTCTTAGGGTAATTTTCTCTAATCAGTGTTTATATAAATCTATTTTCCAAGGACTTTAATAAACTTCCTTTGATACTAAATCCAATGCCCCGACCCCAATTACCTAGATTCGATGCAGTATTACATAACACTGGCATGATCACAAGGGATCAAAATCCAAAAATAACATTCAATTTAGTATCTTTGGAAGTACATTATACATTCATAAGTATTATATTACATTATAATATGATTAAAAACAATAACATTGTCTCCATTGACCACATTCATCCCTTAGGCTATCCCGGCCGGTCTGTTATAATATACATCTATGCATCCTGAGAAAAATAAAACATAGAAAGGGGTGAGTTCAGATTTTCAGTAAGGATAAAAATATAGTATAAACTTTCAAAAATAAGCATAAACATTTAAAGAAATGTATAAAACTAAAAAAAGAATTTTAAACATAAACATATCTATAATATGGAAATTATTAATGAAATAATTACATTTACTTATTCACATGAATATTCTACTAGTCGAATAATGACATGTAATATCAATAACCAATTTCATATTGTTGGAATTCATAATTCCATACTTCATAACCACATTGTCAAGGGATTGTGCCAAGACTAAAAATAAGATTTTTTTCAAGGCCTTGTGCTAAGACACTAGTTTGCCTCATGAGACATTCAAATGCATTGAAGAGCTATAGCGAGATCCACCCGTCACTTACTATGTCTAATGCATTCCTCATATGAAAATGTTTAAACATAACATAATCATTCGTATTAAAACTAGCATACGAAATGAACATATATTATCTATTAACCAAGAATGGTGTAAAAATAACTCATACACAGTCAAACATATAACAAAACCTTCAATACTATATAGAATATTTTAATCATAAAAAGTCATCTTCAAACAAGATTATAATCCATTAATGGATGTTGACATAGATGAAATCAAAACATTGTGTAGAGAAATATATTTTTCTATTTTGAAATCATTTAAAAGTCATATAATTATAAAAGAATAAATTTATTTTGAAAATATTCTTATAATATTGTATGGGAAGGTTGGATGATGTTATAATGATAGAAAATAGCCACACACACTATATAAGATAAAAAAGACATTCTTACCTTAATTTTGTCAGGAAGGACATAAAGTACCTTGTTTAGAAAATGATGGAAAGATTCCTTTCAAAACATATTCGATTAAATAAGGGTTTAAATGAATTTATCCCATAGTATAGTAAATAGTAAAAACAAATTTGAATTACATTTTTAATAAAACACAGATGTGGATGATAATGTGGTCCTAGTAGATAGTTACGTATTAACAAACTTGGATATATAAAGAAATTATAGAATTTGCCCTTATCATGTACTTTTACTTAGTCGATGATATGTTAACCTCCTATATAATAGTTGAAACATTGTTTTTAAATTAAACAAGAACTATATACATAAATATGATATCATATATGATCCTATAATATTTCATTGTTAATAATATTTCTTTTTTAATAATTTTTCAGCAGTATCATCGTTTCGGGAGTTAACAGATTCGTTTTCCTCTATATACTTGGTTATATAATCCATGTTTGTTATGGATAAACTGTATTTGATTCATATACATAATAATATTATGTTCATAAAAATTATTTTTTATCATAAAATTAAAATTATTCTTGAATGATTCTGATGGGAATTAATCTTATCGCGTTCGTGGAGATGGTAATCCATACGTACGCACAAGCGACGATATCATTATATTGATTGTGAAATCATATGTAATTGGATGTTATATCATATTTAACATGTTATATTTATTATTTACAATTGTTATACGCATTATAATACCCATCCAAATAATGATGTGTGTGAATAACAAACTACACCACGACGTGTAGAAGGTAAGTCATAAGTATGCACATATGGTGACATTGTCATTTATAAGATGGATAGAATAATGAATTTGGTTGTACCATATTTATAATAAGATCATAGTGTGTATAATTTAATGGAGTTATTATTTTGTTATGGAAACAACAATGAAATAGGAAGTGGAAGAAGAAAAGAACATAAAATAGGGTGGTGAAATTATTACCTCTTCTTCGGGTGTTTCCTTTTGAGTAGATCAAAAGGGCTCCATAGATTGGATTTATGTTCAAAGTAAGGGATATATCTTGATGATATGATATTTTAGAGGATATTTGGTCCAGGTATGTCTGAGCCAATTGGATTTGGAGGTTTGAAATTAAGATAAGGGGATGTACCTTTTTATAAGAGAGGTGAGGGTCAGTTTAGAAAAAGCTTGAAATATTATTTTATAATAAATTAAATTTAGTTTTATAATGGATCTAAAATAATTTATTTCTATGATAATGTTGGTATTGGTATAAAACCTCTCAACCAATAGGTTTTAGATATGTTTAGTTCACCATATTATCTTAATTTCTATATTTAACTATTAGTTAATAATTTGACATTTACCATGTCTCTTTGTATTTTTATAATATATGGTTAATAAAAATACTATAACAAGACTAAAAAACCTCAATTGGTTATTTATTAATATATATAACTATATCTACGTCCTTTGGACGAAACATAGAATTTTAGGAATTTTATATCAATTAATAATATAATATTTGTTTTAAAAACTACATTATATCAATTTTGACACTATTTAGTATTTTATTTTTTTTAAATCTAAAAAACCTTTATCGCTTAGAATAATTTTTTTAATCAACCCTAACATGCCATATTAATCAATTAAATTATGGTAATTCATCAGAATTTTTAATTTACATTTACTCAGATATTTATAATATCAAATATTTTAATATTTCATTATTAAGGTAATTACTTCATCATCATAGTGTCATAAATAAAATAAATTATTTAATGTCTAAAAAATATAAATAAAATATAATTAAGTTAGATATATTTTTATAACTCTAATGAATATTTATAGTCAAATTATATTGTCTGTAACCCTATTTAAAAAATGTTTTAGTTATTAAACATTGAATTTAAATTTTTTTACTCTTCTTTATATAAAATAATAATAAATGTTATAATCTAATCCAAGTGGAACAAAGATGATCATATTTTATTCCTAAGGTTTGTCTGGTTTAAATAAACTTATCCAATAGAATTAGGACTTGCGTTATGGAAATTATAATATCATTTTTACCCTTAATTATGCCATTTACTTTTCAAAGTGGTAAAAAAACTCAACATTTACTATTCACAGAAATTATTTTCATCTTATTGAACCAAATTTTACATACTGATGTCAACCATGGCTTTCAAAATTTTCAATTTCAACTCACATATGTTATAAAATTATGTTTTATGAAAATTTGTTAATGCTTTTAAAATGTTGGTAAAAGATGTTAAAATTTCAAAAAAACATATATATCTAAACTTGTTATAAATTGACTCTAATGAATTAAATTGAAAATATATAGTTATTATGTATCCATTTTGACCTAAAAATAAATAAATTAAATTAAATTAATTACTTAAATAAAAATTCAGTTTTAAACAATAATTCAGTGTTATTTACAATTCAACAAACATTTAATGTCTTCAGAAAAATACCAAAAATTCACGCAATGCTAATTTCAATATTTTGAATTCAAAAATTAAGTCTATTTTAAAGAATAAAATTTATAAAATTTCAAAATGATGGTATGAATATTCATAACAGCTTGTTTAATTGGACGTGGTGTGTTAAAACTTCATGTTTCATACAACAGAAGACATTGTTTTATTCAAAAGGAAATTTATCGTGGAAACTTCGAGTGTTACAATTATTTCATAAAATTATTATTTTTTTCACCTTAAATTACTAAGAATGTTATCTATGTTACATGCAAAAATGATGTCAAATTTTATTTCATGTTCATAAATAAATTCATTTTGTTTTATATGGATGATATAAATCATGGTAGGAAGTACTTTAACAATATCTGATACATAAATAAACATGTACATTATTTTTAGAATCCAATGAAAAATCTAGTGAACAAGACTAAAATCCCATCATTCAATGAAACTCCATGTTTGGTCATGTAAATGAAATTAATTTGATTAATTTACATCATTTATGTTATTTAGACTCTCTTAATTTATAATACATATATGTATTATTTTATTTTTTACATGTAAAAATGGACAAATCAACATTTAGTGGGAAAGGATAAGGGGTTAAAAAACTACTTAAGATGGTTCATATTTATATTCAATGTTCATTTACACTAGAATGAAGGGGTGGGTTTTATTACTTAATTTCTTTTAGTGATGACTTTTTAAGGTATAGATATATCTATAAATACTAGAGAATGAGGCTATTTACGTGCATCATTACTAATGGTTTATAAGAAACCGTTGTATTGCATACCTAAAATACTATTATACCAATATTTTGTATAATTAATTAGTATATATATTTCCATACCAATGGCTTTTACAAACCATTGTTCTAGAACACCTTATACCAATTTTTTTTAAAACCCATTTGTATTGAATATTTACATAACCCTCAGCCTCCACTTCTATTTTCGTTTCCAATGATTAGAAATCTCCCCTCCCTCAAGCGAGCAATATCATATTCTTCTTCCCCTCTTAAATTATCCCACAATTCATGGATTTTTTTTTGTTTTTTATATTCTTCAATATAATATTAGTGACTTCTAGATACTTCTTATCTTCTACGAATTATTTTATTCATTTTTATATTAATTTCAACACCTAAGCAATAAACTATTTGGTCATTATTCTTCCTGATTCATTCAAGAATTGTTCATTTCGATTATTTCTTATTTTGTAGAATAATAAATGTGATTATAATAAAAACACACACACATATATATATATATATATATATATATTTTGATTAAGTTATCCACTAGTTTTACATAAATTAAATATATATTTTTAGGTAATATATATTAAATGATTATGTAATTAATTAATGTCATAATTTTCTTATTTTTTTAATGTATTACAGAGTTTTTAGATGTCATGGGATTATATATAATAATTTATTTCAGTTAAAATGGATACATTGTTGGGAACTTTCGATGGATACATTTTTGTCATCTTTATGAATTTGGGTTTGATATGATTTAAATTTTTATATAGTGTTTTATGAGGATATATCACTCTCATGGAGTAAATAATTTGTGGTTGTGGTTATCCCATACAAATTGATCTATATATACATGGTTATACCATTATAATACACCCGATTGAAATAGAAATCCAATATAAAATTAACCATACTCACATCATTCATCCATTAAAATATAGATCAAGGACATGAATCTCTAAAATATATCTAATATTTCCAAGACCGTATCTCTTTCAGTACTTACCCATTATATATAATATAAAAAAATATAAAGATATATTCTATTAATATTTTCTTTATTTCATCTAATGATCCTCACATAATCCAATTGATCATCATTATTTTTAGTTACTCATGTCCATCATAATGGTATTATAGATTATTAATTCCTCTAGATTTTACATTCACTATGTATTTATATGTAATGTAATTTAAAAAGTTTTTACAACTTTTATAATAATTTTCAATGGCTATTAGGTTTTTCATTATTTGGAATTTCTATTTACATTTATCCCAAATATGTATCTATATAAATTACATTGTGATCATTTTCTCTTGATATTCCTTATTTTTAATTAACATTTTCTTTACACAAATCTATGACAAGTCATAAATTAAATATTATTCTATTATATGTCCATCTTTCATTTAATATTAGGAAATATATTGTCATTTATGTTTTAAAAGTGGAAACATTTTATGCCTTTAATGAGTTTCAATGAAATGCCTTCTTTGATTATTCTATTTTTTATTGAAAAATAAAATATAAGTTTAGTATTTTTATTTCAAACTGTCATAGAATGCATTATATTATAATGATTAAGATTGGATAAATTAGTGTATTCCAAGTATAAGTTTTTTATTTATAAATTTATGCACACTTTAGTTTACATTGATGTTGGTTGTAGAAAGTCATTGTTTATGATAGTGGATTATCAATGTATATTTATTAGGCTTATGGACGGAGACTAGTGATACATTTTCTCTTTCCCCATTGAGATGAGTAATTTATTTTATAAAAAATTCTATGAAATTTCACATATTATACACCATCAGGATTCCATATCATTGGATTATTTTTGGGAATATTTTTTTCATTTTATATTTTATAGATTCTATTATATTATGATTGAATAATTATTTAAACCTATATCAATTTAGGTAGAAATTGCATTGTAATATTACACTATGTTTTTATGGTTTTTATGATTGGTGACACATTATTGATATACTAGACTAAATGTTTTCAATTATAATGATACATGTATTTTATTTGATTAATGAAATTCTTAAAACATGTAACTTTTATGAAAAAATGTTTTATAATGATATATGTATTTAATTGGGTTCTATAGTCATTACTTCCAATTCAATGAATTATACATTATTTATTTCTTTATTTATAGGCATCATATAACAACATCTGTTATTTTTATTTGTCTTTATTTGTAGATCTACAACTATGGTTCGGTTATATTAATATTAACATTGGTTATAATGAATTTCATAATTATAGTTTGAATTTTTTTATTTTAATATAAATATTTTAATTCACAATAATTGATATAAGTTTTATGTATCATACCAATTAGTATTCAACCATGTTTCAAAAAATGGGTATTTTTTAAGATTTTTATTTAAAAAAATATTCAGATGAAGGCCACATATATTTAGAAGTTATAATTTTGTGGGATGACCTTAGTTATGTAAGGATAAAGTTATATACTATATTAAAAAATCTCAACATAAAGGAAAAAATAAATTTTGGTATCAAAATGGATAGATGATAAAAAAATTTACTGTTCATGAATGGAATGAAAGAAGTGATATCCAGAATTTTATATTTGATTGGTTTCCATTTGTACATCATCACATTTAAGAAAATATGCTATTTAGGAAGACAATGATATCAGTATACATATGGAAAATAATGAAAATTTTTATTTTGGGAGAGTGATAAAATTAATGCATGATTCCAGAACTCATGTGTATCTAGAATGTATTAAAATGAAATGTGTTGAACTTTTAATGTAGTTATATCATGGAAAAACCATGTTCAGAATTATAATAGCTCCATGGACTATATTATTACATTTTTGAAGTTATTTTTTCTAATTCTTATTGATATTCTCTCAAATAAGTATATAGAATGAATGTTAATTGACTATCTTGGATTCTCTACAAATCAAATTCATGTTTTTCTGAAAGCTTGCAATTTATTTTGGTAGGGAACAGAAGTCCTTAATGACTATAAATAATATGGATCAACTCGATTGAATCTCTATATAGATGGAACACAACATGATGTTCTACATAATGTCATGTTACCATTTCCATTGATTTATGGGATTCAAAATCTATTCATGTCTATAAAATATTAACCAATTTGTGATAGAATGATGTTGATAGAATTAAAGATAACGATGAGTCAGTTAATCCTACAGATGGATAGGCATGGTGAATATATGATTCACAATGTCATGATTGTGTAGATGTGGTGCATAATTTAAAGTTGGGTCTATCATTGATGGTCTAAATATATTTGGTTATATGCTTACATCTCAATGTATAAGCACATTTTTATTCATATTTATAATCATCCTACATAGATGTTTATTATAAATTCATTCACTTTATATGGTATACTAATATATATATCCTACAATACTATATATTATATATACATATACGTGAAACCTTTAATAATGGATTTGATACGTCTTTGGGATATTAGTGTCCTCACATTCATTTGTTTTTTTAATAAATATGTTAGATATGAGTTTCCCTTATATAAAATATAAATTATTTCCTTGTTTATGTAATGATATGTGGTTAGAATATAAAGGGATAATTATCATATCCTCTTTTTATGATGAATACTTTCTCTAGAAGAAGAAACTATATTCAAATTTTAGTGTCATGGGCAGTCAAACATTTTATCACATGGATCATCAATATAGAAGTAATCTTCGGAGGATTTATAATAATATTGACACTAAACAAACACCTCAAATCATCTCAAGAACTAATTTTAATAATGAAATTAAATATGCTAGTTTTTCATTATGGAATGGTTAGATGAAATAAAAAATAGTAACAATGTGGACACTATACCAACATACAATTTGAAAAAGAAAAGTGTGTTTTTTAGTTTCCATATTGCTAAAAGAAATGCATCATTGTTTGAAAAAAATTCACATTGAGAGAAAATATACATGAAATTATGATTTCAATTATTCTAAATATCTAGGGGAATACTAAAGGTGACATATGATCTTAGTGGGATTTGTTGGACCGTGTTCTTTTACTATAATTGAATCCTCTATGAAAGAGTGAAAACATGTACAATGTTTCATGTTCTTCATTTGTGATGAAAACATTATAAAAAATCAAATTTTGGATGTATTGGAGAGCATAATGGTTCTAGAAAGTTGTTCTAGTAAAATATCTCAATGATTCAAAAAAATGTATTTTAAACTAAAATCCATGAAAACTAAGGATTTCCACATCCTTCATCATGAACTGATTCCAATAGAAATCTAGGATTTGTTGTACAATAATGTATGGGTGATGATGGTTTTCAGGTCACAATTTTATATATCTCTTTATTCTAAATGGTTATCCCTGAATTTCTTGGTAAATATATTTCAAGAGATAACATTAATATTGTTTTAGTTTGAGAGACTTCTGCATGTATCATTTTTCACTTTTCCACTATATTTAACAGTTCATCTTACAACTAAAACACTACTTAGCATGACTCGTTTTTTTTAATTGATGTATCTTATTGAAATATATATTTTCAAAATTAAATCTTATGTTGAAAACAGTAATATTCCCAACAGATCCATAGTCCGTGGTTTTATGGCTTCAGAATGTATGTATTTTAGTTCAAGGTATTTGTTTTATGTGATAAAAATATCTCATTTTCATATCTTCCCCATACAGGTCAAATTCATCAGTCAAATATATTAGATATGTTATTCCCAAAAGAGAAAAATATGGAATACTACATAATCAAGTTTAAATGTTGTTTGTTCAATGATGGTATCTTATTTTTAATTTGAATATTTATATGTTTTCTCGTAATACGTCACTTACCAAATACCATATTATTTTATTAATATTATAAGTATGTAACATAGATAAATTATAAATAATGTTCAATTATATTTTACATTGAGAAGGAGATACCCAATGTATAACGATTTTTTTCCTAATAGGTTAAAATAAAATGTATAACCATTATATTCATTAACATAAAAATATATGTATTCATTTAAATTTATAATTAATATATATTTTAGTTATTGAGTTTTATAGTTGACCGTGTAACTCAAAAATCAAGAGTGTTATCTTTTTGTCCCAATTCTTTGGTTAATTAATTAATATATTTAATAATCAATGGGTATAAATTTGTAACAACATATCGAGTTGTGAATATGAGAAAACAACATGATGAAGTTATGTTAACAACAAAATTGTACTTTTATTCTATTGAATTAGATTGTATTTTTTGATAGAAAAATATATATAATTATAGAATATTTTAGAAAATATTATTACTTTATTAATACTGTCATGGTTGATTCACTATGATGAAATTAAAATTATTTGATTCAATGATGCATCATGTTACATTTTTTGATGCTTATGGATTCAAATATATAGAAATAAATCATTTAAAAGATACCGATGGACCATATACTTAGGAATAAATAGAATGGCATGTTTTTTATGTGAATGATTATTTAATACCTAATTATAGTGGCAATATTGTAGAAATATAAAGACTTGTATTTCAGGATGGTGGGAATGAGAATGAAACCAATGATTCCCCATTAGTGTTTACCAAAATATTTTATTTTATGATGCAAACATACCAATTTTGAGAATTGATATTGAACATGATGTAGTGCTGGTTAATATATATATATGTAACACTATATGTTCATATTTCATTTAGTTTTTCATGAAATGTGTTTCTATGGTTGGTACTACTGTAATTAATTTAATTTGTCTCACTTTGGAATGGTATTTTTATTTTATTAATTATATTTATTTAAATATGGTAATCTACGACTAATGGGTTTTAAAACACGTTTTAAAAACATGTATAACATGGTTTCAAATTATAGTTACTAAACTATGTTATGATATATTATTGTCTTTTTTAGCTTCTATGTTGTATGAAAAAGATTTAAAAATATTTTCTAAAAAATTTAAATTTAATTCTTATTAAAATTGTGAGAGTTATTGATGAAATATGATGGAAGTCAATAATTGATACTAGTGGACGACTGCACAAACTGTGGCTGCCACCTATGGTTACCATAGTGAGTAAATTAATTGTATTATTTTTATTCTATGATACATTTAATGTCTTATTATTATTAATTATTAAATATTTTTATGGATATTTATCTAATCTAGAGTTGAAAAATCCTCATCATACTAGTATGGTTTTATGTAATGGCCAATTGAGTGGCCCTGCAAAGATAGAAACACAGAGAACTCATCATACTTGTTCACACCCAGTCCAGCCATTATACATCCCATAAACAACACTTTTTCCTACTACACATAATCAAACAAGGATTTTCCATCATAGCCTCAATAATCATCTTTCTTAGTCTCTTAATCTCATATCATATGTATTCCACCACCAAAAATGTTCCCCCTATAACATTTCTATATTTTAGAATGTATCCTCAATCCGTCTCCTATAATCCTTCCATTTCTACACCACCTCTATTTCCTACTCATATCCATCTTCCAACTGATGATTTCTCTCCATCTGTGTCCACTTCAAATGAAATAGTCCATTCATATAATAATTCCCATACATCATCTTATATCACCCAATAATATCCCTTAGATCGATCAGAGCCTAATAATGGTCCCAGATATTGTTTTTTAAGCATGGAAAATTATATCACATAATTTTTTTTGGGCTTCACTATGAATTTATTGTACATTTTTATTTTATTTTTTTCTGTATTATCTTGTAGTAGGATACATTTATCCACTCATGTGCATGAAACATGGAACCAAAAAAAATAAATATTGGTTATTTACAATGAGGGAAATCAAATTACTGGTATAAATACTAGATAATATAGAAGATTCATGCCATCTATATCCATGTACGTAGACATCATACATGTGAAACCAGTATCATGGAGGAATATCAGTGATAAAATCTAAATGAATATGTGGGAGGAGATATGGGTCCGAAAATTTGTTAAACTGATATTTGTGTTATTGTTTTCTATATTTGAATTGACTTGTATGTTTATGATTCATTTTTACTTTACCAACATTTGGGATACTATGGTCACACAGTTGATGGATCTTTTGACATTTTTGAAATATTATAAGCAAGATTTATATATTAGTTTCAATGTTTTATCTGTATCCATGTTAGAGGGTTTACCAATAATAAATGATTTCATACAAACACAATACAATAAAATGACATATATTGGAATAGTAGTGATTTAAGGTATTCATTTTCATTAATGGTATGTATTGATGGTTTTATTCTAATTAATTGTACTGAATTATTATTTGTACGATGAATCAATAAAAAAATTAAAAGGATACTCTGATGTATATGCACACATTTGGAAGCACTAAAAGTTATGACTTTTGGAGGTAGCAAGTAATTTTATAACAAACTTAGTTAAACTAGGCACTAATTTTTATCAAATGAAGGATGTTGATCATTATGATGGAGGATTAGTTTTTTTTATATTTTCAAAAAAATATTCCTTTATCAAATATTTATTCAACAATATTATTTCAATACAAAAAATGAATCCAAAAACAATGAAACATAAAAAAATGTAGTGAATATTTCCATCTAAAATGAAACACACATCTCCATTTTGTTTTTGTTTTTAACCAACCCACATAACCACCCTCTTATTATCAATAAAAAACTACAGGTCATTATAAGAACATTAACCTACTACAAAGGTGTGTTACACCTAGTTATAATCAAACATAAATGAAAATAGATTTAATCTAATGATCGATCTATGATGTAAACACGATACTCCTCATGGGATAGTTTTATGTAGATCGTATTCATATGGTTCAGAATTTTTGAAGAACATTAATTTTACACTATTCTAACATGAGTACTCCAAATCATCTTCATGAAATTATAGAAATCATAATAAACACTTTTTTGTTATATATTATTCACTTTTATATTCCCTTATTGTTTTTAATAATTTTTTGAAATTTTTAATATGTAGAATACATGATTTTTTGTAGAAGAAGATCTTTTAATTAAAGAAAATTCATGTTTTAGGTTTTAATTATCCCCAATAAATTCTCCAAATATTATCATTTATTATGAAAAAATACACTAAATATTATATATAAAAACCACTAAAATAAAACAATATTTTTTGCAAAGTGTTTGTGTGTGTGATAGAATTTAGGAAGATTAGAAAGAATGTTAGCTAAAAAAATATTTTATTAACTTGTTTTTTAATGACATGGTTAATATTTTGGTATTATACACCGAGAATAATTATTACAAGGTAACAATTATTTTGTTGAATGATAGATAAAAAATTTAATTGTGTTTTTTATCATTTTAAATGAAAAGGACTTGTTTCGTGGATGTAAAAGAAGCATCACATAATAAAATTATTGACATCTGAGCCATATTTTGTGGTAGAAGCTTGTTTTTGTTCACAATCAATTAGATATGTCAAACCATATGTAAATATGGAATTCACTATTATAAAATTGAAATTAGATTAGATAATTATTCTATTGTATAAATTTATAAGAATACACCTCATCATTTGAGAACAAATAAAATCAATTAAAAATTCCGTTTTATTCATAATATCATATCAAAATGTAATATTACATCAAAATAACATTTAAAATGGATCAATATAAAGTTATATTTACTATTCTCTTAGGCATGTCAATTTATGAAAATATGAAAATAAATATTTGATGATGGAAATATGATATTTTTAAATTCTATTATAATATTTTATGCAATGCATCATGATTAGAGATAGTTTTTCCAGAATATCACATAGAATAATTGTTCACATTAGAAACATTTAGGCATCATATGAAGAACTCTATTTTTTTCTTCTCTCAAGAAGTAAACTATGAGGATTATGGAACATCAATTATCAAAAATTAATTATTTTTTGTGCGTGGATATAAAAATAGTGTAACATATTAATTGTAAAAGTGTATTCAAATGTTGAAGTGTTCAATTTTTCAACAAATGATATATAAACTGCACAAAATTGTCACAAAAGACTATAATCATTAAAAAGATGAATCAATATAGAAAAATAATAATTCTATTATGAAAAATGGAAATGATTCAGTTTGTTTTAGGGACATCCTACACCATAATGAAAAATCACACTACATATAGAAGAAAAATATAATACACATTATATCGCAAAAATCAAAATAGATTTTACATACTATGATTTCTTGGTGATGCATGCTCAAAAAGAGATAAAATGTAAATATCAAATATGGATTCTATAGTACTAATTTATTTAATTTTTCTAATATTTCGAATACCTGAATTTTAAATTATTTATAGATAATGGGGTTTCTCACTCATAAAGCATTATAATATTTTATAAAATGGAAAATTTTAATTTTTTATTCTATGTATTTGAAAACACTTTTTATGATTAATATTAGAGTTGGAAAATCGTATTTGAATGCCTATTTCATTTTCAATAATTTTTTAAAAGGATTCTAAATCGATCTATTTTGATCATCTAACCCCTTTCATATTGTTTTTTATTCATATATTATTATTTAACCTGATGTAATTTTCTTCCACATAATTAGGTTGGAAAATTCAACAATAAAACTTTGTAATTGATAATGTATTTTCAATAAATGTCTAGCATAAAACAACTTAAAATGATACCCCAGTTCAACCTATCATAGTATTTTACAGCCTCCTAGACATCAACCTCGGTTCCTCAATCAATTTATCCCCCAATCAGGGAATCCCTTTTATCCATATTCAATAATCTATCATCGCCCTCAACAATAGTATTCCTTCTAGATATAAAATGTTAACTTTTTAGCTGTATAATACTCAAATAACCTCATTTAAAAATTTGGTACATTATGTTTAGACTTAGCCATCCTCATTTGGTTTCTATTAAGTATTTCTATATTAAAAATATTATATTTTTCTAGATGATTCGACACTGTATTGATTTATTCAAAATATAAAATTTTAATTGATTTGAGGTTATGTTATACTCCAGTGTAGAAAAAATTGGTAACATTAAAATAAGTTGTTCACTATATTATTAATCTAGCATAGCTCCCTATTTTGCATTACTCTTCATTTGAGAATTAATTTCACTTAATGACATGGGGATTTATTCCATTAAAGATTAATATAATGTGATTGTTGATTTTAATACCATATAGTGTCTCACAACTATAATTTAATCTTATGTGAGAAATGTATTGACTTGGTGTGGGTAGATGGTTAATCTCTCATGTCTTCCTAATTTAATTTGTTTCAGTTTTTTATTAATTTCATTTTCTTCATTGGCGTACTATTATTTTAATCATTATCAGTTTGAGAAAGAATAATTTTCTAGATAAGGATATAGTCCTCAAGAAAAAATTTTCTTCTTGATTCGGACACAATAATATGGGAGTGACATAAATGTACAAACTTAGGAAAAAATTGTATGATTTTTTTGATATTCCTAATTTTTATAGGTAATGTATAATTAATTATCTTATTTATATTTTCAAAAGAGTTCCTTGGATTCCATTATTGAAAAAGAATATGGAATATTTGGTACAAATGATAATTTAATATAGTTTTTATGTGAGGGGATTTAGGGGAATGTCTAATGTTGACAAGGGAAGTATTCCATCCTCATTTTTATTGGCTCTCACCGAGCACCTCTTAAAGAATTGATAGTACCTAGTTGGAAAATGATCATGAATAATCATATGAGGCCCAAAAAAACAATTATGCATGAGCGTGAAATAGGTAAAATGGTCACCAGATGAGTCCTAAAATATATGTTAGTTTTACATCCATCAGTCCCATCAGAGGATGGTAATGTTTATTTATAATGTATTAAAAAATTGTTTTGGGCATATGATGCACCAATTGAAGGAAATGAGGATCCTAGTGGCACTTAATATGATGACATGCATTTCGATAAGGATAATAATGAAAATGATGTTATTAGTGCTCAAAATAACCAGGCTGAAGAGTTTGTTAGTGATGGGAGAGATGGTGATGAGAATGTATAAGAGGGGTGGCATTTTTCACATTAATTTTTCAGTGGAAAACAGAGAGACTGTGTGGATGATGATTAATAACTCAAACTGGTCAATTGTTTGACTGGATTATATATTTTATAGTATTCTAAGTGTTTTAAAAGTTTTTGATAATTTGTTTATTAAATGATAAATATATATTATATGTATTGAATTCAATGTGTACTATGGTTTGGTTTTTGTTTAAAGGGTCTGGTAAGGATTGTGCATAGGTGCTAGATGGGATTATAGTACCCACTAGGGAGATGAATCTATTCCAAATATTTAGAGAACCATTGGTATGGATATAAACTAATGGTTTCCTTTGAATATATAAATATACACTATCTAACAGACAATATTCTAGACCCTTGATTTTTAACCATTTGATTATATCTATACTAATGGTTTACTAAAACAGAGGGTACTCGAAACTACTCATTGGTTATACCTAATATTTTTATAGATATTGTTCTCTATCCCTATAGAGAGGTCATAAAACCAAAGAGTTCATATAACTATTGGTGTTTTCTATACCAACAATTCTATTGTCTATAGCAATTGGTTAAAACAATTGGTGTATGGTAATTTTATTGAAGTGTATTTAATGTGAAATATTTTAGACTCCATTAAATTGTTTAAAAAATATCATAATAAAGTAAAATATCATCATAGTAAAAATATTATTAAACATGGATTAGAATTTGGAGGAAGGTAGCTTAACAAAAAATTCATAAATCATTTAATTTATTTCCATATAGTCTCCCAACTCACTACTCCTTATCCACCTTAGAAGAATGGTATAAGTGAAATGAGGGATCCTACCATTCTAGATGTAGTTGGATCTATGAGGATTCATGATTATGTAACTTTATCCTTTTGGGTATATATAATATATACAATATAACATACACTAAACCTAGTACAAACTAATGTGATATATAGTGTTCCAAATAAGCTATGATATGGAGTCAAAACATGAGTGTCCCAAATATGTGTATAGGGAAGAAAGGGATTTATCAAGAAGATTCTTAAAGAAAAACTAGAATCCCTGAGCATGAAGTGATTATTTAGAGGTTATTTTATAGAAATTAAATGATATTACCAATATTAAATATTATATATAATGGTGATTGTTTCTAGGCATGTCATATTTCTTGAATGTGAACATGTTTCTGTTGAAAATAGTGGGATAAATATGAAACATCTAGATGAACAATAGTTGGTATAGGAGAAAAACAATAATGGAAAGTGGTATAAGAACTATTTCATGAGACACGTGTACTTCATAAGTTTACAAAAGTGTTTATAGAACCATATTTATATGGTTTTCTTATGACTGATCCATGTTACACATTATTCCTAGGGGATAATGAAAATATATCCTATATAGAGGTATTAGTTATATATTATTCTTCCAAATTTGAATAATACATGTATTTTCAAATGGAGTCCATGTACCAAAATTGTTTTTGGGATTTATTTGATATAATATTTTATGGAAAGAATATTGGGTGAAAATGGATGTTGAAGAAACATCTATACATGGATGGTAGATTAAATGCCAGTAATTCATCCCTCATTGATAATGTCACTAAATAATGATAATTCATATACCATTATGAAGAATTTAAACATGTCATAATGATAAAATATTTTAGAACATTACTTATAATAGTAGTTTAACATGATTATATTTTTTGAAAAATTGATGTTTAAACCCATTTTTTGGAATGGGAATTTGATTGACGATATTTATATGACACAACCAAAATGGATTATAATTTCTATTCATTCCATTAATGTATGAAAGATGCAGAAGTATATTATAGAATATTTCTTGGTACATGATCATGTAATTTCACATTAATGAATCCATATGAAAATATCGATTCATTAAGATTGATATTTAATCATGTTTATTTGTGAATGTTATTATGAATTCCAGCATTTTTCTAGTGTTGTATGTTCGTGAAATATTTTTAATCAAAAATGAACAACAAGTCATACAATATCTAATGAATTTGTTAAATGAATACTTCTCCCAAATATATTTAGGTGAAGAAACCCACATTCTAGGGATCTCTATGTATCTATATGTATCTCTATGTGTAGGTTTACTATGTTAAATTACAAAAACTAAAAAGTTACAAAAAGGTTATAATATAGAAAAATAAAAGATAAGAATGTTAACAATGTCACATTGAATTATCATCTCCAAGAAAATTTATCCAAGAACACAAGAGGTGTTTAGTGAATGAGTTTACGTAATTTTTATTTAGTAGTGATATTTATCATGTATATCATGTTATATACAAGGTTCTGTGTAACATTTTTTCCAGATGTGATGGAGAAATATCAAGCTAATTCATGTGATCTATATTGGAAAGTACTTATGAGTATCCTAAAGTACATGAGATGTATAGATGATATGTTCATGGTGTATAGAAAATATTAGGATCTACTGGTGATGGGTTTTAGTTTTATTATCTTCTAGATAGATCATGATGTTCTTAAATTAGAGTTTGTATTTTTATTTTAGTCTAATACAGGTGTAGTGGGATAAAGAATCTGGAAGTAGCCTATGGTTTCTGATTCTATAGAATAATATGAGTATATAATGGAATCAGAATGATGTTATGAAAGTACATTAGATATTTATATTTGTCTCAAATTTGGAATTTCAACTGTTAATTCATATCCTATTACAATATACTAAGATATTACTATACCAGTTTTACTTTCTATGAAGAACATGTCATATTTGAGGAAAAATCATATTCCTCAAAAGTTTATTCTCTTTATGGATCGAGATTATAGAGAAGAATTCATATATAGAATATTTTATGCATATGATATCAAGGAAGATACCCTAAATAAATTCATATCATAGAAGAATCATGTTTTCTATGTGAGGGATATCATATTAACGGTTTTTAATAGTATTTTCTATTACTTGTGTGGTTTTTGTGAATGTGGGATCTCTATACCCAACCCATATGAGTTCTTTAATTTCCATTACTTGTATATATCTTGACATATACATGTGTTCCACTTTACTTGATAATAAAATAATTTCTTCATGTACTATATATATGTTAATATCCATTGATTACATTTCATATCTAAAAGATATAGTAGTTTTGAACTATAACAAGAGCATATAGATACTATAACAATAATATATTAATATATGTCTCTTGTTATAGATGATTAATATTGAATGGAAATTTTTGATTTTGGTATATCAATTTTTTGGGGTACAAGATCACTAATACTTCTTGTTATGAAGATAACCATTGGTGAACAAATATACATGACATCATGAGGATCGTCCCACAAATGGGATTACAATGTGTTTTGTGTGTCGTTGATTAATATTACATTTGACAATATATATTAGTCTCCTAGATTTAGATTGTTATTATTCTACATCATTTGTCATGTACTATGATTTATGAAGATAACACATGAGATTTTTTGTATATGGTGATGTATTATTCATTGTGTTATCATTGATGACATGACATTGATTGAATAATCTGGAATGGATTTCAGACTTCTATGTATATGAAGTAATATCTTGGGCCAAGTTATTATGGTTTGTATTAAAAACATTAAATCCACATCAATGGTTGAAGGATTCAATTATACTCGATATAGTTAAAGAAATCCTAAATATTTCATGTATGTATGGTGAAACAAAATATTTATACAACTTTAGGAATGTAACGAACTATCTTGGGTGAACCACATGTGTTTCGTATGTTAGACTTCCACAAGGCTCTTGGAACATTACATATTTCTCTGAGATGGAAACAAGACCTATGGTATCACAATGATTTTATGGGAACAATTTCATCGTCAAAATAATCTACGGTCTACAATGGTTTCATCTAATAATCGAACAAGAGGTCTCCATGAATCGGATGACCATTCCCAAATAAAGGAGTACATATAATAGTAAACATACAAGAAACTAAAAATATTCTAAAATAACTAAAATATTTTTTTAAAAAATAATCCCATAAATGAAATCATTTTTATAAAAATCTCTTAAAAACGAAAAAAATGGTAAAAAGATAATGTAAAATGTAGGAGGTGATAAAATTCAATACACTACATGACACAACAATTAAAAAAGCATGAAATAAAAATTCCCTTATCACCCTTTGACTCTCATGATTCATCAATCTCCCAAGGATAAACTGATTTTCAACATAGTGTTTTAAAATACAACATACAACACATAACATAAAACATTCATCAAATATGAGGACAATAAACCAAACAATGTGATAATGTAGGGTGTGATCGAAAGGAAAACATGATACCATTTTGATTCCATTACATTCCTTTTCTATAAAGAATCTAATTCCAATATTTTTAATATAATAACAAAATAAGTTGTCACATATTTTATAAAAAATGCAAATAAACACATTACACCTCATATACTTTCTTAAACAACACCCTTTATAAAACATGACTCAAAGTGGTTATAATAATATAATTTCATTTCCAAAACATACAAATAACTTTATAAAATAACCTACATTTAAGAAATAATCATTTTAGACAATATTTTTAATTTAGAACTTCCCATTAATAAGAAACACTTTATTTGTTTAAATGATTTTCCAAATAAAAAATAAAAAATTATTTTCTTTAAATCAACCACTTCATTACCCTTTTTATAACTTATTACAAGAACAAACACTCATCATGAGTATAAGAATGGGATATCATAATAAAATTAAAACTATTGAGTCATGAATTATTGGAAATAATAACACAACGAAATCCATACAATGTTTATGTTCAATAAAAAATAATGGATTCATCAAAATTGGATCGATGAAATTCATAATAAATTTTCATTCCAATGAATAACAATGTTTGATAAAATAATATAAATTGTATGAGTCAACAAACAAAGGAAAATGTTGAATATAATATACATGAAAAACTATAAACAACCATCAGAAGGTTAAATATCACAATCCTCATCCCATGAATCACTTTCAAATAGTCTCATTGGGGAAAACCCCCAGGAAATATCATTACATTTGACAAGGCATTATTATCTAGTTAATAAATCTTAAATAAAATTTGAAACATTTTGTGACTCCCAAAATAGTATCCTCGTAATCCTTTTGTCATAGATAATAGATTTTTACCACCATGAAATCAATATCAATTACATAAAAAACCTAAAGTCCAAATTCAAATAACAAGTCAATCAAATAATTTCCACCAATAATTCCCCCATTAATATAAGCCCCTATCCAAGCCCACATAACCTTGAATAAAAATTAATATAAATTTAATAAATGATTACATGTATAAGCATATGAAAATAATGTGGAGCTTGTTGGGTGTAAAAATCAATCAATAACTCGATTTTCCTTACGGTTCAAAATGAGCCATTGATTTATAAAATCAATAATTACATATTTTGAAACCCTTTTTAAGGAACATTAAAAAAACATGATTTAAAAGGTAAATTAATAGTATAACATATTCATAATTCCTAATTCAAGTTAATGTATTCACTAAAAAATTTATAAATCAATAAATTCATTTTTAAAACAAGGTATCCTCTTCAATGAAACAAAACCCCATTATAAAAAAACTATAAAAACCAAGAAGAAACATAAAAATGGAAAAACCACATAAATTTATGAAAATCTTTTAGTAATAATAACACCCAGCTTTATCAATACATATTTTCTTAAATAACCATGAACTAAACATGTTTCTTATAGAAATATATCAGTGGAAATTTATCTCACTCCTTGAGTACAAAAAATACCATTTGAAAAAAATGGGTCATTGAAATAAATATTTTATCCATTTAAACTAAATTATAAATCCAAAAACACTATGAGAAATATTCAAAACCCAAAATTATGTATCATATACATCATTATTTTAAATCAGAAACACTTTTAATACATCAAGAAACTACCAAAATTCGTTATTAAATAGCTACGGAACAGAAACACCTTCCTCCATCGTTATTAACAAATTTATCATAGTGGAAGCCATTGGGATTGGCCTAAATAGGTCCATCACAGCCGTTAGAAACCAAAACCATATTTTAAACAATAATAGATTACAAAATCACCCCCATGGATTGTAGGATTAATGATTAGAGATGAAAATGTAATAAACATACCAAACGAGGAAGGAGAAACCCAAACCATCATGTTTTAAAAGAAATCATCATGTAATTACTCCAAATCATTTTTGGAGTAGATTAGAAGATGGTAAGTACAATTTAAGAGATTCTAGAGATGAAATAATTGGATTAGTTGGGGTTTTGTAAAAAAAAATATAATAAAAAGACCCCCAAAAGATAAAAAGTATGAAACATAAGTAGGTCACATGGTTGTCTTCCATGTTTTTCTCAAACAAGATGCAGACCATATGATCTCTAATTACCTCCCATGTTTACAAGGATTCCACTTCACCATTACAAAAATTAGTTTTCTAACCATGAAGCATAATAAAATCTAAATACAAATCAAAAACTCACCATAGTTCACATTTAAATCAAGGGTGAAATCAACTTCATAACATAATCAAGTCCTTTTATTTTCAGATCTCTCAATTTTCCCCACCATGCCACTTCCTACCACCAAAAATTTATCTGCAAACAGAGTCAAAGGAATATTCAATACCATCTCACTAAAATAAATGTCTCATCCATGAAACCTTATTCCATATATTGAAACAAGAAACGTGGTACATGAGAATCCTATTTTAAGGGAAAATTTATTAACATAATTTAATATTAATCCAAAATTTATACACTATGAATCATTAATGTATATTACTTTTGAATTTATATTTCGTTATGACCTTTCTTATAGTTTACCATGAATTTGATAACTCTAAAAATAAAACATACAAAACCCGACAAGTGATTTTTATGTCCTAAAACACACTAAAGGATAATGATATGCCAACACCTCTAGAACATACAAGGTCAAAAAATCTACAAGAAAAGACACACTCTGACTAAGAAATATATATAAGAACTCCCACGATGAAGGAAGACACATAGATATTGAATAAAGGTCTCTCCACTAGTTGAAATTAATCTAAAATATTTAAAAAAGGTCCAACCAAAAAAAATTACTATCAATAAATAGTAATAATCCACCATTCAAAACAGTCATGTGGGAGAAGCAAGATTGCATCATCCACAAAAACTAGTTAAAACCATTGGAGTGGATAACTACAACAGAAAAATAATACATACAATTACACACTCTAAAAAATAGGAGGAACCCCCCAAAACAAGACAATTCCATAATAAGGAATGATGGCATCCTTACATTCTGTTATGAACTAAATTTAGGGTATCTCTAGACCAAACTAATTGAACACACACCGTTATTAACCCTAAAATAAATCCACATATCAGTATATCACATAGTCTACCCAAAAACCTTTACTATATCCCCATTATATTAACATTTAACTAATACATTCACATATGATTTATTCATGAAAATGACATGTCATGGTATATACACTATATAAATGATAAAAAGAACAAGAATGTAGTGAGACATGGACATCATAATAGAATAACATAACAGGGAAAAGTAACTATCATCTATTGCAAGAGAATGTATGGGGTATACAAGATATATGGAATAAGTACTAAGAAGATATAAAAAATATCACTCTCGGAACCACAAAATGGATTCAGATGCTCTGATGAAAGTAACACCTTGACCCACTCATTGAACCGAAGATGATTTTATGACTCCCTCTCATTATAATGTCCATTTATCTTAAAATTCAATTACAGTCAACCATGATGGCCATATCTACTATGGTTATATGAATCTATTATACAATAGGGTTTAATAATTCTACATTTGTTGGACTTGAAGAATATAATTGGCTTCCACTTCTTGTTATCATAATCACTTTTACTAGCACCATATGGGGTCGAAGCATCATCATCCATAGGTTTTCCTAGAAAAGGATCATCAATGTTGGAAACACAATAAATCCCCTCAAAAAAGGTACTCAATATAAATGGAAACATCATCGATCTCTTGTTTTAAAGAACTCATTTAGAAAATAACCAAGCCTTATTTGAATCATCCCAAGTAAACTAATGACAAAAATAAACTAGTCCAATGAAATGGTCAATGTTGTCCTTCCCTAACTAATTACCTTGAAAAATACTTATGAATTATATAACCATTATAATTATTAAAACCACAAAATAAAATCATGTAATAATGTCAATTTAGCACTGGGATTTTAAAAAGAATAATATTTTCAATATCATTCACTAAATGAAACACCTAACTTATATGAAGAAATAATATTATTTTTAAATATGATTGTTATAATCTACCCAATAAATAATATGGTAAGAATTGTAATAAATATATTTTTAAAAAATTTATAGTAAATGAATCATAATAATATGAATGTAATGATTAACATGTAGTAAATTATAAATCAAATTTTGGTAAACTCTATTTATGCTTCAAAAATATATTTTATTTAAGCATGTTTTTTATTTAATTTTTTCCAATTTATATTATCATTAATTATACAAATTTTTTAATTTAAATTTGAATAAACTTAGATAATTTCTAAATCTTCTTATAAAAATTATCTTAGATAGATTTTGTTTAATTTTCCAAAAAAATTATTTTTTGTTGAATAGTTAAAATACCTATTTTTATTAAAACAATTCCATTTCTATTAGTTTATTTACATATAAATTTATTATTTTAATAGCTTTAAATTTTATTAGGTTAATTTTTAAAAATAATCCATGTAATTTCATTGAAATCAAAATTATGTTAATTTTCATATAAAAAAATTATTATATATAAAAATCAATTTTCTAGAAAATAGTTTTCATCACTTTATTTGGATTTATTTTAAAAATAATTTTTTCGACATCTAGAAATTTAATTTGATAAAAGTAATTCTATATTTGGAATTTTCATTTTTACATTTTTCCAATAGTTCAACATAATTGTTTTCACAAGGAATTTTTATAAGGGTTAAAGTTATCACCTTGGTAAAGGGGAAAATGTGATTGAAAATGATAAAACTATAGAATAAGCATTAAAAAGCATACATAATCCTGATTTAATTATTTGGATTATTTTAATTTTCCTACCCATAAATGTATTTAAATATAAGGAATTTGTTCTCATTTTTCAGTGACAAAGACCTTTTATTTTATGTAAATGAAAATTCTTATATGTCTATTTCATACAATCAATATCTACAAAATTTTTTGGAATGGATTAAAAAATTATAAATATTTATATTCAATATAAATAAATTTAACATATGATGAAATTTATTTATAATTTTTATTGATGAATTAACTTCCATTGATTCCTACACAACGTCATCACAGTGCTTGTGCAAGCAATTGAAAAATCTTGTAAATGATTTTAAAAAATTTAAAAGTATTATTTTTTCGGTATGTTAAGGTGTTACGATAATTTTATAGAAAGAAATATGGATTATTTATCAGTTAAATGTTTATATTTGAATAACATTTCTATATTGATATTTTTTTTTAAACATCAATCATTTGAGCATCCCCAAAAATGACATTAATGAAATTTTATGTAAAATAATATTTTATTAAAATATTTAAAGTTCAAAAAATTATTTCATTTGGAATATTTATTGAGATATTATCAATAAGGACAATAATATCACACTTATTGGTCTATTTTACAATTATAGTAACTATTATGACCCATAATGTGTAAAATTCTTACTATTGTGGTAATCGTTAAATTATGTTAGTGGGATAGGGTCAGAACATTGAGACAAGGGTTAAAACATAACCATAGACTATATAAATTTTATTGGATGAATGTATTTATATTTATATCCCACCAAACATATAAATATATAAATTTTTTCAATAAAAACATTAAAAATAATCTATATTAATTAAATAATTTAAGTAATTCCAAGGGTTCCCCTCTGATCTATTATATAAGGGACCCACATATCCTCTATTTCTCACACATATTGATCCAATTATCAAAACAAAAACCTTAATAATATCTCATAATCCAACATAAAATAATTAATGATCTGATGGTAGTCATTAATGAAAATCACTAGGGTCCATAAAGGGAGACCCAATGGAGGTTCTTCAAAGAGAAGATAATTTCCTTTACCGTGTATTTTCATTTTAAATATTATTTTATATCCATATATTTTAACATAATCATTATAATGTAATAAATTAAATATAAACCATATATTATTATTTCATTATGTTAATGGTATAACCTTTTTAATCACATTTTTTATTAATTGGTAAATGATACCATCACTCATACATATATGTAGACTACGGACTCACAAACCAATGTATTTCATTTCACATCACTGCCATTCATGTCAATTTATTATGAATGATTTAATTTATATAGATTAAATTTATTAAATAATTATGATTATATAAAGATTATATATAATCTATCCTGAAGCCATTACAATAATTAAAAACTTTATCATTGTATGTGTGTACATACAGACTATCGTCCCCGCATAACAATGTACTTTATTTTTCAAAAATATGAAGTCCTTGGGAAAGTCATGAGTATTATTTTAATGATAGTATTTTATTTTTATAATAGGAAAATTATTATTAAAATATAATATAATATTTTATTTCTTTATTTTCCATCAAATGAAATGTAAAAACATCGCTTGTGTTTATGTTTGGACTAATGCCTCACTAGTCAATGTCTTCTGTATTTCAAGACCTATGTTCATGGATGGATCAAAAAATTTATTAGATGTATAGAAAAGATTATTATTTTTAAATTATTTTTCTATGTATTATTAAATAATTACCCCTTTGACCATGGCTAAACTAAAAATTTCATTTTACAATTATAAACAAAATAACCTCCTCTCATGTACTAAAATAGTTATGTATTTAAATATGTAACTAAAATAAATGAAATAAATTTTATATTTATTAAGTGATAAAGTTGGAAGGATTTATTAATAATTTAAATGATTAATATATTTTAATTATATACCATTTTAAGGACATACTTAGAAATTTGGGACTCAATATTAGTTGTTTCTTTACTCCATTCCCATTAATTGGGTTATGACACTTCAACATTGAATTATTATTCCATGATTGTGTCTAAATTTATCACTAAAATTTCTATTTTTTGATTAAATTTTTTTGTTGATTTTTATATATTCACATAGTCACTTCATGAAAAAAAACTTCACATCGAATGTTATGAACCTTGAAAGGGATTTCTATGTATAAATCTCTTTTTCTTGATACATGTATCCTTTCATGAAATTTCATTATTTGTACAGTGTAATTAATGACTCTTGAAGTAATTTTTACATATTTATTAATTTAATTAATATGATTTATATATCTCCATCATATTCATTTCTCAATGACTTTTGATTAAAAATTTACCAATGCAGTAGAGACATTTTGATACATTCTCATTTACTTTCGAGATTATTCATGTTCAATTTTCCTTTGGGTGAAAATTAATGAAAATTATATATTGAACCATAGATCTATAACTATCTTATTTTTATTTCTAGTTTTTAAAAATTTACTTTCATTTTCATCTATTTAGTACTTAATAAGATCAATTAATATATTTACTGAAGATCCAACCTTATTTCACTTTTTGGTCGTAAATATATTCACTTCAATATCCATGATACTTTAAATGATATAAAAAATTATAATTTTAATGATGAAAATGTTGTTTACATTAATATTCATTTATATTTTACTTTCTTTATAATAGAATAAACTGACTCTTTTTTTCATTTTCAAAATAGAGTGATTTTGGTTTTTACCAGAAGATTAAAAGGGAACATTGTTTTGATAGTTACCAACGAATGGGTTTTTTTTGTCATCACAGCTATTATTTTATTTGATGGTTCATTTTTAATAAAATAGGTAAATTATCAAATAAATGTTTTTATAAATATTTTTCAATTTCTTATTTAAATGTTATCAACTGAAAAAAATATTTTCAATTTTTTAATGAAATATATTAAATTTTATTTTAAATGTATTTTCCAATAAGGAAATATCTTTAATATTTTTCATATAATATAATGGAAAAAGGTTCCAAATATTATATATTTCTTTCTTATCTTCATGGATGTTGATTATTTTAAGTATATTTTCTTATAACCAATTTATTTTCCATGGATTAATCAAATTTATTTGTAATGAGGGTTATTAAAAGGTGTTTTGCTAAAAACCGAAAGCATATTTATTTTTTGTTCATTATATGGTACTTGGGAATATGTATGTATTATTTAAGGATGTTTCCATTATAAACTACTGAGGGGTGATTAATTAACAATCCTAGGATAGGTTGTTACATAACAAACCAAGGATATGTCAGTCCATTATATCCCTTAAATTCATTGGATAATGGAAAACATAACTAAATATATGTAAATACTTATATAAAATAGAATTTACTAGTTTTAGGTTACTCCAAATATATATGGGAATTATCCTTTATACTGATTCCATGATGAATTTTTAATGTTAGAAGATTACTATAAATATTTTTAATGATTTTTATTTGTTCTAATGGTCCCTTTTCTGAAGGATTATTTTACATGGCTCAGGATCATTGACATATATTAATCTTTTATTATGTAAAATACATATTCAATTTATTAGGATTTTTTTATCCTTTTATTGTATGAATTCTCTTATATTATTCTCATTCACTTTCAATATGATTTCATAAACCTGTCCTCATCTTATAAAGATAAAAGATATTCAATGATTAATTATTATGTTTACCTTTATAAAATAATTAATCATTCCTTACATATGTTTCATTAACCAATGTTATAAAGAGGTTTGTTATATAAGATATTTCTAGAAGTGTCTCATGTGGGTGATGATAAAAAAAATAATGTAGAATAACAAAACCTAGGTATAGTTGAAAAAATATATCATTTAAATACATGGGTATTGTTATGTTAGTATTTTTCCCAATTCCCTTGAACTCTAAACCAAAAACATACATATTTATGTAACTAATATGACATTTTTTTGATTTTTTATGATTTATTAGTTCATAATTGTGTCATTTATATAGGTATCAAATTTTAATAGGGAAATATTTTTTTAGCATCTACTCTGGGGGTGAAGGTTCTTATTGACTAAAATGATTTTTTCTTCAAAACATATTTTTTGGAAAATATAGAAGCCGGAAAAAACCAATGTAATCCATCAAACCAAAAAATTACATCACAAAGTCATAAAAGGTAACTATAAAGATATTAGGGTCAACTATTATATATAACACATAATTCCATATAGTAACTAACCAATCTAGATTGAACTTTAAATGAGATTCAATATAGTCTACCATTTTGTCCCAAAATTGAAAATATTCTACAGAGTGATCCTCCCATCATTGAATACTCACAAAAAAATTCAATATAATTATTTAATTAACTTATTTTACACATCATTAATGGAAAACTAAATAATTCCCTCAAACATATTATTTATTACCCCTTTCAGTTCATTGATATAAAATAATCCTTCTAAAAATAACTCATTTGAATGAATATTATGTTCCAAGAATTTCAATATATCTACTACCACTTGTCCTCTCACCATGTTTGAGTTCTCTTTCAATGATTTATACTCTTATTACATGGATCCCTCTTCATGTTATTTTTTATCCACAGTAGGAGTATTATAGAAACTCTTGACTAAAACTAGCTCAAATCATTTAATCAATGTAGATTCCCCATATATGGATTAATTACTATTATTGATGTCCTTTCCAAAGGATCAAGTATTAATATTTTTTGGGGTTCTTTAGGTATTATTTGGGGGTTCAGGATCCCACCCCTTAAAGAAAAGTAAATTCCAATAGAAAATATTCCCTTCCCACCCAATCCCTGAGCCATTCCCAACTAGTTTGGGTCCTTGAGAGTCCTCCTCATAGTCTATTATTGGTTTGGAGTCCATCACTTGATCAATTATATCCTCATCATTGGAAGATCCTAACATGATTGGTTTCTATTTCCATCATGGGATATAGTTTTTCTACCCTTTAGAGTTCTCATTTTCCCTTATGTATCCATGAAATGTATAGAAATTATTTTATCATCTGGATTGGTTTTATTGCTCTACTTTAATCACCTAGCTCTAGAATCAGAGACAATTCCACATTTTTGTCAGGAGTATTCTATATCACAGTAGATGATATTGCATAAGCATGGATGTTATCACCATTGTAGGTAGTATATTGATCTATATTATACCCTTTCACCACTCTTCTAGACATGGTTCTTGATTTAGAGTTTTTTTAAACTAATGGTGGAGCCAAAATAAGAATCTATAAAAAACAACAAGACTATTAACAAAAGCTGGTTTAATTTTTTTCATGGGAGAGACCACCAAATGGGTTCCCCTGAACCTCTGGAATCACTATGAAGTGGAATAACATAGTATGATACATGTCTAGTAGAACTCTATCCACGTTTTGAGGAACCCCTTTTTCTTGCCTCAATGTTTGATGCCGATAGTAATCTATACCAAATCAATCAGTGATTTAGAAAAATCATACTCTATAAATCATCATAGAGAAATTTAATGGAAAAATAACATAGTTTTATTTTCCATGGACAAGAAGTGGTCGATCATATTACCTAACATAAAAAAGATGGAATGATTTTAAAAAGTAAGTTAAATTTCCAAGAGAATCACCATGATTTCATTGTCAGAGAATCATGGTTAAAATGGTACTCATGACTAGAGAAATTGAAGTAAGTGATATCCATAATGGAATAGGGGAGCTCTGGACCAAGATGTTATCAAATCCTCCTCTGATGAAAACCTCTTAATAATCTGTCACTAGCCATGAATCCCAACAATCATCATATCATGAAATCCACATGATCAATATAATAATCTACCAAAATAATCAATTAATGGTAGATGTCGAGTTAAATGTGCCACCAATGTTATAATTGAAAGGATTAAGGAATCTATGACATCCTCAATCGAAATAGGATGTTGTGTGTTGTTGTCAAATAAATCGACCACATTAGACAAGAGCTCAACATCGGGGAAGTGTGGGAGAGATTCTGGGTTAGAGAATGGAATGAATGGAGGGAGATGATCACTTTAAGAAGAATAAGGGAGTCTTCCCATCCTCAATTCGTGGAGGGACCATATAATCCTGCATCACCTCCATGGCCTTTGTATAAGTGATGAATCATAAGGCTATGCAGATACTCCTTATATCTTAACAATGCGGGTCTGGGAGTTCAATTTATGGTCTAATATAGTAGGAATCAAATGTTTCATTTAGATAAATTTATAGAATTATATTTTTTCATGTGAGGATTAATTAATAGTTATTGATATCATCCTGTGATTATATGTTAAAGGATAATAATAACCCTAATTGGATATATGACCTTTTTTTTAAGCGATGGGTTTCTTAAGATGACATTTGTTGAGACTCTTCTTCTAGAATGAGTTATATGAAACCCATAGGGTTTATCATGGAGGATTATTTCATATGATACTATTGAATTTTTAGGGTTGTTAGATAAATTTTATTAGAGAACCTTTGTGGAAAAACATTATTTAATGTTGAGGTTATTGATGCTAATTATGATATTGAGTTTTTCAATTATGGAATGATCTAAGTTGATGATTTGATATATTTGTATAAATCTTGCAGATAAATTCATTATTTATTCATATTTAGGTTTATTAATTTTTGGTATTATCATAAAATATGATAATTTTTTTATTTAGTAACAATAGTAGGATTATATATTTGTCCCTTTCTTGATCTTAAGATCTCTTGAATGTTGATTCTTTGTGTATATGAATTAATCATCATGGATACTCATCACTTGGAGTCATGTTTGAGATAGAGGTGGAATCATGTTAAACAATACAACCAAATGATGACATTTGGATTATGGATTAAATAAAAAGTATGTGTATATTCTAATGTTCATACTTGAGATAATAAAATATTCCCTTATAAAAAATTATCTTTTTATCACAATTTCTAATTAATTTATTTTCTTCATTCTCTCTTATTGATTCATGATTTTCTGGTCATTGTCATTAAAATGATAACATTATTTATCACTAAAAATTCTTATTTAAAAATTACATATCTCTTATATATACATAAGACCAATTATCACTAATGTTATCCTATTTCAGAACCATGTTATGTGTTTTTACAAATTACATTCATATTTACCTTTCACTATTTTTAAAGGATGTTTTATTAACCATTTATAAAACGTTAGTTTTTTACAAAAATAATTTTATAAAATAAATCCTTGAATCAATAAGATTGAGATAAAATTGAAATTATGAAATTTATCAAATTTTGTGTGAATTTAATACCCAACTATTTTATAAATAATATTATGTATAATATCATACATTATAATAACAATGATGTTAATCTATAGAAAAATATTATATTTAAATATGTATGTTATAACCTAATGACTAATTTGGTAGGTATGAATAGTATTAAATAGATTTTAAATATATATTTATAAGTTCACCTAATTATTAAAATATATTGAATAATATTTAGGAAATAGAAACTAATTTTTTCATTAAGTCACTTTATGCTTCAAAAATTAATTTTCTTAAAAAATATTTTTTATTCCATTTATGGGTGTATATTATAATTAATTTCAAATGATTTTATAAGTATTATTTTATAAAGATATTGATTTTTAAATAACCATATCAAATTTATATTAGAATATTTTTTGGGGATTCGGTTTTGAAATTATTGATGTATTATAAAATAGTGAAAATACTGATTTTTTAGGAAAAAAATTTATTTTTAGATATTAGTAGAGTCCAATTTAATTTATAATTGATTTTAAAATAAAACTAGTTCCTTTCTATTAAAATTTCTAAAATTAATTTCAATATAATCAATATAATTATTAATTATTATTTAAAAAACATTTTTATACTTAAAAATGCAATTTTTTGTAAAATCATTTTTCATCCCATTATTTTGGTGTATATCAAAATTAATTTCAATGACATATAAAAATTATATTTTATAAAATGTATTCTGTAATTTTATTCATAATTTATGTTCTAATAAAATCAACAACATTTTTATCCTAATTAATAGTAACCTTGGTAAAATTTCTCACATCAGTAAAGGGTAAAATCAGATATACATGGTTAAAACTATAGAATAAGGATTCAAAATCATCCATAAAAATTTCTATATTTCTTTATATAATCTAAATAAAAAACATAACTTAAAATATTATAAGATATTTTATTTTTGTTCCATTTTTCTATGATAAATACCTTTATAAAATTTCATGAAAAGGAAAATTAAAAAATGTCTATATCATGGCATTGATATATAGGGAATTTTGTGGCACTGGTTAAAACAAGTTTTGAATGGTAATAAATTTTTATTTTGAATATAACTAAATTTTTAATTATGTTAATTTATTTTTAACTTCAGGTTATTATATAATTAATATAAATGGGTATGTAGTGATGACATAATGATTTAGAAAATAGTAGAAGAAAAGGTAAGTGAATTTTAAAACATTTAAAGTAATTTTTTTCTATGATATGAAATTAAAATATGTTTTTGATAAATTTAATTTTTTTATAACTATTCTAAGGGTTTGTTTTAAAATTAAATTACATTCTTGATTTTTATGATAATTATGTGAATAGTGTTGAAAATGACTTTAATGGTATTTTCAGTTAAATAGTCTTCTATTAAATGATTTAAAATTATTAAATATATTATATTTATGAAGATGTGTATGATATGGTATATAATATCTACCATTTTCTAAATAGGGCCACTTTTCCTTTTATTGTTACTTTCTTGACCTTTAATGTGTAAAAAAACTGTTATCATGGTTATCATTAAACGAGATTAACGAGGGGTTAACACCAATATATGTGTTAATAAATCCCTTAAACCTGTACAATTTCTATTAGGAAATATTTTTCAACTTATATCCATCCAAACATAGAAATATATCAATAATGTTCCTTTAAAATATTAAAATTTATTTATTTTAATTTAGCAATTAATATAATTCCATGGGTGCCTCCACTCCTCTCTTATTTAAGACTGCCACCTATCCTCTCTTATAGACAATTATTAATCCACATATAATGACAAAAAACCATCAAAAAATATTATTAAGTTATTTAAATTATTTTCATATGTTATGTTATTCTTAAATGATCATCTGGAGAACCTTAATTAAAGATCTGGTGGAGGTTCTTTAAAGAGGATGTATTCATCTTAACTGAGCATTTTCATTTTACATATTATTATACCTCCACTAATTTGTTCCAAACAATTATAGTATATTAAAATTAATATATCTAATATACAATGATATTATTATTTTTATTTTGATAACCTTAATCATATCATTTCTATTCATGTTACAAATTAAATAATCGTTCATGTGTACATGTGAACTACTGCCATACCAATCAATGTATTTTTTCTCACATTATCTACTTTCATAGATGGTTTTTGTTATATTTAAATTGTTTTTATATATATAATATTTATGGAATAATAATTATTCTTGAAATATAATATATCATCCATCTTTACACTATTCCAATGGATAAAAATGGGATCATCGCATGTGCATACATATTAAAAACTTTAACCACATAGAAATGAAATTCATTTTTAAGAATTGCCTCTAATGGATGTTCATAAGGGTGTATTCATAGGGTATGTTATGGTATTAAAAATATAATTCTTCATGAAATAAAACATTTTTCCTTTTTTTTCTCATCCAATGAAAATCAAAAAATAAATATAACTCATGTGTACGTGTGAACAACTACCTTATGAGCTGATATATTTTTTTCTTGAATAATTTTCATGGTACGGTCTAAAATTTTGTTTCATGTACAAAAATAAAATTATTTAATGATTATTATTATTTATATTAAATAATAATAATCTTTTTGACCCTGAATAACCAACAGAATTTAATTTATAATTATGGTAAAAATGTTCTCATCATGCCCAATATCGACTTAACCCATTAAGCAATTAAATATTTCATTGAAATAAATAGTTTATTTATATGGGAATAAAATAGTTAAAGGTTATTAAACAACAAAATAATCATTATATAATTATTATATAGGATTTAAAGGAAATAAATATCATTTTGAAACATGAGGTAAAGGGTTTTATAAATCAATTTACTTTCATTGGTTTATAAATCTTTTTCAGTAACATTATTATACGATGATTATGAGTGAATATATATCTAAATAGTTTTATGATGTATTTAAAAAAATTTATTTGGATTTGAATATTTCTACATAATCCCATCATGGATAAAGTATGACTTGAAATGTAATGGACCTTGTAAGAGTTTTCTTTATATCAATATCATTCTTTTGAGATATGTTCCATATCATGCACCACGATTTATTTATATTGTTTAATTTTAATCGTATGATTTTTTTTGAAATATTTTTGTCAAAAAAGATTAATATTTTTAATATTTTGGGAAATAATTATTTGAGTTTTCATTACACACAACCCTACTTTTTGTCTGTGTTATATGAAACACTGAGCTTAAACTTAACATAATATACTAACAAAATATTTTAATTTAATATTTTAATACTCACCAAGGAATAGGAATAGAAGTTATGAATAGTATTGTCAAAATTTAAAAATATATGGTTTATAATAGAATATATTATTAATTCCATTATGACCATTTAATTCAAAATGAAAATAAAAACCAATTTAAAATGAATTTAAACATTTTTTCAAAAAAAAATATTTTTTCACACAAATATAATTCGCATAATAAATTATTCAAATATATTTTTGGTTAATAATTTTATATAAATTTATATATTTCACATTCAATAAAATATTTATCATTCATCTTATGTGTTTTCTATCTGAGAAAAAATAATAAATCCAATTTCACTCTTACTATTGTATATTTCTAAAAAGAAGTTTAATCGTTTTTTGTGCCCAGAATTATAAAAGTGTTATTTGTAAATATTATAAATTTGGTATGATAAAATAAAATTTAATTTTCAATTCATCATGTCAAAATTTTCATAGGGTGATGTTTTGGTATTTTTCTAAAAGGATCAATTTTTTTTAATAGTAGAAAATTTAGGTTTTTACTAAAACATGCATTTCCCTTTAAATAATATATATTTTTTATTTTAGTTTTAAAATGGAAATAAAAGATATCCATGGTAATATTTTTTTTTTATTCATATTTTTTTTTCATTTCAATCATTTGCGTATTGAATTTTTATATAAAAATGTTTTAAACATTTGACCATTTTCTATTTGGAAATATCATTTCTCGTCTCGCTTGTGGGTTTAATTTTAAATTAAAATTTTCAAATTATGTTATTTTAGTTTATATAAAATTGGATTCCATTTTTTAAATCATAATAGTTTATATTATCTAATATTTTCAACATTTTTTTGACCATTATGAATAATAATATAAGTAAAAAATAATTATCGTTGTTATGGTGTAAATGAGTTCAAAAGGGGATAAAATTAATAGGATAATGAGTCAAATGAAATAGAAACATTTCATGAACCCCCTTTTGGAAATATTTACACTTTATACCCTAGATAAATTGATAATGGACCTTTTTGGTTCCTTGTGGGTTTTGAGAAATAGGGGTACACTATTTTCTTTTAAAAAATTACAAGTGTGCCACTCACCTCACTTATAAATGGCTAGACCATATGCACTACTATTCAAACCTAAAAACACATTGGTTATGGAAATCACTTAAATATTTATTTCCCAACATCCCTAATTTCATTCTATTATAATTAAAATGTTTATAAATCAGACCTATGATCCTATTGGGGAAACCAAATGAAGTTTTCCGAAGAAGAGATAATATTTGTAAACAAGCATTTAATTTTTTTTCATACTCAACATCATTAAGTAGTTATTAAGACATGACAATATAATAAAATAATTATTATACATATAATGGGATTTTATTATTCTAATTTTGTCGCCTAAATAGTTTTCTTTTTCTATTAAATTGATTGTGAAATCATTAATCATGTGTACATTAGACAGTTACCTAATGGGATGATATTATTCATTTTACATCACCAAAATTCAATGATGGAAATAAATATGTATTTATTGTTTATATATGATTTTTCAGATATCATTATTCTCAGTGATCTATGATATTACATTATTATTCTAACATTCCATTCCATGGGAATACTATTACATTATTCATGGGTAGATCAGACTACTACTTCGCGAAGCAATATTATCTATTCATGATTTACAATGAAGGTATTAAGGATGTTTTTAATGGATATATGTTATATATATATATATAAGAACATTCTATAATTGTATTTTTTTATTTTTGTGTTTTCATTAAATCCAAAAAAAATGAATAAATGTGAAGGCGTACACATGGTCTATCATTTCCATGAATGTTTTATATCAAAGTAAGAGGAATAAAAATAAAAAATGAAAACATACATGAATAACATAGTATTAATAAATCAAAATGTGGAATTAAAAATTATGACTTATAAAAAGGAAATAAAAGGTTATAAGTAGTTGTATTTTATATTAAATTACAGTTTTGTAAAATGATTATAATATAATTGTATTTATTATTCTGGAGTATTGAATGTGTATGAATGATGTCTAGACTTAGGATAAGGTATTTTTCCTCAATTTTATTTTCTATGAGACACATTTTATATTCACCACATGATTATTTTATGTGGTGTATATAATACCCATGAATTTATATTATGATTATTATATATAAAATTATTGGGATTTAAATATCCATTTTAGTAACCTTGTTTAATTGTGTTTATGGTAAACAATTGAAATTTTTATTAAGGATTGTATGATACAGTTTCATCATTTATCATAAATTTTAATATGTATGCTTTCAATGATAAAATATTGTAATCCATATATCAATAAACTCATTAAATTTATTCCAATTTTGTTATGGTATACTTATACATGGTTTCTGTTAATGTAACACACATTATGTATATAAGAGTTAAGAAGAATAATATTGAAAGAAAATAGTCTTTACATCCATCTTTGGCTAAAAATTATTTTCGATCAAAAATGGATATTTCAAAAAAAATATTTCAAAAATAATTTTAATTCTCCCAAATAATTTATTAAATTAAGATTTACTAATTATTGATATATATAATATAGAATTGAAAGTAATATCCTATTATTTTTCGAAAAATATCTATTTATCATTTAATGAAAATTTAAAAGGATTCTTGTTATAACATGTACGACATGAACAATCTTTTCCACTATCATGGCCAAATAATTATTTCAAAGACACATTTAAATATTTAAATTTTTATTTAAAATAAATTTATTTAGAATATGTTTTAGGATTTTTTTAGTTTCAAAAATATATTTTCAAAATTTAATGGATATTATCCTCATGAAATGTTTTAAATCATTTTTAAATCATCCTTTATAAGTTTTCAAGGTAATTTTTATTGAAAAATGATATGAAAAATGTTTTATGTTTTATATTGGATATCAGAAATTGTGTCCATGATTAGAATATATGCCAAATAATCTGATCCATAATCATATAACATTATATAATATTCGATTTTTCTGGTTGTAGAGACCAAATTGAGTTACTATCCGAAGTTATGGTTATTCAATCTGAAACATCTTAATGCAGCCACCTGTAGTGATTGTGTAGAAATGTATGGAAGAAAAAACAACATTTACAAATGTTTATGTAACTCCATCATTTTTTCACAACTATATTACGTTATAATTGTGACATCAAATGGATATGATCCATGTATACACGAGATGAACTCTAAAAACATAGGCATTTGCATACAACACTATCTATTTTCACAACTCAACCAAATGTTATGCGACATAGGATTAGTAGTGCACCACCACACAAATTTAGGGATTATCTCCAAAATTTTCATGACAAATCCAATATAACTATAAATATGGTGTAAGACACCCATTTTTTAGGTTACCTCTTGGATTGGAGTGTTAGATCACTTGCTCATATAACTTCTAGTTGTGTGCTTTTCACAACTCCCAAAGTCCCAATATTGGGTGCAATTACATCGTAGAAGTCCCTCATGTACAAGAATCTATTGAGGTGTTTCTAAGAACCTTGTATGAATGAGAACATATGTTTTTAAAAATTCCAATCACTCACATAACATCTTTCATGTGAAACAAAAAAGTTGTGTGGAACTACGTTTTCCATAATCATGCATATAGGAAATGACTTGCGAAAAATCATTTTTTGTGTGAAACTCTAAAGATATGTGGACAATCACATTTTTGTATGATGTAGGTAAAATATTTGAAACACATTACAAAGGTTCATTCCTAGGTGAATAGATTTATAGAACAAAATTTAATCAATCCCTTGATGCTCTGTAATGAGGGGGTTATACCCATGCACCCCACATAGGATCAGTGCCACCATACAACCCTGAACAGGTCCCTTCCCTATCATCATTGACCACCATTAGAAATGTAAAGTTTCACCACACAATTTGTAAACACATATGTGGTTATTTTTTATTCCCAATACCTCCCTAACATCCAACCCATATAATTCCAAGAATCAAGATACTCCTCTAAACCCCCTAAAATACATTGAATAGAACTACTCCTATTGTCCCCTATCCCCTTCCATAATATGATATTGTCCTCTCAGACTCCCCAAGTAGATTGAGTCACAATAATTCACATGATACTCTTATAATCCTATAACCTAACCCCTGGGAAATATTTTACAAGAAAGGGCCGCTAATGTGTAATCCTCACACAATACATTTCTAAGAATCCTCTTTCGAGTGGTCCTCACTATATTACATTAAACTATAGAATACCGTATATGTCAAAGAATTCCATGCCCCCTATGAAAAATACGAGACTCATTATGTAATAAGAAGATGATGACTAGTAATCTTCAATACAATATATTAAACTGTTGTATACCCTATATGATAAACATAGGATTCCTCCTCAGATACTCACGAGATTCCTTATGCGTCAAGAATAAAATGTCCCATGCCATGATCATGATATGATAATCAAAAAAACACCTTGGGATTCCAAATCAGGTGTAATACTCAATCATATCCTATGACCCAATTGTAAGTCAAGATGACCACTTGACCTATCACGAGGAAGATAGTATGGGATGCTCAATGGAAAAAAACACACTCCACATCCTTCCACATGTTGTTAAACTATAATCGTGCCCCATGCAGTGGTCATGGTATTTCATCATGACCTAAAATGATGAAGAGATAATGGGAAGCTCAATTCATCACCCCCAAACACCACATCCTTCCACATGATGTAAAACTACAATCTTACCCCATGAAATGAATGGGGATTTCCCTCATGAACTAACATGGGGATGACATTATGGGAAGTTAAATGAATAATCCCCACACACAAAATCCTTAAACATGATGTTCAAATGTAATCTTACCTCGTGAAAGGGATATGAAATTTCCTCATGACCTGACATAAGGAATAATTTATATTATTTTTAATGCATACGCCCCATAAACCACACACTTCCAAATAAAGATAAAATATAATCATAACGCATCCAAAAAAATTGGGATTCCCTCATAACCTGACCTTAGGAAGAAAAAATTTGACGCTCAATGCATAAGGTTTATGCACCACGTATTTCAATGTGATGATAAACTGTAATCTTACCTCATGAAATGGAGTGGGTATTCCCTCACATCCTTACATGAGGAAGACATAATTGGTTTATTAGTGCATAATCCTTACACCACGTCCTTCCACAAGATCTTAAACAGTAATATTATTCCATTCAATTTTCATGGGATTCCCTATTGATAAAACATGAGAAATATATGAAAAGAATCTGTCACACATTGTAATGCCTCGACCCAACTCACCACAAAAATGGTGTCCAGACCGGTTTCCACATGACCTCAAGTGCGTCTCCCCATATGGAAGAGGATATCGAATAGAAGCGAATGTCTATGGATAATTAGTGGGGAGACTATACCCTCATATCGAAGGTCAATAATAGAAAATGACAATAAATAGAATATGCATTTGAATAAATGGTAAAGCTGTGAAAGGATGATTTTATAAATCTTGTACAAAACAAATGGCCAATGCCAATTATATATCATACGCATGCATGACATGATAATGATACAAAAAAAACAGTGAACAAAAAACCTGATTTACATTCTAATACATAAATAAATAAACAATGAAACAAATCCCCGAGGGTGGTCTCCTCGAGAACCCAAATCTTCCTCTAGGTCCCATGCACCTATCTCCCAAGTAAATGCAAATAAAAGAACCCTTCAACCAATAAAATCTACTTGGGTACCCCGGTGCAATGGTGGAAAAAGTAGGGTGTGAGATCTAAATATAAATAGATCAGGACCACTGGTTTCTACCCCAAATCTTGGTATTTAGAAAATAATTTAAAATGTGTAAAATATTTAATAAATAAATTAAGAAGTACAAAGTAACTATATACCCAAGTGAATGCTTCATCCCTGAGTTGGTGTCTTAACCTGCATTATACATTTTTCATGAATACTCAACAATCATTACAAAATCATTTACATTTATCAGTTATTCAAATCAAAATATATTATGAAAGTCTCAAGATTCATCCAATGCTTGACATCCCCCATACAAGTCACTCACAACAGATATGGTATCCCACCTTTTTATTTCATAACTTTTCATGAAATTTTACATTCAGAGGATCTTTAAATTATACTATCTTTGTTATCAAGAACATAAAACATGAAAACCTAAAAAATTCAACTAATAAACATGTATGAATTCATCATATGTTAATCATAAGTACAATTATTTCATCTCATAACCTAGAGACATACATCAAAGGAAAGGGTGAGCAGTGGTCCTAATAAAGAAAACAAGGGAATCTGTTTACTTGTGAAATCAATAAGAACATGAAAAAAATCATAAAGACATGATAAATGTAAGTAGAGAAATTTCATATTGAAATTAACTTGAATAATAACTTGAATATGTTGATTAAAAATTTAATTTAGTCATTCGTGAAAATATCCCCAAGGTTTATCCCCAATGTTTCATAAAAAATACAAAGGTTATTCCCCAAGGAATCATAAAACTTGTCATCGATAGAGATTAAATTATTTACCCAATGAATTGGAGTGCTATCAGGGAATACCCTTCATATTTATTTATTTTAATGTGATCTATATAGATCATAATCAAACAATCCATAAATAACCTAAATAGAATCAAATAAATGTGTTTCATGTCAAAATCTTGATGTTTAAAAGGTACTTAAAAATAAGATCATTATGTCATTTGTAATACGTGGAAAGGGAGTGAGGGTTATATGTATGTAAATTCCATAAAACAATATATCAATTTTATGTATTGATGAATACCCTAGGAAATGAAAATATATTTCAGTATCCACATAAATAATACAAGAGAATTTATGGAGAAATATATATAGATTTTGATATGAAAATTCTGTAGCATAACGACATCATAAAATAATTTTAGAAAACAATAAAAATATAGTGGACAAGGGTAAACCACTCTTAAATAATTCATAATACATTATGAGCAAATAATAAGTTCATGGTATGGATATTTCAAGGACATACTTCATGAAAAGGGAACATGAAAGAAAAGAGAAGATGTTATTTGTTTTACGAAAACATCGGCAGTCGAACGACATTGCTTAAAATTCATAAAATAAATTGATGAGAGAGGAATGGGTTTATCAAAATTTAGACATGAAATGAAATTTAATAATAATATATAATATAATACCCTCACAATAAAATATGGAAACATGAAGTCATAACATTAAGGGAATCATGACTTAAAAGAGGAGGGTGAAAGGTCCTCTTTCCTAGAAGAGTAACACCGAAAGCATGAAGGGTGGGTCCTTGGGGGCCTGAGGGAACCTTGGGAGGACTCTTTGGGAGGTAAAAATGCCATATATTCTTTGATGAGTATTTTGGATTGAAAGGAATGAGGGAATGTCATGGTATTTATTGCAAAAGTAATAGAATATTTAATTAATTTCTAAGGGACAACTCATTGGTGGTATTTGCAAAACCAGGGGCATTACCATGATATTTTCCCTTGGTATTATCCACATAGGACACCTCATAACATATCTTAGTATTAAAAAGTTGACTATATTTATTACATCATGACAACATCATCATTGGTGTCATTAAATACTCGATACTCGAAACTGTATTTTCAATATTCACCGAGAAACATATCATTTTAGAAAAATCTCATAAATTCACCCTAACCTAATATCGATGCTCTGAATTAAAAAATAATCTCCATTTTATGAAAATACTTTTATAAATATTTTAAATTAATTTTTTAATAAAATCATTATTTATTAAAATATAACTCTAAAAGTATAACATGTTTTGTAACACCTAACAAAAGTAATCAGGGACCCATAAAATTATTGTATAACCATAAAACAAAAAAGTAACAATTTATGATTACATTTTATAAAAATAAATTTTCATTTTAAACAATTAAAATAATCATAAAAAGGTTAATTAAAAATTTATGACATACAAATACAATAAAACTTATACTATGATTGTTTTTTACTTTTAAGATGTCTAAATTGTATCTACACATTCATGGGTGAGGTATCCATTTTTTGGAAGATTTACTATTCTTTATTATTCATTACTATTCATAAGGGGGATAATACTATTCATACATTGCTATTCAACAAAAATTAGGTTGAACTTATTAGACTCTAATTTATTTTACTGAACACAACTATAGAATACAATTTTTTTGAAAATGATATAACAAAAAAATTATTTAATTATAAAAATATTTTTAACTATTAATTAAAAAAATTATTCAAAAAATATTTTTTCTCAAATTGATTCTTCTTACAAAAATTATAAAAATTCATCCTAGGAGAATTTTTACAAATGGAATTCAAAAAAGGGGTTCATATAACAGTAATAATTCTCTCAGTATGTGAAATATAACTTTTCAAAATATAAAAATCCCACATTGTTAAAAATCATAGTAGACAGAAAATGAATAATGAAATTTAATAGTGAAATTTCGGACACAAAATATAAAAAAAATTATTTTATCATTTAAATTTAAAAATGGTTATTTTAATCATACTATTTATTTAAAATAATCATTATTCTATATACCTTAATTGTTTATAATAATTATACAATTTAAAAAAATAATTTAGTTTCGAAGTAATTCTATGTGATTATATTTTAAAACATACAAAAAAGTTATTATGAAGAATGATATCCATAAATAGAAGAACTACATTTTTGGGTCATTACATTCTTCCCCCTTAAAGAAATTGCATCCTCGCAATTTCAACTTTTTAGAAATTTGTCAGTACTTGGATATATAAAATTTTAAAGTAATTTCATGTCTTGAAAAATTATTTTTCATTAGAAATAATTATATTTCCTATTAATCATTCATAATGATTCATAAAAAAGCTTATGATTAACCGAACATATCCATCGAGACTATCATAACCGAGAATGCAGAAAATACCATTATTATTACCAGGATACCTCGGGTCAAGCCCAAAACTCCTTGTTAGAGTTTTCACTCCTAGGTACATTTGTCCCAGAGCCGCCTCTACCTGTTCGTTTCTAGGATGGGATGTACTTTTTTGATAAACCACTTACTCAATACTCACCAAAATGCTAGGAAGTATTCATATATTTAAACATTACTATTGGGTTCTTCTTAAATTTATCATAAACTAATTTCCTTAAATAACTAATCAATCCTATGATACCAACTATGGCATCCCACCTTTTTATTACATAACATTTTATTACATTTTACATCCAGAGGACCTTTAATGTCTAATTTCAAAAAAAATCTAAAACAAAATACATGAAAACCAAAAAAACTATTTTAAATCCACTTGAAAAGTCTCTTGAAAATTTCATCCTATGTAAAACTGTTATATCTCACAACCTCGAGACATACATCAAAGGATAGGGTGAGTAGAAGGCATATTATCAAAAATAAGGGAATTAGTTTACTTGTAAAAACAAAAGAACTTGAAAAAAAACATAAATACAAGAGAAATTGAAGTAGAGGAATTAAATAATGAAAATAACTTGAATCATAACATGAATATATAGATAAAACATTTAATTTAGGCATTCAAGAATATATCACCAATGTTCATCACCAAGGTGTCAAAAAAATTACCATGGTTATTCACCTAGGTATCGTGAAACTTTTCATCTCTTGAGATTAATTTCATTGCCCAATTCATTGGAGCACTATCAAGGTGCACCCTTAATATGTATTTATTTTCATTTGAGCTACATATATCATAATCAAACATTTCATAAATAACCAAAATAAAATTAATGAAAGGGGTTTTAGGTCAAAATTGTGATGTTTAAAAAGAACATAAAAATATGATCATTATGTCATTTATAAACCATGGAAAGGGAGCGGGGGTTATATATATTTCAATTCCAGAATTAAATAGATCAATTTTATATATTGATGAATAAACCAGGAAATGAAAATATATTTGGGTATCCTCATAAATAATACAATATAATATCATGAGAAAAATTAGAGAGATTTTGAGATGAAAATTTTGCGGCATAACCGCTACATAACATCATTTTAGAAAAAATAATAAAAGAAGGAGAAAAAGGTCAAACATTAATATATAATTAATAATACAGTATTGGTGCATAATAAGATCACATTATAGATATATGAATGACATGACACATGACAATGACACATGAAATAAAAGGGAATAGATATTTATTTTACGAAGAAATCGGCAGCCTAATGACATCACTTAAAAATTCAGAAATTAAATTGATGAGAGCGGAAAGGGTATATCATCATTTGGACATGAAATGGAATGTAATAAGAATATATGAGAATATACCCCCACATAAGAAGATGGAAAATAAAAGTCATAACATAAAAGAAATCATGACTAAAAAGAGGAGGGTTAAAGGTTCCCTCACCTTGAAGAGTAACTTGGAATGCTTGAATGCTAGGACTTTGAGGGCTTGAGGAAACCATGGTAGGACTCCTTGAGAGGTAATGATAGAAGTGCTTTGTTGATTTTATTTTTGAATTAAAGGAATGAGGGAATGACTTGGTATTTATAGCAAATGTGATGGAATATTTAATTAATTTCCAAGGGACACCTCATCGATGGTATTTGAAAAACCATGGGCATTCCCATTGTATTTTTCTATGTTATTGTTCAATTGGGACACCTCATAACATATATTACTATTCACAAGTCTACCAGATCTATTAATTCATTATTATATAATCAAGGATGTAATTAACCAACGAAAACTCAAAACTGTATTTTCACAATTCTCTGAAAAACACAACATTTTATAAAAATCTCATAAATTCAACCGAACATAATATTGATGCTTTGATTTCAAAAATGAACTCCATTTTATTAAAATAATTTTCATAATGATTTTAATTAAATTTTTAAATAAAATCACTATTTATTAAAAAAACTACTCTAAAACTATAACATATTTTGTAACACATAGAAAAAGTAATCAAGGATCCATAAAATTGTGGTATAACCATAAGACAATATGATAAGAGTTTATTATTAAATTTTATATAAATAAATTTTCAATTAAAAAATGAAATTAATTACAACAATGTAAATAAAATATTTATGATCTACAAAAATAATAAATCATATACTATGATCGATTTTTAACTTTTAAGATGTCTAAATTGTATTTATACATTTAGGGGTGTTGTTTCTATTTTTTTAGCAGATTTACTATTCATTACTATTCATATGGGTAATATTGCTCTACATAATTTACTATTCAATTAAAAGTAAATTGATCTTATTAGAATCTAAATTTATTACTGAACACAACTATAGAAGAAATTTTTTTGAAAATAATTTCCTAGAAAAAAGTTATTTTATAAAAAAACAATTTAAAATTCTTCAAAAACGCTATTTATCAAATACTATTCCCCAAAATGAAACTTCTTAACAAATTTTTAAAAACTCATACTAGGTTAAGTTTGACATTTTGAATTAAAAATTGATTTTATTTAACCATAATAATTATATCTGTATGAGAAATTTATCCTTTTGAAATATAAAAATCCTTAGTTATTAAAAATAATTACGGATAGAAAATGAATAGTGAAATTTATGACAAAAAAATATTTTATCATTTAAATTTAAAAATGGTTATTTTAATCATACTATTTATTTAAAATATTCATTATTCCATATACCATAATTTATTATAATAACTATATCATTTCTGAAAACTATAATTTGGTTCCAATATAATTCAATGTGCTTCAATTTTAAAACATAATAAAAAGTTATTAGGAGGAATGATATCCATAAATAGAAGAACTAAATTTTTTCAGGTCGTTACATTCTTCCCCCATTACAGAAATTGTGTCCTTGCAATTTTCCCTTTTAGATATTTTTCACTACTTGGAAACAGAAAATTATAATGTAATTTCATGTCTTAAAAAAATATTTTTCTTTAAAAATAATTAAATTTCCAATAAATCCTTCACAATGATTAATAAAACGCTTATGATTAACCAAAAATATGCCCCAAGAGTTTCGTAACCAATAGTGCAGAAAGCCTCATTGTCAGGTACCAGGATACCCCGAGTCATGCCTAAAACTCCTTGGCATAGTATTCACTCCTAGGATCATATGTTCCAGAGCAGCCTCAACCTTCTCGTATCCAGACAAGGATGTATTTTCTTGATGAACCACTTACTCAATACTCACCAAAATACAAGGAAATATTCATATTTTTTCACTATTCTATTGGGTTCTTCCTAAATTTTTCATAGCCTAATTTCTATAATGAACTAAACAATCCTCTGATACTATGGCATCCTAGATTTTTATTACATAACTTTCTATTACATTTTACATTTAGAGGACCGTTAACGTCTAGTTTCATGGAAATCAGGAACAAAGTACATGAATACATAAAACAATGTTTTTAAATCCCTTGAAAATACTCTTGAAAATTTCATCATATGTACAATTATTTCATCTCTTAACTTGGAGACATACATCAATGGAAAGGGTGAGCAGAAGGCCACATATGGAAAACAAGGGGACGAGTTTACTTATGAAATCCCAAAGAACTAGAAAAAAACCTAAAGGCATGATAAATGGATTTAGAGTGATTTCCTAATAAAAATAACATGAATCCTAACATGAATATGTAGCTACAACATTTAATTTAGACATTAATGAAGATATCACCATGGTTCGTCCTTAAGGTGTCATAAAAATTCCCTAGGTATTCACAAAGGTATTGTGAAACTTGTCATTTATTGAGATAAAATTCATTAACCAATGAATTGGGGTGCTATCATGGCACACCCATAATATGTATTTATTTCCATGTGATCCACATAGAACATAATCAATGATTTCATAAATAAACAAATAGAATCAATGAAATGTGTTTCATGTCAAGATCACGACGTTTAAAAAGTAATTAAAAATAAGATCATTATGCCATTTATAACCTATGTAAAGGGAGTGACAGTTATATGTATGTCAATTCCAAGACAAAATAGATCAATTTTATGTATTTATTGATAAACCTAGAAATGATAATATATTTGGGTATCCACATAAATAATACAAGATAATTTCTTTATAAAAATAGAGATATTTTGAGACGAAAATTCTGCAGCATAACGACTACATAACATCATTTTAGAAAACATTAAAAAGAGAGGGGGAAATGGTCAACCACTCATTAATAATTCATAATACTGTATGGATACATAATAAGACCATGGTATAGATATTTTAATGACATACCACAAGAAAAGGTAACATGAATTAAAAGAGAGGAAACTATTTCTTTTATGAAAAATTCAGCAGCCTAACAGCATCACTTAAAAAATCATAAAATAAACTGATGAGAGCAGAAAGTGTCTCTCATAATTTGAAACTGAAATTTAATGTAATAATAATATCTAATAACATACCCTCACATAATAATATGGAAACTATATGTCCTATCATAAAGGAAATCATGACTAAAAAGAGGAGTGTGAAATATTCCCTTACCAAGAAGAGTAACTACGAAAGCATGATGGCTGGGACCATTTTGGATGACTGGCACCATGGGAGGACTTCATGGGAGGTAATAATACCAGAGCTCCATTGATGAGGATTTTGGAATTAATGGAATGAAGGAATGGCTTGGTTTTTAATGCAAAAGTTATTGAATATTTAATAAATTTCCAAGGGACAACTCATCAATAGTATTTGCAAAACCATGGTCATGGACATGGTATTTTACACTGGTAATTTTCACTTGGGATGCCACATAACAAATCATACAATTCAGAAGTCAACCAGATTTTTTACATCATGATTACATCATCAATGATGTTATTAAACACCTGAAACTCAAAACTGTATTTTCACTATTCACTGAATTACAAAACATTTTATAAAAATATACCAAATTCACCCTAACCTAATACCGATGCTATGAATTAAAAAATGAACTCCATTTTATGAAAATAATTTCCTAAATATTTTTAGTAAAAATTTTAAATAAAATTATTATTTATTCAAAAAAACTACTCTAAAATAAGAACTTGTTTTCTAACACTTATAAAAAGTAATCAAGGTCCCATATAATCATATTATAACCATAAAAAAATAAAGTAATAATTTATGATTACATTTTATGAAAATAAATTTCCATTTTAAACAATTATATTTATTATAAAATTGTATATAAAATATTGTTGACCTACAAAATTAACAAAACTTATATTATGATCATGTTCTCGGTTTGAAGATGTCTAAATTGTATTTGTACATTCATTGGTGAAGATTCTATTTTTTGGCCGATTTACTATTCATAAGGGTAATATAACTATTCATTATTTACTATTCACTAAAAAGTAATTTTATCATGTTAGAGTCAAGATTTATTACTGAAAACAATTGTAGAAGACCATTTTTTGAAAATCATTTCATAGATAATGTTATTTAATAATAAAAATATTTTTTACTATTTAGAAAATACTATTACTCAAATTTAAACATCTTATAAAAATTCTAAAAATCCAGCCAAGGTTATTTTTGACATTTGGAATTCAAAAATGATATTTATTTAAACATAATAAGTCTCTCAGTATTATAAATTTATCATTTTAAAATATAAATATGATTAGTTATTTAAAATAATAGCAGATAGAAAATGAATAGTAAAATTGCATAGTGAAATTTCTGACACAAAAAAATAAAATTATTTGTTCATTTAAATATAGAAATGGTTGTTTTAATCATACTATTTATTTAAAATAATTATTATTCAATATACTTTAATTTGTTATTATAATTATATCATTTCTAAAAATTATAATTTGGTTCTGAAGTAATTAAATGTGCATATTTTTGAAAAACATAGTAATAAGTTATTAGGATGAATGATATCCATTAATAGAAGAACTACATTTTTTCGGTCGTTAAAATAGATGTATTTAAAGACCATCCATGTAATAAAAGTAAATATTGAATCCAAGCTTGTCCATTGACTTTGATAACATGTCGTCAGATATTAAATTTAATCATTCGTATACTATAAGCAATCCCATCGACTAAAAATAGTTATTTTCTCCTTGGTTAGTCCACTAAAAGTGATTCACCCATTTCATTAATATGTTTAAACCCTATATCATATTCAATTCACAAATAATTATTTTACAGTAGTTTTCCTTAACCATAACTAATTTCATGTACGGCCAATTGGACCCATAGTCCAATGTAAATTATTGGGAGTAGAACATCATGTCTAGGACCCTCGTGAGTATTTGGAGTGTTAGTCCTTATCTCATAACCCATAGGTATTTGGAGAATCAGTCCCTATCCAATAAAAGAATATTTTCTTGCAAGATGGGTGTAGAACGCCATGTCTAGAACCCTGAGAGTATTTAGAGGATCAACCCCTTATCTCACAACCCATTTATCAATCATAAATATATATTTATTATTGGTGTAGAATACCAGTTATAACACCCCCAAACCATCAATTAATTAATTCATAAATTAATTAATCCAATCCATTAATTAATTCAACAACTAATTAACAAAAATAATATCTCATCAAATAAGTCAACTATTTATTAACTATTCAGCATCTCAATAGTTAATAATTAATTAACAATGAATTATTCATTGCAATACAACTAAATAATTAACTAAACATTTAATTATCCAAATTATTTAACAAATATGATCCCATCCACTCAAAAAATGATTCATCCAGGACTCTAACAATTTACATGCATGTCAAAATCATCTCAAAACTTGCTGAAAAAGCCCAAATATTTAGGAACCATCTTACATAGCATGTCATATTTTTTTAAAAACTCCATCCTAAACAACTTAAGGGATTTAAAATAAAAATTAACCTATAGGTATTATGGTCCAACAGTCATAACAATCAATCAACTCACAATCATAAATTAATGCATGTAATTTTATTAATTCAACAATTAATTAATTAAATCACATCACATTAACCAGTTCCTCAATTAATTAACCATTTACCATTTTTCATGTAATAATTAATCAATCCATTAATTATTACCTGTTTTTTATTTATATTCCGAACATTTCAAAATATTAAATATTCACAATAATTAGTGAAAGCCACAATTTTATTCAAACTCATGAATTGAAAATTAATTCTACACTTAATTACAATGTTACACATTCTTCCAATTCAAATAATTTATCTGTTTAATCATATCACTTTAGCCAAATAAGAAAATAATTCATAAAATCAACCAATGTTCATGTCCTAATTTATCTCATGTAGGCAGCATCATTTAATAACTTGAAAAGTCTTATATCAACATCATATATATAACTTTTTTCAATTTAATAAAACATCATAAATTCACATTTAGATAGAATAAATACTTCAATTCATTAATTAAATATCCAAAAAAGTGCAGAAAAATTTTTATTAAGGCATTTTATAAATTTTAAATAAATGGAAGGGACCCAACCTAGGGGTGGCACCATTTTTATTCTGAAACACATTAATCTACTTGGCTGAAACATGACTACCACTAGCCCACAATCGCATGGAGCACACCTTCATATATATATATATATGTGTGTGTGTGTGTGTGTGTGAATTTTCTACATTGATTAAAAAATTCAATATATTAAACAGGTACCCAGAATCAAAGTAGTAATGAACAATGCAACTCAAACATGGTACCGTGGACTCATAAAAAATTAACAGGCCTTAATATAACTGGTGAAAAACTAAACAGTAGGTTTGGAAGCTTACCTGAACAAATGACAGAAATAAATTTGAGACCATCCACCTCACCCTTGGTGGAATATGCTAGATTATGGACTAATGGGTCCCAAGTGAACATTCGCATATCCTAAAAATAGAGGAAAAAAATGATCATATTAAAACCGAACCGTAGGGTTTCAGCAAAGAAAAAATGGAATGAGAGGTGAGTCAAATAGCTACTGTGAAACATGAGTTATACGTAGATAGAATCACCATGAAGTGGTAGACAAGATTCGTGAAGTGTCTGAGAGGAATTGTTGCATGCAATGTGGATTCTAGAAGAGGTGGTGATGCACCTCTTGGTTCTACCTAGAGGGGGGTCAGGCCACATGGGTCGTTCTCTACAGGAGCTCCACCTAGGTGTCTCACAAATGGAGGGAGGGTTGCATGGGGGTTTTTCACTAATTTAGGTCCCGAGAAAGAGTATCTTATAGTGGAGGAGGTTTGAGATGCTTCTCATTCATTCATGAAGCAGGAGAAACATGGGTGGTTGCACCACTTACAGGTCATGCCTCCCCTTTTTATTTTACGTTTTCCCTTAAATTAACCCATTTAATTGAAGATAAGAATTAAAATAAGAATTATAATTTTATTATTATTATTATTATTATTATTATTATTATAAACACTAAAAACTTATCTAATAAGCACGAAAATAACCATTGAATTAAAAAGGATTCTTTATTTTTTATTCTCTTAAAAAATGGTTCGTAATTAAATATAAAACTCCCTATTGATCATTAAATGATTTTAAAATTTATTTATCTAAATAACCACCAAAAATAATAATAAAATCATTATTATTATTAATATTCCAATATTTATTTTTTTTAAAATCAGAACCCCCAATTTTTCACCACATCATTAATATGATTAAAAATCCAACCCATATCCCCTAATTTACTATCAATTTTAATAATAAATATTACATTTATTAAAATAAAATAATAATAATATCATTATTATTATTATTGAAACCTATGATAAAACCAACACCATTATTTTGTTACAATGCTTCATTAAATTTGAAAATCGCTTTTTTATTAATTGTCTCTTTGAGAAGCTCAAAAGCCACATTAAATTATGATAAATGATAAAATCCATTAACATGAAATTAAAATATAAAAGCATAAAAAATATTTATTAAATCATAATAATAATAATAACATTATTATTATTTGCATATTCCCCCATTTAATAATAAATGGTCATTTCAAAATACTGAAACTCTTTATTTAATTAAAATAGTTCTTCTACAAACCCTAAATCCAAATTAATTCCTTCAACCACCACGTAATTAATTCTTTATTATTTTATTAACTAAACAATGAAATAATAATAATAACATCATTATTGTAATTAAATATTTTTTTAATTATTAACAATCTCTAATATAATCTTTTTTAATTAATTAAATATTTTATTAAACAATGTAAACTGCACGGGTAGGACCGCAACCATGCGCTGCACATGAAATTTAATTAAAATAAAATTTTCCAAATTCGGTTCTCCAGAGACTCCTTGTGACACTGGTGAAAATAATAGGGTAATTATGCAAGTCCAAAAATGACACCTTTTGTTGTTCCAACACTCAAAATAAAATTATGGAGGTCAGTTTAAAAACTTCCCCATTGATAAACCAAAAATAAAATCTAAATCCCTCTTATTTTAACCTGGTTTGAAAAACCAGTACATTACACACATAATCCCCAATAAAATCATTATTTCCACTTTTAGCAGTAGGGAAGATTCTACTCATAAGTTGTAACGACCCGAAATTTTGATTGAATTTTTTTCATAATTATGTGTGTTATATTAGTTTATACTCAACATAACTATATTTTTTAATTAATGTTGTGATTATAATTAAAATGTGACCGTCAGTTTTCCAATGTTATATTATCATTGGTAAATATGACCATTGGAAACTAAATTTTGCGATGGTTGTCTCTAAATACAAGTAATCATGGTAAAATAAAATAGAAAGAAGATTCGATGGCCTCATCCAGAAGTCTCGGGATGATCGGAGCCCATTTGACAAAACATGGGAAGGAGGTAGCACCACTAGCCTTTGCTCTTGAGAAAACCCGAGCTGAACATCATCATGTGAAGTTGGAGTGGAATCGCCTTTGAGAGAATTTCAAGTTTAAAAAAATCACTACTCAGACAGTGTTGGTCGAGCCACCCTCGGATTCTCTCACCTTAGCACACCTTACACTTAGGTCCTATGATGGGGTTATAAGGGGCTATGTAACAATATCGTATGTACTTTGTGTAATCCTTTGAGATAAATAAAAATGTGATATCTTTATATGGTTAAGTTTGTGTTTTTTCAGATGTTCCAATAAATGTAGTGTGTATATTGAGGAATTTTGGAAAAGGGGTATATTTTAAAAATATTTAAACCTAAATTAATTAATTTTATTTAATGATTTTCAAAAAAATGGTCGTCCGGAAATGTGTTCAGAAAGAAATTTAGAATCTAATAGGATCAACATAAATTTTTGTGAATAGTAAATTATGAATAGTGATTTTATGCCTAGGATTAGTAATGTGACGAAAAATATTAGTAATCTCACTTAAAGAAAGTATTAATATAATTTAGGCACCTTGATTAAGAAATGAAATTCAATAAAATATGTAAATAACAGTTTCAGAAATTAATAGTCATCTTTTAGTTTTTTTGGGTAACCAGTGTTTTTTTATTAAAAATTAAATTAACAATATTTATATAATTATTTTTATAAAATGGATATAATTTTTGAATTCAGATCATCGATATTAGGTTAAGGTGATATTTGGGGATTTTTCTAAAAAAATTATTTTTCACTGAATAGTGAAAATATAGTTTTTAGTTTCGGGTGTTTAATGACATAATTAAGGATGTAATAATTATATAATATTTTTGGTATAGTTATTAATAATAATATAAGGTATTTGGTGTCCTAATTTTCCAATACCATGGGAAAATACCATGGGCAAGCCCATGGTTTTTCCAATACCACTGATGAGGTGTCCCATGGCCAATAATGACTTGTCCCCTCACTTCTCTTATATATACCAGCATTACCCTCATTATTTTCATTTACAAATCCTCTTCAACTATGTTATGGTCACATTACCTCCCAGGGAGTCCTCCAAAAGTTCCCAAGAGCCTTCCAAGGTCCTGACCTTCACATTTTCGAAGTTACTCTTCAAGGTAAGGGATCCTATCACCGTCCTCTTTTAATTCACTACTTCCTTTATGTTCTGTCTTCTAATTTACATATATTTATGATGAGTGTTTGTTATTATATGTTCTCATTTCGGTCAATTTCATTTCTAATTGTTGAGAGACCCTTTCCACTTACATAAATTTATTTTCTGAATTTGAAATTGACGTCGTTAGCCTGCAGAATTTTTCGTAAGAGAAATCACATCTTCTCTTTTCTTTCTGGTTTCATTTTCATGTGGTATGTCATTAAAATATCCATACCATGATCTTATTCTGTACCCATACAGTATTATGAGTTATTTATGAGTGGGTGACCCTTTTACCCTCTCTTTTAAATGTTTTATAAAACCATGTTATATAGACGGTATGCTGCACACATTTCGTCTCAAAATTTATCTCTTTCTCTCACGAAATCCCCTTATTTATTTATGTGAATACCCAGACTTATTTTATTTCTATGGTTATTCATAAATATATAAATATAATGTATCTTATACTGTAATTGACATATATATAACCCTCACTCCCTTTCCATGGCTTATAAATGACATAATGATCTTATTTTTAAGCTCTTTTTAAATGTCACGATTTTGACAAGATGCACATTTCATTGATTCCATTTAGGTTATTAATGAAATGTTGTATTATGATATATGTGGATCACTTGTATTAAAATACATATTAAGTGTGCTCCTTGATAGCACTCCAATTCATTGGGTAATGATTTAATCTTTATAGATGACAAGTTTCACGATACCTTGGTGAATAACCATAGTAATTTTTTGAAACCTTGGGGATGGACCATGGTGATATGTTCATGAATTTCTAAATGAAATGTGGTAGCCACATATTCATGTTATGTTTCAGTTTCATTTCATTATGATATGCCTATACATCCATTTCTCATATCTTTATGTTTTTATTCAAGTTCTTATTGATTTCACAAGTACACTGATTCACTTGTTTACCCTTACTTGGCCTTCTACTAACCCTTTCCTTTGATGTATGTCTCCAGGAATGAATGGCAGAAACTGTATATAGGATGATCATATGATGAATCCTTACAAGTGGATTAGAAGAATTTTTTATGATGTATTCACGTTTTATTGTTCCTGATTTCCAAGACACTAGACTTTAATGATCCTATGTATGTAAAATTTAATGAAAAGTTATGTTAAAAAGGAGGGATTCCACAGTTGGTATCAAAGGATTGATTTTTTATTTATGGAAATTAGGCTATGAAAACTTTAGGAATAACCCTATGGAAAAGTTTAAATATAGGAAAATCTTCCTGGTATTTTGGTGAGTATTGAGTAAGTGTATTATCAAAAAAAAATATCCATGTCCGGATACGAGAAGGTAGAGGTGGATCTAGCACAAATTTACATAGGGGTAATACCTGAAAGCACTGCTTTGAGATAGACTAGAACGGGAACATTTACATGACCATGGGCCTTGGTGGACTCTTGGTTACAACACTCCCGGGGGATATGTATGGTTAATCGCAAGATTTTTATGAATCATTGTGAAGAAATTATAGAGAAATATAATTGTTTAAGCATGAAGCTTTAAGACGTAGTATCCTTTATAGTTTAAAGATTCGAAAATGAAACAAGTTTCTCACTAAGATTTTGTTCTTTTAGAAAATGGAAGGAAATAGGAGGAACCTTGAAAATAGTGACCTCAATGGACCATGCTATTTCGACCCTCCAATAGAAGCTTGAATGGTAGCATTCATATGAATGATGAACCAAATGACTCAACTTTTGAGTCATAACTTGAATCAAGTTGAGGGGATGATCTCGCCATGAAGGAAAAAACATTCTGTTGAGTCCTTTATGAACCAACGACCACCAACCTTCAGTGGATCATCTAACCCGTTGATTGTTGAGCAATGGATTAGCTCTATAGAGAAGATCTTTTCTGTGCTATGTTGTTCAGCGAAAGAGAAGGTCACCCTGGCTGTCTATCTCTTATTGGGAGAAGCAGATCAATGGTGAGAACTGATCAAAAACAAGAGGCAAAGAGTGGAAGTTAAAGCTATGGAGTGGGAAGAATTTAGAGGCATATTTTTCTGTAAGTATTTCCCTCGTTTCATCAGATCATGAATGGAGAAGGAGTTTCTCAAGCTGAAGCAGAATGAGAATGAATCTGTGGGAAGCTACGAGATGAAAACCTCAAGGATTTCATGATATACCTCTATCTTTGTCATGGATCCAATCAGTATGGATGATAGATTTATCGGTGGACTGAGACCTCATATGCGGAAGAATCTAGCCAACCGAGATTTTGATATCTATGAGGAGATCGTGGGGAGCACGGTGAAAGTCGAACTAGAGTTTGGTGAGACGTAGTGATCTCATAAATTCAATGAAAAGAAGAGATCGATGGGTCCCAACATAGGGATGAATTTTAATCAGGGAAGAGGAGGAAAGCATGTGCATCTCCCGACATGTAATAAATGTGGGAAGAAGCAATTAGGGAACTTCTTGGACAGGAGTGGGAAGTGATACAAGTGTGGAAGAGATGACCACATTGAGAGGTATTGTCATGTTAAGGTGAAACCTCAACATCCAAACACAAATGGCAAGGGGAAGATGGTGCATGCCGTACCTAATGTCCAGTGCTTCAAGTGTGGATAATGTGTGCATGTTTCAAATCACTATTCAAATTCTAGGTAGTGTAGGGGAACCAACATCAGCCTCAGCAAAGGCCAAGGGATCAAGGCCATTCTTTTGATATCGTGACATCTGAATTCAATGCTCCAAATGATGTGGTAGCAGGTACTCTTGTTGTCCTCTCAAAGCTATGAAGTACATTGTTTGATTCTGGTTCTATGCATTCCTTTATTTACTCCATGTTTTCAAGGAATTTAGAATCAACCCACAAGTTGTGGAAAGTAGAGTTGTCAATAAAGACTACTGGTGGGACAATCCAAGAATCGCCATTGTTTAGAAACTCTAGTGTATGCTTTATTAACAAAAATATTATCCCAAATATAGTAGTCATTCCCATTCTATAATTAAACATTATACTAGGGATGGACTGGCTCTCAAAGTATAATGCTAAGATCAATTGCAGAAGCATGGAAATATCAGTAGTCCTGAATAGAAAACCTACATTTATCTTCCAAGGAGAGATATATCAACCTCATATTTTTCTAAATAAACCCCCTATATTCTTCTTTATGGAGTTTATTGGTGAATAAGAAGAAGGTGACGAGAGTTTGATGATAGAAAATGTCCCCATTGTCTAGGAATACGTTAATGTATTTAAGGAGGAGTTCCCTGGACTTCCCCTAGAAATAGTGGTAGACTTATCCATTGAACTCATACCTAGATCTCTTCAGATATCAAAGACCCCATATAGGATGGAAATGTGGAGATGGAGGAATTAATGAAAAAACTCAAAGATCTTTTGCAGAAGGGGTTTATCTAACCCAGTGTGTCTCCTTGGGGATCACTTGTTCTCTTTGTGAAGAATAAGGATGGATCAATGCGGTTATGCATTGATAATAAATAACTAAATGGGATCAAAGTGAAGAAAAAATACCCTCTTCCATGAATTAATGAATTATTTGACCAACTTCATGGGGCTCAATTCTTCTCTAAGAATGATCATTAATATAGTTATCATCAATTGAGGGTGAAGAAAAAAGATATTCCAAAAAATGCCTTATGATCAATATATGGGCATTATGAGTTTTTTTATAACCTTCAGACTGACTAATGCACCTGATATTTTTTTGAATTTGATGGATAGAGTCTTTAAGGACTAACTTGATAATTTTTTTTGAAGTTTTTATTGTTGATATTATGATATATTCCAACGTATGTGAGGAGCATGAAGATCATCTAAGGGTTATTTTTCAAACTCTGTGGAATAAGAAGATTTTGGAAAGTTCACTAAATGTGATTTCTGGTTACAACAAGTCTCTCTATTAGGGAACATTGTAACCAATGAAGAAATCACAGTTAAACCTACAAAGGCAAAAGTTGTAAAGAGGAGTGGCCACAACCTACAACAATAACTAAGATTCGTAGTTTTCTTGGATTAGCAGGATATTATAGGAGGTTCTTGAAAAAAATCTCATGACATTCTAATCAATGAACCAAGTTAACTCAAAAAGGGGTCATGTTCATCTAGATAGTGAAGTGTGAGGAACGTTTCCAAGAGCTGAATAAGAGATTGGTTACTACACCAGTGTTAACTCTGCCCTCAAGTGGGTAAGGATTCATTATTTTTAGTGATACATCATTAAAAGGGCTTGGGTGCGTCCTTATGTAAAATTATAGGGTCATTTCTTATGTGTCTCGACAGTTGAAGATTCATGAGCATAATTATCCTACGCATGATCTGGAGCTGGCTACAGTCGTTTTTGTTCTGAATATATAGAGGCACTATCTCTATGGGGAGAAATGAGATATATACATAGACCATTAATGTTTCAAATATATTTTCACACAAAATGAACTGAACATGAGACAAATGAGATGGTTGGAACTTCATAAAGTCTATGATTGTTCAATTCATTATCACTGTGGAAGAGAAAACAAATTTTCTGATATATTAAGAAGGAAAGACCCAATTGTTCTTTCCATGATGAGGATTTAAAAAGATCCATTGGTTATTGACCTAGTAAATCGTGACATGGGAATTATATGGAATGGGATATCATCAACCCTAACCAAAATGATTTCTCGACCGTCATTACCAGAGAAGATCATGAAGGCTCATAAAGAAGATCCTTGGTTACAAGAGATTTTGAGGCTGTAAAGGATGGATGGTTTCCTTAGTTCAATATTGATCAAGTAGGTGTACTGAGATTTCCAATAAGACTACATGTTCCATCTATCCCGGACATAAAGAAGGAACTTATGGATGAGGATCATAGCTCTAATATCTCTATACATCCTGGAAGCGCAAAAATGTATAGGGACCTTTGTGATCATTATTGGTGGGATAATATGAAAAGGGAGATTGAAGACTAAACTTCAAGGTGCCAAGTATGTTAGTATGTAAAGGTAGAGAGACAACTTCATGAATGGGTATTGCAACCACTACCCATACCAACATGGAAGTGGGACAATATCACTATGGACTTCATCACTGGTCTTCTGATAACTAAAACAGAAAACAATGTGATATTGGTTATTGTCAACCATCTCAATAAGACTGTCCATTTTATCTCTATCCATGAAGATTTATCTCTTGATAAACTATCCATGATTTATGTGAAGGAAGTGGTAAGGCTGAATAGAGTTCCACTTTCTCTCATATCAAATCATAATCTATTGTTCACATAAAAATTCTAGACAAGTCTTCTATAATCTATGAGCATTGAATTGAATTTCAGTACGGATTATCACCCCCAAATTGATGGCCAATCTGAAAGGACTATTAATACACTCGAGGAAAAACTAAGAATGTGATCAATGGAATTTAATGGTGGATTGGATCCCCATCTCTCATTAGTTGAGTTATCTTACAACAACAGCTTCCACTCGAGCATTCAAATGGAACCCTATAAAGCTCTATATGGGAAGTGATGTAAAAATCCTACTTGTTGGGATTAAGCTAGTGAGAGAAAGAATCTTGGGCCTGATCTTTTGAAAGAGATGACAGATTATGTCCTCTCCATCCAGAAACACATTAAAGTTTCTCAGAGTCAGGAAAAGAGCAATGCCGACAACCGTCGAAGGGACTTGGAGTTTGATGTCGGTGATAAGGTCTTTCTTCAAATTTCAACTTGGAAGAGAGTCATGAGGATTGGGAAGAAAGGTAATCTCAACCCTAAGTATATTGGACCCTATGAAATCATTGATCACATGGGAGAAGTGTCATATTAGCTTGCAATTCTTCCAAATCTAGCACAGGTTCATGATGTCTTCCATATATCCCTTTTGAGGAAGTACATACCTGGCCCTTCAAATGTACTAAACTGATAGGATGTAAAAATGGAACATGACCTCTCTTATGAGGAGCAGCCGGTGGAGATCTTGGATTGTAGATACAAGGTTCTACACAACAAGACTACCCACCTTGTTAAGGTGTTGTGGAGAAACCACAAATATGAAGAATCCACCTGGGAACCAGAGGAGTCTATGAGGTAGAGATACCCAAAACATTTCTTTTCTAAAAATATGAGTTAAAATGTTGGGGATGAAATTCCTTAAAGGGGGACGAATGTAACGACCCAAAATTTTGAATGAATTTTTGATTCTTAATATTGTGTGTTATTTTAGTTTATACTCAAAAAAACAATATTCATTTATTAATGATTTGAGTATAATTAAAATGAGACCATTGGATTTCGACTGTTATATAACCATTGGTCAATATGACGTTGGACAATAAGACTGATGGAAACTAAATGTTGAGATTGTTGTCTCCAGATAAAAGTGATCATGATTAATTAATATAGAAAGAATATTTGATGGCCTCATCCATTAGTCTCAGGACAATCGAAGCCCATCTGATGAAACTTGAGAAGGAGGTAGAACCACTGGGCATTTCTCGGGACCAAACCCACGCCGAACCTCATCATGTGAAGCTGGACCGGAATCGCCTTCGGGAGATCATCAAGCTTATAGAAATCACAACTCGAGCAATGTTAGTCAAGCCACCCTTGGTTTCTCCCACCTTAGCACACCTTACACATAGGTCCTATGTTAGGTTTATAAGGGGCTATGCAAAGAGACTTTTGCTACTTTGTGTATTCCTTTGAGATAAATAAATTTTTTACTTCTTTCTTATGGTTAAGTTTGTGTTTTTTCAGATGTTTGACTAAATATAGGATATATGTTGATGAATTATGGAAAAATTGGGATATTTTAAAAATATTTAAATGTTAATTAATTAATGATGTTTAATGATTTTAAAAAAAATCATCTTCTTGAAATGTGTTCTGTAAGAAATTTAGAATATAATAAGATCAACTTAAATTTTTATGAATAGTATAATATGAATAGTTATTTTCTGCTTAGGACTAGTAATGTGACCAAAAGGAATGTTAATATCACTTAAAGAAAGTATTAATATAATTTAGGCACCCTTAGTATGTAATGTCATACAATAAAATAGCTAAAAAACTGTTTCATAAATTATTAGTCAATTACTAGTTTTTTTTGGGTGAATAGTATTTTTTAATTAAAAATTAAATTAAGATTATTTAAAAAATTATTTTTATAAAATGGAGTTCATTTTTGAATTCTGAGCATCTATATTTGGTTAAGGTGATTTTTGGGGATTTTTTTTTAAAAAATGAATTTTTAGTGAATAGTGAAAGTAATGTTTTTAGTTTCAGGTGTTTAATGACATCATTATGGATGTAATAATTATGTAATCATTCTATTATACATATGAATAGTATGATAAGGTATTATGTGTCCCATTTTTCCAATACCATGGGCATATACTTTGGGAAAGACCATGGTTTTTCCAATACCACCGCTGAGGTGTCCCTTGGCCCTTAATGACTTGTCCCCACACTTCTCCTATAAATACGAAGCCCATCCCTCATTATTTTCCTTTCCAAATCCTGATCAATGATGTTCTAGTCTCCTAACCTTCCAAGGAGTCCTCCCAATTTTCCCTTAATCCTCCCAAGGTCCTGGCCATCATGCTTTCGAAGTTACTCTTCAAGGTAAGGGATCTTTTCACCCTACTCTTTTAAGTCACAACATATTTTATGTTGTGTCTTGTAATTTCCATACATTTATGTTTAGGGTATGTTATTATAAGTTCTCATTTCTGTACATTTCATATCTAATTGTTTAGAGACCATTTCTGCTCTCATCAATTTATATTCTGAATTTTTAAGGGACGTTGTTAAGCTGCCGAATTTTTCGTACGTTAAATCACATCATCTCTTTTATTTCATGTTTCTTTTTCATGTGATATGTCATTAAAATATCCCTACCATAATTTTAATAAGTAACCATACTATATTATGAGATATTTATGAGTGGGTTACCCTTTTCCCCTCTCTTTATAATGTTTTCTAAAACCATGTTATATAGCTGTTATACTGCAGAATTTTCGTTTCAAAATTTATAACACTTTCTCTCAAAAAAATACTTTCAATTATTTATGTGAATACCAATGCCTATTTAATTTCTATGGGTGTTCAAAAATATATAAATATGATATATTTTATTCTGTAATTCACATACATATAACCTTCAATCCATTTCTATGAATTATAAATGACATAATGATCTTATTTTTATGCTCTTTTTAATCATCGGGATTTTGATATGAAACCCATTTCTTTGATTCCATTTGGGTTATTTATGAAATGTTTGATTATGATATATGTGGATCACATGTATGTAAAGAAATATTAATGGCCCACCCTGATATCTCTTCAATGCATTGGGTAATGATTTAATCACTTGAGATTATAAGTTTCATGATACCTTCGTGAATAACCATGGTAATTTTTATGACACCTTGGGAATAGACCTTGGTAATATGTTCATGAATGACTAAATGAAATTTTTTAGCCACATATTCTTGATATGTTTCATGATATTTTCATTATGATATGCCTATACTTCCATTTCTCATATCTTTATGATGTTATTCAAGTTCTTATTGATTTCACAAGTATAATGATTCCCTTGTTTTCCATTACTGGGCGTTTTGCTCACCCTTTCGTTGGATGTTTGTCTCAAGGATATGAAAGGAAATAATTGTACTTAGGAAGATACTTTTATGAAGCCTTAAAATTGGATTATAAGAATTTTTTATGTTGTATTCATGTTTTATTTTTCCTGATTTCCAAGAAATTATACATTAATGATCCTCTCTATGTAAAATGTAATGAAATGTTATGTTAAAAAGGGGGGAGGGCACATAAGCCCCACACCATCCCTTGTTGACACTCCATTAAAAACACAAGAACCCTTATCTCATGAAGTTAGAATAGATAGATCAATCCTATGACACAACTATAAACATCAACATTTAAATATATTGGTTTTTATCACTAATTTTATAAACAAGTTACATTGGACACCTCCCTAAGGTTCAATCCCAACATTGGTAAACTCAGGTGTGACATGTTCCCTCCTAAAGATGCTCCTCTTAGATCTGCCTCCATGGGACATTATGATCCGTAGGTAAACTATACAGGTGTTTCCTCCTAGTGACATGCCTCCTGTATCTATCACCATTCGGTGTTATAATCCATTTTTACTCTATATAGGCACTAAACTATAGTTCCTAAATAAACACCTCTTGAATCTTTCTCCATGGGGAGTTTTGATCCTTTAGTAAAATATGTAGCTATGAAATCTTATATCCTAGAGATGGACCTGACAGATATACCTCAATGGGTCCTTCATATCAATTAGTAAACTATATAGATGTTCCCTCTTATATACAAACCACATACATCCACCTCCATTGAGTGTTATAAAATGTTGGTAAACTCAAGTGATATATCTTCCCTCTTAAGGAAACACCTCATTAAAAACCCATCATGTTTTGATCTATCAAACCATATCAACAAGATGTTAAATTCATGCCTCATTCCATCTCAAAAAGATTCTCTTATATGTCTCTATAAAAAGATAAACTCATCCCCCAATCCATCTAAATAATATGTTATGATCTGTCTCCATAAGACGTAGAATTTTTGACTTGATCCATAACAATTTCCTCATGAAATAAATATGGGATTCCTCAGGTAAGAAACCTTGGAAGACATATTCCCTTCAAAATAGTTACCCTATGATCATTATGAAATTACATGGGTTTCCCACCTATGATGAATCATATGAGAATCCCTTCAAAGATGAATACATTATAGGTTCTCAATGCAACAAACATTCATTGATTCCAATATATACCTGAAATTACCATCCACTCCAACTGAAGCTTGCTTCCTTGTAGAGGCAGAACCATCCTAATAAATTGGCATACACATAGAGATGGCACCGTGACTGAGTTTCATGATCAATACTAATGTCTCTAAGGATGACCCATAAAAGGGGAAGAACTCCAATGAGGAATCCATGGAAGGAGGAATCTACATCCCATTATCCTATTTAAATCAAGGAACCAACATTTCTAGTCATGATGGTGTAAAATTCATACCCTTGTAATGATGGAATTCGGTGTATGAAATGTGTGTCACTGTGATATTGAATGCTCTGATTATGTAAGTGTCATAATCCTTTTAATTTTTTGTTTCAAATTGGAAAATTTATATTCCTTAATAAATGTCCAATGTTATCTTTTAAAATAGTTTTCCATCTATTATTACCAACTTTTATGTTACTTATGTTTTACTGGGTATAATATTGAATGATACCATCCTTATTTTCCCTCTATATGGATAATGTTTATGATGATAAAATTTTTATGAACCCAATTTTTTCGATGAATTATGTTATGGTGATATTATGAAATGTTTGTGAAACTTGTTTTATTCAATAGTTTTGTGATGTAATAATATGGTGAATGTTTTATGATATTGTGAAAAACATATGTCTGGGTTTTTTTGAGATTTTTGGAACCTATATCTACCTCTAATTTATAGGGTAAATCATTTTATCTCATGAGATAATAATGCTAAAAATTTCAATAGTCTTGATCCACTATGGGAAATAGGTTATTCTTGATCCACTATGGGAAATAGGTACATCCTAATCCACTATGGGAAACTGGTGTGTCATAATCTACAATGGGAAATATGTGACATGTAATGATCCACTATATTGATGGTCTTGGTAATTAACCATGACATTGAATTTTTTATATATTTATGATTGTTACACACTTTTAAGAAATTAGATTATAGTTCATGAATGATATATGATGATTTTTAGACTTATGGACCATGTTTTCTAAAATGATAATGCTTTAATCCATGCACGTGTTTATGATCTATGAATGTTTGGGTATGAACATTGTATGTTATGTTCACAGCCACATACCGATATTATTGTCTTATTATTTCTTATGACCATTGATTGATATCTTTTATGATAACCCATGTTTTCTATTTGAGATCACCCTTTCTTATCATTTCATCCCTATGTTATTAAATGATGTTAAGGTAGGGTTTTACTTAGAGGAGTATTATGTGTGAATATATTTGTGAAAGTTATTGAAGATCATTCATAAAATAAGAATATTGTGTTCGTAGGATCCAAATACACTTTACTATTACAGTCCTTCGGATTGTGTTTATGAAATATATTGAATATAGATCTAAAAGGATGTAATATCTACATATTGAAAGATTGGGTTTCAATATTTGGTATCAAAGTAATGGTTTAGTCAATCCATTGAGATTGGGATTATAAAAACATTAGTGTAAACCCTGCAACATGTCAATGTATAGGATAACATCCTAAATTTTCGGTAAGAAATAAATTGTGTATGTTTCCTTGAAGTACATCCATGTCTATATACTAGAAGTAGATTTGGTTATGGAACAGAGGTACCATGGGGTAATAACACTGAAAAAGGCTCACTAATTGATACTTGATCATCAATTAGTGTATGAAAAATCTTTTGGCCACACACCACGTTTGACACTCTAATGGTGGATATTTTTAATTACATCCAAAATTTTATATGAACCACTATGAAAGATTTTAATAAATAATGATCAAGGATGATCTACGCTAAACTAAAAGTTCCATATATTGAAAATAAGGTTCATTATTTATAAATCATATAAATTATTTTTTATAATTATATGGTTTTCCACTATAATTAGTGTTTCTCATGTTATGCGTTCTGGTTTTAGCTAACAGTTGTAATAATGTAATTAATGTGTTTGATGGATAGTGAAATGTTATTCCTATGGAGAAACCAAACAATATGGGAGGTGAAATGAAAAATATTGTTGATATGATTACACAACTTTTTCATTCTATGAATCATGTTGAACAAACAATGGAATTAAGGAAGGAAAAAAAGTAAGGACTCAAGCCCAGTTTCCCAAAGATGGTGCCTTATTTGATTTCATTGGCTCACAAACATGGAATATGAATCCCAAAGGACAAGGTATTTTAGTTTTATTGGAAACATGATACATAAATACATTCAACTTTACATTAATAAAGGAAATAAAACACTAATTTATTCCATTAGAAACGTCCTTGCCTCCTAGATTATGCTTTCATGTCATTCATAATTTACATATTCATATCCTGGAAAAAAAGAACATAAGAAATTGGTGAGCTCAAAAACTCAGTTAAAGTATCAAATACAGTGGATGATTTCATAAACATAATACATGGTGTATAATTTAAAACACGTTCCTTTAACTACAAACTTGAACACATTATTGAGAGAATATGAGTTGAGAATTTAATCCCATAACAAAAAATAATCATGGGTATTCTACTAGTTGAATAACCACATGAAATTCAAATTACTAGATTCATAATGAGGGAAGTGACTATTCCATACATTCTGAAACATTTTTTCAAGGCCTCGGCCAATATGTTTAATAATTAAGGCCTCGGCCAAAATCCATACATCGCATTGGTAAAGGCCTCGGACTATTCCACATCTATTTGTCTCAGGATACCTTCTGATGCATCGAGGGGATATAGCAGGCCCTACCTGTCACATAATATGTCCAATGCATTCCTCATATGAGCAGTGATAAACATAAACAACATTTACATTCATATTGAAATTATCATATGAAATGTAACTAACTTTCCCCAATTATTGAACATAAACACTAACCATTTAGAATAATATGGTGAATGGCTTTAGGATAGATCATCCACAATAAAGTTATTCATAAACCATTCAATAAAATATGGTATATGAAATCATAAATTATTAACCCCAACAATACATAAGAATCAACAAGTGTGTTTAATCATACTAGAATAATCTTCTAAAATCATTAAGCAATTCTTGTGATAAATACTCTTTTATTTTGAAAAGCACAATTCTTTTGGAAAAATCATTGTATAAAACCAGAAGTAATGTAAGATATTATTTCAGGATAAAAGTAGTGTATTTATAAGGATAATGGTTTCCAAAAATATATTATATCTTTCCCTTTAAAAATAGATATGAATTTTAGAAATTCCCTTTTATGGGGATCATATTTTTGGAAATAGTTTTGAGAGATTCTTTTAAAACTTGTTACTATCCGGAAAATAGGGAAATATTTTGGTTGGTGTACATATATAGAATACTCAAAAATAATTTATGATGAGTACATAACCATACATAATAATTTCTTCGAGGAAATTAGAAAATAAAAGTAAGCCGAATGAAAATGGGAGTTCGGGTGGAAAACCTGTACCTTAACTACAAACATGTTCCACTCTTGAACATAAGCTCTTGGAATATGAAATAATAATTATTAAAAAACTATTTAATATCCTATTATAAATGTATTCAGTTTAGAATAATTCTTTTTAGTTCATTTATTACATTATTTCTAAGATATTATATTGAATTTCGTTGTTCCAGGGTGTTCGTTTTCATTATTTTCATAATTGGTTCACTTGTTTTTACATAATGGAGTTCAAGTGGAATGGTTATAAATCTCCAGTATTAGAATTATATATTATTTATGAACATAAAGAATTTATAATGGTTATTTATATCATTTTGTTACATGGAATTAGGAGGAATCATTAGATGAAAATCACTTCGACTATTCGGCATTATATGGATTATTATGATCTAGTTTTGTCATATAACTTAATTATATGTAAATATTCTATTTAATAAATATTAATTATGTTATAATACATATATTATAGTCTAGTGTAACCATAAATATGGTTTCAGGACCAGTAATGAAGAAGGAATTGAAAAACTAAACTTCATCTTCCATGATGGCTATAAATTGGAACTTCATAGATATTGATTTCATTTATATAAATAAAAGGGAGGGAGTAAGAATATTTATGATGGTTCATCCAATAACATTATATAATTATAGTATATAGATTATACTACATTTATCATGATCATTTCTATATAGGAGGTGAGGAGAGGATAGAAAAAGAAGGTAAATTGAAATGAAACTTGTAACGCCCTGACCCCAGTTACCCAGAGTCAGTACATTATTACATAACATTGGCATGATCAAATAAGATCAATTCTCGAAAACCAATTATTTTAGTAGCCTTGGAATCAGTAGATACATTCATAAAGTTTAAATTACTTCATAAATTGAAAAACTACAACAACATATTGTCTTCATAGACCACACTCATATACTCATACTATCCTTGCATGTCATTCATAAAATACTTCTTTACATACTGGAAAAAATAAAACATAGAAAGAGGTGAACTCAAATGCCCAGTAAATATAACAATATAGCAGAAACCATGATAAATAAGCATAAACATTTAAGGCAATGAATAACTAAAACAAAATCCTTTTAAACATGAACATCATCATAATATGGAAAATATAAAATGAAATAATTTGTGTTACTTATTCACATTGATATTCTACTAGTCGATTAATTAAATGCAATATCAATTACCACTTTCATAATGATGGAATGCATAATGCCAGCCTATCATAACCACATAGTTAAGGCCTCATGCCAAGTATACAAATAAGATTTCGTCAAGGCCTCAGGCCAAGACACTAATTTTTCTCATGAGACCTACCGAAGCATCGAGCAGTTATAGTGGGCTCTACCTGTCACTTATTAAGTCCAATGCATTCATCATATGAACAGGTTTAAACATAACATTAACATTCGTATCAATACTAGAATACAAAATGTAAATACTTTCTCCATAAACCATGAATAGTATAAAAATAACACATCCACAGTCAAACATATCACAAAACCTTCAATAAAATATGGAAGTTTGGTATCATAATAAATCAACCTCAAATAAGATTAAATTCCATCAAAGGATGTTCACATAGATGAAATCAATACTATTTGATAGAAATATCACCTTTTTTGAAATCATTTAAAAGTCACATAATTATAACAAAAAACATTTACTTTGAAAATATTCTTATAATCTTGTAAGGTAAGCTTCAATTCTTTTATAACTGTGGAAAATATCCCCAACCACCATATAAGTTAAAAAAATACATTCATACCTTATTTCTGTCGAAAAGGATAAAAAGGACATTGTTTGGAAAATGATGGAAATATTACTTTATAAACATCTTATAAAAAGTCAAAAAAGCGTATAAATGACTTTAACCCATATTCTGTAAAATAGTAAGAATGTTTTGAAATACATTTTTAAGAAACATGGATGTGGATGATAAAGATGTCCCAGTAGATAATTATGTATAAACAACCACGGATAATGAAGAGATTGTGAAATAATCCCTTACCTTGTACGTTTACTTGGTTGAGGGTAGGTTAACCTCCTGTATAATGGTTAAATTATTGTTATTAAATTATTCAAGAATCATATACATTAATATGATATCATATATGATCTTTTAACATTATTTTTGTTAATAATATATTTGTATTATCATCGTTTCGGTTGTTAACTTACTCGTTTTCTTTTATATGTTTTGTTACATATGTTGTGTTTTTTATGTATAGGTTGTATATTATTTATTTATAGAATTATATTAAGTCATTAAAAATTATTTTTAATCATTCAAATGAAATTTATTCTTGAATGGATATGATGGGGGATGAATCTTATCGCGTTCGGGGAGACGGTAGTCCATACGTTTGCACGAGCGACAATATCATTCTTTTGATATTAAAATAATATATAATTGGATGGTATATAATATATAGAGAATCATTATAAGGTTATATTTATTATTTACAACAATTTCACATCATTATTATACCCATCCAAATAAAAATGTATTGAATAACAATTACACCTCGACGTGGAGACGGCAAGCCTTACGTACGCACGTATGGTGACATGTCGTTCAAGGGATGAATAGATTACTGAATATGTTTGTACCATATATGTAATAACATCACATTATATAGGAGATACTGGATTTATTATTTTAGAATTGAAATAACAATGAAAGAAGAAGTTGAAGAAGAATGGAACGTGAAAGAGGGTGGTGAAAATATTACCTCTTCTTTGGGTTCTTCCTTTTGATTTGATCAAAAAGGGCTCTTTAGGTTGGCTTTCTGATCATACTAAGGACTCTAAGTTGAATTGAGGGATTTTTATAGAATATTTGGGCAGGGTTTGGCCGAACCAAAAGGCTTTGAAGGTGTGAATAATTGGTTAGAAGTTGTATCCTTTTATAAGTGGGAGTAGGGGCTCTTTAGAAAAAACATAAATTATTATTTTTTAATAAATTCATATTCGGTTTCTAATGGCTAAAAAGTGGATTATTACAATTATACCGTGGTGATAAGTAGAAAAAAACTCAACCAATAGGTCTTATATAGGCTTGGGTCACTTTATTAACCTTATCTTTTAGTTTTAACTCTTATTTAATTAGTTTGATGCTTACCATGTCACTTTGTATTTTTATATTATATAGTTAATAAACATACAATAAACATCCAAGAGACACTCATGTTATCCATTATTGATACACATATAATGATATAAGTACATTGGCCAATCCTTAGATTTTTAGGAATAGAATATCAATTAATAATTTAATATTTGTTTTAAAAACACTATTAAATCAATTTTGACACTATTTCGTATTTGATTTTTGTGAAAATTATACCAGCATGATTACATATAAAAAAAATAAATCAATAATAACATGTCATATTAACCTATAAAATTAGTGTAATTCATAAAATGTCTCAAATTACATTTATTTGGATAATTATAATATCAATTATTTTCTTTTTTCAGTAATTAGGTTATTACTGTGTCACCATTGTGTCATAAATAAGTTAAATTATATAACACCTAAAAATTATAAATAAAATTTCATCATATAGTAAATCTTTGTATCTTTCTAATGAATTTTCATAATCTAATTTATCTTATGTACAACCCTATATAAAAAATGTTTTAGTAATAAAACATTTATTTTAACTCTTTTAACTATTATTTGAATTAAATAAAAATAAATGACCTAAATATAATCCAAATGGAACTAATGATAATATTGTATTCCTAATGTTGTTTTTGGTTGATATAAACTTGTCCATTAGGATTAGGAAATGTGTTAGGGTAATATTAATATCATTTTTACCCTTAATTACCCTATTTACTTTTAATCGTCGTAAATATATGTAAAAAGTTACTGTTCACCAAAAATTATTTTCATCTTATTGAATCATATTTTACTCCTTGATAATAACTGTGTCTCTTGGATTTTCAAAATTCCACTCACATAAGTGGTAAAATTATGTTTTATGTGAATTTTCAAATTCTCTTATGATGTTGGTAAAAGACGGTGAATGTTCAATAAAATTTTTATATATCTAAAATTATTCTAAACTAACTCCAATGAATTACATTGAAATTATATAGTTATTATGTATCTATTTTGACCATAATTAAATTTAAATAAAATTACTTATTATTTAAATAAAAATTCGATTTTAAACTCAAACTCAATGTTTTTCACTATTCATCAAAAATTGAAAGATTTCAGAAAGATACCAAAATTTCAACCTAGGATAATTTTGATATTACGAATCTAAAAATAAATTGAATTTTGAAGGATAAAATGTCTAAAATTTCAAAAATTGGGTATTTCTATTCATAACGACAAGTTTGATTGGTTGTGGTGTGTATTAGAACTCGAAGTTGCGTACACCACACGCTACTATATTATTCTAAGAGAAGCATACCCTTGAAGATTGGGGTGTTAAATTCTCCCCTACGTCAAATAATTTCTTCCTTGAAATTTTTATAATTCTACCATATGAAAAGACTCATGTTATTCTTTATCATATGTTCCTCAGGTTCCCACGTTGCCTCTTCCATTTTATGAATTCCCCATAGACCTGTTACCAGACGAGTCGTCTGGTTTCTCAACACTTGATCTCGTGTATCAAGAATCATGATGGTCTCTTAACAAAAAGACATATCGTGTTCCAGTTCTAATTCCTCATAAGTGAGTACATGCGTTGGGTCAGACATGTATTTTCTCAATAGTGATATGGGGAACACATCGTCAACTTTGGAGAAACTTGGCGGCATTTCCAAATGGTAAGCTATAGCCCCAATTCATTCAAGAATTTATAATGGTCCTATGTAATTTGGAATCAATTTACCTTTATTGCCAAAATGTATACCTTCCTTACATCGAGATACCTTCAAGAAAACATGATCTCCTACCTGAAATTACAAATACTTTATTCGGTTGTCATCATAGCACTTCTACCTCCTTTGACCTGCTTTGATGTGGTTTTGGATTACCTTCACCTCTCCCATCCTTTCCTCCACTAGTTCTAGGCCTACATGTTTTCTTTCACCAACGTCATCCCAACAGGTTGGTGTGCGACATCTCTTTCCATATAACACTTCATATGGTTCCATCTGAAAACATGAATGCAAGCTATTGTTATAGGAAAATTCTACTAGAGGTAAATATTGATCCAACATACCCTAAATGTCAAGTGAGAAATATCTCAAAATGTCTTATAAGGTTTGAATAGTTCGTTCTGATTGTCTATCTGTTTGAGGGTTTTAGGCAGTGCTCAAACGAAGTTCTGTATCCAAGGCCTTCTGCAGACTGTTCCATCATCTTGATATAAAATGAGGATCACGATCAGAAACAATCAATATGGTTACTCCATGAAGACTAACAACTTCGCTAATATATTGCCTTGCAATATGTTCAAGTGGTAGATCTTCCCTTATAACAAAAAATTTTTCTGACTTGGTAAGATGATCAACAATGACCAATATTGCATCTTTATTTCTAGGAGTCTTTGGTAGTCCCATGACAAAGTCTATTGTGATATTATCCCATTTCCACTAAGGTATGGGAATAGGTTTCATGACTCTTCTAGGCTATTGCCTTCAAGCTTTCACTTGTTGAAAAACCATACATCTTGACACGAAATATGCAATTTCCCTCTTCATTTTTTCCCACCAAAATTTTCCTTCAAATATCTATACATTTTTGTGCTCCCAGGGTTTATTGAGAAATTAGAAATATGAGCATCGTCCAAAAATTCCCTTTTTTGATCAGGTATATCGCGAACACAAAGTCTCCTCCCAAGTTTCAAAATTACATCTTCACACACAAAGTCACTCAACCTCCCATCATTCACCGCTTTAATATTCCTTTGAAATTCATCATCATTAGTCTAAGAACTCTTTATCCTTTCTAGTGAAGATGGTTTGGCAACAATTTGAAAAATCATGGATGTTTCACCTTCCATGGTTATCCCCATATCAAAATTTACTAGATCCATGAAAATTGGATCCCTTTAAACTCTCATATTGTTCAAAACTCCATGATCTTTTCTACTCAAAGCATATGCCACCTTATTTTCCTTCCTCGGGTGGTAGTGTATCATGCAATCATAATCCTTGAGTAGTTCAAGCCATCACGTTTCCCACTTGTTGAGTTCTTTCTGTGAGAATATATACTTCATACTCTTGTGATCAGTAAAAATATCACACTTTTCACCATAGAGATAGTGTCTCCATATCATCAAATCCAAGATTATAGTAGCTAACTCAAAATCATGAGTATGATCGTTTTGCTCATTATTTTTCAGCTGTCGTGATGCATAAGTGATAACTCTATCGTTCTGCATAAGGACACAACCAAGTCCTTTCTTTGATGAATCACTATAAATAAAAAACCCATCATTCCCCGATGGTAGAGTCAATATAGAAGCATTGGCTAATCTTCTTCTTCAGTTCTTTGAAAAAATCTTCACTCTCTATTGTCCAAAAAAATTTAACCCCTTTATGTGTGAGCATTGTTAATGGGTTAGCCAACCGGGAAAAATTCTGGATGAAATGTTGATAATAACCTACTAAACCAATAAAACTATGTACATCGGTTATACTTGTTGGTGATGGACATTGTTGGATTTCTCTTGTCTTAGAAGTATCAAAAGAGATTACATCCTTAGAGATAATATGGCCATGAAAAGAAATCTGATGAAGCCAGAATTCACACTTTCTAAACTTCCCATATATTTCATGTCTTCTTCAAGTCTTCAGGAAATGTGCATGTTATTATCATGATCTTCATAGATTTTGGATTATACCAAGATATCATCGATAAATACCACTAAAAAGTCATCAAGATATTCCTTGAAAACTCTGTTCATTAGATCATTGAAAGCAAAAGGTGATTAGTCAGTCCAAAAGGTATTACTATAAACTCGTAATGCATGTACATGATTCGAAATGTTGTCTTCGGAATGTTTTCCTTCATCACACACAACTGATGGTATCCAGATCAAAGGTCAATCATTGAAAATTATTGAGCTCAATGAAGTTGGTCAAATAACTCATCAATGCGAGGTAGGGGTTACTTGTTCTTTATTGTTATAGCAATGATTTCCCTGTAGTCGATACATAACATCATAGATCCATCTTTCTAATTAACAAAAAGGATAGGGGCTCCCCATGGAGAAACAATAAGGCAGTTAAATACCTTATTAATCAATTCCTCTAGTTGTTTCTTTAGTTCCACTAGTTCCGTAGTGTCCATTCTATAAGGGGTCTTCAATATGGGCCTTGATCCAGGAATTAAATCAAAGGAAAACTTAATTTCTCATTCTGGAGGATGTTCATGTAAATTATCTAGAAACACATCAAAATATTCTCTTACAATAGGTAAATCCGCTATTTGAACATTCCATTTCTCACCCACATTCATTTCATTCTCTTCCTTCCCAATAATTTAATTTAGTTGAGCTACTAGGGGTGGATCTAGATAAGAATTAGGTGGTGATGATTCTTCTATAAAGATAAGGTGTTCTTATCATCATCATCAAAAATTGTAACCTCTTTCTTCTTACAATAAATTTTTTCATCAAGGTCCAAAATACAATCCATACCGAGGATTATTTCAAATTCCATCATGGGTATGATGATGAGATCAGTAGGTAAAGAATATTTATGTGCTCTAATGGGAATTGATTCGCAGAACATTGTAGCAATGATACTTCCCTTATGATTTTTAACTGAAAACTCCCTTGTTAAATAAAATTATAAATATCTAATATTCATATAAAACTAGGAAGATTTGAAACAATGCGATGATCCAGAATCAAATAATGCATTTTCTAAACTTGAGGAAACCATTAAATTACCTGCCACCATGTCTTTCGTAGCTTCTCCCTTAGCAGTAGTGATAGCATAAACATGGCCTTGATCACTTGTCCTTTTTTGAGGTAAATTACCCTAACACTTAAGACATTCATTTTCATAATTTACCATCTCCCTGTAGTTTTATCCTTGAACATCAGTAGCTTCTTTCTTCCCCATGGAAACACGATCTTAGTGGCCATTTTCACCACACTTGTAACAGACTCCAATGCCCTTCAAGAAAGTACCAGGGTGTTTCTTCCAACATGTACTGCAGGATGGATATTCAAAATTTCCCTTCTTCACCTTATTTCCATTCCCAATGTGATCAACAGATCACTTCATCTCTTACTTTGATTTAAAGTTATATGAATTAGAGAATTACTTTTCTATACTGATAGCACATGAGACAATGTCTTCATACGACGAGAAGGATTGTGAGACTAATGCTTGAAGATGAAATGGTTTTAAACCAACATATAAATGTTCAATATTACTCCTCGGGTTATGTATATAACTGGTTGCATGCCATTCTAACCTTGTAAAGTGAGATTCATACATTGCGACATTCGAATCCTTATTTTGTCTCAGACTCAGAAATTGACTTTCCATATCCGGTCGATGGTCATATGGACAGTATTTTTCTAAGAAAATATCATTAAACTCCCTCCATTACATATTTGATACTTCATCATCTTCCTTCATATTTTGAATCAATGACCACCATTGATCAGCATCTCTAGTGAGGTGGTGAACTGCCATTACAAAATTTTCCCTTTCACTACTCCACAAGGCCTAAAAGAATTTCTCTAGGGAACTTATCCATTTCTCAGCTACCAATGTATTTGTACTCCCATTTAATGTTGGTGGTTGTTTCCTCATGAAGCGATCTAACATTGATCATCCACAATGCGGATCAGTATGCTCCATATGGGTAAGGTTATTATTCACAACCTGAGTGAGTTCTCCATGTATGGTGATTAGCTGATCAGCACTAGCTACATCACCAGCTCCACTATAATTATCTTGAGAAGGAGGGTAGTCCCCGTATGGAGTACGTGTATAGATACAGTTTCCATTTCTTCCAATAGGCGCAATTTCTAAACAATGGAATACACTATATCAGTTTAAGAAACTAATACATAATTACATAATTGTAAAACACTTAACATAAATAGAACTATTTATGGATATAATCCATAATCATAAAAAAAAAGTTTTCTCTGAGGATGTATATAGTCATATACCCTTCATAAATGGTTTGTAAATAAAATGAGACTTATCCTATGCATATCCCTCGGGAGTGTCATAACCAAGAGTGCAGCAAGGCCCATTGTCGTGCACCATTTCCCGTGCGAGCCAAGATCAAAGTGACATTTTCGGGTTTTACCCCTAGGTACATCTATGCCAGAGCCACCTCATCCTACTCATATCCAGATAGGGTTGTATTTCTTAGAAAACTCAAAAAATCTCTACAATACCAAAATTTTATAATGTTCTTCTATAGTAATCCTCAAAGACCATCTTAGGTCTACATGATCTAATCAGATTTCACCTAAATCTAGCTTCTATGTTTTGTACTAAACCTCAGTCTGATACAATCTATAATGCCCTAACCCTAGTTACCCAGAGTTGGTGAATTATTACATGACATTGGCATGATCACGAAAGATTAAGTCCCTAAGGACTGAATAGTTTCGTATCTTTGGAATCACTATATACATTCATAAAATTTACATTACATCATAAAGTGAAAAACTACAACAACATATTTTCTCCATATAACACAATCATATCCTCATACAATCCCTACAGGTCATTCATAAAATACTTCTTCACATCCTAGGAAAAATTAAACATAGAAAAGTGTAAGCTCATATTCCCAGTAAGGATAACAATATAGTGGAAACTTGCATAAATAAGTATAAACATTTAAGGAAATGTAAAACTAAAGAAAATCCTTTTAAACTATAACATTAACATAATATGGAAAAGGTAAAATAAAATGAGGTCATTTATTTATTCACATGGATATTTTACTAGTCGAATAATCATATTCAATATCAATAACCACTTTCATAATGATGGAATGCATAATAATTGACTATCATAACCACATAGTCGAGGCCTCATGCCAAGACTACAAATAAGATTTTTTTAGGTCATCATGCCAAGACACTTGTGTGTCTCATGAGACCTACCGATGCATCGAGGAACTACAGAAGGCACCACCCATCACTTATTAAGTCCAACGCATTCTTCATATGAACAGGTTTAAACATACATAATCATTTGTATTAAAACTAGCATAAGAAATGTCAATACTTTATCCATAAACCATGAATGCTATAAAAATAAAACATCCACAGTCAAACATATCACAAAACCTTCAATACAATATGGAAGTTTTGTATCATAATTAATCAACTTCAAATAAGCTTAAAATCTATCAAAGGATGTTGACATAGATGAAATCAAAACTATTTGAGAGAAATATCTCCTTTTTTGATATCATTTAAAAGTCGCATAATTATAAAATAAAATTTTTACTTTGAATATATTCTTATAATCTTTTAAGGTAAGCTTCGTCGATTTTATAATGGCATAAAATAGCCACACCCACTGTATAAGTTAAAAAAATGACATTCTTACCTTAATTTCTGTCGAAAAGGTTAGAAAGGATGATGTTTGGGAAATGACGAACATATTCCTTTATAAACATCTTATAAAAAGTCAAAATTGTGTATAAATAACTTTAACCCATATTTAGTAAAATATTAAGAATGTTTTGAAATTCATTTTTAAGAAACATATATGTGGATGATAAAGAGGTTCCAGTGGATAATTATGTATAAATAACCTCGGATAATGAAGACATTGTTAAATAAACCCTTACCTTGTACATTTCCATGGTCGAGGGTAGGTTAACCTCGTGTATAATGGTGAAATAATTGTAATTATATTATACAACAATCATATACGTTATTATGATATCATATATGATCTTTAAACATTTCTTGGTTAATAATATCTTAGTATTATCGTCGTTTTGGGTGTTAACTTACTCGTTTTCTATTATATGTTTTGTTACATAAGCCATATTTGTTATGGATATGTTGTATCTTATCATGACCAGAATTATATAAATTCATTAAATATTATTTTTATTCATTCAAATGAAATTTAGTCTTGAATGGATATGATGGGGAATTAATCTCATCGTGTTCGTGGAGACGGTAGTCCGTACGTACGCACGAGCGACAATATCATTCTTTTTATATTAAAATAATATATAATTGGATGGTATATCATATATAGAAAATGATTATCATGTTATATTTATTATTTAGATCAATTAGACATCATTATTATACACATCCAAATAATAATGTATGGAATAATAATTACACCACGACGTGGAGACGGTAAGCCATACATACGCACGTATAATGACATGTCAGTCAAGGGATTGATAGAATACTGAATATGGTTGTACCATATTTATAATAAAATCACATTATATAGTATATACTAGAGTTATTATTTTATAATTTAAATAACAAAGAATGAATAAGTTGAAGAATAAAGGAACTTGAAAGAGGGTGGTGAAAATATTACCTCTTCTTCAGGTTCATCATTTTGATTTGATCAAAAGGGCTCCATAGGTTGGCTTTCTGATCAAATTAAGGCCTATAGGATGAAGTTAGGGAAGTTGAGAGAATATTTGGTTAGCAGTTGGCCGATCCAAAAGACTTTTCTGGTGTGAAGAATAGGTTACAATTGGTGTCCTTTTATAAGGGGGGAGTGGCTCTTATGGAAAAACATAAAGTATTATTTTATAATAAAGTCATATTCGGTTTCTAAAATCTAAAAAGTGGATTATTCAATGTCTAAGGTGGGGATACATCGCAAATATCTCAACCAATAGGTTTTAGACAGGTTTGGGTCACTTTATTAACCTTGTCATTTAATTTTTACTCTTAGTTAATTAGTTCGACACTTACCATGTCACATTGTATTTTTATATTATATATATAATAAACATACTATAAAGTTCCAAGTGATCCCAATGTGGGCAATTAATGATTAAACTATCATGATATAAGTATTTTGGCTGAACAATTTTTCTTATGAGAAGAATATCAGTTAATAATTTAATATTTATTTTAAAAACTCTTTTATGTCAATTTTGACTCTATTTGGTATTTGATTTTTGTGAAAATTATAACAGCATGATTATTTCGAAAAAAACATAATTATATCAATAAACCCATGTCATAGTAAACTATAAATTTAGTTTAATTCAATAAAAGTCTCAAATTAAATTTATTTTTATATTTAAAATATCATTTATTTTATTATTTCATTAATTATGTAATTACTACATCACCATTGTGTCATAAATAAAGTAAATACTTTAATGTCTAAAAATTATAAATAAAATACCATAATGTAGGAAATATTTTTATCTTTCTAATGAATATTTATAATCGAATTTATATTTTGTATAACCCTATATTTAAAATGTTTTAGTAATTAAAATGTGATTTTAACTCTTTTAACTCTTCATTGAATTAAATAATAATAAAGTTCCTGATCTAATCCAAGGGGACCTAAATTATAATATTTTATTTATACGGTTGATTTTGGTCGAGATAAACTTGTCCAATTGAATTAGGACATGTGTTAGGGTAATATTAATATCATTTTTACGCTTAATTACCTTATTTACTTTTAACCGTGGTAAATAAAATTAAAAACATATTATTCACCAAATATTATTTTCATCATATTGAACCACATTTTACTCCTTGATATTAATCGTGACTTTCAGATTATTCAAATTTCAATCAAGAAAAAGCTGCAAAATTAAATATAATGTGAATTTAAAAACTCTCCTAGGAGGTGGGTAAAAGAAGGTGAAATTTGAATAAAAATTTTATATTTCTAAAATTATTCTAAACTAACTCCAATGAATTACATTGAACATATATAGGTATTATGTATCTATTTTGATCTTAATTAAATTTAAATAAAATAAATAATTATTTAAATAAAAATTCAGTTTTAAGTTATAACTCTGTGTTTTTCACTATTCATCAAAAATTGAAATTTTTCAGAAAGATACAAATATTTCTCCCTAGGATAATTTGGATATTCCAAATCCAAAAATAAATTCCATTTTGAAAGATAAAATGTATTAAATTTCTAAAAGTTGGTATTACTATTCATAACGGCTAGTTTGATTGGTTGTGGTATGTGTTAGAACATGAAGTTGCGTACAACACACGCTACTATATTATTCAAAGAGAAGCATACTATGGAAGCTTAGTGTGTTACAAAACCAAATGAAAAAGATGGGTTCTTTACCTCTTGATATAACCTCCATGAGAAACTCATCATGGGAAGGGGTTTTGGTCTTATGGAAAGACCAAAAGCTTCTTGGACGTGGGTAGAGACTAGGGAAGGGTAATTGGGCAGAACATTTATAAGATTCAAAGATTTGATATGTGAGGAGAAGAGGGAGTGGTGAGGGGTTTTTATAGTGGAGGAGAGAGATAAATTTTAAATATTTAATTCATTATTCTTTTATTTACCTCAAGACAACCAATAATGTGGTTTCATGTGATCAATAATAGTAATACGTGCATGTGAGTTCGAGCCAGGTGTCCTTAAATCACATGAGATCTCATGAATAGTGTATTAAACTGATATTTTGTACATATGGTAATTTATCTTGTATTACTATTCGTAAAAAATTCTATAATTTCAGAAAAATCCCAAAAAAATCACCCTAACCATTTTTCAATGTGTAGAATTAAAAAGTGAACTCCATTTTACCAAAATATTTTTAGAAATATTTTTAATTTAATTTTTAAATATAGTAATAGTTAATTTAAAAAATAAAAAATCTTATAGGTATAATTAGTTTTATGGGACATGGAAAAATTAATTAAGATCCCAGTATCAAATTATCTTATGAAAATAAAATAATATAATTTTTTACTATTCATAAGGGTCATATTAATTTTCATACTACTATTCAAGAGGGTATGTTACTATTCACCAAAAATCAAGTTTGTTCTATCAGACTCCAAATGACTTATTAAATACAACTCTAGATGACCATTTTTCAAAATTCAAAACATAGAAGAGGAAAGGTTATGTTTAAGGGATAGATTATAAAATTACATTCTATATTAATTTTCAATATCGTGGAGTGTTACATTCTCCCCTCCTTATAAAAATTTTGTCATTGAAATTCACAAAATATTACCTAATAAAAAGATTCAGGTATCTCTTTAACATAAGCTTCTCATTCTCCCTTGTTGCTTCATCCAACTTATGGTTCTTCCGTAGAACCTTTTCCAAACGAGTCGTCCGATTTCTCAATACTTGTTCTCTAGTATCAGGAATCATGATAGGATCATCACAATAATATTGTTCGGGCTCAAGTTCTACTTCTTCATAAGTGAGTACATGTGTTGTGTCTGGCATGTACTTTCTTAACATTGAAATGTGGAACACATTGTGAACATTGGAGAAACTTGGAGTCATTTCCAAATGATAATCTACGTCTCCAATTAGATTCAGATTATCAAATGGTCCAAAGTACCTGGGACATAATTTTCCCTTCTAAACGAATTGTATAATACCCTTCAATGAAGATACCTTTATGAAAACATTATCACCTTCTTGAAATTCCAAATCCTTCCTTCAGTTATCAGAAAACTCTTTTGCCTACTTTGAGCTATTTTGATATGGTTCTCGATAATATTCACATTTTCCATTGTTTCTTCAACATGTTCTGGGTACATGAGCTTTCTTTCACCAACATCATCCCAGCTAGTTGGTGTATAACATCTCCTCCAATATAATGATTCATAGGGTGCCATCTTATTTCTTGAATGGAAACTATTGTTGTTGGAAAATTCTACGAGCAGTAAATACTGATCCCACATGCCTTGAAAATCAAGTGAACAAGACCTAATCATATCTTCCCATGTTTGAATATCCCGTTCTAATTGTCCATCAGTTTGTGGATGGTAGGAAGTGCTAAAATGATGATCATTATCTAGGGCCTTCTGAAGACTCTTCTAGAATAGTGATGTAAAACAGGGACCACGATCAGAAACAATTGATGAGGGTACACCATGAAGTGTTACAACATCATTAATATATATTCTTTCTATACGTTCAATTATGAAATCTTCCCTTATAGAAAGAAAATGTGTAGATTTTGTAAGACGGTCAACAATCACCAATATCGTATCATTATTTCATGAGGTCTATGGTAGCCCCATGACATATTCCAGCCTAATATCATCCCATTTCCACATAGGTATTGGAAAGGGTTGCATGACTCCACCAGGTTTTTTACTTCCTTCCTTCACCTGTTGAAAAACTAAACATATCGACACGTAATCAGAAATCTCCCTCTTCATGTTTTCCAACTGAAAATTTTTCTTTAGATATCTGAACATCTTTGTGCTACCAGCGTGTATAGAGAAATTAGAGCTATGAGCATTATCCAATAGTTCCCTCTTTAGCTCATGAATAGTGGGAACAGAAAGCCTTTTACCGAATATCAAAACGCCACTTTCGTTTGAGAATTCAGTCAACCTCCCATCATTTATAGCATTAATTTTCTTTTGCAACTCGTCATCATCTGCATAAGAACATTTTATCTTTTCTAGTAAAGAAGCTTTGGAAACCATTTGAAAAAGTTGTGACGTTTTACCTTTCTTGATAATTCCCATATCCATCTTTACTAGATCCATGAACAGAGGATCGCTTTCAACTCTTATCTTATTCAGAATTCTTTGGTCCTTTCTACTCAAAGCGTCTCCTACCTTATATGCCTTCTTAGGGTGGTAGTGTATTGTGAAATCGTAGTTTTCGAGTATCTCAGTCCATGTTCATTGTCTCATGTTTAATTATTTGTATGAGAATATATATTTTAAACTCTTATGATCTGTATATATCTCACATTTCTTGACATTGAGGTATTGTCTCCAAATAATCAGAGTAAAGATTACCACTGCTAACTCAATATCATAAGTTCAAAATTTTCTTTCATGAATTTTTAGCTTCCTAGACTCATAGTAAATCAACCGATCATTCTGCATAAGGACACAACCAAGTCCTATATTTGATGCGCCACTATAGATAACAAACCCATCATTCCCTGATGGTAGGGTTAAGATCGGAGCATTCACTAACCTCTTCTTCAATTCTTCAAAAGACACTTCACATTCCTTGGGATATACAAACTTAACCCCTTTTTGTGTGAGCTTGGTCATTGGGTTGGCTAAACGGGAAAAATCTGAATGAAACTCCAATAATAATATGCTAAACCAATAGAACTATGTACCTTACTTGCATTCATTGAAGTAGGGAATTCTTTCACAGCCTTTGTCTTTGCAGTATCTACAGTTATTCCATCATTAGAGATAATGTGTCCTAGAAATAAATATTATTGTATCCAGAACTCACACTTTCTGAACATTCCATATAATTCATTTCATGTCAGAGTGTTTTGAATGGTGCACAAATGAATTTCATAATATTCATAGCTTATAGAGTAAAACAATATCTCATCGATAAACATCACTATAAAGTCATAAAGATATTCCTTAAAGACTCGGCTCATGAGATCCATGAAAATAGATGGTGCATTGGTTAGTCCAAAAGGCGTTACTATAAACTCATAATGCTCATACCTGGTTTGAAATGTTGTTTTTGGAATGCCTTCATCTCTCACAAGAAACTGATGATATCTAGATTGATGATCAATATTCGATAAATATTGAGCTACATGAAGTCTATTGAATAAATCATCAAATTTTGGTAGAGGATACTTATTCATTATTTTAATAGCATTGATTTCCCAATAATCAATGCAGAACCTCATTGAACCATCTTTCTTCATAACAAAAATTACAGGGGTCACCCCATGGAGAAAAACTAGGGTGAATAAATCCCTTATCACTAAATTCCTCTAGTTGTATATTTAGCTCCACTAACTCCATAGTGGCCATTATATAAGGCGTATTTGATATGGGACTTTAACTAGGAATTAAGTCAATGGAAAACTCAATTTCTTGCTCTGAAGGATGTCCATGTAAATCCTCTGGAAAGACATCAATATATTCTTGTACAATAGGTAAATATTCTATTTGAATATTCTTTTCCTCACCCATAGTTATTTCATTCCCTTCCACTCTGATAATTGAATTTAGTTGAGCTACTGGTGGTGGAACTAGATAAGAATTATGTTGTGACGTTTCTTCTCTAATGATAATGTACTCCTTATTATCCTCGAAAATAGTAACCTCCTTCTTCATACAACAAATTTTCACATCATGGTATAAAATCCAATCCATACAGAGGATTCTATCAATTTCAATCATGGGTATGACAATGATATCAACAAATACATAACATTTATATGCCCTAATTGGAACTGATCCACAAAAAAATTGCTGCAATGATACTTCTCTTAAGTGTTTTGATTGACTTATCCCTTGTTAAATCCAATTGTAAACATCGAATTTTCATGGAAACAATGGGAAGATATGAAACAATGCGATGATACAGAATCAAATAAAGCATTTTCTATGTTTGATGAAACTATCAAAGTACCTGCTACCACGTTATTCGGAACTTCAACCTCTGTAGTTGTGATGGCTTAAGCTTTTCCTTGTTCCCTTGGGATTTTCTATTGAATATTTCCTGGACACTATGGACAATCATTATCATAGTGTCGTATCTCTCGACAATTATTGCATTGAACATCATTGGCTTCCATATTCCCTTTGAAATCACCATCAAGATGGCATTTTTTACCACATTTGTAGTATACTCTTTTTTCATTTTAATCCTTCACCAAGGAGTTTCCTTCCACAATTGTCACATGGTAGAAATTCAACTATTCTCTTCTTCCCAGTTTCCTTATTTCCTTTCCTAGGGTTTTCAGCAAAGCTCTTCTTTTCATGCATTCCCTTAAAGTCATAAGACAAAAAAGAATTATTTTTCTATCTTGATAGCACATGTAACTATATCCTTATATGATGAAAAAATTTTGGAGACCAGTTCTTACTAGGGGAATAGATTTAGGACATCAAATAATTGATTATTTTTTCTCCTTGGATTTCTTATGTAGCCCACAACATGTCTTGGTATCCTTGTGAAGTCAGCTTCATACTTTGGAATATTCTCATTTTCCTTCTACCTCAGATTCATGAATTTCCTCTCTATATCTTCTCGTTTCCCATGAGGAATGTATTTCTCTAGGAATATTTCCTTAAAGACCCTCCATTACATCTCCTCTATTTCTTCCTCCTCATTTGTGTTATGAATTAATGACCACCACTGATCCGCATCTCCTGATAGATGATAGAATTCCATGATAACCATCTCTCTTTTATTACACCCCAAGTCAATAAATATCTTCTCATGGGAACATATCCACTGCTCAGATACAATAGGGTTTGTAGTCCCATTGAATGATGGAGGTTGTTGTCGCATAAAGTGATCTAACATAGATCCTCCACTTGGTGGATCCAGATGCTCCATACGGGTAAGATTATTATTTATAACCGGAGTATGTTTTCCCAGTATAGTTATAAGTTGCTCAGAAGCATATCTAACAACATTATCTTACATCATAGGTAAATCCATACAGGGGACACGTGTGATCATGCGGTATCCATTCCTTCCACTTTGGTCCATCTCTAGACAATGGCATACACTAGATAAGGTTATGAATCAAAATGTATAATTTTTAACTTAAAAATACTTAAAAAAATTAAAATCCTACGCTTGGCTAATCCTATATTTACAAAAATGGTTTCTTTGAGGAATATTTTACATTTCAATCCTTTATAATGGCTTGTAAATAAAATTTGAATTATCTTAAGCGTATCCATCAGGAGTGTCATAACCAAGAGTGCAGCAAGGCCCATTGTTGTGCACCAGTTATTGTTCAAGTCTAGATAAAAGAGTAGGACATGGATAGTAGTTTGTAGCGAGTCGTGCCGGTCTAACCACTGGGTCGCGGGCCGGCAGTTCGGACCAGGCCATCCTGGGTGAATCGGCCCGGTTGGGCCCCTCACGATCAAGGGGCGGTATCTTCTAAATGGTGTCTGTGTTTGACATGCCCTCTAAGACTGCAGGTCCATATCAGTGTAATAGAATTTTTGAAGGGTGTTTCAAGGTTTTTATGTTCTTAACCCGAGGGCGGGTGAACAGAGATACTGTAATTTAATAATATTAATTTATTAAAGATCACGACGGATGTGCTTCGCGAGCCAGATGTCCATTTAATGTGTCATGAGAGGCGTTGTGGCCATGAAGTTGAGACGGTCCTTCCAAAGTTGGTTCGGAACCCTTGAGATTTGGTTTCGTTGATCGGTGGCACAAAAAACATAATGCGAATAATTAATTAATTAATTATTTAATTAATTATTCTTGCGTCGGACCTAACTCCAGTTTGGGATCTTCGATTGAGGCACCGTCAGCTGCAGTGTGACCCCAGACCTCGTGTGGAATTTTTGAGATTCTTTCTAAAGTGTTTGAGTTCAAGGAAATGTGTGGGCCCCACACGGCCTAGTTCTCACATTTTATAGTGAAACAACACTTTTTCACCCGACACCCGTTGGAGGTTTTTTGGTACTCATTTTTTGGGTGTTTTTCCAAGGGGATTGCAATGGACCAATCCACCTGACTAAATTTGGGCCCGAGGCATGGGCACCACGAGGTAGATATTGAATGAATGCTGCATTATTACAACTTATAATACATAAGTCCATTCAGGGAAAATGAATAGCCTACGCCGCGTGGTTATCTATAAGGAATGCAATGGTACGATATGCGCGACGTGTTTCGGGATAGAGGTGTGGGCCCGATAGGGCCCTGTTTGCATATAATGTGGGGAGTTGCAGCTTCCGCATTTGTAGCCTGCTTTAGGTGTCGTCGGTAGTGTTGTGACCCTAGCATCAATGAAAAATTGAAAAAGGTGGTTTGAGGCGGTGAAGCCAGAGTTGAAGAGTGGGCCCCATGGGCCATCTCTTAAGCTGTGTGCAGCGTACTGCACTTTTTTCTTCCAACGTCCGTTTGGGGCGTATAAGTAGTCGTTTTGGCGTGTTTTCACAAGAGGATCACGATGGCGATGTTCGCCTGTCCTCTTGCAGGACCGAGGTGTGGGCCCCACGAGACGTCATATTGGAATAAAGTGGTATTGAATAACTTTTCCATCAGGAGCCATTACCAGCGAGTGAATAGTCTATCTTTCATGTTTTTTCCGCGAGGATTACAACGGTGTAACCCGTTTGGGACAACACAACCTCTTTCGAGATCTATTTAAAAGTGGAAACATTAAAGGGAATTGGTCAGAGGTTCCTTTGATATAATCTAAACCTACCCACAATAGCGGTGTTAGTGAAACCTAGTGATGGAATAGAATGTGTGGAGTTATCAGACTAGTTTCGGGTTTACTCTCCAGCGAGGCTGGGCAAGGGGTTACCTGATTAATTCTTAAGGTTTACCGTCCAGTAAGGGTTTGGCGGTGGGTTACCCATTGACCTTGGGTTTTACCCTCAAACGGGGCTGGGGAGTGGGTTACTTATTCACCTTGTAGTTTACCCTCTAGCAGGGCTAGGCAGTGGGTTACCCGACAACCTCTTGTGGTTTACCCTCTAGATGGGCTGGGCAGTGGGATACCCGAAAACCTCTTCTGATTTACCCTCCAGCGAGGCTGGGAAGATGGTTACCCAACGAAATCTTGTGGTTTACCCTCTAGCTAGGCTGGTTAGTGGGTTATATGAAGACTTATTTCAGACTCGTCCCTTCAATGAGGTTAGTCAATGACTTTTCTCCATGATTACGATAGTGGGAGATTTGGTTGTACGGTTTAGCGATGAGGTTGCTCGATATATGGGATTGTTGGGCATTAGTGATGGGTATCCTTTGACCTATTGGAGACTCTCCTTGGAATGATCTTTGTTATAGAGATCCAATTACACACTCATTCGGGCCTCTCGTTCAGTATATATATACACCCTACTTTTGTTCCAACTCATTGGGATCAGTTACTCTCCTTCTGGTAGGGGTGAAGACGTCTAGGGTATGACACGTGCTTTTTTTGTCTAGATCCTCTTGGATTGGACAAGTCCACTCCCTTTATTTTTTTGGGTTGAGCCGTACTCTCACTATTGTTCTCTTACACTATTCTTTGGTCTGTCCATTGCTCATTGTTTTATTACATCCTTTATTTCTCCCTCTATCTATTGGGGCATACTTCTGAGTATCTTTATACTCACCCCATCTTGGGCTTTACCTGCACATGGTGTGCCCTTGTAGATGATGGACAGGTCGTTCGAGACTACAGAGGAGCGTAGAGGACACAAGAACTTGGGCTGTGTTCAGTGGCCAGAGTAGGAATTTCCGGTGTGAGACTCACAAGTGTTTTACGTTCATTTGACATATTTCCAGGTTGTGGAACCTTTGTAGTTAGACGAGTGTTTTTTCCACTTTTTACTATTCAGTACTTGTTAGACTACTTTTCAGCACATTACTAGACTAGTTATATGTCGATGATTGTATGCTGGCTTCTCATTTGTAGCAGTGTTGTATCTTTAATTATTTTCATTGCACATTTGCATTTAGTTATCCGTGTGTGTGTGTGTACAATTTCTTAGGAAAAGGCCTCGCCTAGTTTTTTGTGCCTTCAGTGCTAGTTTCCAGACTATAGTCTATGTAGGGTGGCATGGGGTAGTTGCTGCTCGAGCCCTAGAATGGGTCAGGTCATGAAATCATCATACTTTGTTTCTACAAGAGATTATTTAACCTTTATCCACTTTTCATAATATTCATTAAGGAAGTGAAAAGGTGTCAATGAGTACCAAAATCAATTTTAATTGATCAGGATCCTATTTTAACTTTAATTTTTTGATAAATTCCTCCACAAGACCTTCATAAGTGGTTGAGTTTCATCACGTGGAGCCATCATTAGACACATTGGTAGACTGAGACAATAATTCAAACCCTTGTGGATATGCTAAGATCTTTTTTTACCGATTTATAAAGTTCTTGGGATAAACCCATTCATCTAGTTGAGACTCATTTCAAAAATATCTCTCAGTCTACCATTCATATGGATCCTTATGAATACCTTTATTAAAAGAAGTGCAGAAATCAAATGTATTGGAATGATGTTTCGGAATGAAATATTTTTGGAATAGATCTAGATGATGAAATAGAAAATGAAGCCAGTGTCATTCATTAACCCATAAACATAGAACAAGGATTTTATAAATTGTATGATTATGGTCATTGATGTGATGTTGAATTTGAAGATGGTGAGACAGTCTGTCTTTAAATTTCTCCTTGAATAAACAAAGGGAAAAAGAAGCCATAGTAATATTGGTCCCTTTGAAATATAAGATTGTATAGAGAAAGTATCTTATCATTTGGAACATACACCAAACCTCACTTTGGTTAAATATGTTTTCCATATACCTCTATTTAAGATTTATATATTTGTTCATTGACATGTAATGATCTCAGAGATTTTACTGGTGGAGCAAGATATTTCTTATCCAAAAAATTGGTTCTGGTTCGGGTTCATATATAGAATGTTCTATGAAAAAAATACCAGTCACATGGTAATAGTTTTTTGGTGAAACCACAATCTTGAGAAATTTTCAACGGAAACCAAAGATGTAATAAGGAATATGTAACCACAGTTGTTGGTACCATGTGACAAAATTTGTGGGAAAATTTCTTTTTATGTGAGGCAGAATGTAGAAATGATATATTTTGTGATTTTTTTTCTAATAAATTTAACATTTTTTTATTTTTCCCAACACTATGGTTTTCTTTCATAACACACAACATCGAGTTTATCTTACATTAAATGAAACATCGAGTTTAAATGTAACACGAAAAACTGTCAAAATTTTATTATTTAATATGATAATTATCACCTGACCATATTAATGGTGGGTGAGAATATGATTACTTAAATTATGAAAATATAAGGTTTAAATATTTTTATATAATTAATTCCTAGTTGAAAATTTTATTAGAAATCAAAATAAAAACGTTTTGAAAAAAAAAGAAAATTGTTTTTTTAAAATTAATTTTATCCAAAAAAACTCATTTTCCTCAATAAATTTTATAAAAAAATTTAATGATTTGAATGAAATTAATATATTATATATTCAATAAAATGTTTAGTCTTCATATTATGTTTTTTGTAGACAAGAGAAAAATAAAAATAAAAATTTATTTTTAAAATCATTATTTTTCAAAAATTTTGTTTTATTCACTTTATGCACATTTATTTCTAAAATTAGTTTTTTGAACATTGGGAAATTTATATTGATAAATTAAAAATATTATTTTAAATTTTCGTTACAAAATTATCCAGGTTATTGTTTTTGGATTTTTATGAATATATCAATTTTTGTGAATAGGGATGAAATTGTATTTATGGATAATAATTTTTTGTTTTAAAAGATTATATGGTTAAATTTTGTTTTAGAATTATTTGAAAAGTAAAATTAATTTAAATGTTAATATATATATTAATAATATATTGGTAATCATAAAATTATTCTTATTGATTTTTTTATAAATCCTTTCTAAACGGTTAATAATTTTATTTTCGGAAAACCTCTTTCTCCTTGCTAATGCGATCATGATTTGAAATTAATATTTCGCAATTATGTGAGTAGAAATTGGAGATATGGAATTATTATTTAGAATAAGTATAATATATGTAACACCCCTAGATTCTATAGTACACTTCTCTTTGAATAATGCAATAGCATGTGTTGTACGCAACATCGAGTTCTAACACACACCACAACCGATCAAACTTGCCGTTATTAATAGTAATACCTACTTTTTGAAATTTTATAAGCTTTATCTCTCAAAATGGACTTCATTTTTGGATTCGTAGTATCCAATTTAGCCTAAGGTGAAATTTTTGTACTTTTCGAATAACTTTAATATTTTGATGAATAGTGAAAATTACTAAATTTTAATTAAAAACAACTTTTTTAATAAAAATAATTAATAGTGATAAATTATAAATTTGAGTGGTTTTAAAGTATATTTGGAATATATTTATACCATTTAATACAATGTTGGCCATTGTACATAATTTCCCAATTAAACCGAACATAAAAAAGTATCAATCTTTTGATAGTTATTATATCTTAAAAACACGCTTATTGTTTTGACAACGGGAATTAATATTAAATTAATTTCTTCCACTTCTGTGTTTTGAATTTCGAAAAATTGATTCCATATTTGGAATCAGGATGTTAAAATTTTGTAAATAGGTAACTTTTATTTTTAGACATTTTAAATAATTACTTCGGTAAATATTTTATTTACCATGGTTAAAAGGTAAATCCGGTAAAGAAGGGTTAAAAAGTAATATTATAATAATAAAAAATTACACTAAAACGTATTCTAACCTTATTTTTAGATACATGTTCGACCATGGCCATCTTTGGGTCGATATGGGGACCCCATGGTGCCACTTGTAAGTGATAGGGACACTTTATTTTAATTAAGTTAAAATGAATACAAAAATGACACAAGCATATATATTTTAGAAAAAAAAAATTACATAGGGTCATATATGTTGGATTTTCGCCTATAAATATTCATTAGAAATATAAAACAATTTCCTACATAATGGTAATTTATTTATAATTTTCAGACAATATATAATTTAATTTATATATGACATAATGGTGATGCAGTAATTTCCATAATAGTAAAAAATTAAAATGATTGATATTGTAGATACCCAAATAAATATAATTTGAGACTTTTTATGAATTAAAATAATTTCCTAGGTTAATATTACATGTTATGAATTATTTAATTAACTTTTTTACAAGTAATCATTCTTTTATGATTTTTTCAAAAAACAATTATTGAATAGTGTCAAAATTGACATAAAAGAGTTTTTAAAACAAATATTATATTATTAATTGATATTAAATTCCAACAAATATACGGTTCGGCCAAGATACTTATATCATGATAGGTGTATTATTAATGGAAAACACGGGGTTCTCTTGGATGTATATAGTATGTTTATTGACCATATAATATAAAAATACAAAGAGACATTATAAAAGTGAAACTGATTAACTAAGAGTTAATACTTAAAGATATGGTTAGTATGATTACCAAAACCTGTCTAAATTCTATTTTTTGAGTGGGTTTAGACCTATCCCCACCTTAATATTTAAATAATTTACTTTGGATCCATTAGAAACCGAATATTAATTTATTATAAAATAATATTTCTAGATTTTCCAAAGGAACCCCTCACCCCTCTTATAATAGGGAACTCTCCCTTCTCATTAACTCACACCTTCAAAGCCTTTTGATTCAGCCAACCTCTTCCAAAATACCCTCTTAACTTCACTCATTTCATACTAGAGGCCTTACTTTAGTCATAAATCTAACTTAAGGAGACCTTTTTATGAAATAAAAAGGAAGAACCCAAAGAAGAGGTAATGATTTCACCACCCTTTTTCAAGTTCCTTTCTTCTTCTACTTCTTATTTATTTGTTATTAACATTATAAAATAATAACTCAAGTATCTTATATATAATGTGATGTTATTATAAATATGGTACAATCATATTCAGTATTCTATCCATCCTTTGAATAACATGTCACCATACGTGTGTACGTACGGCTTACCGTCTCCACGTCATGGTGTAATTGTTATTCAATAAATTATTATTTGGATGGGTATAATAATGATGATTAATTCATGTAAATAATAAATGTAACATGATAATGATTCTTTATATATGATATACCATCCAATTATATATTATTTTAATATCAAAAGAATTATATTGTCGCTCGTGCGTACCTACGGACTACCGTCTCCACGAACGCGATGAGACCCATTCTCCATCGTATCCATTCAAGTATAATTCTCATTTGATGATTAATAATAGTATCTATGGAATTGATATAATTCTAGATATGAGTAAGATACAACCTATACGTGACAAACACGGCTTACGTAACAAAATATATAAAAGAAAATGAGTAAGTTAACACCCAAAACAACGATAATACTAACATATAATTAACAAATCAATGTTAAAAGATCATATATGATATCATATTAATGTATATGATTCTTGTATAATTTAATAACAATTATTTCACCCTTATAGAGGAGGTTAACCTACCCCCAACCAGGGAAAAGTACAAGGTAAGGGTATATTTCGCAATCTCTTCATTATCCAAGGTTGTTTATACATAATAATATATTGGAATTTCTTTATCATCCACATCCATTTTTCATAAAAATGTATTTCAAATTTTTTTTAACTATTTTCAAGAATATGGGTTAAATTCATTTATACCCTTGTTGACTTTTATAACTAGTGTATAAATAAATCTTTCCGTTGTTTTCCAAACAAGGTCCTTTTTAACCATTTCGACAGAATTAAGGTAAAAATGATTTTTTTAACTTATACAGTGGGTATGGATATTTTCCGCCATTATAAAATCATAGAAGCTTCCCTTATAATCTTATAACAATATTTTCAAAGAAAACGTTATATTTTATAATTATATGACTCTGAAATGATTTCAAAATAGAAAGAGATATTTCTCTAAAAGGAGTTTTGATTTCATCTATGTAAATATCCTTTGATGGATTTTACGCTTATTTGATGTTGATTTATTATGATACAAAACTTCTATATTGTATTGAATGGTTTGTTATATTTTTGACTGTAGATGTGTTATTTTTATACCATTCATGGTTTATGGATTAAGTATTTAAATTTCGTATGCTAGTTTTAATACGAATGTTTATGTTATGTTTAAACCTTTTCATATGGGAATGCTTTGGACTTAATATGTGACAGGTGGAGCCCGCTATAGCTCCTCGATGCATCGGTAGGTCTCTTGAGACAAACTAGTGTCTTGGAACAAGGCCTTGGTAAAATTTTATTTTTATTCTTGGCACGAGGCCTTGGCTATGTGGTTATGATAGTCTGGCATTATGCATTCCATCATTATGAAAGTGGTTATTGAAATTGCATGTAATTATTTGATTAGTAGAATATCAATGTGAATATATAAATTGCATTATATCATTTTATTTTTTCCATACTATGTTGAAGTTCAAGTTCAAAAGGCTTTTGTTTTAGTTATACATTTCCTTAAATGATTATTCTCATTTATGAAAGATTCTGCTATATTGTTATCCTTACTGGGCATTTGAGATCACCCCTTTTTTATGTTTTATTTTTCCCAGGATGTGAAGAAGTAAATTATGAATGACCTATAGGGATATTGTGTGGGGATAATAGTGTGGAATATGGATACAATATGATGTTGTAGTAGTTTTTCACCTTATGATGTAATGTAAAACTTTATGAATATATCTAGTGTTTCCAAGGATACTAAACCAAACGGTCTTTCAAGATTTGATCTTTCTTGTGATCATGTCAATGTTATGTAATAATGCACCAACTCTGGGTAACTGGGGTCAGGGTTTTACAATTGGTATCAGAGGAAGTTCATTACAATCCTTGGATGCAAGATTTAGATAAACTCTTATTAGAGCACGTAGACCTAAGATGAACTTTGAGGATTATTATAGAAGAAATTCCTAGAATTTTGGTATTTTAGAGATTTTGTGAGTTTTCCAAACAATACATCCATGTATGGATACAAGAAGGTGGAGGCGGCTCTGGCACAAATGTACCTAGGGGTAAAACCCGAAAACACCGCTTTGAGCTAGACTCGAACGGGAACAAGTGCACGACAACGGGCCTTGTTGCACTCTTGGTTTCGACACTCCCGGGGGATATAATTAGGATAACTCTCATTTTCTTTACAAATCATTATGAAGGGTTTATGAGTATATAATTCCTCAAAGAAAACATTTTTTTATGATTCAAGATTATATCCATAAATAGATCAATTTATATTAAGTGTTTTATAAGTATGAGATTATGTATTTTGATTCATAAACTGATCTAGTTTATAAAATTGTTTAGAAATGGCACCAAGTGGAAGAAATGGAAACCGTATCAACACACACACTCCATGCAGGGATTGGCCTCATGATCAAGATAATTATAGTGGAGTTGGTGATGCAACTGGTGCCGATCAGCTAATCACCATACTGGGACAACTCACTCATGTTATGAATAATAACCTTACCCGTATAGAGCACCCTGATCCGTAGAGTGGAGGATCAATTTTAGATCGATTCATGAGGAAAAACCCACCAATGTTCAACGGGAGTACAAATCCCTTAGTACTTGAGCAGTGGATAAATTCCCTAGAGAATATATTTCAGGCTTTGGGGGTAGTGAAAGGGAAAAATTTATCATGGCAGTTTACCGCCTCACTGGAGATACTGATCAATGGTGGTCATTGATTCAAAACATGAATGAAGATAATGAAGTATCAAATATGGAATGGAGGGAGTTCAAAGATCTTTTTTTAGAAAAATACATTCCTCATGACCAATGAGCAGATATGGAAAGGCAATTTCCGAGTCTGAGACAAAAGGAGGATGAGAATGTCGCAAAGCATGAGGCTATCTTTACAAGGTTAGCAAGGTATGCTGGAGATTATATATGTAACCCAAGAAGTAAGATTAATCGTTTCTTTAATGGGTTAAAACCATTTCTCTATCGAGCATTAGTCTCACAATCCTTCTCGTCATACGAGGACATTGTCTCATGTGCTATCAAGACAAAGAAATAATTCTCTAAGTCTTATGACTTTAAAGAGATGAAGAGATCTGCTGATCAATCTGGGAATGGAAATAAGGGGATGGAGAGAAAGGTTAAATATCCATCCTGTGGTATATACGGGAAGAAACACCCCAGTACTTTCTTAAAGGGAATGGGTGTCTGTTACAAGTGTGGTGAAAAAGTCCACCAAGCTCGTGAATGCAAAGGGAAAAAGGAAGTTACCAATGATCAATGCTACAATTGTAGAGAGATGGAACATTATGAAAATGAATGTCCAAAGCGTCAGGGAAACATACCTCAGAAAAGGCCAAGGGATCAAGGCCAAGCTTTTTCTATCACTACTGCTGAGATAGTAGCTCCAAAAGACGTGGTGGCAGGTAATTTAATGGTTTACTCAAGTTTAGAAAATGCATTATTTTATTCTGGATCATTGCATTGTTTCATATCTTCCCAATTTTCTAAGAAAATTAGATGTTTCCATTTATATTTAACAAGGGATTTGTTAGTTAAAACTCTTAAGGGAAGTATCATTACAACAATGTTTTTTGAATCAGTTACCATTAGAGCACATAAATGTTCTTTTTCTGCTGATCTCATCGTCATAACTATGATTGAGATTGATATAATACTCGGTATGGATTGGCTTTCAAACTATGATTTGAAGATTTATTGTAAGAAGAAGGAGGTTACGATTTTTGATGTTGATGATAAGGAACACCTTATCTTTAGAGCAGAATCGTCACCACCTAATTCTTATCTAGATCCACCCCTAGTAGCTCACCTAAATTCAATTATTAGGGAGGAATAGAATGAAATGACTCTGGGTGAGGAAAAGAATGTTCAAATAGAAAATATTCCTATTGTGAAAGAATATGTAGATGTATTTCTGGAAGATTTACCTGGACATCCTCCAGAACAAGATGTTGAGTTTTCCATTGATTTAATTCTTGGATCAAGGCATATATCGAAGACCCCTTATAGAATGGCCACTGTGGAATTAGTAGAACTAAAGAAACAACTAGAGGAATTGAGTAATAAGGGATTTATTCACCCAAGAGTTTCTCAATGGGGAGCCCCTGTTCTTTTTGTTAAAAATAAAGATAGATCTATGAGGTTATATATCAACTACAGGGAGATCAATGCTATGAAAATAAAGAACAAGTATCCCCTACCTCACATTGATGATTTATTTGACCAACTGCATGGAGCTCAATAATTTTCAAAGATTGTCCTTCTATTTGGATACCATCAATTGTGTGTGAAGAAGGAAGACATTCCAAAGACAGCATTTCGAACCAGGTACGTGTATTACGAGTTTACTGTAATTCATTTTGGATTGATTAATGCAACCCTTGTATTCATGGATCTGATGAATAGTGTTTTCAAGGAGTATCTCGACGAATTTGTAGTGGTATTTATTGATGATATATTGGTATACTCCAAAAGCTACGAAGATCATGAAAATCACTTGCGCATTATCCTGAAGACTCTGATAAGACATGAATTATACGGGAAGTTTAGCAAGTGTGAATTCTAGCTTCATGAAATTTCTTTTCTTGGCCATATTCTATCTAAAGATGGAATCTTTCTTGATCCTTCTAAGACCAAGTCAATCCATGAATGGCCAACACCTACAAGTATAACTGAGGTACTTAGTTTAATTGGATTAGAAGGTTATTATCAACGTTTCTTCAAGAATTTTTCCCGATTGGCTAACCCATTAACAAAGCTCACATGTAAAGGGGTTAATTTTTTTTGGAAAAAGAGTGTGAAGAATTTTTCGAAGAACTGAAGAGAAGATTAGTCAATGATCCTATATTGAATCTACCATCAGGGAATGATGAGTTCGTTATTTATAGTAATGCATCGAAGAAAGGACTTGGTTGTGTCCTTATGCAGAATGATAGGGTTATTGCCTATGTGTCACGATAGTTGAAAATTCATGGGCAAAACTATCCTACACATGATCTCAAGTTAGCAGCTATGATATTTTCTTTTAAGATATGGAGGCACTACCTCAATGGTGAAAAATGCGAGATTTATACTGATCACATGAGTTTAAAGTATATTTTCTCACAAAAATAACTCAAAATGAGGCAAAGGATATGGCTTGAATTATTCAAGGATTATGATTGCACGATACACTACCACCCGGGGAAGGATAAAAAGGTGGAAGATGCTTTGAGAAGAAAATACTATGGAGCTTTGAACAATATGAGAATTGAAAGGGATCCAATTTTCATGTATTTAGTGAAGATAGACATGGGATTAACCAGGGAAGGTGAAACATTAATGATTTTTCAAATGGTTTCAAACCATCTTTACTAGAAAGGATTAAATGTTCTCAGACTGATGATGAAGAATTTCAAAAGAAGATTAAAGTTGTGAATGATGGGAGATTGAGAAACTTTGGGTATGAAGATGGAATTTTGAAATTCGGGAAGAGACTTTCTATTCCCAATATACCTGATCTAAAAAGAGAATTGCTGGATGATGCTCATAGTTCAAATTTCTCTATACACCCTAGGAGCAAAAAAATGTATAGATATTTGAAAGAACATTTTCGGTGGGACAACATGAAGAGGGAGATTTCTGATTTTCTGTCAAGATGTATGGTTTTTCACAAGTGAATGCTGAAAGGCAACAACATGGAGGAGTCATGCAACCTCTTCCCTTACCTTAGTGGAAATGAGACAATATTACGATGGACATTGTCATGTGACTACCAAAGACTCCTAGAAGGAACGATGAAATATGGGTTATTGTTGATCGTCTTACCAAGTCAGCACATTTTCTTGCTATAAGAGAAGATTTACCACTAAAACGTCTAGCAAGACTATATATTAATGAAGTTGTGAGACTACATGGAGTACCCCTATCAATTGTTTCATATCATGATCCCCGTTTTACTTCATGATTCTAGAAGAGTCTTTAGAAATCCCTGGATACTGAACTTTATTTTAGCACTGCCTACCACCCTCAGACAGATGGACAATCAGATCGAACTATTCAAACCTTAGAAGACATGTTGAGATCATGATCACTTTACTTTCATGGTATGTGGGATCAATATTTACCTCTGGTAAAATTTTCCTATAACAATAGCTTCCATTCGAGTATTCAGATGGCACCATATGAAGTGTTATACGGATAGAGATGTCGCACACCAACCTGTTGGGATGAAGTTGGTGAAAGAAAACTTGTAGGTCCAGAACAGGTGGAGGAAACAATCGAAAAGGTGAAGGTAATCCAAAATCATATCAAAGCAACTCAAAGTAGGCAAAAGAGCTATGCCGATAATTGAAGGAAGGATTTGGAATTTCAAGTCGGTGATCATGTTTTCCTGAAGGTATCTCCACAGAAGGGAGTCATACGTTTTGGTAAGAAATGTAAATTGAGTCCCAGGTACATCAGACCTTTTGAAATTCTAGAACAAATTAGGGTTGTAGCTTACCGAATGGCAATGCCGCCAAGTCTCTCCAAAGTTCACGATGTGTTCCATGTATCTCTATTGAGGAAATACATGCCTGAACCAACGCTTGTACTCACCTATGGGGAATTAGAACTGGAAGCCGATCTGTCATATTGAGAAGAGTCTGTTAGGATTCCTGATACGAGAGAACAAGTACTGAGAAACCGGACGACGCGTCTGGTAAACGTTTTGTGGAGAAACTATAAGATGAAAGAGGCAACGTGGGAACCCGAAGAACTTATGATGAAGAACCACACGAGTCTTTTCATGCAGTAGTATTCTAGAAATTTCAAAGATGAAATTATTTGAAGGAGGGGAAAATGTAACACCCCAAGCTTCTACGGTACACTTCTCTTTGAATAATGCAATAGCGTGTGTTGTACACAACATCGAGTTCTAAAACACACCACAACCGATCAAACTATCCATTATGAATAGTAATACTTACTTTTTAAAATTTTATATATTTTATCACCCAAAATGGACTTCATTTTTGGATTCGGAGTATTGAATTTAGCCTAAGGTGAAATTTTGGTACTTTTCGGATAACATTAATATTTTGATGAATAGTGTAAATTACTAAATTTTAATTAAAAACAACTTTTTAAATCAAAATAATAAATAGTGATAAATTGTGAATTTGAGTGGTTTTAAAGTATATTTGGAATATATTTTTACCATTTTATACAATGTTGGTCCTTGGACATAATTTCACAATTAAACAGATCATAGACAAGTATCAATCTTTTGATAGTTATTATATCTTAAAAACACGCTTTTGGTTTTGACAGCGGGAATTAAATTTAAATTAATTTCTACCACTTATGTGATTTGAATTTGGAAAAATGGATTCCAAATGTTATGAATGATTTAATTAACATTTTTAGAAGTAATCATTCTTTTATTATTTTTACAAAAATCAATTATTTAATAGTGTCAAAATTGACAAAAAAACGTTTTTAAATCAAATATTATATTATTAATTGATATTAAATTCTAAAAAATCTAAAGTTCGGCCAAGAGACTTATATCATGATAGGTGTATCATTAATGGACCACTTGGGGGTCTCAAGGAGGTATATAGTATGTTTATTAACCATATAATATAAAATACAAAGAGACATTGTAAAAGTGAAACTAATTAACTAAGAGTTAATACTTAATGATAAGATTAGTATAATGACCCAAACCTATCTAAATTATATTATTTGAGTTGTTTTAGACATATCCCCACCTTAATATTTAAATAATACACTTTGGAGGCATTATAAACCGAATATGAATTTATTATAAAATAATATTTCTAGCTTTTCCAAAGGTGCCCCTCACCACTCTTATAAAAGGGAACTCTCCCTTCTCATTAACTCACCTTCAAAGCCATTTTATTCAGCCAAACTCTGCCCAAATACACACTCAAATTCCCTAAATTCATCCTATAGGCCATCCTTTAGTCAGAAATCCAACTTAAGGAGCCCTTTTGATCAAATAAAAAGGAAGAACTCAAAGAAGAGGTAATGATTTCACCACCCTTTTTCAAGTTCCTTTTTTCTTCCACTTATTATTTCTTTGTTATTAACATTATAAAATAATAACTCCAGTATCTTATATATACTGTGATGTTATTATAAATATGGTACAATCATATTCCATATTCTATCCATCCTTTGAATAACATGTCACCATAAGTGTGTACGTACGGCTTACCATCTCCACGTCGTGGTGTAATTGATATTCAATAAATTATTATTTGGATGGGTATAATAATGATTTGTAATTCATGTAAATAATAAATGTAACATGATAATGAATCTGTATATATCATATACCATCAAATTATATATTAATTTAATATCAAAAGAATGATATTGTCGCTCTTGCGTACGTACAGACTATCGTCTCCACGAACACGATGAGATTCATTCTCCATCGTATCTATTCAAGTATAATTCTCATTTGATGATTAATAATTGTATCTAAGGACTTGATATCTCTCTAGATATGATTAAGATACAACATATCCATTACAAACATGGCTTACGTAACAAAATATATAAAATAAAATGAGTAAGTTAACAACCAAAACAACGATAATACTAAGATATTATTAACAAATCAATGTTAAAAGATCATATATGATATCATATTAATGTATATTATTCTTTTATAATTTAATAACAATTATTTCACCATTATACAGGAGGTTAACCTACCCCCAACCAAGTAAAAGTACAAGGTATGGGTTTACATCACAATCTCTTCATTATCCGAGGTTGTTTATACGTAATAATCTACTGGGATTTCTTTTCCATCCACATCCATGTTTCAAAAAAATGTATTTCAAAACATTTTTTTACTATTTACTAGAATATGGGTTAAATTAATTTATACCCTTGTTTACTTTTATAAGTGTTTTATAAAGTAATCATTCCATTGTTTTCCAAAAAAGGTCCCTTTTAACCTTTTCGACATAATTAAGGTAAGAATGTTTTTTTAACTTATACAGTGGGTGCGGCTATTTTCTACTGTTATAAAATCGTCGAAGGTCCCCAAACAAGATTATAAGAATATTATCAAAGAAAATGTTATATTTTATAAATATATGACTCTTAAATTAGTTCAAAATATAAAGAGATATTTCTCTAAAAAGAGTTTTGATTTCATCTATGTCAACATCCTTTGATGGATTTTATGCTTATTTGATGTTGATTTATTATGATACAAAACATATATATTGTATTGAAGGTTTTGTGAGATTTTTGACTGTGGATGTGTTATTTTTATACCATTCATGGTTTATGGAAGAAGTATTTACATTTCATATGCTAGTTTTAATACAAATGTTTATGGTATGTTGAAACCTTTTCATATGGGAATGCATTGGACATAATATGTGATGGGTGGAGACCGCTATAGCTCCTTGATGCATTGGTAGGTCTCATGAGACAAACTAGTGTCTTGTCACAAGTCCTTGGCAAAATATTCTTTGTAGTCTTGGCACGAGGCCTTGGCTATGTGGGTATGATATTCTGGCAATATACATTCCATCATTATGAAAGTGGTTATTGATATTGCATGTGATTATTCGATTAATAGAATATCCATGTGAATATGTAAACGGAATTATTTCATTTTATTTTTTCCATACTATGTTGAAGTGAATGTTTAAAAGGCTTTTGTTTTAGTTATTCATTGCCTTAAATTTTTATTCTTATTTATGAAAGTTTCTGCTATATTGTTATCCTTACTGGGCATTTGAGCTCACCCCTTTTCTATGTTTTATTTTTACCAGGATGTGAAGAAGTAAATTATGAATGACCTGCAAGGATATTATGAGGGGATAATAGTGTGGACTATGGAGACAATATGTTGCTGTAGTAGTTTTTCACCTTACGATTTAATGTAAAACTTTATAAATATATCTAGTGTTTCTAAGGCTACTAAACCAATAGGTCTTTCGATATTTGATCTTTCTTGTGATCATTCCAATGTTAGGTAATAATCCAATGACTATGGGTAACTGGGGTCGGGGTGTTACAATATATGTTATCTAATATGTCTATTCTAACTTTTTACCATTATGATTAGAAAAATGGGGAAAAATCATTTACCATGGTTAAAGTGAAAATGAGATTATCTTGGGCTAAACTAAAAACATAAGTGATTATATGACATAGAAACATGTAAAATCTCAATTTTATTGAAATATATAGACCTTATAGCTTCCAAATTTTGTAAATGGCCATTTTTGGATCCATTTATCTTTTGAAAAACATGGTCATACCATTTTCTTTAAAAAGAATTACAAGTGTGGCACTCATCTAAATTATAAAAGGCCACCTAATCTTTTATCATCTTCACATATCAAAAATAAATGTTGAATCCAATAAATAAACACACAAATTCATTTATTCCATCATCTAATCCTATATGCCTTATTTTTTTAGAAATCCAACCAATGAATTCTTTTGCTTTAAACTGAAAGATGTCTGGGGTAGAGGTAACATCCTTACATGAGCATTGAATTTTATTTCTAACTCCAACTCCATCAATTCTAATTAAACCATAATTATATGATAAAATCATTATAAAAAATATAAAAATATTTTATTAAGATATTATCATAACCTAAATCTTCCTCCTATTTAATCAAATGTATTATGAAAACAACATTCTTGTGTACAGATGGATGCCACCTCACTAAACGATGTTATTCGTTTTCTATCTCCACCTCCCACAGATAGATATAATGATGTGTGTATAGTTTATATATGATATTTAGGTTATTATAATGCTTATAGGATCATGACATCACATGTTACATCTTAATTTCCATTCCATGGGAACATGATAATGTGTTCGTGTGTATGGAAGACTACAACCTAATTAAGCTATGTGATTCGATCATGATATATGTTAAATGTAATAAGGATGTTTTTAATAAAAATATGTTATATTTATGACTAAAAATTTAGTTTTAGTTTTAATTTATTTTTACAATAATTTCTTTTAATCCATCAAGAAAATGGAAACAACAATCATGTGTATGTATATCCTAGTGTCTCTTTGAATTGGGTCTTTCATTTTCTATCTCTGAATTTTTTGGACTACTGTAAATACACATATTATGAATATATATGTTATTTATATTTTGGAAAAATTTATAGAAATTATGGATATGTAATTAATGTAATATGACCAAAACTAATAAATCAAAACTAACATGAAAAACAAAGAAAATATTCCCTAAAACATGATATTAACAAGGAATTGTTAATAAATACATAATAAAAGGTAAAAAATAAATCATATATGGTAAGAAATATATATATATATATATATATATGTGTGTGTGTGTGTGTGTGTGTGTGTGTTTTTTTGTATGGTTATTATATATATATATATAACATTTATATTTTTTATGCAAGAGGATTGAGTGGTAAAAAAGGATGTTGAGACTTATTTTAGGGGAGTTCTTCCTGTCTTTTATTTTATATAAGACACATGACATATTCAACACGTGTCTATTTTATGTGATTTATATATCACTTATCAATTTATTTAAATATTATTATCTAGAAAATTATTGGTAATTACATATCCAGTTCAGGGTATCTCTTTCTTGGTGTTTTTGGTACATAATTTACCAATGTGGTAAGGGTTTTATGATAAAATCATAGATTTTGTTGAGATTGTTTATGTTTATTTTTACAATAATAAAATATAATGATCTATCTCTTATGAAACACATGAAATTTCTTCTAGAATTGTTATTCCCTAAGATTACATTGGTTACATTAATTTTTATCTTTTTATTTACTCTAGAGTTTAAAAGAATGTTTTTAACGAAATCCAACTTTATTTCACACTTTTTCTGAAAATACTTTTTCTTAGAAAATATTATTTTCTAAATTATAATTTTTTAATTCAAAAAAAATATTTACTAAATAATTTTTTACCCATTATTGAAAATTTAAGAAAAATAATGATTTTAGTCTTCATTATGTTTCCAAAATAATTCTTATTTTCCTTTTACTAAAATTGTGAATGGAATATTTGTTTCCACGTTTAATGAATGATATTTTCCATTTTCATGGAAAAATAATTTTTTAATGATTCATTTATATGTTTCAAATATTATTATCAATAAAAGTGATTTCAAAAATGTTTTTATTATTTTTAAGATTTAAAAATATATCTTCCAAAGGGAAATTATTTTTTACTCAAGAATCATTTTGAGTTTTTTTTAAATATTACTTTATAATTTTAAAAGGTTCATTAAAAAAATATTTTCAAAATGTTCTATTTTTTAAATATTATTTTCAAATTGAAGGGTTATATTCCATAATAATTTTTCTATGTGATCTTTCAAAATCATTTTCAATATAATATGATAACTTTTGATGTTACTTATTATTTTAAGGGGATATAATTGAATGATACCATACTTATTATTTATCTAGATGGTTAATGTTTATGTTGATGAAATTTAAATGAAAAAAATTTGGTTTCCATTTGTTTTTAATTTTGAATTGATGTTATTTTTATGAAACCATTTTTATTTTCATGGATTATGATATGATGACACGAAAAACAAATTTTGATATTTTGGGACACATATGTAAGTTTTAAATTATGAGACATCTCATATCTATATCTCCCTCTAAGTAATTGTGTAAATAATTATATATGATGATATAAAAATGAAAAACTATACTATATAATTGATCCACTCTGAAAAATAAGTGATTCATGATCCAATATGGAAAGAAGAGTGACCAAATCCATTATTCCATTATGGGTAACAGGAGCATCTTGATCAAAAATGGGAAACATTTTATAAATCGTGATCCTTTATTTCAAAAGTCATGGTATTTAACCATTATATATGAATTCATTTTCAGTATTTTACATGGTTTCATAATTTTATGACATGTCCTTTTGGTTCCTCAATGAATTATAATGAATCACCACTCTAATGATCTATGTTTTCTAAATGGATAATGTTTTATCCCAGGAATCAGGTTTATAGTCTATGTTGTGTTGTGAACGAACATTTTAAATTATTTTCATGATCAAATACCCATATTATTGTCTTATAAATTCTTATTATAATTTTTTACATCTCTTATGTTTTCCCTTACTAAGCATATGAGATCACCCATTCATTTGTTTCTTTCCTTAGGTAATGAAGAAATATTTATGTATGATATTCTAAAGAAGGGTACTATGTGAGGGGATCTTTATTGGAAATGTTGAATATTTTTCATGATATAAGAATATATATTTCAATAATATAAAAAACTATTAAATTATTATTCTTGGGAATGTGTTTAACATATGTATTGAGTTATCATCTAAAAAGATATGATACTTACATATCAAAATCCAATGTCTCTATATGTAATTAATGCACCATTAGAGTGTCTTGAAATATTAATTCATTCAATTTATTTATTTTTTAAATCCATATCATATTATTGTTTTCAATGAATATTGATTTCAATGTTACCAATTCAAAATAGGGTTTTTGTTAAAATATCATTCTATTTCAGTGATGTTTTTCATCAAGGATCCTATGGGAGAAATTTTATGATCATAATATCATAACCACAAATAAATTATTCTACTATGGTAATTTATTATGATTACATTATTCCATTTCATTCCACCCTAATTGGTACTATAAAATATTAAGATAATTTTTTATGGAAAACCCAACTATATTTATCATTTTTGTTAGGAATAATTTCACATCCATATCCATGGTATTTAAAATGATTTCTAGAAATAATATATATCATGAATAAATGATTTTTTAGTAAATTATAACTAGATTTCTCTTTCATACAATGAATTAAAAGGAATTTTGATTTTTTAGAATATGGTACTTTTTGTTTTTACTATAAATTTTAAATGTATGTATATTTTAAGATTTAGTAAATTAATATCTTTTTCTTCCTTCATAACTATTATTTTCATTGGTGATTACTTTAAAAGTTTACATGGTTATTTTAAAATAAATTATTTTTATCAATATTCCTGTAATTTTTATTTAAAATATAGTCCAAAGTAAAGTTTTTTTGTATTTTTTTCAATGAAATTACTGAATTTATATTTATAATGTATTTTCCATTTGTGGGATTATACTTAATTTTTCTCTTATACAAGAATAGATATAGATTTTAATGATACAATATTTTTTATTTATCTAGATATATTATGATTATTTTAAAGATATTTTAACAAAACTTGTTTCTTTTAAATAGGTTAATCAATCTAAAAATTAAATTCTAGATTTTTAAGGGTATTATATTAATAATGAAAAACTTATAATTGTTTTATAGTTCGTTAGTACCTAAAAGTAGGTATATTTAATTGATTGGTGGTTTTTATATAATCCAAATATGGGTGGTTACATTATAAACCATGGAAAATTTGTTATATTATAAACCAAACATGGAAAATTCTGTTATAACTCTATTTTTTATTCTGTAAATAAAAATAGTTATATAAATCTAAGTTACTCATAATACACGATGAAGTGTACTAGTTATAGTTTATGCAAAATAGATATTGGAATTATCTAATTGAGTGATTCCATGATGAATGTTTGATGTTCTAGGAAACCTATGTAGTTTTTAAATGTAGCAGAAAATATTTTTGTTTTTATTAAGATAAAACTATTAATGAAATGTGGTAAACCAGAAAAGTATTCAAAGATAGTCAAGCAACATAATACATCATAGATGAATCTATGATTTGCAGTTTAAGCCTATTAGAGACCTTACCTTTGGGGAGACACCATTGAAGTATGGTAACCTGCTTATCTGGATCATCATTGAGTAGGCATTCAAAATTATAGTCCATAATTTACCAAGTTTGGATGAGATATTGTACATTTATATTTCATCCGTTGAAACAACATGCCAGTGTTCCAAGTTGGTTTTGAGTTCAGTCAGGCTGATCATTGGAAAATTTTCCCCTTATGCGCCTCCCATTCAGTCTGTTAAACTCCTCCTATGTATTGATTACCTCTAGACCCTTGTCCATGAATTCCTTGTTTCCATCAATAATGACTACCCACCCATCACATTCCATCCATTCATTCTTTCTCTAAAGGATACCAAATTCTGAAAGTTCCTTCTCAGCATTCGTTGGATAGAGGAAATATGATACCCTTGCAGGGGGTTCTAGATCCTTAGAATAGATTCTCTCCACCTATTTGGGAACCCTCGGAGGGAGCCTGGATTTCAAGAGAATTTGGTAACGGTAGGGCTTGGAAATAAAGAATAGTCTTTTTTTTTCTAGGCCTCCGAGAATGTTAAATCAGCCCCTCTGCGTCGATGAGGGTTTTCTTCCCCTTCTTAGAAGAGGATCTTATATATTCATCCACAATGTCCACTTATTTGGGCTCAATGTGGGAGTCAGAATTAGAAGCCCTATCTTCTTGAGAATCGTCCATATCATCCCCTTTCTCAACCGCTTGATACTCTTCATTCCCCAACACTATAAGACGATTCTGAGATTTTATAACCGTATCTCCAGATTTCACCATATTAGCATAGGAAGGATTAGCTGGAAGGATCTACCCCGGCAAATATGAGCCTCAAGTCTGTACAATACTGTGACCCATAAATTGCGGTTGTTTATTAGTGTCCTCCCAGAGCGAACATTGAAGATTTTAACCCATACCCTAATTCTTACAATAATCAATGCATGCATGAATAATATTGGCAGAACTAGAGGAGACCAGCTGGTTGGACAAAGTAGGGTCCAAGGGAGGGACCCTCACCTCAACGTCGGTATTCAACTCTTGAACCTCACTGACTAGCACAACCTCCCCTAAACTGCTTGGCAGAGGGTTGACACCCAAATCGCACCACAAACAGGCAAAGACATTGGAGACCCTCGGCTCTAATACCTTAGTATTATAACCCTTCATAGAGATTGAAGATATCCCCACCTCCGGAACCAACAGCACCTCCACAGTACGATCCAACTTCAACGAACCAGCCCTGCGCACCTCCTCGAACCTGCCCGAATCGACCACAAACTGGGCAGCGGATTCTTCGTTAGGCTCTCTCCCAAGTGGTTGTCTTAGGATAGAATCGTGCCCTTATCGTGGCCTACGTCCGTGAAAACAAGATGAAAACAAGTGGCCTAACGGTTGATAGTTCATGCAAAATACAGGCCAGGATTCAAATATCACCGGTTGCTTCCATATGAATTCCTCTCCAACCACAATCCAAATCCAGTCTACTGGAGGCGTGGAAACATAATCTTCGATACAAATACGAGGATATATCAGGTGGAAAATAGCTTTAGTTCTACTGTCAGAACACAAATACTGGCCTACCATATTTTCTAGCATACTATGAATCAACAGATTTTGGAATGGCAAAGGAAAATCAGTAAATATACCCATATAGCCCAAGTAGGCACATCGCGGTTCATTCTAAGCTCAAAAGACCACCAAAGGAGGTAGAAGAAGAATCCATTGAGGGCTCGCGGAGCACTGGACTAGGCACAGTTAAGGTCATCCTCCGAAGAAAAACGGATCATCAAGTGTCGCCTATCAAGAAGCCCAACCACCGCATGTTCTTGAAGTCCCCAAGACTCCGAAACGAAGTGATCAAAGATGTAAAATGAAGGGTGGTGTTTCCTGAAACGTATTACTAGCATTAGCCTACGATGATCTGAGGCTTCAGTGAATTCCTTCATCGAAATCGCCAAATGCGGAGAGCCATTGAAGAGGTCAGGAACATTAGGTCCATGGGGAATCACTGGAAATGGATGGAGGGTATCAGGGTTAGCGAATAGAGAAAAGGGGCGGGGCCTTGAAGAGGAAGGATGAAGAGGGTCAGCATCCCCTCCCTCTACAAGTGAGGGAGGGGCTAGAGCCATGGTCATATCTTATATTATGCTCATTCACATTAAATTTATCTTGTACCATTATGATAATTTTGTGCTCAGCAATGTTATTAAATTTTTAATTCTTATTTTTAGGCATATTAAGAATTTGAGATAACATTTTTTCCCCAGTAAAAAATGAATGATATTATGAAAGCTATGTGTATAAGGGTTTCATGTTGTTGATGATAAATCCTTCATGTGTAATAAGAAAACTGTGTATAGTGTGAAAATTGGCACTTAAATATATAGGTAATATTATTTAAGAGTATGTTTTGATTATCTAAAAATCTAAACCAAATTTTTCCATGGATATATAATTTATCCAATATTTTTTAAGATTCTGTATGTTTTAGATCACAAAAATTTGTTCACATTTATTTTTATCAAATCCATAAATTTATGTATTATGTCTCTATAACTATATGTAATATTTTGGGTATGGGGATTATGTAATGGAGGCCTTGAAAGACCCCGAGGTTGAATTTTTCAATGGCTAGGAATATATTTTTTACTCCCACCAATCCTACCAAAAAAATATAAAACAAAGGGTTTTTCACATCGCCCAAGCGGACTCTAGAGTTCATAGTGATTTAAAGATCTAGATAATATTCACTACTCACTAATTCAACTCCAAATGTACTTTTTCACCAAAAAAAAATCAATTTTGATTTAGAAATTCTAATTCATTATCCACAAGGAATGAAGAATAATGAAATACCATTCCAATAAAAGACTGAAGAGCCTGAGATGGATATTTCTACAAATATATCAATAGAGAGGATACCAAATTGAATACCTTATTAAGTGTTTTACTCCCTTATGAGATTCATAATATAAAACATTAACAAAATATTAAATCAAACTATATGATGTTAAATAATCAGATATATGAAACCATGTAAAATGTAACCATATTAAAAAAAACCTTGAACCATCATTTCAAAATAACCTAAGAAGGTTTTATTTCCTTTTATAATAAAATAAGGTTTTATAAAAACCCATTTCAAGAAAACATTTGAAAAATATAAAAAATTTCAAATAAACATCAACTTAGATTCCATTTCATTAAAACTATTTTCCACGTAGAACCACACATATCAAAAATATTCACTTTTTCCTAAAGTAACAAAACTTTACGAAATTTACCCCATTCAGAAAAAATTCTGAATTACACCAATCTTGGAACCCATTAAATTCCTTCCTTGAAAACTATTGAAACCTAATGTAATTTATTCTACTAAATAATTCATTTGGTAGTTCAAAAAACATTTACAAATTAATCCTTAGAATTCAAAACATGTTATTTAGAAACATGTTTCATTTAAAAGAACAAAAAATACTTTAAAATGTTATCAAACATTACTTAAAAGCATAATTTATTCAACATATTTTTCAAAAACGACCCTCATCATATATAATAGGGTAAAATTGTTAAAGGATGGAAACAATAAAAAATCATAAATTTATCTATTTCATAGGGTTTGGTCCCATGTATTTTCATGTCATGTTTATATCATTTTATGTGCACTATATGTTTTATAAAATGAACTTCATGGATGGTGTATGGTTTCAAAAATCATGAATCCTATCTATAAACCCTATGGATTTCCTATAATTTCATATCAAAAATATTTTTTCACTCAAAAATATCCTAGGGTATTCCCAAAAAATAAGTGTAGAAACACACCGTATAAAAATATCTTAAGAATACAAAATTTTAAAAATCAAATTAAAAATTATATTCCTAACCACACATTGAATCTCAAGATATCAAACAATGAATACCTGGCCAAGAACACCCCTACACACACCAATAGAGATCCAATGAAACTAAGACCAATCAATATATATCCGTAACTAAAAATAGAGTTCATTGATATGATTTTGTAATGTACTAACACTGGATGACAAAACATGTCACATGAGCTGGTCACCAACAACACATATGTGCATTCACGAATACCCGGGAAAGGAAAAAAGAAACAATGTATCACAACTGAATGTGTGGGAATGATTTCACCCTTAATATAATCCATAATCAATAATAATTATAATAAGTATCATGACATGAGGTATCCATTCATCTGATGACCATGTACAAATAAATGAGAATCTATATGAGTAAATGTATTCCAATCATTAAAAAAGAATAAATAGAACCAATTTTTTTTTCAATAAAATCACAAATGAAACCATTTTAATAAAATTCACATAAAAAGTAAAACAAGGAAAAAAGATAAAGATAAAATTAAGAATTTGGAAAGTCTAATACACTACATGACCCAAAAGGTCTAATGAGCCCTGTTGAAAAACCCTACCATCTCTATAAGAATCCTAAATTAATTCCATCACCCAAATATCTACCACATCCCAAAATATGGATAAACATGACATCCTATAAACCATAAACTACAACTTACCACAAACATGAGGACAAAATACCCACCAATGTGTATATGTTGGGTGTAATCCAATGGATGGAAAAGATGCCACCATAATTCCCATACATTCCGTTTCATTGAAGAATACAATTATAGTATTATGAAATTAATAATAATATAGGTTTTAATTTACATTATTCAGAACAAAAAGAAACACACAAGACCTCATATAATTTCTAACAACACGCCCTATTTAAAACATGACCCGAGTAGGCTATTTCAGGTTAATTTCATTTCAAAAAACCATCATTACCTTCTTAAAACCGATTACATTTCAAAGAAAAAGATGTTAAACATTATCCTTTAATTTTGGATATAACTTTTGAAAACATATCATCACATGATTTAAATCATTTTCAAATTAATCATTTCCCATGACATGCATTTAAATCAACACCTTATTTCTACTTTTAAAAAGGAAACACAAACAGGAACACACATTCAATATGTGTGTAACCTTGAAAAATAATAATAAATGAAAATTCATAAAGAGTCTAGAATAAATAACAATTAAAACACATGGAAATTATAACAACAATAATGACCATACATCAATAACTTAGGAATCAAACTACTCTCAAGGAAATAAGTAATAAAGTAATATACCAATACATATTAAATAGAAATATTATTGGATATATAGTATGAGGAAACAACAAAGGGACTTATCGAGGAAATAAATTTTGTGAAAAAGTGGACCTGATTAGAGGCAGGTTACAATCACATATCTCTTCCCTATATCACTCTTAACTGATCACATGAGTGATAATCCTCTCAAGAGATCATGAAATTCACCTATGGACTTTTATCTAGTTAAAAAATCTCAACTAGAATATATAATTTCCATTAACTCCCCACAAAGTATTCGAGTTCCCCTCATGACATGTATAAATAAGTTGGAATACTATAAAACCAATTTCAATCACACAAAAAACCTAAATCCCAGAAGAAATATATTGTGATAATTGAATACATTCCACCTACAACACAAACTATTTAATAATGATCCAATATATAAACCCACATATTGGTGAATCACAATTCATATTACTATAACCCATGAACAAAAGCATAAACAATGGACCATAACGGAGATAAATTATGGTGTAAAAATAAATTGATAAATAACATTTTATCATGGTTCCAAATAAGTCTTATATTTTAAAATTCAATAATTACATATTTTGTAACCCTTTATAAACAAATTTAAAAATTTATGTTCATTACAAGAGAAATAAACACTATTACCAAGGAATAATAATGAAATTAACCAAAGGAAATCACTATGAAAATCGAAAAATAAAAATATACATTTGAAAACAAGATTGAATCTTTCAATCAAAGAAGAGAATATAAAAATATGGAAACCCATTTATAAAACAATTAATAATATTTTAAAATACTGGATCACTCCTCAAAATAAGGAAACCCCTTCAAATAATATAAAATAGAACTTTATAAATTATTATTGGCCTAAATCACCAAGAACCAATAATTATTCTTACACTAACCCATCAATATAATTTTTTTATATTCCATGAATGCCTAAAATACCATTTCGAAACTAATGTTCCTATAAACTAATGAATTTCTAAATGTTTTTAAAGGAAAACAAAAAATAGGGAGAACATTTCATAACATAAATTGGCTATCATAAAAATCATTATTTTAGTGTAATATAATTTTAAATAATCAAGATACTGAGGATTTATTTATTAAAAGTTAATTCAATGGAAACAGATACCTCAACAAGTGTAACCATTTTGACTTTGATGGGAACTCTAAAATTGGCGTTAGGTGGTGGATTACAACCCTTTAAAATAAAATCACCAAATTATAAAACCCTAAATAATAATATTTTCCCCCAATGTGCAGGAGATGGTATTCAAGGACCAATTTTTTAGGATTTGGATTACACGTGTTTTTGGACATTTGAATATTTATACAAAAACTTATAACCTATTGTTCATTGTTCTTCATGAATTTAAATTAATAATATCTTAGAGTATATACAACATTTATATGTCATAAATGATCCCTACAATGATGAGAGCCTTGAAATTAAATGGTGATATTCATTAATATAGTTGTATGTTCAGTTGAAATACTATTATGCGACACATAGAATGGTGGCTGTTAGTTTCAATTACTTATAAAAAGATGAGACTTCTTCTAATAAATATATCCCTTAGTAATCTCCATGATAGAAGATTATGATAATAGACCCTCCTACAATAATTCCTCATATTTATATGCCATCAAATATTCTAATATTTGAGCCATCACAATGGAACATAGACATTAAGATTATTATTATTGATTTTCAAGACATAGGTACATTAATGAACTAGACAAATCTATGACATCATAAGGTCATGGGAAGTAGGGAATATTAGGTGAGTTATAAATATCATTTTATTAATTTTGATATTGAGGAAGTAGATTTATATTCCATATTAAATGAATTTTTTATCTCATCCCTTTGATTGAAATGGAACCATCATGTTAAATTTTATGTCCATGGTCTAACAACAAGTTTATTTCAGATAGTCAAATAAATATGTATCAAGAATATTGGTTTCTGAAATTAGTGTGTAACCTTCTTGATGATGTATTTTGATAAGTGGGTTATATTATATAGTAATAATTCATGTGAGGTTTTCTATGTTTTGACATTAATTTTTTTTCTTGGGTTCCTTATGTAACACCCCGACCCTAGTTACCTAGAGTCGGTGCATTATTACATAACATTGTCATGATAACAAAAGGTCAAGTCTTGAAAGACTGATTAGTTTAGTATCCTTGGAATCAATAGATATATTCATAAAGTTTACATTACATTATAAAGTGGAAAACTAAAACAACATATTGTGTCCATAGACCATACTCATATCCTCATACGATCCCTGCAGATCATTCATAAAATACTTCTTCACATCCTCGGAAAAATAAAACATAGAAAGGGGTGAGCTCAAATGCCCAGTAAGGATAACAATATTGAGGAAACATTCATCAATAAGAATAAACATTTAAGTCAATGTATAACTAAAACAAAAGCCTTTTAAACATGAACTTCAGTATAATATGACAAAGATAAAATGAAATAATTCCATTAACTTATTCACATGGATATTCTAATAGTCGAATAATCATATTCAATGTCAATAACCACTTTCATAATGATGTAATGCATAATGATAGACTATCATAACCACATAGTCAAGGCCTCATGATATGACTAAAAAAAGATATTGTCAAGGCCTTGTGCCAAGACACTAGTTTGTCTCATGAGACCTACTGATGCATCAAGGAGCTATATCGGGCTCCACCCATCACATATTAAGTCCAATGCATTCCTAATATGAACAGGTCTAAACATAACAAAAACATTCATATTAAAACTAGCATATAAAATTTCAATACTTTCTCCATAAACCATGAATGGTATAAAAATAACACATCCACAGTCAAAAATATCACAAAACCTTCAATACTATATGGATGTTTTGTATCCTTACAAATCAACTTCAAATAATCTTAAAATCCATCAAAGGATGTTCACATAGATGAAATAAAAACTATTTGAGAGAAATATATCTTTTTCTAAATAATTTAAAATACCCATAATCAAATGATTTACTTTGAAAATATTCTTATAATATTGTAAGGGAAGCATTGAAGAATTTTTAATGGTGGAAAATGGATGCACCCACCGAATAAGTTAAACAAAAGTCATTCTTACCTTAATTCTGTCGAAAAGGTTAAAATGGACCTTGTTTGGAAAAGGACGAAAAGATTCATTTATAAACATCTTATAAAAATTCAAACAATGGTATAAATGACATTAACCCATATTCTATAAAATATAATGAATGTTTTGAAAAAAAAATTTATGAAACATGGATGTGGATTATAAAGAGGTCCCAATAGATAATTACGTATAAACAACCTCAGATAATGAAGAGATTGTGAAATAAACACTTACCATGTAGTTTTCCTTGTTTGAGTGTGGTTTAACCTCATGTATAATGGTAAAAATAATTGTTATTATATTATAAAATAATCATATACATTAATATGATATCATATATGATCTTATACCGTTGGTTTTATAATAATATCTTAGTATTATCATCATTTTGGGTGTTATCTTACTCATTTTATTTAATATGTTTTGATTCATAAGTCATGTTTATTATGGATAAGTTGTATCTTATTCATGTCTAGAATTATATTAAGTCCCCAAATATTATTTTTGATCATAATAATTAAATTTATTCTTGAATCGATATGATGCGGATTGAATCTCATCGGGTTCGTGGAGACGGTTGTCCGTACGTACGCACGAGCGACAATATCATTCGTTTGATATTAAAATAAAATATAATTGGAAGATATATATAATATATATAGTCCTTATAATGTTATATTTATTATTTACACCAATTACATATCATTATTATAACCATCAAAATAATAATGTATTGAATAACAATTACACCATGACGTGGAGATGGTAAGCCGTACGTACGCACGTATGGTGACATGTCATGGAGGGGATGAATATAATACTGAATATGGTTGTACCATATTTATAAAAAAGTCACAGTATATAGGAGATATAGGAGTATTTATTTTATAATTGAAATAACAATGAATGAAGAGGTTGAAGAAGAAAGGAACTTGAAAGAGGGTGGTGAAAATATTACCTCTTCTTCGGGTTCTTCCTTTTGATTTGATCAAAATGACTAATTAGGTTGGTTTTATTATCAAACTAAGGCCTATAAGTTGAATTGAGAGAATTTGAGAGAATATTTGGGCAGGTGTTGGCCGAACCAAAAGGCTTTGAAGGTGTGAAGTATTGGTTAGAATTTGTATCTTTTTATAAAGGGGAAGAGCGGCTCTTTAGGAAAAACATAAAGTATTATTTTATAATAAATTCATATTCGGATTCTAAAGGCTCAAAGCTATATTATTCAATGTCTAAGGTGGGGATAGGTCGAAAACAACTCAACCAATAGGTTTTAGACTGGTTTGTGTAACTTTATTAACCTTATCAATTAGATTTAACTCTTAGTTAATTAGTTTGACACTTACCATGTCCCTTTATATATTTATATAATATAGTTAATAAACATACAATAACATTTCAAGAGACCCCATAGTGGTCCATTAATGATACACCTATCATGATATAAGTACTTTTTTTGAACCATTGATTTTTAGGAATAGAATATCAATTATTTATTTAATATTTGTTTTAAAAACTCTTTCATGTCAATTTTGACACTATTTGGTATTTGATTTTTTTGAAATTCATAAAATCATGATTACTTCGAAAAAACATAATAAAATCAATAATAACATGTTATATTAACATATAAAATTAGTTTAATTCATAAAAAGTCTCGAATTACATTTATTTTGATATTTATAATATCAATTATTTTATTATTTCATTAATTAGTTATGACTGCATCACCATTGTGTCATAAATAAAATAAATTATATAATGTATAAAATTTATAAATAAAATACCATCATTTAGGAAATCATTTTATCTTTCTAATTAATATTTATAATCCAATTTATCTTATGTATAACCCTATATTAAAATGTTTTAGTAATTTAATGTTGATTTTAACTCTTTTAACTCTTCTTGGAATTAAATAATAATAAATGTCCTAATCTTATCCAAGAATTTCTAAATGATAATATTTTAAACCTAAGGTTTTATTAGGTCGAGATAAACTTGTCCAATAGAATTAGGACATGTGTTAGGGTAATATGAATATCATTTTTAACCTTAATTACTCTATTTACTTTTAACCGTGGTCAATAAAAGTAAAAAGTTAATATTCACCAAAACATATTTTAATCCTATTGAACCAAATTTTACTCCTTTTTATTAACCATATCTATTAGATTTTCAAAATTACACTCACATAAGTGGTAAATTATGTTTTATGTGAAGTTTCAAATTCTCCTATGAGGTGGGTAAAAGACGATGAAAGTTCAATAAAATTTTTATATATCTAAAATTATTCTAAATATAATCCAATTAATTTCATTGAACTTATATAGGTATTATGTATCTATTTAAACCTTAATTAAATTTAAATAAAATAAATAATTATTAGAGTTAATATTTTGTTTTAAACTATAACTCAGTGTTTTTCACTATTCATCAAAAATAGAATGTTTTCAGAAATATACCAAAATTTCACACTAGACTAATTTAGATATTCCAAATCCAAAATGAAGTCCATATTGAATGATAAAATGTATAAAATTTAAAAAATTGGGTATTACTATAAATAACAGCTATTTTGATTTTTTGTGGTGTGTGTTAGAACTCAAAGTTGTGTACAACACACGCTACTGTATTATTCAAAGAGAAGTGTATCGTGCATGCTTGGGGTGTTACATTCTCCCCTCCTTCAAATAATTTCCTCATCGAAATTTCTAGAATTCTACCGCATGAAATAACTCGGGTGATTCTTCATTATATGTTCCTTGGGATCCCACGTTGCCTCTTCCATTTTATGGTTTCTCCATAAAACATCTACCAGAAAAGTCGTCCGATTTCTCGGCACTTTTTCTCTAGTATCAAGAATCCTGAAGGGATCTTCCCAAAAAGATATATTGGGTTCTAGTTATAATTCCCAATAAGTGAGTACATGAAATGGTTGAAGCATGTATTTTCTCAACAATGATACGTGGAACACATCATGAACTTGGGAGAGACAAGGCGGCTCTTCCAAATGGAAAGATACATCCCCAATTAGTTCTAGAATTTCAAATGGTCCTATGTACCTAGGACTCAATTTACCATTCTTGCTAAAAATTATAACTCCCTTCCATGGAGATACCTTCAAAAACATAATCTCCTACATGAAATTCCTACTCCTTCCTTCGGTTGTCAGCATAGCTCTTCTACCTACTTTGATCTGCTTTGATGTGGTTTTGGATTACCTTCACCTTCACCATCGGTTCCTCAAATTGTTCTGGGCCTACAAGTTTTCTTTCACCAACTTCATCCCAACATGTTGGTGTGCGACATCTCTTCCCATAAAACGCTTCATATGGTTCCATCGAAGCTATTGTTATAGGAAAATTCTATCAGAGGTAAATATTTATCCCACATGACCTGAAAGTATAGTGATAAAGATTTCAACATGTCTTCTAGGGTTTGAAGAGTCCGTTCTAATTGATTATCCGTTAGAGGGGGGTAGGCAGTGCTCAAACGAAGTTCTGTATCCATGGCCTACGGAATACTCTTCCAGAATCTTGATGTAAAACATGGATCATGATCAGAAAAAATTGATAGGGGTACTCCATGAAGTCTCACAACTTCATTAATATATAGTCTTGGTAGATGTTCAAGTGGTAGATCTTCCGATATAGAAAGAAAATGTGCTGACTTGGTAAGATGATCAACAATGACCCATATTGCATTGTACTTTCTAGGAGTCTTTCATAGTCCAATGAAAAAATCCATCGTGATATTATCCCATTTCCACTCAAGTATGGGAAGTGTTTTCATGACTCCTCCAGGCTATTTCCTTCCATCTTTCACTTATTGAGAAACCATATATCTTGACAAGAAATCTAAAATTTCCATCTTCATGTTGTCCTACCAAAAATGTTCCTTCAAATATCTATACATTTTTTTTCTCCTAGGGTGTATAGGGAAATTGGAACTATGATTATCATCCAACAATTACCTTTTTAGATAAGTTATATCGGGAACAAAGTCTCCTCCTAAATTTCAAAATTCCATCTTCATAAACAATGTCACTCAACCTAACATCATTCACACATTTAATCTTATTTTGAAATTCATTATCATCGGTCTGATAACTCTTTGTCATTTCTAGTAAAGATGATTTGGAAACCATTTGAAAAATCACTGATGTTTCACCTTCCATGGTTATTCCCATATCCAAATTTACTAGATCCTTGAAAATATGATCCCTCTCAACTCTCATCTTGTTCAAAACTCCATGATCTTTTCTACTCAAAGCATCTTTTTCCTTATTTTACTTCCCTGGGTGGTAGTGTATCATGCAATCATAATCCTTAATTAGTTCAAGCCATCACCTTTTCCTCGTGTTGATTTCATTCTATGAGAAAATATACTTCAAACTCTTGTGATCTGTAAAAATATCACACTTTTCACCATAGAGAATCTCCATATCTTCAAAGAAAATATTACAGCAGCAAAATCATGATCATGAGTAGGATTGTTTTTCTCATGAAATTTCAGCTGTCTTGATGCATAGGCAATAACCCTATCATTTTGTATAAGGACACAACCAAGTCCTTTCTATGATGCATCACTATAAATAACGAACTCATCATTCCCCGATGGTAGAGTCGATATAAGATAACTAACTAATCTTCTTCTTAGTTCTTCAAAACATTCTTCACACTCTTTTTTCCAAAAAAAATTTAACCCCTTTATATGTGAGCTTTGTTAATGGGTTATCCAACCAGGCAATATTCTGGACGAAATATCGATAATAACCTGATAAACCAATAAAACTATGTACCTCGGTTATACTCGTTGGTGCTGGACATTCTTGGATTGCTCTTGTTTTAAAAGGATCATCAGTGATTCCATCCTTAGAGACTATATAGCCATGAAAATAAATATCTTGAATCCAGATTTCACACTTGCTAATCTTCCCATATAATTCATGTATTCTACGAGTCTTCAAGATAATGCGGAATAGATTTTCATGATCTTAGTAGCTTTTGGAGTATACCAAGATATCATCGATAAATTTCACTACAAATTCATCGGGATATTCCATGAAAACTCTATTCATTAGATCATGAAAGAAGAGGGTGCATTACTCATCCCAAAATGCATTACAGTAAACTCGTAATGCCCATACCTGGTTCGAAATTATGTCTTCCGAATGTCTTGCATATTCACACACAACCGATTGTATGCAGATCGAAGGTCATTATTTGAAAATTATCGAGCTCCATGTATTTGGTTAAATAAATCATCAGTTCAAGGTAGGGTATACTTGTTCTTTATTGTTATAGCATTTATTTCCCTATAGTCGATACATAACCTCATAAATCCATCTTTCTTCTTAACAAAAAGGACAACGGATCCTCATGGAGAAACCCTAGTGCGAATAAATCCTTTATTACTCAATTCCTCTAGTTCTTTCTTTAGTTCCACTAATTCCACAGTGGCCATTCAATAAGGGGTCTTTGATATAGGCCTTGAACCTGGAATTAAATAAATTGAAAAGTCAATTTCTCATTCTAGAGGATGTTCAGGTAAATCTTCTAGAAACACATCAACATATTCTCTCACAATAGGTTCATCCTCTATTTGGGAATTACTTTCCTCACCCACAGTAATTTCATTCTCTTCCTCCCCAATAATTGAATTTAGTTGAGCTACTGGGGGTGGATCTAGATAAGAATTAGCTGGGGATGATTCTGCTCTAAAGAAAATGTGTTCCTTATAATCATCATCAAAAATAGTAACCTCCTTCTTCTTACAATAAATCATCACAACACCGTCCGAAAGCCAATCCATACCGAGGATTATATCAAATTCAATCTTGGGTATGTCGATGGGATCATCTGATAAAGAACATTTATGTGCTCTAATGGGAACTGATTCACAGAACATTGCTGGAATGATACTTCCATTAATAGTTTTAACTGAAAACTCCATTATTAAATCAAATTGGAAATTTCTAATTTTCATAGAAAAATGGGATGATATAAAACAATGTGATGATCCAGAATCAAATAATGCTTTTAATAAACTTGAGGAAACCATTAAATTACCTACCACCACATATTTCGGAGCGTATACCTCAACATTAGTGATAGCATAATCTTGGCCTTGATCCCTTGGCCTTTTCTGAGGTAATTTACCCTTACTATTAGGACATTCATTTTCATAATTTACCATCTACCTGCAGTTATAGTAGTGAACATCAGTAACTTCTTAAATCCCCATGAAATCATAATCATGGTGGCCTTTTTCACCACATTTGTAACAGAATCCCATTCCTTTCAAGAAAGTACTGTGGTGTTTCTTCCCACATTTACTTCAGGATAGATATTCAACTTTTCCCATCTTCACCTTATTTCCATTATCAGAGTGATCATCAGATCTCTTCTTCTCTTTCTTTTCTTTAAATTCAGAAGACTTAGAGAATTCTTTTTCTATCTTGATAACACATGAGACAATGTCTTCGTACAACGAGAATGATTGTAAGAATAATTCTCAATGAAGAAATGGTTTTAACCCATAAAATAAATGATCAATATTACTCCTCGGGTTACATATATAATCTGTTTTATGCCTCTCTAACCTTGTAAAGTAAGCTTCATACTTTACGACATTATCATCCTCCTTTTTACTCAGACTCAAAAATTTCCTTTCTATATCTGCTTGATGGCCATGAGGAAAGTGTTTTTCTAAAAAAGTATCTTTAAACACCCTCCCTTCCATATTTCATACTTCATCAACTTCCTTCATATTTTGAATCAATTACCACCATTGATCAGCATCTCCCGTGTGGCGGTAAACTGCCATGAAAACTTTTTCCCTTTCACTACTCCCCAAGGCCTGAAATATTTTATCTATGGAACTTATCCATTGCTCAGCTACCAATGGATTTGGACTCTCATTGAATGTTGGTGTATTTTGCCTCATGAAGTGATCTAACATTGACCCTCTATATTGCAGATCAGTGTGCTCCATACGGGTAAGGTTATTATTCATTACCTGAGTGAGTTGACCCAGTATGGTGATTAGCTAATCAGAACCAGTTGCATCACCAACTCCACAATAATTATCTTAAGAAGGAGGGTAGTCTCAACATGGAGTGCGTGCATTGATACGGTTTCCATTTCATCCACTAGGCACCATTTCTAAACAAGGGCATACAATAGATTAGTTTTTGAAGAAAAATACATAATTCCATACATGTAAAACACTTAACATAAAGTGAACTATTTATAGATATAATCCATAATCATATAAATTTTTTTTGAGGATTTTATATACTGATAAACCCTTAATAATGGGTTTTAAAGAAAATCAAAATTATCCTAAGCATATCCCCTGGATGTGTCGTAACCAAGAGTGCAACAAAGCCCGTTGTTGTGCACCAGTTCCCATTAGAGTCTAGCTTAAAGCAGTGTTTTCAGGTTTTACCCCTAGGTACATCAGTACCAGAGCTGCCTCTACCTGCTCTTATCCATACAGGGATGCATTTCTCCAAAAACTCACAGAATCTATAAAATACCAATATTCTAGGAAGTTCTTCTATACTAATCCTCAAAGTTCATCTTAGGTCTACATGCTCTAATAAAAGTTCATATAAATCTAGCTTCCAAGGTTTGAACTAAACTTCCTCTGATACCAACTATAACGCCCAAACCCCAGTTAACTAGAGTTGGTGCATTATTACATAACATTTTCATGATCACAAAAGATCATGTCTCGAAATACCGATTAGTTTAGTAGCCTTGGAATCACTAGATACATTCATAAAGATTACATTACATCATAAAGTGAAAAAATACAACAACATATTGTCTCCATAGAGCAAAATCATATCCTCATACTATCCCTATAGGTCATTCATAAAGCACTTCTTCACATCCTTGGAAAAATAAAACATAGAATGGGGTAAGGTGAAATGCTTAGTAAGGATAACAATATAGAGAAAACATTTATAAATAAGAATAAAAATTTATGGTAATGTATAACTAAAATAAAATCCTTTTAAACTAGAACTTCAGCATAATATGTCAAAGATAAAATGAAATAATGCCACTTACATATTCACATGGATATTCTATTAGTCGAATAATCACATGCAAAATCAATAACCACATTCATAATGATGGAATTCATAATTCCAGACTATAATAACCACATAGTCAAGGCCTCATGCCAAGAATACAAATAATATTTTTTCAGGGCTTTGTGCCAAGACACCAGTTTTTCTCATGAGACCTAACGATGCATCATGGAGCTATAGCAGGCTCCACCTGTCACTTATTAAGTCCAATGAATTCCTCATATGAACAGGTCTAAACATAACATAAACATTTGTATTAAAACTAGCATACTAAATTTCAATACATTCTCAATAAACCATGAATGGAATAATAATAAAATATCCATAGTCAAACATATCACAAAACCTTTAATACTATATGGATGTTTTGTATCACAATAAATCAACATCATATAAGATTAAAATCAATCAAAAGATGTTGACATATATGAAATCCAATTTTTTTGAGAGAAATATATCTTTTTAAAAATCATTTAAAAGTCACATAATAAAAACAATTTCTTTGAAAATATTCTTATAAGCTTATAAGGGAAGCATTGATGATTTTATAATGGTGGAAAATAGCCACCCCCACTGTATAAGTTAAAAAAAGGCATTCTTACCTTAATTATGTCGAAAAGGTTAAAAAGGACATTGTTTGGAAAATGACGAAAAGATTCCTTTATAAACATCTTATAAAAAGTCAAGAACGTGTATAAATGACATTAACCCATATTCTGTAAAATAGTAAGAATGTTTTGAAATACATTTTTAATAAACATGGATTTGGATGATGAAGATGTCCCAGTAGATAATTACGTATAAACAACCTTGGATAATGAAGAGATTGTGAAATAACCCCTTACCTTGTACTTTTTCTTGGTTAAGGGTAGGTTAAACTCCTATATAATGGTGAAATAATTTTTATTAAATTATTCAAGAATCATATATATTAATATTATGTCATATATTATCATTTATCATTTCTGTGTTAATAATATCTTAGTATTATTGTCGTTTCTGGTGTTAACTTACTCATTTTATTTTATATGATTTGTTACATAAGACATGTTTTTTAGGGATAGGTTGTATCTTATTAATGTTAAGAATTATATTAAGTCATTAAACATTATCTTTAATCATTAAAATGAAATTTTGTCTTGAATGGATATGATGGGGAATGAATCTCATCGCGTTCGTGGAGACGGTAGTCTGTACATATGAACGAGTGACAATATCATTATTTGGATATTAAAAGAACATATAATTGAATGGTATATCATATATACATAATCATTATCATGTTATATTTATTATTTACATCAATTACACATCATTATTACAACCATCCAAATAATAATGTATTTAATAACAATTGCACCACGACGTGGAGACGGTAAGCCGTACGTACGCACGTATGGTGACATGTCATTCAAGGGATTGATAGAATACTGAATATGGTTTTACCATATTTATAATAACATCACATTATTTAGGATATACTGGGGTAATTATTTTAGAATCTAAATAACAATGAATGAAGAAGTTGAAGAAGAAAGGAACGTGAAAGAGGGTGGTGAAAATATTACCTCTTCTTCGGGTTCTTCTTTTTGATTTGATCAATAAGACATCGGAGGTTGGATTTATGATCAAAATAATGCCTCTAGGTTGAATTTATGGAAGTTGAGAAAATTCTTGGGCAGGGTTTTTCCGATCCAAAAGGCTTTGATGGTGTGAAATTTTTTTAGAAGGGGTGTCCTTTTATAAGGCGAAGGAGGGGCTCTTTAGGAAAAACTTAATGCATCATTTTATAATAAATTAATATTCGGTTTATAATAGCTCAAAAGGGGATAATTCAAATTCTAAGGTGGCTATAGGTCTAAAGAAACTCAACCAATTGGTTTTAGACAGGTTTTGGTCACTTTATTAACCTTATACTTTAGTTTTAACTCTTGGTTAATTAGTTTGACACTTACCATGTCACTTTGTATTTTTATATTATATATTTAATAAACATACTATAAACTTCCAAGAGACCCCAAAGTGGTCCATTAATGATCCTAATATCATGATTAAAGTACTTTGGCCAAACAATAGATTTTTAAGAATAGAATATCAATTAATAATTTAATATTTGATTTAAAAACTCTTTTATGTCAATTTTGAGACTATTTGTTATTTGATTTTTGTGAAAATCATAACAGAATGATTACTTAAAAAAAATTATTCAATCAATAATAACATTTCATATTAACCTATAAAATTAGTGGAATACATTAGTAGTCTCAAAGAACATTTATTTTGATATTTATAATATCAATTATTTTAGTATTTCATTAATTAGGTAATTACTACATCCCCATTGTGTCATAAATAAATTAAATTATTTAATGTCTAAAATTTTTAAATAAAATACCATCATGTAGGAAATCGTTTTATATTTCTAATTATTATTTATAATTGAATTTATCTTTTTTATTACCCTATATTAGAAATGTTTTAGTAATTAAACATTGATTTTATCTTTTTTAATTATTTTTGGAATTAAATAATAAAAAATGTCTTAATCTAATCCAAGTGTACATAAAGGATAATATTATATTCCTAAGGTTGTTTTTGGTCGAGATACTTGTTTCAAATAGAATTATTACATGTGTTAGGGTAATATTAATATCATTTTTACCCTTAATTACCCTGTTTACTTTTAACTGTGGTAAATAATAGTAAAAAGTTACGATTCACCAAAAATTATTTTAATCTTATTGAACCACATTTTAAACCTTGATATTAATTGTGTCTCTCAGATTTTAAAATTTTCACTCACAGAAGTGGTAAAATTATGTTTTATGTGAATTTTCAAATTCTCTTAGGAGGTGGGTAAAAGACGGTGGAAGTTCAATAAAATTTTTATTTATCTAAAATTATTCAAAACTAACTCCAACGAAATCCTTTGAACATATATAAGTTTTATTTATCTATTTTTACCTTAATTAAATGTAAATAAAATAAATAATTATTTAAATAAAAATTCTGTTTTAAACTATAACTCAGTGTTTTTCAGTATACATAAAAAATTGAATGTTTTCAGAAAGATATCAAAATTTCACCCTAGGTTAATTTTGATATTCCGATTCCAATAATGAAGTCCATTTTGAATGATAAAATTTATACAATTTTAAAAAGTGGGTACTACTATTCATAACGGCTAGTTTGATTGGTTGTGGTGTGTGTTAGAACTCGAAGTTGCGTACAAAACATGCTACTATATTATTCAAAGAGAAGCGTACCGTGGAAGCATGGGGTGTTACACCATAAACCATAATTAGATATTAACAGTAGACATTAGGCATGCCCTCATAATTCCAAAAAGAAAAATTCCTAGAAGGTCACGAACTAATTATTTTTGTTGATATCATTTAATTAATTTTGAACTAAATTATAATAATAAATATTATTCTCAAGTATAAGGTATAATTTTTTTCAAAATTTATTTAACAAATATATTCACAAGTAAATAAATGATTATTTTTTAATTAATAAATAATTCATTTAATTATGTGAATAATTAATTAATTTGTATTCTCTAATCTATGAATATATTACTTATTTTATTTTCATAATATTTAATAAATATTTACATACCGACCATGAATATGATATTTAATTATGTATAAAATATTTAATTAAATATTCATTTGGGTAATTGATAAATGATTCAGAGGAAGAGCAGACCCAAACAATGAAAATATATAAATATTAATTTTCATGACGCCAAAAAAATATTTATCATTTCACTAAAAAAGAACACACCACAAAATAATAATAATAATAATAATAATAATAATAATTATAATAAATATCATGTTGTTAGACAAGGATAATTATCTTATTTAAGGGACCTTATGCAATTAAATAATATTTTAACATAAAACCTAACTGTATAAATATACTGTTATGTCAATTGTGAGGGTTAATTGAGAATGGAAAATCCTTTTGCACAATAGATTTCTCCCTAGATTCCTCCTCTAAGATTCTCAATAATGAGAGAGAATTGTTTAAGCCAAATGTAAAATCAAGAGATCAATATAAAAAACACAAGACTATTGATCCACAATGTAATCACTTGACATCACATGATTTTTGTTCAATGATAATTGGACTACATGTGGATCACCACTAGAGGGGATCTACATTGGGTCCTCCCTATACAGAAATGGGAATCCAAATAGGGTTTTAGATAATAAACATATTTATCAAATTAGGGTCCCAAAATAAGGTAATCATTATTCTGATCTAATTTAAATTAATTATAAATTTAAATTAAAAATTATATTCTCTAGGTTTTAATATTTAGTCTCAAATTTTGATACAGAAAATTATTCTGGTCAAGACATTAACATATTGTACAATTTGTGTGAGATCCATCAAATATAATAATAAAATTATGAGTCATTCTCCTATAAGATTCTTCCACTAAATATGGAACATTCTAGAGGTATCAATGGGTTCACATTTAAATTTATAATTATTTATTTTATAGTTGATCTATTATGAAAATTTCTAGTTATATTTTTCATTTCAATATTATTATTTCATTAATATCATGTTTATTTAAAATGGTTATAGTATTTTAATATTCATACTTCAAGATTCATGGTTTCTTAATGTCTTAGAAAACAGAGGGATTGATCTGAGATGTCATCTGGGTGTGAAAAAAAGATTATATCTTGTTTATTGGGTTATATTTAATGTATTCAAAGTACATAATTTGGTCACAAATTCACTATAATTGGGCACGTCATGGGTTACATGGAGCACATAGTAGTTATTACATGAATTTCACTTATTAATCACCACATGTTCCTGGATCCATCTTATAACATGGGTTTTCAGATTACACAAAATGTAGATGGCGTGTGTGTCAGGTAGTGTACATGGTATAATGATGATATTCCCCCTGACAATGTCTTCAAAGACCAAATTTCTAATCATGTGAGACTAAAATCTTTGAAAATTAATGAAACAAATGATGTGAAGTTGAAATAAATGAAGTGTAAAAAAATTAATTTCATGTATCCAATGAACAAAATAATTCAATCATTTTTTCATGATATCCCAGGAAAATAGTAATACATGACATGTACCTGGTTAGTACATGGCATGTAATACATCAAAAAAACACACTAAGGCCCCAGTTAGTTGTCCCATATGCACAAAAAATGATGAACATTACGTAAAGCTCATAAGAACACAGTGGTTATCTACCCAATAATGATAAAACTAATCTACATTAAAAGTAACTAATTTATTCATTAATACCTAATTAATCTGTTGGCCGATGATTTTTTTGACTATGTAATAATGTATTTAAAATATTAAATAAATATTAAATAAATTCTCAATAAATTTATTATAATTATTGGTATTTATTAGTTATTCCACAACATTTTACATGATTTTATTTATGATGGTTATCTCCAAGATTCATCATATGGTGATTATTATCAACTGAATTAAGTTATTATACATGTGTGTTTATCTTAATAATAAAGAATGAATTCATGTGAATTCTATCCAGAGTAATTTCTCATAATCGTTTCATTTTTCTTACCACTCATGAGCTTTGTCCATACCTATATAAGTATTGATTTAATTTAATTTAATTTATTTCATGGGTTATTAAATTATTTATTTTTAAATTAAAAAAGATTACATTCATGTCATTCTTCCCTCTTTTATTATGTAAGAACTACATCTTGAAGGTTGTTTATTTAAGTCACCTCAACAAAACTTATGGTTCTCATCACCTATTGTGAGTTATAAACATATTTAACAAAATGAGTATTAGAAGGTGTAAGAAAGTAGTTCAAAATGATATAAAGGTTAATCAAACCAAAGTGACCCAAAGGTGGATAAGGGTAATCATGAAACTCATGCCAATATGGAAAAAGTGTTTTTAGGGTCATTGTTTCATAACCCGACCCAAGATGGGGATCGAGCCGTGAGTACCCAAAGAATATCTCCATAGGCCAATGGTGGATAAATTCATTGTGTGAAAAACTCATCTCAAGGAATCCTTTTCTTATAGTACCTATATGAAAAAATCCACAAACACCCTAGTGAAACAATGAAGTTATATAGATAAAAAACTAAAAACAAAAAATACATGCATACATTTATCATAAACCAGAGTAAAAAATGTACTTAAATAGTAGATAAAGTAAAAACCCAACCTAAAAAAAGAAAAATTAGATAGTGTATGACCTACTCAAATAAAAAGGGGATTGTTGTAAAAAGTAACATTCAAAACACTCCATAATTTTGCTATTGTAAACACCTCGGTCCTTCAAGCTCACTAAGATATACCTTCCTTGAGACCTCCACAGAATCCGTAGAATAACCTATTGTCTTCCCAAGACACAAAACATGTGGTAAAATCCCATGTATGGTGAATATAATAATACATTGTAGGTTTCCTAAAAACCCAAAAGAAAACAGAGTAACCTAAAAGAGATAGTCCCCTCAACCTAGCTAGAGGGAACCCCATTGAGAGAGAAACTCCATATCAAACATCCTTGGATGTAAATGAATGGTCAACTAACTAAAAATAATCCCAAAACAATAGAGTATGTAAAACATCAACCCACATCTAAACCCAAAAAGAATCAACCTCATCCAAGCAGAGGGGGATCAACATGATGAGTAATGATCTAAAACGGATTCCTTTTCACCTTTATAAGGAGAGTGATATCATCCAACAATGTAAAGATAGAAACATGAAGCATTTGGAAAACCCCACATGTATTTTCCTACAATTGAAGGAGAGGAACAAAAATGTAGGTGTGGAAAGAGAATAATTGTATATACTCAGTCCAAAATTGCTATCCACCCAGAATATGTCAACTCCACAGGGGCTCCCAGAATCTTCTAGATATACACATATTAGACTTCATGTATCATGGGGTTCCAACCACATGGACAGAAATAGAATTATAATCAATGTATCTAATGGTTACATGAAACCAAAAGAACAAACTCTCTGATTTTATCCATTATAGATGGTTCCTATTCAAGAGATACATAATATTTGGATAAAGATACTAAGTCTATCTGTAGTGCCCATCACCAAAGGTCCTACTATTTCTAACCTTCTCCCTATTCAAGGAAAAACAAACCCATTTGGAGATGCTCTCTATTCACCACTTCCCACATATGGGGGAGAACTACTCCATATTATGCCCCATGTGCATCCTTTCTATGAGAGAGAACATAGGGACCACACCTCATAATTTCACGATATTCGAAGGATTATTACCTCCAAAACAACTTGTGATATTTTTTCCACTACTATATGGAGTGGATGGAACCTTTTTTCATGAAATGATAACTAACTCCAAAACAGTAATTACTAAAAGTTACTGTAGGGACTTTCTACTCATAATTTTACTCATCTACCGAGGGATATCCAATCTCTAGTGGATGACTTCTCCCCAATACTACTCCGAGATGCATGAGTATGACTCCGTTAGTGATGACTTGTACACTATTATGATAGATGAGTACCACTAAGTGCATATAGGACTCAATACCTGGTATGATAGAATAGTACCAATCTACCAGATTTATTAGTTTAAAATATTGACACCCTTATACGACATGGGAGATTTGACTCCTGGCCAGAGGGCCTACTCCCTCATATGATAGGAGAGGGCTAACTCTTCTGGTAATACCACATATGTAGTTCCTACACCCTGAAACGATAGGGTACTTCCAAATCTAAGAATATATAACCCGCTCCAAAAACCAATATGGGAGTACCCACTCTATATATTTGGAACATAAGGACGACCTGCACGCTCGTCCAAGAGGTGAGTATGAACTCCGTGGATAAGGGACCCTCAACCTAGTATAAAAAGTGAGTACCTAATTTATCTAGATAATGTGTATGGATGAATTTCACCCTAGTATGAATAGGTAGAACAACATATAAATACTTAAATGATTTGGGGAACCCACATTAGAAGAAATTTAGGATTTCACGTCATTGTTTTTACATTAGTTTCATGGAAAACGATGTAGAATAGAAAATAAAATATCTGGCATCAGTTTTAAATAAATCTGACTCCAAAATCATAAAAACAAATTCTTATTTCCTTCTTTGTTTTAACAAAAGATTCCAAAAACAAAAAAAAAATATTTTAGGTGTTGGTTTGATAACAAAATCATGTAGAAAAGAAAAAAATGGATATTAGTTTATGTAAAAACTGATGTCGAAAACAAAAAAAATGTTTTGTTGTCTCTTTTTATATAACTGATGAAAAAAATATTTTATAAAAATAATCTGACCAATCGGCCTCCTAAAATCCAATTTTGGTTCTGTTTTCTATCATCTCTCCTGACTCACGACAGAACCAAAGGCCACCCAACCACCTTAAGGACTCGTTTTTTTATTTCTACCATTTTAATCATGATTTATTGATCACCTGTTCTCATTATTTCATCTTCTATCTTTCTTTCTTCATTTAAATTTTTATGTTGTGTTCTGAAACATATTCACAATTGTATGTCAACTGGGTTTGAGTTTTTCGTCCATTATGATTATCTTTCATATATACAACTTTTTTTTAGTTTTTGCTATGTTTATTAATCAATAGAATTAAAAGGAGAAAATTCATATTACAAATCAATTTATCATCTTCATATCTGAATATTTTATATCTTTTTTTAAATTTTTTCAAAAAAAAATTATTCTTAGTTCAATTTTTGAATTATTGTTTCATTTTTTATGAAATTGAAAAGTAATTATTAATATTTTTGATAATTTATTTATTAATTTTATTATTTGATTAATTTATCAAATGGGGTTTTCATAAATGAATTGTTAATTTTTTTTAATTGTATTAGTATAATTATATTCCATTAGTCATATTCAAACTACTTCAACTGACATATCTCCTGATATATTTAGGTCATCTTATTAAATAGATCATTTTCTCTTTGGTTTTACTCATTTATTGTTGATAATTTATTTTTTTATTATCTAATTCATTTATATCATTTTAGTTAGATGAAATTTTTGTTATTTATTAATTTAGGAGTAAATTGATGGTTATTCCTATCATATATTTCAAATTTTTTGAATGATCGGTGATATCAATGAGAAACATTAATATTACATGAAAACATTTATAATGGTAATATGCAGATTATGTGAGATTCTAACACTGAGATTTTAAAAATTGTTTATATTCAAATAAATTCAATTTTTTAAAAATTAAAATGTTTATAAATTTGTATTGAGTGATTTTTATATTTGAACTATAATAATTATGAATACATATGTGGCTACAAATTAATATATGGTTTGAATATAAAAGGAATGATAAATTGATTTCGTTCATTTAAAATGAATTAATTGAATTATGTTTGTGTTATTGAGATATTTAATTATCTTTCTAATGGTCTATTTTTTTATTAAATGAAATAATTTTTAGTTTAAAATGACAATTCATGAATTTATATGAATTATAAACAATATTATAGGTAATTTTTTCATGTAACAAATTTCTATCATGGGTTTTATAAGAATTTATACTATTAAAAAAATTAATGTTAAGCTAAGGGAATTATGTTACAAGACATTGTGATTGGATGTTTCTATTACTAATGGTGTGTTATTTTTGATTCAATAACTCTCTAAAACCATTATTTTGAAAATAAAATTGTTGTAAAAAATGAACTTAATATAAAATAAATCTAGTATTAGTTTATTGTATGTTTTTAAGTTTAAAATTTATTTGTTTATATATATATATATATTTAAACATTTATATTTATTAATATATAACTAATTATATTATGATCTGAGGTATTCAATGGATCACTATTGGATTAATTAATGGAGAACCAATATTGAATATTTAAAAGGATTTGATGATTTCTTAGAATTTTTAAAATAAAATATTTATAACATATATTTTATTTTTTCTCAATATATGATGTATTTTAATATGATAAATCTAAATTATATATAAATAAGGGATTACCTAATTTTATGTGGTATAGCGTTAATTATAAAAGTTGGATATTGCACTGTGAATGAATTGAGAATTCAACATCAAATGTGGTTGGAGATATTCCTATGGATTAAAAGGATGATATTGAATAATTAAATCTTGATTTAGGTGTTGAAACCTTTGAAAAATTAGAAATTTTGGAATAATTCTATGGAGAATCTGAGACACAATAATTCCCAGGTTGTAATAAATATATAGTGTTATTAACTATTTTGATATTGATTAACTTGAAAAAAAGAAATGGTTTGGGTGATAAAAGTTTCTCTCACATATTTGATCTTTTAAATTAGCTTCTTATAGTTCTATATTCCAATTATGATGTGAAAAGAATATTATTCCAAGGGGATTTGTGTATAAAAAATTACATAATTTCCCCAATTATTGTCTGTTGTATATAAATGAATATGAATATTAATCAAAATATTCTACAAGTGAGACATCACAGTTTATGATGGATGAAAAAAAACTCAAATTCTTTATAAGGTTCCCACATCTAACCGCATGATAAATTTTTTCGGTACTTTCTAATAAACCTATGGAATTATTCCTTTATAAAATTTCAATAATTATACTCTGATTTATTCATATGTACCAAAATATAAACTCCTAATAAATGAATATGGTACCATCTAATAATTCCTAATATTAACTGCATATTTACAAATTCAATTTATGAAAAAAATTAAGATGGAATTTAGTGGAGTTCATCTCTAATGGCATCTTACATCACCCAAATGATTAACTACATTAAAAGATATTTGATAAACAATATCTTGATTTTTTATGTGATGATAGAAATATCATAATCTGATTTTTTACTGTTAAAATGAATCTATGTCTGAGCCTATGAGGCTAACATAGTCCATGGACTATTTTTTAGGCATTTTAAATCATTCCCCCACAGATATGTATGAATAAAAAGTATGTTATGATGAGCGTGATGATTTCTGGACCAAAACAGCTAGGAAATAACATTGATGTATATCTTTCAACAATGATTTTTGATTTGAAACTATTATGGTAGATAAGTTTCAATTTTTGTATTCATATAAGAGAGATTATTTTCTTTCATGTTCTATGATAATTTTCACTATAAACTATTTCTTCCATATGGAATGTTATCTGGAAATAGTGTTAAGGGACTAAAATATTGTCAAATTTGTGATGAAGAATGTTATGAGATGGTGAAATATATTGATTCTTCATTTTGGAAGAAAAATATGTATTATTCATCCAAAAAATATTTGGAATAAATAGTGAATCATTTTAAAAATTCCTTATTGTAGATTTTTAGTGATAAAACATAACATTAATGTGAAGTATGTTAAACCAATTGTGATAGTTAGATTTGAAATTTTTTATACCAAAATGGAAATAAAAAATATGGATTTCATTCTAGTTATATTATATATCATTGATAATACAATTGGAGTTAGCTTTAATTGTGAAAAGAACAAGTCAATTTTACCTCTATCATGTAATAGATTAATAAATATTGGGAAAATTAATTTTTGTATGTTCTTTCATGATATTAAAAAACCAAGTGGATATTCATTAAATGTGAATAATTTGGGGTTAGAGAAGGATTTTAAATTAATAGTTCTGAAATATCATGACAGTCATGTTTTGATGCACCAATTGTTACCAATCACACTATGGCGTATATTGCCAAAAAATATCTGAAATATTATCATTAATCTATGAAATGTTTTAAAATACATTTTTATAAAAGTGGTTGATACAAATTTTTTATATGTGTTGGAGAATAAATCTTATCTTATATATTTTCGAATTGATATGTGCTTCCCACCTATATTTTTTGTATAATGGTATGCTTGGATAATCCCGTGGTGTGTGAGATACAAATATGTGGACCTGTTTATTTGTGATGCAGAAATACTTTTAAAATATATATGATAATTTTTTAAAAAAAATATGTGAAAATATTTATCGACCAGATGCCACTATAGTTAAGAAATATGCATAGAAATAGGTGATTGATTTATGTACTAGTTATTTGAATTTAGTGGAGCATATTAATCTCCCAATATCATGATATTTGATAGTTGATAACAAAGGTAGAGGGATTCTAAGCATAAAGGTAAAATTCAATCCACGTGATGTAGTGATGGAGGAACATTAACACATTTGGAACAACATATATGAAGATCAATCATATATATCATAACATAATACTAAATTAACAATATTATATAAAAATTTAATGAAAATTGGTTGATGATTCCGAAAAAAAAGAAATTTATTTCATGGTTTAAAGAGAAATGGATTGCAAATATAACTGCATAAAAATTGAAATGGTTTGAAGGGAGACCCTATCATAATGTTATAACACGTTATGGTTTTCTTAATTATTGGTACACATTTTAATCAAAATAATTCATGATAAAAAGGGTATCATTTAAAATAGTGGTGTAATAGTCATCATAGAACCACTTAATTTTTCAATGTAAAGAGATAAAACCACAATTTCTATATCATCGACATATTATGGATTTATTGAGGATATATGGGAAATAAATTATTATAAATTCACTCAAAGTTTTTTAGTGCATTTGGGTGGACAAAAATAGTGGTGTAAAATATGGTGATTGATGGATTGCACTTGTTGATCTGAAAATATTTGGTTCAAATGACGTACCATATTTTATGGTGACACATGAAAAAACATTTATGCCATTGATCCCTTATATGATCAATGGTTCATCATTTTTCAAGGGAAATTATTCTACTTGGGTGATGAGGATGATGAGGATTCTCTTGATTCACATGATCCTTATTCAAATATTTCACGATTCCTATTGCATAATGACAACTACAATTCACATATAGTGCATGTAGTATGAAATGATCATTTGAAGGGATATGGGAAAACCCTAAATCATTCTCTTAAATAATCTAGTAAATATTTATATATTATTTTTTTTGAAATTTAAAAGTGTAAATACTATATTTTTAATAACAAATGGATTATTAGTTATATATATTTGATTATTTATATGATTTTTTCTATAAAATTTTATATTCCACATTAATGGTTAGAAAATTTTCATCAATATACCTAATGTACTTTATTATGTTTTTGTTGCATTTATGCATATAAAAAAAATTTAGAATAATGTTTCTTACATAATAGTTTACCATTCATATTTTTTTATTTTAATGATCGTGAAATCATTAATATTTTAAAATATTTCAATGCATCACGTTTTTTTATTAAATGCTTTCATAAAACATATTTTTTAATATTCTATTATGCAATTATATTCAGGTATAGAATTTTTTTTTAATTTTTCTTTCAATGTTAGTTTCCGAGAAAGACGATAATTTACAATGGTATATATATATTTTAATATTATTTCCTACTTTGTAATATACTTATATAAAAAAAATATTTATTTTATAAAACAATATTTGGAAGACTACTTATGCTTCCTCAAAAAAGGAGAGTTCTTTTATTAGTAATCGAGTTGGAAAAGGTGGTATTACACATTTACCAAAATTGTCACATGATCATGGAAATATATTATTAAATGTTACTTTTGATGATAATAATATTGAAACTGAACCAAATGAAATTCAATTTACAAATTATATCTCCATGTAGAGTTATAGTAGGATATTCATTTAATATATTGATTTGAATTCCATCGATAGGTTGATGAAAGAACAACATAAAGAGGTAGTAATTGTAAAATATCTCAATTGATTTATTTTATCTCAGTTTTTGAATATTAAATATTTTAAATTACTATTATAAAATTTACTCTATTACAGATGAAATTCCATTTTATGAAATAAAAGTAATTAAGATAATGTGAGTACTATATAAATTGTTCAATAAAGATATTTCAAAACAAAATTTAAAAAATATTTTTTTCTTTAAAGAAATTAAATGAAAATACTTGTCTCAAGTATTAATTTTTAGATTCAAATACATGGAAGAAATTTATTGACAACATATAGGATGAACCATTACATGTAGGATAATTATTTTATAGTATCATTGTTATTATATATTTATATAATTACTTAGTAGTTTATTTTTATGTAATTAGATTTCTTGATATATTATTAAAATATCATGTTTCAGAATGTATTCCCTCATACAATATCATGTGGAGAGTTTCATTTATTGGAAAAAAAATTATTGATGAATATTTTCATGAATTAAGAGGTAAATCTAGTAGTTGTTTAGAAGAGGTCAGGTTTGGTTTTCAATCTCCCCCCAGTTTCCATGAAAAATGGAAAAGGGTGATATGAAAAAAATGAAATGTATCGTACATAGAAAGAAAAAAAGTATATAAATAATTATATGTAAAAAAAATTTATATTTATTTTCAAATTTATTTTTAAAAATTAACACTGTTATATAATTTCTCATTTTTTAGGATGACCATCAAGTGCATGTTAACCAGGGAACATTCATCCATGAGTGTAGGATGGACATCTTAGCAACTACATTAGTAATGAGGGAACATCAAAGAAATTATAGAGGATATCAGGTAGGTGTTATTATTAAGAAATATTTTGGTAATCATTATAAGAAGTCAAGATACCTTGAAATTGATGCCTTAAAAGATGAACTGAAAGAAATGAATCTATTCATGGGTGATAAATTTTAATTAGCTAGGATATCAGAGATTGAACCTTTGAAGAGACAGTATATGAAGTCTGCTTGGCCAACCCAGATAGCTGAGCCAGCCCAGCCTTCAAAGCCTTCTTAGTTGGATGCCCATCTTCTTCTTCCTTCCCACCTGGCCTTACCCACCTAGACAACCAATATTACCCACTCCTATCCACCACCTCCTCATTCAATCCCGATATTATATTGTGAGTTGTATGTTAGAGATACACATGTATATATTGTAGCATATGGAGTCATCCATAATTTTTTGGATTCTGTATATCACGATCCTTTAGAGTTGGTTTCTTTCAATGTTTCCACAACAAATATTACTGATCCTAATTGTCTATTACTATTTCATATAGAGGAGGTTACTAGATGTGGGTATTATATTGGTCAGTTTTTAGTTTGGTTTGGAAACCATCTACAACATTTCTCATATAAGGTATGTGTAGTTTTTAAATATATATTAGATTTATTTGAAAATTATTTTTAATATTTTCTAAAATGTAATTTTTAAAGGTTTATGTAAAACCAAAATAATTGATACAAGGCAATAGAAATAGACGGTTTAGGAACAAGCAACTACAGAAACTTCTATTTTCCGATAGGATAAATATATTAAACCAAATGGTTTCTTCATTATATGATTAATATGTCTTTTAAATGATGGATGAAAAATGTGGAAATAACTATACATTGAGAATATTCAAAATATATATCAATTATCTAGTTTAGTTTGAAGCGCTCAGTTTGGATATGTTGATATTGTTTTCTATATAAGTAAATTTATGTTTATGTTTTTAATTATGTATGTAAAGATGATTTTAAGTAACCTATTATATTAAATATATTATTAGGTATCTTCACACACTTCAAATAAAAAAATTATTCCAATGGTTTTTATGTTCATAATGATCTAGACTTTTTTTCCACAGATGTCTAATATGTGAAACATCTTGATAGAGTTAAATATATATCCGAAAGATTATCAGAGATGGATATTGGATGTATTTTTCTTCATTCCATGATGGGTTGGAACATTTATATAATTACATACTATTATTTATTATGATGTCATTATTTTTTTACATTTTTTATTATAGATGTCATTAGATGTATAGTGTATTCTTTCCAAGGGAATGCATACTATACTAGTTTTTCTATTTATTGGGTAATGTTCATGAAGATTTTACCACCTTGTTACATGATTATGTTTTATTCCTTTTTATATTTTCATTACATGTAAATATTGTTTTACATGTTTTACTAGTTGTTATAAACGAATATGTAGGTCATGGAATTTTTTTTAAAAAAATAAGTTGAAGATAATGAAGCCAGATCCAATAATTTATGTGGAATTAACAGTAAATATATAATGTTTTCATAATATTTTGATTTTTTAGATATATATATATATGTTGGTTTTTAATTTCTTATTAATATATTATAACATCATGATCATAGTCAAAGAGGAATCATGGAATGTGGTAATTATTTTTATGATTCATGTATGATATAATCACAACTGGGGTTTTTAGTGAATTTGATAAGGATATGTATATTAATTATTTTATATATTTTGTCATAGTATTCGATATTTTAATTTCAAATATATTTTAGATGCTCAAGGATGTTGATTCCTATAATAACGATGATATGGCCGATATTTGATATTTATTTTTTAACTATTTGATTTGTCTTGTTGCGAATTAAATTATGAGGTATGTATCTATTAATTTTTATGATTAATCTTACAATTTCCCAATAAATTGTTTAAAAACTAATTATTCTGATATAATATGCATTTGATCATAATGATTTAAATTGAATTATTCAACTCTTATGACTTGTTAATTTATAAATTAGAAGGTATGTGATTTTTTTTCTATTTAATATATAATTATATAGAAAATGTTATTATGACAGAGTTGTTAAATTGTTGTTGTATTAATAGATTTTGGAAAAAATGATCGGTTGAATTGTAATTTGACATCATTTTATTATTTGATGTTGATTCTTTAGAAAATTGGATTTAAATGGAAAATGAATATAAAAATCATGAAGTTGATGGAAAACTGTTGATTTGGCATGAAAATGAAAAAGATATTTCTGACCTGGTATTAGAGATAATTGCCTTTTTAAGGAATGTTTATCATTGAAATTGTATTTATTTATTTATGAATTTTTCTTCTAATAAAAGAACCACTCAATTGAATTATTGAGGATTTAGGTGAGGGTAAATAATTCAGGAAGATATGTCAAGGCTAGCATGAGTATCAGTTTACTATATTTTTAGTTATGGTTAATGACATTTGAATGCATTGATTTAGATTGGATAATATGATTTTTTTGTCAATTTTTGTGATTTATATGTATCTATTATAGGTTTTAGAATCTAGGATTTTATATAATTAATTTATTTTTAAAACATAAAAGGATCAATATCATTTATTTTAATAACTAACATTGAATCTATTTTTTTGATAGTTTTATATATAAACAAATGTCAAACCCAATAAATTCAATTTCATCTTTAATTATCTTATTAAACCAACACCAAAAAACCCATAGAAAAAAATATGGCATCATTTTTAGTGTAAACCATTGTCGAAATCCTCCATAAATAAAGTGTTTGGTGTCGATTTTAATAAAAATAGATGCCTAAGACTGAAAATATTGATATTTTGTCATCATTTACCTTGATAACTGATGCCGAATACTAAATAGAAAATTATATTAAATTTCGGTTATTGTAAAAACCGACACTGTTAATCATACATGGATAGGTATCACCATCATTTTTATAGAACTAATAATGAAAATTTATTTGTATCTTCTCATATATAAAAATAGGATGAAAACCAATTCCAAAACCTAAAAAAATCAACTTTAAATCCCTACTTTCTACTAGTAACATTCCCTAACACCAATAGGGAGTACCAGACTAATTTCACTCTTACGAACCACCCTAATCTATTGCATCATTCAACTACTGCTATAAGAGTTTCATGATCTAATTCTTCCACCTCATATCTCGTAGGAAGAAATAGAGGCAATCATCTCATTCTATACAAAATCAAACACACGATAGTCTAAACCGAGGAAAAAATATGAGTTTTAGAGAAGGGGATAAGTAGGGTGGATGTTCTATAAGATATCATCAAAGAGTACATTGTGTGAAATGGGGTCCACATGGTGTGTGAGCCCACGAATGCTCTTGGATTTCTATCTTGTCTATAGAGTATTGTAACCCATGTAGCATACAATGTGTATAGAGATGGTACACTGTGTGTAGAGATGATACATGTCATGTACTACTTCAACTAGCTCCTACCATGTGGTTTTACCTTTCCCATGCACCAGACCCCATTTCCCTGTAATTTGGCCATGTAATTTTACATGGTAATGTTATTTCACATGGAAAACCCACGGCATGCCCCATGGCCACATAGTTTGGGGTACTACATGGCATGTAATTCTTTTACATGGCATGTAGGCCATAAAATTCTTCTTCCACAAATAGGAATATAAACATATTGTATCTCTCTGATGTATACTCCATGAAAATCGTAACTATAGTAATAAATTACCTTTTAAAATGCTGCATTCACAGCAGTTTACCCTAAAACCTATAGATCTTCCTAGTATGGATACCTAGCGATTTCATTGGAGCACTAAACCCTTAAAACAATGCATAAAAATTGTTTTTCTACAATAAATAAAAGATTCCTACATTGAGGTAGAAATACCAAATCTTTAGATGAATAACGATGCTCGGATCATGTTGCTCTTCGATCTGATGAGATCAACATAAAAAACTGAGTTAGTCAGAACCTTACCTTGTTGATTATGCATTGGTTCCTCATCACCAAAAGAGGAGACAAGAGTATTAGGAGAGGTTCATCTCTCCTTTCATTTGGGTACACCAATTGTTATAGATAAGGTAATTAGATTATAATTTTTATAGCATTATCATTTAATTAATTATTCAACAACATAATGTCCCTCCAACTCACCTCTGACCAAAACCCCCATCATAGGAAACTTTATGTCACATATATGGTAAAAATGGTATTCTGAACTCAATAACATTCTTAGAAATCCTATTTGAGACTCCTCTTAGGATTTAATCCTTGTTTAATGTGAAATCACAAAGGCATGACTAAATATATTAAATAATTTAAAAATCATCATGTTGTGGCGCTATGGGGCCTAGATTCCATTGTCGACTGAGTACCTGGCATTTAAAATATTATTAAAAATATTCTAAAGTCTTATATGAAAAATCCTAAGTCACTACATTAGTTAATCCTCTAATTATTTTTGTCCCTGAAAATAAAAAATGCTAGGCATTGGGAAAAAATACTGATATTTACACTAGAACTCCCATGCCATTGGGCTCACATGGGGTTCCTATTCAACATCTAAGCACATACTCAGGGGAACCACCAATGCCAAAATACTCACATTCCCATATCCAATATGTTCAATATCATTGTACTAGAGAAGAAATGCATCCTCTTATATGATAGGTGTAAATGAACCAAGCATGAAGGTCGATCTATAGTCATAGGGTCTAGCAGTACACCACCTCACTAAGATGATGAAGATACCAATGTAACCCAGTAGTTCAAATATAACCCTGTATGGAATGAAATACAACCTCCTCAAGAATCATGCATTATTGGTTAATTCCGAACATGTGAGGTATCAACAAACAAACTAGGGTAGCCCAAGCGTAAACACTAGGTCCTACCAAGACCATCACCTATAAATCCCCAACTGTATCACATCTGAAAAAGATAGTAACACCAAAAAACACACTAGTGGAATCCCAACTAATTAGGGATAGTAGGAAACCAAACCACTCTATGGAAAAATCATAGGGTCTATCTCTACCACCACAGAATGATTATAAGAAAATCTCTCCATCGACCAGGGCTGACAAGCCTAAGGGCCTTGATGGACGCTCAACTAGTAGGGCTAGGGAATGCTCCAAAATCGCATTGTGAAACCTCACCCTAAAAATGTGAGTCTATGAAACTTATAACACACACCTCAATACTGTCATCTTTGGGCATCACTCCCTCGGTCAAACGATTTTGACCGTATCACAAAAACACATCATGGTGGGGAAAGTGTCCATCTTCCTCCTGAGTCCAAAGATACTTCCTCCTTGATCACCTCGCATAAAAAGCTGATTCCAAATGTGCGAGTGTAAAAATATGAAGAAAATGTATTCTAGAATTTATAACAGGACTTGCCATTCTCTTTTATTTAAAACCACTAATATGATACCCAACCCAGAACAAACATGTCAGAGAGACTCATATAACACACCTCGATACAATCTTATTTGGGAGGAAAAAAGTCACACAAATAGTTTTGATCATGTCATGAAATCATGTATTAGTGGGGGATCAGCCTCTCATCCATGTTCATCTGTATCTATGTCAAACAACACCAACATAGGGTTACATAGACTCCCCGCGTCACCGCGATTGAACCTCAAAAAATAAGCACATAACAATGTGTACCTCAGTATAGTGTCTAACAAATGCTACTACAGAATGTAAGAAGGAAATATATCATACCTCATATCATCATTGTAGATTTAGGGAAAAAGGCCGCAACAGACTATAGTTGACCACTCCCAAATTTCCTATCTCCTTGAGCCTGTCATGGACCACTAAAGGCTGGTGGGGGAAACTCTTCAAACCACCATCCACCTATTACTGTTATCCCAGTTCCTCCACCTCATCTACCATCTTATGGTACCCCTACACATATGTTACCTCTACCAATGTATCCCATCGAACGTACCTTTCTCAGTATCATGACAGGTTGAAAATTCCCTACAAATAATTACTTGGCAATCACAAGCGTAACATATCATCTCTTATTGTTGACTTGATCCTTTGCATAGATCATGTGCCACAAGCCAATTTTCTTATGTCTTAGTAGGTTTGTGTCTCATACTATGTGATCTTTTCAACTATTTTTTCCATTGTTGCAGACACCTCAGCCTTATGACCACTAATGTGGGCCACATCAACCATTCCCTTAGCCACGATGCTCTATACAACCAATGCTCTCTCCAGTAAGCCTGTATAAGAGGGAAGGAAAAAGGAGACCACACCTAATCCGATTTCTCTTTAGAGGCCCTACTCAATGGTTTGAGATCTAATGAATGGGTCTCGTACCATATCTATGTAGTAACGTGATAGGTATGAAAACATATCCCGGTACTCATTGAAAATCTTAATACCCTACGAATGATATAAATAATATTAGACACTTTGTAATATCAACATGGCTATGTAAAAATCTTCCAGGAATTGTCGCTAAAACTCCTCCCAAGTGAGTGTGGCCTCATCGTGGGACTGCATTATTAAACTCCGCCATAATTTAGAAAAATCTTATATAAGTCTCCCCACATGGACCACCAACATATAAAGAGGTTTCCTCACTAGTTAGAAATCATGTCTGACTACCTAAATCTATTCATCAACTTCTTGGGGGTTTAAATAAACCAGATACCTTATAATATAATTCCTCTAGAACTCTTGTTGGGAACTTAGCCGAGGTGCATCTTCGGCCTAAATTTTTTTCACAACCAACTGCTCAACTGTAGGTGGATAAACTAGTATACCACCCATAAGAACCACCTCTAAACATCTCCATATACACAATCCTAATCACAAGGTTGTTTTTTTTCACAATCACACTTTATATCTCCTTCAAAATTTCATCCTTGAGGAATCCTAAAATCGAATCAAGATAGATCATAGTAAATGGGTATATCAAGGGATCTGACTCAATAAGGATAGGAAAAACTAAAATCCAATCCTATATTATGCATGTACCATTTATTCCTCATTCAACCAGTGTCCTAATGTTTTGAGTTGAAAAGTTGGATATCATAGTCCCAAGAATGGATACGTCAGCCACAACACTATCATTGGAACCTCTATCCTAAGTTCCAAAAATGAAACACGGTGACATTATCACTATGCAACCCAACCATACTATCTTATGGGATATGTCTAAAAAATCCCACGGAATGAAATTTTTTTAATACAAATATGTCATGAATAGACCCACGATGAGGATCAAACCGAGACTAACCCCATCCCGCCTCCAAAGGCCAGTGGGTGGCAATAAGGACCAAAGAAATAACTAATATCAGGGATTCCTTTTCCTAGTTTATTTGTATGCACACACCCCGAAACATCTCAATGTAGTAGTGCAGAGATATAGAAATAAAATTGGTTACTAAAATGCATGCAAACATCTATCCCAAAACAGATTATAATGAAACTAATAAAAGAGTAGAGGAAGGTAAAAACACATCCACTATAATAATTGTAAAATAATATTACCGACTCATAAGAGGGGGGGTTCTCTATCAAAAATAAATATCATATATCTACTCATTCCATCTTTAGTAAACACCTAGGCCAGTCTAAATCACTATGTTATGCCTGCCTAGTGTCCTATATGAACACCATTGAAAGGATTTTGGATTGAACAAGACACAAACCAAGATGGAAAACACCATTTGGGGGTGAGTATAAGAATACTCAGTAGGTTCCAAAAAAACATAAAAGAAAATAGAGAAACTAAATGGTGATAGTCTAGTCGACCAAAATATAGGGTACCCCATCAATAGAGAAAATCCATCTCAAACATCCTCTATTGTACATGACTAGTCAACTAATTAAAAAGAATACACAAATAATAGAGAATGGAAGACTACATCCCACATAAAAAACTAGTAAGAAGTAACCTCCTTCAAGCACATGACTCTCTAGACATTCTGTAGATGAACTAAACATTGAAAATTTTCCACCATTTGTAGGAGAGTAATATCTTCCAACCATGAGAAGCTAGGCATAAGAACAGTGTGGCATTCTCTATGGGTATTTTTCTCCCAAGTTTGGAGCGGAACAAAAATGATGGATTTGGATTGGAAGTAGTGTGTATACTCAATCTACAAGGTTTGTGGACACCAAATGTGTCAATGTCATAGGGGCTCCTAGAAACACTGTAATATACACATTGTAGACTCCACATCTTGTGAGCTTCTGACCTCATTGACAGTCACATGATTTTACTAGAAGGATATAACAGTAACACTAAACTTTCGGAAAATATTCCATGTGTAGAGAAATACCTAATGGTGCCCATCTAAGAGATACACTCTATCAAGATCAACCTACTATTTTCATATCTATTACCCACCACCAGAGGTTCTCCAATCGTTAACCCGCGCGCTGAGAAAGGGAAAAGAAAACCCACATGGAGAGGCCCAATTCAAACCATTTCACAAGGTTGTGGGAGAAATTATCTAGATTATACCCCATTTTCATCCCTTATATAAGATATAATGAAGGGACATATACCTCTCCATTGACGTATGGTCGAGGGGGTACTAGCTTTTAACCAACCTGCAAAACCTATATCGCTCTCATATGCAGTGGCACGTACCACAGTCCATCAATGTAGAACTAACTCTTAACCATGAATTTCTCAAATAATCTATATGGGACCACTCTTCATAACTGTACTCAAATGGGGGACCCACTCTCCTCTATTACTCAGAGAATGGGAAGTAAATCTCAATATGTGTTGAATCGCACCTTAGTATGATTGGGAAGTACTACCCAGTGGTGAGATAACCCAAACCATAGTAATACATGGGATTACTAAATTACCAACTCATTTAGTTTGTGGGAGCCACACCCTGATATGAAATTGGAGTTCCAACTCCAGGATAGAGGACCTAATCCATGGTACGATAGGGAAGTACCAACTCTGTTGAAAATACCATGTATAGATGACCCACACCCGGGATCATAGTATAGTTCTCACTCCAAAAATATAGGACCTTCTCCCTACACCAATTGTGATGTACCCAATCAAACTATAAAATAGGTATGGAGGACCCGGACCCTGGTATGATTGGGGAGTACAAAATAAATGGATAGATTACCCCCACCCCTATTCGATAGGTGAGTACCTTCCCAATTAGACCAATTATTATTGAAGGCACGAGTCCTGGTATGAAAGGAGAGAGTTATCTCGAAATACTCAAACAACATATGGAACCCAAACCCTAATGCCATTGAGGAGTACTGGTCCCAATACCTATCATAAAAACCACAATAATCTCCATCATTGGTCAAGCACTACTACATAAGAATTGTTCTTGAATTATGGAACTTCATATATCTTAACATGAAATGAATGAAACCATCACATTATACATTGAAAAATACTTAGGAAAGGATACTCAAAAACCAAAACCCAATTTCCAGAGTTGGAGATATGGAGGGATAAATATCTCAAGGAGATCCTCATTGTGTGCACATCATGAAATGGGGTCCACATGGTGTATGATCCAACCAAAGAACATTGTAATTATCATTTCTACACCATTTACTCACCCATGTAGGGGAATCCAATATGTATAGAGGATAAACGCCATTCCCCACATCACCCAGCCTCTAGTCTTGTGGTCTCCCCATGTATGTGTATGAGACCTCATGGCTATATACTTTGGTAATGTACTTTTACATAGACATCTTCTTTAACACTTTTATCCAAATCCATATCCCATGTCCACATTGTTTGGGGAACTACATTGTTTTTAACCATAGTTCTCATCGTGTAAACCCCAAAAGTCTTCTTCTCTAAATTGGTAGGGTTACACAATGTGACTCTATAGACAACACTCCATGTGAATGATATTGTAGTTAATAAATACATTTGAAAATGCCTAATTCTCCCTGGTTTACCCTTAATAATGTAGATATACCTAAGAATGATATCTAGAAATATTATTCGGTCATTAATACCATAAAAATTGAATATTAATTGGGGTTAGGACCAAAACTCAAATACGCCTACCTCGAGGGCGAGACTCTGAAGCATCAGGTGTAGAACTATTCCTAGACTATTATACTCATTGATATGATTATGATCATCACAATAATTTAATCTCAACTACACCTCGTTGTGTTTATTCGACATTTTTTCATCTTCACTAAAGGGGAAGAGGAGAGAAGAAGTAGAGGTGTGACTCTCCTTTTGTTTGGGTTCACCAAATGTGAGGGGGTGGTTAATTAGGTTAAAATTTTAATTAAATTAACATTTATTTAATTAATCCAACCATTAAAGCCCCTCCAACTCGCCTCTGACCAAATCCCACAAAGGGGTCAACCTTAAGTCATTCATATGGTAATCACGACATTTTAAACACAACCACAATCTCAGAAATCATATTTGAGACTATGCTCAAGAGTTATTCATCATTTCAAGGGAAACTGCATGCATGCGAAAGAATATATTTAATATTTATAAAATCCATGGGTTGAGGCTCTATATACCCCTGATTCTTGTGCATATGCATCTCCTTGTTTTGAAAATATTCATAGAAATATTCCATGGTCATATTGTTCAAAACCAGAGTCACTACACATAGGTTGATTTATTATTCAACAAATAAATCAATTGTTAGATAAGCTCATAATCTGGTATTTTATATATTTATTTTTTCCTTATTCATTGTTTATTTTATGTATAAAAAAATGATAAAAAATGGACTATTATAAAGAGGTGGAATTGAAATAAATGGATTAATCATGAATGTTTAATCAAAAGGTGTTTAGTCACATAATTAAAATCCACATAAGATTAAAAAGATATGTAAAAGATAAAATAAGAAAATATTATTCATAATAGCTATATACCTAAACATAAAAATTAAATAAATACATTCATACCACTACATGATTATGTATGAAAACTATAGAACTAGGTGTTTGACCTCCCTATATTGGGATTCATACTATTATCATATAGTTATTATAATGGTTTTCAGTTGACATAAAAAAATTATATTAATAGATGTATCCCATGCTATAGTTGATTGAACTTGGAGTCATCTGGTATATAAATCCATATTAGGATTTTTGGATTTGGGTGCTCCCTCAAAAGATCAAGGAGTTGGAATTCCATATTTTGTAAATACCTATCTACCTAAATACAATTATGTTATTGAGTAAGACCACATTAGGTTTGTGAGAAGGTATATGTGGTTCATTTTAACACGAATTTATGACCAACAAGGAGTTTAAATATCAATTTTGAGGGTTATTGGTACATTAAAAAATGTTCTGATACATAAAAAAATTTAATTCATTATGTCACGCATAAATTTTAATTAAGTGAAGTACTGATAATTTAATATTTTCACATTATAAAATAATGAAATGTTTATTACGCACATTTTACATGTTATTCATTAAAAATAAATACTATCTCCATAATAGATGTGACTTCCCATAATGGTTCCAATTTCTTTCTCTATGAATAGAAGTGTTATATTCTAGAATCCCAACTACCTAATCCACCAACAATTGTGGTGAGTAATAAAGAGTTCATTGTCTATGATAATCACTTGATCGACACAGTCAATATTCATTGTACAATGCTTTCATCCATGTCTAATGAAATCATGAATCCACATGAATACATGTATTCTTATAGCATGATCCATAATATCAGTGTCCTATATTAGGAGATAGAAAGATAGGGGAAGTTTGAGATATCCAAAGAAATAATTTTGAGTAACCATGGAGAAGTTTCCTCGTCTATGCCTCATATAGTCAAAACCATTTTATAAATTGATAATCTAGATGTTTTAGGGTTTAAAGATATAGAATAACTCTGCACAAATATCATTATAACATCACTTCCTCGATGTTTCTATAGATTTTTTTAATTTTGACATTTAAAACATAGGGATGTCATTTCCAGATCGTCACAAATACTTAACCATTTTGATTAGGTTATGAGAATTGAAAAGGATTGTGTCTTTATGGTGAAAAAGAGGAAAGGATAGGTTACGATATATATGTTCAAATAATATTTTTAATTAACTTAAATGTATAAAATGGTAAAGGTTAATGCAAGGGAATAAGATGTTCTCTATTTCACATGTTGAAAAACGGGAACATGAAAAAAAAATCACCCATAAAAAGAGGAAGGGGTATGGTTTTGGTTCATTGGATTCCTAGTGAAATATATCTTTTCCAAAAAGAAAAACAAATGGTTTTTAGGTAAAACATATTGCAACCACATAGGTATACAAACAATGAAACGAATTATAGTCAAGAAGATTGACTATGGGTATATATATATGAGAGACCAGTGAAGCCAAACATGATACCATGGCTTGTTGGGACTACTAACATACATTGTCCAATGGAATGGTGTTGGTCACAAATGATTATTATTTATTATGTTTAGATACCAAAAGAATTATTTTTTGTATCCATAAGTGATGCATATTGATTAATTTTCAATTTTGAGAATAAATTTTGTTACTATTATAATGAAAGAATATGTAATGGTATGTAATATTTAAATAATTTTCTTTATATCTTTGAATACACATACCAAGTAATGTAAATTTAATGAAAAAATAACTAACATGACTCATACCATAACCAACTATGGAATGACGGACTATATTATTTAAATGAAAATAATTTTACCAAATTACACCATGAAGGATATTTGGATTTCTATAAATTAAAAATAATTTGTCTGTGTCACGTATGTTTACAAGGAAGAATGACTGATTTCTCATTTAGTGGTAAAGGATTTTTGGGAAAATAGATTCTTGAATTAGTTCATATAGATGTGTTTAGACCGTTTACCATTGAATAAAGGGATATGAACTTATGCTTCATATCTTTAAATGGTTATTTTGTAGATATGTATTTTCCAACATAATGAGGTATAAGTTGGATTCCTTTTGAAGATTTTAGGAATCTGAAAATGAATTAGAGTATAATTTTGGTATGAAGGGTAAAGAAATATTATCATATATTATTAGAGAATAAAATAATCTAGATATAATTTATTATTTATGATATCTTCGGATTCTATTATAACTCACACATTCTTTAACACCATAATGGAATGATGTATGTAAAATGAGGAACCTCACCCTTTTGGACATGGTGAGACCATTGAAGTGTCATTCGACATCCCTTATTATAACATCCCATACATAACATATAGATATTACTTCAACATTGAAGAATATTTATAACATAAAAACATTCTAAGACTGTATAGGTTTAATGTGTTTAGAATCTTTGAAAAATGAACAACTAGTTCATAAAAGATCCACATTGTCTCTTAATTATTTCTTCATAACTAGAATCATTTTTCACATAAATTACTTAATACACTTCATCATGACCTGGGGAAAATAAACATATGAATGGGTGATATAAAATGCTCAGTAAGGGTAAAAAAGGGAAATATCAATCATATCACAATCATAAGAACATAAAATTTGAAAATATTATCCTGAATATACAAGATCATAATATCATGTCATGGGATAAATCATAAAATATAAATATAATACCAATAGTCATAATATAAGACATGAATTTTCTTGGAATACACACATAATCATAGAAAATCATTTCATATTAGTCAAGGTTCATTGACAAGACCATCATAGTGGAAAAAATTCATTTATGAACTGAGTTCACACCTTGTTCTAGCCTTTTGATACTAAACTGGATTTATTTGTTGTTATAGTCATGTCAATATCATGAGATATAAATATTCCCCCAATTAATTGGAAGGACATATAGGTCCCTCTCATCTAATAATGATACAATTTTTTCATGTAAAAAAAATATAAAATCATTTACCATAGTAAATCCCATTAAATAAAATGGGTTTCTCCAACATCATTCCATCATAATTGATATAAAACAAATGGATTTACTAAATAAAATTCCATCATAAACACAATAAAATCAAATTAATAAATTTGATATAAATATAACCCTATTTAAAGAGTGCCATTTTAGATTGAATTTTTTTTGAGAAAACACTTGAAATTAATTCCTTTGGAAAATATCCATTCTTCTTCCAAAATTTTTCTTTCCTCAAAATGCTACGAAATTTTAGAATAAATAATTTTATGTGTTAATATAGTTATATTATGGTAGGGTAATATTCAAGGAAATAAGGTATTTTGAAATCATAAAAATCCATTTATGTTTTACAAGTTAGAAAACATTCTTCACATATGTTTGCCAGAAAACACAAAAAGTACCTAATATCGAAAGTGAAAAAAGATTCCATTCATACTGTTTAGTAAATATTCACCAATGGTTAAAATTATGGAAGGATAAATAGAATATATTGAAGTAAATATTTAGGGAAAATGGATGTGGTAAAAAAAATATACCCCAATAAATACTTTTTTTTAATGGTTGGGGATGAAGCCTGATATTATTTTTTAAAACAATGACCTCTTTAGACTGGGTAGAGGGAGACCAATTACATATTCTGAATGCCCAAGGCCATGTGGCTTGAATACAAGGCCTGAAATCCCATTTTCGGCTCAAAGAGCCCCTCGATGAATATTACTGCTACAGTACCCTGGCTGCTACAATACCTGCTTTTGGCCCTAAGAGACCATCATGAATAATGATTTAAATAATGTTTCTTATTTATTATAGAATCATAATATTTTTTCCTAAAATTTATGATAACATTTTAATCGATGTTTTAGTAACATTTCATTGTTACTCATTATTCAGGAATTAACTACTTTATATTCTTATGCATGTTTTTTCGGATAATATCTTATTACATTTTTTAGGTTATAATTATGTCATTTACATAATTTTATTAGTGTAATATATATCATATGTACTCATTAAAAACATTTATATAATCATGATTTAAAAAATATTATGTAGAATGAATCACATCACATTGTAGAGACGGTACGACATACGTACACATGAACACCAATATTGTTTCCATAATAGTTGAATAGTATTGAATTATATGGAGTTGAGTATCTATGAATGAATATAATTTTATATTAATCATATATATACATATATTTATATATATATATTAATACTATCATTAAACCCAATTATGTAAGGTAGTGGTGAAAAATAGATTACACCATGGCTGGGAGACCGTAAGTCATAAGTACACATGTGTGGTGATTTCATTTTTCATTGGATTATAGAAGGTGGAATATTGATATTTTATTATCATAATAACTTATATGTATATATGAATATATAATACTGGAGTTATTTCATCATAATGAAACAACTCATGAGGTAAATGTAGAAGAATAAATAAGTTTGAATGAATCTGTAAATGATATTACCACTTCTTCAACGTGCCTCCTCTAAATCTCTTCGTAGTGCACTAGATTTGTTATTTGAAGAAGTAAAAGACCTATATAAAATCTACTATTGACGTTGATAATGGAAATGTATAGTATATGTTTGAAATTGAAGGCTCAAAATGAATTGAAGAGTTGAGGGAGGATGTTCCCTTTTATAATTAATGTGAGGGGCACCTTTAGAAATCTCAACGAATATTAATTCATAATAATACCAAACCCAAAATAAATACCTAAAAAGTTTCCAAATTTATATGATGAGATGAGATAGAGTTCTAATATCATCAACCATTAAATATTGAAAAAATTTTATGATATTTTAAGCATTATCAGTTTAATTAAAACTCAGTTATTCTATTTAATTTTTAACTATGGTAACAAATATTTCAATATTTAAAATGGTGAAATATTTATTTATTTGAAGTAAAATAGACCATAAATAAATAATTGAAATCCTTTTAGACCATATAATAATAATTATTTATCTATAAATTTTTTTTATGATTTTTAAATAATTTAATAAAATCATATGTTGACAAACAATCAATACTGTCAATTTAGACACTAATTATTTCAGATATTTTTTTAAAAAAGAAATCAACCAAGATAAAAATATTTTATTATATACATAAGGGTCTAAAGTAACATATAAAATTCATCTTACATAATAATTATCTCAAATTATATTTATTAAAATATTTTGAAGAACATTTATTTGATCCCTTCATTAATAAAATAATTACTATCTCAATTTTCTGTAATTATTTAATATACATATTTTCTGAATAAAAAATAAAAATTAAATAATATTATGAATATAAATCAATTATATTTTTTAATATTACTTTTAGTAGAATTTATCTTCTCAAAAAACACAACATTTAAATTGTTATACTCTTTTAAAACATGAATGTGACAAATTTTTCTTCTCTTTAAATAAAATATTATAAGTGCCATAATCTATTATATAATCCTCCAAATGATCTATAAGTAAACACATGAATGATTATGGTTGATATATACTTGAATAATAATTTGTTCCCATATTTTTGGGCTTTTATGGTTACTAATATTTTAATAAAAATTGTTTTATTGATATCTCATTAATTAATTAATTTTTTCTTCATCCAAGTATTTTTCGTTAAGGTAATTATGAATTTACTAAAAATTAAAAATAAATTTTCAGGATAAATAAAGAACTTTTATATTTAATATTTGTATTTATAATCGAATTTATGTTCTGTATAATCTAATTTTAAAAATAATATAGTTATTAATGTTTTAGGGAGACATATTTCACTTTGATCAAATAAAATAAATCAATCCTCCTAATCTCATCCAATTGGATTCCAATGGATACCATTTATTGAAAAGTATGTTTTAGGGAAAATAATAATCATCCATTTATATTAAGACATGTGTAAGTGTAATCATTAAATATTATTTTTACCCTTAATTACCGGATTTACCCATTTATCGTGTTAATAAACTATACCAAAGTTACTATTCATTTTTCCCACAAATAAAATAAATTTATTTACAAAATATAGACCTACTGATTAAAAATATGGAATTCATTTTTCAAAATTCAAAACACATAAGTAGTAGTAATTAATTTAAAATTAACCAAGTTTATGAAATGAGAAAACATGTTTTAGTAGTTAAAATATTGCAAAAAATTGAATTGTGTTTACATCTGAATTTAAGGTAAAATTCATTCTCTTAAAATAAATTATATTAAATATTAAAAATATATTCTATTTAAACTTTGAAAACATTCAAAAATATAAATTATCAATATAAACAATTTCAATGGAAAATGTCATTTTGAATATAAAAAATTTTGTATTTTTAATATTCATCAAACATGAATATTATCATAAAAATTTTTAAAATTGATCCAAAGTAAAATTTAATTTCCCTATTGAAAATAACACATCTATATTTTCAAATGAATATTAGTAATGTGTCAAAAAAATGATTTAAAATAGGTTCTCCATTCAATGGTGTAATATTATCCTTTTAAAAAGAGGTTTTTATTCATTAAATAGGGATTTATTCATATCCAATGACTAAAATATCCATTGGATAAATATATAAAATATTTTATTAAGTATATAACACATATATATCTCATTAATTTCATTTACATAAATAATTCCCTAAAAAATACAATTATCTAATTGATTTATAATTTTCATTAATAATTGATAGCCAATGAATTAACAATGAATTTTCATAAGTTAGTAATAATTATTCCCACTAAACTACCGGCTACCCTATAATGGTAATTTTATAATAAGGGTGTCTCTTCATTTTTTTAATTCATGAGTGCATGAAAAATCAGCTACAAATGAATAAAAATTAGTTAAAGAAAATATTTCATAAAAAATATATCTGTATTTGATTCAACCCCAACCCCCCCCCCCCCATTGAATTTCACACTCAAAAATCGTCACATGGAAACATTCAGATGCAGATCCACATCCCTCATCATATCCTCATGTTTTCATGTTGCTTCTTCAAATTGGTAGTTTGTCCATAAATATTTGACCAACACAGTGTTCTTGTTTCATAGATCCTTTTCTCTATGATACAAAATCTCTTTTGTTTTTTTTCATAATGGAGATCATTCTCTAGTGGTATGACTTATGACCTTTGAACATGTGAAGGATTGGGTATATACATTCTCAGGAGAGATACATGGAACAACTCATGAACATGAGAGTGATTCAGTGGAAGTTCTAGTCGGTAAGCTACCTTCCCAACATGATCGCGAATTTCAAAAGGATTGATATACCAAGGGCTCAAAATTGTATTCTTTCCAAATCTCATTACTATATTCCAGGGAGATATTCATAGAAACACCTTATCCCCCACTTCAAAATCTATGTGTTTTCCTCATTTGTAATCATACCTTTTTTTATGAGCTCTAAGATTCTAATATTTTTTGATGAATAGATATGATCTTTTCATCCATTTCATCAGTAAAATCATGTCCTACTAGCTTTCTTTCTCAAAATTCATCCCAACAAGTTGGAGTTCAACCATTATTCCCATAGAGGTAATTATAAGGATTCATCTAAATATTGTAGTGGTAGCTATTTTTGTATGAAAAGTCTACCAAATATAGGTGTTGATCCAAACCACCTTTGAAATCCAAAGGGAAATATCTAACCACGCCTTCCAATGTTCGAATTTCAATCTCAGAATGGCAATCTATATAAGGATGATAAATAGTGAGGAATATTTACTCTCTTTCCATAGAATTTTCAAGACATCACCAAAACACTGAGGTAATTTTTGGATCCCGATCATATTTAATCAAAAGTTATACTCTATGCAGTCTAACTTCTTCATTTATATATATCCTGGAAAGATGATCAAGACTAAAATCCACTATAATAGCAATGAAGAGTGCTGAATTCATAAGGAGATAAACAGTAACCCATATATAACTATGGCATTTATATGTTTTGGGAAGTCTGACAATAACGTCCATAGTGATATTTTACCATTTCCAATATGTTAAGGGTAATATATGTATCATCCCCTTAGAATTCTATCTCAAATCCTTAACATGCTAACAAACCATGCATCAAGAGACATATTCGATGAAATCTATTTTCTTTCCATCCCAAAAGAAATACTCTTTCATGTCCCTATACATATTTTTTCTTTCAGGGTGAATAGATTGTGATGAACTATGAGCCTCATCTAATAGACCCCTCTTTAATTCTGGTATAAGATGAATAAAACCATGTTTCTAAACCTTATTATTTATTCACTCCCAAGGTTGAAATTAGGAACACTTCTCACCTTATTTTGTAGCACTATATCATTATTATGAACCTCCATAATTATCAATTGTATATATTATTGTGCATTGATTTGAGAAAGATAATATTTCTCTTCTTCCCTCGAAATTTCATGATTAACCCTTCAAAAATCCAAAAATATTGGATCTTTTTGTGATCCTCATCATGCTTAGGCTTGCATGGTCTGGTCAACTCAATTTATCTTCCACCTTGTTCTATTTCCTATGGTGGTAATTTATTAAGAATTTATAATCCTTAATCAACTCTAGACATCTTCATTGGTGCATATTCAGCTCATTTTGTGTCAAAATATACATTAAACGTTTATGATCAGTATAAAAATTACACCTTTCACCATTAATATAATGACTCTATATGTTTAATGTTAATATTACATTTGCTAACTCCAAATCATGATTTGGGGAAATTTTATCATGAATTTTTAATTTTCATGATGAATAAGCTATCACCATATCATTTTTCAAGATAACACATCCCATCCCCTTCTTGGAAGCATCACTGTAGATAAAAATACTTTCTCAACTACAAGGTAGTGTGACCACAGTTGCATAGTTAACCTTCTTTCATGCTCCTTGAAATTTTCATCTCATAAAACTGTCCAAATGAACATAACTCCTTTCAAATTCAACTTTGTTTTTGGATTTGATAATCATGAAAAATCCATAAAAAACATCAATAATATCTAGCCAAACCAAGAAAACATCAGATCTCGGTTACCATTTTTGGTCTCAACCAACATTCAACTACTTCTATTTTGTAAGGATCAATTAATATCCCTTATCATGAGATTTTGTAACCCAAAAAACGAATCTTTATGATTCCAAGATTCCCACTTCATAAATTTCAAGAAAATATTCTCCTTTATTAGGGTATTCAATACAATTCTCAAGTGGTCTTCATGCTCTTCATTTCTATTTGAATATTCATGAATACCATCTATAAATACTACAAAACATTGATCATGATAGTCTCTAAGGACTCTATTCATTAGTTCCATGGTGATAGTGGGGGAATTACTAAGACCAAAAGTCATAACTATAAATTCATAGTGTATATGCCTTGTACAGAATGTCATCGTTGGATTGTCATCCTTCATGACCTTTAATTGATGATATCCTATAAAAACCCTTATCTTTGTTACACACATAAACATGATTTTTAACATTAAAATTCACTTAAGAAAAATCTGAGGATCAATAGGTATAGTGTATTTGGAAATTAAGAACATTACATGACAACTTAATACATAAAAAACCAAAATATTTATTGAAAACGTTTTTTACATTACCATAACATTCTTTAGTACTTAGCATTGTAATGGATAACCTGATGACATACATAAGAAAATGATGAGCAGTAAAGCCCAATAAGATAGTAAACCTGGCATAAAATGAATAATACAATACATGTTAAGAAATATGTATATCAATGGATCATAATAGAAACATGAACATAATAGACTGATATAGCATGATTATCATAACATGGACATGTTGCAAACACCATTTAACATTATATTAGAATGATCCAAGTCTCATTGCACATGGATCATTAAAAAACCCTCATTTCACTTGAATAAGAATATATAAACACTCATTGAAATTGAATTATCGTGATTAAACCTTCTTTTCACTTGGAATACCATAATACTATGCTTTACCTATGCATTTGAGTTCTATCAGGGAACACCCTTCTAAATCATTTCATTTCATTAATATGTGTTCCACATAGATCATACAATATGGATTAATGAAAAATAATAATTTATTCCATGAATAATAGATGTGTAATACATAAAAGTATGTCCTAAATCGATAATTACATTTTCCTAATTTTTAATACCCTTGATAGGAAAATTGTTATGGTATTCATTCTAATGATGACTTTGGCATTGATATTTTGGTGTAACTTCTACAAAATAACAACATTAAATAGAAATCATAAAATGGGTTTATGAGAGAGAAAGAGGAAACTCATTATTTATAAATGAAAATGGATGGTAAGAGGGTCAGGGAACATAATATCACAATATCTGTAATGGAATTTAGATTCATAATATAAATTAATTGCTTGAATGTAAATGAAGAGACAAAAATCACTCACTGAATTTCATCATGGTAATATGTGTACATGGTAGACAGTAATGAGAGAGAAAGGGGTATATCATCATTCAACCATAATGAGGGAATTATAGGGTAGATTCAAAGTCATACCCAACATTTTTAATTTAAAATAAAATTTCTTAACAATATAAGAAATCTTGGACATAAATAAAGAAGGATGGAAAGTTGGGATCCATTATGTGAAAGTGTGTGACTTCAAGAACTTGATGGGGTGATTATTGAGAGATTATGGTGACTTTGGAGGATTATAGAGAGATGAAATATGATTATGGATGTGCTCCAATGGGTTTTGAGTGAATATAAGTGGTAGTATGGGTGTGTTTATATTGGAAAAGATATGGGAATTCTATAATATTTCAAATACATAGGTTTTGGAATCTATATAATTAAATATTTAAAACCAAAAACCAACCTAAGGGGTTTTCCCATGGTTTTTTTCAAAGGGGAGTGGATAATTTATTTTATAAGGATGATGGCTAAACTTATTAAAATATTAGGCTTTCTTGTGATGATGTGAATCACACTCTCAAGGAAATTATTTTAAACAGTTAAACACTTTATATGTCTTGGAGGGCCCACTAAGGCACCAATAAATTAATAATAAAATCTAAAATCAGATTATATTAAAGGTAAAAAATATATTTTCTATATATTGATATTAATGTTTTTTATTAAATAAATTTTTTTTATTATGATGTCATGAAACACATTATATATTTAAATGGAATTTAAATTTTACCCTAAAATTTTATTGTCTCTGTAAATTATAAAAAATTCACTATTAGATAATTTCGACAACATGAATCCAAAAATAATATTCTTTTTATCTAAATAACTTTATAAATAGCTGGATTTTCAGGTTTAAAATTAAAAATGTCATTTATTAAAAATGCATGGGTTTTGAAAAAAAAATCAAACATTAATAAATATTTCAACAGTATTCCAGAAAATTATATGATAGTTTATATTTAAAAAAAAAGTAATTTCGTATTGATATTTATTAAAAAATTATTTAATTAAAATATCCATTACCTCATCAAAATATATTTCTTAATTGAATATAAATATTAACTAAAAATACTAAGTTTTCATTAAAATCCATTTATAAAGTAAAAACAAAAAAATATTTTTTCATTGTACCAAAACAATCCACATAATAATATTGTCAGCGTCTTGTTATATGTCCACTTATAACACTCGCATAATACCTAAGGGTAAGGTGTGTGATGGTGAGAGACTTTTGGGGCGGCTCTGATAACATCTCTTAAGTGGTAATCTCTATTAACTTCCACATCTCTCTTAGGTGGTTTTTTTAAGTGTAACATGTTGAAGATCAGCTTTGGCATGGTCAAGAGTGAAGCCCAGGGATTCTACCTCTATTCTGAGCTCTGAAAAATGTGCTTCATATGGATAAATTCTACAGGAAGAGGCCATCCCATCCTTTGTCTTTGTAAATTGTATTTGTTAAAGCCCTATATTTATACTAATCATGTGATCACTATTCAATGACTATAATAGAAACGGTAACAATTCTTATCAGTGTTATATAATCTAGAAACTTCAAACTAAGGAAGTTAAAATGTATTATATAACTACTTTACATAATAATACATTTAATTAGATCAAGATGTTTTTTCATTATTAAATTTTTGGGTCATTACATATCCTAATGGAGGAACAGTCTTTGAAAAGAAATTATCTCAACATTGTTGGTCGAATATGTCAAAAATGTGGGGAAGCAGAAATTTTTTATTGATGGTGACCTTTTTATGTTCACGATAATCAATGTTGAGATGCATTAATACATTTTCTTCTTAAAAAATTTAATAGGTTCCCCTGAGGTGATTCACTGGGGCATATGAATCCTTAATCAAGATTCTATTAGAGCTTCTTCTTCATTTTCTGCTACACAATTAGGGTCATTGTATAAGGTTTTGTTGAAACAGGCATAGAACCCCGTATGAGTTCTCTTGAAAAATAAACTTCACGATTTTGTAGAAGACCTAGAAAAATATGTATAATTACAACATAAAACTCTTATACAATGGGAGTATTCTTAATCATGAGTTTCTTCCCAACCATTTTAGATAAATAACATTCATATTTAGGAATCTAGACCCATAAGATGGATGAAATATAGACAAGAGGGTTATATTAATCATTTCATTGATAGATGATCATAGATTAATTTGGAATATAAAATGTGACTTCTATCCATAGCAATTGATATGGGATACATATAAAGAGATCCAATCCATGCCAAAAATCACATCAATTTCGACTATTGGAAGGATCAAAAGATTTGCAAGAAACACATTCCCACAAAATTCAACTAGAGATGAATTATTTAATTTTGATGTGACTATTGTTCTATTAGGAGTTGTCATAGCGATCACAACAACTAATTTTTGAGGTAATACGGTGATAACCATAGAAAATTATTCGGAAATTACGATGTGGGAGGATCCAGAATCAAATAAAACATTTCCTACATTATAGTGGATGGTAAGGGTACCTTTCAAAATATCATTATCATACTCTACATCATTGATAGTGACTGCATGTGACATTCCTTTTCCTTTGGACTTATTATTTTTCTGATGTCGATCATCATCAATAACCCATATATTATGGCGTTGATTGGAATATTTACCCATTCAATTAATATTATAAAATTGAAGTGTAGGAGGTGCGTTTTGTGTAGATGTTTCTTTGTTCACGTCATTAGATATCTTTTTCCAATCACTTCAGCATTCAACTACCCTATGAACTTATTTTCCTCACTGAAAACATTTAATATTCCCTTTATAATAGTTTCCTCTACATTTAATTCCTCACTTTTAGCATAAGGGAAATCTCATGTTCTTTTTAATTTATTATTTATATTTTCCTTGCAATTCCATTTTTCTCTTCTTATCTTACCCATATGACTGATGGGTTACTCCAATCATCATCTCAACCTTGAGATCACATCGAAAAATTTCCACGTAGCTATTGAAATATCTTATGTATAATGTCCTTTAGAGACATGGATTTAAGCCACTAAAAAATTTATCAATTTTACTCTCAAGTTGGATTATAATTCTTGAAGCATACCTTGCAAGTCTTGTAATATTTTTTTTGGGTACCATTTTTTTCGAAGAATACAAGGAATGTACTTATTGGAAAAAAATCTTGAGCTCGACCCATTCCATGGGCTCAATTTCACCTCTTTACCTCATATTCTTAATAAGATTCAGCCATTGATTAGTGTCACCATCCAAATGATATACTTATAAGATAAATTTATCCTGATCAGAACATTGTAAAACTGAAAAAATATTTTCCATTGTAATGATCCACTGTTGAGCCTCTAATGGATCAGAAGACTTGTTGAATGAAGGTGGACACTGCCTTTTGATGAATTCAATAGAATTTTTATCCCTCTTTTTCTTGTTTCGAAGTCTATAATGATACATAGCTTGATAATGACTACAAGTATTTTCATTCCATCTCTAATAACATTTGTTTATTCATGGGGAGAATCGTTTTATTTTCCATCACATTCATCATCAATGAAGTTCCTTCAGGTTCCATCCATTGATTAAATGCAAGAATAATAGTGGAGAAACACAAATAATACTGGGAGAACCACATAATTAATGTATAAAAGTTTAATTTAGGATGCATTGGGTTTTATATAATGTTATTCATGAACATATCTAAAACACTAGGATATGATTGTAACCTATTTTTAGACATATCTATAGGGTTCTTACTAAGGTTCTCTCATCCCAGTTTCCAAAGGATTATTATACCATTTATTTGATAACAACTATAACAGTCCATTATTTACATATAGAAATTACATAAACATTGAAGAATGTTATTAACATGACAAAAACCAGGCCAACACTATATATGTCCAACGTCATTAGAAACTAGGAAAAAAACAACGGGTTTATAAAATATACACATTGTCTCCAACATTTTTCCTTATAACTAGAATCATTTTTGACATATCTTACTTAATACCCATTTTCATGGCCTAGGGGAAAGGAACATATAAAAGGGTGATCTCAAATATTCAGTATGGGCAAAAACGGGAAATATGAATCATATCGTAATCATAAGAACATAACATTTGAAAATCATATCCTATATATAAATGATCATAATATCATGTGATTGGATAAATCATACAAGTGAAATATAATCAAAATAGCCATAACATAAGACATGATATTTGTGTCATACACACATAATCATAGAAAATAATTTCATATTAGTCATGTCTCATTACTGAGACCATCACAATAGAGAAAGTCCATTATCGAAATGAGTTCACTTCTCATTCCAAACCTATATTACTAAACAAGATTTAAATTAAATTAAATTCATGCATGTCTGATGATATATAAATATTTACCCTATAAATTGGAAGGATATTTAGGTCCCACCCATCTCATAATGAAACAATTCTTACGTGTTCCACAAAAACATAAAAACATTCACAAGAGGATAACACATGAAATAAAATGGGTTTCATAAACATCATTCCATAATAATTTATATAAAACAATTTTATTTCTTAAATAACATTCCATAATAATAAAAATAAAATAATTATAATAATAGAGATATAAATACAACTCTATTTAAAGAGTGTTAGTTTAGATGGAAAATGATTTTAAGAAAACACTTGAAATTAAATCCGGAGGAATATATTATTTATTCTTCAAAAAAATTTTCCTTCCTCACAATGCCACCCTACATTATAGGAAATAATATTATGTGTAAATAAAATTTTAAAAATATAGAGTAATCTTCATGGAAATAAGGTATTATAAAATTTTAAAAATCTATTCATGTAATACAAGTTAAAAAACATTCTTATCGTACTTTTTTCTGAAACATCAAAAAGTAAATCATATTGAAAATGAAAAAAGATTATATTCATACCATTTAGTAAAAAATCACCAATATGTAAAATTACATAATGATATAATAAATATTTTGAAATAATTTTTTCTGAAACATGGTTATGGATGATAAATATACCCCAATAAATACATATGAATAACCATTCTTGGATGAAAATGAAATTTAAAAAGTCATCCCTTACCTTAGGTCCTATATGCTTCGTATTTATCAAAAAATCATGTATAATGATTTTAATAATGTTTTTGATTTATTATAGAATAATAATCATTTTTATGATAACATTTATTATCATAGTTTCATCCATTTGTAAGCAACATTTCATTGTTACTTATTATTCGGGTATTAACGACTTTATGTTATTGTGCAATTTTTCAAGGATAAGTTCTTATTAATATTATCATGATATAGTTATATTTTTTAAATTCTATTATTAGTATAATATTTATCATATTTACTCATTTAATTAATTTATATATTCATGCTTTAATTATTTTTATGTAGAATGATTCACAATGCACCGTTGAGACGGTAAGCCGTACGTATGCACGAGCGACGATATCATTCACATAAATGTAGAATGGGATTGAATTGGATTGTTTATAGTGTCTTAGAGTAAAAATAAGATTATATTAAATGTATATATATTTATTAATACAATCATTATACCCATACATGTCAGGAGGTGGTTTAAACAGGTTACACCATGACGTGGAGATAGTAAATTGTACGTATGAATGCGTGGTGATTTGTTTTTCAGAGGATGGGTAGAAGGTGAAATATGGCTGTTTTATTATCATAATGAACAATATTTATATATATTCTACTGGAGTTATTACTTTATAATGAAAAAAATCATGAGGTGAATGTAGAAGAAGAAATAAATTGGAATAAATCAGAAAATGTTATTAACTATTCTTCAATGTGCCTCCTTCTAATCACCTCTTAGAGCACTAGAGTTGGTCTTTGAAGAACGTAAAGGCCTCTATAATTCTTCTATGTATGTTGATAAGGTAAATGGTTAGGGTAATTTTGTGCTTGAACGCTCAAAATGAAGTGGAAAGTAAAGGGGGGTGTGCCCTTTTATAATTGTTGTCAGGGGCATTTTTGGAATCCTTGAAAAATATTAATTTACAATATAAAAAAATCCCATATAAAAAACATCCAAAATGTCCCAATTTACAACATTATGAGAGTTAGAGTTGTAATCTCATCAATAAATAAATTATAGATAGGTTTTTCCATCAATTTATGCATTATCATTTTAATTAACACTTAGTTATTCTAATTAATTTTAAACTAGGGTAACAAATATTTCATTATTAAAAGTGTGAAATATTTAATTAATTACTGTCAATTAGAAAATAAAATATTAATTTATAACATTTCATACCATATAATAATAATTATATATTTTCATAAATGTTTGATTATTTTTAAATAATTTAATAAAAGAATATTCTAACAAAATATCTATAGTGTCAATTTAAAAACTGTATATTTCATTGATTTTCAAAAATATAAAAATAAGTAGTGTACCAAGATAAAAATATATTATAATATCTATAAGGGGTCATGGAAATATATAAAATTCATTTGAAAATATATTTATACAAAATTATATTTATAAAAATAATTTTAAAAACATTTATTTCATCTCTTCACTAATAATGTAATTACTACCACCATTTTGTGTAATTATTTAATATACATATTAGTTGAATTAAAAATATAAATTAAATATTATGATGAAGATAAATTTGTTAAATTTTATAAGTATAGTTCTAGTTAAATTTATATTCATAAAAACCCATCATTAAAAATGCAATACTATTTTAAAACATGAATGTCACAAACAAGTATTCATTTTAAATAAAAATATATAATTGTCATAATCTCTTCTATAAGACTCTATATGGTCAATAAGACCAATCTCGGATGATTGTGGCCGACATATACTCGACGAATAAGGTTTGGTATTGTTTTTTGGCTTTTTTTATTAATGTTTAAATAAAAATTGTTTTCTTTATCTATTATCAATTAATTAATTTTTTCATCATCCAATTATAAATCATTATGGTAATTATTTATTTTCTAAAAATTAAAAATAATTTTTCATGATAAATAAAAATAATAATATTTAAAATAGGAATTTATAATAGAATTTATCTTTTTTAAAACCTTTTGTTAAAAATATTTTAGTTATTAATTTTTTTGTGACACATATTTCATTTTTTTCAATAAAATAAAATATATGTCTTAATATCATCCATGTAGGATCCAATGGATACCATTTCAAACCAATTATGTTTTAGGGAAAATTATAATCTTCTTATAATATAAATAGAAGTGTAATGGAAATTTTATAATATTATTTTAATGCATAATGACTAGATTAATCCTTTTACCGTGTTAATAAAGTTTACCGAAGTTGCTATTCATATTTGTTAAAAAAATAAAGTTATTTACATAATTTGGACCTATGGATTCCAAATATGTAATTATTTTTTCAAAATTCAAAAAACAGAATTTTTAGTAATTTGTTTACAATTAATCCAATTGTTGAAATGAGAAAATAGGTTTTAAAAGATAAAATACTACAAAAGATTGAAATGTTTTTACATTTGAAATTAATGTAATATTCATTACAATGACATAAATTATATTATGTGGTAAAATATAATTTATTTATATTTTTAATCCATTACAAAATATAATTTAACAATATAAATTATTTTAATGAAAAAATTTATTTTCAATTAAAAATTCAAATATTTTTACTATTTGTCCCAACATGAAAGTTATCAGAAAAATATCATAAATTTATACAATTTAAATATTTATATCTCTCTTAAAAATAAAATGTTTTAGTTTTCATAAAAATTATCAATATATCAAAATATTAATTTACAAGGGGTTCACCATTCAATGGTGTAAAATTAGTCTTTAAAAAATGGTTTTATTCATCAAATAGGGTTTTAGTCGTACCATTGTACTAAAATATAAAATGGATGAATATAATAAATATTTTATATAACACATATATATCTCATTAATTTCATTACCAAAATTAATTAACCAAAAAATAAAAATTTCTATGTGATTTATATTTTTCCTAAATAATTGATAGCCAATGAATTCACAATTCTTTTTCATAAGTCAGTTATTATTATTCCCACTAACCTAAATACTAAGATATAATAGTAATTTTATAATAAGTAAGGCTCACAGTTCCTTTAAAATCACAATTGCGTTAAAATCATGCTAATGAAAGAAATAAACTAATTTATAGAAAATATTTCAATAAAAAACACCCTAGTGTTACAATTATTCTGTTAGGGATTCACATTTAAGTCATCAATATAATTACATAAATGAGTTCAAATGTAGTGTAAGATGGTATTATATAACAATTATGGAGTGGAAAGAAACCCATATTATCATACGTATATGAGTAGGGTATTGAAGAATTTGTTAACACCTTTTCCTAATAAAAATCTTCATCCCCGTGTTTTAATTTGTAACATTATAGGATAACCAATGGAAACAAGTGGATATAACATCTATAACCCCTCTGGATAAAAGGTAATAATGGTTTTTCATGTTATATTATATAAGAGGTACCACATCACTAAAATAGTTGTTGATAATTAGATATAATGTGATAAAGTTAGAGTTCAACATACATAAGATTTGAAGCATTAAATAATTCCACATTTCCCCATAGAAGAAGATATTCTAGATTCATTCATACAACATAGAAGAAAAAATAGATTTTAGATTAACTAAAAGTTAGGATTTCCTAGTTTCTGAGGATGGTGAATCATCATTAGTTGATAATAATGATCCTATAGCATACAAGGAAGAAGGAACTGGCACATATTCTACCAAAAGTCAAGAATCAATAAATTCATAAATAGATTCCATTTACCAAAACCAGGTATGGTTTCTAAAAGATACATTGGTGGGTATAAATACTATTCATTGTAAAAGGGTATTGAATAAATGAATTGAAATGTATGAAGAATTCAGTACTTCTAATGAAAATTTGGGAGAAATAGGATTCAAACAACATCAATTCATAGACAACGATGGATCCTTTTCACCGGTTCCTATGAGGAAATTTATTTAAATCCAGCATTCCATTGCATCATTCTATGACTGAGAGATTATCAGAATTGATGTCAAAATAGTCTTTCATAATGGGGACCTTTAAGATGATGTCTCTATGACACAACTTGATGTGTTTTTTACACTAATGGATGGTAGTAATGTATAAACATTTAAAAGATCCATTTATTAATTAATGAAAACAACCAGGTCATGGACCATTTTGTTTGATGAATCAGTAAAATAATTTGTTTTCACAAATAATGTAAGTGATCGATTTTCATATCAACGTAGTATTTTTAGTATAGATTTTTTATTAACATTTTATGTTAGTTACATAATAATTATTAGAAATGAAATAGTAGTCATATAGTCTATTTGAATCTGGATAAACATGTAATTCTTTATGATAGAGTTAAGAGAAACATCATGCATTTTTTTGACCATTATCCACCCTGATTGATCCAAGAGGTTTCATAGTCTAATTTTGGGAGTGTTTATTGATAAGATATTTAAGAGATTCATAATAGAACAATCCAAGTAGGGATTATTTATAATTTCATATGATATTTTGTTTCCAAAAAAAAAATTTCCTCAAAAACACATGAAAAGATATAGGATTGTAAGGAATATATAATCATTAGTGATTGGGATAGTCATGTATATTATTCCATGTACTAGTCCATATGTCACATACTCCTTGTGGGTGGAAGGAATATATCAAGCTGACCTAGGTGAACACCATTAGATGGATACCAAAAATATCCATGAGTATCTACTGTGTAAAAAGGATACATTCATGATCAATGGAGGATATGTGGAACTATTAATCAGAGGATATATATATATATATATTGGTTTCCAAATATAACGAGATGATATAAAATATTATATGTGAAACATCATTACACTCAATGGAGGTGTTGTGAGCTAGAAGACATAAAAGAAAGGTTATGTCATAGATTCTATGGTATATTCATAGTATATTGTATCTTTTGAAGTAAATTAAGAAGAAATTATGATACGAAACATCATCCAAGGGAATTATAAGTTTCCTTGTAGGATTTATCCTTCAATGCACTATTGTGATAAAAATGTAGTGGTACACCTGACAAAGGATCCAAGGTCACATAAGTTGTGGAATCAAAAACATTAAAAGTATCATATATTGATCAATTTTTATCTAAGAGGTGAGGTTTTAGTGAAAAGAATATCAACAGAAGACAATGTTGAAGACACCGTGAATAAAACCATAACTCGACCGAAACATAGTCATCATGTGAGGCCTACCAGCCTAAAAGTTGTAGGCCTTTGGCTCTCATACAAGCGGAAGTATGTTGACGATGATGTTATATAACCATATTTTTGTACATTATCATACATTTATATTCAAATATTTTAATTCTAGTAATATATTTTATTACATTTTGTTTCATTATTCTGCATGACATTAATGTCATAATGTCCTAGAGTATCTACCATATTAACAATGTTCTGGTTGTTTCCTACTATGATGAGAACCTTGAAATTTTGTTATTATATTTTAAATATAGTTATATGGTTGGATAACATACTATGGTGAGACACATAGAATGTTGACTGTGAGGTCAAAGTACTCATATGTTGATGAAACTTCTTCTCCTCAAGTTCGCACTTGTTAATTTTCCTGATGAGAGATTATGAGAAAAGTCCTACCTGAAGGAATTATTCTTGATTATGTGTCATCAAATATTCTATCTGTGAAATTGTTTAATGGTCCATAAAATTTAATATTATTTAGTCTATTCATAAATAATAAACTATGACTAACTAACTATAATAGTGACTTCATATATTCATGAGAAGTAAAGTATGTTAGGTCCATCATGAATGACATGGTATTAATTAATAAGTTGAAGAAGGATGCTTTCAAATATATATTAATAAAAAATGATATATTAATCCCTTGATTGAAATGTAATCATCACATTAAGTTCCACTTTCATGGTGTATTGATGACATTATTATAGTTATTCAATGAAATGTGTATCAAGAACACAGGTTGGTCACATGAGTGTCCAAGCTACTTGATGATTTCATTGGAAAAAAGGATTATATAAAAGAGTAAATGTTCATTTATGGTGGTCGAAATTTCAACAATAACATATTTCTCTTGGGTTTCCTGACACATTTATATATTGTAATATTTTCCTTTAGGGAATATCACATAATGACAATGAGAAAGATTCCATGATGGACACACACTAAATATCCCCATTTTCTCAATTAAATTGTATTTTAATTTAATTATTAGAATAAATATTATTATCAAGACCGGTGAATATTTTTATTCATCATTTATTGATACCAAATATTTTCAAGATAAAAATTTATTATTTATTCGTAAATAAATAATTTATATAATAATCATAATAACTAATAAATAATTATTTTTTATACTATGAAAAATTATTTATTTCTATTGAATAATTAATAAATATTTATTGATCATACTATGAATATAATTTTAATTCAGGGATAAAAAATTAAACAATATATTTATTTATAAATTTTTAAAATGACGAGGGGACATGTGGATAATTCTAGTGTCAGATGATATAAACTAATTTTTAAGGCAATAAAATAATATTTGTTGTTTCCATAGATTTCCCAAACCATAAAATAATAATTATACTATTATTATATGTCATGGGGTATGATAAGATTAATTATACTATTTAATGATCGACAATAAATTAAATTATATTTTAAAATAAACCCTAACTATATAAATCGATTTTATGTCTATTTTGTATGGTTAATCAGAAATTAAGATCATGGTACACAATGTATTTCATTCTAGATTCCTTATTATCTCGTTTTCTCATGAATGAGAGAGAATCCTTCAATCATAGAGGAACTATAAAAGATCATGATGACCAACACAACATGATTTATCTATCTTACTAGCACACATCAATCCAATGGTGTTTTTTAGAGAACAAAGGAATATGTGTGGATCAATACTAGAGAGGATCTACATTATATCATCCCAACACAATGATGGTAATCTGAAAATGGTTTAAAATGAAAAAAATATTCATCAAATAATGATCCAAAGTTGTTGTAATATTTTTCCTATCAAGATTAAATTAATTTTAAATTTATTATGAATAATATCGTATATGGGTTCTTGGATTTCTGTGCCAATATTTGATGGAAAATATCACTGGTAATGCCATTTACTATTTTAACAATTAGTGAATGAACAATCAAATTTGTTAAAAACCATATTGGTTAATCACCCACCATGTGCTTCTTCAGCATATATAACCTTCGTCATGGACATTAGGGTTTTAAAGGATAAAAAAAAGAAAGAACATACAATATATTGAAGGAGAAAACATTAATATAATATTTTGGGAAGAAACCACTTAGGAAACACTCCAAATCCACCATAGTGGAGTGTGGAAATGGGGAGATCACTTGGGGTGGTTCCAAATATGAAGGGGTTGAATGTACGGTGATTATGAGACAAAACATAAATAAAAAAACCCTAAAATGCAACAAGGCTCAAACCTGATTAGTTATCCTGATTATATCTCATGGTTTACTAAATCATGTTTGGGATGTGTGATCCCCACATCCATAAAATTTCCTAGGTCACATGGTTTTTGGTCATTGATTCCCAAAAAACTATACTAAACATGAATACCTAGAAAATTCTTTAAAACAATATGATTTCATACATGATGCTCTAAACTAAAGGGAGAATTAAATTGCATAACCAAAGAAATAAAATGGAATTTTGGGATATCATAATGAGATATCCTGATAAAAATAGATTATATTATAAAATATATGTCCATATGAGATTATTTTGTTTCTCAGATTAGCATTAACTCTTTAGGGTCCTTGATGTATTTTTAAACACCACTCCATTTTTGTTAATGACACTCACTACTATTGAGAAAATGGACTATAGAGATATAAATGAAGTAAATTAAATGTTTATAAAATTAAAATAAATTGGTGTTTATGATATTTTGGTTCCCATAGTGTGTGTTGGGTAATATATGAGTTTAAATAATGGTTGGAAAATTATTAAATTAAATATTATTTGATTTTAGAATAATAAGTGTTGAAGATATAAACATGATGTATCCGTAAGTAATTATGTTAGTACAAGGAAAAACAATAAAATGAATATTAATTATGCAAGGTTGGTTATTAATTTTATGAGAGAAAAGTTAGATTTAATGACTCATATTTTATCATATAACATGATATTGGTTTTATTAGAATGTTTAAAAATAACTATGATAATTATGATAGATTTTCTAGGTCATATGTGTTGAGTATGGTTTATTGAGAATGTTAAACATATTGAGGGAATAAATTGATATATTAATATGTTTAAACACATAAATTGAAGATTAAATAATCATAAATTATAGATAAATATATCTCCCAAAAAAGTAATGATTATCCCTTATATCTCCCACTTTTACAGTGAGAGATAAATTTTTGGGGAACCCATATCAAAGATCTCATTCCTAGATCAAGTAAACAATGATTTAGAAATCCTAATTACATCAAAAAACCTATTTTTTTCTCAATGATAGAACCCATAGTTCGAATATCAATGTACCACTATAATTTTGAAGTGTGTGTGAGATTTATAGGGTTAATGTTTCAAAAACATTGAGAAATGATAATCAATTGTTAGAGGAATGCACCAAAAACCATATATTGAATGATGTATCATATTATTTAGTTTTATGATTATTTAACGTATATAACCTCCATATAATGGTTATCAATATATTCCTTATTAGATTTGTTGTTTTTTTCTATCTAATAAGAAACAATTATTTTTATATGTTTCCATGCATTTATGGAACACTTAGTTCTGAAAAAAAAAATTGGCAAAGGATGTTAACTCGATAAGATTTTAGGATTGTCTTGATATGTTTTAGTGGAACATGACATGATAAATTCAATGGATGAAACTCAATAAGACTATAGATATTTCATTTCAGAACTAACATATCTTTTGAAGAGACTAAATATAAATAAGAACACCTTATATGCAATGTGCACTATCCAAGATTTTTTTGTGGATTAAACATGATCGTAGTCACCTAGTGAGAGACAATGGACATTCCCCTTCATATGGATTAAACTATACACTAGATTATTCATTTTTAATGAGATGACACACAAACACTAATGGTGTGAAAGACCTTATTTGAAAATATTAACAGTGAAGATGGAGTAAGATTGTTTCATATATAACATCACACAATCATATTATCTCAGTCTAATATATGGATAATATCATTTATATAGGCTCGCATAATTTAATTAAGGGAGTCAAACATCGGTTGCCAGAGCAGAATAAGAGTCATGCATTACCCATAACACATTCCCATTGGTTTGTAGATAACATGAATATTTCAAACAAATTTACATTCCATAAATGAATCAAATCATTAATTCATAAATGAAGATGTAATATTTAGAAGATCTAGTAGTGACCATGCACTCAAATATACTATCACAAGCCCATCTAAAACTATTATTGTTTTCGACATTGACATCACTATGACTTTTATGATATGGATACATCATAAATAGCTTTATGGATCAGATTTATATTATAGGAAATTGATTAGGGTATATCAAACAAGAAGATATATTTTACTTTAGTATATATCCAACAATATATAACATCAAATGAAACCCCATGACATTATTAAAAACTTCACAAAACAGCATGATCATAAACAAACTAATTTTGATAATTTTTTAAAGATCGCTTCAATTTCGAAAAAATATTTAATTTTGAATTTAATACTTATTATAATGCGTAAATGTTTGAATCTATCAACAGATTTCAGATTTGAATGAAATATAAAATCCTGGTTTGATAGTTATAGGAAAAGACAAACCTCTATCAAAACATTAGTGCTACTGAAGCTACAATTGTGCCTACATCGATCGCAATCAAAAATACTAAAATATTCTTAGAACATATCCACCACAAGATATTTCATATAAATTAAGTTTATACCTATATAATCCATTTACATGACATTGATTTATCATTACACATGGAACATATCAGTGTATTATAGGACCACTCATGTATTCATGATTCACTAAAATAAATTAAACACAATTTATCCTGAATTTCTAGATTCTTTATGTGACCTAATTTACAAATGACTATAATCTTGACATAGAACGTCAATCATAGTAGGGTGCTATGATTTCATGTCCCGAAGCTAGACAAGGGGTTAATTCACTTCATGTTTCTGGTAATGTTATTTCTCATAGGGTTCCATAATTAACAAATTAGGGGATTATAAAAAAGTGAATATTAATTTTACTAATAATAATTAAATAGTAAATGAAGAAGTAGAGTGAGATTGATTAAAAAATTTAAAATATTTTCAAAATAACATCTTGTTATTGTGCCTTTTCATTCGATCTTGATTTCAAAATGAAAAAAATTAAACCTTCTCCCACCAAAATTCATTTATTTTTTTCAATGATAAAAAACCACCCCATTATTTAAAATATTTTTTATGTTATTTAATTTTATTTTCAATATACCATTAATATGTTGTCTTATATTACTTCCTCCTTCGAGAGATGACCTCGGTTAGCCACTCTTCTGCAACTAAATAACCTGAAACCGAATACCATTTGAGAGAACCCACGATGGACCCTTTCAAATTAGTGTCATTGTGGGTGAGGAAAGTAATTATTTAAACTAATTAGAGGTATTGATTTTAATTTTCAGTTTATTCTCTTCTTCTCTTAATTTATTATTTTTTACCCAATCTGAATTTTTCGTCTTCATATATTTTATTCTTCTTCTTCTTTTTGTAATATCAATTCAAATATATCATTTTTATTTTATTATTGTCCACTTTTATTATTTTTATTTACATTTGATTTATTAAATGAACTAATCTTGATTATATCTTAAAACTTGACCCTAATATTCAATATAACCTTAGGGATCAAATTATAAATTCTCAGTCTATGAGAATTTTCATCATTCAACCACTTAGAGAATTTTTCCATTCCAGGAACACGGAAGTTGAAACACTTCTAAATCAATCTTAAAATAATAACTACATGGATGAAAAAAATAACTATTATCTTATTATAACCACGTGAGAATTGGCTGCACCAGTTACTAATTACCTACCTAACTATATTGTGTAACCAAATATCAAATTATATTTTGAATTAAAATCTGGGTAAATTCACATTCTTTTAATTTTTCATTAATTATTTGGTGAGGACCAAAACAGGAACCTTAAATAATTTAATGAGGTTTTCTCGTCCCTTAAAAAAATTAATGCATATGAGGATCAAATAAAACAAAGATCATTCCCATTTTCACTTAATGGAGTTGCAATGGAATGGATGTATTATTTATAACGTAAATATGTACCATGTTTGATCTATTTGAAACACCTTTTTTTGTATTTTTTTTCTAGCATCAAGCAGCATATCCATTTTTTAATAGATCTCTGGGATCAAGCAATATCAAGGGGATTAAATGTATGAGTAGTAGGAGAGATTCAAGAAGTTCTGAGAAAGCTGTCCACATCACCAAATAAGTGAGAATCTCCTCATATAATACTTCTATTAAGGACTCACGCCTATGTAGAGAATCATGTTGGATACCATAGCAAGAGGTTCATTGGTATAAAAAATAGTAGTATATGCCCTTGGGTTGATAAAAAAGATTGAACAAAACTCTTAACAATTTGATGATCAAGGTACACCACATATTAGTGGTGTACATTAAGTATGTCCTTCCTCTACTAAAAATCATTTGATTGATACCAAGTTGGATGAATTGACCAATATGGTGAGGTATATTTCATTGGCTCAAAATACATCACAATCCACTCGTATGAGGCCATGTGGCATTTTCACTAAAACAGACCACCCAACTGACCATTTCCCCTAATTACAAGAGTTAGATGATTGTTCATTAGTATTCACTAGAATACCACCTCAGTAGGAAGAACAACCACACGCCCAAAATAAGTATGATTCCTTTTCACCAACATATAACCAAGGGTGGGATGATAAATCAAACATGAGGAATAGCTCTAGACAACAAAAAGGCCCTATTTTATAAATGCATTCTAGAATCCTCGACCTTAAAAGTAGGGTTTCCAACTACCCCAAGGGTGATTTGAAGCCCAATAATCTACGAGAAAACAACAACGTAATTCCAAACCAAAGATATGATATAATAATAAATATCTTTTGAAACAAATTTTTCTTAATCAATAGAAGGAGATGAAGAGTCGTGGTTCAGAGCTGAGGAAGTTTAAGACTCAAATGAGCTAGATTACCACTCCCCTCCATGATTTTTTGTGTATTAATTATGGAAATATACCATCCAAGACTAGTCCAAATCCCATGGGGAATGTCAGTTCCATCACATTTTGATGTTGGAATAAAATCAGTGATACATATTCACATTTCATTCCACCTAGATTCAACTCAACTCTGAAGAATCCCCATTCCATACGAACTAATGAGAAACCCAAGGAAAAATATATATGAAGTAAATTATATTATTGATGTTCCTCCTAAAACCAATCCATTTTCAAATAGTGTTGTAAAAATAAATTAGATGGCTGAAGAGGGGATGTAAAAATAATTTTTGGATACATTCAAGCGTGTTGAGATCTACATCCCTCTAATTGATTCAATAATGAAAATCCCAAGGTATGAAAAATTTATAAACTAACATTGTACTAATCGAAGAGGAATCATGGGAAATTAGAAGATAATTCTTGGAAGGAATATGTAATCACTCATTACAAAAAATTTTCCATTGCTAAAAAAGAAAAAAGATCTTTGGAAATTCTCCATACCATGAACCATAAGGGAGTTACACATTTCTAATGATTCACCTAATTTGGTTGCTTCCATAAATAAGATGCCTCACTCTGTATACACTTATTTACAGGTTGGTTAGTTGAATAAGAGGAGGGTAGTGGTGAATTTGGTGAGTAGATATAAAACATATCTAGTCGTATTCCATGAGGATATATATGTTTCCGTAACACACATGATCTTCCAATTATATTTCTACATGCTTAACAAAGCAGCTGATAAGGTAAGTTATCATTCCCCTATTATCTTATGTTGGAACTTTCTCAAAACTGCAAAAATATCATATATGTTAATGAGGGTACACATTACATGGATTTTAGAGATTAATTTGCAATATTTAATGTTATGGAATACATGTGGTACCCCTCATAGGACCTTTCTACTTTTCTCATCTCCCATTTTGAACCACCAAATAAAAACCCAATGGAATTTGAATGTCTTATGATTTGAAATATTATGATTGTTGGTTCTATTTTTGTGTATATTTTCACTTCTACACCCATTTATAATTTACAAAACACACTTTGATTTTGTTTTGAAATGGATTCATATTATGATTTTGATCATGTTCACTCTGATCATGACGTGGTCGTTGAATATGTTGTTGGATCTGATGAATTATTCTCTTGTTTTGATTATTTTTATTCCGATACTGATGTTATTTGTGTTCGTAATTTAGTTAATTCAATGCCTTAATACATACATTCCCCATTCATTGGAGCTCAATCCATTTCAACTAAATATCAAATACTCATACTTGTTATGGGGTAAGAGATTACCATTTTAAATTTATAATAATCATCCTTTTAAACATGAAGAAAAACTTTTAAATCTTTTGAGGAAGAACATTATGAAAATATGGTGGACCTTTTCTGACATATCATGTATTAGCCTCTCCATTATCATGGAAAATATTCTTTTGGACGATGGGGATAAACTTTTTAGGCATTCCCAAAGGAGACTCAATCTGACCCTTCTAGAATTTGTTAAAGAGAAGTTGAAAAATTGCTTGATACGAGAATAAATTATCCCGGTTTAGATTCCCAATGGGTGAGTCCTATTAATTATTTTGCTAAGAAAAGTGTTGTTACTTTTGTTAAAAATGAAAAATCAGTGTTAGTTCAAATAAAGGTTCAAAATAGTTGGCGTGTGTGTATTGATTATAGGAAACTAAATCATTCCACTTTCAAGGACCATTTCACTATCCCATTTATAGATAAATGTTTTGAGAGGCATACTGTAAAGACACATTATTTTTTCTTGATTGGATATTCTCGATATTATTAGGTTCCTATTTCTCACTAGGATCATGATATTACAACATTCACTTGTCCATTCTGTATGTTTTCGAACCAATGGATTCCATTTGGATGATGCAATGCCCCGAGTACCTTCCAGAGATACATGGTGAGTTATTTTATTATATTGTGAGTTGAATGGATGTATTCATGGATTATTTTATACTGTATTGGTCCTCATTTTATGATTGTATCCCTAGATTGGGAGAGGTTTTGAATCGTTGTATTGAAAAGAATCTAGTCTTGAACATTGAAAAGATTAATTTAATGGAAGATATTGGAATTGACTTTACAATTTATGTGTCAAAACTAGTTATAGAGGTTGATATATCTAAGGTAGATATTATTTCATCCCTACCATATCCTTCATGTATGCTTGATGTTAGATCTTTCCTAGGGAAATCATCATTTTATTGGTGCATCATCAATGATTTTAGTAATATTTCTCTTCTAATATAATGATTACTTTAAAAAGATTTTTATTTTTTGTTCAAAGATTATTGTGTGAATTCCATTGATGAGAAAAAATAGCATTCGACCACTCCACCTATTATATATCCTCCACGGTGGGAGCTTTCTATAGAGCTTATGTGTGACATGTCCAACTTTTTGGATGGAGATGTCATAACAAATTGAGTGGAGGGATGTTAATATATGATTTCCTATGCATCAAGGGCACTGGATTCATCCCAATCAAACAACACAACCATAGAAAAGGATTTTCTTTCAATTATATTTTCTTTTGATAAATTCTATACATATTTATTGGGCTCTAACATTGTTTTTTTTCCTGACCATGTAGCTATGAGGTACAACATGAAGAATCGAGATGAAAATCCTAGACTTATTCAATGGATGATCCTTCTTTAGGAATTCTATATTGAGATACATGACATGAAAGGGTTAGAAAACATGGTGGAATAACACATTAGTAGGCTTAATAACACACTAGAGGATGACACCATTTTCCATGTACCACTTCAAGACACTTTCCCCGACGATCATATTTATTAAATCTTAGGTACACATCCTTGTTCTGAAAATTTAGTTAAATACCCTATTTATTTATAAATCATTATAAATTTAAAGAAACATCTAGTCCAAAAGTTAATGAGTGAGTAATGATTTTATGTTTGAGATGATCTATACATATGTCGCATGTGTAGTGACAACGTTATTTGGAGGTGGATTCCTGATCATGAGTTTGAGTATGTTATCCATTTTTTATATACACATTCATGTGGGTGACACTTTGGACCTAAATGGATTGCTAGGAATGTTTTATACTCTAGATTATATATATTTTTATATTATATCATGATGCTACTTTATTTTGTAATTAGTGCTCACATTTCCAACCTATAAGAAACATCTCAAGGAGAGATGAGATCCCTAAACAACCGATATTATTATATGAGATTTATGATGTATGGGGAATTTATTTTTATGGTTCCTTTTTCATTTTATTTAGGTTTCTTGTACATTTTGGTCATTTTCCATTATGTGTGCAAATTGATGGAGGCTAAGTCTCCTAGGACTGATGATTCTCATGTTATAATGGACATTGTGGAGACACATATTTTTTGTAGGTTTGAAGTACCAAATTCCATATTCAGTGGCCAAGGGACAAACTTTTTCAATTGGAATTTGGATTCCCTCATTCATAAGTATGGGGTTACACACAAAACATTAACACCATACCTACCGCAAACAAATTGTTAGGCTAAGGTTTCAAATCGGGAGTTGAATCAAATTTTGGAGAAAACTGTGCAGTCGAATAAGATGGATTGGATCAATCGATTGGATGATGAATTATGGGATTATTGGATATTATAACTGAGACCCAACAACATTTCCCTATTTCATATTGTATTTTGGAAATCCTGTCATCTCCCTGTGAAAGTCAAACATCAGGTATATTGGAAAATAAAGAAGTGCAACATGGATTTAGCCTCATATAGAATTCAACAGAAGCTAAAAATTCAATATCCTTAGTATATTATATTTTCATAATATTATAACACCATTTTCTACAAGGAAATATCAAAAGAAGCTCATGATATAATGATCCAACAAAGGGAGTTTCATGTTGGAGAGAAATTCCTACTCTACAGTTCATGACTGAAGTTGATGCATGGTAATTTGCGTTTGAGATGGTATGGAATTATATTATATCTAATGTTTTTCCTTATGGTGCAGGGGATATCAAACAATAGTATACTAGAATAAGCTTTACAGTAAATGGGAAAAATATGATGTAATATATTTAGGTAATTTCTACTAATGTAGTGTATTTCATCAAAATGCATTACCCCATCACCACTTTAGAATATCATGTTGTTCATAACCCTTTCACATTTATATTATTTATCCAATTTAAAATAATGTAATCCATGTTTATATATCATATCATGTGTTTAAATTGAGGGAAATGAAATATTATATGTGTGGGGGAGGGAACCATTTAGTTTAGTAATTTCAATAGTTTTTCTGTTGTACAAAAAAAACATTTGTGTTGTTTTTTTAAATTTATTTTTGTCTTTTAAGCTTTTGAGATCAAATGATTAAAATCACTATTTTTATATCAATATCAATAAGTGAATCAATTTATAAAATGAAAATGAGCATAAATGGATGCAAAATATTTCTTTGTTTCAAGCTGAAATCATTTGTAATTTCATGAAAAGTACACTAAATTTTGAATCCAATTCCACATCTCACTGTCCTTATATTTTAAGTCATATTATTGTGATTATTATGAACCATTCTCTTCATATTCGTTAAATTTACCTCAGATTTTGAGAGAACCAAACCATGCTTTATTTAACAAGAATTTGATTTAGTTTTATCAAAACATGAGGTTTTGATTTACATGTGTTTTAAATTATTATGGAATTTTTATTTTAATTAAAGAACTTATTTCATAAGAATCCTTTTAATAATGAAATTACATGAAAATTTAATCCTTTTACCCAAATAATCTATGAACATCCAGTTAGTATTTCCACATTATGAGCCAATTTTACCTAACTAACAAACTTTTGAAGTGAAATTTCATAATCTAGTTGAACTAAAGTATAGAGGAAGTTGTCTTGTGTTGGGATACAAAATTTTCTGATACATTGGTTGGAAAATTAAAATATGAAGAGATGTTTTTGATGATGAAAAAAATCATTCTATTGGACGCTGTGCTTTTCTTGGGATTTCCTGATAAAAGAAGTTGTTCCTTTCGGCAGCTTCCAATGAAGAATGAAAGTTGTGCCTATCTGGAGCTTTCATGAAAAAACTTTGTTTGAGAACATTTATATTTTTATTGATTAAATGATTATTGGTGTAAAAATTCACAGATTTTTTATGATGATAGAGAAAATTGATGCTATGTGAATTGATGAGGAGACCACACTTGACTGAAAATTAGAATAATGGTTTTTTTAAAAGAGTCTATCCCTCCTCATTCTACCTTAGATTTTTCACATCTAAATCCTACCAACCAAAAGCCACATAACAACCTAGAAAATTCATCATGATAAACATATTTCTTTAGCTCACATGGGGTATAGGTATTTTAATTCATTAATCCTATGGTGACCCTTTAATGTGTTCCGATGTAAAATACATTTCTCGAAAATTGACATTTTTGTGATAAGTGAAAATTCAAGTGAGGTAAGTGTTTTGTGTGCATTGGAGGAGGAATTAAGTGGAAATATAATAAATGATAAAAATTTATAACTTTAAATAATGGTTCTTTATGAGTAATTATGTCTTTTGTTTCTTGGTGTCAATTTTTATGATCTTGAGGATATGTGTTATAATTTTTTTTTGATTTGATATTGACGTTAAATTGTCACAATGTTTTTGAATACATGATATGAATATTTTCCAAGGATTTCAAAATGATAAGTGTGGGGGAGTTGATGAAATTAATTTTTTAGAGAATTTTTCTGTAATAAATGAAAAAATTCCCTCACATTGTGTTAAATGTGTTTATTTGTAAGGTATTTGAAATTAGATCATTCATAATAAAACTTGATAAAACTAATAAATTTTTACACTTTAACAATTAACTGTAGTATTTAGAACATAAATATTTTAATTTTAATCATATAAAAATAATATTTTGTATACATATTTCTCACTCAATTTTAAACAACAGTTATTTAGGACTATGAAGAAAACTTGGGCATTTGTTTGGATTAAAAGAGACATGAAGTCAAAGATGGACTGGACTTTCCAGATTGGACATCAGTTCTATATTTGGGCCAAAAAATATTCATTCATGATTGTATTGATCACTAATTTAAATAGGAGATCGAGGAAATATTTTCTAACTAAAAATACGTCTGTAAGAATAGGTGTTTCGCATGTTTTGGTGTTCAAATAGGTGGTGCTAGTTGGATTATTGTATTTGTCTAAATGTCCCCATTCACAATTGAAACACCTATAAACCTAGCCTCCCCTCCACTATATAAATATGTATTTTTATCATCTGTAGGGTTTGGGGCGTGAATTAGGATGTTTAGGGACAAGTAGAATTGGTTTCACTCTAATTATACCAGAAATTCAATAATGGTTTCTCTTGAAATAAGGATCCCTTTCGTCGAAGCCTTCTTTTTATTCTTCGCGCTATAATTTTTTTGATTACGTTAAATACATCTTTGATATACATTAATTTCTTTTGTTTTACTCTATTTTGATCAATTATATCCTACTTTAATCTTCCTCTATGAGATATAACTCAATAGTTGAAATGAAACTGGGTTATATTGTAACACCCCAAACTTTTATGAAAAATATTCTTTTTAATTTCACTAATGTCTTGTGTTGTACGCTACACCAAAAGTATCTTGCACAACACGCATCCTTGACTTGCCTTGTATTACACGCAATCGCGACCTTCCTTGATAGCGTGTGTAGTACGCAATACCGAGTTTCACTAAACAACGGTATGCTATTAAAATATTATTAAAACTAGCCCTTATGAATAGTAATAACCACATTTTAAAATTTTAGAAATTTTATCTCTCAGAATGTACTTCATTTTTGGATTCGGAGTATCGAATTTAGCCTAAGGTGAAATTTTGGTGATTTTCGGATAACTTTCATATTTTGATGAATAGTGAAAATTACTAAATTTTAATTAAAAACAACTTTTTTAATAGAAATAATTAATAGTGATAAATTATTAATTTGAGTGGTTTTAAATTATATTTAGAATATATTTTTACAATTCAATACAATGTTGGTCATTGGATGTAATTTCAATTTACACCAGACATAAACAAGTGTTAATCTTTTGATAGTTATTATCTCTTAAAAACACGCTATTTGTTGTGACAGCGGAAATTAATTATAAAATTAATTAATGCAAATTATATGTTGGTAATTTTGTAAAATAGAAATCATTTTTGAATTCAGAATATCAATTATAGCTTAGGGTGAAATTTTGGCATTTTTCAGAAAAACTTCAATTTTTGATGAATAGTGAAACTACTACGTGGTAGTTAAAAAAATTATTTTTTTTCATAAATCTTAATTTTAGCGCTTCTGTGAATGGAATTTCAAAAATCCAAGAGACACGGTTGATGTCAGTAAGTAAAATGTGGTTCAATGAGATGAAAATAATTTTTGGTGAATAGTAACTTTTTACTTTTATTTACCACGGTTAAAAGTAAATACGGTAATTAAGGGTAAAAATGAAATTAATATTCCACTAACACATGTACTAATCATATTGGACAAGTTTATCTCGACCAAAAACAACCTTAAGTGTAAAATATTATTATTTAGGCCCACTTGGATTAGATTAGGACATTTATTATTATTTAATTCAAAGAAGAGTTAAAAGAGTTAAAATAAAAGTTTATTTACTAAAACATTTTTAATATAGGGTTATACATAATATAATTTCGACTATAAATATTCATTAGAAATCTAAAAATATTTACTACATAATGGTATTTTATTTGTAATTTTTATACTTTATATAATTTAATTTATTTTTGACACAACGATGATGCAGTAATTACCTTTTTAAGAAAATATTAACATAAGTGATGTTATAAATACCCATATAAATGTAATTTGAGAATTTTTATGACTTACACTAATTTTCTAGGTTAATATGACATGTTATTGTTGATTTAAGTAACTTGGTTCGATCTTATCATTCTGTTATAAATTTAATAAAAATCATGTACCAAATAGTGTCAAAATTGACATAAATTAGTTTTTAAAACAAATATTATATTATTAATTGTTATTTAATTCCTAAAAATCTAAGGTTCGGCCAAATGACTTAGATAAGGATAGATATATTAATAATAAACAACTTGGGGTTCGTTTGGATTCATATAGTATGTTTATTAACCATATAGTGTAAGAAAACAAAAAGACACGGTAAAAGTTAAATTATTTAACTTAGAGTTAAATCTAATTGATAAGGTTAAAATAATAACCTAAAATTGTCTAAATCCTATTGGATGAGAGGATTTCGACCCATCCCCACTTTATCTTCGAAATAAGATCATTTGGAACCATTATAAACCTAATTTGACCTTAATATAAAATAATATTTTGACCTTTTCCTAAGATGCCCCTCTCCTCCCTTATAAAAGGTCACCTCCTCCCTCTCCCACTCACACCAATTTAAGCATTCAAGCTCGTCCAAACCCTGACAAAATCTCATATACACTTCTCTAGTATCATCCTAGAGGTCCTGGTCTTCTTCAAAGACCATCCTTAGTTCTTTAAGTGGAGGTTAAGTAAAGGCGCGTCAAAAAGAGGTAATATCCATTACCGATCTTTTTCAATTTCTTTCTTCTTCAACTTCTTCTTCTTTAGATGTTTCATGATAAAGTAATAACATCAGTATTTCTTATATACTTATATGTTATTATAAATATGAAACAACTCTAATTAACCTTCTATCCATCCTATGGAAAAAGGAAATCACCGCGCGTGCGTACGTACGGAATACCGTCCCCACGCCGTGGAGTAATCTATTTTCCGCCACCACCTTAATTGGATAGGTATAATGGTGTAATGAGTAACTATATATGATTATATTAAAGTGATATTGATACTGAAATAATATACATACACTTAAACATAATTCCACGACCATGGGAACGATATCATCGCTCGTGCGTACGTACGGACTACCGTCTCCACGACGCGATGAGATTCATTCTCAATGATTAACCATTCATGAATGATTATAAAGTATATATAATAAGTACTAATGAAAAATATTACATAATAATGATACTGGATTTATGTATATTTATATGTATGTCATCTACTTAATTCCATTCAATTCAATAAGGAAACGAAAACAGCGTTCATGCGTACGTACGGACTACCGTCTCCATGAACGGTGTATTTCATTCCATTTATCGATATATATATATATATATATATATATATATTCTGAATATATATTATATATAAATCATGTTTTACATTCTAGATATAAGTAATCATGATCCAAGTAATCATATTAATAATTACAAGTTAAAAACACGAACGACAAATGAGACGATTTTACCCAAAACGCTACTTTAACATTAATTTACAAAACAACGGGTAATATAAAGTCATAAGTGGACCATATATGATATAATAACAATGAATATGATTCTGTAATAAGTCAATATCATGATTTAAATCATTATACAGGAGGTTCAGACACTTACGAAGCAAATCGGACCTAAGGTAAAGGAAATATCACAATCTCATTTTTATCCGAGATTGCTTATACTTTGGTATTTACTGGGGTGTATTTTATCATCCACATCCATTTTTTCCTCAATATGTAATATTATTTCCATCCAACTACAATTTTTTAAATCCAATTTTACCCTTCGGTGAGTTTTTAGTAAAAGATATGAAAGGAATCTTTTGTCGTTTTTCGTACGAGGTACTTTTTGACTTTTCCGACAAAAGTACGAAGAATGTTTTTTAAACTTATACGGCATGAATGGATTTTTAAAACATTATTTATAAGAATAATCCTTTACAAGTTTTCAAGTTTATTTTTAATCAACTTTTTTTATTTTAAAGTTGTATGACATGTTAAGAAAAGAAAAATGTTTTTGAAGAAGAAAGGATATTTTCCTCAAGAATGGAGTTCAAGTTTTTAATCAAAATTATTTTCCATCTAAGATAATAAAGGGTACTGTTTTTATCTCTATTATTTTATTGATTTGATTATGTCGTGATGGAATTATTTTTATGAATTCCTTTATGGTATATAAAATGTTATATGATTTCATGATGTTTAAGATTCCCATTTTTATTACATGGGTTATGCAATGATGTATGGTTTATGATTTTGTGGCACACATATGAATGGTTTCATTATGAGATGGGTGGGACCTGTATCTCACTCCAATGCATTGGGTAAAGATTTTATATCTCATGAGATAGACATGGCTGGAATGGTAGGTTATACCGGTTCAGTGAAACAGGACTGAAACGAGGGTGACTCAGATCAGAAAGGGACTTTGTCCACTAAGATAGAATTGGAAATGAGTCTTGACTAACAAGAAATGATTCTCTATGATTATGTGTGTATGCAACAAAGTTTCATGTTTTATGTTATGATTATTGGGATTTAATTTCACTACTATGATTTATCCCATGTTATGAAATTATGCTCTCTTTTGCAGGTTATGATTTCCAAAAGTTTTGTTCTTATGAATATGATGTGATTGATTTTTCTTTTGATTACCCTTACTGAGCATTTGAGCTCACCCTTTTATGTTTTCTTTTCCCCAGGATATAAATAAAGGTTTTAGGTAAAAAAAGGGAAGATCTATATGGGAGATATTGAATATCTGTCACCATGATTAGAAGATTACGTTCCGAGTTTCCAAAGACACTAAACTATTACGATCCTTGTGTGTGTTTTTTTTATATACTAAGTATTCCACAAATTTAATGTAATGTCCATGTACGTCAGGCTTCGGGTCTCTACAGTTGGTATCAGAGGAAAGGTTTAGTCAACCTTTGGAAACTAGAATGCGAAAGCGTTAGTGAGATCCCTAGAGATATTTCTAAGGTAAGTCTAGGGATGTCCCTAAGGATAAGTATACGTATATGATACAGTTCTAGAACTATGGTAACGATCTTAGAATTTAACCAATGATGTTAGATATTAAGGGTACTCCCCCTTTAATATGTTGTTTTCCCTAGCATGATTTTTTCCTCTCACAAGATTCATTTTGTGTTTTAGTTAATGGAGGGAACCAGAAGGAATTCGGTTAACATTGAATCCAATGGTCAAATTGGTGACTATGAGAAAAAAAAATTGTGTAATTCCTAGAGAGAAAGATCTTGTGATTATGCCAAATCAGTCATTGCGATATATGATTAACAAGGTGAAATTTAGTGGTATGCCTAATTCATCAAAGAAGAGGAAGATAAACTATTATTCATGTTCGCATGTTGAGGAGAATAAAGAAAGGAAGATTGAGATTTCTAGAGAAGGGACGAAGAACCTTGAGGAATACCTCAAATGGAGGGACCGATGTTATCTGTGTGGAGAAAAGTGTCATAGAGTTATAGACTGTTATGGAGTTCAATGTCTTATTTGTGGATAACATGGGCATTACCCAACTCAATGCCCTGACCTAAAAAGTTACTTCTAAATCAAGGAAGGACTTCTTCCAGGACAATCATTGAAGTGGATGGACTGAAGTGTTTATGTATTGGTATTCAGGAATAATGTTGTTGAGGTACTTTTATGGTGTATTGAAATATTTATGTATTGGTCTATTGTGGTCTTCAATAATTTAAAGGTACCGGTAACCATGAAAAGTGATTCAAATATTATGGAAAGTAGATAATATTCCCATAATGAAGGGATAAGGAGAAAATGAAATGTTTGACATTATTCATGAGCTCATGATTGATATAAGGACTAAGTGATATCATGGTTTGAGTATATAGAATTTTGAGGATTTTGGTATGTGGAAAGTGTTAACTTTTAACTGCATTCATGTTTTCAATAAGGTTCAATGGGTATTCAAGAGAATACATGATTAAGGACTTTGAATGTTTGGAATGTGACCAACAAAACATATCTTATGATATATGGGGATCGACGATGGTGTTAAATATTTTGTAATCGTTTTCACTATGTTATGAGAGTGGACTCAGTATTATGGATAAGCCTAATGATTGGAATGGATTATGTTGGACATAAGTTAGTATTGATTAAGGATAGAAGTTTTTTCTATATTATTGATGGGATGTTATAGTAATATAGTTTTAGAAAAAGGACAACCTGTAGGACAGGCGACAGCCCATCGCGTCGGATAAGGCTGTGGAAATTGAACCCACAATCGAAGTGCGACTGGCCTTTATCGCCTACCACTGGCCTACAGGAAGTCCCTGTTTAGTAGAAACTAGTTTTATTATATTAAGCATTATGATATATGAAGTATAAGTCCATTTTAGGAACCATATATGATTAATCTCACTATAGATCGACTTATGTATAAAATTTTTGCTAACCTTTTGTTTGAGACAGATGGAATGACCCGTCATTCTATCACATGATCTGCTAACACTTCACAAATAACAAATTCAACCTCATTTATTTAAGAGATGAAGTGGAAACTGTTCAAGGCACGATCAACAGTGAGATTGTACCAAAATAACGTAAGTATTTATTCTAATTCAAATTTTCAACTTTAGGGAAATGATCTTGAAAACCAAAAATGTTATCCTAGTGATCTTATACCTGATGAATCAGATGTTACCTTATATCCCCACAAATCTATGGATTTGTGATTACTGGCTTTTCCATAGCCATGTTCTCTACCACTCTCCATCAGAACATGATGGTTAGATTTCTCTTCCATATCCATATTTTCATCTATGTGGAAACCCAGTGATTAGTTTATTTGGGTAACCATTACGTTTCATACCTTTGTTTTTAAAGATTGGTTTTGGTATTCCTTTTTACGATGTGGGTTTCTATTAAAGAAACTTTTGAATAGTAAACCATTTATAACCCCGATGAATTTTGAGGGAGAAATTCATTTTAAGGGGGGTAGAATGCAACACCCCGAAATTTTATGAAAAATATTCTTTTTAATTTCACTAATGTCTTGTGTTGTACGCTACACCAAAAGGAGCTTGCACAACACGCATCCTTGACATGCCTTGTATTACACGCAATTGCGACCTTCCTCAATAGCGTGTGTAGTACGCAATACCGAGTTGCACTAAACAACGATATGCTATTAAAATATTATTTAAACTAGACGTTATGAATAGTAATAACCACCTTTTAAAATTTTAGAAATTTTATCTCTCAAAATGGACTTCATTTTTGGATTCGGAGTATCGAATTTAGCCTATGGTGAAATTTTGGTGATTTTCGGATAACTTTCATATTTTGATGAATAGTGAAAATTACTAAATTTTAATTAAAAACAAATTTTTTAATCGAAATAATTAATAGTGATAAATTATTAATTAGATTTGTTTTAAATTATATTTATAATATATTTTTACAATTCAATACAATGCTGGTCATTGGATGTAATTTCACATTTACACCAGACATAAACAAGTGTTAATCTTTTGATAGTTATTATCTTTTAAAAACACGCTATTTGTTGTGACAACGGAAATTAATTATAAAATTAATTAATGCAACTTATATTTTGGGAATTTTGTAAAATAGAAATCATTTTTGAATTCGGAATATCAATTATATCTCAGGGTGAAATTTTGGCATTTTTCTGAAAAACTTCAATTTTTGATGAATAGTGAAACTACTAAGTGGTAGTTAAAAAAATTATTTTTTTCATAAATCATAATTTTACAACTTCTGTGAATGAAATTTCAAAAATCCGAGAGACACGGTTGATGTCAGTAAGTAAAATGTGGTTCAATGAGATGAAAATAATTTTTGGTGAATAGTAACTTTTTACTTTTATTACCACGGTTAAAAGTAAATAGGGTAATTAAGGGTAAAAATGATATTAATTTTACCCTAACACATGTCTTAATCCTATTGGACAAGTGTATCTCGACGAAAAACAACCTTATGTGTAAAATATTATCATTTAGGACCACTTGGATTAGATTAGGACATTTATTATTATTTAATTTAAAGAAGAGTTAAAAGATTTAAAATCAAAGTTTATTTACTAAAACATTTTTAATAGAGGGTTATACATAATATAATTTCGACTATAAATATTAATTAGAAAGGTAAAACGATTTCCTACATAATGGTATTTTATTTGTAATTTTTATACATTAAATAATTTAATTTATTTATGACACAACGATGATGCAGTAATTACCTTTTTAAGAAACTATTAACATAATTGATGTTATAAATGCCCAAATAAATGTAATTTGAGACTTTATATGACTTACACTAATTTTCTAGGTTAATATGACATATTATTGTTGATTTAAGTAACTTGGTTCTAACTTATTATTCTGTTAGAAATTTCATAAAAATCATGTTCAAAATACTGTCAAAATTGACATAAATTAGTTTTTAAAACAAATATTATATTATTAATTGTTATTTAATTCCTAAAAATCTAAGGTTCTGCCAAATGAATTAGATAAAGATATATATATTAATAATAAACAACTTGGGTTTCGTTTTGCTTCATATAGTAAGTTTATTAACCATATAGTGTAAGGAAAAAAAAGACACGGTAAAAGTTAAATTATTTAACTTAGAGTTAAATCTAATTGATAATGTTACAATAATAACATAAACTTGTCTAAATCATATTGGATGAGATTATTTGGACCCATCCCCACTTTATATTCGAAATAAGACCATTTGGAACCATTATAAACAGAATTTGACCTTAATATAAAATAATATTTTGAGATTTTCCTAAGATGCCCCTCTCCTCCCATATAAAAAGGCACCTCCTCCCTCTCCTCCTCACACCAATTTGAGCATTCAAGCTCGGACAAACCATGCCAAAATCTCTTCTCCACTTCCCTAGTATCATCCTAGAGGTCCTGGTCTTCTTCAAAGTCCATCCTTAGTTCTTTAAGTGGAGGTTAAGTGAAGGCGCGTCAAAAAGAGTTAATATCCATTACCTATCTTTTTCAATTTATTTCTTCTTCAACTTATTATTCTTTAGTTGTTTCAAGATAAAGTAATAACATCAGTATTCCTTATATACTGATATGTTATTATAAATATGAAACAACTCTAATTAACCTTCTATCCATCCTATGGAAAAAGGAAATCACCGTACGTGTGTACGTACAGAATACCGTCTCCACGCCGTGGTGTAATCTATTTTCCGCCACCACCTTAATTGGATGGGTATAATGGTGTAATGAGTAATTATATATGATTATTATAAAGTTATATTGATACTGAAATAGTATACATACACTTAAACACAATTCCATGACCATGGGAACGATATCATCGCTCGTGCGTACGTACGGACTACCGTCTCCACGACACGATGAGATTCATTCTCAATGATTAACCATTCATGAATGATTATAAAGTATATATAATAAGTACTAATGAAATATATGACATAATAATGATACTATATTTATGTATATTTATATGTATGTCATTTACTTAATTCCATTCAATTCAATAAGGAAACGAAAACAGCGTTCATGCGTACGTACGGACTACCGTCTCCATGAACGGTGTATTTCATTCCATTTATCGATATTATATATATATATATATATTCTGAATATATATTACATATAAATCATGTTTTACATTCTGGATATAAGTAATCATGATCCAAATAATCATATTAATAATTACAAGTTAAAAACACGAACGACAAATGAGATGATTTTACCCAAAACGCTACTTTAACATGCATTTACAAAAGAACGGGTAATATAAAGTCATAAGTGGACCATATATGATATAATAACAATAAATATGATTCTGGAATAAGTCAATAACATGATTTAAATCATTATACAGGAGGTTTGGACACTTACGAAGCAAATCGGACCTAAGGTAAGGGAAATATCACAATCTCATTTTTATCCGAGATTTCTTATACTTTGGTATTTACTGGGGTGTATTTTCTTATCCACATCCATGTTTTCCTCAATATGTAATATAATTTCCATCCAACTACAATTTTTTAAATCCAATTTTACCCTTTGGTGAGTTTTTAGTAAATGATATGAAAGGAATCTTTTGTCGTTTTTCGTACGAGCCACTTTTTGACTTTTCCGAAAAAAGAACGAAGAATGTTTTTTTTAACTTATACGGCATGAATGGATTTTTAAAACATTATTTCTAAGAAGAATCCTTTACAAGTTTTCATGTTTATTTTTAATCAACTTCTTTTAGTTTAAAGTTTTATGACATGTTAAGAAAGGAAAAATGTTTTTGAAGAAGAAAGGATATTTTCCTCAAGAATGGAGTTCAAGTTTTTAATCAAAATTATTTTCCATCTAAGATAATAAAGGGTACTGTTTTTATCCCTATTATTACATTGATTTGATTATGTCGTGATGGAATTATTTTTATGAATTCCTTTATTGTATATGAAATGTTTTATGATTTCATGATGTTTAAGATTCCCATTTTTATTACATGGGTTATGCAATGATGTATGGTTTATGATTTTGTGGCACACATAAGAATGGTTTCATTATGAGATGGATGGGACCTATATCTTCCTCCAATGCATTGGGTAAATATTTTATATCTCATGATATAGACATGGATAGAATGGTAGGTTATACCGGTTCAGTGAAACAGGACTGAAATGAGGGTGACTCGGTTCAGAAAGGGACTTTGTCCACTAAGATAGTCTTGGTAATGAGTCTTGACTAACAAGAAATGATTCTCTATGATTATGTGTGTATGCCACAAAGTTTCTTGTTTTATGTTATGATTATTGGGATTTCATTTCACTACTATGATTTATCCCATGTTATGAAATTATGCTCTCTTTTGCAGGTTAAGATTTCCAAAAAGTTATGTTCTTATGAATATGATGTGATTGATTTTTCTATTGTTTACCCTTACTGAGCATTTGAGATCACCCTTTTATGTTTTCTTTTCCCCGGGATATAAAGAAAGGTTTTAGGTAAAAAAAAGGGAAGATCTTTATGGGAGATATTGAAGATCTTTCACCACGATTAGAAGATTACGTTCCGAGTTTCCAAAGACACTAAACTATTATGATCCTTGTGTGTGTGTTTTTTTGTTATGTACTAAGTATTCCGTAAATGAAATGTAATTTCCATGTTCGTCAAGCTTCGGTTCTCTACATATATCCTCTATAAACATTTCTAAATTCAATTCGTTTCTACAATGACTACATCGCCCATAGAAGAGTTGTTTTCTTAGTAATAAATCTACCATATTCCTTATTCATTAATTTAATTTTAATAAATGATAAACTGTAATTAAATTAATATTATCCATTAATTTAGTTTTTCAATTAGAATAAACTATGTGATAAATTTTACAATAAACACAAAAACATTCGTGGATGAGATTTTGTGTCACTTCTGAGGGCGCAAACTTAGCCGATAATACAAGACCACATGAGATAAATTTATGGAGGTAAAATATAATCCCAAAACACAATTCATACTCATTTAGAATAATTTATATTTTCTTTAATTTACAACTTACCATAAACTAGACATAGAATGTCAATCAAAGGAGGGTGCGAGGATTGCATTTTTCAAAGCTAGGCTTGGGGTTAATTCACATCATCATAGAGGAAAAGTTATTTCTTGTAGGGTTTGGAAATTATAAAACTAGGGGACTCTAATTAAGTGGATATTACTCCTAATGATAATTATGAATTATTAAACGAAGATGTATAGTTACATCAATTAACCCTTTTAAAATATTTTAAAAAAAACATCTTTTTATAGTGTCGTTTTAATTGAACATCATTGCAAAATTAAAAAAATTAAAAAAAATGATATATTCATCCAAAAAACATATTCTAGTTTTATGAATGATAAACCCCCCATACATTCAAGTATTTTGTTTATGTTATTTAATTTTATTTTTAAAATACCTTCAACAGTGTGTCTTTAATTACATCCACTTTTGAGAGATGACGTTGGTTAGCCACTCTATTGCACCTAATAAACCAAAACCGAATATAATTTAAGAGTTCCCAAAATAGTTCCTTCCACCAACAATATCACATGTCACTAAAATAACATTTTTTTTTACTTTAATTAGAAAAATTCAATTAACGAAAAAAATTATTTTACTACCATACATGTGGACAATCATATCAGGTTTAAGATCTATCTATATACATTATCAACAACATTCACAACCTCCCTCAGATTAGCTAAACCACAATAGATTTATAATAATGGTGTTAATGTATAAAGGTTGTCATGATTGGTATCTCTCCATACTTAGGTAATGGTTGTTCATAAAATGAATATATCCCAATGTATATCAATAACAATATGAGATTCCACAAGATATACGTTGGTTTTTCAGTATTGAAAATAATTATAGAAAATTCTCTCATTAGTGTATTATTTGTATCACATATTCAAATCATTATATCAAGTCCAACAGTTTTCTCATTATAACTATAAATTTTCATCATAAATTATTACACTCTATGATGATCATTGCTTAGGGATAACTCAATGTTATACTTTGTGTTGATTATTATCATTTCACTTCATGAAAATAAACAACAACATGAATTAATTAGAATGTGGTGATTTTTCATTTATGAAAAATGATATATTTTATATTATAAACTAAATTGATAATATATAATGAAATAATACAAAATTATCAACCAAACATATCATATATGATATTACATCAGATCAACCATATGTTTGTTTCTATTTTTGGAGTTGTATTATACTCATTACAACTGTAGTCAATTCTACTATATCCCTATGTGATAAAATGATAAAAAAATCCTAGTAAACACTTTAGTGAGTGAAATATTGGGAAAAAATTAATGTTTAAATAATGGTGAGACTACAGAATCATATTCAAAATGTCCAATTCCTTGAATATATTTTAACACCTTGACTCCACAAAATCAAATGTTATAATATTAATAACATCTTTAGTCTATAAAAACTTATTTTTATGTTCATTGTATTCATTATTAGAATAATTTCAATCAATTTTTTCATTTAAATATTTGGGAAAATTATTTAACTATTTACATTATCACATATCGACAAATCCACACTCAATTTGGATAATGTTATATCCACCTTTTTACATTAACTAAATGAATCTCTTTATATTTTTATTTAAAACAATTACCTAAATTTTCTATAGTTATTAAGTGAAATTCACTTTTATGTTTGAATATCATGATATTTTATTTGTTAACCTTGATCATCCCTAATTCCAAACATACTCTCACTGGACTATTGGTCACTATATTTTCTTAATAATATCATTATAAGATTTAAAAAACTTATGTGTTAAGAAATAACTCATATTTAATTCAGTAGGATGATTGAACAAATGAATTTTTGTGTCAATATCATATATGGTTTTCTATATTACTGAAGAATTTTATTATTAAATAGGCATTATTTATTTAAAATATTTCATCAATTAGTAGATAGAATAGTTACCCTAATATTTTATGAAATATTTTGATAAACACTTTTTTCAGATAAAATCGTTGTGTCATTATCTCATTTAATACATGTTATAGAATACGATAAATCAAAAAACATGTGTATTGAATCCATTATATAATTGTTTATCAAAAAAAAAGTTTTTTAATAAATAACATATGTTATCATATAAGATAAATTAGACAATCATACACATCCTTTACTATGATCCATTTGATCTTGATCTTTACTATGATCCATTTGATCTTGATAGATTCCTTTACCTTCAACATTATATTTTAGAATATCTATTCTTTATGTATTGAATGAAATATAATATATATTTAAATTATTCCATATATTTATTAACTATTTTATAATCATAACACATTTAATGTATGCATTTTGGTATCACACACCATTAAAAATTGAAGAATTAAATTCCTTAATAATGATAACTCATATTAAATTACATGTAATTTCACAAATCCATTAAGGTATTTTGAACAATTCCTAATTATAGATACATAACTCCTCATTCATGGTGATGCCATTAGGATTCACTAAGTATTAAGGTCTACTAAAATAAATATAATTGAACACTCAAATTAACAATTCGTTTTTCTTGTTTGGACTTTTACCCTTTTGTACTATATACACAAAACCAAAAACAATGCCACATATTCCTAGTTCATCTATCCCAAAAACTATGGAATGATAGGTTAATCATTTTTTGGGTCCATTTTAATTGTTGTAATTTTCAGAATGCTGCTAATTAAATTAATTCTATACTCCACACAATCCTTAAAGGATATCATTAGTGTCACTATGTAATTTAAATATTGAATTATATTGATTATAGAGTAGAGATTAATGTTTCTCAGTTCATTTATAATATAAATCTTTAAAAACATAATTTAATCACTATATAGATCCCATAAACATAAAAATAAATTGGTTGATCAAAATTAATCATTAGTTACTCGGGAGGCTGTTTCTGTAACACATAAAATTTTCTTTTCTAAAAATTCTTTCTTAATTTTATAGTGTTAAGAGTTTCTAGATTTAATATTGTACATTAATGAAATAATTTCATTTTTTTTGATAATTATGATTCTATTAGATATAATAGAATATTTTATTATATTAGTATAATGTTTTTAAATAATTTTATAAGGACAGGTAATAAATATTCTTCCACTAAAATTATGAACCCTTTTATATTTTCATAATATTCATTAGTGGGAAAAGATCAAAATTTCAAAAAGAAATGAGTCCACTATAGTGTTTATATAAATACATATTTATTTAAGTTGGATATCATTATAATAAAATCACATATGATTCTTTGAAAGATTTGTAATATGCTCTTTGTCCAATCCATCATATGGGAAAACTCTACACTATTCTTATATAATCATTATTAAGTATTTCCCAAAAATGTGTGACCCAAATAGCGTAGATTGGTTTATTTATCTATCTCATAGGGTAATATATCACCACCCAGGAATAAATAATATAATCCATGGGAACATGATTTTAATACGAAAAAAGGAGTTGAATGATCATGTTCTGGACAAGTGTTTGTTTTGGAAGGAATATGAAACATAATATTTCTTAAATGGTTTTGTTATCACCATCTTATGTCAAGATATTCACATTATGTATGAATGTATCAAACTATTTAGTTTGGGAATCCCTATTATATCCCCTAAATTAATACATTAAACACGTATTATTTCATTAATCGTTACACAACCAATAACTGGTATTACTCACCCAAAAAATGAATAAAAATATATAAACACACACATATATGTACACTTCATGCATAACATACATGAAATATTCATTAAATGGTATACAATTAGATTAAATTATCAATCCCCACATGATTAACCTCAAATCCATTGACATCCAACCCCCACCTTTATTAACCCTAACATAAGCCTACAATTATAAAAAAATGTTCATTAAATGGTGTTATTTTTTCCATTAGTGGGGGTAATAACACCCATTAAATATATTTGTAGTAGTTGTGTGAAACTGAATTTAAAATTTTCAACTACTCTTGTGGGCTATGGTTTATCATAAACATTTGTGTAACGTTAAAAAGGTTTAGTGGGAGTTGTGTTAGTAGAATATTAAACCCATTCAATATATTTTTCTTAAAAAAATATTTGAAACATGAAATTAGAACCTATATATTTTTTAATAAATATCTTAAAATTACAGAAAGTTATGAACCACCGCTAATTTTTAATTTTTATAAATACTATGTGTGGTTGATAACTTCCCCTATGTTATTTATTTTTTTTAAAATCCATCAACCCTTTTATATATGCTTCTAGTATTTTAATATACTATGTACATATATATGTAAAAATAAATATAATTTATAATATATAATTTTTATTTTTATTTTTATTATCAATTTTGTAAAAATTAAAATAGAATTAGAGAGGTTTTATTATCGTTGTTAATGGCTTCGATTAGAAAAAAATATAAACCCATTAATTTTTAAAAATAAATAAATTATATTTTAGCGACAGATCTCCCATACTCACTGCCATATATGAACATAGTTGTTGTTTGGGGAGAACCATCACTAAAATATTACTGATTTTTTTTAATGAAATAAAACCAATTAGATGGGTTTTGATGGAACTACTAATCAAATAATATTTATGATTTTTTATAAACATATCAATTTTTATAAAAAGTATAATCTTTAAATTTTAGTTGCAATTGTACGAAAACCAATATTAAATTAAAATATAGAGGTGGATTTGGTATAAATTCATATAATGTATATGAAAATTTATTTACAAATAGTTGATCATAATTCCCTATGAATAAGAATCATTAATATCATTTTTAAAGTGTCCATGCTTCTGATAATTACTACCAAAAATCCATCTACCCATGGAAATTTAAACTGTTTTAATGAAAGAATGGTCGTGGAGTATTATTGGAGAAGGTGAAAGTCAGGTAGTTAGGTAAGGTTGGCAGTGGGGTTTGGTGACGGTGGGATACTGATAGACAAGGTGACAAAGTCAGTGGAGGGATGGAGTGCAATGTGTGGTCTGAGAGTCTGTGTGAAATAGCCTGGTTCATGGGTGATCAGACAATCAGAAGCATGACAGAAGTGCATAGGCAGTGTGGGATATATTGGATAACCTATATGCATTGGCCTTTGGGACATATTACGGGCTTATAACCCTTATATTATTCTTTAATTCCCTCTGAATCTTGAGTCCATGTATATTGGGCATCTTTTATCCCATGGGCCTTCAAATCCATGTAATGGGTTCCCTCTACCTGGGAAAAAAGTGGCATTTCCTTGGTATATTACAAAATAATGACAGAATTCCATCCTAATGGTTTTTAAAAAATATTTTAAAATGGATACATATTTTTGAACAACTCATAAATAAAGCTAACACATAATCATATTATAATTTTGATATCCTTATAGATATTATCTATTTTTTTAATTTTAATGCTATAAATATGTTTCCTAATTTAAAATCATTCATATTATTCTTTATATAAAATTTAAATTAAATGGATGTCATTAAATTAAATATAATTTTTTTTATTTCAATTCTATTATATATAAATTTTCCAAAATCTAAATATAATTGAATATAATTACTATTTTAACCTTAATAAAATCAACAATCAAAAACATTTTGATGTGGTTTAAATAAATTTTTAATAATTACATAATTTGAAAAATTCAAATTAAATATTATGAATAATAATTATATATGTAAACACCTTTTTTATTTTCTATATTGTTTCAATTTAAAAACACCTTATAAATCACACTTATAATTTCATAATAAAAAATTTATATCTTAACAATATGTCTTGATATATATGTTTTATCAATTTAACATACAACATATTCCTATTAAATCCATTATTATTGCATCCCATGAAATCTGTATTTTCTAATGTTTTTTCCGTTTTTAAATTATTAACATTATATAAGAAATAACATATCTATTTTATTATGTTATAAATAATAATGAAATTATATAAAAAATTTATATATTTAAAGATATAAATATTAGAAAAATACATAAATATACATTTTTTCAAAACATTGAACACAATTATGAACATATCATATAAAATTTTGGCAGGAAAATATCTTATATATAATGCCTTAATAATTTTATTTATAATCCATTTATAAATTATATGAAAACAATCCAATTTATTATTTCATATTTTTTTCATTTGTCATTTGTTATGATTGATAGAGGGTTATTATCTATGATAATATTCTATTGGAATCAACAAGTACCCTTTTATTTTATTTTAGGGAAAATGAAAGTCTCTTATATATAGGGTGTGAGATAACCACTACATATGATCTTTTCACTTCTATATAATAGGGAAATCTCTTACGTATGGGTTAACCCTTACACTCAACAATATATATTTCTATTTAATATGGTGAAACTTATATTTTGATTTACCCTTGAATATGATTAACCAATATGTATCAATATATATTTAGGCACAAGGAAAAAATTTCTTATAAATATTGTCTCCCATATGCATTGAATAACGATTTTATATCACTATATATCCACATCCAAGAAAAAACAAATTTCTAACATGTTGTATAAATCATTTAAGTGTGAGAAATTATCCTACATAGGTGTTGTTATCAATAACAAAATATTCTATATAATGGTTACGACTTGATGAATTGTTAATAAGAAACACACGTTTTAGTCATAGCCTATAATATCACCTTTAGAACAGATTAAATGACAGGATAAACAACATGTTTTTAGTGTATTTTATATTATGATACACACCATTAATACCATAATACTATGTGATTAAAAAGTAATTTTTCATATAACATAACATCAATATGATCAGTCCATTAATTTGGTGGAAGGCATTAATCCATGTCATATCATATGATAAAATATGGCCTTAGGAAGATTATGATAAGCTTGTTATCCTCAATAATTGTTAATGAATATATTGATTCATTGACTGACATGACTATAATTTCATTGATTAGTTTTATTGGATCATCACATATTCAACAAAAGGGAATAATCCTCTAAATTTATTTATATACTATCATTAAATTAACATTTAATATAAATAAAAAATTTATATAATATTACCTCATATATTCTATGTCCTATCCCAAATGTTCTTAGTGGAGTATTCCTGATCATAATCCCCTTGAGATTGATAGTGAACCCTCACAGCCATAATGATGACATTGACAAAAATAAATATACGTTACTATTAGATGACTTCTAAAAACCAACGGTGTGCTAGAAACATCTCCATAAAGGTGAATGGTGAACTTATATAAAGATAGTTTAGTCTATAACTTTAAACTATCATACCCCAAATAAAAATAATAGGATCATATCTTTTATTTAGACTCCCTTCTTTCAATGAAAGATGTTTAGTATCATCTTCCCATTCCTGGAAGACATCATGTGTTACCCATAATGTGAACTCATTAGATTTAAGTTCATTTAATCATTTATAACAAATTTTCATTATATAAATGAATAAAGGTTGACACTTAACCAAAAATATAGCACCTGAAATTTTTGGTAATGTGCATTCACTCACATCCCATATTATAATCCCATCATATAATAGGATATAGGATGATAGTGGTATCCATGTGTCACTTATGGTACGGTTGTATCATAATTAGCGATATTAATCACAAGCATATCATAGGCTATAACTCAGTGAATATCGAACAACATGATATACCCTATTTTATCAAAAATAATTACAATGTACACATATATTATTGGTTAAAAATGGTTCAAATATAGATGATTTTAAATGTAATGTTTTAAATTAAGTTATTTAAAACTAATGGTGAAATACTGTTTCTATACCTATTTTTATAAAAATTGTTTTTGAAGCCCCCAAAAAATTAATATTTGATATCTCTATTTAAATCAATATTTTAATGGGTATTTATATTTTTTACATTGGGTTTTGATTAATTTAATAGAGATTCATGAATTGTGTTTTCATTATATTCTCTTTTATCAGGACCAACATTTCTGTAAAAAAGGTGTAACGTGGTTAAAATATAGAAATATAAGAAGATGTGTACATTTCACTTGGTGATGCTGGAGAAATGAGGATGAATCTTATAAAAAAAGCCGATATCATCATGATTCAAATCATGAAAATAAAAATCACAATATAATGATGAGATTCACATTCTAAATGGTTTTCATGGATCACATTAGAAGATGAAAGAAGAATCCAAACTATATAGGATTCCACATCATGATTCACAACATGATACATAGGTCACACCATGACTTTTTGTGTAGTGATCAAAAATAGCTTTCTAAACAGTTATAATATTCATAATGTTAATTTAATAATCAAATCATTAATGTTCCACATTAATAGTTATTAGAGCACAATATAATGGCTATCAGTTGGGATTTTTTTGGGGGTTTGACTTTGGGAAACATTAGATTTACTTAGAAAACATTATAATGAAGATTTAGAAACCATGTAAAGGATTAATAGACCCCCAATACGTGAGATACACATATGGTTTTTATCTTGGGATCATTCATCATCGTTATTTTTTTCATTCTTTTTTACTATTTTCTGTTTTTTGTAACATTGGATGATATTTCTGTAAAATTCATTTTTTTAATTCTTTATTATTTTAACATTTGTTCTTATATGATATCTCCATTATGAGTTTTGGTTTATTCATAACAATAGATCACCCAATGATGATTGGATTAACTCAATATAAGATATTTAAATCAGTTAAAGGGGGTTTATACCAAAAATTCAATTTTTCCTTCAGTCATAAGATAATCTTATATAATAGTATCATGTTGTGTTTGAAATTATATTTTATTAATCATTGATTCTTTGAGAATATGAAGTCAATTTTTTAAAAAACACCGACATTATTGAGATAATAAATTCATGAAAAATGAACTGGATTAATCTTCATCTTTTGGAAATTTAATTTTAGTGCTCTTTAGAAATACTAATTATTCATAACTCGGTGAATTTTTATTCAAGAATCGATTGATAGGGATTGACCATTACTCATATCGATAAAACTAAATGGTTGTGCATCAATTTAATATTATTATTTTTTGAGTGAATAAAAATAAATTAATTTAGTAATAATACCCCTAGATACTTCTTCACATCTCTTTTTTTCCTCTCTACTTTTTTTTATTTTTCAATTCTAGTATTATTTTACTAAATTAATTAATAATTAGATGAAAAAAATATTTATCAAATTTATTCACTACTTTCCTAGAACTTCTTATGATCTCCCCTTACTTGTTCTATTACATGAGTTTTAATTACATTTGGTTTGGTAAATATAATTTTCTGTTTTAATTTTTTCATAGGAGTTAATGATGTCATTCAAAAGCATTAATATGGAGATACTTTCTAAACTATTTTCCATAATATATAATATTTAGACTCAATTACAATGTAATTTTTTTGTCATAATGGATGCCTAATGTCACATTCAACATCAATTGTTATAATAAATAACTTATAAATAGTAACTAAATATAAATATTGAGTGAATTTAATATTCGGGTGTAAAAGATTCCATACATCGAAATTTACACTCAACAACAGTTGTTATGAAAACTATTATTAAAATAGGCATCAGTGTTGGTTATGATAATAAATGATTTAAAAACCAAATAGTGTTTTATTTGAAATACATTAAAAAATAATAACCCATAACCTATAACAAAAAGTCCAGTATAAATAATTGATGAAAAAATTCAATGCAAACTTTACTACAACATCATTTACAAAGATAATACACATAAAAAAACTTATAGATATACATCTATATATTATTCATGATAATAAAATAGACTATAAATAATCCTCAAAGGTGGTTTGATACTTCTTGTGAATATAATGATACATTTAAAAAATCAATGAAAATATTTATTATTATAAAATCAACCAAACAACCAACTGGAATAAAATTTAAGTGTTATAATTGAACAATAAATGTTAAAATCTATCATCATTCATATTATTAAATTGTAAAAAATTAATCATAAAACTAAATAATCACATTAAACACTTCCTCTTTAAGGATGAAACAAAATTTATGGAACAGATATTGTATAATTAAATACCCAATATATATAATTAAAAATAAATATTAACCAAAAGAAAAGTTATCTAATTATAATTTTACATAATTAATTCCATTTGGATTTTTTATCAGCAATGAAACCACATTAAAAAAATTCCATGTATTTTTTTTTAATTTCATATTTCAATTAAATATACATATATAATGCGTAAAAATAAAATTAAAGACCTAATAGAATATAATAATACTTATGAATTCAAATATTATGGAAAACATTCACAAAATTCATGCATTAAAAGAGAATAACAAAGAGGTTGTGGAGTTATTTGGGTTAAATATGCATAATATCTAATGTGCACTAAAATATGTGTGTTCATAATGAATGAACATATAATGAATATTGCATTGTAATAACATAATCATTATTACCTACCAATGAATGAAAAAAAATCTTTATCTTTATGTTTTCTAAAATTTTGGACATATATATAATTGTAGTATGCTTCATCCATTATTATACAATCCTGGAGATGTATTTCGGATTCATAAAACAATAAAAAAGTTCTCTTATTTTTTTTATTAAAATTGTATTAAGATACCTAATTAGATAAGAATTAAATTATACTCACATTATGTTATTTTTAATTCATGAAATATAAAGAGTAAATTTAATTTAATTATATAGAAGAAAACAACATCCCAAGCACTCATAGATTATCACCAAAAAAAGATCTAATTTTTTTATATTTTATTTTAATGGATAGTCTCTGTCATATGTGTCATCATAAATAAAAAACACAAAATAATTACCCTATCGAAAATTAATCACTTCTAAATTTATATCCCTTGAAAAACATGAAAAGTGGTTGAAGGTTCTAGTTTATGAAATGTTTTTTTTATTTTTATAATGATTCCTTTTATTTGGAAGACTCTGATATAAAGTAAACGTGACAAAACATTAAATGTAATATACAAAAAAAATAAAAATAAAATAAAAAACAATAGTTATATCATATAAAAATTAATAAAAAATCTAGATGGATAGAATAAAGAACTGATAATTTCTCCAACTATGGAATCCTTGTCGTTAGGTAATGGAACTAGAGAAGTTAGATCAATAATATCATGTAAAAATACTCTTAATTGATTCATGTACATAAGTTTTTGAATTAAATAATCCCTTATATTATTTATGATTCTATATTCTACAATATGTAAATTGGTATCCCAAGTATCTAACTCAATGTACATCGTCGAGTCAAAAATATGTCGTGGTGGATCTTAAAAGGGAGGCTAGGTTTTTCTCATCCTTTTTGAGAATATATCTAATATAGAATATTTAAATCACTTTTCTATCAACTAATTCCTAACTTGAGCATCAACCATCACATAATCTATTTGACCCTTGTATTTTTATCCTTCAATGTTATAAAAAGATGTGACAGTCAATTATAATATAAACACCTTCCTCATATCCTCTTACATTGAGAAGGTGTTCTTACTTTCCAAAAGTAATCATAAGATTCTCCATTTTACCCTCAGCGATAAATTTACCCAACATTTCTTTCTCTAGAATGGATTCCAAAAATGATATATTTAAATTTGGTTATAGGGGTATGAATTTACAAAATATTAATCTTAAAAAAATTAATAAATAATTTATTTTAATGTTATTAGATAACTTTATTAATAGATTCATAAGAAACATCTAATTTTTTCATTATATACCATTCTCATTTTCTATGGCATGTTGGAGGATATGGAGGACCAAACTAATCAACTTCAAAGATTCCACAATATTAGAAACATACATTATCTATCATTTTTTCAATCAATTTCTCCTCAAGTGAAGGATACCCTCAATGTTAATAAGTATGTAGGTACATATTTTATGACTGTATCTCTTGGTGAGATCATATGGATTCCTATCACATATGAGTAAATGAATAAGTCATGATTTAATTAAAAACGTTAATAAAATCAATTTATAAACAAAAATTAGCTTACCATAAAGGATTCCTCTTCCTCATGGAAAAAAACATCACACATATATCTTCATCTAAAAACAATTATTTGATGCAAGTATTTTCATTTTGTATATTCTCAAATTTATAAAATAAAATCTTTTTTAACTAAAAGTCACATTATCTAATTTTCGAAAAATACTCCAACCAATTATTAACTTATTTCCTTTTCGAAAGTTCAAATTTCAACTATAATTGATTATATCATATGTTAGTAATATAAAAAATATATTTTTTGAGACATTGAAATTATTTTACTTTTACATAATCCAATTACTGATCTTTTATGTTATGGTTAATGCTTCTCCAATCTAGATATAATACAATGATCTTACATCAACTCTGTCTGGACATGAAACTAAAAAACTACATCATAATTGGGCCAACTAGAATATTTTTATAATCTAATTCAATTACAATCTTCCACTAGTCATGATAATGTAAAATAATAGTAAAAACATAAACCCACATCTACTAAAAATGGGAATCATCTTCTCTGGGGAATAATAAGAGCTGCGAAATAATTTCAATAAAAATAATATTAATTTCATTAAATTAAATTATTATTACATTTATATTTATATATATTAATATATAAATACATTTTTAAAAGTAAATATTCATATCTATTTTTTGTTTTAATTGATTTATGTTACTTTAATGACAATATATGTAACATTATTTTGGTTAAAAATAAAATATTTCTAGAATTAAATATTTTATTTTTAATAATAGAATGAAAAGTATATTATCTTTATTAGGAAATATAGTTATAGGAATTATAATACCTAAAAATGATGAATATAAATTGATAATCATATAAAAATAATGATGTTTGACTTATTCAAAGAAAATATGTGTAACTGAAACTGATAAATGTAATAATTAATAAAAATGGGAGATGATATAGGTAACGTCTAGACCCTAGAAGCCCATAACTAGTGAATTATTTTATTATATTGGGATGATTATAATGAATAAAATACCAATGGATAGATTAGATTAGTAGTCTTTAAAAGTCATATTACAAATATGATACTGATATTATATTTGAGAAGTATAAAATTTGAACATGATACATACAAAATCAAATAAACAGCATCCTTGAAGGCTTATTCATTGATTTATTCTTCACAAAATGGGAAAATGAAACATTTTATGGGTGAACTAAACTACTCAAGAAGGGTTATTAATGTATAATAAATAATTAATCATTTATAATAAATCAACATTTAAACATAAATATCTTTTATCATATTCCATTCAAAAACCTAGATAACGAAAATAAAATATGGAAAAGTAACAAATTGGAAACCCATGTCATTTAATTATTGAACATAAATTAAATGTTTAATGAATAATTGAAACTAAATGAGGGAAGATCATAATCCTTCGAGGCCATGATTCCTAGGTACATGGAACTATTACTGTCATGACCTTTTATAAGATAGTTTAGCTATCAGGTAAAAACCAATCTATTTTGGCCAAATATTTTGTCTCACAAGACTACCAATGCATCGAGGGGATATCTACAACAGAGCGGCACCCATGTCATTATAGTAAAAATAATTAATCCTATATTATAATAAATAAAATCTTAATAAAATGTCAATATTGAATAATTAATATGGTGTATCAATATTCCTCAGTTATTCAAATTTCTTTTTAAGTGAACATTTAAATTTAAAATGATTTATGGTTTAAGAAATAATAATATATGTTGTATGAGATTATGGACATATAAGTAAATTCCCAAAGAAATATTATGTAAATACAGGGATTGTTTATGGTGAAATTTAACAATAACAAAATGAAGTGATATTTCAAATATAATCGTTAAGAATGTTCTTTTGAATTATTGTCTTTAAACATTACAAAGTGTCTCATACCATTTTGAAACATTTAAACCATAATACTCGTGATTTAATGCTATTAAATGAAAATTATAATACCATGATATTAAATATATTCATGATATAACATTTCAAAGGGTAGTATATACATTATAAAATGTGAATTGGTGTATAACAACCAAAAGGTCTCAATGTAATGTAAATTGGGATGAAATACATTACCTTAATAATATTTTTGTTGTGTGGTAATTATCCTCGTGTATAGTGGTTTATAATTTGCTACTATATTATAAAATAACCATAATCATGTTTTAATATAATATATTAACTTCTTATAGTGTTTTATTATCCATTTGTTAACACTCTTTTATTATTTTATCTATTTTGGGTGTTAATTGTTTAGTTTTCTCAAGCGCGTTTTGAATTGTCATTGATTTTTACTATTACATATATCATGATTTTATAATATAAATTGTTAAAATGATGGTGTAATTATTATATTTATTTTGTACATATGATTTTATAATAATCTATTATATTTAGAGATAAGAAATAAAATGCACTGTTAATGGTGACAGTTGGCCATACGTAAGCATAAACACTACTATCATTTTTTCTTCATATTAAATGAATGAAATATATGTGATACATATGTATATTATAATTCCAATTAAATATATAAATTATTTAGGTCACAAAGCATTATTTAAACATTCTATTATATATTCTATGTATAATTTGAATGAATCACATCACTTTAAGGAGGTGGTTGTCCACACTTCCACTAAGGATGTTATCATATTTACAAAAAAATATAATGTTTAAAATAATGATTTATAAAAGAATTATACATGAATAAATACATTTTAAATATAATATATATCATATGTAAATTTATTTTCCATCATAATGACCACCATGTGAGGCAGTAAAGGAAGAACGAAAAATTATCATTTAGTGAGGTTGTAGTTCACTATTCACATAAACTGTATATATGTTACCCATTAGATGGTGGTTCTTGTGAGTTTAGTTCTAGAAAATATCATCAAAAATACAAATATATTTAGGATACTTGCGTTTTTATATAATCATCGAATATTAATAGTTTATGGGGTGGGAGTGGAAAAAATGAAAGATCTTAATGATAGGTGGTATCTCTTAATCAGGTAACTCCATTTGGTTTGTACCAAAGGGATTACATAGGTGGATTTTTTTAAAAATGTAGGATTATTGGATTAGTAGAGGTATTTTTTAAAAATATTTGTCTATATTTTTCTTGAGTCAATGTGGCATGAGAGTTGTCAAGAGTGGGTAGAGTGCTTTCCTTTTTTAGTGGAGGGGGAGTATAACTCTTGTAAATACCAAAACGTACTTATTAATTAAAGGTATATATTATCTAATGATTTTAAAAAAATATAATATTAATTGATTAAAGGGGAATAATTGTTTACAAAAATATCCCCTATATGAAAATAAGTTCTATTTAAAAATATGATTCTTAAACTTCTAAGATTCCCCAATTTTATCATTTTTTTAATTAAATCATCTAGTTTTTTAAACAAATAAAATTTACCATTAATAATAATTTAAAGTGCGATTTTGTATAAAATATATATCTAAAAAATTATTAACATGATATCTAATTTATAAAATAAAGATCCTATGTGTTATAAAAATTAATTTTAAAACAGGCGCATGTGACGTGCTAAAACACTACTTAAACTATGATTGTGTCAATAAATTTTTTATAGTATATTGGAATATAGGTTAATTATAAAAGATAAATTAGTCCCTTAATAGAAAATATTTTTTATTTTTTAACACATAAAATACATTTTTATAATATTAGATTTCTATTAATTGTATATTCATTAATAAAATATATAAAATTTTGATAATATCAATTTGGAGATTATTTATTTAGTTAAAATATTAAATTATCAAAATAGAATTATAATTAATATATATGAGTTTTAAATCTATGTATCATGATATATTTATCTACAAAACAAATAAGGACAATTATTCAGCCAACATACATCACTTTTAATATTTATAGTTACATTTTTTTAATTATTAATTATATAATAAAAATATTGGCACTTCGTAATCATTTTAACAAGATTATAATTAAATATTATTGAAAATTATTATGATAAAACTAACCAATTTATCTTTCAAAAGTATATTTACAACTGGAAATATGATATTTTGTACATTTCTCAAAGTTTTATAAAATTTAAAGGTATGGAATGTACCATTTAGTCTATTTCTATACATAAAATTTTATATAGGTATATTCCATTTAATAATATCTCAATAACCCAAAAATTCAAAAAAAGAGGGTATGTGGTCTAAATATTTCCATCCAATGGTTTTTGGATAAAAAAATTAGGTCATTTTTCCATTTAATGTTATGGTTTAGTCCCTTGTAAAGATAAATTTTACCTTCATCACCACACTTAATTTTAATCACATTCACTAATATTTTTGGGAAAACATTATGTTGATATTATTAGTGTAAAAATATTACACTGATTTTATGTTTTTATAGTCAATTTTAAAAATTAAAATCGCATAAGTAAGAAAACCATTATAAACACATATCTCAGAGATGTGGTGAGAAATCCTATTTTTTAATTAAATTATTCAAAAGTGCAATAAGTTTTTATATCCAATTTTAATATAATAATAATTTCAATGTCCTAGATTTGGTTAATATATGTATATTTTATTTTTTTTTGACATAAAACCCAATTTAAAATTTAATTTATCACTGTTAATTATTTTAATAAAAATGAAATTTTTAACTAAAATGTAGTATTTTCACTATTGATCAAAAAATAAAACAATTGACAAAAATAAAAAAAATTCACCATAATCTAGTTGTTATATTAAAAATCAAAAAATGAATTTTATTTTTGAAAATAAAATTTATAAATGTATAAAAAATTTTATTTAAATAATTTTCACCATTAAAAGGTGGTAATACACGGTCTTGGGTGCAATCTATTATTTTGTTTGTATATAATAACCTTAACCTGGTGTTTCATATAAAGAATTATAGAAACAAAATTAAATTTATTCAAAAATTAAAACATTATAATGTCTTGGAGTTTTAAATTCTTCATTCCATATTTAAATTTAGTCCTCACAATTTAATCTTGAAATAACTAATCACAGGATTAATATTTAAAAAAAACTATTGTTGAAAACCCCACATCATAAATAGGGCTATTGACAAATATTATTAATAAGAGACAAAGGAAAGTAAAATGGTAACATAACTATGTTCCCTATTAGGAAAAAATATGTGGCATATGGAAACATATACATGGAATAAAAAATCCAAAAATAAAGTTATTGTGGAGAGTGCTAGAGAACATGTTATTATGAAAGTTATTTTCCACCAAACCATAAACCATAGCTGTGAATAATGGCCATTTATATTATCCAAAAGTATGATAAGCTGATAAAATTTTGGTCACAAACCCCCTTTTCTATAGTTGAGTAATTCTATCACTCTATAAGAATATAAGTAAAAATAAATTTCTATAAATACAATATTATCCTTTTGTTGTACCATAAACTATTTCTACTTCATCTTTTATCACATGATACATCATATGGTGAAGTTATACATTAACCTATAAATTTCAATCTAATTATCAAATAAATTTGTTTTATAAATTTTTAAATTTTATAATATATTCTTATCTAACATTGAACATATCATTATCCTATAATAAACATGAAACAACTCTAAATTCTCACATTCTAAATATCTCATTAACATCTTCCAATATCCTCTAGAAATGTTGTAATAACTCGAGTCACCATAAAACATTATTGGAAATAAGAATTATTTCTTATTCCATAAGTAATAAACATGTTATTGGATATATTCCTTAAATCCAAAAGTACTTTAATCAGCATCAATGATATCGTAGACCAACTATATACCACTCAATAATTTGTTTGAAGGTAGTAAAAACTTATTTGAATCAATAATTTCCTCATCATTATCTCAACATTGGTAACATATTATGTTTTTTATTCCCTTAATAAATTTTTTTTCTAAAATTTTTATCATTCAACTGTATAACCCTTCTTCACACCATTCTTCATATGATTTGAAATCCTCAATTAAAAATTATTGTATTAAAATTCATATATATGTCATAAATCATATGATGAGAACATCTTAAATAAAATACTTTTAAAATATTTTAATTAGATCAAAATATAGAATGACATTAATAATTTCACTTTAGTGGTTTCAATAACATATTCTTGACCTTGATCCCTTAGTTTCTTCAGAGGCATATTATCATGATGTTAGGGAATTAGTTTATATAGTGAACCACCTCATTATAGTTGTAAAACTATATATTATTCTCTTTATTTTTCCCGTTAAGTTCTTTTTCATGGTGACCTATTTCTCTGAACGTATAAGAAACTCATTTTCCATTTGAGAATTTAATAGGGTGATTCATTACATAATTCTCACACAATTGATATTGATCAAAATTATTCTTCTAATATTATGCATTCAAATTTTCTAAGTGATCATATGTCCTAATCTTTTATCACATTCCATTGAATAAATAAGATTTTGAGAATTATTTCTTTATTGTGATAGACATAAAACTATTTCTTGATATGATGAATATTTTTGATATTCCAGTTCCATTTATTGTCTTTGATTATGTCCTTCAACTAAGTGGCTGATCTTATACTCTTTTTCGAGTGTATAATTTGTTTCATACCTTAATAAACATATAATGGTAGCTTTATAATCTACAACGCTCTCTTATTCATTTTTTTAAGCTGTGTAACTTCCTCAAAATATAGATTCATTGATCATTGGGGACATATTTATTAAAGAATGTATCTTTAAAATTTCTCCTTTCAAAGAATTTTATTTCTTCTTCCTCCTTAGTAATATGGTTCAAGACCACCATTGAAGAGCATCACCTTGGAGACAATACATTACATGTGTAACCATTTCCTTTTCAACACAACATAATTCCATGAATATCATACCCAATGACTTAATCAATTTCTCACCTAAAATTGTATTAGTAGTCCCACTAAATGATTTGGAATTATATCACATAAAGCAATAAATCATATGATATTCTCACAGTGGACAAGGTTAATCCATTCAGTAAAGGTTATTTTTCAAAATCTAATTATGTTTCCATAATATTTACACAACATTCTATGTTCCAATAACGTCTATATTGGTTTACATAGTATGTCAATCTATATATTTTCCATGAGATTAAAACCATTTTCCCTTCCATACTTATTTTCTAAATAATAGAATTTAATATATTAGCTCATGAAATTATTAACTTGGTATAATTATAAATTTGGTATAGCACATAAACTAAATTGAAAAAACTATGCATAGCTAATATCTATATCAAAAGAATGATTTATTTGGTGATATCATTAAATACATCAAAATGGTTTATAAATAAATGTTTAATTAACTGAAATGTATCACCTAGAATTTTCAATCTAGGTGCACAACAAGACTCATTTTCATGTACTAGGTTACACCGAGTCAGGCTTAAAACACGTAGTTAGAGTTGTTAAACCTAGGTATATCTATTCTAGAACCATGTACAATTGTAGTATAGAGAGAGAAATACATTTTTTGGAATACCAAGGTTATCATTACCCTATCAAAATATTAGTATTTTCTTATACACTAATCCTTAATTTATATATTTGGTTTATGTTTCGTAATCTATGTTTTCTAAATCTAATTTTTAAGGTTTATACTAAAATTCATATGTTACCAACTGTAACACCTAGACTCCAGAATTCTAAAGCTGCTATGTTATTTTATTACATTATAATGATTATAAGGAATAAAATCCCAAATGACTAATCAGTCTAGTAGTCTTAGAAATCCCGATTACATATATGATACTTATAATATTTTTGAGAAATATAAAATACAAACATAATATATAAAAAATGAAATAAACTACATCCTTGAATGCTTATTTAATGATTTAGTCTGCACAACCTAGGGAGATGAAACATAATAAGGTTGAGCTTAAGTGATCTGTAAGGGTATGTAATGTTTAAGAAATAACTAATCATTACCAATAAATCAACATTAAAACACAAATACATTCTAATACATTCCAATAAACTAACTAGATATTGAAAATTCAACATGGCAAGATAATAAATTTGAAACACATTCCATTTAATCAATGAATAAAAAATAAATGTATCAATAGATACGTCAACACAAAATATCAAGGGTGCATAATAACTGAAACTTAATGTTGAAAATTCTTACTTATTGGATTCCATGTTTCCTAGGTACATGAAACTATTACATTCATGACCTTTCATAAGACAATTTAGCTATCGGGTAAAAACCCATCTATTTTGGCCAGCTATTTTATCTCATGAGACTACTGATGCACCATGAGGCTATATATAAGCGGGGCCACTAGTCTCATACATTCGAAAATCTTTCCCCGTATTTAATAATAAAAATAATAATATATTCCTTATCAAATATTCATATTGAATAAATAATATGGATTTATATGTAATTCCGTAGTTAATTAAATAACTATCCATCTGAACATTGTATTTAGTAAATATACATGAATTAAGAAATACGAATATCCATTTTATGGGTATAAGTATATAAATTAAAATTTATAAAGAAAAATGATTATAATATAGTGATTGTTTGAATATAAACTTAACAATCACAAAAGTATGTGAGATAACAAAAATAATCATCAAGAACATCCTTTAGGAGAAGAGTCATTAAACATTACAAAGTGTCTCATACCTCATCGATACATTTAAATCAATATTCCCATGAATATATGACATTAAATGAAACATATAATATCATTATATTAATTATATTCATGATATAACATGTCAAATGGTATTATGTTCGTCATAAAAGTTGAATTGGTGTATATTAGCAAAAAAGTATGAATGGAATATAAATTGAGACAAAATAACTTACATAAACCTTCCTTTTGTTTTTTGGTCATTATCCTCCTTTATAGTGGTTTATAACATGTTAATAAATTGTAAAATAACCATAATAATGTTTATAATATCATAAATATACTCCTTATAAAATTTTATTAACCATTTGTTAACACTCTTTTATTATTTTAACTATTTCGAGAGTTAATTTCCAAGTATTCTCAAGTATGTTTTAACATTTTATTTTTTAACTATTAAATAGAACATGATTTACTAATTTATATATAGTAAACCTTGATGTAATTATAAAATATTTTCAGTACATATTTATTTATAATTATCTATTATGTTTGGAGATAGGATATAAAATACACTGTTCATGAGGGTGGTAGGTTGTACATATGAATGAACCCTACTATCATTTATTTTCCATCCTCAATGAAAAATAAATGAATGATAAATTTTTATATTATAATTATATTATCATATATATGTTATAAATTTTACATTGTATAATTAATACCATCTTCTATATGTTCCATGTATAGGGTGAATGAATCAAATCACTTAAAGGAAGCGGTAGTCCACACTTCCAAAAATGATGTTATTATATTTACAAAAAATGGAACGTATTGAATAATTTTTAAAAAATAATTAAAAACGAAAATATACATTATAAATATTATATATTAAATATATAAATATATTTTCCATTATAATGGAAACCGTGAGAGGTGGTAAACAAAGAACAAAAACCATCATTTAGTGAGATGGTAGTTTGTTCTTCACATAATGTTTATGTTTGTATCCCATTAGATGATGGTGTGTTTGTGATTTGTAAGATAAATTAGAATAAAAAATCTTATTAAATTTATGATTCTTTAATTTTAATATAATCAAGTAATAATAAAATTTTAGTGGATATAGAATGGAAATAAATCTAATGGGCTTAAGGAATGATGTTACCTCTTAATAAGGTAACTCGTTTGTATTTTTACCATATGTGTCCATAGATAGATTTATTACCCGAGGGTGGATTATATGATTATGGTAGGGATGTTTAAAGTATATTTGGGAAGATTTTGGAGGATCCAAAGTGGCATGATATGGGTGAGAAAGGGGTAGATTTCTTTCCTTTTTATAGTGAAGGGGTAGTGGAACTCTTATAAATACCAATATGTATTAATTAATGGGAGGTATAAATTATCTATTGTGTGTCCAAAATGAAAAAATAATGTATTAATGGGGAATCATTTTTTATAAAAACCTCTACGACACAAAAAAATGTGCATTTTAAAAATTTGGATCTTTAACTTCTATGATTCCCCAATTTTATCGTTTTAGTTTTTTTATGAATCTTTTTTTATAATATAGATAATTTAACAATTAAGACTAAAATAAATTGACCTTTATTATAAAATATTGATTCAATAAATTATTAACATGATATATAATTTATAAAATAAAAAAACTCATGTGTTTTAGAAATTATTTTTTAAACAATTTCTTGTGATGTGCTAAAACACTACATAAATCTGTACCATGTTGACAATTTTTTATAGTATATTTTTGTATATATTAATTACAAAAGATTCATAGGTCTATTAATAGATAATATTTAATATTTATTAACACTTAAAAATCACATTGTATAATATAGGATTTTTATTAATTTTAAATTATTTAATAAAATTTCATTTGTTGTAAAAGAACAATAATATCAATTTTGACATTTTTATTTAATTATAATTTTAAAATATAAAAACAATATATTACATAAAATATATTTATTTCAAATCTATGTAAACTGAAATATTCATATAAAAAATAATTAAAAATAAAAATTAAATCTATATACATCACATTTAATATTTATAGTATTATTTATTTTTTGATAATTTTTAACTAATTAATAACTTCTTTAGTGTTTCTTATTAATTTTAAGTAACTAGATCATCATTAAAAATTAATGATAAATTATTAATATAACATTAACCAATTTATCTTTCAACATGATATTTATAAACTAAAATATTAAATTTTTTACATATCTTAATGTTTTATAAATGTTAATGTTATAGATAGTTCACTTTTTGTCTCTTTATTTCATTAAACTTTTACACATGGGACATCCATTTATTAATATTTCAATTACCCATAAACATTGAAATAATAGGGCATGTGTTTTAATTAATTGGAAGCCAATAGTTTTTCAACCAGTTTCAACTTCATTTTGGCACTTAATATTATTGTTTAGTCGTTTATTAAGCTTAATTTTACCTTAATCATAATAATTAATTTTAATCACCTCACTAATATTTTTGATTAAAAATTAAGATGATCATATTATATGAAAAATATTATACTAATTAAAATTTTTTATTCTAGTGTTTCAAAATTCAAATAACAATAGTGGGAAAATTAATATTAATTATAATCTCACACACGTGGTGAGAAAATGGATTTTTAAAGTAAAAACCTTCAATATTATAATAAATTTCTATATCCAATTTTATCAAAACAAATGACTCAAATGACCAAAATTGGGTAAATATATGAATAATAGATATATTTTTAGTTTAAACACCAATTTCAAACATAATTTAAAATTATAAATTATTTAAATGAAAATGGAGTTTTTAATTAATGTACATTATTTTTCACAATTCATCTTCAAATGAAATTTCTCAAAAAAATACCAAAAATACATCCTAGAGTAATTTTTATATTCAAAATACAAAAATAATGTTTATTTTTGAAAAAAAATATATAATGGTCTCAAAATAATGTTTTAAAAAGGATCAGCATTGAAAAGCAGTAAAACTTGGTCACGTGTGCAAACTAATGTTCTGTTTTTATTGCATAATCTTAACTGGGTTTTGTGTTCAAATAAATATAGAAAAATATATTATTCCAAAATTTAAATAATGTAATGGCTTGGGGCATTACATGATCAATATATAATAATGACTAATTCTCTATGTATGTACTTGATTAGAAAAAAATTATTTTCAAAAGAAAAAATTGGTTTATTCATTATAGAAATAAAATTATAACAATTCATGTAACAAATGTAGCTAAAGTGAATTAAATACAATAAAATTTTCAATATAAAGAAATAATCACTGTAAAAATTAAAAAAATATTCTCCAAATGAAAAATATGTGATTTAAAATAAAGAATATAAAAATATAAACAAACAAATTAAAAATATTCAATATCTAAAAATGTGTTGTTTTTTGTACTTATTTCTGAATAAAATTAAATTATTTTTAAATAAAAAATATTTGATTCTTCAGAATAAAAACAATGGTACATCTATTTTTTACCTAACATAACTAAGGAATAGAAACACATTAAAATGATTAATATGAATAAATTGTTATAGAAAAAACAATGATGTAATGCCTCTTCAACGAAAACATTTCTAACCGAAACTAATGAATGTAAAGAATAATAGAAAAATAGAATAAATTAACAACATATCTTATTTAAATATTCATGTTGGTAAAATCGAATCTTTTCATGTATAATTTTAACTGAAAGTTAAAAAACATTGATATTTTCTTGAATAATTAGGGGACTAAATGAGTGTTTTCCCATAAACCTTCTACATAATAATTTCTCATATCATGGATTCTGTATACATTATAGTAATTTTTATACTCAGGTAATCATGTAATAGATAAACTAATCTCTTATAAGTTACAAACAACATCAATAAGTTCATCACCAAAATGAATTTATCTCCATTGCAAAAAAAACGAATTGTTGATCAACCAAATGGTCAACAACACAAAATAACATTTTTTTCATTATATTCCAAGATAAATGGTAACAATTTTCGACTAAATATTTTAAAATCTATAATTATAAATCCAAAATCATCTTATTTCACACCACTGTAACTATCATCCATGTAAAACAAATAAACAACAACTCAAAATTTAGTATAATAAATTCCCTATATATCCTCAATAATTCTAACATATATTCACTTCTATAGATTTAATCATTTTCAAAAATACATTAATGATGTATTCATATCAATAATAATATCTAGTGGTGAGAATGTGTCTCTAATGCCCTTTAGTAGAAAATGACATCAAAAATGGTTTTTTTTGTGAAAAATAACTGAAAATAAAAATTATTTATGGTGGAACTTAAATATGTCTCTAGTAATATTATAATGATTTTTTAAAAAAATAACAATGGCCTATAGAAAATAATTTTAATTTATAATTTTCCTTGAATCTATCACAAATAAGTGAGGTAAAATTTTATAGAATCCCATTTCAATTTATATAGTAATCTGACACAATTGTTTATTTTTTTAAAAAAATTATTATTATAACTAAAATAATTAGAAAATTAATATAATATGAAAGCCATAAAATTATTACAACCATTCATACATAACATGTTTATCAAGTCAAAATATATAACATTTATAATAAAATTCAAGATGAACTTGTAATAGTGGGAGGAGGATCGCCTGAAGGGTCAGGGGGTAGAAAACTCATACCAACACCTTATGATAGCCGTCTCATATACTCCAACATCTACTCATCATTCTGATGGTGATGGTATTGATCCCCCTCTCGCTCTCTCTTCATCCACTTTATCATCTCATCCTAATCTAAAAATCTCTCTTCATACTATGCAGTGGATGATGATGACAAGCTCACTTTGAGTTGATTGAAGACATCACAGAAATACTATAATGACTAGTTTATGTTAATCATAAACCAATACTGGTCACTCATAATTTCTATACCCCATGAATATTCACCTATATCCAAGACCCCTCATCAAAAACTGATTCACGAGAAGAATCAGTATCACTCTCTACATGAATTTATCAGGAATGATATGTTTTATACTCATATGTTTCCTTAAAATAAAATTTTAAATTAGGAAAAACTATCAAATTAATATCAATAGTTTAAAAAAAATTACACACCCAAATCATGAACTGCTGGTTGTTGATATGTTGTCCTGTATGGAGAATAGTGTAAATATTTTTGCCAACTTTGAATTATGTAATAGAGGAGTCAGTAGCAACAATTATAATATACCATAAAATTTACATTTAACATATATATACAGTAATACATAATATTATTAATCTTATTTCATTGATGTATACCAAATATATGAATACTGATACTATATCATTCCTCCTACATCCCCCAGTCCTGACCTCCATATGATAACCTCCTATTAAAAGTATAGAAAATCCTATTGGAGCACAATTCATCCCATACTCGAGCTGATATATATTCAGGACGATGAGATATATATGAATGATCAAAAATAGTAAATGAAGCTCTATCCATGGCATACATTATGTGGTTGTGTAAACATTGTTTAAAAAATTCACATATTAAATTCTCACATGCCTCTTGGAAAAGAACTCTCACACTATAATCAATCAGAGATAATAAAATAGGAAAGATAATTAAGAATTTCATGTTAAAAATTAAATAAATATTTAATAAGATGTATTATTTATCACATACAATACAATGGTTTAATATATTTTGGGGAATAACAATTGGAACCTGGTCCCATGGCATTGAAAGTTAATTTTATAGAATAACACTAGCCTTCCCAATAGTTATATACATCAATATGTGGGAATAAAAACAAATAATCATAATATTTTTTTCAAATATAATAGAATAACATAAGATGAAATATATACCTTAGAAATTGAACATACCACTATAAATTTGGATCAAAATCAAGATATGGATGTCTTTCTGGACCAGGGTTTTGAATCATCAATCTATGAATGCATATCCCCTTTAAATAGGGTGTGCTATAACAATATCATGTGGGTCATATGAATCCATCTCATCATTGGGAAGTATGAAATCATTGAAATAATGAAATAGATCATTATGGGCATCTCCATCCATCTGGGACAAATAATCATACGAATAAAAAATTCATAATACATATATTAAATATAAATACCTAATATATATTGCAACATAATATACTTTCATGAAAACAATGTTTAATCTAGATTCAAATTATGAAAAATTAATAAATACCCAAATATACTAATTATCATAAAATAAATACCATAATATAATAATCTATCCTATAAATTATTTTTAATATAAATTTCATATTTTAAAATATTTAATAAATCTCTATACATATAGTATTCATGAGTTCTATCTCACTTGTATTAGGTTTCTCCATTCATAAAAGATGTTGAACATATTTCTTGTGGAATGTTTTGAAGTTATCCACATGATTTGTATGATGAAATTCATTATAGTGTTGCTTTAATCCTCTGGTTAGAACTTATGGATGTTATTTTGGATCTTAAACAATATAATGATTCTAAAAAAGGTTCTTGTGATAACCCAATAAATTATTTTACTTTTCTTAAATGATTCATAATTATAGGTCATTACCGTCCTCTTGTTGGTACATTGGGTGTGGTGTGGATTCATCAATTTCTAGGAAGGATCAAATGCAATATAGATGGATCTTAAATAATAATTCCATGTCCTTCTAGATAAGGCGTGATGTTTATAAATGAATGAGTCAATGATTTTGGATATTTATACTGTCCTTAAAGAGTTATTATATCCCTTTATTCTAAAATTCTTGGTATTATTAATGCGGTTGATATTGAAAAATAAAACATATACCTATACTTGGGGCTTTAATAGGATTCCACAACGATTGTGTAAGTAGTCATAAATTTACCAATTCATCATTCTTGGAAGACAACTTCATGGTGAAGAAACTATATGGACACTTTCTATTCAATGTACTGCATCATCATGCATGCATATCATGAGGAAAATTACATGGCAGATGAAATTTTTAATAAATGGATCAATAATACTGATAAAATAGGGCTCAATGACGGTTTTGATGAGTTATTTTCCTTTTTGGAAAATGTAATTTTGTAATAAATATTCATTCAAACTATTGTAGTTTTATTTTTATTTAATCAATTTGGTTTCCCCCATTGGGACAAATATCTTTATATTTTAAAAATTAATAACTAAAAAATATCACATTGAAAAAATATTATCACCTATCAAAAATTATAAATACATATATCAAATATAAAACAATAAAAAATATTGTTATCATTGGGGGAAAATCAATCATTGTTGATATCTCCATCAATTTAAAATTAGCAATTATACCATTAAATAATTATTAATATAGTTATCAATTATAAATAACTAATATATACATGAATATAATACATCATTAATAATCTCCCTCATCATCTTCATTAACGAAAATGTCTTCATCTTTATCTTCAGCATCATCAACTTCCTTAAAACTCTCATTTTCATCATCGATTATTACATTGTCAACAATATCAATACCATCATCCCTTACATGGGGGGTTCATCATCAATATTTATATATTGTTGGAAAAAATAAATATTTTTGGTGTTTTCTAGAAAATTTTCATTTTGCTTCACTTCTACTGAACCATTATCATTTTCATGAAACTTTTAGTCATAAGATTTCAATTTTATTACACTCCATAGGTTATTTAAATATCTCAAAACAGTAGAAATATTTTCATAATAAAAGTTTCGTTCATGATGAACAAATATTAATGGTTTAATTTTTTCATGGATGAGTGTTATATAAAATGTAAATAACTCCATGTCATTGAATAACTCGCAACCCTTCATTAGTATCAAGTTAATACCACCTTAATATTGATATATAATTCATCCCAGATAACATAACATCATTATTTGACCCAGCATAAAATTAAAATTAACAGTAATTTCCTTGAGATGAGATCATTTAGAACAAAAAAATTATACAATGATCACTTCAAATCACCAAATATACATATATGAAATCAAAATTCATTGACCACATAACCATTCTAAGATATTACCAATTTTGATTATGGTTTTTAAGGAAACATAATCCAATATCAATTTCAATTTCATATTTTTTTACCTACAAAAAATATTAATTACTAATAATATATATAACATTACAAAATTTATTTAATTTTTCCCCATAAACAACTCAATATAAAAGTCAATAAAACCATTATACAAAATTCTATTGGTGACATTCTTCAAGTGTAAAAGGGAAATTTGTATATACAATTTTTCTTTATATGGTCATCATATAGTCTATAAAAAAATAATATAAAAAAATATAACTATTAAAAATTAATAAAATAATAAAAATTATTACTTACTACACAAATCATGTCATTTATTTACAGTTAATAAGAACATATATATGATCTCTATGTAGTTATTCATCTAAAAGTGATTGTTTATGATAACTCCCAAAAGCAGTCTTGGGTTGGTCAAAAACTGAAAATTGATGGTCCGTGAATCATGAATATTTTATTTATTATGACCCATTTGATTATGTTTTGAAGGTTATCCTAATTGAAAATAATAATAGTTGAAATTTAAAATTTTCTATAGTAAGTATGCATGAGTAATTGACTCATAAACTAATCATTTGTCATGTACTTTCTTATTTAGTTTTTTCACACATCTCACAAATGGGTATATCCAATTGAATTTTACCATACCACCACATATATATTCACATGAAAAATGATATATTAAATTTTCATTGATTACATGATGGGTATTGGGAATAGTTCATCTAGTGTACATAAGATTAAGACAACATTTTTTCATTTTACTCAATGTATCATAACTTGATGTTAATATTCAAATATTTAAAAATAAATATGATATTATTTTAACACTTATGACACTGAATAATTAAACATCCCTATGATACCAACATATAGTAATCTTTCTATTTTGAAATAACTATGAGGAATCATTAACCATTTAATATTTTCAATTATGAATGAAGGTAGAATATTAGAAACATAACCATCTAATAACCTCAAATATTTAAACCATTTACCGAATATTAATTACTTTTTTAAAAAAGTGTGTAGGATACTTTTTGGATCATTAACATGTGTTATCTTTACTCTTGAAATAACTAAAAATTAGGATGTATGCATGTTTGAGAATTATATAATCTTAAAATTAAATTATATTTTGTCTTATTGGGTGTTTCCAAAATGATATAAAATATGTAATAAAAAATATCCATTGCAATATGAATTACATATATCATGTGAATAACAAACAAATTAGACCAATATAGATGTTCCTAGAAAATAATTTACTTTACCCTATTTTATCCTCTCCCAAAACCATATAATTTTTTATCCCATATAGTTGGTCTAAAAGTATGAGGACATAATAAAGAGATGATAGATTTTACCTTAATAACTAAGAGAACTATTGTAGGTTCGTCTCTTTCAATTATCTATTTTCTTTAAAATTATTTCTATTCCTTCGAAGAGGGGGATACATGTGAATAAATCTAAAATAATTGTGAGAATAATTAGCCTTTCTAACATTAATAAAAATAATCATTTTGATCTTAGAAATGTAGTACGTACATATTTTTAGACTATTTATACTCCTTCTAGATAATATACCATACATTGGGAAGTCACTGATTTTCCACATTAACAAAACAATCAGTGTAAAATTTTGATATGAAACTACATCATTTGTAGTCACACAATTGCTGCAAGATGAAATGAATTATTAAATTAGTGGCTTCAAATAAACATCTATATTATTTTTCTGATGTACCAGAATTAATATCAACTTATATATATATATAATTCATCAGAGTCCAATTATTTATGTTTTATAGGTGAATGAAAAATTCCAACAAGAATATTTACTTCCATAAGCACCAAAAACACCAAAATAATATGTAGAAACACTCAACCAAATGTTATGATCTTATGAAGACAATGAATAATTCATCTGGCCAAATTGATTCAATGAATCACCATCACACGGTAGATTTATGATTTCAGAAATGAAAATATTTTCTTTACACCATGTGATTAATTTAATTGTGTTGTGACACATAAATAGATGCTATAAAAAAGGTGTAACTAAAAAATTCGTCAACCGCTTCCAAGAAATAAAAACATTATTTATTTTTCCCCAATATACCACATTTCTCCACATGTTGAAAAATAAACTAATGATTCACAATCACTGTATTATAATATGATATCATTTGAACTTGCATGGATCTTTAGAAAACAAAGACAAAAATTATGGACCAACCACTTACTTTCATAGAAACATATAGGTAATGAATTTTTGTTAGGAAAAATGATATAAAAAGAAAATATTTGATTTATGAAACCATTTAAAAGACTAAAATCAGATTTAATAGCTATCGATTTTGTAACAGCTTCAAGTTTCTTTATATAGCATCTCAGATATAAGGCGTCCTCATCAGATCTCAAAAAAATAAAAAATCGAGCTTCATCTAATTTAGTATTTGGAATGTCATTATATGTTGTCATTTAAATATTATATGTTAAAAAATACATATGTACTAAATTCTTAAATGATGTATTTGGAAACAATTTTTTCTTAATTTATACTAAATTTCATTCACCATGTTGATAAAAAAACACAATCTATCCAAAAACTATAACATAGTAGACGAAGTATGAAACTGTCAATCATTTAAAATCTCATAGGATAAAATTTATCGCATTAAACGTTATTTATTCCTTTAGAAACAAATTCTAGAGTTAAAAATTTTAAATGATATAAATATTCCATCACCATCAATGTAGACCAGATTTATACCAAATTTGTTGTATTTTTTTAAAAGATTTATACTATATTGATAATGTAATAGAAACAAATTTCTGCTTTATGAGACCATAATTTTCTAAAAAAATAACAAAAATTATTACTCCTTATGACTAATTAAAAATTATTCATATATTTTAATTATTTCTAATTAGTATTTCAAATATTTTTATACAATTTATTACAAATTATCAAGATTTACTAATATATAAAAATTATAAATAATATTTTTAATTAATACTAACATTGAAAAAATATTAAAAACATTAACTAATTATATATTAATAATTAAATAATTTGTAATCATTATTACAAGTTATTTAATATAATACTACAATTATTCATACTGTTGAGGATTTTTAAGAGTTTTTAATATTTAACTTATTTTTTTACAAGGTAATGAATGTTTTTTAGTAATTGTAATAAATATTTTTTTTTCTTTTTACAAAATGTTAAAATTATTTCTTATATAATACTAATTATTTATTAATCCAAATTTAATTTTAGATAAATATTACTTATTTTTTTATAATTACTATTATTTCACATGTTTTCTTCTATAATTTATTAAAAATTATCATAATTATTCAAATTTAATAATTATTAATAATAGTTTGTAATTAATAATTAACATTATAAATTATTACAAATATTGACTAATTATTTATTGATTAATAAATATTATTTAATGTTTATTACTAATTAGTCAAATTATATAATATTATTTCTAATTACTAATTATTGAATTTATTTTATAATTAACATAACATTAAGATTTTTTTTCAAGGTATTACAATTTTTTACGTATTATAAATAATAATGTTTTTAATGAATATTAAATATTATAAATTTTTTATTTTTTTTAATAAAATAATTTTTGTAATGTTTTATTGTAAAAAAATTCTTAAATTTTTTTTGTTAAAATGTTTTCTGTAAATTGATTTTCTCATAATATTTATTAAACCCTCATTTTCTATTTATTTTATTTTTTATATACATATTACATGATTTCTTAATAAAATATATATACATCCAATATTGTTTAACATTTTTTTAAAATTAATTAACATATTTAATGTATATATATATATCAAAAACCATTCAAATTTATAACTAAAATTATATATGTGTTGTATGTGCCTTTTTTTATGTTGTATGAATAATTTAAATTTTGGTATAAATATTTATCATAGAACTAATATCAATTCTTAATGATTTCACAAAGGGTTCAAGGGTGTTCAGTTCTTGTTAAGACATCAGAACCCCGAATAGTAGAGAAAGGAACTGGGTTATTGGGTTTTTAGAAACTATGTGATTTAGTCTTCATGGTTTCCCCTAAATATACAAGGTGTTTTAGATGGGAAAGCAAGGTTCATGATTTTTCAAAGAGTGTGTCTTGTGTCGTTTGCTGATATCAATGGCTCTTCAACTTATAGTAGATTAATGAAGTATGGTATTCACACAGATAGTCCAACTATGTTCGTGAAACCATGTGGGTCCCGTCCTTAGTCTATGGGAGGTGCACAATTGGTGCACGGTTTAGCGAAACATGGTGCCAAACCCTGTGACCTATATATTTTTTGTAAAATTATGTTATTTCCATTATATTTAATTAAACTCACCCCCTCGTATTTTCCTCTCATTTCCATCATATAAGGGGTTTTCTTCCCCCTTTGAGGTCCCTCTTTGGATCCACTTATGTTCTGGGATAAAACATTGATCATGACTCCAATTATATATTTTATAATCTTGTTGGATACATATTGGTAATATATTAATTCATATTGTTACATTATACATATTTATTTCTCTTGAAGAAGCTATTTAGGTGTAGTATCATATTCCCTATTTTTAGGGAATTTATCTATTTTGACATTTTCTCTTGATCTGGACCAAAAAATTGGCCGATACAGTTTAGGTGCTTCTATATAGGTACAAGGTAGGTGGTGTAGTTCTTATACATCAATAATGTTATGTTTTATAATATGTTCCACTCTATGAAATGCATTTTTTACCCTATGTTTCCCCTAAAATGAATCTACCATAATGCAGTTTCCATAATTGAGAACATTATGACCCTCTTAGGACCCCTCCAATTTTCTCCACCCCTTGAGGTTTGTTGCTCAAATCTCTATTATTTCTATGAATTATTAATCTATCTATCACTCATATAATTGGTTTTGACATTAATTCTATGTTATGATAACATTAAGGAAATGGATAATTACTATGGAATAGCACGAATAACACACCTATAAAGTGAAGATGAATTTAATGGAGGTGAGTAGTATGACTATGTAACCTAATTATACTGAGAAATGGTTAAACACTTTTAATTATTGAATATTAATGGGTTATGAATTATCCATTATCTCATATTAAATCCTATCAGTAATTACCCATGTTGTTATATATGGGAACTAGGACCCCTGTATATTTGACATATTTACATATATGGGAAAGGAGTCCATTATTCTACTGTGATACATGCATGAATACCCTATATAAATGAGATACAAGCATGATGACCATTTATAAATGCGATATAAGCATGATGATTATTTTTCAATTTATATGGGAATGAAAACCATTGATGTTATATATGAGCATGAGGGCCCTTAATGTGATATTTGTAAAGGTGTCCCTTTCGGTTGTGATACAAGGCATGACTTCCCTACTACCATAATATTGGGAATTACTACCCTTACTATGATAATGGGTATGGTGCCCCTATTATTATTATAGGGGAATGGTGTGAATATGATAATGATATTAGGCATGGAGACCCTTAACATTGTGATACTGGGCTTGGCATCCCTTGGTACTTATGATACTCATGGTATATATTATAGTGGTCTAATTTACGCCTCGGGTAATGGATGGTGGAAGTATCCAAATATATGGTCATAGAAATTAAAATGTATACAAATCATTTATGTTAATTCAAATGGTTACTTATTCGGAGATATTTATCATAGGTTGAAATAGAATATGTCAGCCCAATGTCCTTTAAGTACCAAATTGGACCCCATTACGATTTTCATTACTTTTTTATATGCACATTTCCATATAATATGCACTGAAAAAATATTTATAGATTCCATTGGTGGTGACCTACTGAGTTTATCTTAGACCCTATAAGAGAATCTAATGGTAATTGGGATGACTATATGTTGTCTAGTGTAGATAAAGGTTAGTTCCCACTCATGGATGAGTGATTTCTTGCATTCCTTGGGATGAGAGCATGGTAGTAGATGAGCATGCATGAACTCGGGATACTTGGCTAGATTTTCCCCTTTTATTGATTTTGAATATAAAGTACCATATTAAATGCCTACAACCATGTATTTAGTTTTCCCATATTTTTTAATGATGTTACATCACCATCTTTCGAGTTTGATTCATTTTACTACTTCTGATGATTATTTAGTTCATGGATATTAATTATTATTTCCAACATATTTTATGAATTATTTATATGATTCAACTATTTATCTATTTATTTAACCCTTTTTCTACTCTAACCTAAGGAAATATTCTCCCCACAAACACACCATTTACCATCACTCATAGTCAATTGCCTCGGGTGTGCAAGGGTTTGCACTTGATGCTATTTGGCTAACTAGTTCCACATACTATTTAAGTGGTTCATGGGTCATGACATCAAAAATTTGAATCTGTGGATTAATTTTATTTTCTTAATATTTTGAGGTAATAAAAAAGATATTATGAATGCTTCAAGACTAGGATATAAGTTGTTCTTGAGAGTAGCTAACCCACGTTTGGTGTAATATAATATTTCCTTGAGTATGGAATTATTGTTCTGTATTTTTTCTATTACAGTTGATTTAATTCCACCATTGGGTGATCCATATTAATTGTGATTTTATTATATCTAAAATTTTGGATTTTATTTTAGCATAGACTGATGGGATGAGGGAATTCCACCGATAATGCATCATTTTATGAACATTGTAGGAAACTCACTTGCCATAAATATTCCATTCCATATAAGAGAATTGTAATGTTTTCATTTCCAATGATTTATATGAGTTCTTTGACTTATTTAAATGTTAATTGAATAAAAAAATTATAGTGGATTTAGTGACATATTAGGTACATCGAGTTTATATCGTAAAGTAAACACTAATTGTTTCATAGGCTATAGTGTACAACATAAGTAAATGACTATAGAACATTGAGTCATTGACCAGTGGACATATTGACTAGTAAATTTTATGGAATGAATTATGTAAACACCACACTATGGTTCATGAGGTGTATGTACTATTAGGAATCCTAGGTGTTTATCCATTTGGTTTAACCATTTATATAAAATGGTTATATAAATATTAATATATAAAAAATTAATATGGTAAAACAAAAAAGTTTGACCCATACTCAACCTTAGAAGTTGGCAGTAGGTATATTTTCTTGTATTCTATAAAAATGTTTTTATCACCATGATGTGGTTATTTATTAGGAAGAGGGGTGTGACTATTATATAGGATTTATTGTACCTATCCTATTCATGTATCTACAATGTTATCATTGTTAAATCATATCAGATACATTTTATTTGAATTTTTATATCAATTCCACCACAACGTCCACTGGTCGTATGATAGGATGGTGGTGATGATCATTACGTAGAGGTGGTGGACCTTATGCACTATTGATTTCTCTTATAGTGTCACCTGTGTCCCCTTTTCCTATTCTCATTGTGGGAAATTTTTCCAGGTTCCAGGGAGATTCTTCTGTAGTATACAGATGATATACATACCTCCATACTCAGCCAATTTTATGGGAGAGTTTACATGACAGTCCTTGCTACAACATGTACCCATTTTTTCAAGGGATGGAAGGATACAAACTATAGATTTATAGATCAAGACAACCCTATATATATTCATGCATCTAAATACACATACAAAGATTAGACTGAGGCTCTCTACTTATATGATTCAAGGATATTTCAAATGGTGGTGGGGTATTCCAAACTAGGAAGGTGAAAATAAGGAATTTTCTTGGATGACTTTTTTTTCAAGCTTCTATTAATACTTATTCCCTGAGACCCTGAGGGATGATCATTCCAGGGAATTCATGAACCTGTCATAGATTTCAATGATTTTTATGAACTATTCATCAAATTCTATAAATATTAATTCCTTTATACCAATCATATGGATGGTGAGCTAATGGAAGAAACAAGGTTTTAGGATGGCCTTCCATATTATAACTACTATCAGGTAAATGCTTTTCTGTTGACTACCATATTGTATATAGTGAACCATGGCCTCATCACCGAATAAATCCTAATGGAAACCGATTTTTTTATCAAGGATGGATCAGAACTATGGAATGTTACTAGTTTGACTAGAGATTAGAAAGTATTCTTTGAGACTACAAATGTGAGTAGACGAAACTATGTAATACCCTATGATTATTAGGTCTCTTTTCTATAGTGTGGGAATCCTGGCCATACGAATCCCCAGTGACCCAAATAACACATACAGTACTTAGGATGTGGTAGATTGGGGAATCTATAAAAAATTTTCCTAACCCTCCCATTTATATTTAGTGGTAGAGGATCTGTGTTAGCTCTACCATTGGGATAATGTTCTCTAGAACCTCTCTAGGTAGGCAGCGTGATTAATACTAGAAATATATGAAGAGGAAGGAATTATAGGCATGGTATCTTGGATGGGGATATATAGGCCATCATATTAGATGACCTCTAAGTCGTTATAGTGCAGCATAGTGTCAGGGATCAGGCTATATTTATTTAGGGAAACATGTACTAGAGGGGAAAGACACTGGTTTATTTATTGTTCGAGGTTCTCTTCTAGTAGTATCTACTATATTATCTTCCTTATTCAGTATGGATGAGTCACACTCTTTTATATTTGTTTATATTGTTGAAATACATGGGATTGATGTTGTGTACTCATGTGGTGTTACAAAACTTGATACACATTTGGGTTTATTATAAGAAAGTGACCTACAATGTATGGAAAGACACATTGATTTAGTAATACATCGTTTCTAATGGGACCTCATTATCCTTGAGATGAAAGGATTAGATTTCATTCTTGATATGGACTAGTTGGTTCACTATAACACTTATATGGATTTTTATCATCATAGGGTATATTTACATCACTAGGGGTGGATAATATATTCACAAGGATGAGTAGGATATCCAACCAGGTAGAGTTATACAATATCATCTTGCACTATGTGGGGTGAAAACCAATATATCTATCATTTTTATGAATGATTACGGATTACATTAGATTGAATTCACTACTTTATTTGATCGATTCATGGTTGTTTTCACTGATGAGTTTTCTGAACTACCTCATGAGTCAAAGGTATAGTTTAATATCAATCTATTACCTATAGATGACCCATTATAAATTCATCCTTATAAGATAGATACTACTTAGTTGCATCAACTCAAGAGGTATCTAGATGATTTGGAGTCATTGCCTTCTTAGAGAGCATTTTGTGGTGTTTATAGACCATAAAAACCTTAGGTATATTTACAAATAGTGTGACATGAATGTTATTCAAAAAATATGTGTTGAATATATATGGTACCTTGACTTCGAGATAGCCTATACGTCTGGGAAATGAAATATTTTAATGGATTCTCTATGTAGGATGACATTGACACTTGTGGTTTATGAGGATATTTCTTAGTGTAATATTATGGATCTATTTTCCGAGATGCACATAGGGGTGTAGGACCATCATGCACAGTTTATAAAAGAATCCCAAATTATATCCTCTTCAGTTCTATAAGGAGTGAAGATGATTTAGTTTTTTTATCTTGAAGGATTTTCCCTATGAGAGAGTATTTCTTTAGAGCACATGTATCTGGATTATTCCATAAATGGAGATGACATCCTATATATCCATGGGTGTATCTGGTTCCCTATATATATGAGAGAGAAGTTAATGTGTGATTTTCATGCCTCTATGTGGCATGTTCACCCATGTATCTTCAATATGTACTATTATATGAACCGATAATACTAATGTTCTTGTATGAAACATCAGATAGTGGGTTTTAACACCAGGTGTACCACCTATCAGTATGTAAAGGCAAAAAAAGATTACCCCACTAACTTCAAACAGCCATTACCTGTCCCAAAAAAGAAATGGGAGGATGTTGTGATGGATTTTTTCATCATCTTACCAAGGTCTCCTTGGGGTATTAATTTAGTTTAAGTAGTTATGGATCATATGATGTGAGTATCCCAATTTCATCTTATTCGAGAGACATTGTCAGTTGATGAGTTGGAAAGATTATATGTTTTTGACCTTATATGGATACACAAGGTCCCTTATATTATCTTTTCATATAGGAACAATCATTATAAATTGTGATTATAATTGGGATACATAGATATATGGGTACGTAGGTTCTTTCGAACGCACCTTTTCCCCCACAGACTGATGGCCAATCTAAATGGACTATACATCTGTTAAAGGACATGACTTGAGCATGGGTACTTGATTTTGGTGGTTCTATGGATAGATGTATTCCACTTATTGAGTTCCACTACAGTTATATTTATTAAGAAATTATTCATATATATCTTTATGAGGCCCTATATGGAAGTCATTTTGTTCACCCATATGATGGTTTGAAGCATGAGAGGCAGCTCTATTGGGTCCTCATCTCATTCCGAAGATCTCAAATTAGGTTTATCTAATCAGGAATCTCATATATATAGTTTATTCTATAAATAAATTTATTATGGATCATTCTTGATTACCTTTGAATTTGGGTGTCATAGATAATGTATTATTATGGGTATCACCCAGATTTGAAAATAAATGGATGAGGAGGTAGAGAAATCTATCACCACATTATGTCATCTAAATGAGATATTTCATACAGTCATTCCATTTTTCTATTTTTTTCGATTACCTCAGATGTTTCCTTCCATATATGATGTCTTCTATATTTCACAACAATGTTGTTATCATGCTGAACAGTCTCAAATTTTGGATTCCAAGGATGTTAATTTAGATAATGATTATTATTTTTGGGAATTATCCTATACGTATTATTGATCCGAGATCAAATTCTCTTAGTGGTTGGTCAGTCCCATTAGTATGGGTGATACAGCTGCACAACTAGGTAAATTATGAGACGAGGGAGAGGGAGGCTAACTTACATTTCCAGTACCCAAAGTATTTCTTAGATAGTGTTTCACTAACCTTGGAAGGAATGTTTACGGATGAATTTTTATAAGGGGACAAATATAAGAACTCAATTATTCTAGGAGTTAATAATATTCAATGTGTAGTCAAATTCATTATCATTGACATAATATTGATTCTTAATATGTTCATGATGGTTTTGGGAGTGTCTAGAAAATATTTGGAACTCGAAACCCCAGCAGGTGGAGAAAGAAGCATGATCACATGGAAAATAGAAATCATTGGATCCAGTAAACATGGTTTCCCCTATCCATGTATGGTATTTCAGAGGGGGATGTAAGGTTTGTTGTTTTCACCAAACATGTGCCAAATGTTCCAGGTCCATGTATATAGCTCTTCAACATTTATCAGAGTCATGTAGTTTGGTTTTGAAATGGTTAGTCTAACCATGCATATTAAACTATGTAATGTACCTCCTTAGTCATTATATGGCACACGATTGGCCCACGGTTCGGCCAAAAGTGCTACCAAACCATGTGACCCATATCTTTTGGGTGAAATTAATTTTTTCCCTTAAATTTAACTATTACTAAACCCCTCTTATTTTTAACTCATTTATTGTGTATAGGATGTCTTATTATTATGTTGAGATACCTCTTGGGATCCTCTTAGGTTCTTAGATAAAACTCAGTTCTGAACTATGGTTTGATCTTAGTTCATCTAATTTGATTCAAATGGGTAATATATTCACTCATATTATGCCTTATTTCATTTGTATTTCTATCGATGGATTTCTTTAGGTGTAATATCATATTCCTCACTTTGATGAAATTTCATTATTTTGTAGTTTTCTCATGTTTTGGACCAAACCAAAGGGTGATACTGGAGTATTTATCCTCTACCAGAATAAGATATATGGTCTACATATTTTCTCTCAAATTTTATATGTTTAATAATATGTACCTATGTGCTGCAAGCTGTTCTCACTGTGACTTTCCCAAAAAATGAAGCCACCTTAAATTGGATTTCTTAATTATGAAACCTATAACATTCTTATGTCCATTTTGATTGTCTCAACCACTTGAGTTGTTTTGATAATTTTACTATTTTCTCTATGAATGATAAAATGGTAAAACCATCATCTAATTTTTTTGATGTTCATTATATGATTTTATAACATTAATTAAATGGGTAATGTGTGTGGTATAGCACAAGTAACACACTTATCAATTAATGATGAATTGAATTGAGGTGAGTGGTATAGCCACATCACCTAATTAAATTGAAAAATTGTTATAAAATTATTATTAATGAATATTTTCAAGTTATGAATTATCCATTGGCTCGTATTAAAGCTAGTTAATTCGAACCCCTTTTGTAAGGTATGTGAATGGAGACCCTTATGCATGTGAAATATATATATATATATATATATATATTGGCATGGAGTCCCTAATACTAATGTGATATGGGAAAGATGAACCATTATAAATTTTATATGGGAATGAATATCCTTTATATATGTGATATTGGAAAGACAACCCATGTTGTTATATACAGGTATGATGTGTTGGGACCAAGTTGAATAGAAAAGGATATAAGAAAAGTTTTCTATTATAGAGTGTTTTCTTTTATTGACAATGAAGCTAAATCAATTCACTATGTAAAAGACTTGTAAAACCAGACGAGGCTTTGTTGATTTGTATATCACAAATATCATATGTTTGGAGAACTTGTGATGCAAGCCTTATGAAAGAAAGGGAGAGACAAAGAAGTGGTTTTGGGAATGTCATATCACAAAATATCATCAGATCAAAAATATGGCAAAGGAACGAAGTAGGCATGCAAGTATGCAGTAGGAGTGCAAGTATGTAGAGGCACACAAGTCATTTTTTAAAAGGGCATTATTTTAGAAATATGGAAAAGGAAAGATCTTGGTGAGAAAGTCGTGAATGGCGTGCAAGTATTTGGTGCACAAGTATTGGCACTCAAGTGTGTCACACATGTCATATTCCAACATCATCATATCCAAAAATTTCATAGGAAAGAAGAAGGCCAGCAAGTGGCAGCGCGTAAGTTATGGCGCCCAAGTGGTGGTGCACAAGTGGTGGCACGCAAGTCTATGTCCCACAAGTCACCAAAATTCCTAAAAATAGACGACTTGCCTCCTCATTTTTTTGAAGGCTCGATACATATAGAATTATTTTGAGCTCTAAGTGCCCAAGTCGAAGAAGTGTTGTCGTGCAAGTGTTGTCGCGCAAGTCTGTCGTGCAAGTCTGTCACGCAAGTCTTGTCACGCATGTCTAGGGAGCGCAAGTGGTAAGGGTGGCGCACAAGTGTTTTTTTTGTACAAAAATAGGTGCACAAGTATAAAGGAATCACTCAAGTGAAATGAGGCACGCATGTGCTAGGAGGCGCGCAAGTGGTAAGGAGGCGTGCATGTGGACGGAGGCGCGGAAGCTATTTTCCCCAAGAAGTTTCCTCCAAATTTTGGGTAGGAAAGTGAAGAATTGTTTTGAAAGATTTGATCTAGGAAATGTCATCAAGAAGAATATAATTATTTCTTTACGCTATTTGTGCTAAGAGGGAGCACACACACTATTGTATTGTTTTCAAAGTGCTACATGAGTGTAAGGGTATATCCTAAACATTGTATTCCACATCAAAGGATTGTTTTCTAGTGGATTGTATGGTACTGGATTATTTCAGTACCATAGGAAGGATGTAGCTACTCTTATTGAGTTGTGAACCTTGTAAATCTTTTGTTCCTGTGGTTGTGTGTGTTCAGCCGGGAAGAAAATCTTTAATAGGAGGTGAAGGTTATTTCATAAAGAAGGGAAAAAAGAGAAAAAGATATCACTGATTCACCCCCTCCCCTCTCAGTGATACTTGGATCCTGACTGTGAACGACAATTGGTATCAAAGTAAGGTTTCCTTCATTTATTCATTACTGAAGTGGTTAAAGTGAAGTTGTGATGGAAAATCTAAACTGGGTGAATAGTAAGGGGATCCTTATTTTTGACGGAAAGAACTATCACATCTAGAAGGACAGAATGATGACTTATCTTATGTCTCTTGGATATGATGTTATTGAAAATACAAAAGATGGATTTCCTACTATTGATGACACGGTTCTTCTTACTCCTGTCGATAAAAAGAATCTTGAGAATGATGGAAGAGCTAAAAATGTGATACTCTCATCTCTGTACAAGAGTGAATTTTTAAGAGTGAATGGTGTTGCAACCGTTAAAGGAATCTGGGACAAACTGATGAACATCTATGAAGGAAATACGAAAGTGAAGAAGTCTAAAATACAAATTTGTAGACTGAAGTATGATGACATGAAAATGGGAGAAGCTGAATCTGTTGGGGACTTCTTTACCAAGGTAAATGACATTGTCAGCACTATTAGATGTCTTAGTGAAAAGCTGTAGGATTCTACAATCTTTGAAAAGATCATAAGAATTCTTCCTGACAAATATGATGCTAAATTTTCTTCATTGGAAGATGGAGACCCTGAAGAATTATCTCTGGATGACTTGCATAACACTCTTATCACTTATTAAATTATAAGGGAGAAGACTATGAAGAACAAAACAAAAGTTGATAGAGAAATATCTTTTAAAGTTACCAAGAAAGAAATATCTAAGAAGGCTCATGAAGAATAAGTTGTTTTTGGTTCTGACTCCGAAAATGAGGTATGTGAAAACTTTGATGATATTTTATCATTGTTTTCTAAAAATCTGAGAAGAGGTACAGGAAAATATTAAGGAAAACTTCCCTTGAAATGTTTTCAATGTGGAGCCGTTGGTCACTTTGCGGATAATTTTCATAAAAAGAAGAAATTTTAAGATATTGACGAAGAAGACAGAAGACCAAGAAGGTCATGGAAGACATAGGGTGGAAAATATAGTTCTTCTTGAAGAGGTAAGGGTAAAAATTTCTTCAAATCAAAAAGAGGAAGCTTGTTTTCTAATAGTAAAGAAGAAGATGATAGTGAGACTGGATTTGAAAATTCAGTTTCTGAGAAAGCCAGATAGAAGACCTTTGTTGCAACTGTGAATAATGATGATTATGAGAGAAGTAGTTCTGAAGATAAAGATACTCATCTTGAATCCTATCTGAAAGAAGAGTTGAAGGAATGATTGAGAAAGATCGAAAGTCTTAATATGGAAAACAAGATGTTGAAATATAAAAAATCTTCAATAAATAATCATGAAAGTTTTATTGATGAGAAAATCAATATGAAATAAGATATTGATGATCTGAAGAATTATCTTGAGAATGCAAAGAATCGCAATGGTCATCTTGATGTAAAGCTGAATGCAAAAGAAGAAGAGTTGAAATCTATCCAACAAAAACATTGTAAAGCTAATGAAATGAGTATCAGTTTCAAAAACTCTATCTCTAAAGTTGGTGAATGTTCTTTGAAGGAGGAACCTAAGAAGGATATAAAATGGATGCCTTCAATTGTTGAAAAGAAAAGTAAAAGTGGTTCTGAAATGAAGAATACTTGGAAAGTGATGTATGTTGTAAAGACCAACAAAATTGGGAATTCAGATGATTCAAAGAACCCTGAGTTCAAAAATTATTCAAAACATTCGAAATCCGGAAAAGTCTCCAATTATACTTGTTTTTTATAGAACTGAAATGGAAATAAATACTTTGATTTATAACAGAATGGCTAGTGGCTTAGAAAAGAAAGACAGGAAGGTGGCAGAGAAATGTGTTCTCAATTCTAGTCAGTATGGATGTTTCAGAGGTAAATACTCTTTCTATGGATATAGTTGGTATTGTGGTGGATTTGGACATACTGCAAATATGTGTTTGTTCAACCAACAACATTACTATTATTCCACAGGTTATAAAAGGCAGGGTTTGAGGGGGAGTAAATCTATTCAAAGAAAGAAGTCAGAAAAAATGGTTGTAAAGAAACCTCTGAATGTTGGAGTAAAGATTAAAAATAGGTTCCAATCCCTAGAAACTATTTGTGAAAGATGTGAAAAACCTAAAAATCTTGCGAAAGGATGCCTTGGTTTATTACCATCACAACAAAATCTCATTAACAATTCTCAGAAGCCAATGGTGAAGAAAGAAAAGGAAGAAGTAAAATCTCTTATTGTTGAAACCACTTTCAAATCTATAAAATTAGAACGTCCATGGATTCTTGATAGTGTACGTTCATCTCATATGACAGGAGACTTAATGATGCTGAAGAATGTGAATGATTTAAAAGAAGTAACAACGACATTAGAAAATGATGAATCTTTAAGGATCAAAGGTGTTTGATCAGCCATCATTGGAAAAGAAAAGATAAAATATAGGAAAACATTATATGTTGATGGAATGAAACATAACCTTCTTAGTGTGTCACAACTCTATGATGAAGGAAACAAATTTATATTAAAAAAATATAGATTTATTTTTAAAAGTGAAAATGATGGAAACATAGTAACGAGAGGCCGACACACAAAAGGGAATTTGGTTCAAGTTGGTGAAGTGAAGAGCTCTTGCTACATGGGTGTTGTGGATAAAAATCAGTTATGGAATAATAGGCTAGGACATATGTGTTATAGAAATATGTGCAAGTTATCAAAGAGAGATAGTGTCTGAGATATTCCTGATTTAACAAGAAAAAGATATTGGTGTTGTACCATTTGGGTGAACTCTAAGATTCCAAACACTATTCATAAGAGAGTTGAAATTCTCTCAAAAGGCCATTAGAACTCATACACTCTAATATATGTGGGCCAATGAGCATGAAATCTTCAAATGGAGATAATTACTTCATTACTTTTATTAACGACTTTACTTGCATTACTTGTGTTATGTACATGATACATAAGTCAGATTCTCTGAATATGTTTAACAGTTTCAGGAGGAAAGAAAAGAAGGAATGTGAGTATTCAGAGAAGAAGTTGAGAATTGATAATGGTGGATAGTATAAGAATGAAATGTTTTCAAGTTACCTTGACAAACATGGAATTTGGCATGAGTTCAGTTCACCATACACACCTCAAAAAAATGGGGTTGCTGAAAAAATAATCGCTGTCTGGTGGAAATGGGGAGAACTATGTTACTTGAACATAGTCTTTCTCATTATTATTGGAGGCAATCCATGAGCACTTAAATGCATATTTAGAACCAATATATCTATAGGCCAAACTCAGATATGAATCCATATGAAATTTTCTATGAAAAATCTCTATGTATGAAACACTTGAGAGTCTTTGGGAGTCCATGCATTATAAGAAGAAAGGTGGAATCCTGGGAAAGTATGAGCAAAGAGGAGATGACGGAATTTTTCTTGGTTATGCTCCAGAAGGAAGAGGTTATAGATTCCTTAATAAAGAAACAGGAAGAATTTTTTATTCTTCATATGTAAAAGTTGTTGAAAATGATGAGAAAAAAAAAAGAAACCATATGTTGATGTGGAAGTTGAGTTGGATAGAGATGTTTTTGTTAATAATTCTGATAATGCTGCAGACTATGTTAATCCTACTCAAGAAGAGGAATCTGACTCAGAGATCTCAAGTGATGATGAAGAAGTTCAAACAACTCATCTTAGATTGGGGAAGCAAGTGGTGGATCAGAACATTATTCGAGATAAAAATCAGAGTGTTCAAACAAGAAGAACAAAAAATGCTATATCACATTCTTCTCATAATTCGAAAATTGAACCGAATGATGTAAATGAAGCATTTGAGCATCCAGAATGGGTTAATGCTATGAATGAAGAGCTTGATCAGATAGATAAGAACAATAATTGGGAACATGTACCCAAGCCGGACAATAAGAACATTATTGGCACAAAGTGGGTTTTCTGGAACAAGATGAATGAAGAAGGTGATGTAATAAGAAACAAAGAAAGATTGGTTTGCAAAGGGTATTTCCAAATTTAAGGCATTGATTTTGATGAAAATTTTTCTCTGGTAGAAAGATGAGAAATAATCAGAGTCTTTCTTGCCATTCCTGCACAATGAGGTTAAAAAATCATTCAAATGGTTGTCAAATACGCATTCTTTAATGGTGACCTTGACGAGGAAGTTTACATTGATCAACATTGTGGTTTTGTTATTAGAAAGGATGAAAGATATGTGTGAAGATTGATGAAGGATTTGTATTAGCTAAAACAAGATCCAAGGGAATGGTATTGTAAATTGGATACTTGCCTGAAGAAGATTAATTTTAAGAAAGTAAGAGTTGATAGTAATATTTACATCAAGGAGGGATAGAAGTTTTCACTGATTATTATTGTTTATGTTGATGACATCATCTTTGCTGGGAATGATGAATGATCATGTGAAAGTTTTTCCGAGGATATTATGAAGTTATTTGAGATGTCCATGCTGGGTGAAATGAAATACTTTCTTGGGTTACAAATCTCATAGAAAAGGAATCATATGATTCTGTCTCAAGAAAAATATGCTAATGAACTTCTGAAAAAGTTTGGCATCAAAAATTAGAAACTAGTTTCCACCCCTATGTCAGTGGAAACCAAGTTTTATAAATATGGAGAAGGCAATGAAGTTGATCGGAAAGAGTTTCGAAAGCTAATTGGAAGTCTGTTGTATTTGACATCCTCAAGACTCGATATTGTCTATGTTGTCACCTTATGTGCAAGATTTCAATGTCCTCCTCAAGAATCACATCTAATTGCTAGAAAAATAATTCTCAGATATATAAAAGGCACAAAAAAATTTTGAATCAGGTATGACGGCCTAGTAAATATTGATCTATTCAGGTATTCTGATGCTGATTGGGAAGGAAATGTTGATGATCAAAGATCCACATCCAGTGGATTTTTCATTCTAGGAAAAAGTTGTGTTAGTTGGCATGCCAAGAAACAAAATTTAGTAACTCTTAGCACAACTGAAGCTGAGTATGTTGATGCTACTCAGGATGCAAATCAACTAATGTGGATGAAGGCTCAGCTAGAAGATCTACTTGTTAATGTAAAGCTACCATTGCTCTTGGGTTGTGATAATCAGAGTGCAATCAATCTTACAAGAAATCACGTACAACAATGTCCTTCAAATCACATTGATATAAATTACCCCTTCATCAAAGAGAAGGTAAAAAAGAATGAATTAAGTCTAGTGTATGTTCTTACATCATAACAAGTTGCAGATATATTCACCAAACCCTTACCGAAAGAACCATTTGCAAAATTGAGGTTGAACATGGGTGTCCAACCTCATTCTCATCAAGGATAAGGTACGTGTTTCTATCACCTCTCTAATCTTTCCTTTGGATAGTGTTGTCAAGGGGGAGAATTGTTTCATAAATCTATCCTTATAGATGCATGCATAAAGGGGGAGTTGTGGGTAAGATGTGAATCCAGCATGTATGTGTGTGAACTCTTCTAAATGTTTGTTGGAGTGGTTGTAGGAAACAATGTTTTTTCCAAGAAAGTTGAGGAAGTGAAGAATTCTGAAGTTGAATCTTGAAAGATGTTCTGAAGAAATATTAGGAGGTATGCTCATGAGATTTTATAGTCACTGCTTTTGGACAACATGGTTTTGGCTATCAATAGTTCTTGTTTCCTACAATGTGTTAGCTCGCGTAGGCTTAGAATTTTTTATAAGCAATCCATTGTATAAGGTTACAATGTTTAGTGATTTATGAATCATTGTTTTCAATCAAATTCAAAGGGGGATATTGTTGGGACCAATATGAATGGATAAATAAGTAAGAAAAGTTTTCTATTATAGAGTGTTGTATTTTGTTGACAATGATGCTAAATCAATTCACTTTGTAAATGACTTGTAAAAACAGATGATGCTTTGCTGATTTGTATTTCACAAATATCATAAGTTTGGAGAACTTATGATGCATGAATTATGAAGGAAAGGGAGAGACAAAGATGTTTTTTTGGAATATTCATATCACAAAATATCATCAGATCAAAAATATGGCAAAGGAATGAAGTTGGCGCACAAGTATTCAGTAGGCGTGCAAGTATGCAGTAGGTGCGTACGTACGCAGTAGGAATGAAAGTATACAGTAGGCGTACAAGTATGCAGTAGGGGCACAAGTATGCAGTAGGTACTCAAGTATGTAGTAGGCGCGCAAGTATACAGTAGGCGCGCAAGTATGTAGAGGTGCGCAAGTCATATTTCAAAAGAGCATTATTTCATAAATATGGCAAAGGAAAGAGAGTGGCATGCAAGTAAAGAATGGCGTGCAAGTATTTGGCGTGCAAGTCTTGGAACTAAAGTGTGTCGCGCATGTCATATTACAACATCATCATATCGAAAAATTCCAAAGGAAAGAAGAAGGAATGCATGTGGCGGCACGCAAGTGGTGGCGTGCAAGTGGTGGCGTGCATGTGGTGGCGTGCAAGTCTAGGTCGCACAAGGCACAAAAATGATTATAAATAGATGAATCGCCTCCTCATTTTTTGAAGGCTCAAGACTTAGAGAAATATTTTGAGCTCTGATCGTGCAAGTCAAATAAGTGTTGTTGCGCAAGTGATGCCACGTAAGTTTGTCGTGCAAGTCTTGCCGTGCAAGTTTAGGGCGCGCAAGTGGTATGTGTGGTGCGCAAGTGTTGTGTTGTCCACAAAGAGGTGCGCAAGTATAAAGGAGGAACGCAAGTGCAAGGAGGTGTGCAAGTGAAAGGAGGCACACAAGTGGTAAGGAGTCACGCAATTGGAAGGAGGCATGCAAGATGTTTTCTCCACGAGGTTTCTACCAGCATCTGGGTAGGAAAGTGAAGAATTGTTTTGAAAGATTTGATTTGGGAAAGGTCATCAAGAAACATAGAATTATTTCATTACCCTATTTGTGCTAAGAGGGAGAACACGCACTATTGGATTGTTTTCAAAGTGCTACACGAGTGTAAGGGTATATCCTATTTGTTTTATTCCACATCAAATGATTGTTTTCTAGTGGATTGTGTGGTACTGGATTATTTTTGTACCAAACCAAGGAGGTAGCTTCTCTTATTGAGTTGTGAACCTTGTAAATCATGTGGTCATGTGGTTGTGTGTTTTCAACAGGGAAGAAACTCTTTAATAGGAGGCGAAGGTTGTTTCATAAAGAAGGAAACATAAAAAGAAAATGATATCACTGATTCACCCCTCCCCCTCTCAATGATACTTGGATCCTGACTGCGAACATCATGATGACCCTTGTTGTTATATACGTGCATGACAACCATTACTGTGATACTGGGTATGGAATCCCATACTAATGTGATACTAGGAATGTCATCCATACTAATATGATATTGAGAATGATAACCCTTACTAAGATATTGGGCATGGAATCACATATTTTTTTGATATAATAATAGTATCGATAGAATTATTATATTCGGCATGGTTCCCTGTACTACTTTGATAACAGATGTGGCATCCCTTGATACTTATGAAACTCAAGCTTTAGATTATGGATTTATATGTTACTCCTCATGTCCATACTTGTGGTAGTGGCCACATATATGGTTGTAGAAGTCACTATGTATACTTTATATTTATATGTACAAACATGGTAACTTGTTCAAATTTAGCTGGCTTAGGCCAAACTAGGAACTGTTAGCCAGGTCTCCTTTAGGAACATTAGCCAACCAATTTGTTGTTTTCATTATTGATTTTATTTATGCACAATTCCATATTATATGCTCTGACTGGATATTTATAGATTCCATTGGTGGTGGCCAACTGAATTTATCTAATAACCAATCGGGGTCGTGGATGGTACCCAAGAAAGACTGTATAATTTCTTGTGTGAAAAAAGGTAAGTGCCCACTTTTGGATGCATGTATTATTTGATCAATTAGGATGGGATCATGGTAGCATATGACCGGTCTGGTGCGCGGGATACCTAGATAGATTCAAGACCTTTTTTATTTTGTTATATAATTTACTATATTAATAGCCAGATACCATGTATACATGATTTCCCTATTTTTTTGTGACATAATATCATCATATCTTTCGTATTATTAATTTTTCTACTTCTGATTAGCAGTTCATTCTTAGAGATTTAATCATGGTTCCATTCCATTATTAATATGAATGCTTTATTAATCTATTTATGACATTTGTTTCTAATCATACATGAGGGTATAGTCTCCCCAAAAACACAACCTAGTGCCCCACTGCATGTCGGCAGCATCTGCTGTACAGAGAGGTTCACTTGAGTCCATGTGGCATATATGTGAAGGGTATCATTTAACTAGCACTTGGGTCAGGAATTCACATGTAGATTAATATAAATAAATAAATATATGTGCATATTATTTAATAATCAAATATATATACTCAAAATATATTTTTACATGTTTTTAAGAAAATTAATATCAAATCTGTACATTCATTCATACATGTATATATTATAAACCAAAAATGTTTTACTAAAACATTTATATTGTATATTGATGTTCTAATATATACAAAAATGTATATATTACAAGATTTATTTATCAAATATATATTCATAAAATGTATTTTTACACATTTTTTAGACAAATATACTTATCAAATCAATACATATATACATACACACAATAAAAGAAATGATTAGATTCCTCAAATGCTCAAATCCCTATTTTGATCATGTGTTCCTCAGCAACTCTTCATGTTAGATCTGGTGAGGTAGCTTATTTGAGTTTTTCTGGATATATGGTGTGGTAGCATTGGGTCTCCTTGGGCATCTTGTGTCGGTGTTTTTTTGTTATTTCCCGGGTGATTGTTTTTTCCCTCTTAAAAAAGTTTCCGATTTGGTTTTTTGGTTCAGTGATTTTCATTTCATGTATTCAAGGGTGTAATTTTGATGGTTCTTTCACTTAGGTTTTTGATATTGAATTAATTTTTAGTGACTATAGATATGGTGTTTTTTACGAGAATGTGTTAAGAGATATTGGTGATGAATATGGATTGGTCATTTACACCATTGTTGGTCGATGATGATGATGTGAAGATGTTAGTAAATCTTTATTGTGGTTTAATTTTCTATGATGGTGGTTTGATGACATAGAGAGGAGTTGTTCTGTGGAATATAATTTGGGATGTGGTTTCGATGATGGTGGTTGATAGTTTTTTTGTGATGGATTATCATATTATATCTCCATATCTGATGGGGTTAGGTGTCTCTGGTGACAACAGTAGATCTCATGGTGACTTAGGTTGTTGATGCGACTTTGGATGATGCGCATGATCAACCTTGATATCTCCTTGGGTTCGGTGTCTTTATTATATTTAATTTTTGAACTTTTAATTTTGAATCTGGATATGTTGTTTTGGATTCTTCTGGGTGTTTTTTTTTGTAAGAACCTGGTTCTTATTTTTGAGGTATGGTCTTCTTCTTTATCATTTTCCTTAAGTGTTTTTGAGAAAATATGGGAAATGGGGAAAATGGTAAATTTCAATACTACACGTCGTGTACCTTGTCCACACACCATGTAATTTTGGTCGTATTGGGATGAGTAAACGGGGTGTGTAGCCTTGTCGGTGATGAGGGGTGTAGGAACCGACTACACGCCATGTAGTGGTACCTTACACACCGTGTTGTCAGTCGGCAGGCTTGAATAGTAAGGTGGTGGAGACACCACTAGCTGGGCGATAGTATACACCGTGTACTCAGGAGTACATGCCTTGTACTTAGGTCGACGGGTGAACAGTGTGGTCGTGCCACCAAATGAAAAGTTAAATGAAAGAAGTACACATAGAGTACTCAGAATTACACGCCGTGTACTTTGTTTTTTCATCTTAAAACAGGTAGTAGCCTCCTCATTTGGTAGAGGAGGTGTTTAAGCCATTTTGGAGCCAAGGAGGACGACCGGAACTTTGAAGATCTGCCGGTTGTTCGTTTAGAATCTGATTCGGCTTCGGACGATCTCGCTGGAACCGCACGGGTAAGCCCTTTCTCCTCCTTAATCCATTCATACCAATACTTCCCCTAATGGAAGTTATTTACGTTTGAATGGGTTTTTTTATTCGTCAGATCTACGTTGTTCCTGGGCGTTTCTAGGGTCGATGTTTGGGTATAACGTTCGTTGGCGTATAAGGTCGGTGGCTTTGTTTTTATTTTCCAACTATCATGCGGTTTTTGTGTGTTTTTGTGCTTTTTTGTGCCACGAACCCATGTTGGGGTGTCGTGTGGCTGTGGTCATTTCTATATTTAAATCTTGGCATTGCATAGGTGAATAAGATGTGATAATAAAATGTTTTTTGGGATCGTGTCTTGGATCTGAAACAACCCCAGGGGTCTGTTTCACTGTTTAGCTGTTTTTTCAGGATACACGAGGGTATGCCTTTAATATAGTAATTGCAGAATTTAATTTAGAGGAATTTCTTGTTTACTACATTTTTATATGTTATTCATGGCTCGATAACCTGTTTAGCAAAGGGAATTGTTGTGATTACCCTGCGGGCACTGCACTGTTTAGCCTGAGGGCAGTAGTTACTTAGGCCTGAGGGAAACTTCTTCCGTGCCTAAGGGCAATAGACTCTGTGCCTATGGGCGACACTACCTTCACCTGAGGGAAAAATTATCTTATGCCCGAGGGCAATTACCTGCGGGTTGGGTTCTGCTTACCTGAGGGTAAGGTTTTTCTTGTCTGAGGACACGGATTGTTTACATAGAAATGCACTGTGGTGATTTCTAATATTTAATGGATTAAATAAATATTAAAAATGGAAATATAACTGATAGTTGTTACTTTTTAGTAGTGCTTACATTATTGAATTTTACTACTGCACACTACCGTTGCAGGATTACACGTAGTTGGGCACGAGCCTTTGGTCGGTGCATATTGAGATATATATCTCACACCCTATTTTGGTCATGATTTTCGGCCAAAAAAGATTACGTTTCTACAGGTGTGGATAGGGGCAGGAGTCCCTATATAGGTACATGACTGTTGAAGATGAGTAAGAGGGCATGGGACCGAGCCTAGGGTCGTGATGCCTCTGCCCTCTGTTTTGCTTTGTTTTGATGTACTTTGCTTTTGGTTGTATCATATTGATGTATGACATGTTTTGGATGTTTTCTTAGAACATGAGACATGTAGCATCATCATTTAAATATTGCTGGTTATATCCATTGATGTTGTGTATTTCAGTTGTGTATGGTTTACTGCTTCTTCTATTGGTGTATGTTTTCTTTTGTATTCAGCTGCGGTACACATTGACAAATGATGTCATAGTTTCCCCACTATCATACCTGGGCCCTCACTACTAGTCGGCATCCTCTGATGTTTGGGTAAATGTGCTTGAGGTCACGTTGCGAACCGGATACGGGGCACCCGTTGCGTGGCAACCGGGTCCGGGACATTAAAAAGTGGTATCAGAGGGTGTTTATTTTCTTTGACTTATTATTTGGAGCTGTAGTCCGGGATAGGACAGAACGGTAGATGGTAATAAGCTGTGCCCAGGCATAGCTATCCCGTGTATAGGGAAAAGCCAGTCTACCTCGTATTTTTCATTTTTTTGATTTTTCAATTTTACGGTTGATATGTTTTCATCGTTGGGTGACGCACTTGAATTGTGCTGTTTATATTTTTTCTGTGGGTTCTCTTGAGTTTCAACCCAATGAGATGAGGGTATGCTATCTCATGCATCATATTGGAACATTCTAGATATCACATTCCATGCGTAGTTTACATGCCATGTAGGTGCATTAGAATTTGCATGTTGTTGTGATATTTGTTGTGCTAATAAAGCATGCTGTTGTGACAGCTGCGTGATAAATACCTGCCTTGGATTATGGTATTTTAGTTTGATCTTGTTTATATAATGGATGCCAAAATTTGGTTTTTGGGGAGTATGGGCCCCCATTGATCGGAATTTGGTGGATCATTGACTGTTTATTGGTTATAACACATATAAGATGTCAAACTTTGATTCGTGGGGAGTATGGGCCCCCACGAGTCATAATTTGATAGATAGGTGTTGTTTTTCAGTGGTTTCTGGGATCCGGGGAAGTTTCTAAGGCATACAGTCCGAAAGCCCAGTATACATGTCGTGTAGTACATTATCCATGCAATGTATATCCTTCTGTTCGGGAATAAAAATAAACCTTTTGAGTACACACCGTGTACCCGGAGTACACGCCGTGTATTCTCTTCCCATGTCACAAACCGTGTGGGCAGAGACACGGGGTAGGGAAGGGATTGGGTAAAACACGCCGTGTAGTTTTGTGCATGCCGTGTAGTGTTGACCCGGAGTTCAGCAGTGTAACTCACAACACCGGTCGGTGAACTAATGTACAGTACACGCCGTGTCAATGATGAACATGTCGTATAGTGTTTCTTGGGGACTCGACCTTGTAACTAACAACATGGGCTGGTGTCACCTCTCCTTTAACACGCCATGGACCTTTGGGACACGCCCTGTAGACTTGTCCGAGGACAGACTGTGTGGAGTTAGCCGTGTGTCTAGGAAACGTGGTGGTGTACACGCCATGTGTGGGTGTAACGTGTCGTGTAGTGTTAAGACGAGTAGTCGGCCATGTCACAAATGGCACGGGCAGTTGGAAAATAACACCGTACATGCCGTGTAAATATTATACACACCGTGTAGTTTTGTTCGACAGAAGCCATGTGGCTTAGCCGTGTAGAAGGACCCGGGCAAGGGAAGGAAAGTCAAGTACACGCCGTGTAGTAATTGTACACGCTGTGTATTCTTTTTTGGAAATTTTGAATGCCTTCTTCCTCTTTTTTCCTTTGTGGCTCCTTCACTTTTTGGTCATAATAATTTTGAATATGAGTCATGCTTTTGACCTTATAGTGTCATGCCGCCTAGACGAAAGCGAGTTGTTCTCTAGGAGAGCGGCGACAATTATACTATAGAGATGGTGGGCCATGGGATACCAGGGGATCCTCTAGCAGAGCCAGATGTGGCACCAGCTGTTATACCAGACAAATGCGCAGAGGCGCAGTTCTGTGAAGGTTTTATGTGGTTTCTGCCGACCGTTTAGGGAGCACCGCAGGCTGCTACATCTATGGCTGAGCTGACGCATATCTTTCAGCAACAACATCTGCCTATGTTTTCCGGGGATGGTAGAAAACAGGCTGTGGAGTCTTGGCTAGGGTTGATGCTGAATATTTTCGAGTATCTTGAGATGCCTCCCGGGTGGAGGGTCATGCTCGCAACTTACATGCTGCGTGATTTTGCCAAGAGGGGTGGGATGTTACTACCTAGTCAGAGAATCACATGGACATGGCGTGGGAATAATTTCAGGCGGTATTTTATGACATTTTATTTCCCAAGATGCTAAGGGAACATATTTCATGAGAGTTCCTGAATCTGCATCAGGGCGCTATTTCTGTGATGGACTATTCTGCTCGTTTTACAGAGCTTCAACTCTTTGCACCCGTGCTGGTGGGTGATGAGACACTGAGAGCCAGACTTTTTGAGGATGGTCATCGTTATAACATCTTAGCGAAGGTGAATGTTTTCAGGTTACCTACTGTACACGCGATTGTGAACTAGCCATTGATTATAGAGAGGAACCTGTGGGAATCAAGTGGTTTGGGTAAGGGTGGTTCAGCACCAGTTACTGGCACTATTTCTGATCGCAAGAGAAAGAGATAGATAGACTTCTCTCAGGGCAGCAGTACCAGCTAGGTAGCTTATTCAGGTGGTCTGGTCAGGTGCTACCAGTGTGGCAGAGAGGTGCACAAGAGACCGTGGTGTCCACGAAACCCAGTGGAGAGTCGAGCTTAAGGCAAGATGGGTCATCTATAACGCTTTTGTAGGGAGTTTCCACCAGTGGATAGTGAGAGGGGATTTGTGCAAACTCCACATGCGGGAGCAGGACCAGTGGATTCTTACCAGAATGAGAATTGGAATACGTCAAGGCGTGCAGGCAGAGATGGTGGTCATGGCCGTGGTAGCCAGACACCAGGATCGCAGAGGCAGTAGGGTGGGATAGCTCAGGGTAGCCAGGCTGTGTCGCAGGGCCGCAGCACTGGGCAGGGATATGCAGTGCAACAGACCCAGCAGGAGTAGGATCCCTTTCCTTAGACAGTTTGAGGTACTATTCTAGTAGCTTCTGTCTTCTCTTCAGTACTTTTTGATATGGGTTCTACACATAGTTTCATATCTGTACCCGTTGTGAAGAGCCTTAGGCTCTGAGTTTATACATGTTCGGATAACATGACGCTAGAAACTCCTTTGTGGACTAGAACGACTGGTGTGCGTCAGTTCAAGGAGGGCCCCCTTGAGGTTAGTGGGTGTCACTTCCTTTGGGACCTCTATGTCCTAAAGATGAAAATCTAGGAATTCATTCTCAGGATGGACTGGTTGGTTCCCTTTCGAGCCTTTGTAGACTTCTATCATCGCAGGGTGCATTTCACGTCACCATAGGGCATAAAGTTTCTATTCAAGGGAGAATGGGATGTTCAGGCGAGTTGAGCTGGACCAGAGCATCATGGGCGAGGTGGAGTCACAGCCCAGAATGCGAGCTTATATCTGGATGACCAGGGGACTTGTCAGATAGATTTCCCTCCATTTGTAGATCGTTTCAAGGATGTCTTCTCGGATGAATTTTCAAGTGTACCTCCAGTGCGTGATGTGGATTTCCCTATTGAGCTACTGCCAGGAGCAGCACCTGTGTCCATTCATCCTTAAAGGATGGCCACACCTGAGTTGCAAGAGATCAAGATGCAGTTAGAGGAGGTACAGGTGAAGGGTTTTATCCGACCCAGTACTTCTCCTTGGGGTTTGCCAGTCCTTTTTTCTAACAAGGTGGACGGTACCCTTAGACATTGTGTGGATTATTAGAAGCTGACCTAGTTGATGGTTATGAACCGATATCCCTTACCGTGGATTGATGAATTTTTTTATCAGCTTCGTGGAGCACGAGTGTTCTCGAAGATTTATTTGAGGTCAGGATACCATCAGCTGCGCATTAGACCATCGAATATACCTCTCACAGCTTTCAGGAGTAGGTATGGTCTATATGAGTATACGGTTATGCCGTTTGGACTCACGAATGCGCCAGATGTTTTCATGGTTCTGATTAATCGTGTGTTCCATCCGTATCTTGATTCATTTGTGGTAGTATTTGTGGATGAAATCTTGGTGTACTCTCCCACTCGACACGACCATGCCACCCATCTTGAGATCGTATTTTTTACATTAAGAGAGCATCGACTATTTGAAAATCTCTCAATGTGCCACTTTTCGATGGACCATATTCACTTCCTGGGACACATTATCTCAGAGGAAGGAGTTGCAGTTGACCCAAATAAGGTGAGAGAAGTAGTTTCATGGGAGCATCCTAAGAAAGTGTTTGAGATACTGAGTTTCTTAGGGCTGGATGGTTACTAAAGATGCTTCATACAGGACTTATCCTGCTTAGCAGCACTATTGACAGGTCTGACTAAGAAGGGTATGAAGTTCTTTTGGTCGGAAGCTTGTGAGACAGCTTTTCACGACCTGAAGGGAAGGTTGATATCAGCACCGATCATGATACTCCCAGAGAAGGGGAAGAGCTATACAGTTTACTGTGATGCATCAGGGATTGGGCGAAGATCCATTTTGATGCAGTGTGATCGAGTCATTGCGTACGGGACTCGGCAGTAGAGGCCACATGAGAGGAATTTCCCAATAAATGAACTCGAGTTGGTTGTAGTTGTGTATGCATTGCGCTGATGGCGACATTATCTGTTGGGAGAGAATTTTTTGGTTTTCACTGACCACAAAAGCCTCAAGTATATCTTTACTTAGCGTGACCTGAATCTAAGGAAGAGAAGGTGGGTCGAGTACCTACAGTCCTTCGATTTTTAGCTTTTTGTAAACCTGGTAAAGGTAATGCAGTAGCTGATGCATTGAGTTGGAAGACTTAGATACAGGCAGTGCAGGAGGCCAGTGGTGAGTGGAAGCTTATGGCTTCGTTCTCTGAGATGCATCTGGAGGTGCATGACAGTCAGGGGCAGACATATCTTTTCTCGTTAGCTGTGACTTCTACCCTCTGGGAAAGAGTGAGGATGTGGAAGCTATCTGATTCATAAGGCCTAGTTTGACGGGAGTCGGTGGCAGGTGAGGAAACTTCTCCCAGTTGGACAATAGGTGACGACGAGGTTTTTCATTTCCATGGATGAGTATGGGTTCCAGGGGATATACACGAGGAGCTGATGTGGGAGTTTAATGCTTCATCTCGAGCATCTCATCCCGGGGTTACCAAGATGTATTGAGACTTGAGACGTCAGTACTGGTGGTCCGGTATGAAGAGAGAGATAACTGGGTTTGTTACAAGATGTTCCACATGTCAGCAGGTGAAGGCAGAGCATCAGAGACCAGCTAGACTGGTACAGTAGTTACCCATTCTAGAGTGGAAATGGGATGATGTCGCGATGGATTTTGTGATGGGTTTTCCGAGGTCACCTCATGGAAATGATGTCGTGTGGGTTGTTCTGGAAAGACTCATGAAGGTAGCTCACTTTTTCCGATCAAGGAGACCTTCGGTGTGGACAAACTGCGAAGGCTGTATATCAGAGAGATCGTACATCTTCATGGGGTCCCTCGTTCTATCGTTTTAGATAGGGACACCCACTTTACGTCTCGTTTCTGGCAGAGTTTTCAGAGGGCACTGGGTACACAAGTGCTTCTGAGAAAAACATACCACTCTCAGACAGATGGCCAGTCAGAGCGTACGATACAAGTGCTAGAGGACATGCTGCGCGCATGGGTCCTAGACTTTGGGGGCTCTTTGGAGAAGCATATAACCTTAGTCGATATTTTATTTAAAAATAGTTTTTGGGAAACTATTGGGATGGAACCATACGAGGTTGTATATTGTAGGCCATGCCGATCACCTTTGTGCTGGTTAAAGGCATGTGAGGTAGCTTTACTGGGGCCACAGCTTGTGCAGGAGACATATGAGCTGGTCCAGTTGATTCAGAAGTGGATGGCCACCGTGCAGTCTCGTCAGAATTCTTATGTTGATCGCCGCAGATGACCTTTGGATTTTGTGGTCGGGGATCGGATTTTTCTACGTGTTTCGCCGAGGCTGGGACACAAGCAGATCAGGAGACAGGGTAAACTTTCACTAAGGTCTGTGGGGCCATTCGAGATTCTAGAGAGAGTCGGGTTGGTGGCCTATCGGTTGCAGTTACCGCAGCAGTACCAAACCATGCACGATGTCTTCCATGTGTATCAGTTACATCGCTACCATCCGGACCCATCTCACACCTTTCAGCTCGAGGAGTTTGAGTTTCACCATGATGCATCCTTTGAGGAGCATCTGATCTGTATTGTTGACAGGAGCATGAAGGTTCTCTGAGGCCGGTCAGTTCCTCTCGTACGGGTTCTATAGCAGCATGGCTGAGTGCAGGACGAGACTTGGGAGTGGGAGGCTGACATATGTACTCAGCGGCTAGAGCTGTTCTGAGCTTTATCTTCGCCAACCTTGGAAGGGAAATTCAGGGACGAATTTCTATATGGGGGGAAGTTTGTAAGAACCCGATTCTTATTTTTGATGTACGAGCTCTTTCTTTTTCCTTTTCCTTATGTGTATTCGAGAAGATATGGAAAAAGGGGAAAATGCTAAATTTCAAAACTACACGTCGTGTACCTTGTCCACACATCGTGTACTTTTAGCCGTGTTGGGATGAGTACACGGGGCGTGTAGCCTTGTCGGCGACGAGGGGTGTAGGAACCGACTACACGTCGTGTAGTCGTACCTTACACGTCGTGTAGTCAGTCGGCAGGCTTGAATAGTAAGGCGGTGGAGTCGCTGCTAGCTCGGCGACAATACACACCGTGTACTCAGGAGTACATGCTGTGTACTTAGGTCGATGGGTGAACAGTGTGGCGGTGCCACCAAATGAACAGTTAAATGAAAGAAGTAAACACTGTGTACTCAGAATTACATGTTGTGTACTTTTTTTCAGCTTAAAATAGGCATTAGCCTCGTCATTTGGCAGAGGAGGCGTTTGATCCATTATGGGGCCAAGGAGGATGGCCAGACCTTTGAAGATCCACTGGGTGTTCATCTGGAATCTGATTCGGCATTCGACGATCTCGTTGGAACCACATGGGTAAACCCTTTCTCCTTATTAAGCTGTTCTTACCAATTATTCCTCTAACAGACGTTATTTACGTTTGAATGGGTTTTTTTCTTTGTCAGATTTATGCCATTCTTGGGCCTTTCTAGAGTCGAAGTTCGGGTATAACGTTCGTTGGCGTATAAGGTAGGAGGATTTGTGTTTATTTTCCAATTGTCTTGCAGTTTTTGTACATTTTTGTGCATTTTTGTGCCATGAACCCATGTTGGGGTGTCGTGTGGCTAAGTCTATTGCTATATTTAATGCCTGTAATTGCATAGGTGATTAAATTGTGATAATAAAATTCTGGTTGGGTCGTTTCTTGGATCCAGAACCACCCTAGGGGTGTGTTTCACTGTTTAGCCGTTTGGCTAGGATACCAAAGGGTATGCCTTTGATGTAGTAATTGTAGAATTTCCTTGAAAGGAATTGATTTTTTTACAGCATTTTGATATGTTGGGCAGGGCCCAAGAACCTGTTTAGCCTGAGGGAGTTGATGTGATTAGCCTGTGGGCAGTACACTGTTTTTCCTAAGGGCAGTAGTTACTTCGGCCTGAGGGAAACTTCTTCTGTTCTTGAGGGCAATAGACTATGAGCCTGAGGGCGACACTACCAACGCCTGAGGGAAAATTTCTGTTATGCATGAGGGAAATTACCTGCGGGTTGGGTTCTGCTTACATGTGGGTAAGGTTTTTCTTGTCTGAGGATGTGGATTGTTTACTTTGAAATACACTGTGGTGATTTCTAATATTTAATGGATTAAATGAATATTAAAAATGGAAATATAACTGATAGTTGTTACTTTTGAGTACTGCTTACGTTATTTCATTTTACTTCTGCACACTACCATTGCATGCTTACACGCAGTTGGGCACGGGCCTTTGGTGGGTGCCTACTGAGATATATTTCTCACACCCTGTTTGGGTCACGCTTTTCGGCCCAAACAGATTACGTTTCTGCAGGTGTGGATAGGGGAAAGAGTCCCTATAGAGGTACTTGACTATTGCAGAGGAGTAGAAGGGCATGGGACCGAGCCTAGGATCACGGTGCCGCTGCCAGCTATTTTTCTTTGTTTTGCTATACTCTACTTTTGGTTGTATCGTATTGATGTATAACATGTTCTGCATATTTTCTTAGAACTTGAGACATGTATCATCATCATTTACATATTGTTGGTTATATCCACTACTGTTGTGTATTTCAATTGTGTATGGTTTACTGCTTCCGTTTTTGGTGTATGTTTTCTTTTGTATTCTGTTGTGCTACACTTTGACAAATGAGGGCATAGTTTCCCCACTATCAGACATGGGCCCTCGTTGCTAGTCGGCAGCCTCTGGCATTTGGGGAAATGCGCTTGAGGTCACGTGGTGAACCAGATTCGGGGCACCCGTTGCGTGGAACCCAGGTCCGGGGCATTAAATTTTTTACCCCTAACCCTTCAAAATATGCTATCTCGGAAATAAATAAATAAATAGATCTTATTATCATGTTAATTTAAATATACAAATAACATTATTTCATAATCCAACATATTTTTACACATTGTTAAACAAATATACATATGAAATCTATATATATATATATATCAAAAACCATACATGTTTTTTATTATTATTTATAAATGTACATTCACATGTGTATATATATATATATATCAAAAAAATTAAAAAACTATAGCCACATTTTATTAATAAATGAAAACAAATCATAATATTGAAATCAAACATGGTTTAACATCATATCTACACTCCAATCACTATCACAATTCATAAAAAATTCTATCATTATAATAATTCAATAAAACTGATCCATAAAGTAGTGTTATATGAAAAAAATCAACATTTATATAAATATAATACATCCCTATAAATAATTACTAATAATATCATATTTATACCAATAAAAAAATAAAAACCTGTGACGCAAAATACCAAACATAAAAATCTTCAAATTCAAAAGGACAAAAAATATGGAAAATACCTCAAATAAATTGGAATCAACTTATATTGGGCTAGAGGACAACCTAATAGGGAACAATAAACAAGATGTAACCATAAATATCCAATGAAACATAAAAAAATATGGTAATGTTTTAGACCTAGGGTTTGACCAAACTATTTTCTACAAGATTGAATTGGAAATCATAAAAAAGGGAAAAAGAGGTGGATAGGGAAGTCCAAACATGAATGATTCAAACAGAAAAATGAACGAAATCAAGCGGGATGGATTATTTTTGTGGTGTCCCTTACGTGGGTTGTGAGATGGGAATAAGTGAATGATGTGAAGAATAAAATATGGGCGAGGGGAGGAGAATGTAGACCTCGTTATATTAATTAATTTTTTTACAACAGTTCAATAGCAATGGATAATTTTTCAATCTCTAATGTTGATTTTCAAGGTCCTTTTGTGATGGATTTCTTACCTTTCCCAAAAGGTCATACCATGCTAACTATTAGTGATGAATATAATGGTATGTCACTATTAACTATCATAAGTAATATTTCATGCAAAATGGTTAACATGCATGACAATGGTATTTGTGGGAGTATACATTTCCAATCGTAAATAATAATAAAGTACCATTTGTTTTTCATACAATGAGTTTTCTATCATAAATTTTTTAAGTGATACTATTTTTGATGAGGATCTTCTCCATCATAAATTACCCATTGTAATTACCAATATTTTTAGTAGTGTATGTTGATATAAAAATCATGTTTATATAATTTTTACTATAAAATTTATTTACTTTCGTGATGAATATTACGTCACTAATTTTAATAATACTCATGCTATTATGATTTTTTTTGTGGCATGTGTAACCATTAATGTCAAAAACCAACCCATGTGATCATTAACACATGGTCCACCAACTAATCATTTGTTTGTTTTTTATGGAGAATAATTAGTGTTTAATTTATTTATAAACCACAAAAATGTATTTTTATACACATTTATTAACCACATTTAATTTCATTTTAGGTATATTTCCTTCTGTCCTCTAATATCTGATGATACATATGATTAAAACTAACCTATGTTTTTATAATGTATAAATGTGCATGAACCACTATATCTCATACAATTGAGTTTACTTTTATCCCACAGATCTCTTTATCTTCATATTTTCCAATGAGTTGTCGAGATATATGGAGTCTAACATATTTCACTGCATAAAAGTAGTGATTACATAACTCCAACACATCCTTTTATATATATTTTTAAATAATAGTGTTTATTTTTATGGTTACTTTATTTTAAACACATTCAAAATTCATATATTGTTCACAAGGAAACATTGAATGTGAAAATATAGGCTCAAATAATCTTATCACTCACCATAAATGACTAAACAGATAAACCATTAATCAAAAAATTTTGTTGGAAAAAATCTAGGGTTTATAAAGTATGAATAAAATTTTATTCAGCAATGAATTTGACTTGATTTGATAATCAAAATTGTTTCAAGTGGAATAAAAATGTACCACAACATGATGATAGACTATCTGAAAAAAAATTGAAAACATTCCAAATATTGAAACCAATTATACATGTCTCATTAATACAAGATAGTCATGAAATACCATGCCTATTAACTTCAAATCCTTTAGTGACACCAAATTTTACACTTTAGAAATGTATCCACTTGATACATTAATAACATTAAGGCCTCGACATAAATTCATCTTTTGACTCTTTTAAATGTTTGACAATACATAGGTAAATATTTTTTTTCCATTCATGTACGGTCTAACTAAAAATATATTAACAATGATAATAAATCTAATATTACATGAAATCTATATTTTCTCTTCCATATAATGTCTAACAATGTTATGATCAAACTGTCAGATATTTATTTTATCCACATGAATAAAAATAGACTCCTATTTTACCTCAATAAATCCTAATTTAATTTGATCAAATAACATGGAACACTTTTTACATGTATTTGGTAACACACCATGATTTCATATTACATTATCTCATTAAATTAATTCAATATCTTGCGCTAGAGACAACACCGAATTTGAGCATTCCACAACATACCAAACTAGCTGTTCAAAAAGTGGTTATGAATAGTATTAAATGAATTTTTAATCTTATATACTCTATATAATTTTAATATCCATATTATGTGTTTCATAGACATAATATAAGAACAAATTCCATTTTTTATCAGATAAAAGAAGTATTTTTTTAAATAATCAATTTTAACAGCATTATATTGAAAACCCTTTTTAAAACCAATATATGACACTTTAATATTTTCAATTTGACAAAATAAACATATTCTTTAGAATCGATACATAAAACTTTTGTTTTGATAAATATTTGGTGTTTTTATGACCACTTTCATATTTTGGAAAATAGAGAAAAATACTAAATTTTAATCAAAAACAACTTTTTTAATAAAAATAATTTACAGTGTTAAATTATATATTTGAATGGATATTAAGTATAATTAGATTATATTTTTTCCATTTAATAGAATTTAGGTCATAATATGTATTTTCACATTTAAAATTGACATAAAAAATGTCAACATTTTGATAGTTTTTACTTTTTAAAAAACCCCCTTTTTAGTTTTGACAACGGGAATTAGTTTTAAATTAATAAATACAAATTATATGTTTTGAATTTTGTAAAATATAATTAATTCTTTAATTTATAATATAATAATTAGATTTGGGTGAATTTTTGGTATTTCTATGAAAACATCCAATTTCTGATGAGTAGTATTGTTACATAAAACCGACTTTTTTTAAAATAATTATTTATTTTTCTTAAATTTATTTCAGTAAAAATAGATATATAATACATATATATTTTCAATGTAATTAATTTGAGTCATTTTATTAAAAATTTATATGTATAACGTTTTATTGAACTCTTTACCTTATTTTACCCACCTTCTCGGAAAATTTGCAAATTTGCATAAAACATAATTTTACCTCTTCTGTGAGTTGAATTTCCAAAATCGAAGAGGAATGGTTGATATTATTATGAAAAATTTGGTTCAATGAGATGAAAATATTTTTTGGTGAATTCTAACTTTTGACTTTTATTTACCACGGTTAAAATAAATAGGGTAATTAAAGGTAAAAATGATATTATAATTACCCTAAAACATGTCCAAATTATATTTGATAAGTTTATTTCAACCAAAACCAATCTTAGGAATAAAATATGATCCTTTAGGTCCACTTTTATTAGATTATGAAATTTATTATTATTTTATTTAAAGAAGAGATAAAAGTGTTAAATTCAATGTTTAATAACTAAACTATTTTTAATATAGGGTTATACATATGGTAAATTAGACTATAAATATTAATTATAAAGATAAATATATTTCCTACCTCATTAAATTTTATTTATAATTTTTATAAATTAAATAATAAAATTTATTTATGACACAATGATGATGCAATAATTATCTTATTAATTAAAGAATCAAATAAATGGTATTTTAAATATTAAAATATATATAATTTCAAAGTTTTTATAAAATAAACGAATTTTCTAGGTGTATATGAAATGTTAAGGTTGACTAAATGTATCTTTTACGAAGTAATCAAGTTGTGATGACTTTCAAAAAAACCAAATACCTAATAGTGTCCAAAATTACATAAATTAATTTTTACAACTAATACTATATTATTGGTTGATATAATATTCCTAAAAAATAGAGGTCCGGAAAAAGGGATTAAATAATATTATATATTTCATTAAGGAAACACTTGTGGTTATCTTGGAAGTTTAGAGTATGTTTATCAACCATATATTGTAAGAATACAAGAAGACATTGTAAAAGTTAAACTATTTAACTAAGAGATAAATATAAAAGATATGGTTAGAATGGTATCTTAAACTTTTCTAAACCCTATTGGCTGAAATTATTTCGTCACATAACCACCTTATATTAAAAATAAATCATTTTTGAGCCATTATAAACCGAATAATATTTTATTATAAAATAATATTTCAAGCTTTTCCTAAAGTGACCCTAACCTCTTTTATAAAAGGGCACTTCCCATTCTATCAAAATCACACCACCAAAGCCATTTGGCTCAGCCAAAACCTGCCACAATATCCTCCCAACATCCCCCAAATAAACCTATAGACCTTACATTGATTATAGAGACAACCTAAGGATCCCTTTTGATCATCTCAAAAGGAAAATCATGTAGAATAGGTAGTAATTTCACCACCCTCTTTCATGTTATTTTATTCTTCCACTTCCTCTTTCTTTGTTATGTTCATACCGAAATAATTACTAAAATACCATATACAATCTGAGATGTTTTTATAAATACGGTAAATCCGTATTCATTATTCTATCCATATTAAAAATGGAAAAGTCAACATACATGCATACATACAGCTAACCGTCTCCACCTCGTGGTGTAGATTATTATTCAAACACATCATTATTCGGATGGAAATAATAATGAGTATAACTAATGTAAATAACAAATATAACATATTGCTTATTTTTTATATATGATATAACATCCAATTACATAGTATTTCACCATAAATATAATGATGTTTTCACTCGAGCATAAGTACGGATTACCGTCCCCACAACACGATTAGATTAATTCCCACGTTCACCCTTCCATGATGATTATAAAAATAAATATTAATAAATAGTATGTAATATATAAAATTATAATACTACTGGATATATATATATATATATATATTTAATTACTTACTTACATATATCTTATTCATGTAGTTTAGTTTAATATGATATGAAAACGGAAACAACGTTTTTGAATACGTACGACCAACTGTCTCCATAAACAGTGCCATACATTTCATATATCTATCTATTATAAATATTTATATTCTAAATATATATGATATATAAATCAAGGATAATATTCTGTAAGTATTTAAATCATGATCTAAATTATATGATCATGAATAACAAGTTAAAACACGTAGGACATATAAAGCGATTATTAACCAAAATGATAATTCAACATGGAATTATATATTAAATGGGTAGTATAATTCCATAATGAATCATGTATGATCTAATAAATATTAATATGGTTCTGTTACAATTTAATAACACACTATGGACATTATATATGAGGTCAAAAGTACCCTTGACCCAAGGAATGTGCAATGTAAAGGTTAATTTCACAATCTCTTTATCATCCGAGGTTGTTTTTACATAAGTATCTACTGGAAAATATTTATTATTCATTTCCATGTTTCAAAAAAGAGTTTTCAAAGGTATTATTTTTAATGGACTTTTTTTACTAAAAGATCAATTTAAATGTTTTAATGATTGATTATTCTAAAAAATTCTCATTAATTTCCATGTTTTCAAAATGGATTAAAGGATTTATTTATATGGAGATGAATGTTTTAAAATGTTAATTCCTTTCAAAAGTTTCAAAATGGTATGGGACACTTTGATTCAAAAATATCTTTTATATGACTTCCTTTATAAACTTTGTGACTTTTAAAATGATTCCATGAAAAATGGATATTTCTCTCAATGGATTTTGCTGCTCATTTTCAACTATGTCAACATCCTTTACAAGGTATTATTCTAGATCAATGTTGATTTATTATGATAAAAATATTCCATATTTTATTGATTTTTTTGTGATATATTTGAATATTGATGTGTTATTATTATACCATTCATGGTTTAGGGTTAAATTATTGACATTTCATATAGTAGTTTTAATATGAATGTGTATGATATGTTTCAATATTTTCATATGAGTAATATATTAGACATAGTAATTGACTGGTGGAGCCCGCTATATCTCCTTAATGCATAGGTACGTCTCATGGGACAATTAGACATGGAATTGGATGAGGCCTTTACCAATTTGATAAATGGTTTTGGCCGAGGCCTTAATTATTTTTAGACGTCTGTCCAAGGCCTTGAAAACATGTTTTGGAATGTCGAGCATTATACATTCCCTCATTATGAATTTAATATTAATGGTTCATTTGTTTTTTCGACTAGTACAATACCAATGACTAATTTTTATTATTACAGTATTTTCACATCACAAATTTCTTCCATAAATATTTCATGTTAATTATTTGTAAAGGAATGTGATTTCAATTATTCACCATGCCTATTGTTTATGTTATCATCTGGTAAATTGTTTACCCTTACTGAGCTTCTATTCTCTCCTCTATATTAGGTTTTATTTTCCAATGATTTCCAAGAAGTGTTTTATGGTTGATATGAAGGGTTAATCTTGGGGATTAATGGATTTCTCAAAGAATCACTTATGTTGGGTTTTATTTTCTAATGTGTAATATAATATTCATGTATGTAATCTATTTTACAAGATAGATAAACTGATTGGTCTTTTAGGACATGATCTCCTTGTATTATGCCAATTTATTAAAATAATGCATTGACTCTAGGTAACTGGGGTCAGGGTGTTACTGTTGGTATGAGAGGATGTTTAGAAACTACAATGGAAATAGATTTAAATAAACTCTGATTAAGGAACATTGCCCTAAGATAGAATTTGTGGATTAGTATAGAATAACTTCTTAAAATTTTGGTAATGTAGAGATTTTGAGTATTTTCCTAGAAATACATCCTTGTCTGGATATGAGCAGGTAGAGGCGGCTCTCGCACAGATGTACCTAGGAGTGAAAACACTGAGAAGGAGTTTCGGGCTGGACCCATCATATCCTAGTACACGACAACGAGCCTTACTTCACTCTTGGTTATGAAACTCATGGGGATTTGCTTAGGATAATTCACATATTCATTACTAGACATTGTGAAGGATTTAATAGTAAATACTACCTCAATGAATACTTTTTATGATTATAGATTATATGCATAATCTTTTCAATTAATGTTATGTATTTGAAAAGATTGGAATTATGCATTGTTATTCTTAAACTAACCTAGTGTATTCCATTGTTTAGAAATTCCTCCTAGTAGAAGGAATGATAATTCCAGCAATACGCATTATCGAATGATTAAGAAGGATAATATCATTCATGTTATTAAACAAAAATTTAAATGGGAAATAATATCTTACGTATTTTCATCATATGAAGAAATAGTATCATGTGTTTATAAGATATGTAAATAATTCTTTGAGTCCTATGGCTTTGAAGGGATGCAAGAGAAGAAAAGGATTGAAGAGAGAAATTTAGATAAAGAGAAGAGAGGAAAGAAGGATTATCCCATATGTGATAGTTGTGGAAAGATTCACCTTGGTAAATTCTTTTAGGGAATGTGAGTTTGTTATTAGTGTGGAGAAAATGGTCACCAAGTATGTGATTCTAAGGTTAAAAAAATGGTTTTAAATGTACAATGCTTCATTTGTAAGGATTTGGGAGACTATGGGAATCAATTTCAAAATCATCAGAGTAAACCGCAAATGTTGTTGTTTGATAATAATCAAGTTATGATATTACCATAGATGATGAGTAATGACTAGTTTTCTTATGTTGATATTAATGAATTCTATAATTTTATTGTTGTACCAATGATGTATTGGTTATAAAAATTATGGAGTATGTAGGGATTGTAACAACCCGAGATTTTATGAGAAATATTCTTAAAAAATTATTTTATTTCTTTTGTTCTATGATACCCCAATATTATCTTTCACTATACACAACATTGTATTAGCTTGCAGTTTATGCAACACTATTCTTGAAACGTCTTTCACACAATTTCACGTATATTTGATAGTAGTTTTTCTACGCAACATTGAGTATATATATATATATATATATTCAATGTATAAATAAAATGTGGTTGGATTTTGTTATATGACACAATAAAGGAGTCTTCCACTACACACAACCCTGACATGGCTTGCATTACATGCAATCACGACTTTCCTTGATAGCGTGTGTTATACACAATACCAGGTTTCAACAAACAAAGATATATTATTATAATATTATTATGAACTAGCCATTATGAATAGTATTAACTAAATTTTGAATCTTATAACATTATTATTCATCTTACACATTTTCTTGAACATGGTGTAAGAACAAAATAAAATTTTCAGGTAAAATAAGTATTTTTAAAAAAATGAAGTTTGGAAACCTTTTGATGGTGCACACACTTTAAATATAGATTTTGAAATTTTTATAAGTTCAAATTGACAAAAGAAAATGATTCTTTGGAATCAGGATATAAAAATTTTCGGTCGATAAATTTTTCATATTATTCTGATAACTTTAATATTTTAATGAACAGTAAAAACACGGTATATTTTAAATAAAAAAAACTTTTTTCATCGCAATAATTTATATGGATAGACTATAATATTGAGTGGTATAAAAGTATAAATAGAATATATTTTTATCATTTAATATAATTTATGTCATTATCATTTATTTTACATTGAATTCATAGGTAAAATCATTTCAATCTTTTGCAATGTTTTAACTTTTAAAACTCATTTTCTTAATAACGAGATTAATTTTAAATTAATTTTTGAAAAATGTATGTATTAAATTTATAAAAATGGATTCCATATTTGGAATCAGCGGGTCCAAATTATGTTAATAGACTACTTTTTATTTTTGGGCATTACAAATAGTAACTACGGTAAATTTAATTTACAATAGTAAACGTTAAATCGGGTAATTAAGGGTAAATATAAAATTATAAAATTACCCTAAAAATTGTTTTAATATAATTTGATGCTTATATTTCGTCCTAAGGAATGTTATGAGCGAAACGGAATCCATTTCAACCCACTTGGAGGTGATTAAGACCTTTGGTTTATTTTATTTAATATAAAGTGAAATATGTCACAGTCAACTTTAATAATTAAAGTATTTTTAATATAATTTTATACAGAATAAAAATTTGGTTATAAATACTCATTTTAAAGTTAAATTTTTTTTCATTATCATGGTAATTTATTTATAATTTTTAAGAGATATTTAATTTATTAATAGCTTATACATTAATGATGCAGAAATTATTTATTTAGTGAAAAATATGTATTATAGTTTTTATTGAAATAATAATACCCATTAAAAATCTCTCAATCCTGACCAAAACTTATTGGTAGTGTATATATACACCATAATAATCCAATGATAGAATATAGGACCATTTGGAGTTTTATAAAAGTTATTATGGCAATTATATTATATTAATTTAAATGATGACAATGTTGTCACCTTCATAATTTAATAAATAAAACATTTTAAAAGTTCGGGTTTTTAGACTATAAATCCGACTAAAAGTATTCTTATGAAATATATAAGATTTTTCTTCATATTAGTATTTTAGTTTTAATTTTTATGCAACAAATAAGTATATTTAATAATTATTGAAAAATGTTCTAGAAATTATTTTATTAATAGAAGTATCAAATAAATGGTATTACAAATAGTAAAATAAATATTATACGACATATTTAATGTGATCCACTAATTTTATAGACGGATATGATATGTTAGGAACCTATTAAATATTTTATATCTAATATATCCTCTGTGTGGATTTTATTTAAATTCAAATAATTGAATAGTGTCAAAATTGACGCTATTGTTATTTTATAAAAATAACATATTATTAAATTGTTTAAAAATCACAAAAATATTTAAAAATTATAAATTGAAATTTATATATTCTAAAATGTCATAAATTATAAAATTATCAAAAATTAACAACACATAAGACATTATTTATAACCATTTAAAATTTATAATTTTATTACCACAAATAAAGTTAAATATATTAAATAAGGATAAATCAAAATGATTAGGTTTAAAATAATATCAAAACATGTATAAATTTTATTGGATGATTATATTACATCCCTATCACATCTAATTTTTTAATTGAGTCATTTTTGGTGGTTTTAATGTAGGGTTTAAATTTATATTAAACTAATAGTTTTGAGGATTCCAAAGGTGCCCCTCTCTAATCTTATAAAAGGGAACCTCCTCCCTAGTCTCTTTACATAATTTAGATCCTTCCTTCTCATCCAACCCCTTCCCATTTCCCTTCTCAACCTCCTTAGAATCATCATATAGGTCTTGGTATTCTTCAAAGTCCAATTTTAGTGCCCTAAGAGGAGGATTCAAAGAGGCGTGTCGAAAAAGAGGTAATATCAGTTAACGATTCTTTCAATTTTATTTCTTTTTCTAATTATTCTTCTTTAGTTGTATAATTATGAATTAATAACATCAGTATCACTCATATACTAATTTGTTGTTATAAATATGAAACAACCCTATTTCACCTTCTATCCATCCTAAGGAAAACGAAATCACCGTGCGTGCGGACGTGCGGAATACCGTCTCCACACCGGGGTATAATCTTTTTTTCCACCACCACCTTACTTGGATGGGTATAATGGTATAAAGAAAAAATACATATTATTATTATAAAATAATACTGATTCTAGGATATTATATCATTCACTCCAATTCCATTCACAAAATATGGAAACGATATCAACGCTCGTGCATACGTACGGATTATCATCTCCACGACGCTATGAGATTCATTTTCCATTTTAACAATTCAAGAATGATTATAATGTATATATAATAAGTAATCATGAATTATATTACATAATAATGATACTGTATTTATGTATATATATATGTATTTCATCTACTTAATTCGATTCAATTCAATAAGAAAACGAAAATAGTGTTCATGCATATGTACGACCAACCGTCTCCATGAACGGTGTATTTCTTTCCCTTTATCGATCTATTATATATATGTATATTATGAATATATATTATATATAAATCAATTTTTAATTTCTATTATTATGTAATCATAATCTATGTAATCATATTAATAATTTTAAGTCAAAACATGGATGATAAATGAAACGATTTTACCCAAAACGATACTCTAACAAGAATTTACAAAAGAACAGGTATTATGAAGTAATTAGTGAACCATATATGATATCATAACAATAAATATAAATCTATAATAATTCAATGACATTATTTAAATCTTTATACAGGAGGTTCGTATACATACGAAGCATATCAGACATAAGGTAAGGGATAACTATTCCAATCTCATTCTTATCCGAGATTCTTATTCGTATGTATTTAATGGGGTTATTGTTATCATCCATGACCATGTTTTATAAAAATGTTTTCATGTATTTTTAATGTCCTTTTCACCCATTTTTGATATTTACCATATGTTATGAAAGGAATCTTAATTTTTTTTTCCACACCGGGAACTTTTTGACTTTACCGACAAAAGTATGAGAAGAATGTTATTTTTAACTTATACGGCGTGAACGGATTGGTACGGTTTCATAACACCTCATTTTCATGAACCTTCCTCAACAATATTACATGATTATTTTTAAAAAAAAGCCTTTTATTTGAAAAAATCCATGGCATATTGAGAAAATAATATGACTTTGAAAAGAAAGGAAATTTTCCTCAAGAATTCATTTCAAGGGTTTTATCAAAACCATTTTTCCATCAAAGATGAAATTATTTCATATATTTATGTTTCAAGTATAATTTCTCTATTATTTACATGGTTTAACTTTTCTTTTGATGAAATGATATCCATTAGTTTTATATGGATTATGTTATGATGGGATGATTTTATGAAACCCATTTTATTCATTGGGTATTGAAGAATGATTTATGTCTATATTGTGGCACAATTAAGAATGATTTCATTATGAGATGGGTGGTACAAATATCTACCTCTAATGAATTGGGTAAATATTTATATCTCATGAGATAGACATGGCTGGAATGACGAGTAAATCCGGTTTAGTAATACAGTAATGGAACGACTAGTAAACCCGGTTCAGTAAGGGACTTTATCCACTAAGATGGTCATGGTAGCAATACCTTGGCTACTATGGAAGTCATATCATGTGGTTAGTGTTTTTACAAAATTAAATGTTTTATTCCCATGCTATTTTATCATGATTAATGATCCATTATAAACTATTCCTTACGTATTGCCATGTTTTTGGTCACTGCTCAATATTTCGATGATTAAACATTATGTTCATGTTTTTATGTTCAAATTTATATGGTTTGTTCTATTTTATCCATGCTTACCCTTACTGAACATTTTAGCTCATCCTTTTTATGTTTTCTCTCCCCCAGTAATAAAAGAAAGGTTTTAGGTAAGGAAACAAACAGGGGAAGATCGTTATGGGAGATGTTGAAGATCATTCAACATGATTAGAATTTTATATTCCTTGTTTCCAAAGACACTAAACTATTACGGTCCTTTGGTGTCTATTGTTGTTATGTATTAAGTATTCTGCAAAATAAATTTAATGTCCATGTACCTCATGCTTTGGGTCTCTACAGTTGGTATCAGAGGAAAGGTTTAGTCAACCTTTGGAAACAAGGATGCAAGAACTTTAGTGAGATCCCTAGAGATATTTCTATAGTATGTCTAGGGATGTCCCTAAGGATAATAATATGTATAGGTTATAGTCCTATAATTATATTAACGAACTTATAATTTGACCTATGATGTTAGATATTGATGTTACTCCCCCTTGATTATAATTTTTTCCTCTCACAATATTCTTTTTGGGTTTTAGAAAATGGCTGGAAACTGGAAGATTCACGATAATGGAGGATATGTTGGACAATGGAATGATATTCTTCATGAGAAACCAAATGAAATTGGTTTTGGATGTCCACATATCGTTATTACTCCAAATCAGCAATCTCATAATATGATCAATAATCTCAACAATGGAAAGTTTCTCGACTCATCTAATAAGAGAAAGATGGAGTTTCAATACGATTATAGAGGAAAGAAAGTTCAGTTTCTCTCATGTAAATCATGTGGGAAGAGGCATCAAGGAGAATGTTTCAATGGAACTGGAAGATGATTTGGGTGTGGAAAAGAAGGACACAAAGATAGTAATTACAAAGAAAAAGGTTAAGTTAACACCATGGACAAGGATAATGGTATTTCTATAACATATATAATGGTTAAATGTTTTAAATGTGGAATGTACGGTCATTATGAAAACCAATGACCTAAGAGAAAGTCTCATGAAGAGAATCATCATTGCCATATGGGTAGTATTTATATTGATGATGATGAAGAGACTACAAATGACATGTGATATTAAAGAATTGTTGAAGCATGGTCAATGGTTTAATAAGGTAGTGTAATGATTTTATGTTTATCAAGAATAATGTATGGTTCTATGGAATAAAGAAAAAATCTTAGGATTTTTACACTATTGCCTTTGCTTGAGTTTTGAATGTATATGATGAATGGTACCAGTAACCATGAAAGGTTATTCAAATATTTTTAGAAAGTAGATGATATGCGCATAATGAAGGGATAAAGAGAAAATAATATGTATGATAGTATTTATGATATCATGACTAATATAAGGACAATGTGATATCATGGTTTGAGTATATAAAATTTTTGGGATTTTGGTATACGGAAAGAGTTACCTTGTGACAACATTCATGTTTTCACTATGGTTCAAGAAAATACATGATTAAGGTATCCATATGTTAGTAATGTGACCAACAAGATATATCTTGTGATATATGAGGGATAAATGATTGTATTTACATGCTCGGTAGATGAAATTTATAATAATTGTTTTATTTATACTATGTGATTGGACATAAGTATTTTGGATATGCCTTAAGGTTGGAATAGATTATGTTGGACACAAATTAGTATTGTCTATGGCTATAACCTTTTTCAATATTATTTCAGGAATGTTATAATAGTATTTTTAGAAAAAGGACAACCCATAGGATGGGCGACAACCCATCGCGTCAGACAAGGCTGCGGGAATCGAACCCACAACTGAAGTGTGATAGGACTTTAGCACCAACCACTAGCCTACAGGAAGTCCTTGGTTAGTATAAAATATTTTTATTTTATTAATCGGTATGATAGATAAAGTATAAGTCCATTTTAGGAACAATACAAGATTAATCTCACCATAGATTGACTTATGTATATAACTTTTGCTAACATTATGTTTTAGACAGATGGAATGACCTACCATTCTATCGCATGATCTGCTAACAATTCACAGAAGACAAATTCAACTTTATTTCTTTAATAGATGAAGTGAAAATTTTTCACGGCACAAACAACTGTGAGATTGTACCAAAATCAAATAAGTATTTATTCTAATTCAAAATTTTCAACTTTAGGGAAATGATTTTAAAAACAAAAAAAGTTTCTCATAGTGCTCTTATATTTGATAAATCTGATGGTACCTCAGATCATCACAAATTTGTGGCTTTGTGATTGTTGGCTTTTTCATATCCATGTTCTCTACCACTCTCCATCATAACTTGATGGTTAGATTTCTCTTCCATATCCATATTTTCACATATGTTCTCCTATGTGTAAACCCAGTGATTAGTTAATTGGGGTAACCGTTATGTTTTATAATTTATTTTTTAATGTTTCGTTTTGGTATTCCAATATACGATGTGGGTTTCTATGAATAGTAAACGATTTATAACCCTGACGAATTTCGAGGGAGAAATTAATTTTAAGAGTGGTATAATGTAACACCCTGAGATTTTAGGAGAAGTATTCTTTTTAATTTGTGTGATTTCTTTTGTTTTATTAAACCCCAAGATTATCTTGCGATATACGCAACACCGTATTAGTTTGCAGTATATGCGACACTAATCTTGGATCATATTTCACACAATTTCAAGTCTGTTTGATAGCAGTTATTCTTTGAAAAATTGAGTGTATATATTTATATATATTAAATTTATAAATGAAATATGGTTGGATTTTTTTATATGAAAAAGCAAAGGAGTCTTTCACTACACGTAACCATGACTTGGCTTTCATTACACTCAATCACGACCTTGCTCAGTAGCGTGTGTTGTACGCAATACCATGTTTCACTAAACAATGATATATTATTATAATATTATTATGAACTAGCCTTTATGAAAATTATTAACTAAATTTTGAATTTTATAACATTATTATTCATCTTACACATTTTCTAGAACATGGTGTAAGAACAAAATAAATTTCTTGGGTAAAATAAGTATTTTTTAAAAAAAAGCAGTTTTGCCACCTTTTGATTGTGCACCCACATTAAATCTTAATTTTGACATGTGTATAAGTTCAATTTGACAAAATAAAATTATTCTTTGTAATAAATATATAAAAATTTACATTGGATAAATTTTTCATATTATTCTAATAACTTTAATATTTTAATGAATAGTAAAAACACGCTATATTTTAAATAAGAACATCTATTTTCATCACAATAATTTATATTGTTAGATTATAATATTGGGTGGTTTTAAAGTATAAATAGAATATATTTTTACTATTTAATATAATGTATGTAATTATCATTGATTTTACATTGAATTTATAGGTAACATCTTTTCAATCTTTTGCAATGTTTTAACTTTTAAAACTCATTTTATTAAGAACATGATTAATTTTAAATTAATTTCGGAAAATTTTTTGTATTAAATTTATAAAAATGGATTTAATATTTTGAATCATTGGATCCAAATTATGTTAATAGGCTACTTTTTAATTTTGGGCATTATGAATAGTAACTACGGTAAATTTTATTTTCCATAGTAAAAGTTAAATCGGGTAATTAAGGGTAAATATAATATTATAAAATTACCCTAAAACTTGATGTAATATAATTGGATGCTTATATTTCGTCCTAAGGCATATTTGGGTCAAAATTGAATCCATTGAAACCCACTTGGAGGTGATTAAGACCTTTAGTTTATTTTATTTTATGGAAAGTGAAAAATGTCTCATTCAACTTTAATAATTAATGTATTTTTCATATATGATTATATAGAATATAAATTAGGTTATAAATACTCATTTGAAATATAAAATATTTTTCTTTATCATTTTAATTTATTTATAATTTTTGTGAGATATTTAATTACTTTAATAGCTTATACATTAATGATGCAAAAATTAATTAATTATTTACTAATAAATAATTTAGTTTGTATTGAAAAAATAATACCCATTATAAGGCTCAAAAACCAGACCAAAACTTATTTTTAGTATATATATACACCATAATCATCCAATTACATAATATAGGACCGTTTGGAGTCTTATAATAGTGATTATGACACTTATATTATATTATTTTAAATGATGTCAAAGTTGTCACCTTCATAATTTAATAAATATAAAATTTTAAAAATAGGGTGTTTTAGAATATAAATCCGACTAAAAGTATTATTATGAAATATATAAGATTTATCTTCATCCTAGTATTTTATTTTTACTTTTTATGCAACAAATATGTAGATTTAATAATTATAAAAAAATGTTATAGAAATTATTTTATTAAGAGAAGTGTCAAATAAATGTTTTTACAAATACAATAATAAATATTATATGAAGTATTTAATCTGATACAATAATTTTATAGAAGGATATGATATGTTAGGAACCCATTAAATATTTTAGTTCAAATTTATCCTCTGTGTGAATTTTATTTAAATTCAAATAAATGAATAGTGTAAAATTTGACACTATTGTTAATTTATAAAAACAACATGTTATTAAATTGTTTAAAAATAACAAAATTATTTAAAAATTATAAATTTAAATTTAAATATTCTAAAATGTCATAAATTATCCAATTATTGAAAATTAACAACACATAAGTTATTATTTATAACCATTTAAAATTTAGAATTTTATTACCACAAATAAAATTAAATATATTAAATAACGATATATCAAAATGATAAGGTTTAAAATAAGATCAAAACATGTCTAAATTTGATTGGTTGATTATATTACAACCCTATATCATCTAATATTCTAATTGAGTGATTTTTGGAGGTTTTTATGTCGGGTTTGAATTATATTAAACTAATAGTTTTGAGGATTCCAAAGGTTCACCACTCCTCCCTCATAAAATGGAACCTCCTCCCTCGCCTATTTACAAAATATAGAGCCTTTAAGTTCGGACAAACCCTGCCCATTTCCCTTCTCAACCTCCTTAGAAACATACTAGAGGTCCTGGTCTTCTTCAATGACCAATTTTAGTGCTATATGAGGTTGTTTCAAAGAGGCGTGTCGAAGAAGAGGTAATATCTGTTACCGATGCATTCAAATCTATTTCTTCTTCTACTTCTTCTTTTTTAGTTGTTTCATTATGAATTAATAACATCAGTATCACTCATATACTGATATGTTATTATAAAAATAAAATAACCCTATTTCACCTTCTATCCATCCTTAGGAAAAGGAAATCACCGCGCGTGCGTACGTACGAAATACCGTCTCCACGCGGTTTTATAATATGTTTTTCCACCACCACCTTTCATGGATGGGTATAATGGTGTAAAGAAAAAATACATATGATTATTATAAGATCATACTGATTCTATGATATTATATCATTCACTCCAATTCCATTCAATAAATATGGGAATGATATCATTGCTCGTGCGCACGTACGGATTACCGTCTCCACGACGCTATGAGATTTATTTTCCATGTAAACAATTCAAGAATGATTATAAAGTATATATAATAAGTAATCATAAAATATAACTTTGATCGTGCATACGTACGGCCTACCGTCTCCGTGAATGGTATATTTCTTTCCCTTTATCAATCTATTATATATAGGTATATTCTGAATATTTATTATATATAAATCATGTTTAAAATTATGGAATTAAGTAATCATGATCTAAGTAATCATATTAATAATTAAAAGTCAAAACACTGATGATAAATGAAACTATTTTACCCAAAACGCTAATTTAACATGAATTTACAAATTAATGGGTAATATAAAGTAATAAGTGGACCATATATGATATCATAACAATGAATATGATTCTATAATAATTCAATGACATTATTTAAATCATTATACATGATGTTCGGATACGTACGGGGCATATCAGACCTAATTTAAGGGATAACTATTTCAATCTCATTCTTATCCGAGATTATTATTCATATGTATTTACTATTGTTATTGCTATCATCCATGACTACGTTTCCAAAAAAAAATTCATGTATTTTTTAAGTCCTTTTTACCCATTTTTTAAAATTTACCATAGGTTATGAAAGGTATATTATTTTTCATTACCACACAGAGTACATTTTTACTTTTCTGAAAAAAGTACGAGAAGAATATTATTTTTAACTTATATGGCTTGAAAGGATTTTTACAGTTTCATAACACCTCATTTTTAGGAAGCTTCCTCTACAAGATTTCATGATTATTTTAATCAAAAACATTTTCTATTAAAAATTCCATGTCATTTTTATAAAATAAAATGATTTTGATAAGAAAGGATATTTTCCTCAAGAATTCATTTCAAGGGTCTTATCAAAACCATTTTTTCATATAAGATGAAATTATTTCATATATGTATGTTTCAAGTATAATGTCTCTATGATTTTCATGGTTTCCCTTTTCTTATGATGAAACGATATCAATTTGTTTTATATGGATTATGTTATGATGGGATGATGTTTATAAAATGCATTTTTTTGGGTTATGATGAATGAGTTATGGTTATATTGTGGCAAAAGAAAGAATGATTTCATTATGAGATGGGTGGGACCTATATCTCCCTCCAATGCATTGGGTTAAGATTTATATCTCAGGAGATAGAAATGGATGGAATGACAAGTAAATCTTGTTTAGTAATACTGGGCTGGAATGGCTAGTAAACCCATTTCAGTAAGAGACTATGTACACTAAGATGGTCTTGGTAGAAATGCCTTGGATAATATGAAAATCATATCATGTGCTTAATGTTTTTCCACAATTACATGCTTTACTCCCATTCTATTTAATCATGATTAATGATCCATTATGATCTATGCCTTATGTACTTCCATGTTTTATGTCACTGCTCAAGATTTCGATGTTTAAACATTATGTTCATGTTTATATGTTCAAATGTATGTGTTTTGTTTTATTTTCTCCATGCTTACCCTTACTGAGCATTTGAGCTCACCATTTTTATGTTTTCTTTTCCCCCAGTATTAAAAGAAAGGTTTTAGTTATGGAAACAAAAAGGGGAAGATCATTATAGGAGATGTTGAAGATCATTCAACATGATTAGAAGTTTATATTCAAAGTTTTCAAAGACACTAAACTATTACGGTTTTTTGGTGTCTTTTGTTGTTATGTATTATGTATTCTGAAAAAGAAATGTAATGTACATGTATGTCAAGCTTTGGGTCTCTACAGGGATTATACATTAGAACTATTTCATTAAGGACTTGAGATTGTATGGAACCAAGAAAAGTGACTCAATAACGGGTTATATATTTTTTAAAATATATGGCTGAGAGAAAGATATACCATAATACGGTTTTGATAATGAGGTAGTGATTTTGGAATAACATATGATTGATTTGGATAAATTATATTGGATATTCTTAAATACCTCGAAACTGATTAATGATTTGTATATTCCATCATTGTTGGAGATTAAAATATTTTTTTATAGAAGCTTTAAATCCAGTATTTTATAAGGAATAATAGAGCATGCTTGTAATCAATAAGGTTTTATGGTAATTTAGGTTGTTACATTGTTTTATAAGAATTCATGATGAAGGTATTCACATGTTATTACGTGGAAAAAAAGATCTTCATTGTATTTACCTTCCATATAAATTTTGGACTGTGATTTTAGAAAGAAGTATTTTGGATATGTCTAAGGGTTGGAATAAATTATGTATGAAATTGGGTACTACTGTTAAGGTTTAATCATTTCTGGATATTATTTTTGTATTATCATAAAAAGGACAACCCGGAGGTCGGGAGACAAGCTGTTGCATCCGGCAAGGCTGCAGGACTTGAACCCACAACTGAAGGGCGATAAGAATGCATCACCTACCACTATACTACATGATTTCCTAGTTTTAATAATGTTGATTTTAAAAAAATAGTCTGACAAATGGATTATAAATGAATTATTTTTTAAACCCTATACAATTAGGAAAAAATGAATATTTTTTAATTTTATTATTTTTTGGAGTGAATGATGAGTTTTTGGTAGGAATTAGTTGAAATATGAAACTTTACTTGTCAAGTATATTTTTTTCATTACTTCAGTGAATAAATTAATTCTTAATCTTTAGGGAAGAGATCTTGAAAACAAAAATGTGTTATCATAATACCTTATGTTTTGTTGAACTGGTGATATTTTAAATCATCATAGGTCGATGGGTTTTAAGCCCTAAATTGTACACATGTTTGTGATTTATTACCTGAATCACTCCCTATAAATATTTAATTTTTTCCTCTAATTATGTTTCTCTAATTGACAAAAATTTTCTTTTAATCGAGATTATAATTTGTTGGTCACTTTTTCCTTTCCCTTTCCCTCTTATTAAGACTAAATTTTATTAAACCAATTTATGATGAGGTTTTTACACAAGGGTATTTTTCTAATTTTAACCATTTATTTTCAAAGAACATTTGAAATAGAAATAACTAAATTTATTTAATGGGGGGATAATGTAACACCCCGAGATTATATAGTATGTTATCTCATTAAAATAATTCAATAGCTTGCAATACACGCAACACCGAGTTCGAGTGCACCAAAACTTACCAAACAAGCCGTTCAAAAATTTGTTATGAATAGTATTAACTGCATTTTGAATCTTATATACTTTATTTAATTTTAAAATCCAAATTAATTTTTTCATAGACATAATATAACATTAAAATTCATTTTTTTCAAATAAATGAAGTATTTTAAAAAATGTAATTTGACCGCATTTTAATGGAGAACCCTTTTTAAAACCAATATTTGACACTTTTATAAATTAAATTAGAAAAACTAAACTTCTTCAATATAATCGGGACAAAAAAATTTAGGTTTGAGAAATTTTTGGTGTTTTTCCTATAACATTCATATTTTGGTGAATAGTGAAAAATACAAAATTTTAATTGAAAACAAGTTTTTTAATCAAAATAATTTATAGTGACCAATTATATATTTTAATGGTTTGAAATTATTCCCATTATATTTGTATCATTAAATAAAATGTAGGTCATTATATGAAATTTAAAATTTAAATTTGACATAAACATATGCAATATTTTGATAGTTTTAACTTTTTAAAAAATATTTCTTTTTGGTTTTGTTAATGTGAATTAATTTTAAATTAATAAATTCAAAATATATGTTTTGAATTTCTTAAATTATACTTCATTTTTGAATTTAGAATATCAAAATTATCTTAAGGTTAATTTTTTGTTTTTTTCTAAAATCATTCAATGTCCGATGAATAGTAAAAAACACTACATTGTGACTTAAAACAAACTTTTTATTTAAATAATTATTTATTTCATTTGAATTTATTTCAGTCAAGATAGATATATAATACCTATATATTTTCAATGTAATTCATTGGAGTCATTTTATAATAAAATTAGATGTATAATTAGTTATTGAACTCTTTACCGTCTTTTAGCCACCTTCTAGGAGCATTTGCAAATTTGCTTAAAACATAATTTTACTGCTTGTGATAGATGAATTTTCAAACTCTTAGAGACACGGTGGATATCATTATGTATAATTTGGTTCAGTGAGATGATAATAAATGTGGTGAATTGTAATTTTGGACTTTTATTTACCACGGTTAAAAGTAAATAGGGTAATTAAATGTAAAAATGATATTATAATTACCCTAACACAAGACCGTTTTCTATTGGATAAGTGTATTTTGACTAAAAACCCTTTGGAATAAAATATGATCCTTTATATCCAATTTTATTAGATTAGGACATTTATTAATATTTTTTTAATGAATAGTTAAAAGTGTTAAATTCATAGTTTAATAACTAATCCATTTTTAATATAGGGATATAAATAAGATAAAATCAACTATAAATATTAATTAGAAAGATATAAATATTTCCTACATCATGGGGTTTTATTTATTATTTTTAGACAATAAATAATGAAATTTATTTATTACACAATGATAATGTTTTAATTACCTTACTAATGAAAGAATAAAATAAAGGGTATTATAAATATTAAAATAATTGTAATTTAAAAGTTTTTATGACATCCAAGATTTTTCTAGGTTAATATGAAATTTTATGGTTGATTAAATGTATCTTGTTCATTGTAATCAAGTAGTAATGACTTTCAAAAAAACCAAATACCAAATAGTTTCAAAATTGACATAAATTAATTTGTTTAAAAAAAATCTATATTAATGGTTGATATAATATTCATAAAAATATAAGGTTCAGTCAAATGGCTTAAATAATATTACATATGTCATTAATTAACCTATTTGGGGTATATTGGATGTTTAGAGTATGATTTTTAAACATATATTTTAAGAATACAATAATACATGGTAAAAGATAAAATATTTAACAAAGTGTTAAATCTAAATGATAAGGTTTAAATGGTAACAAAAATATGTATAAAACATATTGGTTGAGATTATTTCAACCCATAACCACCTTATCCAAGAAATGAATCATTTTTGAGCCATTATAATCCAAAAATGGTTTTATTATAAAATGATATTTTAAGATTTTCTTGATGTGACACTCACCTCTCTTATAAAAGGGCATTTCACCTTATCTCAAAATCACACCTCCAAAGCCAGTTCGCTCAGCCAAACCCTACACAAGTATCTTCCAAAATTCTCTCACATCATATTAGAGTCCTTAATGTGATCAGAAAGCCAACCTAATGATCCATTTTCATTAACTCAAAAGGAAACACCCAAAGAAGAGATAATAATTAGACCACCCGATTTAACGTTCTTTTCTTCTTCCACTTCCTCTTTCTTGGTTGTTTTCATAAAAAATAGCCCCAGTACCTTTTACATATTGTGATGTTATTTTAAATATTTTACAACCATATGCATTATTCTATCCATCCTATAAATGACAAAGTCACCATACGTGCGTACACACAGCTTACCATCTCCACTTTATGGTATAGTTTGTTATTTAAACACATCATTATTTGGATGGGTATATTAATGAGTATAACTGATGTTAAAAATCAATATAACATGTTAATGATTTTTTATTTTTGATAAAACATCCAATTAGATATGATTTCACCATCAATATAATGATATAGTCTCTCGTGCATACGAACGGATTACCGTCTCCACAACGCGATAAGATTCATTCCCACGTTCACCCATCAACGATGATTATAAAAATATATATTATTAATAAGTATGTAATTTATGAAATGATAATTCTACTGATTATATATATTTACATACTTACATATATCTTATTCACTTACTTTTGTTCAATACGATATGAAAATGGAAACCAAGTTTATGCGTGCGTACGGCCTACCGTCTCCATAAATTGTGCCCTCTATTTCATATATCTATCTATTATAAATATTTGTTTTATAAATATATATGATATATAAATACTGTTTTATATTTTGGATGTATTTAAATCATGATCTAAATGAAACGATCATCAATAACAAGTTAAAACAAGTATGATAAAGAATGTGATTATTACCCAAAATTTTAATTTAACATGGAAATCATTATTAAATGGGTCATATAAAGTAATAAATGAATCAAGAATGATATAATAAATATGAATATGGTTATTTTATAACTTAATAACATATTATGGTCATTATACAATAGGTTAATTGTACTCTCGACCAAACAAAAGTTGAAGGTAAGGGTTAATTTCGAATCTCATTATTACCCGAGGTTGTTTTTACGTAATTATCAACTGGGACATATTTTTTATCCATGTCCATGTTTCATAAAAGAGTTTTCAACGGGATTATTATTAAGGGACGTTTTTTTACTAAAACATAATTTTAAATGTTTTAAATATTTATTCTTATAAACTTTTCACATTAATTTCCATGTTTTCAAAATGGTTTAAAGGATTTATTTATATGGGCATGAATGGTTAAACATGTTGATTTCATTCATAAGTTTCAAAGTGATATGGGACACATTGACTCAAAAAATATATTTTAAATCACTTCCTTTTTAAATTGAGTGACTATTAAAATGATTTCATGAAAAATGAATTTTACTGATCAATTTTCAACTATGTCAACATCCTTTATTGGGTATTATTATTGATCATGGTTTATTTATTATGATAAAAATAAACTTTATTGTATTGAATATTTTGTGATATATGTGACTATGGATGTGTTATTTTCATACCATATATTTTTTTAGGGTTTAATTATTGATATTTCATATGCTAGTTATAATACGAATGATTATATTTTGTTCCATCATTTTCATATGAGGAACTTATTGGACATTGTATGTGACGGGTGGAGCTCGATATATCTCTTCGATTCATTGGTAGATCTCATGTGAAAATTAGATGTGGAATTGGCTGAGGCCATTCCCTATTTGATATATGGTTTTGGACAAGTCCTTAATATTTTTTACACATGTTGGCCGAGGCCTAGACAAAATGTTTCAGGATGTATGGCATCAAAAATTCCCTCATTATGAAAATAATATTGATGGTTCATGTGGTTATTCGATATGTAGAATACCCATGACTATGTTTTATTAGGGAATTATTTACTCATCTAATATTTATGATATAAAGTGTTCATTTTTATAATTTAAAAAGAATGTATTTTCAATTATTCACCATGCCTATTTTTTATGTTATCTTCTGTTAAATTTTAAACCCTTACTGAGCATCTGATCTTACCCCTTTGTTATGTTTTATTTTCCCACGAATTCAAAGCAGTATTTTATAACTGATAAGTAGGGTTAAGCTACAAGATTAATGGAGTTCTCAGAGAAACATTTACGTTGTGTTATATTTTCTAATGTCCAATGTAACATTTGTGTATGTAATCTATTTTCCAAGACTGCTAAATTGATCAGTCTTTCGGGATATTATATTCTTGTATCATGACAATGTAATAAAATGATGCACCGACTCTGGGAAAATGGGGTTGGGGTGTTACATATTTTTGGAGAATGTGAAAATTATGCCTTCCCAAAAATAGATCTATGTTTTTAAACTTATTATAGTATTATTTAATTAAAAAGATTGTTCGTGGGAAAATTCTCTAATAAACTACTATATGCCTTTTTTAATCTATGAAACGGTTGATACATTTGTAACAATTATTAATGTATACATCATCACTCCCTTATTCATAAGTTAATGATATAAATAACCTTAATCACAGATTACATAATTTTCATGTCCCTTAACACTATATCTTGACATGTTTCCATATACATAAAAATAATATATACTAAACATTACCATAAGAAACAAATGAAAAAAAATTTTATTGTATGCATAAATGATATTTATCACCTTCCTCCCATAAAAGATTTTAATAATTAATTGATGCTGAAAGATAAACATGAATACCATTCTTAGGGTGTTTTTACCGAGAAGTTATCAATATCATCCTAATATATTTTATATTCGAATATATCCATTGGTATTACCCATAAACTTCAAACCTAACCAGCCATGAACTTTGTTCCCTACCTAGGTAATGATATATATTCAGTATATCAATACACAATCCAATTATGATATTTCTAAATTCTTTAACAAAATCATGAAATTATTGATCAAATCACTTCGCTTACAGTGAATCAAAATGGAGGTGAGGTATATATATAATATTTTCAAATTAATATACTATGTTTTCCTTTTCAAATTACTTGAATTTGTAAACAAATTATTTAAATGAATTATTTAAAGATATTATATTACCTAAGAATGATGTTTAAAGGTTTTCTATGAAAATGAATCATGGTTGGATCTCTCATCCATTTTATATCCTGATTCACCAAATTTATGAAAATTGGATAAACATTAATATTACTTCTAATAAAATACACAGTCGGTGGGAATGAATGTATTTTACTATAACCCAGTCCAATAGGATATGTTAATTTTACATTGTTATTGGAATCTGAAACCCCATTTCCTTCTAGAAGTAACTCTTTCATAATATCATGTAATTTAGTGAATCTTTTATTCATCCAACCATTTCGTACTTTTAATTTAACCAATCTAAGAACAGTTAGATAGATTGCAAATTTGTTAAAACATGGGAATAATGTTTTTCAAATATCGTTATACAATCATTTAACAATATTTATTTTTTTATGTATTTTTAATACTTACTACATGAATTAATTCATCAATACAATCATCTCTCTCATACTAAACATCTTTATCGTAGTAAGATCTTACATTGTTGTTATTTCATTTATAAAGAATTATCATGTATATTGTAATCAGTAGTCCAATGCACCTAAATAGAGGAGGTGAATTAGGTTGTATAATTATTCATTCATTCAACTAGAAATGTTTCTTACGTTAGAAAGAAAAAAATGAACTAGTTAATCTTTAAGAACAAATACACCATTTGGATGTATAAATTAAATGAAGGGACTTGAAAATTTTACTTCGATCACAAAAAAAGGGATAATTAAAATGAGAATATTTCAATGGTTTTTTGATGTACCAAGGTATAAAAAAACCTATGGTATATATTATAATAATTTAATAAATATTCCTTATTGGTTCTAGGGGCACTCTCTTATCATCACTCCTTGGTCACTTCTTTACGGTAAGGAAGTCGAAATAAATATTACTGATGATTGGTCATAATGAATCTTATCAAAATATAAAAACCAGACCCTTAATTATTTTTATAACATCCCAATATTTTATAATATATGTAGTTTCTAAATTAATACTATGCTAAATAACATTCTCCAGACAAAATATCAAACTAAAATGATCCCTGACGTATTTATTATTGGGATTATTTGATTAATAACAAAACATATAATAAATAAGAATGATTTTACTCCATTATAACATTTAAAGAAATTATATTTAAGAACTCTTATTGGTATAAAATGGTATCTTTCAGTAAAAGAAAGGCTTCCTTATATATGTTGAAATTTCATTTAAAATATAATTTTTTAAAATTTCAAATATCAATTTTAAATGATTAGCTTCATTTTTTAATTAAAAAGATCAGAAATATAATATGATAAATTGTTTTGGTATTTTTATAAAATAAATGGTATTTTATGTGAATAGTAAAAAATATTTTTTCCTATAATTGTAAATTACGTGACTTTATCAGTATACGGGGAAAACCTAAATGTTTATGAACATTTTAATAGATTAATTATTTATTCAAGGAGATTCAATGTGTATTTTAAATTATAATTTTGAATATAAAAAACTTATTTTTAATTTTTAAAACACAATTGAAATATGATTCAAATTTTAAAATAGTTTTCAGTATTTTTATTTAATTAAATACTATTATAGTAAAATTCTGTTTTGGTTTGATTTGATATTAAATAAAAATTCATTTTTATCATAATCCAATTTATTAATTTTATGTTAATAAAATTTATATATTTACCTTAAAATACACTTTTTATAAAAAATATTTAAGCGTTATATGGGTTTATAATAAAATTAAATTTTTTATACACTTGAAATTTACCTTGATAAATTGATATCCAAATATAAAATATTAATTGTCACTCCTCTTTCCACCCATATTCCTTCAAGTATCATCCTAAAAAATTGAAATCATTGTCCTCCTAGAATAATATATATGTTTTATAATTATCCAGACTCAACTAAATTGTTTCAGGCCTTCATTTCCCTAAATATTTCTAAGAAAATTCTCATGTTCTCAATGTCTGTATTTCATACTTATTAGTCTTTTTCTTATAATTGCAAAATTTTAAAATTATTTTACCCTAATTAATATAATTAAATAAGTCTTTTTAATATAATTTAAGATTGTTATTTTAATTTATCAATAACAATTGAATCCTTTTTGTCCTCTAATAAAAGAAAAACAATATTGATTGTTTGTACGAGAAGACTATTGTCACCAGGAGTTGATGTAGTTTATTTCTCATCCGTAAAAATCATGGTTCGTAAAAATTATATATTTGAGGAATTAATTTTTTGAAATTGGTCATAATTATGATTCTTAAATGATGATTTACCATATTAATCCATGTTATCCAATTCATTGAGAAATACAATTGTTAATCATGCGTACGTGTAGACTGCCACCTCTGCCAATAATGAATTTTATTTTTCATCACCACCCTACATGGATTGTTAAATTTATAAGTTTCATTAATTAAAATTAATATTTTTACAGGATTATTATTTTTAAAAATATATATTACTGTTATATAAAAACATTCCCTTCCTTATAAAATCATTATAACACGCTCTAAATATGGTGGATTTTACCACCTATGTGAATGATGTTACAATGTTATACGATGAATGATTAGGAAATTATATATAATGGTAATATCATGTAATAATTATCTATTTAAATATTTTTTATTAATTTTGGAATTCTTTCTTGATCTTTAATATATGTATTAATATATCACCATTCGATAATTAAACATACTGAAACTAGTTCATAACTTTTTTCATTTTCATAAAACATGTTGTTATCATTCAATAAATGATAATTTTATATTACAAATAACTAAAACAAAATTATTATTGTTTGTTAGAAAATATAGTAATTAATAACTTTTTTTAACAAACATGATTTGATAATTCCATACAAACCTAGTATGTAACATGAAATTAGAGATTCTAGCATATGATGATGGAAATAAAAAATAATGGACTAATATATATATAATCAATAATCCTAAATGAAGTATATAAATAAAAATTTATGTGAATATGGTTTTTCAATAAGTTATTTTGATATTTTTTATTATACAATTGGTTAGAGTGCATTTCATTAAAAAATAATTCAAGTTATTTTTTTCTTTATGTAATTGAGACATGTTTGGTATTACACACCATCATTTATATTATATCATATGTTATGTACCATATTTCCTTAAAATATAATTTATATCTTTCATTACTTGACATTTTAATATCCATTTAATAGTAACCCTCTTATTCTTCTTTTACCTTTAACATAAGTATTTTTTGAATCTCAATTCCCATTCATGGAGTTATCGTGTCTCATCCTAAAAATGTTCTATATATGTCTCGGACATTATGCTATTTATTTTATCATGTAGAAATTTTTCATCATTTTTTGGGATTTACCTTTCTACCACATGAGCCCCTCTCTAGAAGTATCTTTCTTCATGAATTATATTATACATAAGGGATTTAGTGAACTCAAATTTCATTTCATTGAGATAAAATTTGATTCATTGATAGTCATTCCTTTATGCGTGTTACATTCTTATATTTATTTTTTCACATGCTTTTTCCTCATTTATCTATGGGGAAATTTTTTATTTAATTTCAAAAATGTTTTCTTAGTGAATATTTCTCATAAAAGTTCGACTATTTTAAGAAACCAAACTCATCTCCTTGAATTAAAATATTTACTCTATCTTTATGTTCGTCCTTGATAAAAATATTTTAATATATTATTTTAAAATGCAATTTTATGTTTAAAAATTTGAAATTACTATTTTTTATTACCACTTTAATAGTGATGTTTTACTGCCATTATTTTTTATGTGGGTTTTTAATAATGGTACTTAAATTTATTCTAAAATATTCCATCATCTTAAAACCAAATGATTTATCATATCCTCCACATTCCATTCGATATAATTAATGTATTTTTGATTATCTATTTTTAATTATTTGTCAAAATTAAAATTTTTCTAAATGTTTTCGCATCAAATTTTTGAAACCATTTATTTCTTTTTTAGGGATCCATTATTGATGATTATTTTGATAAATGGAAAATATTGCAATATGTTTTTCCTTTAACATATTCAAATATTTTTTCTTTTTTCAACAAAACACCATTGAGAGTTATTTTTAAAATTATATATTTAACAAAATGTTTAAATTAAACTTTTAAAAAATTAATATTCAAAATGATTGAATCATTTTATTTTATGAAAAAGTTTAATGCTATTTTAAAAAATTATTTTACCATTTCACAATAATATTTCTCTTTATCATTAATGGACTTATTTCCAAAGAATTATTTTTCATGAATCTCCTTCAAAATGTTCATATGAAATTGTAAGGACCCAGAAATTTCAAGGAAATTTTTTTTCATAATATTCTTTGTAATTTAAAAAGAACACAGTTTCTAATGGCGCCTAATTCCGAGGTCCGGTGTGCCCGAAATCATTTTCTGAATTTTTGCTAGGATACGTTCTGTGAACGAACGAACGGGTTTTTATAACTTTTGAACCGGTGCTCGGAATCGAATTCCAAGGGCACCGATGGAATCTCAGCGCCGGTATTTTCTCAGAAACTCCATTTCCGGAGTTGTATTTGCTCGGGAGTGGTTTTTAATTTTTATGGGGTTAAGTTATGAAATAAAAGAAAGTGGTGTGTCAACATTATTTAATTTCACTAAAAGCCACTTAGAAGCCACATAAGCTAAGTTAAGCAGATAGAGTGGAACCCAAAATATCCTACCCACTTGGTAGGATATTTGTGAGGTGGGGCCCACACGAGCCCCACTGTTTCATTCCTTCTAAGTAACGCACCCGCAACCCCCCTCTTTAATGAAAGTCAACTGTGTGTTTTTCTGGTTAAGAAATGCCTCTTTAATTGGGCAGTTAAATCATTACAATTAATTCATTGAATTAATTGTTTGTTTCTTTTCTTTTGAAATTCAAACGTGTCATGTGCGTTAATAAAATAAGATAACTCTTATTTTATTTCTGTAGGAACTTCTGGCGTGGAGAGGATTTCGAGGAAAGCGTTCTTCTTCGACGAAGAACGTGAAGAATGCGAAGAATGCTCCGACCTCCGATGAAGAACACCAAACCCTCAGAGATCGACGAGGCGACGCCGTGTACCGCGACGTCAATGACGCTTCTTCCGCGACGCTCCTTCGGCGACGTTTCTTCCGCGACGATCCTTCTCTTCCGCGACAATCCTCTTCTTCCGTGATGGTTAATTCCGCGACGAACTCGCGTTCGATGACAACTCTTGAGGTAGGGAATTATGTTTGAGAATGATTTTATTCCCTTGTTTCTTTCTTTCTAAAGAAAACAAAGATCACAGATCAACTTATTACCTAGTTGATTCGCGAACGTTTTCCTTGCGGGTTGGGAATAATCTGATTCGGGGAAAAACTGTTTGGGTTGTTTCTATTTTGTTCGTGAATTTTTCCTTGTTGTTCTTCGTCTTTTGGTCCGCTTGTTACCGAGTTAACAAGGAAGTTTTCCTTGTTGTTCTTCTTTGCGGGTTGGGTCAGGTCGGTCCGGGCCCAGACCCCCCGTTTTCAGACCCTTTTCGGTCTTTCACCAATATCTTGAGCTGTAGACCACCAATAGACGCACCGTCTATGGTGAGGTGATCCTTGGATCGAGGCGGTCGTTTTGGTATATTACACTCAAGGTTTCAAAATACTTTGGGTTCGGCCGGGTTGGTTCGGATACGAAACCAACCAGGCCCTCAGAGCGGAAACACTTATATCTTGAGCTCCGGACGTCCGATTTGTGTTCCGTCGACTTTGATGGATTCCTCTAAGTGAGACGGATCTTTTGGATTACTCCGCTCGAGGTTTGGATGCCGTCGGAGTGCGGTCGGGTTGGTTTGCTCATGAAACCAACCGGGCCCCTAGAACGAAAAGGCCAATAACTCACAGACCGGGCGTCCGACTGACGCGTCGTCTGTCTCGTTGAATTCTTCTTGATGAGACGGAACTTTTGGAATACTTATCCTAAGTTTTGGATGCTTTTGGGTAGTGGCCGGGATGGATTGTACCCGAAATCCAACCGGGCCCCTGGAACGGAAAAGCTGATATCTTTTAGACCGGACGACCGTTTGACGAACCGTCAGTGGCGTTGGTGATCACGTTGAGAAATGGTCCCTTTGAGATTAACCTATGAGAGTTGGGGTATAGTTGAGATATGACTGGGTTGGTTCGCACATGAAACCAACCGGGCCCCTGGGACGAAAGGTCTAGTAACTCACAGACCGGGCGTTCGATTGACGTGTTGTCTGTTGCGTTGAGACCCCTGTGACGAGGCGGTCCTTTGGGATACATCTTCGTGGGACTTTGAGATACTTGGAGTATCGACCTGTAGCTCGTGGAGTGGACCCTCCCAGAGACGAGCGTTCAGAGTTCGGAGACCGTGTAGCTGACTCAGACCTGACGACTGCTGGACCAACTCGACTTGGAGTGAGTCGACTAGCCCACTGGATGGAGCACTACTTTGTGAGGTGCAGAACCATAGAGGATGGAGCACTAACTTTGTGATAGTGCAGACCCACGGTACTCCTCCGGAGAGTACCTCTGCAGGCTACTAGGGGGTGTGCATTACTGTGTTTGGGTGGCATACCCCGGCGGGAAGCACTACTGTGTTTGGGTGGCTGGCCCACGGTACTCGACCGGAGGAGTACCTCAGCAGTCTTAGGTTAGTGAGCAGTACCTCGGAGTCGTGACAGGACCACTGTACGCTCCAGAGACGGGGCTCTTCAGCAGTTACGGTTTCGATAATCAAAATCCTGGTTTGAGGTGAGTCTTGACCTTTGTGTTTACCTCTTGATTGAGATGGGTCACTTGATAACATAGGTATATGTATAGGCATATACCTGGGTGGTGGTTATTCGTTGATTTCATGATCTTGGTGTTTTCCTCTTGATTGAGATGGGTTACTTGATAACTTAGGTATATGCATGGGCATATACCTAAGTAGAGGTTATCTGTTGAGATATTCTTTGTGGTTATCCATATTTAATTTAGTGAGACCTTTAGGGTCTTGGGGTCCCTACTGATTATCGTTATACTCACCCCTGCACGGGCTATGCCCGTACCCCGTTGTATTGGTTGCTGGCAATAGACAGTGCTGACGGAGGCAGAGTGTTCGATGACTGGACGGTACCCGAAGGTGGACCACACGATGAGTTAGTATCCGGAGGTGGACATTGCGACAAGATGACACATGGAGGTGGTTAATGGGTGAGAGGGTTGTGGAGGCTATCTGTACCTACACTTCAGGTAGGATCCGTGGTGGACGATCCTGGAGTTGTGCCATCTGTACCTACCCTTCAGGTAGGATCCGAGGAGGACGACCAAGGAGCCACTTCCGTCCTTCCAGCTGTTGCCTTTTTCTGTTGTACTTTGTTCAGTTGTAGTTGTACTTTCATTTGGGTTTGTATTCTGGCCCATTTACCTTTCAGTACTTCTCTTTGTACTTATTGTTTTACTTCCGCTTGTACTCTATGGTGTTTTGTTTACTTTTATAAAGGCAATGCCTTCCCATTTATGGGGATTTACGCCTTTGGTGCTAGTCGCCAACCCCTGGCCTATGGAAGGCGGGCTTGGGGTAGTCACGGCACGGGCCCTGAGGACGGGTCGAGACAAATTGGTATCAGAGGTGGTACCCAGCCTTAAGTGCGGTGCACTGCCTGGGTTGAGATGTAGGGCCCATAACGAGGACGTTGTGCTCTAAAGGGGGGGTGATTGTAACACCCCGAAATGATAAAGGGTTAAATGGATTAATGATAAGACTCATGTCAACAAGTTTCACCTTCCTTTTCGGGAGCCTGTCTGATTAGAACTCCACAAGTTAAGCGTGCTTAGCCTGGAGTAGTGATCAGGATGGGTGACCTCCTGGGAAGTTTCTCAGGATGTGTGTGAGTGAGGAAAAAACACACTAGAAAGGACATGTGTTGGCCTCTAGGGACTGTCTTTAGTCAGATGACCCATTTAGGCATGTGGGTGGACCATGGGGTGGTCCCCACGTGGTTGCGGGGCAACTGGTGGTACCTGGTGGGCTAGGACCCGACGACCATGTTAAGGCGGGGTGGTTGTGCTGTCACCGGGATCCGGTTGTCACAATTGGTATCAGAGGAGTCGGTTCTACTGCATAACTTATAACTATGATATTTTTTTCATTCTGTGAAGAAATAGTGTTAAGAGTACCGAGTGTGGTTTTCAGTTCAGAGAGTCCTATGTTGGTGTGGGCGGCCGACGTATCCATACACCAGGACCCTGACAACTTATTTCTGATGTTGTGCACGAAAACACTGATTGCGTGTGTGTTTCTAGAAGTTTTTAAATAACATCTCAAACCAGGTCAGCTCACCAGGTATAATCGTTTGACAGTGTCATGTTGTTTCTTTTAGGATGCCTTTTCTCAGAAGACCATCTAGAGCATAGGGGTATGTGCGTACTGACATCCTGTCGAGCGACGAGGCTTCGGTACATGGCCCTCTTGCAGTTGAGGTACCAGTGGAGGCACCAGCAGAACTACCATACGTTGGGCCACTGATGCCACCAACCCCAACAGTAGGTGATGCACACCACTTGAGCGCGCTGCATGAGTTCCAGTGCCAGAGGCCACCCAGGTTCCATGGAGAGACAGACCCGAAGGTGGCTGAGGATTGGCTGGGGGCAGTGGTGAGAGTCTTCAGGCTAGTGAGGACGCCTATAGACTTCATGGTGATCTTTGCTGCCAGCCTTCTTCAGGAAGCAGCAGGCAGGTGGTGGAGCAACTTGTTCCAGTTTTTCAACGGGATGACCTTCACATGGGAAGACTGCGAGACCTTCTTCAGGGTGGAGTTTGTGCCAGTAGCTCTACACCTCGAGCGTGTATAGGAGCTTCTGCCTTTGCCGCAGGGTTTTTGATCAGTAGCTGAGTCATCTGTGGGCAGTAGACAAATGATGCAGAGGTCCAAGAGTACTAGAGCCAGCCGTCCGAGGAGTAGGAAGTGTTATGAATGCGGCAAGAAGGGTCACCTGGCACGTGACTGTCCGACTCCTCGTATAGATGATCTGCATGCTTTAGAGGTGCCACCGAGGTAGAAGAAGCGGCGGGTGCTTGAGCAACAGCCGAGAAGTGGACAAGGCAGTAGAGCTCCGGGAGCAGGTGGACAGGAGAGGAACTAGTGGATACATTCCTTGTACTTCTAGTTCAATGTTGCTGTTGTATTCATGTATTTGTACTATGAGCTACAATAATAAAAAGACACTTATCTTTGTGATGTTTTCTTAGTGTTTTACTTCCTCTTGTACTCTGTGGTGTTTTGTTAACTTTTATAAAGGCAATGCCTTCCCAGTTATCGGTATTTACGACTTTGGTTCTAGTCGCCAGCCCCTGGCCTATGGAAGGTGGGCTTGGGGTAGTCACAGCACGGGCCCTGAGGACAGGTCGTGATAGAAATAATTTTTTTTGTGATTTAGTTTTGGGTATCATTCTTTAAATTATTGAATAAACTTTATGTGATACCATATTGAAATATTACTATTTCAACTAGGGATGGGGTGTCACAACACATTGTTGTTTCATTTGTCTATATTTTCAAAACATTCATGAAAAATAACAAACCATATTTCTGAAAATATACATTTAGGCCTATTTTCGGAATGGGAAACATATAAATGATCTCCATTCTGTCATAATATATGGACCTCCTTCATAAAGGCATGAAATGATTTGGGTTTCTTACAAATCACACTATTTTAGAAGATGAGTGGTTAAGATCCTCGTGGCATATTGGGGGAATTATTTCCTAAATTGATACTCTCATATGTATATAAGACAAGTTCACAAATCTTTATCAGATCCCACTGCGGGGCTGGTTACCTTTACATGAGGAAAAAATAATTATAGTATTCTAGTATAAATGTCAACATAGATCAGGGGTATTCTATCGATGTGAACATCTATATGTATCATAGAATCCATATCGATGAAACCATATGAATATATTTGAGGATATAAAACTATATCTTGTTAATACATAATGGTTCCTTTCTATAGGTCACCCTGGTTTTAATCCACACACTTACTCACTCCATAGTTTATCACCATCCAGGATAACGGTGGACTTTTGTGGTATTGGCATTAGGTCCATGATTGGGATTCCAACAAATAATTGGTAAATGAATAAAACACCCTGGAGTTCAGTTCCACCTAATATAGAAGTATGCACCTTTTTAATGTTTTGTTACAATGACCCATCCATATAGTTTAACATTTTTTGATATGGACAACAACATGAAATGCCCCTAAAAATGGTAAGTGTGGTTATTACACATGAGAATCCATTTATGGTTTAAATTGAAGGATATATGGCACAATGATGATATGTTAGTCTCATAAGGGATATGTCACATTGAATATTTGTTTTTCATTCATATTAATCAATGAGAATAGTTTGATGGGACCTTGAGGGAACATAGACCTCTGAGTGGTGGTATGATTTTATCATGAACTTTTCCATATATATGGATGATAAATTGGAAATTTGGATATGGTAGAGGTTGTGAAAAAGAAAAATATATCAGTTTTTAATCTTAAAGAAGCATCATTCATATCATTTCTAACCATGTTTGAAATAACACATATTTTGAGTGACTTAGTTTAAGTCCATTGTAAAAATATCATACCATACTATTTAAAACCATGTGGTAATGTCATTGTAATACAATATACTATGAAGTGACTAGTATTTTGTAAATGGATTTTAAAATCCTATTTTGGGGAATTCTATTTCATAAATGTTATAACAAAAAAGTATTGATAGGGTATTATGTATATAAGGATTCCCATGTAAGAAACATGCTTATGAATCTCATGGACAATATTATGGAAACCCTTCTCTTTATTACAAACTAATTCATGATTTATTACATAAAAGTAAAAACAATATAACCCAAAAAGTCAAGAGGACTAGTGTATTTTATAATTATGTACGTTATTGAACAACATAGAATTAGTAATACATCAAATTTATGGAAAACACACTTAACATGATTATATTATTCCATCATACATAAAACATCTTGGGATAATCATATGACATATATAAGAAAGGGGTGAGCTATAAGTACAGTTAAGGCAATCAACATGGAATTACATGATGAAACTAATAAATTTATGAATATAGGAATATCAATAGGTCATAAAAGTATTGGGAATCATAAACATAAACATTGAGGCATGATACTGCATAATAATCATAGAGGCAACATGGTAAATGTGGTAACAACGTTAAGAACCACATCATAAACATAGGTAAATGATAAATACCAAAATATCATGATGAAAAATATATCGTATCAAAATCACTTGAATTATGTATCAGTAGATTATAACTATATCAATTTTATTGGAGCGCTATATAATTTCGGGCACACCCCTCACTTTCATTTCATTATCATGCTTATGTATTCCAAATAGATAATAAAACATGGAATCATTTATCATCACATTTTATTCCACAAAAAAAGAGTGTGTAATAAATACTGGAATGTACCTAAAAAATGATTATTGAATTTATAAGAACACCCTTGATAGTAAATTGGTACAAGTATTCACTATATAATTGTTGTTCATGGAAAATCATAGATAAATTTTTTCAGCATAACGAGGGTGTATAAATGTTCATTGATGTGAATAATGAGAGTGAAATGGGTTTATAATAGATTTTAAATAAAAATTATAGTAATAGAGATATGTAAAGAACATATTAAATCATTTTGAATTCTATATGAAAGATATAATATAATGACTAAACCTGAAAATATAGGAGAAGGAGAGGATCTCTTACTAAATTTTGGTATGGTAACAGGTGTACATAAGGTTCATGGGAGGAAATAATGACATTTTAAGTGGAATATCATCTTTTATAAAAAAATATTGAATGTAAATGGTATAGTTAATAACAAATTCCAACATGAAAAAATGAAGAAAAATACATAACATAAAATTGGTGCTTGATAAGAAGGGGAAAGTGAGAGATCACTTACCTTAATAGAGTTATTATAAATGCATTGGAAGAGATTCTTGAGAGCATAGAATAACTTTTTAGGAATCTAGAGAGGGATAGAATATTAAAAATGTTCTTAAATGTTTTTTTTAAATATAAATATTATCTTGGGTGGGTTTATACAGAAAATGAGTGGGGAATTCTTTATCATTTCTCAAACAATGGTTTTGGCCTCTATATAATAAAATTACCAAAATAAAAAACCATAAAATGGTTTTTCCCATATTTTATTACAAATATGGTTGAATTAAACATTTTATTAGGAAATGGGATGATATTTTTAAAATATTACCCATTTTGATCTGGAAGGGCTTATGTCTTTAATAAAATGGGTTTAAACACAAAAAATATGTTACAGGTTCTAGAGGATTAATCATGGATTTATATAGTTAAAAAAATAACATTAAATTATTTTATTTTAAAGTGATAAAATATATTTGGTCATTTTTAAAATTTAAATTATTTATTAAATCGTCTTTTTTCATTATGAGGTCGTAATACACACCATATTTTTATTCCATATATAATTTTTACCATAAAATTCGACTGTCTAAAAAAATATGAAAAAAACAATTTTATATTTTTTTTTGTTATGATGAAAAAAATAATCTTAATATTGTCAAACTATTCTTTATAATATTTGAAATTTAACTTTCAAAATAATAATTGGCATTTATATGGAAATTCTTGGATTTTTAATAATAACAGTTTTTTAACCCATATAAATATTACATTTGAATTCATAAAAATTATATGATAATTTATATTTAATGAATATTATTGAATATTAATATTTCAAAAAATATTACTTATTTCAAAAATCCATTAAATAATAAAAATATATTCTTTAATTGAATGTGAATATTACGCAAAAATTCAATATTTTGTTTTATTAAAAAAAATAATTATTTATAACGTAACAATAACACAAATATAAAATATTCATTGTTATATATACTACATCTATTAATATTATTATGGTCTTGATATATATCCATTTATTACACCATCTAACACACTAATATTATGGTGCTCAAAAGTTACACATTAATGAGTTGGTTCAACATATATGGTATGTGTATTGATCTCGATGATCTTGAACTTCTCCCGTCAAAAGATTTTCTCATTTTTAAGTAATTATAACTCATATTGTGCATGGTCCAGAAAAAATACATGTGATTATATAACCCTCAGAAGCTCTAATAAATGGGTTCATATGGTATGATCCTACTTGTTGAGGTCATTACTTTCCTCGTCTCTTTTACTTGTATTCATCAAAACACTATATTTATACAAATCATATGATCATTGTCCAATGGATTTATTATCAATTGTATTGATTATTAATGGTAAACTAAATAGGATAGTATATAATAAAATTGAATAAGTTCATGATTTTCTATATCCATAATTTAAAATAATACATTTAATTAAATCACATGGGGTGCTTTATTTATAAATATCCGAGTCATTACAATTTTCCTCCATTAAAAAATTTATCACTCGATATTTTTATTTAAACAACTAAAATAGATTATTATAATTTTTTTATCACTTCATCAAGTTCCCAGGTCTCATCCTTAAACATGTGGTTTCTCCACAACACTTTGACCTAGTGCATTGTCTTATTCTATAAAATATTACTCTACGATCAAAAATATTTTTCATCTACTCCTTGCAAGAGATATCATTCTCTAATGGTAACACCATTAGATTGAGTACATGTGAGTGTTATGGTATATTCCTCAATATGGATACATGGAATACATCTTGTAAATGAGATAGGTTAGGTTTGAGATCTATTTAATAGGTCAATGCTCGAATGTGACCAAGGATCTCAAAGTGGTCAATGTGTCTTGGATTAAGATTTCCCTTCTTCCGAAATCTCATGACACTCTTCCATGGACACATATGGAGGAATATAATGTATTTGACCACAAACTATAGTTCTTGTAAATGATTTTCATCAAATCAATTTTGACGACACTAAGAATTTTTGATGTGTTGTTGTTTAGTCTTGACGTTTTCCACTATTTCATAATTCCTTTCATGGCCTAAAATATTTTGTTCTCTGACTTCATCACAACATGAAGGTTTTAAGAATATCATCCCATAAAGGGACTCATAGATACATTTTTTTTCTTCAGAGGAAACTAATATTTTATTAGAACATGACTAGATTGATATATAGATGTCATCCTTCTTTGATGTCAACTGAACATTCTCTCAACATGTCCTCAATTGTTTATATATTCCACTCATATTTTCCATAATTTTGAGATTGATATTTTGTGATAAAGATCAACTAATTATTTATATCATGTTGGAGATTCTTCCTAGACATATAAGAAAATATTGTTTCTCGATCAAACACAATCGATAGTGGTGTTCCATGAAGCATCAACACTTATCAAGAATATATCCTTGAAAATTGATTGAGTGATAAGTCTTATTGAGTTTCAATGAATTAAGATGATGTTATAAGATGATCCACCACAGCCCATATTAATTTACTTCTACATGATTTATTCTAAATGCGACTAAAAATGTAAATAGTGATGATTTCCCATTTTAATTTAGTTATGGGTAATTCTTAGATCATCCTCTTGGATATTTTCATTTCTCCATTTATTTCCTAGAATACATGACTTCTTGATGTATATTCAATAATGTCCTTCTTCATATTGTCATTCCAATAGTTCCTTTACACAACTCGACACATCTATGTGATTCCTATATTTATGGAAAATGATAAGCTATGTGAATCATCCAATGACTCATTTAATTCATTATTTGATGGTCCATATAATCTTGACCAAAATCTTAAAACTCCATTAATATGAACCTTGAACAACAATGATTTCCCTTTTCATATAGATTCTACTTTCTTCTGAATTCCCAATTTATCTGTTTGGTTATCTTTTATCTTCTTCATAAGGGATATTTGAGAAATAATATTTCAACGTATTGGTGATGTTCCATCCTTTTTAATTCCCACATCCATCCATTTGAAATCTAATAATATCGGGTTCTTCTCTATTCTCATTAATGCTAAAAGTTTCGGTTCCTTTTTACTTAAAGTGCCTATAACATTATTTTCATTCCCAAGATTATACTAGATTGAGTATCCATAATCCATAATCAGATTTATCCATCATTAGTGGCACATATTCACCTCTTTTTATGGGAATATATACATAAGGATCTTGTGATCAATATACATTTCACACTTTTCACTAAAGTGTTAATGCCACTATATTCTCAATGAAAAATCACTATGGATAACTATAGATCATTTTTTGGGTAGTTCTATTTGTGAGAATTCAATTTCCTTGAAGAATAGACTATCATCATTTCATTTTTCATTAACACGCATCCAAATCCCTTCTTTGAAACATTACTGAATACAATGAAATATTTCCCACTCATGGGTAGTGTGAGTGATGGTCCAGTGATAAACTTATTTTTTAAATTAATGAATCATTATTTCCATAAATCATTCCAAAAAAACATCACTCTCTTTCGAGATAAATGGTTATAGGGTTTGATGATCATGGTAAATTACTCAAAATTGATGATTGTTCACAACTAATCCAAGGAAACTATGGATTTAAATCATAGATTCTAGAATCAGTAATAATGAAATATATTATTTTATTAGAGGGTATATAGATATCAAATTAATTCTAATAATATTCCATAATAATGAGACTTCCTTCAAACAAAACTCAAATTTGTAGCACTTTCCATCAATCTTCTCCTTTCATAATGTTTTTTAACACAGTGCTCAAATGCTCTTCATTCTTGTCCTTGCTTTAATAGTATATTATAATTTCATCTATAAATACTACTAGAATATTTCTAGGTAATATCTAAATACTATCTTTATCTTGTCCAAAATGATTCTCTGATCATTCGTGAGTCTGATTGGGACTAAAATGAACTCATAGTTCATATATATTATTTGGAATGAGGCCTTGGGTATATCCTCATTATTAAACCTTAATGTATAAAATATCAACCGAAGATCCACCATATAGAAGTTTTTTTATCTACATAGTTGAATGAGTAATTCATTAATCTCAGAAAGAAGATACGTGTTCTTCATCATGATCTTGTTTATCTCACGATAATCAATTTAAAGTTGTTTTGACTGATATTTCTTCTTGAAAAAGAGGACTGGTGCACCCTATGGTGAAGCATTTGGGTGTATGAACCCTTTATCCATATTCTCCAATAGTTTTATCTTCATGTCCTCATGTTCCAAAACATCCATTATATATATATATTCTAGGATAATGGTAACAATCCATGAATACGTTCAGTTAAAAATCCAACCTCTATGCAAGGAGGGAGACCAGGAAATTATTCAAGAAAACAAACTAGTTTGTTCCATCGAAATGGGAAGGTATTCGAGGATGATACTTCCTTGGATTCAATGATTTGTTCTATATAAGCTTGTCCATAGAGAAATAATATCCATTCTTGAGATGGTGGTACTAAATAGGACTCATCCTTCTCCACAAACTTGTGTAGAATCAGTTTTAATTCAGGATACGGAGAGTTATTTCCATCTCATGGAAATTTATGTTGGCTCTGTATATAGAAATCCAATCTATGTCCACAATTGCATCAAATTATACTATAGGAAGAATCATAAGGGTCATTGGGAAATTCATCCAACAAATCTTGACAGTGGAGGAGTTATATTCTCATGATATAATAATTGACCCATTTATCATCTTCATCTACAAATCTATTTCTATACCTTGTGGAAATGTTTGAATAGTAATACTAAACTTATTTGTAGTGAAGGAACTCATACAACTATAAAAAAAAGTATGTTATCTATTCTTGACTGAATAGCTAGTGTACCTATTAATACTTCATTATTGGGATCCACCTATGTAGATGTGATGGAATTATACATCCCTTATTTCCTTGGAGGTTGTTTGTTTTTTTAAACATTGTGTTAGTGTATTGGTTTTAATAGAGAACTTGTTTCTAACATCTGAAATAATGAATAAAGAGTTTATGGTTAATTAGGAAATTCCATTCATTTATCTCATTAGTGGGATTATTCTATCATCAGTCATTAGCTAGGTGTCCTTCCTTCTAGAACCTAAATCATTTTGATCCCCCATAATAAAATTTCTAGTTTTCTTTTTTATTTGATTTTTACGAGTGGGACGTATAAATTTCATAGAAAAATTATATTTCTCCATCCCACTACTAGAATTACACTGCAAATTCTTCTTATTATCTCCTGGAAAACATTTAGAATCACCAATATTCATTTCAACTTTGAGGGAATGTCTGAAATTTTATTCATAGTTATCAATGTCTCAGATCATTATGACTTTTCATATACTAAATTTATCCAAAAAAATGGTGGCCAACATTTAATTTGGTGCAAACTAAATAGAAGGAGGAATACCATGCATGTTTTGTGAATTTTTCCTCATACAACATGATTGATTCATCATGTTTCTATTTGTGAATAAGTCATTAATTATAGTTTTCTAATCCTATTCCCAAAAATAACTACACGTTTCCATTGATACCAATAATTGAAACCATACTCTTTATTACACATTAATTCATGTTTTATTACATAAGAGTGTATATAATAAAACTGAAAATTTCATTCTATCTAGGTTATTTGGGAAATAGGTTCATAACATAATAACATAAAATAAAAAACATATAAACTATTTTCATAACTTCCTTAACTTGATCATATTATTCCTTCATACTTAAAAAAGTGTGGGATAACCCAAGTGCATGCATAAGAAAGGGGTGAGCTATAATGCCTTGTAAAGGAATATACATAGAATAAATTAAATACTGTAATACGTGTTAGATAAAAAGAATATCCTTTAGGTAATAAAAAGAGTGAGAATAATAAAAATAAACAATAAGGGATGATATAGCAAGATAATCATAATGTAATCATGGGAAATTTTGAAGAAACTTAAAACGCGACATCATAATCATAGGGAAATACTAACTATCATGGCATCATGATGGAAAAAGTCTAATGGTGGATTATGTGCACTCCCAAATCCTTGTCATGAAGTCTCAAAATACTAAAACATTACCCAATGCATTGCAGTGCTATATAATTCAGTGATCACCCATAACTTTAATTTTGTTCTCATAATTATGTGTGCAACATTGATCATAAAACAAGGAATCATTTAACATTAAATTTTATTACAAAATAAAGGAGTGTGGAATATATACATGTTGGTCCCTAGTAAAAGAAGTGTATTTGCATGATAGTGAACATCCTTTATAGGAAATGTGTTTGGGTATTCACTACAAAATTGATTGCGATGGAAAATTGTGGACAGATTCTTACACATACTAGTGGAATATGAATATTCATGTACAAGACTAATTAGAGTGAAAGGGATCTCTCATAATTTACACATAAAATGGGCGGTAATGGGGATATGAATGATCAAATACCATAATTAGAATCTATAGATAAATGATATAAGATAATTAATAAAATTGAAAAAAGAGGATAAAGGGAGGATCTCTTACTAAATTTTGGAATGTTTACAGTTGTAAATAATGGTTCATGAGAGGTATTAATGAGGGTGAAAGTGATATCTCAAGATTTAGACATCAAATTGAAAGTATGGGGGTATTTAATAACATGTAACAATAAGAAAAATATTAAATAAAAAAAATAACATAAAAGATTTTTTTGATTAAAATAGTAGAGTGGGAGATCCCTTCTTTTAGGGGGTGGGTCCAAATGCTTGGGATATTATTTTTGAGAGATTTTGGATCCTTGGGAGAACTCTAGATAGGGGAGGGTAGTGTAAGGATATGCTCCAATAAGGGGAGGTATTCATTATTTTTTTAGGGAAATGGATGATATTATTAAAACATTACCCTTTCCAATGTTGAAGTGAGTCATGTCTAGAAATATATTATTTTAAATCGTTAAAATATATAATTGGTTTTGAAGAATTCACAATGTCTTTATAGAATTAATCAAACAACCTAAAAATAATGTTATCTCAAATTGGGAAAATATATTCGGACATGGATAGAATTTATATTATTTAAATTTTGACATTCTAATTAAAAAAATATTCATTTTGTCGAAATAATTTTCAAAATATGTTAATTTTCACTCTTAAAATAAGAGTTAATCTTTATTCAAAAAAAATTGGTTTTTTTACAATTATAGTTTTCCAACCATTATAAAAATTACATTGGTATCGATAAAAATTATATTATAATTTATATTTTATAAAATTTATTTGATAATAATATTAAAATAAAATTTTATTTATTTCAAAAATACATTAATTCACCAAAATAAATTCGTACATTGAATTTGAACATTACATAATTATAAATTTATTCTTTTATTGAATAAAAAATCATTTATTTGGTAACAATAATAAGATGAAAATATATTCATTACTCTATATAATATTAATATTCATATTATTACCTTGATGCATATCCCTTTAATACACCATCATACTCTCAAAGAGTAAGGTTCTCAATAGTGAGACTTTCATGGGGTGGTTCGACATGATTTGTTTGGGTCCTGATCAGGATGAGCATGAAATTATCTCAGAAATGGATTTTTTCATGATTTAGATAGTGGGTCCCAGCTTGGGCATGTTTAAAGGAAAATCCCAGTGATTTTATCTTCCACAGAAGCTCCAAAAATGGAATTCATGGGGAATTATCCTACTTGTGGATGGAATCACATCCCTGGTTTATGTCAATAAGCTTTAACAAGACACTACTTTTTTACAATTAATATGATCATTATTCAATAGATATATTATCAATGATATTGATGATTAGTATTCTTTTCAATCCCATAGGATATAACTAAACCAAAGAAGTACATGTGTTTTTTTGTATCCATAATATATTAAAATGAATTTAATTAAATTCCAAGGAGAATTTTATTTTAAAATGTTTTGTTTGTCACATATATGGAAATATGAGATAAGGTATCAGATTTCACAAGGAATATGTCCATGTAAGATTTAGGATTTTTTATGGTTTCAATATGAGGCATATTATACTAGGTTAAAACATTGAAAAAGATTCCAATGTATCTTATAATATGTAAGAATAAGATCCCACGTAGTTTGGTAGTATCATTGACCATTGAGAAGTGAATATGATAATTTGAACATACACCAATGAATAATCCCTAATGAGAAACCTTATTGATGATAAAGTCATAATCAACCCATAGCTCTATGATCACAAGATTCAGTCTTGGTGTAAGAAACAAGAGATAAGAGACGATTAGGAATATTACATTGTAGTTTGTCATTAGGTTTCAATGGGGCATTCATCTTAACATTTCCCAATGTTCTTTCTCTCTCATTGTCTGGTTGGTGACTAATGCTTAAGGAAATTATCAATAGGAACCTATTGGGTATCATTTTGTGTGTCGGAACTTATCCTCCAACATTATTTCTTGTTTCTAGACTAAGATGGGGTGTATGATATGGATACATGAGGAGAGTGATATAGAGTTTGAAAGAGTAGGGGATTACTCTGTAGGTGATTCCCTATCTAGAAAAGCTCATGGTATGGAGAAATGATCCAACATCAAGATATGAGTGACTACTTTTGCCTCTTCCGAACATAGATCCTCATTATCATATCAATCTACGATTTCGATTCACCAAGGGTTCATGAATATAGGATAAATACTCAGAGCCTCCTTTTATAAATGGATTCAATGATTAAAGGGATGCAAGTTAATGTGCATGCTCTGGAAGGTTATTCAGGTGGCTTTGGTGGAGTTTTGGATTGGGAAACTTTTGTATTTTGAGCATCATCAACACAATAATGTAGCTCATATAGGGGTCATGACATAAAATAGGTCAGTTATTCCATTGCGATTGAATTCTAGGAATTATAATATTTGAGGTCATACCTTTATGATTAATATGTTGAATTTTATTACCACATGAAATTCTCCTGCTGTAGAGGGGAAATTTCTTGATAAAATGGAAATTATTTTTTTTTAATAATAACTCACATAGTATAATGTAAATTTACCTTATATAAGAATAATTCAACATGTATAATGGGAACTAATCCAATATAAATAATAATTCACCTAGTAACTTGGGGTTCACCTAGTAACATGGAATGTTGTAAATGAAATCGATGAAAAGAAACTTATGGGATTGGAGAGTTGTTGAGGTTAACATGGATGATATATAGTGTGTTTGGTATCATGCACATGGTGATATATGTGTGGTACCAATATTATAGTATAGTCTGCCTATTTTAATATTTCATAGTATCATTCACTTCATCTATATAATCACTTATTTATTTATATGTAATGATGAAATTGATGATTCACCACTCTATTTTCTTATTAATTATACATCACATTCTTAAAATGGAAATGATATATTTATAGGAATAGGGTTTTTATTTGATCTCTAAATTTAGAGGATGCACCAATGAACCCCACATAGGGAATCCCCAATTGCAGATCACCATATATTTTCAACACCATCGCGCATATCCTGGAACGATCACATATTTGGAAATGTGGAATCATAAAATAAATCAGTGGATCTATTTAGGGGAGTAAGAGAATTAAATTTAATGGTAAATTAGAATTTATGTCATGCTAATTTTTTGGGAAGATGTTTTCAAGGTCAAAGGATAAACATATGATCTCACAAATGTAGGATTATCACAACATCATGTATAATGTATCCAATTGATTGGTGTTTTGGATAAGTGGTATTATTAGTCCTTGGATGACTTCAAATTGGGATTTGGTGTGAATAATTCAATCAATAATGCACATTCTAGGATTTTTTTCACCTGGTAAATCCCCTTGGTGATCATATAGTAACCATGTGATCCACCTAGTATAACTATCTTTTATGGACAAGCCTAGGTGATCCACACAGGATCATATCTTGTATTTTCATTTTCCAAATTTTATATTTTTTCCTTCCATTTTCTATTTTTAGTTTTAATATTTTGGAATAACCCCCCCCCCCCTTAGAATTAAGACATTTAGAAATATAAAGATCCATTTATTAGGAGTTGTTTGGGGATCATATAGTTAACACATTGTTTCAAAATGGGTGATGGTATTTTTGGGTGAAGCCCAAAAAATAGTAAGAACTAACCTTCCATACATTTGAATTATTCATTGATATAGATCTATTCACCCGGTGAAACCCTCTTATATAATTTCAAACATTTTGGCCCATATAGTGGTTTTTCATATGAACCATGGAATTTCATGATAGAATTTATGTGTGAAACATTCTATTCTATTTGATTGGTCATATTATGTGTTCAACCTATAAGGTGTGTATGCATGAGGTACCCCTGTGATCATATTACCAAATCTTATTGAAATCCATTTACCTACTACACACATCCATGTGGTTTAGTCGATGAAATCCCACACATAAAAATATTTGATTTTATTTTGATTTCGTCTCGAGATTTACACCCTCGAATATATTATACTTCATCATGTTGTAGTTGTGAGGCATATATGGATAATTTATTTCATTGTTCCTGGACAGGGCTAGCATATCAACCCAAAACCTATTTTATTGGTTTTATGGGATTGGACTTTTCATACCATCAACTGTCAGATAATCATCCACTATATTGTTTTATTTTACCAACTATTGTCATAATCCCATAAACTAATGTATGGAATCAACCATCCAGATATATTGAAAGAAATAAATTGATTATCAACCTAAATATTTCAGTATTTGGTGAATTTATTATGGAAATTAAGAACCTAGAGTTTCATGTGCTGACAAATTCTATATTTTCATTAAAAGGATAACCTCTAATAATTGATATGAATGTTAAAAACTACAATTCCATCCTCAAATAGTATATTAATATCCACTATTTTAAATAGTTCTTGAGAAGATATTTGAGGTTTAGGGGTCCCTTTAGTATGGATTCAGATAGGAAATTCAGGGTGTAGTGGATATACACTGAATTCACTGAGGAGTTGAATATAGTAGGTATATTTGAAGCTGTGTGGGTTTCTAATACATTAATTCTAATGATAAAATATCTTATCCTTGAAATCATCATAATTTGGTTCCATTAAACAATCTCCTTCCACTTAGTTCATGTTTAAGTAGGTGTGAGAATGTGGCGTGTGAATATGATAAGTGGATCATCGATTCTGATGGATATGTATGCTGAATTCCTCCCCCTATTTTTTGTTTGGGGTGAAATGATATATCTCCAATGATAAATTTAAAACTAATTAACTATCATGATATTTTATGGGGGAGGTACTTCTTATTAAATATGACATTACATTGGGGACATGGATAGGACAATTTATCATGGTTTCCATATTATAGCTAAAGGAAAAGAGACATTGTAATTTTCTGACTTATGAGAAGAGTATGAATACCAATGCCTATTGGATTATCATGGAGGGAATACATTTTCAAGTATGGGGGTGGGATATCTCCACCTAGGAAAACTAAAAGTTTAGTTAGTAGGTTTATGGCCATGTATCTAAGTTGTTATCTTCTCTGAATGATGGACTAGGGATCACTAAACATTTCAACCTTCATAATGGTTGGTCATCCAATATGTGGCCGACAAATTAACTTAGTAGTATCAATTGTATCAAATTTAAATCATAATTTATGGAATGTTTCTATGTTTAATGTACTATCTATATTCATTGAACCCTTCTAAGTATTGTGGGAAAGTATTTAGGTGAATGTAGATGGTCATGAAGTCATCAATTTATTGGTGTTCATGAAGTCTATTTCTAAATTTATATTTATAGCCTCAATGGATTTAGGCCAGATACGCTGAATGATCAAGATATCAAGAACTGATTGAATCAACATGTCCAATTCTCAGACACATCATATAGAACCCCAAATGGGACTATCGTTGAAAATTTCAATATGATACCTAGTGCATCAGATTACATGATATCAATTCAATGTGGGATTCTAGTATCCTAAATAGATTAGAAGGTCATTTTCAATGAATATACATCATAGAGATTCAGTCATTAAATCAAATATGTTTTGAAGAAATTCCTTCCACCTCCCTCATGTTTCCACAAAAAGATACACCCTATGGTATCCTGAAATTTCAAGGTAATTAATGTGATAGAGAATATAAGAATTATAGTGACTTTTCACAGGTTGATGTTTCTATAAGTAAAATCTCCAACTATATCAAGGATTATATATAGACATGTTCGAGTGGATAGTTTGTGAGACTGGAAGTAATATTTGTGGGTACCTCAAGTCTTTGTGATGGAGGATAACCAAGATATCTAGTTGAGATTACACGGATAGGAAAATGATTTTGTCTAAAACAATATTAATCTGAGAGTCTTACGAAGAATGTTTCTTCTAAGGGTGAGTCATTATCTCAATTTCCTTTCCTTAAACATATTTTTGTCCAACCTCGATGGATTGAAGAAAATATCATTACTTTGAATCCTATTAATGCTTAATATATAAAATCATAGAGGTATTAGATAGTATGGAGTGATTCTTTTTCCATGAGGGAGATTGTAATGCCCCGACCCGACTTACCATTCAACCCTGTAGCCGGACCGATCACCATGTGGCCTCATGCGCATCTCCCCAAAAGCCAGAGGATGCCGACTAGTAGCGAGGTAATAGGTGAATACATGGGGAGACTATGCCCTCATTACCAAAGTATCACAGTGAAATTACAATCATACAATAGTAGAAGAAGGTAACTAGTGGACAACACATAAACAACATAAATATATAAAAAACAGATAGATCTGATAAATGATAATATAGGATAGTGCAAGTCAATACAATACAGTATGAGTATAAAAATTACGAAAAAGAAACCAAAATGTATCCCATGTCGCATCGCAAGCCTCAGCTTGGTCCTGTGCACTCCAACTCCAAGCAGTAAGTCAAGTACCTGTACTAGGGCCTTTCCCCTTCTCATTACCTGAAATCATATAATCTACATGGGTCCAAAAACATGACCCAAATATGGTGTGAGACTGAATACTAGTATGAACCCACCAAAGATTCGTGCTAATCTATCAGTGAATATATAAAATAGGCAGTGTAATATGGAAAACAGTAAACAAAGGAAACTAGCAAGACTGACCCAATCTTGTGGTTTGCCTTGGATTCTCTCAAGTGTCTATACCATTCATTATTTACGTCATTTATGGATCAAACCATTACTTGATCCCGTTCCTGGAATACTCAAATTGGAAACCAGGCATTGCTCCGGGAGAAAGTCCACCAACACCCTACAAGACCGTTTCAGAAAACCTCCTAGGTACCCAGCCGCGCTCTATGTGCGGTATAGTCTGTCATCTGAAACTGTCTCTGGGATCCTTTAAATATGATATGGTTATCTCACATAGCATATCATGCCCTGTTGAGTCCGTCCATGGCATCTCAAACTGGATCCATGATTCACTCGGCATTTCAATAACAAGTTTAGAATGAGTCTGTCCATGGCAACTCACCTTGGTTCCATGGTTCTCCCATGACTTTGTTTCACATTTTAAGCAGTTCAATGAATTTAACTCATGTGGGCTAGCAATTCAAGAATTATAATACAAGGGTTAAGGGGGAAAAATCCATCCCATACCCAAAATCATTTCAATTAAAATTTCATTCTATTGAAATCCTATTCATATTCAATTTCCATTTTTAACAATCCAAAAGGGAAAGGAAAGGCATGCCTCATAGGAATCCTGGGTCAAAATGTAACACCCCAGGATTTCATAGTGTGTTATTTCTTAAAAATAATTAAATAACTTGCACTACACGCAACACCGAGTTCAATCACACCATGATGTACAAAAAAAGCCATTAAAAGAGGTCATGAATAGTATTAACAACATTTTGAACTTTATATAATCCTTATAATTTTAGAATCCCTATTATGAGTTTCTTAGTCATAATGCAAGAACAGATTCATTTTCAGTATTGCACTTTTATCAACTTTAATAGTGAAACCTTCCTAAATAAAATATTTTAAACTATCTGAATAAATTGGGACATCAAAAAAATTTTACATCCCAAGCTTCCACGGTACGCTTTCCTTTGAATAAAATAGTAGTGTGTGTTGTACGCAACCTTGAGTTTTAACACACGCCACAACCAATCAAACTAGCCGTTATGAATAGTAATACCTAAATTTTGAAATTATATATATTTTATATTTTAAAATGGACTTCATTTTTGGATTCAGAATATCGAATTTAGCCTAAGGTGAAATTTTGGTACTTTTCGGATAACTTTCATATTTTGATGAATAGTGAAAATTACTAAATTTTAATTAAAAACAACTTTTTTAATCAAAATAATTAATAGTGATAAATTATGAATTTTAGTAGTTTTAAAGTATATTTAGAATATATTTTTACCATTTAATATAATGTTGGTCATTGTACATAATTTTACAATTAAACCGAACATAAACAAGTGTCAATCTTTTGATAGTTATTACCTCTTAAAAACACGCTTTTTGTTTTGACAGCGGGAATTAATTTTAAATTAATTTCTGCCACTTCTGTGTTTTGAATTTAGAAAAATGGATTCCATATTTGGAATCAGGATTTCCAAATTGTGTAAATAGGTAACTTTTATTTTTAGACATTTTGAATAATTACTGTGGTAAATATTTTATTTACCATGGTTAAGGGTAAATCCGGTAAATAAGGGTAAAAAAATAATATTATAATAATACAAAATTAACCTAAAACGTGTCCTAACCTTATTGGTGGACACATACCCGACCATAATCATCCTTGGGTCAATTTGGGGACCCCTTGGATCCACTTGTATGTGGTAGGGACACTTTATATTAATAAAGTTAAAATAAAAATAAAAATGGCATAAGATTACATCTTTTAGAAGAAAAATTTTTACATAGGGTTATACATGTTGGATTTTCGATTATAAATATTAATTAGAAATCTAAAAAGATTTCCTACATAATGATATTTTATTTATAATTTTTAGACATCAAATAATTTAAATTATTAATGACACAATAATGATGCAATGTTTACCTCATTAATAAATCATTTAAATAAATAAGATTATAATGATTAAAATATTATATAAAACCTGTCCAATTCTTATTGGTTGATGTTATTAAGAATATGAGTCATCTTATCTTTGACCTCAATTATTTTTGGACCATTATAAACCGAATATAATTATATTATAAAGTAATACTTTCACTCTTTCCTAAAGAGCCCCTCTTCTCCCTTATAAAAGGAGACCACTTCTACTCATTCCTCACACCTCTGAAGCCACTTGGCTCGTCCAAAATCTGCCCAACTAAGCTCCCCACATCCCTATCCTCCTCCTTGAAGCTTCCCCTTAGGCAGAAAGCATTTTAAGAAGTCTTTGGTTCCAACCAAAGTGAGTTACCTAAATTAAAGGTAACGATTTCTCTTAAATTATTTTCATTTATTTTGCTTCTCCAACCCCCAAACTCTTTTTATTTCCTTTCTTTTGTAACAACACCAGTATCCTCAATATACTAGGATGTTGTTATAAGAAGGATTCAAACTACACATACACACAACTCCATCTAATGGATGATGAACATAATGATTCTGTGGATGGAAAACTAACGCCTCACGAAACGATGATTGTTCAAATACATCTTACCGCCTCTCATGGTGGCCATTATGATGGCACTATAATTAAATATGATATTAATGATATATATTTTATATATAATCTTCTGTAATTCCATTTTATTTCATACCATTATTCGTTTCATGTTGTATATACATACGATAATTTCATTTGAGGAAGTGCGGACTACCGCCCCCTTAAAATGATATGACTCGTTCATACCACACATGAAACGTATAAAGGATGGTGTTAATGAACTTAAGTAACATATATAAAATATTATATTATACTGGAATAGTAATATACCTATGTATCATTTGGAATCAATTCTTTTAAAATAAAAATTAAATGGAAGTAGCATTCGTGCGTACGTACGGACTACCGTCTCCACGAACGCGGTGAGATCCATCCTCCATCGTATCCATTCAAGTCTTATTCTCATTTTAGGGTTAAAAATAATGTTAATATCATTCTGATTATGAATAAGATATAATCTATCCATTACAAACATGTCTTACGTAACCAAACATTTAAGAAGAACGAATCGATTATCACCCGAAACGACGATAATACTAAGATATTATTAATAAAGCAATGTTAAAAGATCATATATGATATCATATTAATGTATATGATTCTTTTATAATTTAATAACAATTATTTCACCATTATACAGGAGGTTAACCTACCCCAACCATGGAAAAGTACAAGGTAAGGGATTTTCTTATCTCACATTCAATTCCGTGAGATTTCCATTATTCCCCACTAAATTATTGAAAGTGGTGTATTGTGTACTGGAATTTGATATATATTATCATATTCATGTTATTCTGTAAATAATTTGGTGGTTATTAACTTTTGGCCATACGACTCAGTTGATTAATGTGGTAAGGGGTTTTCATCTCACTCCTTATTCCCGTGAGATTCATGCCATATTGCCACCATTACCTTTTGTGTGGTGTATGTACTGCCCATAATTATATTCTTTGTGTAATACACTCTAATTTATGTGTACTTACATATTCATTGTATAATACCTCTTTCATGGGTTGTATGTTTCATAAGTTACCAAACTGGTAAGGGTTATTTCACAATCTCTTCATTATCCGAGGTTGTTTATACGTAATAATCTACTGGGATCTCATTATCATCCACATCCATGTTTCTTCAAAATGTATTTCAAAACATTTTTAATATTTAAAATAATATGGGCTAAAGTCATTTATACCCTTGTTTGACTTTTTATAAGAGGTTTATAAGGGAATCATTCCATCATTTTCCAAATAAGGTGCTTTTTAACCTTTTCGACAGAATTAAGATAAGAATGTTTTTTTTAACTTATACGGCGGGTGCGGTTATTTTCCGCCGTTATAAAATCGTCAAAGCTTCCCTTAAAAGCTTATAAGATTATTTTCAATGAAAATGTTTGATTTTATATGGATCTTAAATGATTTCAAAATAAAAGGAGATATTTCTTTAAAAAGAATTTTGATTTCATCTATGTCAACATCCTTTGATGGGTTTTAAGATTATTTGAAGTTGATTTATTATGATACAAAACTTCTATATTGTTTTGAAGGTTTTGTGATATGTTTGACTATGGATGTGCTATTTTTATACCATTCATAGTTTATGGTGAAAGTATTGACATTTAATATGATAGTTCCAATAAGAATGTTTATGTTATATTTCAATCTTTACTTCATATGAATGTGTTGGACAAGTATGTTCCAGGTTGGGGACTGGTTAAAGTAAGCCCTCCAGGTTGGGGACTGGTAAAAGTAAGCCCTCCAGGTTAGGGACTGGTAAAAGTAAGCCCTCCGGGTTGGTGTCCGGTTATTAGAGGCACTCCGGGTTGGTGTCCGGTTATTAGAGGCACTCCGGGTTGGTGTCCGGTTATTAGAGGCACTCCGGGTTGGTGTCCGGTTATTAGAGGCACTCCAGGTTGGGTTCCGGTTACAGTTAGCCCCAAGGTCTTGGGACGAGGCCTTGAAAAGTAATTAAAGTTTAGCATTATGCATTCCAACATTATGAATGTGGTTATTGATTTTGCATGTGATTATTCGATTAGTAGAATATCCATGTGAACAAGTAAATGGCATTATTTCATTTTACTTTTTCCATACTATGTTGAAGTTCAAGTTTAAAAGGCTTTTTTTTAGTAATTCATTGCCTTAAATGTTTATGCTTATTTTTGAATGTTCCGCTATATTGTTATCCTTACTGGGCATTTGACCTCACCCCTTTTCTATGTTTTATTTTTTCTAGGATGTGAAGATATAAGTTATGAATGACCTGCAGGGATATTATGAGGGGATTATAGTGTGGACTGTGGAAACATTATGTTGTTGTAGTAGTTTTTCATTTAATGATGTAATGTAAAACATATGAATATATCTACTGTTTCCAAACCTACTAAACCAATCGGTCTTTCGAAATTTTATCTTTCTTGTGATCATGCCAATGTTATATAATAATGCACCGAATCTGGGTAACTGGGGTCGGGGCGTTACAGTTGGTATCAGAGGAAGTTTAGTATAAACCTTGGAAGCTAGATTTAGATAAACTCTGATTAGAGCACGTATACCTAAGATGAACTTTGAGGATTAGTATAGAAGAACTTCCTAGAATTTTGGTATTGTAGAGATTTTGTGAGTTTTCCGAACAATACATCCCTGTCTGGATACGAGCAGGTAGAGGCGGCTCTGGCACAGATGTACCTAGGGGTAAAACCCGAAAACACTGCTTTGAGCAAGACTCGAACGGGAACTGGTGCACGACAACGGGCCTTGCTGCACTCTTGGTTACGACACTCCTGGGGGATATGCTTAGGATAACTCTCATTTTCTTTACAAATCATTATGAAGGGTTTATGAGTATATACTTCCTCAAAGAAAACATTTTTATGATTATGGATTATATCCATATATAGTTCAATTTATGTTAAGTGTTTTATAAGTATGGGATTATGTATTTTGATTCATAAACTGATCTAGTTTATGCCATTGTTTAGAAATGGCGCCCAGTAGAAGGAATGAGAACTCCAGAAATACACATGATTCAAAGAGAAGGAAGGATCATATCTTTCATGGTCTTAAGCTAGAATTTATAAGAGAAGTAGTCTTCCATGTATTATCATCATATGAAGAAATAATATCATGTGTTGATAAGATAAGTAAAGAGTTTACTGAGTCCTATGGCTTTGAAGGGAATCAAGAGAAGAAAAGGATGGAAGAGAGAAAGATGGATAAAGGGAAAAGGGAAAAGAAGAATTTTCCCATATGTGGTAACTGTGGAAAGAAACACCCTGGAACTTGCCTGAAAGGAATGGGAGTTTGTTATAAGTGTGGAGGAAAAGGGCACGAAGTACGTGACTGCAAGGGTAAGAAAATGGTTTTAAATGTACAATGCTTCATTTGCAAGGAGTTTGGACACTACGCGAACCTATGTCCCAGTCATCAGACTATGCCGCAAATGATGTTATTGGATAATAATCAAGTTATGATACTACCACAGATGAAGAGGAATGATTAGAGTTCTTATGTTGATTATGTCAATTGAGTGTTGTATCAACAATGTACTTGTTACAATAATCATGGAGTATATAAGGATTGTACTGCAGTACTATTTCATTAAGGACTTGAGATTGTGTGGAACAAAGAAAAGTGACTCAATAGCAGGATAAATTTTTGGAAAATATATGGTTGAGAGAATGATAAATCATAATATAGTTCTGATACTGAGGTAGTGATTTTGGAATAATATGTGATTGTTTTGAATAAATTATATTGGATATTCTTGACTACCCTGGAACTGATTAATGATTTGTATATTCCATCATTGTTGGGGTTTAAAACATTTTTGGATTAAGGAAGTATATCCAGCATTCTATATGGAATAAGGGAGCATGAATGTAATCAATAAGGAATATGGTAATACATGATGAAGGTATTCATATGCTATTACGGGGTAAAAAGGATCTATATTATGTTTACCTTCCTTATAAATGTTAGACTGTGAGTTTGGACAGAAGTATTTTGGATAGTTCTAGTTTGGATTATTTTGGATTTCCATAAAAGGACAACCCGGAGGTCGGGCGGCAACCCGTCGCGTCCGGCAAGGCTGCGAGACTTGAACCCGCAACCGAAGGGCGACAAGGGTGTATCACCTACCACTGGCCCATGAGATGTCCTAGATTAAATAATGTTGTTTTTATTAAAAGATCATGTAGATGAATTATAAATTCGTTTATTTTGGAACCCTATACGAATAGTATAAATAAAAAAAATTACATTCTATTATCTTTTAGAGTGATAGATGAGTTTGTGGTAGAAACTTATTAATGGATAAAACTCTAATTATGAAGTAAGTATATCTCCTTATGATCTTATCCAATCTCATAAATAAATTCCTCAACATTAATAAAAGGAACTTAGAACAAAAATGTTTTCCTAGATGGTACCTTAAATCATCACTAATTTATGGCTTTGGGATTGTTGGCCTTTTCATAGCCATGTTCTCTACCACTCTTCATCAGATAATTGATGGTTAGATTTCTCCTCCATATCCATATTTTCCTACATGGAACCCTAGTATGTGTTATTTTCGGTAATCTCCATACTTTCCACTCTTTATTTTAAATAGAGGCCTCATTAATTCATTTTTCGATGTGGGATTTCAACTAAGATATTTTGAAACGTCAAAAATGTGTTATCCCAATACAGTATATTTTGTTGAACCGATGGTATTTCAAATCATCATAGATTGATGATTTTAAGGACCTCAATTATACACTTGTTTGTGATTGATGATCTCAATCACTACCTATAAATATTTATGTTTTTCCTCCAATTATATGTCTCTAATTGCCACCAATGTTCTCCTAATCGAGATCATAATTTGGTGGTGACTCTTTCATTTCTCTTTTCCTCATATTAAGACTAAATTTTAGTAACCTAATTTCCGATGTGGGTTTTCCCACAAAGATATTTTCTATTTTCAACCTTTTATTTTCGAAGAACAATTTCAAATTGCGAGGACACAATTTATTGTAGGAGGGGAGAATGTAACACCCCAGGATTTCATAGTGTGTTATTTCTTAAAAATAATTCAATAACATGCACTACACGCAACACCGAGTTCAATCACACCATGACGTACAAAAAAAAGCCATTAAAGGAGGTCATGAATAGTATTAACAACATTTTGAACTTTATATAGTCCTTATAATTTTAGAATCCCTATTATGAGTTTCTTAGTCATAATGCAAGAACAGATTCATTTTCAGTATTGCACTTTTATCAACTTTAATAGTGAAACCTTTTTAAATAAAATATTTTAAACTATCTGAATAAATTGGGACATCAAAAAAATTTTACATCCCAAGCTTCCACGGTACGCTTTCCTTTGAATAAAATAGTAGCGTGTGTTGTACGCAACCTTGAGTTTTAACACACGCCACAACCAATCAAACTAGCCGTTATGAATAGTAATACCTAAATTTTGAAATTATATATATTTTATATTTTAAAATGGACTTCATTTTTGGATTGGGAATATCGAATTTAGCCTAAGGTGAAATTTTGGTACTTTTCGGATGACTTTCATATTTTGATGAATAGTGAAAATTACTAAATTTTAATTAAAAACAACTTTTTTAATCAAAATAATTAATAGTGATAAATTATGAATTTTAGTAGTTTAAAAGTATATTTAGAATATATTTTTACCATTTAATATAATGTTGGTCATTGTACATAATTTTACAATTAAACCGAACATAAACAAGTGTCAATCTTTTGATAGTTATTACCTCTTAAAAACACGCTTTTTGTTTTGACAGCGGGAATTAATTTTAAATTAATTTCTTCCACTTCTGTGTTTTGAATTTAGAAAAATGGATTCCATATTTGGAATCAGGATGTTCAAATTGTGTAAATAGGTAACTTTTATTTTTAGACATTTTGAATAATTACTGTGGTAAATATTTTATTTACCATGGTTAAAGGTAAATCCGGTAAATAAGGGTTAAAAAATAATATTATAATAATACAAAATTAACCTAAAACGTGTCCTAACCTTATTGGTGGACACATACCCGACCATGATCATCCTTGGGTCAATTTGGGGACCCCTTGGATCCACTTGTATGTGGTAGGGACACTTTATATTAATAAAGTTAAAATAAAAATAAAAATGGCATAAGCTTACATCTTTTAGAAGAACAATTTTTACATAGGGTTATACATGTTGGATTTTCGATTATAAATATTCATTAGAAATATAAAAAGATTTCATACATAATGATATTTTATTTATAATTTTTAGACATCAAATAATTTAAATTATTAATGACACAATAATGATGCAATGTTTACCTCATTAATAAATCATTTAAATAAATAAGATTATAATGATTAAAATATTATCTAAAACCTGTCCAATTCTTATTGGTTGATGTTATTTAGAATATGAGTCATCTTATCTTCGACCTCAATGATTTTTGGTCCATTATAAACCGAATATAATTATATTATAAAGTAATACTTTCACTCTTTCCTAAAGAGCCCCTCTTCTCCCTTATAAAAGGAGACCACTTCTACTCATTCCTCACACCTCTCAAGCCACTTGGCTCGACCAAACTCTGCGCAAATAAGCTCCCCACATCCCTCTCCTCCTCCTTGAAGCTTCCCCTTAGGCAGAAATCATTTCAAGAAGTCCTTTGGTTCCAACCAAAGTGAGTTACCTAAATTAAAGGTAACGATTTCTCTTAAATTATTTTCATTTATTTTGCTTCTCCAACCCCCAAACTCTTTTTATTTCCTTTCTTTTGTAACAACACCAGTATCCTCAATATACTAGGATGTTGTTATAAGAAGGATTAAAACTACAAATACACACAACTCCATCTAATGGATGATGAACATAATGTTTCTGTGGATGGAAAACTAACGCCTCACGAAACGATGATTGTTCAAATACATCTTACCACCTCTCATGGTGGCCATTATGATGGCACTATAATTAAATATGATATTAATGATATATATTTTATATATAAGCTTCTGTAATTCCATTTTATTTCATAACATTATTCGTTTCATGTTGTATATACATACGATAATTTCATTTGAGGAAGTGCGGACTACCGCCCCCTTAAAATGATATGACTCGTTCATACCACACATGAAACGTATAAAGGATGGTGTTAATGAACTTAAGTAACATATATAAAATATTATATTATACTGGAATAGTAATATACCTATGTATCATTTGGATTCAATTCTTTTAAAATAAAAATTAAATGGAAGTAGCGTTCGTGCGTACGTACGGACTACCGTCTCCAGGAACGCGGTGAGATCCATCCTCCATCGTATCAATTAAAGTTTTATTCTCATTTTAGGGTTAAAAATAATGTTAATATCATTCTGATTATGAATAAGATATAATCTATCCATTACAAACATGTCTTACATAACCAAACATTTAAGAAGAACAAATCGATTATCACCCGAAACGACGATAATACTAAGATATTATTAATAAAGAAATGTTAAAAGATCATATATGATATCATATTAATGTATATGATTCTTGTATAATTTAATAACAATTATTTCACCATTATAAAGGAGGTTAACCTACCCCAACCAAGGAAAAGTACAAGGTAAGGGATTTTCTTATCTCACATTCAATTCCGTGAGATTTCCATTATTCGCCACTAAATTATTGAAAGTGGTGTATTGTGTACTGTCATTTGATATATATTATCATATTCATGTTATTCTGTAAATAATTTGGTGGTTATTAACTTTTGGCCATATGACTCAGTTGATTAACGTGGTAAGGGGTTTTCATCTCACTCTTTATTCCCGTGAGATTCATGCCATATTGCCACCATTACCTTTTGTGTGGTTTATGTACTGCCCATAATTATATTCTTTGTGTAATACACTCTAATTTATGTGTACTTACATATTCATTGTATGATACCTCTTTCATGGGTTGTATGTTTCATAAGTTACCAAACTGGTAAGGGTTATTTCACAATCTCTTCATTATCCGAGGTTGTTTATACGTAATAATCTACTGGGATCTCGTTATCATCCACATCCATGTTTCTTCAAAATGTATTTCAAAACATTTTTAATATTTAATAGAATATGGGTTAAATTCATTTATACCCTTGTTTGACTTTTTATAAGAGGTTTATAAGGGAATCATTCCGTCGTTTTCCAAACAAGGTGCTTTTTAACCTTTTCGACAGAATTAAGATAAGAATGTTTTTTTAACTTATACGGCGGGTGCGGTTATTTTCCGCCGTTATAAAATCGTCAAAGCTTCCCTTAAAAGCTTATAAGATTATTTTCAAATAAAATGTTTGATTTTATATGGATCTTAAATGATTTCAAAATAAAAGGAGATATTTCTTTAAAAAGAATTTTGATTTCATCTATGTCAACATCCTTTGATGGGTTTTAAGATTATTTGAAGTTGATTTATTATGATACAAAACTTCTATATTGTTTTGAAGGTTTTGTGATATGTTTGACCGTGGATGTGCTATTTTTATACCATTCATAGTTTATGGTGAAAGTATTGACATTTCATATGCTAGTTCCAATAAGAATGTTTATGTTATATTTCAATCTTTACTTCATATGAATGTGTTGGACAAGTATGTTCCAGGTTGGGGACTGGTTAAAGTAAGCCCTCCAGGTTAGGGACTGGTAAAAGTAAGCCCTCCAGGTTAGGGACTGGTAAAAGTAAGCCCTCCGGGTTGGTGTCCTGTTATTAGAGGCACTCCGGGTTGGTGTCCGGTTATTAGAGGCACTCCGGGTTGGTGTCCGGTTATTAGAGGCACTCCGGGATGGTGTCCGGTTATTAGAGGCACTCCGGGTTGGGTTCCGGTTACAGTTAGCCCCAAGGTCTTGAGACGAAGCCTTGAAAAGTAATTAAAGTTTAGCATTATGCATTCCAACATTATGAAAGTGGTTATTGATTTTTCATGTGATTATTCGATTAATAGAATATCCATGTGAAAAAGTAAATGGAATTATTTCATTTTACTTTGGCCATACTATGTTGAAGTTCAAGTTTAAAAGGCTTTTGTTTTAGTAATTCATTCCCTTAAATGTTTATGCTTATTTTTGAATGTTCCTCTATATTGTTATCCTTACTGGGCATTTGAGCTCACCCCTTTTCTATGTTTTATTTTTCCCAGGATGTGAAGATATAAGTTATGAATGACCTGCAGGGATATTATGAGGGGATTATAGTGTGGACTGTGGAAACATTATGTTGTTGTAGTAGTTTTTCATTTTATGATGTAATGTAAAACTTATGAATATATCTAGTGTTTCCAAGGCTACTAAACCAATCGGTCTTTCGAGATTTGATCTTTCTTGTGATCATGCCAATGTTATGTAATAATGCACCGACTCTGGGTAACTGGGGTCGGGGCGTTACACAAAATCTGTAAAATAGCCATTCAAGGCAATGCACCCATGGGCTAGTTCCTGTCCAAGGTGTAAAACCTAACTCAAGCACATACCATCCTATTCAGATTACCTATAACATGCTAGGTAATAACAGGGTTAAATTCCAGGTTCAAGCGACACCCCAAATGTGGATTTGTAGCAATTAGGCATATATAAACAGCTTGACAATCAGCGAAAAGCAAAATACAACCTACCTTAGGCTCATACTAGATAGATCGTCTAGTATCAGGCTCTGATTCATCCAGGTTTGGAAGAAATATCAAGAACATACGAAGAACGATAAATTAGGAAATATGAGACTTAATCCAATCTTTGTTTGTTATAACTAGAAGAATCAAGGATGATTAAAAAGGAATTGATGACTTATTGTTGCGGATATTACAAGACGAACAACAATTGAAATAGAGATCGGATGGAGAAACTGTATCGAAAAACCTCCAAAGCCTCTTGAGAGCTCTCCCCCAGCTGTCCGGTTGAATGAAATAGGCTAGGATAGGTTTTTATAAAAATTTAATTAATTTAATTAAATATTAATTAAATATCAAAAGACAGCAGGTCACACGGTTTTCCTTCATGGCCTGGACAAACCGTGCAGAGACCGTGCAGACCTAGCTAGAAGGAAAGGGGAAACCGCACGGCCACCCCAGACAGTTTCCCCAAACCGTGAGCAGGCCATTCTCCTACCTCAGCTAAGCCTTCCCCAAGGTGCATGGTTTACCTGGTCGTGCGCAAACCACATTCCATGCCATTTCTAGCCAATAACTTTGTTCCAGGCTCCGAACTAGCCCCAGACACCTCCATAACTCCCTCAGTCAAGTTATTCATCCATATTAGGCCACAACAGAATAGTTAAACTGAAATGAAATGGATATGTACCACGTACGATAACCCGGGTTCATAAAATATTCCCCCCTTATAGCAATTCATCCCTGAATTTCTCTCTGAAGGGTGTTCAAGATTCATCTGCAAATAGCTCTGGCCACTGTGCACGTTCTTCGTTCTGCCACTCCCAAGTCTCATCCTATAAATGGTCGTGCTGCCATAGCACCCATACTATAGGAACTGATCAGCCTTGGAGAACCTATGTGCTCCTATCAATGATATGAACTAGATGATCCAGAAAGGATGCATCTACCTGAAGCTTAACCTCCTCAAGATGGAACGTATGAGATGGGTCAAAATAGTATCATTGTAACTGGGAAACATGAAACACATCATGCATGGTTATGTACCTCTAAGGTAACTGCAACCGATAGGCCACCGGACCAACCCTCTCTAAAATATCAGAAGTCCCAACATATCTTGGTGATTGGTTACCATGTCTCCTGATCCGCCTGTGTCCCAGCCTCGGTGAAATACACAAGAATACCTAATCCCTGACCTAAAATTCTAGGGTCCATCTGCGGCGATCAACATATGACTTCTGACGAGACTATGCGGTATCCATCCCCTTCTGTATCAACATGACCTGCTCAGAGGTCTCCTGAACAAGACATGGTACCAGTAATGTTTCCACCCCTACCTATAACCAGAACAAGGTTGATCAGCATGGCCTACCATATAAAGCTTCGTGCAGTGCCATCTATATAGTCACCTAATAACTGTTTTTATAGGAATACACAAATAGGGGAATATTCCTCTCCCAGGAGCCCCCAAAATCTAGGACGCATGCTCACAGCATGTCCTAAAGAACTTGTATCGTACACTCTGACTTTCCATCAGTCTCAATGTGGTATTATGTGCTAAGGAGCACCTGTGTACCAAGAAACCTTTGAAAACTCTGCAATATGTTTGATACAAAATGAGCATCCATTTCTAAAACAATATTTCGAGGGACCCCATGGAGTCATGCTATCTCTCGGATATACAACCTTCCTAGCTCATCCACACTGAAGCTCTCCATGATTGGAAAGAAATGATAATCCTTTGTGAGACTATCAACCACAACCCACACAACATCATTACCTCGAGGTGAACTTGGCAAACCATTCATGAAGTCAATCGCAACATCATCCCATTTTCACTTCGGGATAGGTAACTTCCATAAAAGCCCAGCTGGCTGCTGATGTTCTGCCTTCACCTGCTGACAGGTGGAACATCTCGTGATAAAACAAGCCACTTCCCTATTCATACCCGGCCACTAGTACTGTAGGCCCAAGTCATGATACATCTTAGTGACTCTGGGATGAACTGACCAAACCGAACCAGGAAACTAGCGCATCAGCTCCTCTCTAATATCCAATGGAACCCATGTATTCCCATGGATACGAAGAAATTCATCATCAACGATTATCCAACCAGGGGGAGAGTCATCACTTGAAACACCTTCCCATAGAACTAGTACTTCTGAATATGATAGTTGTCTCATCCTTAATTTGTCCAGGAGGGAAGAAGTCACAGCTAGGGTCAAAGAGAAAAGTCTTCCCTTGGCTATGCTAAACATGAGGATGCATCTCAGAGAACTGGGACAAAGCTTCCATTCGTTGCTAGCCTTCTGCACTTCATGTATCTGAGTTCTCCCGCTCAATGCATTGGCAACTACATTTCCCTTACAAATTGTATAAGCTAGCTTGAAATGAAAGGACAATAGGTACTCCAGCCACCGTCGCTGCTTAAGATTCAGATCATGCTGAGTAAATATATTTTTGAGGATCTTGGGGTCTGTGTACCCCACAAAATGATCTCCCAATAAATAGTGTCTCCAACAGCACATCACATGAACAACTACTGCTAGCTCAATATCGTGTGTTGGATAATTTCTCTCGTGTGTCCTAAGCTACCGAGATATGTATGCCATGACTCTGTCTCCCTACATCAACACTGCTCTTGGACCAATACATGATGTGTCACAATAGACCATTTTACTATTGCTCTGTTCTGGCAGTATCATGACTGGTGCTGATGCCAACCTTCCATTCATCTCTTGAATGGTTTCTTTACAAGCATATGTCCATATAAATTTCACCCCCTTCTTAGTCAGGCCTATCAATGTCATTGCTAAGCGTGATAAATCCTGTATGAAATGACGATAATAACCTAAAATCACCATGAAACTCTGTATTTCAATGATATACTTGGGATGTTCCCAAGAATCCATAGCTCTAACCTTCCCTAGTTCTACATACACTCATGTCTCAGAGATAACGTGGCCCCCGAAGTGAATCGGGTCCATCCAAAAGTGGCACTTAGCAAGCTTTGCATATAACTGATGCTCTCTTAGTGTATTCAAGATGATCTCAAGATGGTTGTCATGTTCGTTTCGATTTCTAGAATTCACCAAAATTTCAACCATGAAAACCATGAAGAACATGTCCAAATAAGAATGGAACACGAAATTAATCAAATCCATGAAAACTGCTGGCACGTTTGTGAGACCGAATGGCATAACCAGACACTCATATGAACTATAAATTCTACAAAAACTGGTACGAGGTATGTCTGAAGGTCGAACACGCACCTGGTGATACCCTAACCTCAAATAAATTTTCGAGAACACTCTTGCTCCTCGGATCTGATCAAACAGGTCATCTATCCATGGAAAGGGATATTGGTTTTTATCCATCAGTTGGTATGGCTTTCAATAGTCTACACACAGCCTAAGAGTATCGTCCACCTATTTCGCAAAAAGGACCAACGAACCCCACTGAGAAGTACTGGGTCGAATAAACCCCTTTACCTCCTAATCTTCGAGTTGTTTATTGAGCTCTTTCAACTCTTCCATAGCCATAATTTAAGGAACAATGGATACTGGTGCCGCTCCTGGCCCTAGATCAATGGAGAACTCCACCTCTCTCTCTGGAGGTAATCCTGAAAAGTTGTTTGGAAAAACATCCCCAAAGCACTCAAACACTTGAGGAAGGTCTATCTGACTCACTCCCTGATCATCCAGAAACAAACTAGTGACTTGGGCTATCATCCCATCTATCCCATGATACACTGCTCTAGCTAGACCTTCCTAGAGATCCCACTCACCCTTAATAGTATACATTGCACCATCAGGTGATGTGAAAATCACCCTCCAGTAGTAACAATCATCCTAGGCTCGGTAAGCAACAAGTCAGTCCAAACCATGAATGACATAAAAACCTATCATTTTGAGAACATAATGATCCCAGATGAAGTGACAACCTCCAAACTCAATGGGGCACCCTCTGAACTGGTATACAACCTCTACCCTAACTCCTAGTATTGAGTCTAGCGTCAAGATGATATTAAAGGACAACACAACTAGTGCATGGATTTTGACTATAGGTACAAATATAAAACTGTGTGATGCACCTGTATCAAATAGTGCAGATAAAATAAAAGATTCTACTAAGATCGTACCTCTCATAGTCAATAGTCCCACTCCCGGATCCTCGGAAGAAGGCTGCACTAAATACATCTGGCTTAAACAATGAACACGTGATACAACCTCACTACCTGGAATTGGCCCACTCTGACATCTCGGTGTACCCTGTGCCTGGCTACCTCATCTATGACCACTACCTCAGCCTGATCAGTCAGTCCCCCCCCCCCCCAACTCGCTATCTGATGAGAAGCTGCTGACCCTGCTTCTGCATATGGAGTCGGTGTGGACCCTCTACCACATGTTGTTGGTGAAAATGTTCTGCAAAAAAAATTGAAGATGAACCCTATTTCCACATGATCGGAACTCGAATGGGTCCCTTGGACACTGTGGCTTCATGTGTCCCAGCCTACCGCACTGGTAGAACCTCAGGTTGCTAACCGATGACAGGTTCTGACTACTATAATCACGGTGTGGAAGCTCCAGACGACGCTTCATACTAACAGTCACTGCAGTACCTGGTCGTGATGCTGAACTACATTGGCTCTCACATCCACCCTCTCTCAGGTTATGTTATGTTATTAGAACCTGGTTCACAATTCCAGAAATGATATTCATCCTGATGATAATTACCTGAGATCGTATGTCGTATCTCAGACCATCCTCAAAACGCCAAGCCCTAGACAACTCATCACCCATCAGGATAGGTGCGATGTGCTGAAGCTCAGTAAAACGGGATGAGTATTCCATCACTGATAACATTCCATGTTCCAGATGCAAGAACTCCTAGGCTTGATCGTCCCTCAATGTCTCTAGATAAAAGAAATAATAGAAGGCCATATGAAACTCTATCCATTCCATCTCCCGATGACGATCCGACTGGGTGATCAAGTCCCACTACCTCTTGGGAGAAACACACTACATGTACACAACAAAATTGATTATCCTCCCCGGAGGCATCTCCAAATGCTCAATGATAGCTAGTATCGCCTCTAACCAGGATTGTACAGCCTATGGTCTACCACCCCTGAAAATGTTGGCAGATGTTGTAGCTGAAAATAATGCGTAAACTATGCCATAGTCGGGGAAGGTCGCGGTGCTCCCAAAATGGTACGCATAAAACGCAAGAAGTTCTCACAGAACTGTGTGTCAGCACCTGTGTCCAGTAGAACCGCTTGTGTTTCATCTGGCACAATAAGTGTTTCTTTTAGTAGCCCATGGCCTACCATGTCCTGAACATGCTCGTCCCCGGTCTCCCAACATACGACTAGAGGTTTTTGTGGTGGCATGACTATGCAATGCCAAATACATGCCTTAGTTCAAGATTTTAAATGAAATTTGAAACTCATGAGCATAAGAACCAGGACAGGATATGTCATGACCTTCCTAAAAACCACGTCAACCCACAGCCTGCTTCTATAGCCAGGACTGCATAAGGAACAGTCACCAAAAACAATTGGAGTCACTACCTCTTTCCAACTCAGATCTCGGGTCTAGGTCAGGCTCTATTTTCCACATTCATTCTTTTAACATACCATTTTACAAAATCATTAACCAATGGTCCACCAAGTTCCGATCCATGAGGGCCCATAACACCTCGTGAATCAAAATTCGATACCCATATAACCCTGCAATTCTATTTTATTTATCATTTAATTCTTATTGGTGCGTCATTTCCCAATCCATAAGGGACCATACAATTTATGAATTGAATGATAACATCACTCTTTATTCATTACACAAAATATATCACAATAGTAGGAACACCTATCAATCAACTATCAAAATAGTATGCAATCACTATCACAACACTTATGACAACAACATGAAATATCTAATGCATCCTAGAGAGCATAACAGAATGCATGTCCTGTGATTCCTAAAAAGGTTCCTATATGATGCATGAGATTGTATACCTTCAAATCATCGGGTTGAATCAAAATAGAACCCACAATAATATCAATAGTTACCACACAAGCAATGTGTGTCACCCAACTGAGAAATCAAAACAACTGTAATAATTAAACCCAGAAACACAATTCCATACGAGGCAACTTGGATTTTACCTGTACGCAGGTTTGCAACTCCCAGGCACGGTTTATTACCAATGTCCCTTCCCTTCAAACTCATTTTCATAGTTTCCAAATAGTAAGTTGAATCAAAAAAGGAAATTCCCTTTGATACCACATTGTAACGTCCCGAAGCGACTTACCATTCAACCCGGTAGCCGGACCGGTCACCACATGGCCTCAAGTACATCTCCCTAAACACAAGAGGCTGCCGACTAGCAGCAAGGGACTTGGTGAGTCTATGGGGAGACTTTTCCCTCATTACCAAAGTATCACAACGGAATTACAAAAATACAATAGCGGAAAAAGGTAACTAGTGGACAACACATAAATAGCAGAAATAAATGACAAATAGAAGGATCTGATATATGTTTATATAGGATAGTGCAAGTCAATACAATACTGTAAAAGTATACAAAATACAAAAAAGAAACAAAATTTTTTTCCCTGTCGCATCGCAAGCCTCAGCATGGTCCCATGTACTTCTATACCAAGAAGCATGTCAAGTACCTGTAATAAGGCATTTCCCCTTCTCATTACCTAAAATCATATAATCTTCTTGGGTCCAAAAACATGACCCAAACAGAGTGTGATACTGAATCCCAATAGGCAACCACCAAAGATCTATTCTAATATATCATTGAATATATAAAACAAGCTACATAAAATGAAAAGCAGTAAACAAAGGAAACTAGCAAGACCAACCCAAGCTTGAGGTTTGGATTGTAATCTCTTCAAGTGTCCATTCCATTCATTAATTACTTCATTTATGGGTCAACCCATTACATGAGTCTGTTCCTAGAATACTCAAATCGAAAACCAGGCATCGCTCAAGGAGAAAGTCCACCAACACCATAAAAGCTCATTTCGGCAAACCTCCAAGGTACCCAGCCTCACTCTAGGTGCAGTATAGTTCATCTTCTAAGCCCGTCTCTGGGACTCTATAAATATGATCTGGGTATCTCCCATGACATATCATGCCATGTTGTGTCCATCCATGGAATCTCACCATAGATCCATGATTCACTTGACCTTTCAATAACATGTCTCGTATGAGTCCATCCATGGCAACTCACATTGGTTCCAAGGTTCACCCATGACTTGGTTTCACATTTTAAGCAGTTCAAAGAATTTAACTCACGTAGGCTAGAAATTCAGGAATTAGCATACAAGGGTCAAGGGGAAAAACTCCATCCCATATCTGAAACCATTTCAATTACAATTTCATTCTATTGAAATCACATTATTATTCATTTTTCATTTTTAACAACACACAAGGGAAAGGAAAGGTGTGCCTTATAGGCATCCTGGGTCAACATCCGTAAAACATCCATTCAAGGCAACACACCCAAGGGGTGGTTCTTTTCCGAGGTGTACAACCAAACTCATGCACAAACCATCCTTTTCAGATTACCTGCAACATGCTAGGAAATAACAGGGTTAAATTCTAGGTTCAAGAGACACCCCAAAAGTGGGTGCACGTCACTCTGGCATATATAAACTGCTTGACAATCAGCAAAAAGCACAAGACCACCTACCTTAAGCTCGTACTAGATAGCTTTCCCAGTATCAGGCTCCGATTCGTCTTGGATTGGAAGAAATATGAAGAACATCCTATGAACAGTAAATTAGGGAATATGAGCCTTAATCCAATATGCATTCGTTATAACCAGAAGAATCGAGGAGGATTATAAAGGAAATGAGGACTTACCGTTACAGATCTAACAAGATGAATGACGGTAGAAACAGTGATCAAATAGAGAAACGAGATCAAAATAACTCTAAAGCCTCTTCATAGCTCTCCCCCTGCTGTCCGGTTGAACGAAATGGGCTAGGTTTGGTTTTTATATGAATTTAATTAATTTAACTAAAAATTAGATAAATATCAAAACACAGCATGTTGCACATTTTACTCACACAGCCTGTACAAACCATGTGGAGACTGTGTGGACCTGGCCGGAAGGCAAGGGAAAACTGTACGACCACCCCACACAATTTCCCCAAACCGTTTGCAGGCTATGATCCTACCTCTACTAAGCCTTCACCAAGGCGCACGATTTACCAAGCCGTGCGCAGGCCATGCACAAACCGTGTTCCATACCATTTCCCGCCTAAAACATCGTTCCGGGCTCCGAACAATCCCCAAACACCTATATAACTCCCTCAGTCAAGTTATTCATCCACATTAGGCCTCAACAGAACAGTTAAAATGAAAAGAAAAGGATTCTTACCTCGTACAAAAACCCGGGTTCTTATAGAGATTCTAGGAGCCCTCTAAATGGAAGAAATTATAATAGAACAAAATTTTCAAGTAATGGACTCCACCTATGACAAATAAAAGTACCTTAAGAACATGGAATCACAAATTAACACTCAAAATAAAGAAGAATTCCATTAAATGTTAGTTAATGAATTTTGGGGATGGAATCAAGAAATGAAAGTGACGATGATGGGGAATATTATTTCTATGAAGAGGTTTGAAAGAGAACCATCTTTCACATAATCTATATCACTATTATCAATGTCACTAAATATCTTCATATTAATTACTATATTTGGATGAGGCTCATTCACCTATTATATCAGTAGAGTACACAATCATTGTTATAATGGTTATTCTTAGTATCCATCCAATCATGGAATCATAAAAAGAAGCATTGTCAGTCCTGAAGATGCATGAAAACAATGTGATTTTTTATCCAACTGGGTTATTCTAAATTCCTATTCCTATAGTTCATCTAGTATAATTTTGACATGATTAAATTTATTGATGATAAATTTGAGGATGTTGGCATCTAATACTCATCTTCTTCTAGTAATTAAACATTATATGTATTTCCTTATATTCTATTTTTGAGAATCTTACCTTGAATTCTAGATAATGAGATGAGGGTCCCAACAATCAAGAACATGAAAATATAAACACTTCTAAAGACATACTAAAAAAATAGACTGTGATTGGGACACACTTGGAGCATGAAATTTTCCTTAACTTGAATATTTTCGTCACTTTCCTGGCTAACATGAGATTGAAAGATGGCCTAATAGAAGTCAATCAAATTACTACACATCATGAAGATATTGTCACAACATTCAATGTGTAACTATATGGTCCTTAAAAAATCTCCGAGGTAAAAAAATACTCCCAAGATCACTTGGAAGAAGGAAGAAAGCATATCTACAAGTCTTGTAAAGTGAATGGACTCTAATTAAAATGCACACTATGGATGATACTTGAAGGAATTGAATTTATCAATGAGTTTTAAGATACCTGCATACCATCACCAGGAAGGGTTCACGGACCGCATGAACCATGAACAACTAGTATGCAGAATGACCTATGAGGCGCTGTCCCACGAAGAGATAGTAGCTGATCACAAACACCCATGAACCATATCAATGGATGAATAAATCTGCTAAAGTCCATCCACATACAGTCTAGAGAAATCATTAGTTTTTAGATGAAGAAAATTGGAAAGGTTCATCAAACCATGACACGTTAACCACAGCATCTGCAAACCCCCGATTGATCGAGTCTTCCAAGGATCATGATATCTCTTCATGGGATTGCGAACATGGTGTCGCATGAAAATTTATATTATTACCCCATTTCTCTATAAAATGAGCACATAATAAATTGAGAATGCATAGATAAAGAAACCACAATGGAGACCCCAGAGGTAAGATGTATGAATTCAAAAGGGATTCCAACTTCATTTTTGAATCATCTATGAAGCCCAAATTGAAAAACATGTTTACATAAGTATAACCAATAGTGAACCATAAATATAAGGAACATAATATTAATGGGATAACTAAAAACCTAATTAGTGGAAATCATGAAAAACATATTCCTCACAGATGAACTCCCTATGAATGATATTCCCCAAGACCCTCCTTCAATATAGTGTTCTGTATAGTGTATCATTATGTGGATTTAACCTGGTGCTGCATACTACCTCAGTATGTGGATGGAACTCAAAGCAGTGTGGATGACCACATCCAGGGCCACATACCACTATTGTGCACAGTGGTCTAGGCCCAATACTGCGTAATACGTCAGAATTTGTACGAGCCCTCTACCAATATATAACACGGACATGTGGATCTCCCCCCATCCCGAATAAGAAAACAATACGCAGAATGGGGTGTCTTCATTTATTCTTCTCTCTATATACAATCTCTCTCCTCCGTTACCATATAGTCCCCCATAGTCAATCCACAAACGAGTCCCCCGGCATTAGGCCAAAGCCTCCTATCGAGCCACTGGACCCATATGATTAGATCATCGAGAATATCAATGTGACCCTTTGAGTATATACATATATTGTAAGCTGATTCATGAAGGCTCTCCCCACAGTGGTTCAGACTCCATGGTTATAAGTATGTTTAGTCTCTCATGGTAACCTAGAGTCAAACCTTGGTACGCTGACGTGAACCTCCATGTTATGAGGATTAAGGGTGATCACTTTCTTTTCCATTTAATGATGAATGGTGATCAGTCGAAATAATCATTTTCACTTCCCCTTTTGACGAGAGTCGATATTCCTCCTCTTTCCTACAATGCAATCCAGGGAACTCCCACAAGATTAAGTCCCCAATCTTCTGAGGTAAAAACTGCAAGACCTCTAATATCATCACATGATGGAGGGTTCATTAAATTGTACTCTCTTCCACGGTCACCCCAACCTCTTCCCCCACAGGCCCTCCCTCTCCAATCAGTGGGAGAGGAGGTGTGTGGTTGGTCAGATCTCTCACATTCTCTTTTTTCACAAACTGAGTATGAATCATGTGGTATTAAAAACTTTTTATAATCCCAACGACCACACAACCAACCTTGAATGAACTACAAGAACACTTATTCTTGGTCAAACCATGATACTTAGTATTCTTCCATGAAGGCTTGAGATCAAAAGGGTTCCATTTAAAAAAGGATCACCCAATAATATCCTCTAAAATGAGATGAACTCATGCATAAGCCCCAAACCAAAACTTGAACTATGTGAACATTGATTCCTGGACAAACCAAGATATATAGGAAGCCTACATAATGGACCAATCTCAACGGGGGTTCCCATCCAAAAGGATCCACCCATCCATGTCCTCGCAACTGTGCAGCTTCCATACATAAGCCCCCTGTTACAAAAAACTACATGGGCTATGACTCCTCTCTTGAGGATAGGTAGGAAGACAATATAATGGGTCATATCCCAACATGAAGTCACCTTTCATCCCCCTGAATGATGATTAAGTATAGAGAACCTGATTTCAGGGGTTAAGTTTTAATTGCCTCAATAGCATCAAATTCATTTATTCCTATGATGATCCTACAAACCAGGGGTAGCCCATGGACACACTCTTCAGGAATTAACCAAGGACTCAGAAATATATGAGCATGACATAAATCTATATGAGAGTCCCTGAATAGGAAATAATATACCCAAAAATTGTGCATTGAGGACAACTTCACATCATTTCAACCAATGGAGTCCTTAAGAGTCATTGTCCAAATCAACATCCATTGAGCACCTGCCTTTAGAATGAAATCATAGAAATAATGGATAGAAGAGTCTTTGGGTGTCTCTTTCATCACTAATAAACCTATTGGAGACCATCTGAGGTAGTTCTATCCTAAGAGGACCGATACCATAAGCACATGACCCCATGAAATCTCTCACTAGGACCATTTGACTTTGGAACCTCCATCGTAATACATGACGGGTAAACTACCCATTCCATACGACATCAATCCAATCCTCCATTATAGGATTATGATGTAGATCAGTTTGAAACAAAGATGGTGATGTGAAGGTTTCTATAATAATGAAAACATTCTTTTCCCTTATTAGACCATTTGACATTTTTCCCAACCATGCACCTACATCGTCCTCAGAGGTGAAACAAAAATGATGAACCTAATGTGAATCATTAACCAATGCAGAATTCTGACCCCACTCAATCCCCTTCACCTCACAATAAAAAAAGGGAGTCGGAGACCAAACTGAATTGTAAAATATATATATGTTCTAGAGAATGATACTTTGATGGGGTTTTCTTATTTTTATATTTCATATATGTAACTTTATGGTTCCAATAGATAAACCTTCGATCATAATGGCATCCGGAAGACCAGTGCAGACATGTGCCTTAGAGATCCTACTGGTGGTCGGGGTCCCGATGAATAGTAAGACCATATCGCCTACCCAGAATCTTCAACACTATGTATCCAACATGATTTTCAAATAGTACCATAGAAATGGTACTCGCCCCATGGTGGAGGCCGCAAGATACGCCTCCAGTCTTTGATGGCTCGACAACCTCTTCCTCAACCGCAGCCAGCAACACAGCACAAGGCAGCCCTAGTGGTATTCTCAAATTATTTAAGGAGCCTATCCCTGAACGTGATAATTAGTACCCATTATCATAGGGAGGAAGATGATTTCGATACTAAAAACATCATATCAACTGCACAAGTGTCCTAATCATGGACCCTTCCAGAGAGCATTTCCACCGACATAGGGCGAACAAGACTCCTCATGATGGAGAAGACCTTATGCTAAGGGAACCTACTAAAGTTCATAAGACATGGGCCCCTCGGGCTTCCTTCCTAGGGAGACAAATATATAATCAATAACATGCTATCACCCCTAGTTCCTGAGGATCAAATACTCTATAAAAACATGACATCATTCAACGGTTATAAATATAACTCTACCCTTTCCTCTCAACCCCACCATAAAAATAGGGTGGCTCAATACGATCACATTCATTTTCCTTCTAGTTCTCGTTGGTCCTACTGTGTATACAGAGCGAAAAACAATAGGCAGATGTAGGTAACTAATGATGCACACAAATCCTGTCATCCAAATAGGGCGGCATCAAGCGACATGCAGGTAAAAATACCAACTGATGCATATCATGCCCATCATCCAAATAAGTCACCATCCAGCTATACGCAAGCTCAAATACACGATGACGCAAATCATTCCCCTCATCTAAATAGGAATACATCTAGCTATACCCAAGAAAAAATACTTTCTTATGAATATCAATGCCTTCATCCAAAATAGGCTGGAATCCTACTAAACATAGGAACAAATACCTACTGATTCATATCATGTCTGTCATCCAAATATAGAAGCAAGAAAATATGAGTTGAGTCAAATTACTTTTGATGCATAAAAATACCGTTAGACAAAGACAATTGAAAGTGTGCAGATGAAAATACCCAAACGTGAATATGAAGACCACCGGTCAAATATGGTGAAAACTAGAGACGAAATCAACTAGAAGACTCATTCCTCTATCAAAACATAAGAGAACTGTCAATATCTATTGGCAACCCATGGGGAACTGAAGCAGGCACAAACTCATAATCTGACATTAGAATGGGCCATCAAACCCATTCCATCCCAATATGTATCTCAACACATCCTGGAAGTGATTGATGATCAGTCATCTATTCAATACCATATACTCCAAACATGCCAAGATGTCATTGCATCAGTGGAAAATGAGAGAATCTCGGCCCACAACCCAGTTTCCTCAAACAGAATGACTCACTCTCAAAATGGGTCAGTCACTCTAGAGCACATATGAATCCCTGATCCAGTCTCGAAGGGTCTATGACAATATCATACGATACATAGACAACCGGATCAAGAACAAATACTAGTTAAAACTTGGGGACATCGGTCCAATACAGAGGCTCCTCAAGGGAAGGAATACATCCTTGGAAAAACAAAATATTCTTGTCAGCGTATCCCAGTGGCATAACAGTACCAAACAAGATAGAAACCCACAAATGAATGTCATTATTGACACCACGCAGCCCCGGTTAATGGCAATGGGGAACCCAAACATGAAATGTTCCAAATGCAACTTGAAAATGAAGAGAACATACATGAATATTCTCTGATGGAAGATGGGGTTATTAACACCCTCGAATATATATCAATAAAGGCTCAAGATGATGTTAGTACATTACCAAATTATAGAGGTTATAGAAGTTGTTATGAAGGCCCTCCCAACACATTCACAAACATCAGCTATGAAGGTCCTCCCCAGAGCACACATGGGGGCTTACTCCATTATCTAGGAATGATTATCATGAGAGCCTATCTTCATTATACATGTTAGGGTATCCCTCCCCTTTGCCTAAATATCAAAAATCAATAAGGTCCTCCCATTTCATTTATCCACTCTAATTTCCCAACCTTGGCTATATGCAGTAGATATGATTCTTCCAATAGTTGGACATTGATTCATGATGGTAGTCTTTTCCATGATGACCGTTATTGAGAAGTCCATCCCCATAATGGAATTTGTTGTGAAATCCCTCCCAATAGTCACATAATCCAACGAGAAGGTTCTCCCCTAATTGTAGTACATTCTAAAGGCCCTCTATAATATGTACGCTATTTAAATTATCCCTACATCCAGGTACCACGATTTGATAGTAATCGTTAGCATCATAGCAATAATTGAGAATGTACTCCCCTTAGTGACATCAAGTATCATGAATATCCTCCCCTCACTGTAGTCCACTGTCGAGGTCCTCCGTAGGGTATACATCATAAGGAAATTTCATGTTGTAGGGCATCAAGTTGCAATGGTATCCCCCTTAATTATGGCCCTGATTGTGGAGGTCCTCCCCAAAATCAAAATTCGAACAGGAATGTATGCATGGAATTCGCCTCAATATATGGATGCATCTTTGCTATCTAAAATAAAATGTATTTTCCTACGAAGGTGACGTGGACCATGTAAACATGTTATAAGAGATTCTTCATCTAATGGACCTAGAAGCCATGTTGTCTACAAGGAAACCACGATCCGAATGGTGAAGGAAAAACCTTTAATGGGATTTCCTCCATGAACAACACAAGTTGTGTTGCCTCATTAGTGATTCCCTGATTGGAGTTCATATTTGGGGATGGAGAGAACATGGAGCTCTACACTTCACCCAGTTTCTCGTCTAGAAAACCTCATTGGAAATGGAATATTACAATTTCATTACCAAAAGGCAGCATTCATATGAAATCCCTTCTCAGGAAAGACGGAATACTCAATAAAAACCATCTCTGAGTAATTCTCAAAAGTGTCGGGACACAAGGAATCATCCAATCGAAATGATTATGAGTTAGGCAACCGAGAACATCCACTAGGCTTCCTACATATGGAAATTCAACTAGAAAGAAGTTTTGATTTCCCCAAAATCCTGAAAATCTAATACAGTTCAAATTCCATTCTAGGATCACACCGACATGGGGATTTGTGAAATCAAAAGTGGAAATAGTAGCTACTACTGCCATAATATGGGAACATCCCCAGCTACAAGGGTGGAGGAATTTTTAACACAAAATTCCCCTGTATGTCCAAAAAAATTATGCTATTTCACATCAATGGAATAACAGGAGAAACCCTTACCTGCTGGGATGGGGGAAGTTTTTCCTCATGTGCCCACAAAACAGACATCTGTCTTCTCCCATCAAGGAAGAATAATGAGAAGATAATTCACCAGATTCTTTCCATCAAATGGTTCATACCCTCTAAGATGAAGGTTCATTATGAGGTCAGATCAGGGCTCCCTTCGAGTCAATATTTACCATGAAACCCAAAAAATACCATAGAATGAATGGAGAAAGTCCTACAAAGTATGCATAAATCTTTCGTACCATTTGACACTGGGTACACCACCCCCAATGTGGTATGCATCAGTGAGTGTGGAAAAATTCAACCTCTTGTATCTCTAAGGAAATTATATAAATGGAGAGGATTCAAGATAAGATGGTTCAATACCGGAGGCATCTCACCCCGAGCATAATGGTGTGTATACCAAGAACCAGCGAGTGGTCCTAAATTTTGGATCCACCTTTGTTAATCAAATATTACCTCCCTCATGAAACCCCAACAAGGAGATGAACAAATTGTAGGTCGTATTTGACCCACAACCTCCTCCCCATGAGAATGTTTCCATTACTCTTGACCAAAGATTCGCTATGAATGTAGAATAAATGAAAGAGCTTAGGTGAATTAATGTCAGGCTATGTGGAGGGAGCTATTTTTTCAGATGTGTTTCCCCTATGGAACATCAATAGTAATTCATGGAATTTGTTCCGTAACCATTTTTAATCAACTGGGGGAATAAAGGATACCCCCTATGGAACATAAATAGTTATTCTGGCCCCAAAAGGACATCAAGACTTCACCATGCTAGGAAGGGTGCTAGAGTACAATCAGGTGAACCCACAAAGGATACCCCCAGCTGGGTATCCACCCCCAATTATAGTAGCATAGGCATGTCCAGCTTTGGCCACGGTCAAACCCTCCCAAGATCAGGCCTGAAAGGATATGAATCAAGGTATCTTGAATAACATCAAGCATCTAACAAATTGACAACAAGCCATGGAGGGGAAGAACACTCTGTTAATATCAAAGCGCAAACCCACCCCTGATTGGGTGAGAAATGTTCTGCCACACCCAAACTTCATAAAACATGTATTCCAAGAGTGAAATGTCTCAAGAGACCCAGAACTGCATCTATAGAAATATGCGTTTTATTGTGACCCCATGACAGGAACTTTAGTGTAGCAAGAAGTAGTAAAAATCAGATGATTTGTGAGAAACCTCCAGGATTCTGCCATCGTATGGTATTCTTTCTTTGCAGATAACTCAATCATAGGCTGGGAGGACCTCTGGTGATAGTTTCTCTTCTAGTTAAGTTTGAAATTACCTTAGATAGTGGTCAGTGACCTCATAAAATTCATGCAGTGAGAGAATAAAAGAGATTCAGAATTCATTTCCAGATGGAAATTCCTAATTCATTGCCTGAACCAACTGCTCCCCCATGATGAAATTCTCGCTATGTGCATAGATAACCACCATGATGAATTGTGGACACCACTCATCCATGTGAAGTATACAAGTGGGTTTTGAGATTAATCTACTATTGAACAAATAATAGAAGAATACTTGTGGTGTACCAATATCGTGTCTTGAGTGTCCCTATCATCCCCAGTAAAAAGAGAAGGAAAAGATGATCAGCTTCTATCATGATTAAGACACCATGGAAAAACTATAGGTTCATGGCCTACATAGAATCGTGTGGGTCCCCCTAGACGCTAACATACACCCCCAACTCGATAAGATGATAAATGGGGTAATAAAAGGAATTAGATTGCAGAGTGAAGAAATAATTTATACTAATTCCGAGATGACCAGTTCCACAGAATACACATAGCCTCCATGAATTGCAACATGATCCAATAGGAAGATCCAAAGAGATCTAATGAAGTGTGTCATGATGACCACTCAAATTATTTCCCCTATCACTAAATACTGGGACACACCATCTAGGAATGATTCAACTTCAAGGATCTCATGCAAAATATGGTGGATTATGGGAACATCATGTTTGGCCTGCACCATCAAAAGTGGTGTATTTTTCAATCTCTGACCCAATATAAGAATAGGAATAAAAAAATGCCAGTAAAAAGGAACAAAAAATTGAAATTTCAGTGACCTTGAAAATAGTCAAATGAGTTCATGGAATCCTCCATTCATATTTGAAATAACTGACCATACCCCTGATAGCTCATGATTCAACACATCATTGATCCTTTTTCCAATAGTCCTTTGAGATCAAGAAGGGAAGAAACCAGGAGAAAAAAGATGGGCTTCCACCAAATCCAAAGATTATCATGACGCTTTTGGAATTCATGTTGGTAGACTTGGTACAGAAAGAACCTCCCTTCCAAATTATACAATGGGAACCGCCCCACCAAACAGTACTATCAGAAGGACACTATCTAATAGGAAACATTGTCTGATCATGAACTCGTCTTTTTGTCAATTAATGTCATTCACTTGATAGATCCCTTATATAATGAAGGCTATGAACGTGAACCCAAATTCCATATTCTCAAATGGAGAGATGGAGGAAGATTCTAAAGAGACCAAGGGTTTCCTGAAAGGAATAATCATTTTAGGAGTCAAATTCCCAACCATGTCTTAATCAAACCATTTACATTAGAGAAACTTATGTAAGGAACATTTTGCAGACATAATGAGAACTATAACGTTCCTTTTCCCCCTCTAGAGTAAATCTTAGCCCAGTTATCTTGGATATCAATTAGAGGAAGAAAAAATATCAAATTTCCCAAGGAAAATGAGCTGACCAGTTCGGCTAAACCTGGAAAGGACCACAACACCACCAAATCCTATCATTGAATACACCCCATCTACGTCCAAATATAACGCCCCTAATGTGTCTATAAAAGATAAACCCCAAACCAGGAATAAACAAACTATAGAGAAGAAATATGAAATTCTAAAGCCACTAGCTTCAGAAATATAAAATATATAAATCCTAGATGCTTTGAGTCTATCTATAGACATTAGAGAGGCACTCATCATAGCCTTACTAAGTCCCTAGGAATTTGAGGCTGATGTATCAGCAGAAAAATTCTTTCGAATAGAGTTCAATCCTGAAGAATTTCAAACTATCATCTCCTTTATATAAAATGAAGAATTCACCATCATGAAAGGGCACATCCAACCCTTATATGTGTCTAGAAAGTTAAATGGCAATCACTTATAAAATAGTTTCCTCAGCAATGGATCTGGAGTCAACCTCCGCCTACTATGAACACTTTTTTGGTTGTTCTGTGATGAGGATAGTTTAACACCCTGCCCCACAACTCTATTGGGATATGAAAGGAGTGTACAAAAGCTATTGAAAAAAATTAATCTTAAAAAATGGCTAGGAGATATCATATCTGATTCCAACTTCATTGTAGTGTGGAATGGTATGGTCTTAAATGAACTTTTAGGGAGGCTCTGGCTACATCAGCATACTACAATTCCATCATCATACCATATATGTGTCAAATATTTCACTAACGAGAAAAATGGGACATTGCACGCTAATAAATACCTAATCTAATCCCATCCGTCACATTAAATTTATTAAGGGATCTATGAATGAAAATATAATAATCCATTGGTCATCGAAATTGACTGGATCACTACCCCGAATGTATTATAAATGGCTCCGCCAACCACCTCCAACAGCTTGGGGAAGATTATGTGTTACCCATCAACCAAGTTGAATGCATGTGTTCAAGCCCAAAAATATACTCAAGTGTCTGTAAGATTTCTTTTACAACCACCATGTACAAAGACAAGGAATAATGGGACGACACTTATGTTGTTAGGAAAATCTCAAACAAAGATGCCCCTGACCCATCCTCAGGACCCAAAACAGTCCCCACCATAGTTGGTAAGGCAAAATAAGATTTATGTTCCAACATTATAGAGTTCATCACAATAATACTCTCTCCATAAGAAGAGGAAGAAGATGATAAATAGGATGTTAAAGTAGAATAAGAAGAATAATACCTCAATGATGGCCTCATGCGTTTGAAGAAGGTCTCTCCACCACAATCGATGAAGTTAGGGAGATAAACCAAGGCACTGGAAAAGACTTTCCTCCCACTCTTATTAGTGTGGATATATCTGAGAAGGAGAAATATACGTATACCTCCATCCTAAAAATTAATTGAGATGTGTTTTCTTGGAACTATTTAAAATTTCCGGGCCTCAATCCTGATGTCACCACTCATCATCTGGGTTTTCCAGATTATCACTGAGGCTATAAGCAGGAAGCAAGAAGGACCCACCCGATGCATGCTACCAAAATAGATGTTGAATTTAAAAATATGATCAAATAAAACTTCATATAGGTTATCCAATATCTGATTTGGATGGAAAACACAGTCCTTGTAAAATAGAAAAACAGACAGATTAGAATGAGCATCAACCTTAGGGACCTAAATCAGCACTGTCTGAATGATGGTTTTCAAGTCTCGATCACAAAATTTTTAACCAATCTGAGAGCCATATATGATACCCTCTATTTCATGGATGTGTATTCTAGAAACAATCATATCTGAATTACCCATAAATATGAAGAATCCACTTCTTTTAGGGCACCTCATGGGGTGTTCTTTTATATGGTGATTCCCATTGGTTTGAAAAATTATTGTGTTACATATAAGTGTGCCATGCACTGCATTCTCAAACCCTTCCTAATAATTTTAGTCAAGTTCTACGTCAATGATTTGGTGGTTAAATCATAGAAATGATCAAACCACCTGATAGATCATGAAACGATCTTTAACAAACTATGACATCATAGTTTAAAGATAAATCCTCTAATGTGTGCTTTCAGCGTTACCTCCGGGAAATTTCTCAGCTTCATTTTATGCCATCGCAGCATCAAAGTCGACCTTAAGAAGACAAAATCCATACTTAGCATGTCCCCACCTCACAACCTCAACAAGTTGAGAGGTCTCCAGGCAACCTAGCCAACATATGGTGCTTCATATCGAAACTTATGGGTAAATGTTTACCTATCACTATGTTAATGAAAAAAGGAGTTACATATTAGTAGGATAATAATATTAAGTAATCATTTGACAATCTCAAAATGTATCTCCAAATCCCACTGGTGTTGATGCCTCCAGTTCAAAGGAGACCACTCATTGTGTACGTAACCACCCTAGAACGGTCATTAGGCACCTTCCTTGCGTCAAAGAATGATGTTGTCAGAGAGAACAACCTCTATTACCTTAGACAAACAATGAATGATGCTAAGACATGATATTAAAGAATTGAAAAGAAATTCCTAGCCCTATTATTTCTAGTTCAAAAATTTAGTTATTACTTACAACACCAAAAGGTCCACCTATTCTCCCATTGAAACTGGGTCAAATATATCCCCAACCATCCTACAAGGCCACTATAATGGGAAATAATCCTACAAAAGTTTGACAAGCATTACGTGCCCAAGAAAGACATCAAAATCCATGCATTATCTGACTTCCTATAAGAGAACCCCTTACAAGAAACAACCCCAATGGATTCCCAAATTCTGGATCAAGAGTGTTTTTCATCCAAGAGGACCCCTAGGAATGTGGAATGTACTTCGATGGGGCTTCCAGAGACTAGTAGGAAAAAGGTTGGAGGATCCCAAGCTCAACAAAGTGGGGCTTGGAGTTATAATCATATCCCTTGAAATTTTCTTCTTGCCTTAATCCTTCTTGAAGTCGAAGGGATGTTCAAATAATGATATAGAATAATATTCCCTCATTGTAGGCATAAAGCTGGTACTTCTTGATAGAGCCAAACACCTGAAGATAATAGGTGATATAGTGAAAGTCATCAAGCTTTTCAAGGGTGACTATACCATTAAGAAATAATTATTGGCCCCATAATGAATGAAGTCTGAGGACTAATGAAACAATTCCGACTAGAACCAATGCGGACATATGACCTTTCATCACAGAATGCTCAAGTCGATGCATTGGATAATGTATCCATAGCTCTGGAAGATCCAGAATGAGATGAAAATATTATTATCATTGCTGATCATTGGATGGTATTGCCATTTATTCAGAATAATACTGATGAAATCGATGAGATTAGCCCAATTTATTAGCCTTATGCTCACACAACTTGATGGATGATTCCCATTGAAAATTACATCCAGAGGGGGGAACTCCCACCAAATAGGGATGGAAGGGAAGATATCAAGAGATGACCAGTCAACATTTTCTTGTACAATGGGGTAATCCATGAAAAGGTTCTCTACAAATTAGGCATTGACAAAGTACATTTTAGGTTCATTGATGGGGAATAGACTACTACCATCATGAAAGAAGTGCACACTAGATCATGTGGAGTGCACCAATCATCTACCAAGATCTTTGATAAAATTTTAAATCTCGGATATTATTGGCTCACTATGATATTGGATTGTACCATATTTTCCACGAATTACCATTCCTTCCATGGTCATGCCAATTTTATTCACCATCCCCTAGAGCTACTTCACACACATATATACTCTTGGCCATATTCTTCCTAGGGGATAGATTTTGTGGGTCCATATCCCCCTTCCATAACCATTAAATTCATGTTCATACTCACAAACAACCGTCTTCTTTTCTAAATGGGTCAAATTATTACCCCTTAAAGAAGTCGGGGAGAAAATCATTGTTAGCTTTGCGAAGGCCATCATCATTACAGATTTGGTTCCCATCACACAATACTGATGGGAAGTGACCCCAACATCTGTAATGGATAGTTAGAAAAGTTATACCTTGATTAGTGAATCAAATCTTACCGTTGATATAACAACCCTATTCATTATTACACCTAAAACATGATTTACTACATAATCTTTCACTTCATAAAACTATGATGATCAGGAGGTCTAGTGTATGGGGAAATTAGGAAAATTAAATAAAAACATAGAACATTAAACACACCATCTTTATTTAAAACACCTTTTACATTACCACATCATTCCATCATAATTATCAATGTATGGGATAACCTAAGTGAATTCATAAGAAATGTGTATGATATATAGAGCAGTAAGGGAGTAAAGAAGAAATAATGTTAATAAGACCATACATTTGAGGCGATAGTTATATCATTTTAGCATAAGTTAAAAATCAACATTAAGTCATGATATAGAATGATTATAAGAACATGGAAATGTGTTAATAACATTTAACATGATATTAGCATGAGACAAGGCTCATTGCACATAGAGCATTATTAAAACTTAATTGTAGTTGAATTGGCACGAGTAAACCCTCATTTAACTTGAGTTATCCTGATACTAATGCTTATCCAATGCATTAGAGTGCTATCTGGGTTCACTCATCTTAATCATTTCATTTCATTCATAAGTATGCCACATGGATTATACGACATGGAATCATCCAACATCGTCAATTATTCCAAGATAAAGTAATTTTTAATACATAAATGAAACTCTATAATCAATACGTAAAAGTTCATAAAGGTGAATACCCTTGTTAAAAAAATGGGCATGGTATTCACTACACTATGTCTTTGGCCAGGAAAATTGTGATGCAATTTTGGCAGCATAACAGCATGACAAAAGAATTCATAAAAAATGCTTGATTGGAGAGAAAGGTGTATGTAAAAATATTAACATGAAATGGGTAGTAAGGGGGTCATATAGATACATTTCACAACATATATAATGAAATTTAGGTGCATAATTTAAAATAATTTGTTGACTGTAAATTAGAAGAGAGAAATCCCATACAGAATTTCGTTATGGTAACTGGTTTACATGGGAGACATTAATGAAAGGGAAAAGAGTATATCAACATTAAAAAATATTTATGTAATTATAGGGGAAGTTCTTAATCATACCCCAATATTTTTAGTTAAAAATAACATGGTATAACAACATAAAGAAACATGGAAAAAAATGAGAGAGGAAGATATCCCTTACTTGGAAGTGTGATAACAAATGATTAGCAGAGGCTTGAGAGAGGCTTCTTGGGATCTTGGGACACTGTGAGAGGATTACATAAAAAGGATGGAAGTATGGGGATGTTCTCTAAGGGTTTTGAGTTAAGATAAGTGGGAGAGTAGGGGGTTTTATATAGTAAAATAGATGGAATTATTTATTATTTTGGTTATGGATACCACACAATAAACTAATCAAAACCACAATCCAACCCATTGTTTTTTCCTTTGATTTTTCCAAAAGGGGAGTGTAAAACATTAATTTACAATTTCAATGTCCTAAATACTTTAAATATTAGCCCTTATAATGTGGAGGTGTGTCACACACTCAATGAAATCATTTTAAAATTTTAAAATGTCTTATAAGTCTAGGATGGTCTACTAAGGATTTGTATAATAAATAAAAAATCTAAAATAATATTTTTTCTAAAATAAAAAACATATATTGGCCCGAATATCCTTTGATATTATTTTATTATATCACTATTTGTCCATTATGATATCATGAAACACAATATATATTTAAACGATATTTAATTTTTACCCCAAAATATGACTATCTTAGAATATTATGATAAAATAACTGCTTGATAATTTTTACAACCTGAATCTAAAAATGATATATATTTTATCAAATTTTTTTTTCTAAATATGTGAATTTTTACTTTCAAAATAAGAACCGATATTTGTAAAAACATCGTGTGTTTTGACAAAAACATCTTTCAAAAAATAATAATAATTACAATTATATTCATAAAAATTATATAATCATTTATATTTAATAAAAAATAATTTAGTAATAATAATTAATTAAAATATTATTTTATTCAAAAAATCCATTAATTCATAAAAATATATTTCTTAATTTAATAGTAACTAAAAAACTATTTGGTCTTCAAAAATTATTTAAAAAGTAACAATAATAATATAAATGTATATTATTTATTCTATTAAAAAAATAATGCACATAATAATAGGGTTAGGGTCTTGTTACATAACCACTTATAACACCAGCATAAGACCTAAGGGTAAGGTGTGTGATGGTGATAGACTCTTGGGGTGGCTTGGATAACATCACTCATGTGGTAATCTCTATTAACTTTCACATCTCTCCTAGGGGGTTCTGTTTAATCTTAACTTGATGAATCTCAACTTGGGATTGATCAAGAGAAAATCCCAGTGATGCCACATCCTTTCCGAGCTCCGACAAATGGGCTTCGTATGCCGAAATTATACTTGATGAGGTCATCGCTTCCTTTGTCTGAATAAACTGGATATGTTAAAAACATATAATTATACTAATCATGTGGTCACTATTCAATGTCAATATTAGCAATAATAACAATTTGTAACAGTATCTTAATATCCAAAAACATTAAACCAAGGAAGTGATTACGTCTTATATAAATATTTTACTTAATTAGACATTTAATTATATAAAGAGTAATTTTCATTAATAAATTTTTGGGTCATTACAATCACCCCCATAGAAAATTTCACCCCTGAAATTTAATTTTACATAATATGTTGAAAATTGGTGAGGGTACTTCTCCTTCATCTCTTAAATGAGTTCTTCGGTCTTTCTTATTAGAATTTGCATTATGTAGAAAGGGTTCATGTGTCGCCATGTTACCACAGTATATTTTCAAAATAATCTACTTCCATTTCCCAAAAACACCTTAGTTATCATGGTTTATATCAATGGAAGCATTGAAAAGTCATTAAAAAAAGAATTTTTTAAATATAATTTTAAAATATATTCTTGAACATTTTTTTCATAAAAAATACATACTAATGCATCTTCAAATATTTTAAAATTCGGTTTTGGTAAATCGGTTTTGGTAATTTAAAAAATACAAAAAATCAATAATTTAATACATATAGACTACTCAGATGTATCCCTCTTTAGAAACATTTAGAAAATCATTTATTGCTTCATAATTTACAAATAAAGGTAAGAATTTGAAAAGACATAGATAGTAAATCCCATTCATAGAATGGTAATAAATTTGAGAGAACAAGATTCTCCAATAGACGGTGACTATTCCTTGAAATAATCATGCAATTCTAGAAGTATTGTATGCCTCATAAAGTTGTAATCATGTAACTTTGATATTTGAAAATGATTCAGTGTCAAATGAGCTTCACATCAATATAGTCACTCCAAGTAGTTCATTCGGAAGTGTGAGAAGTGTTGTTTGTGATCCTTTTCCTTCCATGTTTTAAATAAGAATAAGAAAAAAATTAGGGGGTTTTAATACTTTGCTAATAATAAGGTAAAGAAATAAAACATTGGACGTAGATGGATAAACATGTATTGAATATCCTAACTTATGATACCCTAGGTTTTAAAATAGGTTATCCATGATCTATTTCACAACATATATTCTTATGGGATTTTTTTGTTCCCTTAATAATGGTACATAATAATATTAATAATTTACCGAAGCATATCCCCTTGGAGTGTCATAACAAATAGTGCAGGAAGGCCCATTGTTGTGCACCCGTTCCTATTCGAGTTTAGCTGGAATATGTGTTTTCAGGTTTTTCCCCAATATAAATCTGTGCTAGAGCCACCTCTACCTGCTTATATCTAGATAGGTATGTATTTTCTTGATAAAACACTTACTCAATACTCACAAAAAATTATGTATTTTTTTATTATACATGGTCTTATACCTAATACTTTCACTAGGGTTTTCTAATTCTAATCCCAAAAATAGAAAAACCTATCCTCTAATACCAACTATAACAACACTACTCTTTAATACACACTTAAACATGATTTATTACAAAAAATATCACTTATTATAACTCTGAGGATATAGAGGTATACTATATTTGTATATTAGGAAAATTAAATAACAACATAAAACATAAAATAGAACATCTTTATTAAAAACGTCTTTTACGTGACCACAAGATTTCTTCGTACTTAGCACGACATGGGATAACCAGAGGAAATTCCTAAGAAAAATGTGAGCTATGAAAAACATTAAGGGAGTAAAGAAGGAATAAAATGAAAAATACAATACATGTTAGGCAACAAGCATATCAATGTGGCATAATAGAAACATTTACATAAAGGCATGATATAGCACGATTATCATAACATGGAAATGTGGAAAAAAACATATAACATTATATTATCATTATCCAAGGCTCATTACACATTGAGCATGAGTAAAACCACATTTCCCTTTAATGAACATGTGTAAATGCTCCATTAACCTGACGTATCATGATAATAATCATTACCCAATACAATGGAGCACTATCAGGGCACACCCTCTTTAATCATTTCATTTCATGCATAAGTGTCTCACATGGATTATACAGCTTTGAATCATTCAACATCATCTGTTATTCCACTATAAATTAATGTGGAATACATACATGAGACCTTATAGTTAATAATAAAATGTTAAAAATGTTGAATACCCTTGATAGTTAAAAGGGAAATGTAATCACAACACAATGACTTTTTCTTGGAAAATCAAAGTGAAATTTCATTAGCATAACGGTGGGAATTAAGAATACATTAAATTGGTTGATGAGAGAAAAAGGTGTATATCATAAAATTTACATGTAATAGACATTAATGGCCTAATATAGATACATTTACCAATATATATAATTGAATTTAGGTGCATAATGTAAAATAATTACATGATTGTAAATGAGGAGAGAGAAATATCATACAAAATTTAAGCATGGTAACACGTGTACATGGGAAGAATTAATGAGAAATAAAGGGTTATATAATCATTCATACATAATAAGGTATGTATTGGGTTGTAGTTAAATTATACCACAATAGTTTTAATTGAAAAGACAAGGGTATAGTAGCATAATGAAATTAAGACAAAAATGAGAGAGGAAGAAATCTCAAACTTGGACGTGTGATACCCAAGGCTTGGGAGAGGTTTCTTGAGAGATTGGGGCACCTTTGGAGGATTATAGTAAGAGTATAGAAGAGTAGGGACGTTCTACATGGGTTTTGAGTGAATATAAGTGGGGGCTTTGGTAGGTTTATATTGGAAAAGAGAGGAAATTATTAATTATTTATGTTTTGGATACCTCACATAAAACAAATCAGAACCACAAACCAACCCATGGTTTTTGCTGAAAATGATTTCCATATAGGATTGGAAAATAATATTTTATAAGGAAAATTTCCTAACATCTTTAAATATTAGGCTTTCTTATGTGGTGGTGAGTCACACTCTCAAAGATATCATTTTAAAATGTTAAAATGTTTTATAATTCATGGAGGGCCCACTAATTCTTTGTAAAATAAATCAAAAATATCTAAAATCACATTTTTAAAAGGTAAAACAAAAATTGTCTGAAAACAAATTTTATAATATTTTATTATATCACTATTGGGTCATTAGGATGTCATTAAAAACATTATATATTTAAATGTTATTTAATTTTTATCCAAAAATAAGAATTTCCCAAAAAATTATGATAAATCACCGTTAGATCATTTCATCACCCTGAATCCTAAAATGAAATTGATTTTATCTAAATAATTTTCAATATATGTGAATTTTTACTTTTAAAATAAAAACCGAAATTTATCGAAATTTCATGGGGTTTGACAAAAAATAGCTTTCAAACAATAATAAAAACTACAGCTGAATTAATAAAAATTATGTGATCATTTATATATATTAAAAATTAAATTTGTAATAATATTATGTTAATATATTATTGAATTCAAAAAAACCATTAATTTATAAAAATAGATTTCCTACATGAATATTAACTAAAAATACAATTTGTGCTTTAAAACTGTTTACAAAGTAACAATAATAAATGAATGTATTTTTGTTATTCTATAAAAAAATAATGCAAATAATCATTATTCTAGGTTATTGATACAAAACCCATTATAACACTTGTAAAAGAAAAATGGGTATGGTGTTCTATAGTGAAAGACTCTTGGGGTGGCCTGGAAAACATTGGTCGAGTGGTATATCTATTAACTTTCACTTCTCATGTAGGAAGTTATATTCAAGATTAAGGTGTTGAAGCTCTCTTGGGATTGGTCAAGAGAAAATAATAGTGACACCACCTCCTTTATGATCTCCAACAAGTGTTCTTCGTATGGGGAAATTCAATTGGATGAGGTCATCTCTTCCTTTGTTTGAGTAAACTGGATTTGTTAACACCCTATATTTTTACTAATCACATGGTCACTGTTCAATGGCTATATTAGCAACATTAACAATTCATAATGGTATTTTAAAATCCAAAACCATAAAACCAAATAATTTTATGTGTCTTATGTAACCATTTTAGAGAATAAGACATTTAATTAGATGAAGATAAATTTTCATTAATAAAAGATTGGGTCATGATAGTTGAACTCGCTAACATGCGGCGACCAACGGCCAGATAGAGGCTTTTAATAGGTCTCTGTCTAACATACGCCAAAATATTTTAGAAAAGGATAAGAAATATTGTAAATAAAAGATCCTTCATAATTTATGGTCTTACTGAACCATGACCTACCCTACCACCCAGGAAACCTCATACTCACTAGTATATGGGGAAGATGCTATTTTGCCAAACAAAATTAAAGTGTCATCAGTTCGTGAGTAAATTTTTGATCAACATTCCATATATGAGAAACCCAAAGATGGTTTGATGAGTTGGACCAGCTAAATGTGAAAATTTTGCACAATTTTTATCATCTGGGAGTCTACCAAAATCAGATTTCAGAAGCCTTCAACAAAAAGGTCTACTTTCAACATTTCATTGAAGGAGAGATAGTGTGGGTCCTCAAAACCCCAAAGACACTTAAGAAGAATCCCCCAAATCGTAAAACAAAGATTGAGGGACCATATTTCATGTATTTGGTATATTTCATTAGATCACTATACTTGAAATAAAAGGATGGGTAGCTCATCATGGCTCCCAAAAATTCAACGTTTCTGAAGAAGTAATTCAAATAATGACAAAACCCATTTTTGCTCCAAAATATATGACACTAAACTATGAGTTATAATCCTGACCACATGATGTTAAATTGTATGGTATTTGTCCCTACAACAAGATGTTAAACCGCATAGCATTAATCATCCTTATAATGTGATGATAAACCACATGACTCTTCAGAGAAATATATACATCATGATTCCAATTAATTAGTGGGATATGTAAAGACACCTTGATCATTAATCTCCCCCCACCGCCAAAAAAAATTCATCTATAATATCCTTTATCTCCACATATTTACGAGGGAAACCCTTGTCACTCCTTTTTTATCACATCGTGCAGAACTCACATGAACTTAGGATTGGTGGTAAGGATTATGTATCCTAAACAAACTTTAGAGAAATATGGTAGACATGACATCCTTAGACGATGAAACAAAAATGACTCTACTCCAATATCTGAGACAAGTCTGTAGAGGGAATGTTCAGAACTATGTACAACTTGATTCCTACCCTTGCTTGATTTGTAGTGATCCCTAGGTTTGGTATCCTGGTCAAGACACCAACAAACAAATTCCCTATCACGTCCCTCATAATGGATCAAAACATTGTAGGGAATATTCATAACTATGTAAATCATGATTCCTTCCCTTTCAGGAGACATAGTCACACTAGGATCGAGCATCTAGCCCAGCAACTATTTCAAAAAAATTCCCCTTCATCTAGGAAAAGGTCATACTTGTATAGGGATTCCATGAAATGTCCTAATTTCATGACAACGAAATATGAGGTTGCTCAAGAGTTGTGTATGTCCTGATTTTTAATATTAATAGATCTTGTACATTCCCCCACTCATAATAAGTGAAAATATCATGCTTCCCCCCATACATATGATTCATATCTATGTGGAATCTTTCGTAGTTCACAACTAATTAGGGTCTGAATATTTTTTACATTACCAGACACATATTTCCTTTTTTTCAATCTCTATACTCCGAGAAAGCATGGGTCCCCATAAAAATTCATGGCCATCGAAGACGGAAGGCCAGTGTCCCGCGAAAACCTTTATATGACTTTCACATCATGCCCGGATGGCTCTTCATATGTCGCCAACAAAACTATCATCAATAAATGGAAAATTCATCCTCTCGAGACTCTAATCCTACCTCGGTATGACCATTATCATTCATGTCCCTTGCCATTCCTCCTTATCCATGATTTCCTTGGGGACTATGGTTTATACATTCAATCATCACTCATGTCTATGAAATTCTAGATTATCCCAACCATGATGAACACAATGATATTAACCATATTTGTGATGGAATAATATTTTAATTGCATGACTCTAAACTACAAAACATAGTGTCCTCAATGCACAATGCAAAAATTCATGGTCCGAATCATTCTTGTTATATGACGTTAAACTACATAGAATTGGTTTAAACCGAAAGTGCACCATGATGTTAATTTACATATTCTTAAGTGGTGATCCGAATTCTTCATAATCCCTTGTTTATCACACTGAGCATAGCTCACATGAGCTTTGGGATATCAGTAAGAGACCCTCCATGAAATCAAGGAAAATCTGTCTAGGAATTTGGTTCTAGCAACAGGACCCTAAAAGGAATTTCACAATTTCTATGCCCATAAGAAACCCCATGTCCTGGTCGTATGACATTAAACTACTAGGTACAACAAAGTTGGTATGAGTGCCTCACCTAGTATATGAGTCAGATCTATGTCGGGGAAACCTCATTCTATGAGTGAATTGCAACCCAACTGTCTCTTATGTACCTGAATACATTCATGAAATACCTCAAACACTATGATTTGAGTAATCCTGAATCACCATAATCTTCCATGGCCATTGGCGATGGAAGGCCAGTGTCTTGTGGACACAATTGTTTGAAAATTCACATCATGCCCCGGTGGCTCGATATATGTTTCCTAAAAAAAGGCCTCCAATCAATGGAAAATTTTTCCCCAACTGATTCCCCTCCTATATCAGTACATCAAATTGCTTCCAAGACTCCTAACATTCCCCCTGATTCAAGGGCCCTCAATGTCATGGTTTACATTCTCCTTCCTACCCACGTCCTGTATATTTCAGAAGATGCTTTCACAATTCACCTTTGGTCTCTCTTGAGGCTACTAAAAAAATATACCCCGTTAATATCTTTAAATTTGATTTGCATATAAGAGAAAAAAGTCCCCCAATTTTTTACGGGTTTCCTAGAGAAGTTATTCTAAAAAAATTCCATTTTCATGCACAGACGCACCCCTTTTAAAAGATCATATACTATGTTAAGAGTGGTCCCAATATCCATTATCCTTCATTTCTATAGGACATAGAATGCCAGTTCTCAACAAAAACATTTGTTTGAATATGCACATCATGCCCCAATAGATCTGTATATAGAACCTAAAAAATTTCCATCAATTAAAGGATAATTCATATTTTGGAAAGTCCATTCCAATTTATGTATGCCCATATGAGATGAATTCCCCCTCTCACCACCAGATTTGGAAACCCCCTTTGAATAAAATCTTACAAATCCACCCCTTTTCAAATTCCTATACATGAACAAGATTTATAATTGAACGGACCATTCACCGGCACCCCCTTACGCAAGTAAAAATCATGTGTGTGTAGTTTCTCACTCAAAGCTGATACAAATGTCTCAAATATTGTCTGATAGCATAACTTAGACAGGCCACCCACCATGGCTCCCAAAATCAAAAAAAATTCAAAGTGCTGTAAATCCTCTTAGGCCATTGAAGATGGAAGGACAATGTACTGTTCACACCCTTGTTTGACTATGCACATCTTTCTCTAGTGGATCTACATTTAGAGACAACAAAATAGTTGTCAATCAAAGGAAACATCATCCTCATGAGAGTCATCTCTTACCTCTATACAACTAAATTTTTTCTAGAGCCCCATAAATATAAAAAACTCAAACATTTATTGCCATGAAAAGTCTTTCTTTAATCTATGAATGATATTAAGACATTATTAGGTGATGAATCCCAAATTTGGGCCCTTTCCCCATCATGTCTGGTCAAATATGATCAACCTAAAATATCTATAATAAGATTGATTGGCAGGACTATGAACTGCTGATGAAAAAGATTCCATTATCACCAGAGTAAAAATCCGCAAAGGGGACCTCTTGATAAAAGACAATTATTAGTTCCTTAAACATATAAAAAGTGTGGTTTATAGATGAAAATGTTGAGCTATCAAAAAATATGTAAAGATTTTAGGCCAAAAATCCACAAAGGGACGCCAAATAAAACATCATGTTATACACATTAAACATGAGTAAAACATTCTTACGAAAAAATGAGGGTGATAATGAAATAGACATAGAGGTTTGTGAGATATCCCATGAAACTTCAGAAATAGTCAAACTAAGCTATCTAATTCTCATGGCTCATGCATAAATTAGAGCCCGAATAGATTATTTCACTTTAATAATTTTTAATCACAGATAAAAATTAATACCTGGTCGAAGTGATTTTTATATTATTTATTGTTATCTATTGACATAATAGGAAAAAGAAAAGAATATGCATTTGAAGAAAAAAATATTCATCATGTTCAAAAAAATGTGGAGGAACATCCCTAGTTTAGAGACTCTCTATAATATCGAAGGAAAATGAGTACACATCATTATTTGGGAAGATAGATACAATAAGGCTCAGCTCACCCTTTCCAAAAAAATGGAAAGTGACTATCTCAGATCGTAAAGAGGTTTTACTAAATATTCTATCTCATCCACTTCATCCATGAACATTGGGCACACACATTCCATAATGTCTTTAAGGACCCACTCTTTCTTCTTGATATCATTTTAATTGAAATAGTAAGAGGCCAATTGATCCTTCAACCATTCTATGTAGTCCTGACACTCCTACAACTCTTCCTTTTGGGTGATCACCAAATCATGATACTATTATTCTTCATCCATTAGGTGATCTATTTCTTCTAAAACATCTCAAGAGTTCATAAATTAAAGATGTGAATAATTTAACTTGGAATGTTTATCCTCATAAGAAGTGAGGTCCTCTCAGGGAATGAAGATCTACTAGATTAGGATATCAAAGTGCCAATAATAAACTCCACTATAACCCAACTTAGTGAATGACTAACAAAATTTTTGAGTCTCATTAGTAAAGCTACCCATAGTTGTTTTTATGGCAAGGGAACACAAATGATTCCATGCCGGTTCTCACACTACCTGGTGGCTCCTTGTGGCACAATTACCATTATCCTCCCACACATCCATGGGTCTATAGGCAAGATGTTCCTTTACCATAGTTGGAAGGGTCCTATTATAGGTTACCCAGGATGGGGGGCTTTCCCTAAGCTCAGATAGTTCGACCGTTGGAGACGGACAAGGAGGTCATGCCACAACTTCCGAGGTATCCCATGACACTCTACTAGGGCAAGCTACATTAGGGTCATGCGAAGTACCCACAAGAGATGAGGAGTCCAAATAAATCCCCACTGAGATAGGTCACATCGATGAAGCCCCTTCTAGACACACCATACAGTGGATCTAACATCTCTTCACCATATGGGAGAGAATAGATGTTGTTTCCATCATGACAACTATTGGGACCGTAATAGAAGATGTATCCATCACACTCATCATAGGAGAAGGAATATATGGAATGGTTTTTGGGGTCATGATTGGGTGGAGGATTGTGGGGGGATTATGGAACCACCAAACTGGTCTTCATCACACCCTATCAGGGTAATAGTCCATCCATAGTGGGGAATATTGTAGTGAAATAAAAGCTAATATCATCTTATTGAGGATGATAACCTCTATATAAGAAACTAACCGTATCATCATAAGCCATAACTGAAAAATAATTATGGGATGAGATTCTCCACTTAACTAAACAGAAGGAAGAAGCACAGTTTATGGAAGGAACCCATATTTCCTGGAAAACTGGTAAGGGGGTAATAGATCACAAATGGCCACATGATCTATGAGAGATTTGAGAATTCCATCAAAAAGTGAGATAATGATAGATAATTACTATAAAGAACCTCCCATGTCACATATTAATGACCAATGAGTGGTAGGATGTGGTGAAAATGAGAAGCAAGAAGCATCATTTAGCAGCCTGACTGGATCACTAATGATTGAATTCCTTGGATGAACAATGAAAATTTCAAGAAGGAAAGTTTGAAAGGCAGAAGACAGAACCCTCGTAGTGTATCAATATTCATAGCAAAAGAAGTGTTATATCATCCACCCATAAAAGAATTAAAATGTTCTGTTGGTATGGTGTGTATGTTTAGCTTATTTTATCTATCCAAATTGCTTATAATTTTGGGAGAGAGTAAGAGTGACCTGGTTAATTGGTTGAACCTCTTTTAGCATAGCCACCATCATCAATGTGTAGACCTATACCCCGATATATACATCACAGGATAGGAAGATCCAAACACTAAAAACACATCAAAGAAACATTCTAATCTAAACATAGGTGGAATATAAAGTTGATGTTCATATGCCTAGTTGAAATATCATACTGATTTGATGGTAGCGTAATATAACCCTAGAATCTATCGAGACTGGCATTATGGATGAGTTCAATTGTGGATACATCTCAATCTAGGCCCATTAACATAATGAAATTAACCTATCCACACCTTCTCTTGGATAAGAGACTGATCTTGGAAGGGATGATCAAGTAATCACTCTGCCATAACCAGTAGGCTTCTTGTGAAAGGGAACAGATGGTTGGTATTATCCCAAGATGTGGCTACTGAGAGAAACTCGACAAGTATCTCTCCAAGGATGGGGAGTCATCCAGGATGGTGGATATCCTATTAGATGATTCCCACCTCCCTATAAGACAAATAGAAGGTGCTGGTGCTTGAACACTAGTGGATCAGCATCTCAGGAAGGACTTCACCTGGGGAGAAGGCTACAAACTATGAAATCCAGGCTGCCAGATATAAGTTCACTGCCTCCAATTGGTTAGGGGACTCTAAACCAGATTGACGTAACCAAAATGACTAGTCCCATTCATCAGAGGAGAATCTATGGGCTCATAGGTCCCATATAGTGCTCCACTCAACATTAGGGTTTACTCATTAAGTGTTGACAATAGATGGGTAATCTCGGATGACAAGTCTTGAGTTAGTGTTGTAAGACCTGTGATCACCCTGAGTCCATACCGCGCCTTCTAATATTAACACATTTTCTAGAAACAAAATAGATGTGACTTATCCATTTAGGGGAATATTGGACCGATCATACCCTTACGGTTCTTATAGAATAATTAATGGAGTATTAGGGTCATCTTATGGAAGAGGAACATTATCATGAAGACCAAATCCATAATGTGGTAACTGCATGGACAACGGGTATTTGAGGAGCAATGGAGTGTGGTAATATTTTAAGAATTTTTCATAAAGAATAATGTAATATTTAATATGGTCCTCACTACACCCCACCATTTTTTCCCTTGTGTTCATTGATTTCCTCAAAACTATTGAAAGATCCATTGCAACCGACATAGAAAGATCCAAATGCCAACAAAATATTTTTCCAATAAGAAAATAGTCGGATAAAGACCAAAAGAAGTTTCTAAAGGGAATAAAAACTTATTCACATGTGAATATGCATACTTTTCCTATCAACATTACTATATAGCCATTTCCCACATACTGCAAGATACACCGAAGCAATACCAGAGTGCTACCTATTACATAGAGATAGTCCAATATACGGTTTTGGTATGCGGAATCATTATACTGTGGACAACCACAATACATGATTGTCCCATAAGGCACTACCATGTGGAGCATTGTCCAGCAAAAGGATGGGTTTATTTAAGGATGATATCGCGAACAAAGGCCTTTCCATGTCCAGATTCATAGTTCTGGCTTAAACGATTATGTTCATATTTTATAGGCTTAAATTTAAATCCACCGGTTCAAGATCGGTGTGTGGGACATGCAAACTATGTAGTGTTCTCTAACACTGAGGACCAAATTTATGTTTCAAATTGTATAATGAAGTTCACAAAACGGAAAATCCGGTTTTTAGGCTGACGAAATGGTGAAAAATTCATTTTTCTGCACAAACCAAGTAGTTATTGAAAATTAATTTCACAAAAGAGTCAGTACGTGAAGGCAGAGAAAGCCGAGGGAGAGTCAAGAGCAATTCTTGCTCTAGGAAATGGTAAAATAAAAATGACATCGACCTCTATATATAGGTTTGGTACCCTCCTACATTACCTATCTATTATACAATGAATCACTTCATTTTAGGATACTTCTATATCGGAAAATTCTACTCTTCATTCCGAACAGACCCTATTCTAATGGGGATCGTTTGTATGGTTTTGAAAAATTCTCCACTGGATGAAAATGCTCTTACAGTCACTTTTCAGAAGGAAGAAATAATTTTGATAAGTCTAATAAAGTGAATAGACTCAAATTTACTTGGAAAATTTAGAAGAAACATGAATGAATTGGATTTCTCAAATATTTTTATGTGACTGGAATACCATCACTGGGAAGGGTTCACAGACCGCACAAACTAAAAACCACCAGTACACAAAACGACACGCGAGGAGATGGCCCATGGAGCAATGGTCAACAAACCTAGGCCCCCCAAAAACCACATTTCTAGATTAATATGTCATGATAAATCCATCTACATATCATATCATGAACTTGGTAGTTTGTGGACGAAGAAAATTGCCATGGTTCGGCGAACCATGACTTGAAAACCCCAGCTTCTACAAATCTGGTTACCTGATTATTCTGCGGATCAATACAACCCTTTTTTGGATTAAAAAAATGGTGATTCATGACCATATATATGATTTTCCAATTTCTCTACAAATGGATCACAGAAGTAATTGAGAATGTAGAGACAAGGAATGCATTGAAGAGACCTTATAGGTTGGAAGTTAGAATTCATTGAGGATATCGGCTTTAGTCTTGATTCATCACCAACACCCATATTTCGAACCAAATTTCTACTGGTATAACTAGACACATACCATAAAATGATGTAACATAATAATAATGCGAGAACCAAGAACCTAATTGGTGAAATCACGATCAACATATTGCTCTCAAATGAATTCCCTGCGAATGATAGTCCCCAGGACCCTCCTTCGATATAGTGATCTGCATAGTGTATCACTATTCACATTTAACCTGGTGTCTTGTACTGACTTAGTATGCAAATGGAAGCTAAATCAGCATGGAGGACTGCATCTACGACAACGTACCACTGTGGTACACAGTGGTCCATAAACAAGCCTACATACTTCATCAGTGTGCAGATGACCCCTCTATCCTCATACCACTATGGAATGCGGATCTCCCCCATCTGACATAAGAAAACAGCAAGTGGAATGGGGAGTCCTTAGATGTTCTTCCCTCCAGATCTAATCTCACCCCTTCATTACCATTAAATCCTCTGTTGCCCCTCCACAAAAAGGTCCCTCAGCATCATGCCAAAGCATCCTCCAAAACCTCCAGATCTGTTTGATCATATCATCACGAGCATAAGTGTGCCCCTTAGAGTCTACATACCCATCGTAAGTGGAGTCATGAAGGATATAGAGACAATTTTTTGAACACCAAGAATGTATATATGTCTACATTTCCATGGTAACCTGATTTCCAACCGTGGGACATGGATGTGAACCTCCCCATTCAAGGGATTAAGGGTGGTCACATTCTTTTCCATTCAATGTGGAATGGTGATCAGTCGATAGAATCATGTTCACTTCTCTTTTTCATGATATTATACATTCTTCCACTTTCCAAGAACGTGTTTTGGGGCACTCCCCTAGATTATGTGCCCAATGATCTAGGGTCCATCCACATGACCTCCAATGTCATCTCATGTTAAAGGGTTCATTATCGCATGCCCTTTTCCATATTTTCCCTGACCTCTTTCACCATAGGCCTGCCAACTCCCATCAGCGGAAGATGTAACACCCCATGATTTCAAATTACGTTATTTATTCAATGTAATTCAACAGCTTTCACTACATGCAACACCGAGTTCAAGCACACCACAACATACCAAACTAGTTGTTCAAAAGCAATTATGAATAGAATTAACTAAATTTTAATCTTTATATAATCCTTATAATTTTATAATCCATATTATGTGTTTCTTAGACATAATGTAGGAACAAATACATTTTTTCAGATATAATATTTATTTTCAAAAAATGAAATTTTACTACCTTTTAATGGAGAACCATTTTTAAATATAATATTTGAAACATTTAAATATTCAATTTGACAAACTGAAATTCTTATTTATAATTGGGACATAAGAATTTAGGTTCAATAAATTTTTGGTGTTTTTCTGATTACATTCATATTTGGGTGAATAGTAAAAAATACTATATTTTTACTAAAAAAGATTTTTTAATCAAAATAATTTATTGTGTTGAATTATAAAATTTAATGTATTACAAGTATAATTAGATTATATTTTTACCCTTTAATCTAATGTTTCTCATTGGAATTATGTTAACATTAAATTATACATAAACAAGTGTCAATCTTCTGATAGTTATGATTTCTTAAAAACATGCTATTTGTTTGGATAATGAGAATTAATTTTAAAATAAAACATCTATCTTTTGAGTTTGGAAAAATATAAATCATCTTTAGATTTGGAATATCAAAATTATCCTAGGGTGATGTTTTGTTATTATTTTAACAACATTAAATTTTTTATGAATAGTGAAAAAACACAGAGTTATCGTTTAAAACCGAATTTTTATTTAAATAATTATTTATTTTATTTAAATTATTTTTATGTCAAAATAGATAAATAATACCTATATAATTTCATTGTAATTAATTGGAGTCAATTTATAATAATTTTAGATATATAAACATTTATCGAACATTTATCATCTTTTACCCACCTCTTAAGAGCATTTGAAAATTTATATAAAACATAATTTTACCGCTTATGTGAGTTATATTTCAAAAATCCGATAGAAACGGTTAATATGAAGGTGTAAAATGTGGTTTAAATTTTTTTTGGTGAATAGTAACTTTTTACTTTAATTTACCACGATTAAAAGTAAATAGGGTGATTAAGGGTAAAAATGATATTATTATTACCCTAACAGATGTCCTAATTCTATTGGATAAGTGTAATTCGACCAAAAACAACATTATAAATAAAATATGACCCTTTAGGTCCACTTGGATTAGATTAAGACATTTATTATTATTTTATTAAAAGAAGAGTTAAAAGAGTTAAAACCAAAGTTTAATAAATAATCCATTTTTAATATAGGGTTATACATAAGATAAATTTGACTATAAATATTCATTAGAAAGATAAAACTATTTCCTACATAATGGTATTTTATTTATAATTTTTAGATATTAAATAATTAAATTTATTAATGACATAACAATGATGCAGTAATTACCTTATTAATGAACGATTCAAATAAATGGTATTATAAATATTAAAATAAATGTAATTTAAACATTTTTATGACATCCACGAATTTTAAAGGTGAATTTGACATGTTAGGATTTATTCAATGTATTTTTTTGAAGTCATCATGCTGTTATTATTTTAACAAAAAACAAATACAAAATAGAGTCAAAATTGACATAAAATAGTTTTTTAAACAAATATTATAATATTAATTGATAGAATGGTCCAAATATTCTAAGGTTAGTCCAAAATACTTTTATAATAATATATATGACATTATTTAACAAATTTGGGTTCAATTTTAAGTATATAGTATGTTTATTAACCATATAGTGTTAGAATACATGAAGACACGGTAAAAGGTAAATTATATAACTTAGAGTTAAATCTAAATGATAAGGTTAAAATGGTAAGCTAAACATTTCTAAAACATAATTTTTTTTTCGAATCATACCCACCTTAGAATTTAAATAATACATTTTGGAGCCATTATAAACAGAATATGGATTTATTATAAAATAATATTTTAAGTTTTTCCAAGAGTGGCCCTCACCCCTCTTATAAAAGGGAACTTCCCCTTATCTCAAATTAAAACCTCCAAAGCCATTTGTCTCAGCCAAACTCTACCCAAATACTTTACAAACTATCCTCCCATCATCCTAGAATCCCATCTTTAGTTTTAAAGCCATGTTAAGGAGTCTTTTTGATTAAATCAAAAGTAAGAACCTGAAGAAGAGGTAATAATTTCACCACCCTCATTCAAGTTATATTCTTCATCCACTTCTTATTTCATTGTTATTTCCATTATTAAATAATAACTCCAGTATTTTCAATATACTGTGATGTTATTATAAATATGGATAAAATTTATTCATTATTCTATCCATCTTATGAATGATAATGACATCGTGTGTGCGTTGGTGCAGCTTACCGTCTCCACGCCGTGGTGTAATTTGTAATTCAACGCTATATTATTAGGATGCATATAATGATGAGTAATATGTATATAAAAAATGAAAATAACATGATAATGTCTCTGTAAAATTAATACACCATCTAATTACACACATTTAAGGAAATTATATTGTCGTTCGTGCATACGTACATATGACCGTCTCCACGACGCGATGAGATTCATTTCCACGTTCACCATTCATTGACAATTATAAATATATATATATTACTAATAAATATGTAATATATAACATAATAATTCTACTAAAGGTATATATATTTATATATATATATTTACTTACATATATCTTATTCACTTAGTTCTGTTCAACACAATATGAAAACGGAAACAGTGTTTATGCATAAGTGCGGACTACCTTCTCCATAAACGGTGTTTTTCATTTCATATATATGTCTATTATACATATTTATATTATAAATATATATTATATACAAATCATGTTTTATATTCTTTAAGTATTTAACTCTTGGTATAAGTGATACAATCAAGAGTAACAAGTTAAAACACGTACGATAAAGAATGTGATTATTACCCGAAACGTTAATTTAACATGGAAATTATTATTAAATTGGTTTTATAAAGTCATAAACGAATCATGTATGATATCATAAGTATTAATATTGTTCTAGTATAATTTAATAAAAAACTACGATCTTCATAAAGGTGGTTAAATGTACCCTCGACCAAAGGAAAGTGCAAGGTAAGGGTTAATTCCTTAATCTCATTATTATCCGAGATTTTTTATGTGTAAGTGTCTACTGGGACATTTTTTTAATCCATGTCCATTTTTTAAAAAAATGTTTTCAAAATGAATATTTCTAGGATTTTTTAAAGGTAATCTTTATCAAGATCACAATTTTAAATGTTTTAAAGATTTATCTTTCTAAATCTTTTTAATTAATGTCCATGTTTTCAAAATGATTTTAAGGATTTATTATTATGGACATGAATGTTTTGAAATGATAATTCTTTTCAAAAGATTCAAAGTGGTATGGGACACTTAGATTCAAAAATCTATTTTAAATTTCATCCTTTATAAATGTGTGACTATTAAATGATTTTACAAAAAAATGATATTTCTCTCAAAAAGTTATACTCATCATTTTCAACCTTTTCTGCATCCTTTACTGGATATTATTTTTTATTAAGGTTGATTTTTATAATAAAATATTCCATATTATATTGAATTATTTATGATATTTTTGACTTTGGATGTTTTAATTTTTTCACATTAATGGTTTATGGTTAATGTATTGAAATTTTGTATCCAGGTTTTAATACGAATGTATATGTTATGGTTGAAATTTTTCATATGACGAATGCAGTGGACTTAGTAAGTGATGGGTGGAGCCCGTAATAGCTCCAATATGTATCGGTAGGTCTCATATGACAAACTAGTGTCTTATGAGAAGTCCTTTACAAAAACATTATTTGAAGTCTTGGTAGGAGGCCATGACTATGTGGTAATGATGTCCGGTATTAGGCATTCACTCATTATGAAATTAGTTATTACATGTGATTATTTGACTAGTAGAATATCCATGTGAACGTTTATATGGTAATGTTTGATTTATTTTTTCCATATTATGTTGAATTTTATGTTTAAAATTGATATTGTTTTTATCACTCATCTTGCCTTAAATGTTTATAACTTCCGCTAAATTCTTTACCCTTTCTGAGCATCTGAGCTCACCCCTTTCTTATGTTATTTTTCCGAGGATTCCATGAAGTGTATTATGATTGATATGCAGGGTTAGGATACAGGGAAAATTTAATTCTAAAATAACTTTCTATGTTATGATTTATGTTTCAAATTGCAATATAATGTTATTATATGTAATCTATGTTAAAAGACTGCTAAACAGATCGGTCCTTCAGGACTTGATTCCTTGTAATCATGCCAATGTATTTAAATAATGAACCGTCTACGAGTAACTGGGGTTGGGGCGTTACAATTGGTATCAAAGGATGTTTAGAAATAACCTTGGAAACTAGATTTAGATAAATTTTGATTAGATAACATTAACATAACATAGACTTTGAGGATTAGTATAGAAGAATGTCCTGGAATTTTGCTATTGTACAGATTATGTGAGTTTTCCAAGAAATAAATATCTGTTAGGATACGAGCAGGTAGAGGCGGCTCCAACACAAATGTACATAGGGGTAAAACCCAAAAATACCGCTTTGAGCTAGACTCGAATGGGAACTGGTGCACGACAATGGGCCTTGTTGAACTCTTGGTTATGACACTCCAGGGGTATATGCTTAGGATAATTATCATTTTCTTTAAAAATCACTATGAAGTGTTTATGACTATATAATTCCTTAATGAAAACATTTTTGTGATTATGTATTATATCCATACACTGTTCAATTCAGGTTAGGTATTTTACATGTTAGGAATTATGAATTTTGATTCATAAACTAACCTAGTGTATTCCATTGTTTAGAAAAGGTGACCAGTTGAAGGAATGAGAACTCCAACAATACATATGATCCAATGAGTAAGAAGGATCATATCATTCATGGTAATAATCCAAAATTTAGAAGGTAAATAGTCTATGATGTATTCTCAACATGTGAAGAAATATTATGTTGTGTTAATAGGATAAGTAAATAATTCTCTGAATCCTATTGCTTTGAAGGGAAGCCAGAGAAGAAAAGAATGGTAGAAAGAAGTATAGATGAAGGGAAAGAAGGATTTTCCAGTATGTGATAAATTTGGAATGAATCACCTTCATAAATGCTTGAATGGAATGGGAGTTTGATAAAAGTTTGGAGAAAAAGGACACCAAGTATGTGATTATATTGGTATGAAAAAGATTGAGAATGTAAAATGCTTCATCTGTAAGTCATTGAGACTCTACGTTAATCAATGTACCATTTATTAGAGTATACTGCAAATGATGTTATTGGATAATAATAATGTTATGATACTACCTTAGATGAAGAAGAATGACTAGTGTTCTTATATTGTTAATATAGAATTATTTCATTTGAGTGTTGTATCAATAGTATACTGGTTAGATGAATTATGGAGATAAATAAGGATTGTACTGTAGTACTATTTTATTAGAAATTTGAGATTATATGGTCCTGATAATAAGGTAGTAATTTTGGAATAAGAGATGGTTTATTTTGGTAATTCATGATGTTGCAGTGTTGTAAAAATATACACGATGAAGGCATTCACATGTTATTACCTAGAAAAAAGGATCATCATTATGTTTAACTTTCTTATAAACATTGGAACGAGGGTTTCGATATAAGTATTTCAGATAATTCTAAACATTGGAATGGATTAAGTTTAAAATTAGATACTATTGTTATGGTTATTTTTTGATTTCCATAAAAAAGATAACCAGGATTTTGGGCGGCAACCCGTCATGTCTGGCAAGGCTGTGAGACTTGAACCCACAATCAAAGGGAGGCAATGGTGTATCACCTATTGCTGACCCACGTGATTTCCTGGATTGAATAATGTAATTTTTTTAAAGGGTCTGATATGTGAATTAAAATTCATTATTTTTTGAACCCTATAAGATTAGGATAAATAGAATATTTATTTATTTATTTAATGAAATCTTTTAGAGTGAAAGATGAGTTTGTGGTAGGAATTAGATGAAGGATGAAACTCTACTTTTCAAGTACACACACACACACACAGAGATATATATATATTCCATCTTATTTTATGGATAAATTAATTATTAATCTTTAGGGAAGGGGTCTTAAAACAAAAATTTGTTATCATAATACAATAATTTTTTTTATCCGATGTTATTTTAAATCATCATAGATTGTTGGCTTTGAGACCCACAATTCTACAATTTTTTGTGATTGATTACCTCAATCACACCCTATAAATATTAAAGTTTTTCCTCTAACTATGTGTCTCTAATCTCCACCAATGTTCTCCTAATTGAAATCATGATTTAGTGGTGACTTTTTTATTCCCCTTTTCCTCTTATTAAGACTAAATTTTATTAACCCAATTTTCAATGTGGGTTTTCCCACAAATGTATTTTATATTTTCATCCTCTTATTTTCCTAGAACAATATCAAATTATGAGGATGAAATTTAATGAAGGAGGGAAGAATGTGACACCCTAGGATTTCAATGTTTGATATTTCATCAATGTAATTTAATAACATGCAATACATGAAACACCGAGTTCAAGCGCATCACAACTTATCAAACTAGCTGATCAAAAGATGTTATGAATAGTATTAACTGAATTTTGATCTTTATATAATACTTATAATTTTATAATCCATATTATGTGTTTCTAAGACATAATGTAAGAACAAATACATTTTTTAGATAAAAGAATTATTTTTCAAAAAAATGGAATTTTACCACCTTTTAAAGGAGAACCCTTTTTAAATCCAATATTTGGAACATTTATATATTCAATTTGACAAAATAAACTTCTTATTTATAATTGGGACATAATAATTTAGTTTTAATAATTTTTTGGTGTTTTTCTTATAACTTTCATATTTGGGTGAATAGTGAAAAAAACTATATTTTAACTAAAAACAACTTTTTTAATAAAAATAATATATAGTGATGAATTATAAATTTTAATATTTTGGAAGTATAATTAGATTATATTTTTACCCTTTAATCCAATATTGGTTATTATAATTAATTTCACATTGAAATTATACCTAAACATGTGACAATCTTTTGAAAGTTACTATTTCTTAACAAAATGCTATTTGTTTTGACAGTGATAATTAATTTTAACATTCTACTTATATGATTTGAATTTCGTAAAATAGACTTCATTTTTGGATTTTGAATATTGAAATTAACCTGGGGTGAAGTTTTGGTATTTTTCTAAAAACATTCAATTTTTTATGAATAGTGAAAAAAACCCTAAGTTATTGTTTAAAACAGAATTTTTATTTAAATAATTATTTATTTTATTTAAATATATTTTAGGTAAAAATAAATAAGTAATAACTATATAAGTTCATTATAATTCACTGGAGTGAATTTATAATAATTATATATATATATATATAAATTTTATCGAACTTTTACAGTCTATTTCCCACCTACTATGAGCATTTTCAAATTTACATAAAACCTAATTTTACCACTTATGTGATTTGAATTTCAAAAATCAAAGAGACACGGTTAATATCAACGTGTAAAATGTGGTTCAATAATTAAATAATTGTTTGTGAATAGTAACTGTTTACTTTTTTTTACCACGTTTAAAAGTAAAGAGGGTAATTAAGGGTAAAAATGATATTATTATTACCCTAACACATGTATTAATTCTATTGGATAAATGTAATTAGACCATAAAAAACCTTAGAAATAAAATATGACCCTTTAGGTCCACATGGATTAGATTATAACCTTTATTATTATTTTAATTCAAGAAGAGTTTAAAGAGTGAAAATCAATGTTTAATTAATAAACCATTTTAAATATTGGGTTATACATAAGATAAATTCAACTATAAATATTAATTAGAAAGATAAAATGATTTCATGCATAATGTTATTTTATTTATACTTTCTAGATATTAAATAATTAAATTTATTCATGATGCAATGATGATGCAGTAATTACCTTATTAAGGATGGATTCAAATAAATGGTATTATAAATATTAAAATAAATGTAATTTCAATGTTTTTATGACATCCACCATTTTTAAAGGTTAATATGACATGTTATGATTTATTCAATGTATTTTCTTAGAAGTAATCATTCGGTTATTATTTTATCAAAAAACAAATACCAAATTGTGTAAAAATTGAGATAAAATAGTTTTTAAAACAAATATTATATTATTAATTGATATAATGGTTCTAAAAATCTAATGTTAGTCCAAAATACGTATATAATAATATATATTACACTAATGAACCAATTGGGGTTCTATTGGCATTATATAGTATGATTATTAACCATATAGTGTAAGAATACAAGAAGACACCGTAAAAGTAAAATTATTTTACTTAGAGTTAAATCTAAATCATATGGTTAAAATGGTAACCTAAACTTGTCTAAAACCTATTGTTTGATATTTTTGTGACCCATCCCCACCTTAGACTTTAAATAATACATTTAGGTGGCATTATAAACCAATAATGAATTTATTATAAAATAATATTTTATGTTTTTCCAAAGGTGCCCCTCACCCCTCTTATAAAAGGGCACTTCCCCTTCTCTCAAATTACACCACCAAAGCCATTTGTCTTGGCCAATATCTTCCCAAATACTCTCTCGAATATCCTACCTTCATCCTATAGGCCCCCCTTTAGTTATAATGCCAAATTAATGATCCCATTTTGATCAAAGTAAAAGGAAGAACCATAAGAAAATGTAATTATTTAACCACCCTCTTTCAAGTTATTTTCTTATTCAACTTCTTATTTATTTGTTATTTCCATTATAAAATAACAAATTAAGTATCTTCAGTATAATGTGATGTTACTATAAATATAGTATAACTTTATTCATTATTTTATCTTTCTTAAGAATGATAATGTCACCATGCTTGCGTACGTACGACTTATCATCTCCACGTCGTTGTATAATTTGTTATTCAACTGTACATTATTTCGATGGATATAATGATGAGAAATATGTATATAAATAATGAAAATAACATGCTAATGTCTCTGTAAAACTAATATACCATCCAATACAACACCTTTAAGTAAATGATATGGTTTCTCATGCTTATGTACGGATTACCGTCTCCACGACGTGATGAGATTCATTTCCACGTTCACCATTTATCAACAATTATAAAAATATATATTACTTATTAGTATGTAATATATGAAATAATAATAATACAGGAGATATATATATTTATATATATATATATGTACTTACATATATCTTATTCACTTATTTTCGTTCAACACGATATCAAAACGGAAACATCTTTTATGCGTAAGTACGGACTACCATCTCCAAAAATGGTGTTTTTTATTTCATATATATGACTATTATACATATTTATATTATAAATTTATATGATATATAAATAATTTTTTATATTCTCTAAGTATTTAAATCTTGGTCTAAGTGATACAATCAAGAGTAACAAGTTAAAACACGTATGATAAAGAAAGCGATTATTACCTGAAATGTTAATATAACATGGAAATTATTATTAAATGGGTAGTATAAAGTCATAAATGAATCATGTATGATATCATAAGTATTAATATGGTTCTGGTATAATTTAATAGCATACTAAAATCTTTATACAGGAGGTTAAATGTACCCTTGACCAAAGTAAAGTGCAAGGTAAGGGGTAATTCCTCAATCTCATTATTATCTGAGATTGGTTATGAGTAAGTATTTATTGGGAAATTTTAATCATCCATGACCATTTTTCAAAAAAATGATTTCAAAATGAATAATTCAAGGATTCTTGAAAGGTACTCTTTAACAAGATCAGAATTTTAAATGTTTTATAGATTTATCTTCTTAAATATTTTTTATTAATGTGCATGTTTACAAAATGATTTTAAGGATTTATTTATATGGACATGAATGTTATGATATTATATTTCTTTTAAAATGTTTCAAAGTGGTATGGGAATCTTTTATTCAAAAATCTATTTTAAATCTTTCCTTTATAAATGTGTGACTTTTAAAAGATTTATCAAAAAATGATATTTCTTCTGAAATGTTTTACTCATCATTTTCAACTATGTCAGCATCCTTTAGTAGATTTTATTTTTGATTGAGGTTCATTTGTTATAATAAAATATTCCATATCGTATTGAATGAGTTAGGATATGATTGACTGTGGATGTTCTATTTTTATAACATTCATGGTTTATGGTTAGTGTAATGAAATTTCATATGCTAGTTTTAATATGAATGTTTAGGTTATGGTTCAAATTTTTCATATGAGAAATGCAGTGGAATTAGTAAGTGATGGGTGGTGTAACGCCCTGACCCCAGCTACCCGGAGTTGGTGCATTATTTTAATATGTTGGAATGATTACAAGGAATCAAGTCTGGAAGGACCCATCAGTTTAGCAGTCTTGGAAAATAGATTACATACATCAATGTTACATTTCACTTCAAGACATACCAAAAAAACATGAATAATTTTTACGAACACCATTGTTCCCTTGGCTTAACCCTACATATCAATTACAATACACTTCTTGGAATCCTGGGAAAAATAAAACATTGAAAGGGGTGACCACAAACGCTCAGTAAGGGTAAGTAATACAACAGAAAATGACATAAATATTAAGCATGGTAAATTAATCAAACCACATTCCCTTAACAATAATAAACATTAATACTTTTATGGAAATAATATGAGATGAGTTAATAATGCCATAATAAAACATAATCATGGGTATTCTACTAGTAGAATGACCAAATGAACCATCAATATTATTTTCATAATTATGGAATGTATAGTGATGATCATTAATTTATTTGTCAAGGCCTTGTGCCAAGACCTAGGGGATACTATAACCAGAACCCAACCCGGAGTACCTCTAATAACTGGACACCAACCCGGAATGCCTCTAATTACTGGACACCAACCCGGAGTACCTCTAATAACCGGACACCAACCCGGAGTACCTCTAATAACCGGACACCAACCCAGAGTGCCTCTAATAACCGGACACCAACCCATAGGGCTTAATTTTACTGGTCCCCAACCCAGAACATACTAGACCAACACATTCATCTTAAGAAGAGGATGAAATATAACATAAACTATCATATTAAAACATGCATATGAAATGAAAAAACATTAATCATATGCCATTAATGGAATAAAAATGACTCATCCATAGTCAAACATATCAGAAAACATTAAATACAATTTGGAAGATTTGTATCATAATAAATAAACTTCAAACAAGTGTAAAATTTCTCAATGGATATTGACATAGATGAAATCAAAACTATTTGAGTGAAATATCTCTTTTTTCATGAAAACATTTAAAATCCACACAATTTGGAAAAGAAGTCATTTAATGAAATTTTTGAATCAAAGTGTCACATACCACTTTGAATATTTTGAAAAGAATTAACATTTTAAAAACATTCATGTCCATATAAATAAATCCTTAAAACATATTTTGAAGACATAGACATTAATGAGAATGATTTATAAGAATAAATATTTAATTCATTTGAAATTATTTTCTAGTAAAAATTCCCTTAAAATAATACATTTGAAAAATCTTTCATAAAACATTGACATGGGTTATAAATATGTCCCAGTAGATACTTACGTTAAAACAACCTCGGACAATAAAGAGTTTCTGAAATTAACCCTTACCAATTTGGTAACATACGAAACATACACCCCATGAAAGAGGTATCATACAATGAATATGCAAATAAACTTAAATTAAAGTGTATTATATAAAGAATACAATTATGGTCAGTACATACACCACACAAACGGTAATAGTTGTAGTATGGAATGAATGTCACGGGAATAAGGAGTGAGATGAAAACCCATTACCTTGTATTTTAACTTGGTGAATGGAAGGTTAAACTCGTTTATAATGGTGACATAATTGTTATTGAATTATACAATAATAATATATATTAATATGATTTCATATATGATCTTTTAACATCGCATTGTTAATAAGATCTTAGTATTATCGTCGTTCTGCGTGTTAACTTACTCATTTTCTTTTATATAAGCCTTCTTTGTTATGGATAGGTTGTATCATACTCATATCCAAAATTATATTATGTTCTTAAAAATTATTTTTAATCATCCAATAAAATCTAGTCTGGAATGGATACGATGGGGAATGAATCTCATCGCGTTCGTAGAGACGGTAATCCATATGTACGCACGAGGGACAATATCATTATTTTGATATTAAAATAATATATAATTGGATGGTATATCATATAGATAGAATAATTACCAGGTTATATTTATTATTTACATTAATTATACATCATTATTATTCCCATCTAAATAATAGTATATTGAATAACAATTACACCACAACGTGGAGACGGTAGGTCGTACGTACGCATGTATGGTGACAAGTTATTCAAGGGATGGATAGAATAATGAATTTGTTTCTTTCATAATTATAATAACATCATAGTATATAGAAATTACTGTAGTTTGTATTTTATAATAGAAATAATAAGGAAATAATAAGTTGAAGAAGAAAGGAACTTTAAAGAGGGTGGTGAAGACGTTACCTCATATTCGGGTTCTTCCTTTGGATTTGATCAAAAGGGATCCATAGGATGGATTTTAGATCAAACTAAGGCCTCTAGGATTAATTGAAGGAAGTTGAGAGATAATTTGGTCAGGGTTTGGCCGAACCAAAAGGCTTTGAATGTGTGAATTAATGTGAAGCGGGATTGCCCTTTTATAAGAGGGGTGAGGGGCACCTTTGGAAAAGCTAGAAATATTATTTTTTAATAAATTAATATTCAGTTTATATTGGATCCAAAGTGGATAACTAAAAGTATAATCTGGGGATGGATCAAAATCCTTTCAACGAATAGATTTTAGACAGGTTTGGGTCATTATGTTAACCTTATCTTTTAGTTTTAACTATTGGTTAATTAGTTTAACACTTACCATGTCACATTATATTTTTATAATTTATAGTTAATAAACATATTATATACATACAAGAGACCCAAAAGTAGTCCATTAATGATACACCAATAATTATATAAGTACTTTGGCCTAACCTTAGTGTTTTAGGAATAGAATATAAATTAATAATATAATATTTGTTTTAAAAACTCATTTATGGCAATTTTGACACTAATCCATAATTGATTTTTTGTTAAAGTCTTAAATATTTATTAATTTGATCCAAATTCATTTAAGAAATCCTAACATGTAATATTAAATAATAAAAATATTTTATGTTATCAAAACATTCATGTTATATTTATTTTAACATTTATAATACCAATTATTTGATTCTTTCATTAATAAGGAAAATACTGCATCATTATTGTGTCATATATATTTTTACTTTTTCCATGCCTAAAAATTATAAATAAAATATCATTATGTAGGAAATATTTTTAATTTTATAATGAATATTTATAATTGAAAATATAAAATATATAACTCTATGTAAATTTTTTTTTTCTAAAAGATATAAGCTTATGTCATTTTTGTATTTATTTTATCTTCATTAAAATAAAGTGTCCCTATCACCTACAAGTGGATCCATGGGGTCCCAAAAATCGACCCAAAGATGGAAAATGTCGGACATGTATCGACCAATAAGGTTATGACACGTTTTAGGGTAATTTATTATTGTTATAATATTATTTTTAACCCTTATTTACCGGATTTACCCTTTAACCATGGTAAATAAAATATTTATCGAAGTAATTATTCGAAATGTTTAAAAATAAAAGTTACCTATTTACACAATTTTGACATCCTGATTACAAATATGGAATCCATTTTTCAAAATTCAAAACACATAAGTGGAAGAAATTAATTTAAAATTAATTCCCGCTGTCAAAACAAAAAGTGTGTTTTTTAGATATAATAACTATCAAAAGATTGACACTTGTTTATGTACGGTTTAATTGTGAAATAATGTCCAATGACCAAAATTTTATTAAATGATAAAAATATATTCTAAATATACTTTAAAACAACTTAAATTCATAATTTATCACTATTAATTATTTTGATAAAAAAAGTTGTTTTTAATTAAAATTTAGTAACTTTCACTATTCATCAAAATATAAAACTTATCTGAAAAGTACCAAAATTTGAAACTAGGATAAATTCGATATTCCAAATCCAAAAATTAAGTCCATTTTGAGTGATAAAATTTATAAAATTTCAAAAATTAGGTATTACTATTTATAATGGCTAGTTTGATTGGTTGTGGTGTGTGTTAGAACTCGAAGTTGCGTACAAAACATGATACTGTTTTATTAAAAGAGAAGCATACCACGGAATCTTGGGGTGTTTCATTGTAAATTTTTATGTCCCCATTCTAAAAAATAAATTTATTTAGTGAAATTGAATTTATAAAATTTTCAAATATTGGATTTAAAAAGGGTTCACTATTAAAAGTTGGTAAAAGTGAATTTTCGAAAAAAACATCTTTTATCTGCAAAAATGAATTTGTTCTTACATTATGTCTACGAAACTGAGAACATAGATTCTAAAATTATAAGGATTATATAAAGTCAAAAATTTATTTAATTCTATTCATAACCACTTTTGAACGGCTTGTTTGATAAGTCCTGGTGCGCTTGAACTCGGGGTTGCGTATAGTTCAAGTTATTGAATTATTTTGAAGAAGTAACACACTATGAAATCATGGGGTGTTACATTCTTCCCTCCTTCAATAAATTCCGTCCTCGCAATTTGATACTGTTTTTCGAAAAAAATAGTTGAAAATAGAAAATATCTTTGTGGAAAAACCCACATCAAAAATTTGGTTAATAAAATTTTGTCTAAATAAGAGGAAAAGAGAAATGAAAAGGTCACCACCAAATTATGATCTTGATTAGGAGAATAGTGGTGGCAATTAAAGACATGTAATTGGAGAAAAAACATAAATATTTATATGTGGTGATTGGGGTCATCAATCACCAACAAGTTTAAAATTGAGGTCCTTAAATTATCAATCTATGATGATTTAAAACACCATCGATTCAACAAAACATAAGGAATTAGGATAACACATTTCTAGTTTTAATATCCCTTCAATATAGTATAATAATTAATTTCTTCATAGAATAATAGGATAAGAAAAATATATACTTGACAAGTAGAGTTCCATCCTGTAAGTAATTTCTACCAAAAACTCATCTTTCACTCTAAAAGATAATAAAACTTAAAAAATATATTCTATTTATCTTATTCGTTTGGGGTTAAAAAAATGAATTTATAATTCATATACTAGACCATCTTAAAATATACTACATTATTTAATCCAGGACATCTCGTGGGCCAATGGTAGGTGATACACCCCTTTTCCCTTCAGTTGTGGGTTCAAGTCTCACGGCCTTACGGTACGCGACCGGTTGCCACCCGACCTTTGGGTTATCCGTTTTATTACAATCCAAAAATAATATTCAGAAATGATTTAACCTTAAAAATTGTATCAAATGTCAAATATAATCCATTCCAACCATTATACTTATCCAAATTACCTCTGTCCAAACTTACAGTCAAAAATTTATAAGGGAGGTAAATATAATGAAGGACTTTTTTCCACGTAATAGCATGTGAATACCTTCATCATGTATTCTTTTAAAATTTGGTAACTCCCTAAATTACAATAAAACCTTATTAATTACATTCATACTCCCTTATTCCTTATAGAATACTAGTTATATTTCTTATATCCAAAAAACATTGAATATTCCAACAATGATGAAATAAACAAACCATTAATCAGTGCCAAGGTAGTCAAGAATATCCAATATAATTTATCTAAATCAACCATCCCTTATTCCAAATTTACTACCTCAGTATCAAGATCATATTAAGGATTACCTTTCCTTTAATAGTGTATTTTTAAAAAAAGATAACTTGCTGTTGAGTGACTTTGCATATTACCATATAATCTAAAATCCTCAATGAAATAGTACTGTAGTACAATACTTATTTATCTCCATAATTCATATAACTAGTACATCGTTGATACAACACTCAAATGAAATAATTCATTAATAACAGCATACGAACACTAGTCATTCAACTTCATCTGTGGTAGTATCATAACATTATTATTATCCAATAACATCATTTGGGGAATACTCTGATGATTCGAACATTGATTCGCGTAGTGTACCCACTCATTGATGATGAAGCATTGTACATCTGAAACCATTTTCTTACCCTCGCAATCACGAACATGGTTTTCTTTTTCACCACACTTATAACAAACACCCATTCCATTCACGAAAGTTCCTGGGTGTTTCTTCCCATAGTTATCACATATGGGAAAATTCTTCTTTTCCCTCTTCTCTTTATCCATCATTCTCTCTTCCATCATTTTATTCTCTTGCTTCCTTTCAAACCCATAGGAGTCAAAGAACTCTTTACTAATCTTATCAACAAATGATACTATTTCTTCATGTCATGATAATACGTGGGAGACTATTTCCATTCTAAATGATGTCTTAATACCATGAAAGATATGAGCCTTCTTACTCATTGAATCATACATATTGCTGGAGTTCACATTCCTTATATTGGGTGTCATTTCTATACAATAGCATAAACTAGGTCAGTTTAATAATTGCAATGAATAATTCCAAATATGTAAAATACCAAACATAAATTGAATTTTTTATGGATGTAATCCATAATCACAAAAAATTTTCCTTTGAGGAGGTATATACTCATAAACCCTTCATAGAGGTTTGTAAATAAAATGAGAATTATCCTAATCATATCCCCCAGGAGTGTCGTAACCAAGAGTGCAACAAGGCCCATTGTTGTGTACTAGTTCTCGTTCGAGTCTAGCTCAAAGCAGTGTTTTCTTGTTTTACCCCTAGGTACATCGGTTCCAGAGCCACCTCTACATACTCGTATCCATATAGGGATGTATTTCTTGAATAAATCACAAAATATCTACAATACAAAAATTCTAGGATTCTCTTCTATAATAATCCTAAAAGTCTATCTTAGGGTAATGTTCTCTAATCAGAGTTTATCTTAATCTAGTTTACAAGGTTATTACTAAACTTCCTCTGATACCAATGGTAACGCCCCGACCCCAGTTACCCAGAGTCGGTGCATTATTTTAATACACTGGCATGATTACAAAGAATCAGGTCCCGAAGGACCAATTAGTTTAGCAGTCCTGGAAAATAGATTACATACATGAATGCTACATTTCACATTAAGACATAAAAAAAATAATATTTATGAACTCCATTGTTCCTTCGGCTTCACCCTACATATCAATCAGAATACACTTCTTGGAATCCTGGGAAAAATAATACATTGAAAGTGGTGAGCTCAAAGGCTCACTAAGGGTAAGTAATACAGCATAAAATGACATAAAGATTAAGCATGGTAAATAATAGAAACCACATGCCCTTACCAAATAACAAACATGAAATATTTTATGGAAAGAATATGAGATGAGTAAATAATTCCATAATAAAACATCATCATGGGTATTCTACTTGTCGAATGACAATATGAACCATCAATATTACTTCCATAATGGGGGAATGTATAATTCGGAACTTTAGTTTCTTTGTCAAGGCCTCATTCCATGACCTAGGGGCTACTGTAACCGGAACCGAACCTGGAGTGCCTCTAATAACCGGAAACTAGCCCAGAGTTCCTCTAATAACCGGACACCAACTTGGAGTGCCTCTAATAACCGGACACCAACCCGGAGTGCCTCTAATAACCGAAAACCAACACAGAGGTCTTATTTTTACTGGTCCCCAACCCGGAACATACTAGTCCAACAGATTCATCTTAAGAAGAGGATGAAATATAACATAAACAATCATATTAAAACTAGCATAAAAAATTCCAAAACATTAACCATAACACATTAATGCCATAAAAATCACTCATCCATAGTCACACATTTCAAAAAACCATAAATACAATATGAAATATTTGTATCGTAATAAATCAACTTCAAACAAGTGTAAATTTTATCAAGGATATTGACATAGATGAAATCAAAACTATTTGAGAGAGATATCTCTTTTCTCATGAAAACATTTAAAATCCCACAATTTGGAAAATATTTCATTTATTGAAATTTTTTAATCAATGTTTCCCGTACCACTTTGAAAATTTTGAAAGGAATTAACATTTTAAAAACATTCATGTCCATATAAATAAATCCTTAAAACCATTTTGAAGACATGGACATTAATGAGAAAGATTTAGAAGAATAAATATTTAAAACATTTGAAATGATTTTTAGTAAAAAGTCCCATAAATGAATCCATTTGAAAATTCTTTCATAAAACATAGACATGGATAATAAATACATCCCATTATATACCTACATAAAAACGACCTCAGATAATAAAAAGACTGTGAAATTAACCCTTACCAATTTGGTAACATATAAAACATACACCCCATGAAAGAGGTATCATACTATAAATATGTAAATACACATAAATTGAAGTTTATTACATAAAGAATACAATTATGGGCAGTACATACACCACACAAAATTTAATAGAGGAAATATGGCGTGAATCTCACGGGAATAAGGAGTGAGATGAAAACCACTTACCATGTAATTTTCCTTGGTTTACGGTAGGTTAACATCCTTTATAATGGTGAAATAATTGATATTTAATTATAAAATTAGCATACATATTAATATGATATCATATAAAATCTTTTAACATTGATTTGTAAATATAATCTTAGTATTATCTTCGTTCGAGGTGTTAACTTACTCGTTTTCTTTTATATAATCCGTGATTGTTATGGATAGTTTGTATCATACTCATACATAATGATATTAAGTCATTAAATATTATTTTTAATCATCCAATAAAATTTAGTCTTGAATGGATACGATGGGGAATGCATGTCATCGCGTTCGTGCAGACGGTAATCTGTACGTACGCACGAGCGACAATATCAATCTTTTGATATTAAAATAATATATAATTTGATTGTATATCATATAGACAGAATCATTATCATGTTATAAGTATTATTTATGTAACTCCCCGACCCCAACTACCCAGAGTCGGTGCATTATTACATAACATTGGCATGATCACAAGAAAGATCAAATCTTGAAAAATAGATTAGTTTTGTAGCCTTGGAAACACTAGATATTTTCATAATGTTTACATTACATCATAAAATGAAAAATAAAACAATATAGTCTCCAAAGTCCCCACTCATATCCCCTTATACTATCCCTACAGGTCATTCAAAATTTATTTCTTCACATCCTGGGAAAAATAAAACATAGAAAAGGGGTGAGGTCAAACGCCCAGTAAGGATAACAATTTAGTGGAAACTTTAATAAATAATAATAAACATTTAAGGAAATTTATAACTAAAACAAAAGATTTTTATACTTGAACACCAACATAATATGAAAAAAATAAAATGAAATAATTTCATTTAATTATTCACATGGATATTCTATTAATCAAAAAATCACATGCAATATCAATAACCACTTTCATAATGATGGAATGCATAATGCCAGACTATTATAACCACATAGCCAAGGCCTCATGCCAAGACTAAAAATAAGATTTTTCCAAGGCCTTGTTCCAAGAGACTAGTTTGTCTCTTGAGACCTACCGATGCATCGAGGAGCTATAGTAGGCTCCACCCGTCACATATTAAGTCCAATGCATTCCCCATATGAACAGGTTTAAACATAACATAAACATTCATATTAAAGCTAGAATACGAAATATCAATACTTTATCCATAAACCATGAATGGTATAAAAATAAAACATCCACACTAAAAAAATCACAAAATATTCAATACAAAATGGAATTTTGTATCATAATAAATCAACTTCAAATAAGCATAAAATCCATTAAAGTATGTTGACATAGATGAAATCAAAACTATTTGAGGGAGATATCCCTTTTATTGAAATCATTTAAAAGTCACATAATTATAAAATAAAACATTTACTTTGAACATTTTTATAATCTTGTAATGGAAGCTTCAACACTTTATAACGGCAGAAAATAGCTGCACCCGCCGTAAAAAAACATTCTTCCCTTAATTCTGTCGAAATGGTTAAAAAGAACCTTATTTGGAAAACGACGGAAAGATTATTTTATAAACCACTTATAAATTCAACAAGGGTATAAATGAATTTAACCCATATTCTAGTAAATAGTAAAAATGTTTTGAAATACATTTTTAAGAAACATGGATGTGGATGATAAAGAAATCCCAGTAGATTATTATGTATAGAAAACCTCGGATAATGAAGAGATTGCGAAATAAACCCTTACCTTGTACTTTTAATTATTTGAGGGTAGGTTATCCTCCTGTATAATGGTGAAATAATTTTTATTAAAATATACAGGAATCATAAACATTAATATGATATCATATATGATCTTTTAACATTACTTTGTTAATAATATCTTAGAATTATCGTCCTTTCGGGTGCTAACTTACTCGTTTTTTTATATGTTTTATTACATAAGACGTGTTTGTTATGGATAGTTTGTATCTTATTCAAATCCAGAATGATATCAAGTCCTTAAACATTATTTTTAAATCATCAAATGATAATTATACTTGAATAGATATGATGGAGAATGAATCTCATCGCGTTCATGGAGACGGTAGTCTATACGTACGCAAGAGCGAAAATATCATTCTTTTGATAATAAAATAATATATAATTGGATGTTATATAATATATAAAGAATCATTATCATGTTATATTTATTATTTACATGTATTACACATCATTATTATACCCATACAAATAATAATTTATTGAATAACAATTACACCACGATGTGGAGTCGGTAAGCCGTACGTACACACGTATAGTGACATGTCATTCAAAGGATGGATTGAATACTGAAATATGGTTATACCATGTTTATAATAACATAAAAGTATATATAATATACTGGAGTTATTATTTTAGAATGGTTATAACAAATAAAGAAGTAGTGTAATAAGAAAAGAACATGAAAAAGGGTGCTGAAATCATTACCTCTTCTTCGGGTTATTCCTCTTGATTTGATCAAAAGGAATCCATAGGTTGGCTTTCTGACTAAAGGAAGGACTCTAGGATTAATTGAGGGATGTTTAGAGAGTATTTTGGTAGGGTTTGGCCGAACCCAAAGGCTTTGAACATGTGAATTTGTGATAAGGGGAGTGCCCTTTTATAAGAAGGGTGAGGGGCACCTTGGGAAAAGCTAGAAATATTATTTTATAATAAATTCATATTCGGTTTATAATGGTTCTAAAATGGATTATTTAATGGTTAAGGTAGGGATGGGTCTAAAACCACTCAATCAATAGGATTTATACAGGTTTGGGTTACTATATTATCCTTATCATTAAGTATTAACTCTTAGTTAATTAGTTTCACATTTACAATGTCTCTTTGTATTTTTATATTATATGGTTAATAAACATACTATATACATCTATGAGACTCCAAAGTGGTCCATTAATGATACACCTATCATGATATGAGTCTCTTGGCCTAACCTTAGTTTTTTAGGAATTGAATATCAATTACTAATATAATATTTTTTTTTAAAAACTCTTTTATGTCAATTTTGACACTATTCAATAAATGTTTTTTTTGAAAATCATAAGATAATTATTTCTTCGAAAAAAGAGTACTAAGTCAATCCTAACATGTCATATTAACCGATAAAATTATTGGTATTTATTAAAAGTCTTATATTACATTTATATGGGTATTTATAATATCAATTAATCTAATTTTTCATTAATTGGATAATTACTCCATCACCATTTTGTCATAAATAAATTAAATAAAATATTGTCTAAAAATTATTAATAAAATAAAATTATGTATGAAATCTTATTAGATTTCTATTGAATATTTATTGTCTAAATTCCAATATATATAACCCCATGTGAAAATTGTTTTTTTAAAAGTTATATGCTTACGTCATTTTTGTATTTATTTTAACTTAATTAAAATAAAGTGTCCCTATAACCTTCAAGTGGCACCATGGGGTCCCAAAATCGCCCCAACGATGACCATGGTCGGACATGTGTCAAAATATCAGGTTAGGATACTTTTTAGGGTAATTTTTTATTATTATAATATTATTTTTTAACCCTTATTTACCGGATTTACCCTTTAACCATGGTAAATAAAATATTTACCGAAATAATTATTCAAAATGTATAAAAATAAAAGTTACCTATTTACAATATTTTAACATCCTGATTCAAAATATGGAATCAACTTTTTCAAATTCAAAACACAGAAGTGGCAGAAATTAATTTAAAATTAATTCCCGTTGTTAAAACAAAAAGCGTGTTTTTAAGAGATAATAACTATCAAAAGATTGACACTTGTTTATGGATGGTTTAATTGTAAAATTATGTAAAATAACCAACATTGTATTGAATGGTAAAAATATATTATTAAAATACTTTAAAACCACTCAAATTCAAAATTTATCAATATAAATTATTTTGATTAAAAAAGTTTTTTTAAATTAAAATTTAGTAATTTTCACAACTCATCAAAATATAAATGTTATCCGAAAAGTTACAAAATTTCACCCTAGACTAAATTCAATATTCTGAATCCAAAAAATAAGTCCATTTAGAGAGGTAAAATTTATAAAATTTCAAAAAGTAGGTATTACTATTCATAACGGCTAGTTTGATTGGTTGTGGTGTGTTAGAACTCGATGTTGCGTACAGCACATGCTATCACATTTTTCAAAGAGAAGCGTACCGTAGAAGCTTGGGGTGTTACATTCTCCCCTCCTTCAAATAAATTCGTCCTCAGAATTTGTAGAATACTACCCCATGAAAAGGCTCGGGTGGTACTTCATCATATGTTCCTCGGGTTCCCACATTGCATTTTCCATCTTATGGTTTCTCCACAAGACTTTTACCAGACGAGTCGTTCGGTCTCTCAGCACTTCTTCTCTTGTATCAAGAATCCTGATAGGCTCTTCACAATAAGATAGATTAGGTTCCAGTTCTAATTCCTCGTAGGTGAGTACATGCATTGGGTCAGGCATGTATTTCCTCAACAAAGATACGTGGAACACATCATGAACTTTGGAGATACTTGGCGGCACTGCCAATCGGTAAGCTACAGCCCCAATTCGTTCTAGAATTTCAAAAGGACCGATGTACCTAGGGCTCAAATTACCTTTCCTACCAAAACACATGACTCCCTTCCGTAGAGATACCTTCAGGAAAACATGATCACTGACTTAAAATTTCAAATCCTTCCTTCGATTATCAGCATAGCTCTTCTACCTACTTTGAGATGCTTTGATATGGTTTTGGATTACCTTCACCTTTTCCATTGTTTCCTCCATCATTTCTAGTCCTACATGTTTTTTTTCACCAACGTCATCCCAACAGGTTGGTGTGTGACATCTCTTTCTATATAACGCTTCATATGGTGCCATCTGAATACTCGAATGGAAGCTATTGTTATAGGAAAATTCTACCAGAGGTAAATATTGATCCCACGTACCCTGAAAGTCAAGTGAGCAGGATCTAAACATGTCTTCTAAGGTTTGAATAGTTCATTTTGATTGTCCATCTATTTAAGGGTGGTAGGCAGTGCTCAAATGAAGTTCAGTATCCAAGGATTTCTAAAGACTATTCCAGAATCTTGAAGTAAAATGGGGATCTCGATCCAAAATAATCGATAGGGGTACTCCATGAAGTCTAACAACATCATCAATATATAGTCTTGCTAGATGTTCCAGTGGTAGATCATCTCTTATAGCAAGAAAATGTGTTGACTTGGTAAGACGGTCAACAATAACCCATATTGCATCGTTCCTTATAAGAGTCTTTTCTAGTCTCATGACAAAGACCATCGTGATATTGTCCTATTTCAACTCCGGTATTGGAAGAGGTTGCATGACTCCTCCAGGTTGTTGCCTTCCAGCATTCACTTATTTACAAACCATAAATCTTGACACAAAATCAGTGATCTCCCTCTTCATATTGTCCCACCAAAAATGTTCCTTCAAATCTCTATAAATTTTGGTGTTCCTAGGGTGTATAGAGAAATTGTAACAATGAACATCATCCAGAAATTCCCTTTTTAGATCAGGTATATCGGGAACACAAAGCCTCTTCACAAATTTCAAAATTCCTTCTTTATACACAATGTCTCTCAATATCCCATCATTTATAGCTTTAATCTTCCTTTGAAATTATTCATCATCGGTCTAAGAACTCTTAATCCTTTCTAATAAATATGGTTTTGCAACCATTTGAAAAAGCATTGATGTTTCACCTTCCCTGGTTATTCCCATGTCCATCTTCACTAGATCCTTCAAAATTGGATCCCTTCCAATTCTCATATTGTTGAAAACTCCATGATCTTTTTGGCTAAAAACATCTTCCACCTTGATTGCTATCCCTGGGTGTTAGTGTATCGTACAATCATAATCCTTGAGTAATTAAAGTCATCTCCATTGCCTCATGTTGAGTTATTTTTGTGAGAAAATATACTTCAAACTCTTCTGATCAGTATAATTATCACATTTTTCACCATAGAGGTAGTTCCTCCATATCATCAAAGCAAAGATCAAAGGCCCTAACTCGATATCATGAGTATGATAGTTTTGTTCATGAATTTTCAACTGTCGTGATGCATAGGCAATAACCCTATCATTATCCATAAGGACACAACCAAGTCCTTTCTTCGATGGATCACTATAAAATAATGAACCCATAATTCCACGATGGTAGAGTCAATATAGAAGCAATGACTAATCTTCTCTTCAGTTCTTCGAAACATTCTTCACACTCTTTTGTCCAAACAAATTTAACCCCTTTACGTGTGAGTTTAGTTAATAGGTTAGCCAACCGGGCATAATTCTGTCCGAAACATCGATAATAACCTACCAAACCAATAAAACTGAGTACCTCAGTTATACACATCGGTGCTGGAAATTCTTGGATTGCATTGCTCATAGAAGGATCAAACAGAGATTCCATCTTTAGAGACAATATGGACAAGAAAAGAAATCTTCTGAAGCCAAAATTCACACTTTCTAAACATCCCATATAATTCATGTCTTCTCAGAGTCTTCAGGATAATGCGCATGTGATTTTCATGATTTTCGTAGCTTTTGGAGTATACCAAGATATCATCAATAAATCCCACCACAAATTCTTTGAGATATTCCTTGAAAACTCTATCCATTAGATCCATGAATACATAGGGTGAATTAGTCAATCCAAAATCCATTACTGTAAACTCGTAATGCCCGTATGTGGTTCAAAATTTTGTATTCGGAATGTCTTCCTTCTTCACACACAACTGATGGTATCCAGATCGAAGTTCATTCTTTGAAAAGTATTGAGCTCTATGGATTTGGTCAAATAAATCATCAATTCGAGGTAGGTGATACTTTTCCTTTATTGTAATAGCATTGATCTCCATGTATTTGATACATAACCTCATAGATCCATCGTTCTTTTTAACAAAAAGAATAGGGGCTCTCCATTGAGAAAAACTAGGGTGAATAAATCACTTATTACTAAATTCTTCTATTTGTCTATTTAGTTCAACTAATTCTATGGTGGCCATTCTATAAGGGGTCTTCGATATAGGCCTTGATACAGGAATTAAATCAATGGAAAACTCAACTTCTCGTTCTGGAGGATGTCCAGGTAAATCTTCCGAAAAGACATCTACATATTCTTTCACAACAAGTACATCCTCTATTTTAACATTCCTTTCCTCACCCACAATCATTTCATTATCTTCCTCCCCAATAATTTAATTTAGTTGAGCTACTGGGGGTGGATCTAGATAAGAATTAGGTGGTGATGATTCTGCTCTAAAGATAAGGTGTTCCTTATCATCATCATCAAAATATTTAACCTCCTTCTTCATAGAATAAATCTTCGCATCATGGTCCGAAATCCAATCCATAACGAGGATTATATCAAACTCTATCATAGGTATGATGATGAGATCAGCAGATAAAGAACATTTATGTGCTCTAATGGGGATAGATTCATAAAACTTTGTTGCAATGATACTTCTATTAAGAGTTTTAACTGATAACTCCATTGTTAAATCAAATTAAAAATATCTAATTTTCTTAGCAAACTAGGAAGATATGAAAAATGTGATGATCCAAAATCAAATAATGAATTTTCTAAACTTGAGGAAACCATTAAATTACCTGCCACCATGTCTTTCGGAGCTACTACCTCAGCAGTAGTGATAGCATAAGCATGTCCTTGATCCCTTGTCCTTTTCTGAGGTATGTTCCCTTGACACTTAGGACATTCATTTGCATATTGTCCCATCTCCTTACAATTGTAGCACTGAACATTGGTAGCTTCCTTCTTCCCTTTGCAATCACAAGCTTGGTGGCATTTTTCACCACACTTGTAACAGATACCCATTCCCTTTAAGAAAGTACTGGGTGTTTCTTCCCACATTTACTGCAGGATGGATATTCAAATTTTCCCTTCATCCCTTTATTTCCATTCCCAGATTGATCAGAAGATCTATTCTTCTCTTGCTTTGATTTAAAGTCATAAGACTTAGAGAATTCCTTTTCAGTCTTGATAACACATGAGACGATGTCTTCGTATGACAAGAAGGATTGTGAGACTAATGCTTGATAGAGAAATGTTTTTAACCCATCATAGAAATGATCAATCATACTTCCTGGGTTACGTATATAATCACCAGCATACCTTACTAACCTTGTAATGTTAGCCTCATACTTTGTGACATTCTCATCCTATCTTTGTCTCAGACTCAGAAATTGCCTTTCCAAATCTGCTCGATGGTCACGAGAAATGTATTTTTCTAAAAACAGATCATTGCACTCCCTCCATTCCATATTTGATACTTCATTATCTTTATTTGTGTTTTGAATCAATGACCACCATTGATCAGCATCTCCAGTGAGGCGGTAAATTGCCATGATAACTTTTTCCCTTTCACTACATCCCAAAGCATGAAATGTTTTCTCTAGGGAATTTATCCATTGGTCAGCTACTAAGGGATTTGTACTCACATTGAACGTTGGTGGTTTTTGCCTCATGAAGCGATCTAACATTGATCCTCCACGATGTGGATCAGGGTGCTCTCTAAGGGTAAAGTTATTATTCATAACCTGAGTATGTTGTCCCAGAATGGTGATTAGCTTATTGGAAGCAGTTGCATCAACAGCTACACAATAATTATCTTGAGTAGGAGGGAAATCCCTACATGGAGTGCGTTTATTGATATAGTTTCCATTTCTTCCACTAGGCGCCATTTCTAAACAATGGCATAAACTAGATCAGTTTATGAATCAAAATACACAATTCCATACTTATAAAACACTTGACATAAATTGAACTATTTATGGATATAATCCATAATCATAAAAAAAATTCTTTGAGAATTATATACTCATAAACCCTTCATAATTACTTGTAATGAAAATGAGAGTTATCCTAAGCATATCCCCCATGAGTGTCGTAACTAAGAGTGAAGCAAGGCCCGTTGTCATGCACTAGTTCCCGTTCGAGTCTAGCTCAAAGCAGTGTTTTCAGGTTTTACCTGTAGGTACATCTGTGCCAGAGCCACCTCTACCTGCTCTTATCTAGACAGGGATGTATTGCTCAGAAAACTCACAAAATCTCTACAATTCCAAAATTCTAGGAAGTTCTTCTATAATAATCCTCAAAGTCCATCTTAAATCTATGTGCTCTAATCATGGTTTATCTAAATATAGCTTCTAAGGTTTGTACTAAACTTACCCTGATACCAAGTTTAACGCCCCAACCCCAGTTACCCAGAGTCGGTGCATTATTACATAACATTGGAATGTTCACATGAAAGATCAAATCTCGAAAGACAGATTAGTTTTGTAGCATTGGAAACACTTGATATTTTCATAATGTTTACATTACATCATAAAATGAAAAATAAAACAATATAGTCTCCATAGTCCACACTCGTATCCCCTTATACTATCCCTAAAGGTCATTCATAATTTATTTCTTCACATCCTGGGAAAATAAAACATAGAAAAGGGGTGAGCTCAAACGCCCAGTAAGGATAACAATTTAGTGGAAACTTTAATAAATAATAATAAACATTTAAGGCAATGTATAACTAAAACAAAATACTTTTATACTTGAACACCAACATAATATGAAAAAAATAAAATGAAATAATTTCATTTAATTATTCACATGGATATTCTATTAATCGAAAAATCACATGCAATATCAATAACCACATTCATAATGATGGAATGCATAATGCCAGACTATCATAACCACATAGCCAAGGCCTCATGCCAAGACTACAAATAAGATTTTTCCAAGGCCTTGTGCCAAGAGACTAGTTTGTCTCTTGAGACCTACCGATTCATCGAGGAGCTATAGTAGGCTCCACCCGTCACATATTAAGTCCAATGCATTCCTCATATGAACAGGTTTAAACATAACATAACCATTCATATTAAAGCTAGCATACGAAATATCAATACTTTCTCCATAAACCATGAATGATATAAAAATAACACATCCACACTAAAAATATCAAAAAATATTCAATACAATATGGAAGTTTGTATCATAATAAATCAACTTCAAATAAGCATAAAATCTATTAAAGTATGTTGACATAGATGAAATCAAAACTATTTGAGGGAGATATCCCTTTTTTTGAAATCATTTAAAAGTCACATAATTATAAAATAAAACATTTACTTTGAACATTTTTATAATCTTGTAATGGAAGCTTCCACGACTTTATAACGGCAGAAAATAGCTGCACCCACTGTAAAAAAACATTCTTCCCTTAGTAGCCTTGGAAACACTAGATATTTTAAAAAAGTTTACATTTCATCATAAAATTAAAACTACAATAATATAGTCTCAATAGTCCAAAATCTTATCCCCACATATTATCCCTACATGTCATTCATAATTTACTTCTTCACATGCTAGGAAGAAGAAAACATTGAAAATGGGTGAGCTCAAAATCCCAATAAGGATAACAATATAGCAGAAACTTTCATAAATAAGAATAAACATTTTAGGCAATGTATAACTAAAACAAAAGCCTTTTAAACATTAACTTCAACCTAGTAGGGAAAAAATTAAATGAATTAATTCCATTTACTTATTCACTTGGATATTCTACTAATCGAATAATCACCTGCAATTTCAATAACCACTTTCATATTGATGGAATGCATAATTTCAGACTATCATAACCACATAGCCAAGGCCTCGTGCCAAGAATACAAATAATATTTTTCCAATGCATTGTTCCAAGACACTAGTTTGTCTCATGAGACCTACCGATGCATCGAGAAGCTATAGCAGGCTCCACCCGTCACATATTAAGTCCAATGCATTCCTCAAATGAACACGTTTAAACATAACATAAACATTATTATTAAAACTTTCATACGAAATGTCAATAATTTCTCCATAAACCATTAATGGTATAAAAATAACACATCCATAGTCAAAAAAATCAAAAAATCTTCAATATAATATGGTTGTTTGTATCATAATAAATCAACTTCATATAAGCTTAAAATCCATCAAAGGATGTTGAAATAGATGAAATCCAAACTATTTGAATGAAATATCCCTTTTTTGAAATCATTTAAAAGTCAAATAATTATAAAATAAAACATTTACTTTGAAAATTTTCTTATAATCTTGTATGGTATGCTTCGATGATTTTATAATTGCAGAAAATAGCCGGACTCGCCGTATAAGTTAAAAAAACATTCTTACCTTAATTGTGTCAAAAAGGTTAAAAATGACCTTCTTTGGAAAACGATGGAAACATTTTTTTATAAACCAATTATAAAAGTCAACAAGGGTATAAATGACTTTAAACCATGTTCTAGTAAATAGAAAAAATGTTTTGAAATACATTTTGAAGAAACATGGATGTGGATGATAAAGAAATCCCTGTTGATTATTATGTATAAACAACCTCAGATAATGAAGAGATTGCGAAATAAACCCTTACCTAGTAATTTTCCTTGGTTGAGGGTAGGTTAACCTCTTGTATAATGGTGAAATAATTTTTATTAAATTATAAAATAATCAAATACATTAATATGATATCATATATTATCTTTAAACATTTCTTTGTTAATAATATCTTAGAATTATCGTCGTTTCAGGTGTTAACTTACTCATTTTATTTTATATGTTTTGTTACATAAGCTGTGTTTGTTATGGATAGTTTGTATCTTATTTATATACATAATGATATCAAGTCCTTAAAAATTATTTTTAAATCATGAAATGATAATTATACATGTATGGATATGATAGAGAATGAATCTCATCGCGTTCGTGGGGACGATAGTCCGTACGTACGCACGAGCGACAATATCATTATTTTGATATTAAAATAATATATAATTGGATGGTATATCATATTTAAAGAATAATTGTCATGTTATATTAATTATTTACATGAATTACACATCATTATTATACCCATCCAAATAATAATTTATTGAATAACAATTAATCCACGACGTGGAGACGGTAAGTCTTACGTACGCACGTATGATGACGTGTCATTCAAAGGATGGATAGAATACTAAAATATGGTTATAACATGTTTATAATAACATAAAAGTATATATAATATACTGGATTTATTATTTTATAATGGTAATAACAAAGAATGAAGAAGTGGAAGAAAAAAAGAAAATTGAAAAATTGTGGTGAAATCATTACCTCTTCTTCAAGTTCTTCCTTTTGATTTGATCAAAAGGGATCCTTAGGATGGGTTTATGACTAATAGAAGGACTCTAGGATGAAGTGACGGATGTTTAGAGAGTATTTGGGTAGGTTTTGTCTGAGCCATAAGGCTTTGAATGTGTGAATTAGTGAGAAGGGGGAGTGCCCTTTTATAAGAGGGGTGAGGGGTACCTTTGGAAAAGCTATAAATATTATTTTATAATAAATTCATATTCGGTTTCTAATGTCTACAAAGTGGATTATTTAATGTTTAAGGTGGGTTTTGGTCGAAAACCACTCATCCAATAAGATTTAGACAGGTTTGGGTTACTATATTAACCATATCTTTAAGTATTAAATCTAAGTTAATTAGTTTCACTTTTACAATGTCTCTATGTATTTTTATATTATATGGTTAATAAACATACAATATAAATCCATGAAACTCCAAAGTGGTCCATTAATGATACTCCTATCATGATATAAGTCTCTTGGACGAACCTTAGATTTATATGAATTGAATATCAATTAATAATATAATATTTGTTTTAAAAACACTTTTATTTCAATTTTGACACTATTCAATAATTATTTTTTTAACTTATAAAAGAATTATTACTAAGAAAAAACATAATTAAGTAAATCCTAACATGTCATAATAACCTGTAAAATTATAGGTATTTATGAAAAGTCTCATATTACATTTATTTGGGTATTTATAATATCAATTAATCTAATTTTTCATTAATTAGGTAATTACTGCATCACCATTGTGTCATAAATAAATTAAATTATATAATGTCTAAAATTTATAAATAAAATACCATTATGTAGAAAATCGTATTATATTTCTAATGAATATTTATAGTTGTAACCCCAACATATATAACCCCATGTACAAATTGTTTTTCTAAAAGATATATGCTTATTTCATTTTTGTATTTATATGAACTTAATTAAAATAAAGTGGCCCTGTCACCTACAAGTGGCTCCATGGGGTCCCAAAATCGACCCAATGATGCCCATGGTCGGACATGTATCAACCAATAAGGTTAGGACACGTTTTAGGGTATTTTTGTATTATTATAATATTATTTTCTAATCCTTATTTACTGGATTTACCCTTTAACCATGGTAAATAAAATATATGTCGAAGTAATTATTCAAAATGTATAAAAATAAAATTTAACTATTTACACAATTTGAAAATACTGATTCCAAATATGGAATTCATTTTTCCAAATTCAAAACACAGAAGTGACAGAAATTAATTTAAAATTAATTCCCGTTGTTAAAACAAAAATCGTGTTTTAAGAGATAATAACTATAAAAAGATTGACACTTGTTTATGTCTGGTTTAATTGTAGAATTATGTACAGTGACAAACATTGTATTAAATGGTAAAAAAATATTATCAATATAATTTAAAACCACTCAAATTCATAATTTATCAATATAAATTATTTCGATTAAAAAAGTTGTTTTTAATTAAAATTTAGTAATTTTCACAATTCATCAAAATATAAATGTTATCCGGAAAGTTCCAAAATTTCCCCCTAGGATAAATTAGAAATTACAAATCCAAAAATGAAGTCCATTTTGAGAGATAAAATTTATAAAATTTCAAAAAGTAGGTATTACTATTCATAACGGCTAGTTTGATTGGTTGTGGTGTGTTAGAACTCGATGTTGCGTACAACACATTTTATCACATTATTCAAAGAGAAGCGTACCATAAAAGATTGGGGTGTTACAATTTACATGAATTATAAATCATTATTATACCCATCAAAATAATAGTATATTGAATAACAATTACACCACAACGTGGAGACGGTAGGTCATATGTATGCACGTATGGTGACATGTCATTCAAGGGATGGATAAAACAATGAATCTATTTGTAGCATAATTATAATAACATCACAATATATAGAAGGTACTAGATTTATTATTTTAGAATTGAAATTACAAGGAATGAAGATGTTGAGGAAGAAAGGAACTTTAAAGAGGGTTGTGAAGACGTTACCTCTTCTTCGGGGTTTTCCTTTTGATTTGATCAAAAGGGCTCCATAGGTTGGCTTTCTGATCAAACTAAGGCCTCTATGTTGAAGTGAGGGAAGATGAGAGTGTATTTGGGAAGGGGTTGGCCGAACCAAATGGCTTTTAATTTTTGAATTAGTGATAAGGGAGAGTGTCATTTTATAAGATTGGTGAGGGGCACCTTTAGAAAAGCTAGAAATATTATTTTATAATAAATTCATATTCAGTGTCTAATGGATCCAAAGTGTATTATTAAATGTATAATGTGGGGATCGGTCGAACTGATTTCAACCAATAGAATTTAGAGAGGTTTGGGTCATTATATTAACCTTATCTTTTAGTTTTAACTCTTGGTCAATTAGTATAACACTTACCATGTCACATTGTATTCTTATAATATATAGTTAATAAAATTACTATATACGTCCAAGATACCCCCATATGGTCCATTAATGATACACCAATAATGATATAAGTCCTTTGGAAGATCCTTTGGGTCCTAGGAATAGAATATAAATTAATAATATAATATTTGTTTTAAAAACTCATTTATGTCAATTTTGACACTACTCAATAATTTATTTATTTTAATGTCTTAACAACTTTATTAATTCAAATACAATTCATTTAAGCAATCATAACATGTCATATTAACCAATAAAATTTGTGTATGTTATCAAAACTTTCAAATTATATTTATTTTAACATTTATAATACCAATTATTTGATTCTGTCATTAATAAGGAAAATACTGCATCATTATTCTGTCATATATATTTTTTCTTTTTCAATGTCTAAAATTTATAAATAAACTATCATTATGTAGTAAATCATTTTATCATTATAATGAAAATTTATAATGGAATTTATAACATATATAACCCTATATCAAAAAAAATTTGCTAAAAGATATAAGCTTTTGTCATTTTTTATTTACTTTATCTTAATTAAAATAAAGGGTCCCTATCACCTACAAGTGGCTCCATGGAGTACAAAAAATTAACCCAAATATGCCCATTGTCGGAAATGTATCAACAAATAATGTTAGGACACTTTTTTGGGTAATTAATTATTATTATAATATTATTTTTAAACCTTATTTACCGGATTTACCTTTTAACCATGGTAAATAAAATATTTACCGAAGTAATTACTCAAAATGTCTAAAAATAAAAGTTACCTATTTACAAAATTTGGAAATCCTGATTCCAAATATGGAATCCATTTTTTCATATTCAAAACACAGAAGTGGCAGAAATTAATTTAAAATTAATTACCGCTGTCAGAACAAAAAGTGTGTTTTTAAGATATAATAACTATCAAAAGATTGACACTTGTTTATGTGCGGCATAATTGTGAAATTATTTACAATGAATAAAATTGTATTAAATGGTAAAAATATATTCTGAATATACATTAAAACCACTCAAATTCATAATTTATCACTATTAATTATTTTGATCAAAAAAGTTTTTTTATTAATATTTAGTAATTTTCACTATTCATTAAAATATAAAAGTTATCCGAAAGGTACCAAAATTTCACCCTAGTCTAAATTAGATATTCTGAATCCAAACAAGAATTCCATTTTGAGAGATAAAATTTATAATGTTTCAAAAAGTAGGTATTACTATTTATAAAGGCTAGTTTGATTAGTTCTGGTGTGTGTTAGAACTCGAAGTTGCGTACAACACCCACTACTATTTTATTCAAAGAGAAGAATATCGTGGAAGCTTGGGGTGTTTCATTATAAATTTTTGTTGTCACCATTCTAAAAAATAAATTTATTTAGTCAAATTGAATATATAAAAGTTTAAAATATTGGATTTTAAAAGGGTTCATTATTAAAAGGTAGTAAAAGTGCATTTTTTAAAAATACATCTTTTATCATAAAAAAATGAATTTTTTATTAAATTATGTCTATGAAACTCATAATATGGATTCTAAAATTATAAGGATTATATAAAGTTCAAAATTTAGTTAAAACTATTCATAACCTCTTTTGAATGGCATGTTTGATAAGTCATGATGCGCTTGAACTCGGTGTTATGTGTAGTGAAAGTTATTGAATTATATTGAAGAAGTAAAACACACTATGAAATATTGTGGTGTTACAAGTGGAGACCACTATAGCTCCTTGATGCATCGGTAAGTCTCATGAGACAAACTAATGTCTTGGCATGAGGCCTTGGCAAAAAATTTATTTGTAGTCTTGGAACGTGGCCTTGACTATGTGGTAATGATGTCTGGTATTAGGAATTACCTCATTATGATATGAGTTATTACATGTGATTATTCGACTAGTATAATATCCATTTGCATGTTTATAATGTAATATTTGATTTATTTTTTCAATGTTATATTCAAGTTTATGTTTAAAAAAGGCTATTGTTTTTATCCCACCTCTTGCCTTAAATGTTTTTAACTTCCACTAAATTATTTACCCTTACTGAGCCACTGAGATCTCCCCTTTATTATGTTTTATTACCCTGGATTCCATTAAGTTTATTATGATTGTTTTGTAGGGTTAGGATACAGGGAAAACTGGAATTCTCTAAGAACTATCAATGCTATGTTTTATGTTTCAAATTGTAATATAAAGTTAATATATGTAATCTATTTTCCAGGACTGCTAAACTGTTCAGTCCTTCAGGACATGATTCCTTGTAATCATTCCAATGTATTAAAATAATGCACTAGCTTTGGGTAAATGTGGTCGGGGCGTTATGGAAGATAAGTTGTGTGGATGGTCGGATCTCTCACATACTCTTGTTTCTCACACTGATTATAACTCATGTTGGATTAGAGACTTCCGATGACCCCAACATCCAAAAAACTAACCCTAATTGAACTTTGAGAACTATGATTCCAGGTCAAACTATGAGATGTAGGATTTCTTCTTGAAGGTCCAAGCTCAAAAGGTTTCCCTTCCAAAAGGATTCACTCAATCATGACCTTTCAAATGGGAAGCTCTCATGCGTAAACCCCAAATCAAATATTGAACCTCAAGAACCTGGATTCCTATCAAACCAAGATACATATGACACCCTATTGAATGTCTGATCTCCAAAGGGGTGCCTTTCCAAAATGGTCCACACAACTATGTCCCCTCAAATGGAATGCTATGATGGGTAATCCCTATGTTTCCCGAACTATGTGGGCTCTAATTTCTCTCCCGAGGAAATTTAGGAAGCATATAGTATAGTTTTGATCCCAACATCAAGTCACCTTCCGTCCCCCTAGATGAAGATAAACTCCAGAGTGCCTTATTAAATGTCTTATGTCAGCATTGCCACTATAGCATCAAAGTCATGTATGTTCATGACGATCCTAGAAACTAGGTGTAGCTGGTGGACACACTCTTCGGGAATGATTCATGGATTCATGAACATATGATCATAAAATAAATATATAAGAGAGTCTCAAAATAGGCAATAATCCACCCCCACCCCCAAGGGTGTGGTGAGCCCGACTTCCCTTCCTCTCGACTAATGGAGTCCTTAAGTGTCATTGGCCAAATCATCATCCAATGAGAACATAACATTGGAAAGTAGGTCCATGAATCTTGGATTCGAGGGACATTGGGTGCTTCTAGATCCACCCGAATAAACCCATTGGAGACCATCTGGGGATGTTATATCTTAAGAGGACTAATTACAATAGTACTTGAACCCATGAAATCATCAATTGGGACCATTTGACTCTGGCACCCCTATATCAATATAGAAGGGGTAAAAAACCCAATCAACTTGGGGTCAATCAAATACCCCATTAAAGAGTGATGATGCAGAACTGATTAAAATAAATATGGTAACATGAAAGATTCAATAATAACGAACAAATTATTTCCAACATTGTACCATTTTTCATTTCTCCAAACCATGCTCCCGTGTCTCCGTCATAGGTGAAACAATCACTTCAAGAAGTTATGTTTTCTAAATATAGGTTTTTATTCTTATCCTTTGTTTTTTGACAAATAAACATTTCTCTTTTTTCATATAGATATTCAAGGAGAAACTCAATAAGTATTCATGTTAGAAAATACCCTTTAACTCACAATCATTTTGGAATGTGCGGGATAGTTTCCAAGGGAATTACTAGGGGTTTATCAATAGTAAATCCTTATGGGTATCCATAAAGACAGGGAGGGTTCTGTTGAGACCATATCCCCTTCATCTGAATTTATTTATAAAAATAATTCATTCATTAATTTATTCCCTATTTTCTATAAACTAAGTTTCTTATTATGTTTTCTATTCACTCGACCATATGATCTAGAGATTGGGGGTCATGTTTCAACATCCCATCAGGTTGGTAATAATGACTCACATACTCTCAAGATAATGAGTTCCCTAATAGAGGATGAGGTTAGACCAAACCTAATTGATCAAGAATAAGAATATAAATTATATCATATGATTGGAACTGATTTTTACTTAGTGGTTAAACTATTTCTTTGTAGAAAAGGAATGTAACTATAGAGGAGAATATCAGCATTAATACATGGTACTTCAACTAAAGACATGAGTATAAAGTTGTAGCATCATTGATTTCTATTACCAATATTAATTTTTATGGGGGTTTGATTATTAAAATATTCAATAAAATGTGATTAGAATTATGTAGCATCATTTGGAAAGTGAAACATCACTAAAACTCTTCTATGAGAAAGGTTGACATTGCCATCACCTTCTGACCAATTTATAAGGATTAATAATGAATCGATGTTTACAGATGTTTTTGGGGGACCACAAAACAAGAATAAAGGTATGTATACTAAAATCATATGTATGGAACAAGAGTTGGCTACTCCCTATGAAAAACTACCAACACATTGAAAAATCAAGGAGGAATCAATTGATAGAAGGATATGTGTTTCTAATGAAATCGGTAGCACTCACCTAGTTAAGGGAACTAAATACAACAAGATTGAATACCACTAAAGAGAAAATGGAAAATCATGCTAATCAATATGTGTGATTCAATATTTTTCACAAACTGCACTGCAAGACTCTACCCATGTCCATAAAATATAAAATGAGACACTAATTTATTAGATGATATTTTCATTTTATAAACACATTTTTGACTCTTTTAGTATATTTTTATTTAATATTTATTTCCTTAAACATCATTTATGATTCATTATCTTTTGAATCTCCTAAAAAAATTCTCAATTTATTTTTACACATGCCCAAATCAAATTCAAAATCATATTGATTCCTTTTGGGTGTCCATAATGGATGGGTATATATATATAAACCATCACTATTTCACTAGAGTGGGGCTATATTGAAATTTATGCAGATTTATTTAGAATTAATAGATGATTTGGGTTATTATGTTATATAAAGGTTCCACTCTGAATTTTTCCTCATCCAATGGCTTTGTGATCATAGCTTGATTGTTGTTATGATCAGATGATGAGTCTCACAAGCTTGGTTTCTTTTATTATATAATACCAATTTTTTCATAGGAATTATTTTGGAAAGACCCACCAAGAAAGGAATTTTATTTTTTTATAAATGCTCAATTATGTGTATTTACTATCACATATTTTAGACATCTTTTCTTTTTTTGAAATTAAAATAATTTCAGTATAATGGATGAAATTTATGATTTCACTTATTGTATTAAAATATGTTTTAGTCGATCTAGAAATATGGGTAAGGTTTACCCAACATGAATTTAATTCCTAAAACATGTATAAAATTCCTCAATGGAAATTAATATGGTTTAAGTTTATAATGCTCTGATCACTATTTCATATGATTTGAGATATCATGACAAGGACCAAAATGAAAATATGAATTTCTCCAAGAGGATTATCTCAACCAAAATAATTGGGATTTCCAGGAGGTGTATCCCATCTCAATGGATTGGTGTTTCTAGTAGGTTCATTTCTAGATAAAAAATGACACGGAAAATAGGATTTCATATTATTTCTAAAAAATTGGAATAATGAAAAAATGATTAACACTGAGGCTATTAAATAAACATTAAAAGAATGTATGGTGGATTATGTAAATAATTACACAAGAATATTGAGTCAGGGTTGATGAATTGGGACATGTAAATATGTGATTATTTCTAACCATATTTGAATGATGGGTTATCATATAACATTGTCCAAACAGATATAATTTAATTGTCCTTCTCCTTAATATAAAGATGCTTCAATTTGAATTACTTAATTTGTGTAACATATACAATGCTTTATCAGGGGCATAGTATGCATATCCATGAAGATGTGACCTTTGGTGTTGATTGTGCTTATTACCTATAACACCCTTGATAAAGTGAGACACAAAAAGAAAAATGTTACTACCTATGCCAATAAGGAAAAAATTTCCTTTCAGGATCAAAATTAATTAGAAATGAAAAATTAAGTCATTTTTGCTTCGATTACTATTCGTATAGGTGACTTCATGGAAATTTTCCTATGCTTTGTGTGATTGAGGAAAGAAGACAACAAAAGATCATGTGTTGACCTATGGGTTAGTATATAGTCTAACAAGTAACCCTAGTGGATAATTACTTATGTTGTACTGGGAAAGTAACAAAGGTATTATGGGAGAGCAATGGGGTTATATGGCCAGGTTCATGGGCCATATAGATTGGGTCCTACCAAATGGTATAAGAGTAAATACCCGGCCTGAAGTGTTGATCCAATAACTAGTTTTAAGGTGTGGGATTTCTAATGATGGTGTTTGAATTTAAATGGGGGAGGGGGTTATTTTTATACCCCTGAAATATTAATACATAAAATAAATATATGAATATCCACTTAATCATGGTTTACGTTCATTTTTGGGAGCCTGCCTAATTATAAACACAGGGTTAAGAAATATTGTCATCGTGTTGTTTTAGGATTTGGGACCTCCTAGAAAATTTCCCAAGGTGTGCAATAGTGAGAATAAAACATATTGAAATAACATGTGTTGACTTGTGGGGATAGTCATTAATATGATAATAATCCTTGATTTGTAATAGCTTCGGAGTGGTTTGGATGGACACTATGGTATTGTAAGATACCAATGGGGTCTGATGACAAGGTTTTTGGGCCATAGAGGTCGAGTATTAAAATTGCTGATTGCCCTGAAATATTTATGGGGATTTAATAAAATATGAGATAAATTATTTGAATGTTAAAGGGAGAATCAAGGAGGGTTTTAGTACACTATATTTTATATCATCACTTATTAAACACACTATCAGGTAAAGAAATATGAGATTCAATCACCATAGCATCTTTATAGACCAATAGAGTCCAATGAACCTAAATAATTTTTTAATATGACTATATGGTTAAAACAATGAACTTTTTTCCTATTTAATTTTCATTTTTAATTTTTATTAAACATCATATGGGGGATACATAGTGGGTGGGGTCTTTATTTCTTCTTGCGATTCCCATTGTGAGTTTTTGGACTGATAAGATCTATATCATTATCAAGTACATTTAAGGTCTTTTATTCTAGACAATAATGTTGTTAAGGTTAATGTCATATAGGTTTGAATAGAAATATTTAGTGTTTATACATTTTTTAAAACATAAGAAGTGGGGAAACCTATATAGAAAGAGTGAGGTAAAAAACCTAATGTGAATAGAGAATTGAGTGCCAAAAAAACTATTCTACACAAAAGGTGAACATAGATTATGGTCATAGTTCTTGGAACATGTATTTATGTAGTTTAAATCTATATTACATTGACAATAGATTACTAGAGTTTAAGGTCTTATATCATTGACCAAATATGTTGGAATGGTCTCCTAGTAAAGCATTGAAAAATTCAAGGTTAATGGAGATCCAATTACTAATGTAGACTGCAATAGAGAAGGCGACATTCAATTTAGAATAATAAATATTACAACATCACTCCATACATTTTAAATTTATATGACAAGTACTAATTGAAAATTTTAAGGTGACATACCAGACTCTCAACTCATAAAATGAGTTTTAATCACAAATTCATAGCATTGACAGTGTTGGATATACATGAATAATTGGATTTTGGGTTTTTTATTCCCTATCCCAATGAGTTTGAATCAGAAGTGATGAGATGATAATGGTTTCCAATGAAAACCACAGACCATATTCAAAATATGGAATTCATTATTATGATGTTAAAGAGTATGAGAATTATATATTTCTCTTCTTCAAGATAAATATTAATTCAATTGACTATCCAATTCAAGGACACATAACCAGAGACATATTTGGGGATTATTATGAATGGACAAGTGGAAGTGTCCATTAGAGTTAAATTTTCTTGTTTCTTTTAGCCAATTTAAATTTTTAGATGATTAAAATACTAGTGAAAGGAAGTATTTTTATTTAATAAAAAAAATAGTATAGAAGTGTTTTGATTCCCTAAAGACTGTTCTATTTTTTATAGACTACAGAATCCCATTGAGGGGTGCATATAGTATAAAATCAAATTTATTGGACCAAAATTTAGTAGATACAATCTATTTAGTGGAAAAGGGAAATGTTCGGCCGATTTGAATAGAGGACTTAATTCCACTATAGACTGTTTCAAAGTGTCACTACACAAACTTTATGGAATTGATTTTTGGACATAATGAATGAGAATAACAACCCAAATAGGACCAAATGTTTAGGAATGTCCCCAATACTAGTTCAACATGGGGTTATGTATTTTTAAATCACAAATTAATGTTCACGGATCTAGAGTATTGATATATAAAAGATGCACAAGTGAGATAACATACCGTATTCAATATATGGGTTTTGTTTTGTTAAATTGATGGCATATATAAATTAGAGGGCTCACTTATTCGAGATGAATATAATTATAGTTTAAAGGATATATCATTGGAGCATATATAGAGCCATATCGATGGGCATAATTTTCAGGACCATGATGAAGTGTCCTTCAGAGTTGAATGTGCTCATTATCGATAACCAGGGGAGGATTTTGGCAATATAATAAAATTAAATCCTCGAGTATGGTTCATGAAAATGAATCAATTATAAATCATGGTGGAAACATTTGGGTTTTAATTTTCATGTAATGTGTTTCTATGATTATCTTTAAAGGTGTGGAAATAAATGAGGGCATATAGTATTGACCTGAACATGTGACAAAGATGTTTATTCTATGGTATTAGTAGTCGAGCCACTTTTAAACATTCTATTATAGGGGGGACCGAATATTAGGATATAATTATAATAAAGAATAATTTCAAATTGATGTTTGATTATGAGAAATAATTATGTTAGTAACCTTTATAAAGGTATGGTTATCATATAGGGTGATTGTTTAATTGGTATAAAGATGATCTGTGATATTTAAAGTCATGAATAGTGAATATTGTGCTATAATGTTTATTAACATGTGACACAGACTCATGTTTCATTTTAGAAAAATGGGGGTATATTATAATAGAATTGGTCTATAGATATATCACCTATTATAAGATGGATAAATATTTATGTTATTTTCTTTCTCATTGATGTATTAGATACATATCTTGACTATAAGAACTTATATATAGGAGGAAGTAAAATTTTGGTTTATGAAATTTTTAGTTTGTCCCAAGATATATGATCTAGGCATCACTATGTATCCTTCCATATCAGGATTCAAGCCACCAATAATTCTAAATCCCTCCATGCACTTATTTGGATCAAATACAAGATAAAAATAAAGGGTGATTCTATTAGACATGTTTTCAACTAAAACCAAGATTAGAGATCTTGTCATTACTATGTATAATGTTGTAAAAAATCAGTCAATAATTGGTTCTTAATGAAAATGAACCATGTATTGGTATAAATCATATTGTGAGGAACATGTATTTTCTCATAATGGGTTCAAAAATAAGGGATCATATTCCGAAGAGGCCCACATGTATTAGTCTCAAACATAGGAGGGGTCATATACATCTTCCTAGTTTAGTATAGATATTATTTTCATATGAAATTAAATTAAATATTCATTGTGTTGGAATAAAGGAGAAGACCCATTAGGATTGATGAGTGATCTAGTCATGCACCAAGATTTGGTGGGGTCCATTTTCAATCTTTATTGGTGGACCTAGTTTAAGAGATCAGTGTGTCACTACATAACTTAGGAGGATTGTAATCGAGACACTCTTAGTTATTGTATTGTAATCACATATGATGATTAGTATCATATATAGGGTCCAGGCAATTTATCATTGATGAAAATCAAGGCTAGTCCTTGGATAATGGAGTGAAATGTCACATTATATCCTATAAGGATTAGAATAAAGACATGAATAGTTTATATATAGAAATATTCCTTGAATAGATATGAATAAAATGGAATAAAGAAGTAGGAATAATATCCTTTGGGCCTACATATGTTGTGCGTTAAGGATTCCTACATAAGTATGGATATTATATATGGAAAATAGGTCAAACAGAAGGGGAAACTCTAAGTAGTTTATGGACATTAAGGGTATATTTTTTCCTTCTAACCTTTGTTCATGATTATCCTAGGTATAATAAATGGGTGGATCAGACGATACATCTATGCTCATGTGAGTCTTCCACAATGTGAGAAAAAATATGCAGTTGGAGAATAACCCTCACTATGAAGGGGCACAAAACAGTCATTTTATACACGTATCATGAGATTTCAACCCCATGATACTGATGGAGTCACATAGTTTAATATCATGTGATGATGAAATTTATTCTAGTTTAGAATCATAAAATGAGTATGGTAACCATATAGTATAATGTTGTGTGGAAAATAATTTTTTGTATAGTTTTACAACATATAACTTGGATGAAGACAATATAGTATCACATCAGATGGTGAGTAAAATATTATATGTAGTTTAAATTCATATATTTAAGAATTATATCACATGGTTTTAGAACATGTTGTAAAGAAGACATTACCACTCAATTTTTGGTTATATTATAAAAATCAAAATCATCTGACAAAAAAATAATGCAAATTATTTCTTGAGGAAACATTAATTGGTGGTTGATGCAATGTGTTCTCTTTATATGGTTTCCTAGGAGTCCGTTCCATTATAGTAGACCACTTGTATGACATAACGCCCTTCCCAATTTGGTTTGATCTTCATAGGCTAATTTCCTTGTATCATCAATATTCAAAAAACTGAAACTAGCTCTCCTAGGAGGAATGTTCAAAGGTGAAATTTTGTATTCAAAGCTTAGGAAACTCAATTATTATAAACTAAAAGTTATTAAAACTGATAAATATCTCTTCATTGATCCATTTCAAATCATCCATCTCTTTCTAACACTATTTATATTTAGAAAAATGGTTGTATAAAATAGTGAGAATCGAGTGAGGATAGACCTCAATGGGAAGGACTACCTCTATCTGAATTGGCTTCTCCTAATAAAAGAGATTCAATTCCAACCTAACAACATCAGGGAAAAAAATGAGATGTGTCAGGTATATATTCCCTTAACAATTAAACATGAAACCCATGATATAACTGGGAAAAACATAGAGGTAAGTTTACCTAATAATAATATAATCTTATATTCATAAAAGTTTCATATAGTCCAATAATGAATATGTTTAGTTTTACCTCTCTTTCAAAATGAATTACACCATTACCATGTGTTAATTTTAGAAAAACATGGTCTTCTACAATAAAGAAAATATCTTTCCTCTAGTGATATGTATAATATTTTTTCTACTCTAAGATATCCTCATCTGATACTGAATAATCATTACTTTGTTAACTATATATTGCACTAATTCTAGTCTCAAAAACATTCTTTCACTAACTTCACCCCAATATGATCGAGTCCTACACAACTTTCCATATAATTTCTTAAATGGTGACATCAGTGAACAAGAATGAAAGCTATTATTGTATGAAAATCCCACTAATTAATAATGTTGATCCTCACTTATGTAATAGTACAATGATCCATTACAACGATAATGATGAATTATCCTTCCGGCTCAAGGAGTCCTATATATTGGTAGATTTTATTTGGATGGTAGAGAATCGTGCAATCATAATCTTTTATAAATTGTAACTATGAAATTTTCATCATGTTCAACTCCTTTTGAGTGAATTTATATAATTAACATTTATGATATACATATGAATAATTTTTCTATCCTTATAGAAGATTCCTCTAAATTTTAAATTTAGGAAATACTATTTCAATGATAATTCTACTCATGGTGTTTCAATTTGTGTGATTCATATAAAATTACCTGAGTTCCTTTCATCAAAAAACAACTAAGGGCCTTCAATAAAAAAACAATATAAATAAAAAAAATTCATTGCATCATGGTGATAATCATAAAACTATTGTGTGATCCTATCTTAATTATAGTCACAAACAAAACAATCATCAAACTCCTTTCCCCAAATGAATTTATCTCTGATTCAAGATAACTTTTTAGTATGTTATCTAACTAATAAAATATTACAAAAAACATTCAGTAATAACATTCTAGTATAATAAAACATCTAATATAAATGACATTAGTAGGTCCTAGATATTTTTCAACCACTTTGGCTGTATCAAGATCAATTATTATTCAATATTTAGTTACAATATTCCTATGGAATGAAATCAGATACAACTAATATTCATATATGATAAATTTTCTACACAACATATTTTCTTTTAAGGTTTATATAATAATCCTTGGACATTTCTCATGATCCATAAAAAATTTATAATAAAATAGAATACAATCAATTAAAACATCAAAAAAATTTATAAAAAACTCATAGAAAACTCAATTCATAAGATCATTAAATAAAAAAGGTGAATTTTTTAACCCAATGTAATAACCTAAAAATCTTCTTTCCTATAACTAATAGAAAGAACCATCCTTAGAATATATTATTCCATTAGTTTTAGTGGCTGATACTTGGATTAGATGTCAATAATCGAAAAATAATCATCACCATGGAGCTGATAAAACAATTCATCAATATGAGGAAACATATATTTTTTCTTAATACTAATGTCATTGATTCCACTATATTTAATCCAATGCCTCGTTGAACATTAATTATATTAAAATAGATATAACCTTACATCGAGGTACTAGGATGAATGAAACCATTATCATGAAACTCTTATAAAAACTTTTTCAACTATAATAACTATATTTTTGGAAATTTATAAGGGAGTATTAAAATCAGATTAGATTCTCTAACTGAGTTGATGATAAATTGAACCTCTAGATCTGGAATATTAATAGGAAAATCCTTAGGAAGTAATTTCATATATTCATTTACCTCTATCACATCACTAATTATAATGGCTTTATAAATTACAATGTTATTAGAAAGGTAACATTAACTACAATATTTAATAAATTTCTCATCTTCTGGATATATTATCACATATATGAACACATTGTTATATCTAAATTGAAACTAATCCAAAAAAATGAGACATAACATCTTTATCTCTCTAATATATAGTTACATGATAAAATAAAATCCAATCCATCCACAAAATAGAATCAAACTATACTATGGGTAAAAAAATATTTCCATGAATATATTTTCCATAAATAATAATATGAATATTTCTATAAATAATGGTTTTTTAATACTTCCATAAATAGATTTTAACAAGTATTATGTCACCATTTATTGAGTTGATATTTCCATTTTACATATAGATTTTTCATAATTAAATGAATGTAAAAATATTAAATGAAATAAGATAATGTCATAATTTGAGTAAACAAGTTATATACATAGCACCACTTCATTTTATTGTTCAATATATTACTTAAATATTAAAAATGAATTTTTAATATATTTATTCCTTAAATCTTGATGATTCCCACCTTTAGAAAATTACATCAATTACAAATTTTTATAATGACCCATTTTAATGCAATTAAAATTTTTCAATGGCAACTAACTATCAAATTTTCCATTAATGATGTGGTCATAACTCTTTTACATATGTTAAGGGGATAAATTATCAAACTTTCCACACTAGTATACATTTGTTGATACTTATAAACATTTATTAATATATTTATTTCCACATGTTGGACAATTTTTGGGGCGTACCTCCAAGTCTCCATATTTATTATTTCTCTATTTCATTCCAACTCAACTACTTATTATTCTTTATGACATGAGATACATAAGGATCAATAAACACCATCTCAACATTATCAGTATAACAAAAGAAAGAATCATAACTTTTTAATTTAAAAGAGGCCAATTACCTTCATAAAATTGGTTTCATACCTGTGTGAAACCTATCCACATTACCCTCGTGGACCAGAATAAAACATGGATCATGTCAGGTCAATATGATAACAATTTCTTTATTAGAGGAAACTTAATATTCATTCCTTTTATTAAACTCTATAAACATAATTTATATTATAATTCCAATTTATTTATGAAAATATTTTTCAAATAATATATTTTTATATATTATTCACATCATACTATCAGTTTCATTCTTATCCTTGGTATTTTGAACTCAAGACCACCAGTAATCAATTTTACCTAAAAATTGATAAACTCTAATAGTTACCTTTTGAATCACTGAATAACCAAAAACCTCAATTATATTTTCCAAATAATACTTCCATCTTTTAGTTATCAATGGTTCTAATGTTCCACCAAATTTTGGAGTGTGTTGTTTCATGAAATGCTCTACTATCTGCATGTTACTCTTCAAGGAAATTGGTTTTTCTCGTATAGGGTTTCACCAATTTATAGAAATGTTAATAGATTTAACACATCCAGAAATAATTTAATTATAAATATAACCAGTTCAATTCAATAATTTAGAAGGATATTGTTCTCTTACTTTATTCCAACTTCATTCACACCTGTAAATACCCTAACCATAGTATATTGGATCATGTGCCTTTCTTAATTTCATTAGTACCATTAAAAACCATTCATATCCCAAAGGATATAATAGTTTAGTATATTTGGAAATATATTTTCAAAAATAAGTAAAACATTATAACATTAAATGAAATATAATTTAGGAACTCTTTTGGAAACACCCATAAACTCTTATATTATCCAAGCAATTCATTAAAAATATACATGTTCATATCCCAATGAAAAATAAGAAATAAAAAAGGGTGATATCATATTCTCAATAATTCTATGAAATATATATGAATCTATCATAACGAAACATAAACAATAATCCATGGTGAATAACTAAAAATGTATTCTATTAAAACACAAATATTGAGCATAATATGGTAGGAATAAAAGATTATAATTAATTCCATTAATATTCACATGAAAAGAAATCTTGAAAATGGATAGTCTACAAGTAGAATAATCACATGGAATATCAATTACAATCATCATAAGAAGGAATTTATAATTTTAGACATCATAAACATTCCATCAAGGCTTTATCTGAGGCCCAATACAAAAATAGATTAAACAAACTGGTCTAGTTTGTATCATGAGACCTACTGATGATATGAGGGGATATAGTAGGCCCCACCCATCACATACTAATTCCAATTCATCCCTTATATAAAATGTTGAGACAAATACAACATTAACATATGAAATTTAAAAATCATTCCCAAAGATAATTTCCATATTCGCATAATATTCAAAAAATTGCGTTTAAATAGATGAAAATACTCTAATAAAATCATCAATAAATTATCGAGAGAAATGCCCATTTTTACATTGTAATGAAGAGATATTTTTAAAAAATCATTTTTGTTTCTCATAAAATCACATTTTAAAAATGTATATACAATAAAATTAAAATTAAATATATTTGAGGGATAATAAAAGAATATTCCTACTGAAATTTCTTAATTAAATTGAATACATTTAAAAATAATAATTAAGAAAATTTCTAAATGTCCCACTTTACTAAGGTCTAAGAAGAAAATATAAAAGTGTATGTAAATATGAAATGAAATTATTGTCTAAATAAAATTAGAAAATATCTGAGACAGTTTTTCCTGATAAAAATAGTTAATTGAAAAAATTTAGTTGGTGTTTTAAAAATTATTCTGGATTGTACTTGAAAATGGGTAAGAAATTGGGATGTACCCTTTAATTGGACTTTCTTATTGGAAGGAATTGAAAAAGGGAACGTTATAAAACATGAATTTCTTCAATATAGAAGGAATAATTAAGAATGGTAAATATTTTTGGAACATACACACAAAAATTATGATGATTACATCATAATAATTAAGATTTAAAATGGGTTAAATAGAGAGAAAGTGTAACCCAAAGGAAAAAATGGAGGTTTAGGAAGAAACCCTTACCTTGTGTATGAAAGAGTTCTTCACTAGCACATAAAATCATGGATATCGAAATTAGATTCATTAATAATTTATTTAAATACATATTAAACATGTATTTTGTTTATTATAATTTTATTAAGTTCATTTGTTTCCTTTTTCGATTAGTTATATGATTATATTTCGGCATTGAAGAGTTCTTATTTCCCTGGTTTTCATGAATGATTTATTTGTATACATGTCTGGAAGAACATGTATTATTGAAAGAGTTTTAAATAATTTAAATTTCATGTTATTATTGAAATTATATATGATTAAATGGTATTATATATCAATTTTTTAGATATTGTCATAATTCCTTGGATGAACTGTTAATGATAACCATTTAGATTATTTTGGTGTGTTTTTAGTCATCACGAAATTTTTTTGTTTTATTTATTAACACTATATATATTGGATCCCAAAAAATAAATAAGTTTTAATATATATATTATAGTATAATTTAACCATAAAAATGTTTTCAAGACTATACATTATGGAATAATTGAAAAAAAATCTATATCCACAATGGTGTTTAACCGACACCTCACGGATGATGTTTTCATTTTTAGAAAAAAATGTAAGAGAAAATAATTGATGTTGTATATAAAATAATAATAATAAAATTCTTGTTTATATAAGCTAATGGATTTATCAGGGTTTATTCTATGATGAGTTATGGATAGGATAATAAAATAAATTTAATTTAATAAAATTTAAAAGAATGAAAGGGGATTTTTCCTCTTGATTTCATCTTCTTGAGAACCTCCTTAAGGTAATTTGAAATGGTATTTTTTGATACCGGAAAGAAACTAATGATAGGGGAGGATTATGAGAGTTATTTTATAAAAATTGAATAAGCTTCCAGACTTTTGAGGTGTGAGGAGATGATGTGGTGAGGGGTGGTATTTATATTGCAGGAGAGGGGTGTTTTTAAATAAATTAATTGAATTGTTTATTATTTTGTTGAAGACTATAAATAGTGATGATTATAATTACTAATTAATGTAACTAAATCATTTTAGTTTGATCCAGTGGTTTCTTATCTCATCCAAACATCATCCATCACTCAATAATTCACGCATTTAGCAGAAATGTTAAATACCAAAAATTGTCGTATTTCACTATTCATGAAAAAATAAATTATTCTAGAAAAATCCAAAAATCATACACAAACCATTTATTAAAATTTATAATTCCAAAAGGACATCCATTTTATGAAAATAATTTTCTAATTATCGGAAATATAATTTTTCAATAAAATCATCATTTAATAGAAATATACAAAATATTAATTTATAAATAATTTTATGGAAATTTTAAAAATTTATTTGGGTCTCATTAAATTATATTATAACTATAAGAAAATAGGATATTTATTAATAAATCTATTCCATAAAAATAAAATTTCTTTTAAAAGGGGCGTTATTTATTATCAATAAAATGAATTCCTTACGTCCATTATGGCGTGTAATTTATCATTTTAAATCTTTTATTTACTTAATCATTGATATAAATATATTATATTTTCTTTTATAAGAAACACAAATTTTATTTATAATTTTTTTGGTGAGTTCAATATTCTTTGTACATGATTACTATTCTTATGGGTCATATTACTATTCCCAAAGTCAAGTTACTATTCTTTTGGTACAGGTTCCTTAATATCTAGAAATACCTATTATTTCCTTTAAAAATCGTTTATAAATTTTTTGTGTTATATTTTCAATTTTATGATATTCATACTATATAACATAATTAAAATTAGGGAAATTCCACTGATAAAATTTAGTTTCATTACATTACCTCAACAATTCCCATTCTAAAAAAGATATAGATTGGATGATGTAACATGGAAACCCTAAGAGATTATCTCATTATAATATTTCCAAATATTAACATTCCTAATATATATATTATTAACATCACCATAACCTTTGAAGCTATCTAAACCCCTTTCAATTATCAATTGTAATGACCCAAACACGAATACCTAGATTTGGTGCTAGAAACATTATTCTATATACATTGACATTTATACCAACTATAACCACCCATACATATGAAACCCTCAATAATGTGTTCAATTTTTAGGTTTTGGAACCTTTTTTTATTCCCAATATTCTTTAGGTACTGATTTTTCTAAAAATAGGGTAAAAATTATATAAAAAAGAAGAAACATCCAATAAATTTATATTTTTTCCCACTGAACATTATTCTTATGTTTAAACTCCTTGTTCATTCATGATAATATTTTCTATTCTTCAAGATAAGTATCTATAAATAATATTTGTATTTTTCAATGTACTTACTCATTATTAATCCAAATTATTTTCTTTTTGAAAATATGGGATGATAAAAATAAGCATATAATACCCATTGTGTCATTGGGATGTTTATATTATGGTATTTTATGTTATTTTATGGTGTTTTTGAGTTTTTGAGAAGTATTATAATAAATATTGGAGTTATTTTAGAATTATGTACTAGAAAATTTTTGTGGAACATGATTCATGATAATCCAAGTAAAAGCCCTTATTTCGATCTTGGAAACCCTTAATTGCAGTCCATTTTGAAAACACATTTTTTGGGTTTAATGAACTACTCACAAGTTCCTTAGAATCATATAAGTCAATGGTGAAAACCGTGCATAATTTTTCCGAGGCCTCGAGTGTCAGTGTATAGCCTTCATATAGTTTTATAAACCCTGAAAAAATTATGTGAATCATGTCTTCATTTTGATAGTTCCACTTGACTTGGTTTTTGATTAGTTTCTTCATATGTATAGAGTCCTAGGTAAACCGTGTGAGTGTTTTTTTTGTCTAGATAGTGGCTTTCATGATATTATTTCATAGTTTGGATAACTTTGTGGCCAAATAATATGAATTTCCTATGTTTATTAACAATTGAATTTCAACTTTTTTACATTGCATGATTTTTATTCTCATGGACTTCATTTCCCCCTCAATATTAGTTCAATGGACCGGAACCTATTAGGGGATTACATCCCCATATCCTCCTATATTTTTGTTCTTTTGTACCTTGTATTCAAGTGATTTATTCCTTATTATGCCCCTCTAAGCCTCCATATATCTCTCTTCTATTTATTATTTTCTCTTTGATTTATCTCCATCCATGGACCCTAATAATTATGTGGGATGATTAATGGGTTGGTATTTGTTTGAATCAGTAGGCTTCAATTATCTAGGAGTTTTTTAAGGAACACACTTGTTTTTAGTTGAATTGAGGTTGGTGTTTATGTTTTGTCACATTAAATTACATTCTGTTGAATTATTGTAGTTTTTAAATATATTTTTTTATTAATTTTAAGAATATATGTGTATCCATGAGGGAAAAGTAGAATTCTCCAGAAATAATTATCTCTTTTCATGTAATCAGATTTCATTATAAGGGTTTTTAAATATTGTTTGGGTGACTCTTAAATGATTTTATGTATTATTAAAACTATCCCTTGAGACTGAATGAGATTTTTAATCAGGCATTTGGAATTAAATGATTTTCCAACCACATTTTTGAGGGATTTAATGGTGGTGGGAAATGATTAATATGTTATTTTGATTTAAAAAGGGTGTGATAAACCATGTTTCTTATATTTGGAACGTTTTTACAAAATTGAATAATTTTTAAATAAAATGTTTGAGGTGTTTAAATATTATGAGATAATAAAAGATGGATGGTTGGTTTTAATGGGGTGTATTATCTGATGTGAATTATATTTTAAAAATGATTTGTCGCTTTGAATGATTTCAAAGGTTGTTTAAATGGAACAATGATTTCCCACTAGGGTTTTAATGTTTTTATGGTAAAAATAATCCTAAGAGTATATTGAGGCAACATTTGAAAATTTCATGTTGGTTTATCATTCCAAGATCGTTTAATAAAATTCATGTTTGAAATATTATAAGGAAGGAATTTTCATAAATGGTGTCAACCATATTTGATCCTTTCATGTTCCTTTTACTCCCATGGTAGATTGTGATCTAATGTTTTAATGTATTATATTGATACACCTTGTGATGTTCAAGATTATACATAAGATTGGGGATGTTTATTATGAGGGTGTAAGATAAGTGGTGTGAGTGATTTTAAATTCTAAAAAATTATTATGTGTGATTATTGATTTCTCACCTCCACATGATATATCGTGGGAGTACTTGGGTTATATTATATGGCATGTTGAAGAGAAACCCATGTAGAGATAGTGGTTTTACAAGGGAGTGTTTTTTGGCTTCAGTGATATGGTTGTACTCAAAGGGATAACAAACATTTATCTATTCATCTTATTTTGATACCATGGTGTAAAGGGACTCCAAGGACATCAATTTTTAGATTGTCTTATGGGACATATGGATACATGATAGGTTCAATAATGTTTTCCTAGGTTCCCTTTCACATGTTCTGGTCCTTATTTACAAAATCCTTGGGATAATTCCCAGGACACAAAGATCATTTTTAGGATAAATTTATGGGATTTATACTTTTTTCAATAATATTCCCTCTTCCATTGATTATTTATTAAAACAAATGTTTTTTTTCATTCTTTTTTCTTGTGACTCTTACCTGGTGCTTCAGGTTGTCTAATTTCTCTACCCTTTTACTATGGATTGCATTTCAATTGTTTTGAAATATAATTTGTTTATGATTTTAAAGTAAGGAAGGTGAAAGGGTTTTTTTATATAATTTGAAACTATTTTATTAATGGTTTTTATAAGGGATATATTTAATTGGGAAAACTCATTTCCCAAAGTGTTTTAGATTTATTTTAGGAGAAAGTGGGAATGGTTGGTTTTTGAATCTTTGGTGTGTGTGGTTTTGAAAAAAATTAATTTATGTCGATGTACATGGCTTTATAGAAATATTTTCTTTAAAATTTGTTTTGAAAACCCATGTGAAAATTGGAAACCTCTTTTATGTTTTGAAATGTGTATTTTTAAAATAGGACTTTATGAAATGATTTTAAATAGGTAGTCGAAAATTGTGATTGGTACAAGTGATTTTAGATAAGTAAAATCATTTTCCAAGTGATTGTATTATTTAATGAATATAAAGTAAAATTAGTTTTATCACAACTATGATGTGTTTCTTGTAACATTTTTGAAATATTATGGAAAATGTACATTTTTATATTTTATTTTAAAATAGAATTTTTAGGATGTAATATGAATGTGACTACATAGAGTTAGTTTTTTGCAACCATCATGGTTTTTTAGCTCATGCCTATATTTTATATGTCTGTGTTAAATCCCATTTGATTCTTCAATTCTCAGCTCTTGAGGGTTATGTTTCATTTCATCAGGAATAAGGGTCACATGGAGTCTTATGGAACTAGTTTGGGGTGTTTTCATGTATCATTTTTTTGTTGGTCATTTGACCTATTTATTATTTATGATTCGATTGAATATATTTATGCTTCCACCATTACTTTATTTATGTATTAGTTCTATATTTTTTTCGTATTTGTGACTATGATTATATAAATATCGATGTTTTTTTATTTTATATAATATTATTATTTATTTATTATAACTGTATGGGAAATATCATTCCAATGTATTGTTTTGTGATGTCCAAGAACTAGTTTCGAACCCTTGGGAATTGGGAATACCCTTTATCCATTTTATATACAAGGATGGTAAACTGGTTAGATGGACCCTAGCGATGGATTATTACAAAATGGTATTAGAGCCATAATTTTATATGGGAACTAGGTTTGGGGATGCCGAATTTTTTGTGGTGTTGGTAGTAGGGAGTTATGGTTTTTTGAAACCATGAGGTAGGTGGGGGGAGAGTGTCATGATATCTTTCTCAGTAATAGAATCATGTTTCCATGGGTCTTAGATATTTTTTCATCAACTATAGATTCCAATTTAATCTTTTTTCTAGATTATGGTATGATGATGATTATGGTGGTGATTTGAACCTCAATAGAATTAATTCTGTTGCCTTAGGAGATTATGGTAAGTGTTTGGGATGGAAATACTAAAGGGGAATTAAAGCATGAGGTTAGCTTATAGAAACTAAAAACCCATCTAGTAACCAAATTCATGATTCTTGATATGTTTTAGGTGTTAATTAATTATTGGAGTGTGTCTTTCATCCATGTGTCCATGTCAGGCATGGTTCCACATTATAGTTTTTTTCTATTTAGAACCCATGATGCTTGTATTACCTTAAGTGTTAGGTAAATAGGAAAATATTCATGATTGGTCTTGTGATATTCTTGAATATTTGTATGAGATGTTCAATTGAGACTTATGTATTTCCTTTGTTTATATTATTTCACATGTGATGTGAAATTTTTTTTCTGTATGCGAAATATGTATTTTATGAGAAATGTTTTATTGGATTTAAAATGAGGCCTTATGGATTGTTTCCAAAATGATCATAGTTTTATATAATAATTTTGTAATGGTTGATTTCAATATAAAATTTAGAATTTTTTTTAATAATGATTGATCCTCTCATAAATTTAATAAAGTGATTTAAAGGTTAATTTATTATTCTAAAGGAAACTGGTGAATTACAAACAATATTATTTGTCTTTATTGCATTTTTTCAATTGGTGGTTGTTTAAATAGGGGTAAATGATTTCAAATTATCTTTAACAAAAATGATAATTTTGAAATCAGTTTGAGAAAAAAAAATTACATGATTGATTTGTGTTAGTGTTAGGGTTTGAAATTGAAAAATGGATTTCGTTGTGATATTTATAAACAAATAAAAAAATTTAAACAGTGTCTTGGTTTTCAGAATGGGATTTGGGACTCTTTGTTATGAGGTTTGTCATTTAAAAATAGGTTTGTTTCAAAATAACCATGATTTTTTTAGGAAAATAACTAATTTTATTTTTCCAATGTGTAATTTTGGGATTCCTTGGTATTCTTATGCATATGAGAATTGATTTAGCTCATATCGCATTTTCTTTAATGTAAGCCTCATAGAAATTTCAAGTGCAAAAGAATAATTTTTTCATAGAGTTACTTCCTACTTGTTTTCACACTTCAAAATATCCAAATGGAGTGGTATGTCTTATTTAATTTACTCAAAATTATAGTGTGAATAATATTTGTTCAATTCTATGTAAGTTAATAGATTCTACTTAGTGATCATGTGGGTCAAGTGGTTCAGACCCATGAGATTTAAATTGATGGATGGACTACAGATGATCAACTTTATTAGAAACTCTTATGTGGGAAAAAGTTTGGGTGGTTTGTTTTATTGATCTTAGAGATGTTTGATTATCCTAGAGTGTAATTATTTATTTTCAAATTTGGGGGTTTTTGTGTCTATTTGGGATGATATATCATTTTGGTATTTATGATCATTGAGTTTGGGGTATTTTTGGATTGAGGTAATTATTTCCTAGTGTTTCCTCCTGTGCCACAATGGTTTCTTTGTATTAGTGTTGGTTTTTTTGATAATGTTCATGCCTCGTTTTTTATTATGTTCATTGGTTCCCAAGCATGATGTACACCATGGGTAATTTTATGCATATTGGTTTGGGTATGGGTAAAACTCATGATTCTTGCATGGGTACATGTGGGTGCAGTTTTGTTTTAGTTTGACTAAGGCTGTTATTGGGATGAGTTTCGATTGGAATCACCATTGGATAATATTTCATCATTTTGCATCTAATCTACTGCATAATCTGTATTTGAACCTCATGTTTGAGCTATGTCACTTTATAATGAGTCATGTTTCTAATTATTGTGCCCATTAGTTTTTGGAAGACATTGATTTTGTGGTTAGGATTTATGGTTTTTTAAGATCCTTTTATGTTTAGTTCCATCCTTTTGTCATTTAAAGACCATGTTTTATGGTAGAATTCTTCTGGTTGAGTTTTGTAAATTCCCTTTGGAAATTATGGGAATGAAGTTTCTTTGTGATGACAACTTATTTTATTAAAAATTGGTTTTCAACTGTTTCACCACTGTCAATGAATTATAAATAATTGGAAGACCTATGATAAGCCTCTATATTCTCAGAGCATATCCTTAACTTGTTATTAATTGGGTTTACATGATGAATCTTGGTGTTTATGATGATTTATGAAGACCCCTCATTTTCCTTGAGGGATCATTTTAGAATATATATATAGTTATCTTGTACATGGACATGAGACATTTTGGGGAAAAAAGTGGTATGTTGGGAGAATTATGAAAACCACCATGCCAATGAGATGTTTATTTTATGTTATTTTATGTTAGTTTTGGGTGTTTTTAGTTTTCAAGAAGATTTTTCTGGAAACATAGAGTGATTTTAGTGTTTTTTTCTAGCACATAGTTAAGGAAGATGATTTAGGGAAATTCATGTGAAGTCCTTTATATGGAATAAGGAAAACCATATTTGTAGTTCATTTTAAATGTTCATGGTTTCGAGTAGCATGGGAATAACACACGTTTTTTATCACTAAGTGAGTTAGTAGAAAAATAGTTCGGGTTTCATATGAGGCCCCAAGTGTCGACACCTAGATTGCACACAGTTTGAAAATCCATGATAGAATAAATTGAATAATTTCTACATTTTTATAGTCCCATTTATCATATCAATCACATGTATTATCTAACCATTAAAATTCATAGGTTAAATATGTGAGTGAGTTTTTTTCTAGGAAGTTCCATGCACACTTTTGGTGAAATTTTTTTAAAATGTTATGGACAATCCTTTTGTCCAACCTCATGTCATTAAAATTTGAATTTACACATATTACATTGTTGAATTTTATTACCTTGGACTTAATTTTGTCACCCTCTTGCTCCAATAGATTGGTCACCTATGGGTGAATTCCTTCTCATTCCTTCTATTCATTTTTGACGATTTCTGCCATTGATTCATATGATTTCATCAAATGTATGTTTCATTAATCCCATATCGCTAAATATTCCATTTATTCATTTCCCTTTTATTTTAATCCTTTCATGAAAATTAATAATCATGTGTGTCAATTTTATGTTTTGGATTGGTCTGAATAATGAGGCATTCATTGTGTATGGGTTATAAAGGTCACATCTTGTCTTGTCGGAGTATTCACCATCATGGTTGATGACTTCTGGAATACTCACCATTGAACTGATCACAAACCCATCTCAATAGGTCCTGAATCGTGACTACCACATGCCCGTATCAAATAGGCCATCAGTAGGAAACCAGAACTGAGTTTTCATATCACTCACACGTGAGGCCTTAATGTAATGAACATATACAATCACACATCTCTAATACCATACAATGCTAAAATGTAAAAAAACTAACAAACCATGAATGAAAACATCTAAATCCCCCTATCATTGTATGAAAACAAGTACTCGAAGAAAAATGGGAAAAATAAAATCTGACCGCAAAGTGTCTAAAAACAATTCCATACAAAATGTATCAAAGGGGATTACTATCAAGACAACCATAAAAACTGACCTCAATTTTCCAGTATCACTATGCACTGCTTGGTCCTACTCCCTCTAGGAATCCATCAAAAGGTATAATGTCTTCATAAGACACAACATGTGAGAGAAAATCAAATTTAGCGGTGAGTATAATAATACCCAGTAGAACACACTAAAAGCAATAAGAATGCAACAAAAATAATAACAATCATCTCTACATAGGTATATTTTTACAACACATATAACAATAATATCTAGATATTCTAAAAAAATACACATATTATCAAGGTAATGTTACAATTGTAATGTCAGTCTAGGAGTCATGCACGAAGGTTCCACATAACACTCATGTAGGAGGAAAAACTCCATTATTCAGATAACAATGACGAGATTATTCCTAGATGTACATCTCATTGGGTCTCACCATTAAACTTATTCAGTGGAAGTATGAAGAAAATGGTATGCAGATGAGGATCAATCCCATTACCATGGGTTATACCAACAACTGGATCTGGAATAACCCACCAAGTAGATGTTTGATGTCCATATAGTGTTGGACACAAAGACACTATGAACTCCTCTTAAAGAAGGATAATGATAGAATATATCATGCTAATCATCACATAATTCTTCCAACAACTCTATCTATGAAGTCCCACTAAAGGGATCACCATCCTATGTGTAGGATGCAATTTAATACTAAACCTAAAGGAATGAATAAAGGTAATTCTCTCTATCAAAACATGTATGAGATGAATAATAAAAGGGTTATAACATATGTTTGATGGTTTAAATGGTGTTTACATGTAGTTAATGATGTGTTCCATAAATATCGGGTTCATCCCATGGGAAATAGTCCATGTCTGTGTCAGAGTACTATGTGTTTGTGAGCCCATGTACTCCACATCATGTCAGTGTATGACCATCCATGTCCATATAAAACTAGTTAATTAAATGTATGGTTGTATATGCATCCTTCGTGGGGCATCACATGTAACATGTAAGGTGTCACACACCATGTGACTGGGGTCACACGACATATGATACTTAACTTCTCATAGAACCCCTATCGCCGCACCAGGGGTCCCACATGTTGTATAATACCAAATTATATGCCATGTGATATAGGTTTTCTATGAAATATAGAACCTTTGTATGTGTCTTCACCAACTCCTTCAACCATTGATGTGGAAATTTCCCGTTCAAAAAACCATGTAAGACCGTCGAATGAGCCTTTCCATGATCAAACATCTGGATCCTACCTTCGAATCCTTTTGAAAAACACCCTAATCCGTGATCCCTCATCGTGTACTAAAGAACCTGGAGATTGGGTAACTAAAAATAAATTTTTTTCAACTTCATCTTCAATTACCATAAAATCCTCAAGTCATAACATGTTTTAATTAAAAATATCAAACTGTTTCACTATGAACTAGGTGTTTGATGGTTGATTCATCGATATTTGTAAAACAACAGGCCAAGATATTTTCCTTGGATGAATGAAGAAATGGGGACTAACTTCACAACAAAACAATGAGTAATAAACCTCAACTGATGTTCATGTTTTACATAATTCATTTCAATTACATAGATGAACAAATATATAATAAATAATCACAATGAAATTCTCCAATTCCCAGATAATTCTAACTTATATCCACAAAACACATGATCTATAAATCAATATGTTGGTCGATTGATTCGCATTATTCATATGAATTATAATACATTGGTAATTAAAAAACAAAAAAATGACATCCTATATCGATATGTATTGATTGCTGATAAGTAACCAAGTTGCCTCATTTTTCATTGGTGAGATCCTTGAATTTTGTTTCACATCGGTTGTCGTTCACCAACATAAGTTCCTCCAACGAATTTAAATCTCCAGGGTTATGAGGATAACCTGAAAGTTTCTCATAGATGTAAATTTATATAAAATAATTAGGTCAATGTTTCATTATAATTTAAACAAATAAATTTTATAAATTTGTTTGTTTTCCACACCCGTGATGGCTTTTCCTCAAGCACCCTATGCCAACAAAGGTTATGTCACACTAAGGGATAATCCCGCACTTAAAACTTAATGGTGGCCATATATTTCTAATCCGAGACTCCCATTAGAATTTATTCCACATAATTAGTCAATTAGTTATCATGTTCATTTTATATATATAATATATTTAAAAAATTATTCCTAGACTAAATAGGACTCAGAATCACATTTCGCCTCCAAGCCTAGTCTCAAAAATGTTTCTAAATATATTTGAAGACTTTATATGAAAAAAATAGGTTTGTTACTGTATATCCACATTAAGGGTTTACGTCCTAAAAATCCAAAACAAAAGGACTGCATGATAATATGTGGGTACTAAACACGCATCAGGTTATGCCACTCCCAAGTGATCTCCTGGTGACTCTTGTGATACCAATGGACATAAAAAAGAGGAAGAAATCAATAATGATAGATACAATACATTTTTATCCACAATCACCAATGGGTACTCTACAAAGGTATATCCATCGTCAATGTACATCTCTCCCTAGTCGATAATGTCTGATAGATCATGGATGCACTTCCTCAGCCGCATTATATTGAAGGCGTCATATATATTGTTTAACTGTGGTGGTAGATCTAAGTGTTGTGCCACCTCACCAACTACATGTAGTATCTATAAAGGGGAAATTTGTGTAAGATATAGATTTCCACCTGGACCAAATCTCAGAAATCCACATCTTGGTGAAGCCCATAAGAATACAGGGTCTCGCTCCTCAATCTCCAAATGCCTCAATTTTTAGTCTGCATCAGACTTATGATAGATCGGTTCAGTCTTTATCCACTCCCTCGTGACCCAGGCCTTCTATATAATGCCTCACACAAACAATGGGACAATAAGTAATAAATTTCAGGGTTTTTTCATGAAATGTGATGAACAAAAAGTTTTCTCATACTCTAACCAAGACATAGACATAGGAAGTATAGGGTTATTGAGTTTTAATGGAGTTTTTTATCCCATGTGAATTATATTTTATAAACTCATAGCTGATTTGAATGTTTTCAAAGGTTATTTAAAAGGAATTCAGAGTTCTCACATGATTTTCAATAGTTTTTTGAAATCATTATCTCAAAAGTCGATTGAGATAAATTTTGAAAATGATAAGTTGGTTTGGAATTCCAATCTCATTTTTCAAAATGATAATTTTTCACCTTATGAGGATTGAGTTTTCATAAATTGTGTGATCCCTCTTTAAGCCCCATGTGTTTCATTTAAGCTAGTGATGTATTTTGATCCCTTGAATGTATGTTTTATATTTATTTAACTTATGATGTTTAGTCTTGGACATGTGATTGGGGTTGTTGCTTATAAAGGGGTTAGAGTTTGGGGAGTGTTATATTTTAAATTATTTTTTTTATGAATGATTATTGTTTTCTCACATCCACTTGAATTTTCAGGGGAGTACTAGGTGATATAGTAGATAACATACATGATGGAAAATTCTATTAGAGATAGTGGGGTGACTAGTGAGTGTTTCCTGGTTACACTAGGATGGTTGAGAAGAATAGGTTGTAGGATTTTATGATAGTGATTTTCTTTTGATCTCATTGTTGCCACGTTTCTCTAGGGACATTTATTTTCTAATAGTATGATGGGACATTTATGAATTTAAAAAGTTCAACACTATCATCCTAGATTCCTTATATCTAATTAATATATTTCATTAATATATCTTAGGGATTATCTCCATGACATGAGGACCCATATTAGGATTGTTATAGGATATTAATATTTAATTGATTACACCATCTATTACTTTGATTACTTCTTGGTACCTATGTTAACATTTTTTATTATTTATCTCATGTGACTCTATCATATTTGTTCCTATTATACACGTCATGATTTCTAATATTATGGATAAATTTTAAATTACCATGAAAATGAATTTGAGAATAGTTTTAAAGGAATGAATTTATATATGTGTTTTTAATGTTTTTTGAAACTATTTTTTTATAATTTTAACAAAAGGTGATCTTTAAATGTGGAGGAAATTCTAAATAGTTTTAGACTGTTTGGATGTGGATGGATGATTGGTTTTTTTTGAAACACTAGTCTATATGTGTTTAAAAAACATGGATTTAGGTTTCTTTTACTAGTTTTTTGGTAAAGGTTTGTTTTCAAATAATTTTAGGAAAGAAATGTGAAAATTAGAAATTTCTTTTGAGTTTTAAAATGTATATTTTTAAATGATGTATTTATGTAATAATTTTAAACATAGAATTTAAAAAGATGACTTTGTTTGAGGTTTTTTTTTGGTGAAATGTGTTTTTCGTGTGGTTGTTTTCATTTAATGAAAAAACAAAAAAAAATTAATGCATCTATGATTTGATGAATTTTATTTATGGAAAATATTATGAAAATAGTTTATTATTATATTATATTTAAAACTATCATATTTATTTTTTGATATGAATTTGACTTCATAGATGCAGTGGGTGGTGACCTAATGGGTTGTTTTGATCACACTGTTATTTTACAAGAATAGGTTCGGTCTAGTTTTTTTCATCCCTTGTTGTATCACGAGGGATATGTTTTTTTGGATCTTGGCCATGGGTCACAAGGAGTCTTGTGAATCTAGTTTCGGGTTTTCTAATCATTAGGTTTTGTGCAGGTTAATTAAATTGCAGCATTCAGTATGCTTCAGTTTAATTTGTTTCAAGTTATGTGGTTCTTTTTTTATGTATCTGTTATATCCTATTTATTGGTTTTTTAGTTATAATTAACTAAAATTTCATTTTTGGTTTCTATTATTTCCACTATTTATTTATTTTTTATTATATTATGGGGGATAAATCATTTCCAATGTTTTTTCATGTGATGTTGTGACACTAGATTTGAGATAATGGAGATTGAGAACCCCCTTAAGGCCTTACGGAGGACTGGGTCAGGAGCTATGTTTTATATCAACCCAGGCCATTTTCTTATAAATTCCTTGTAAATAATATAAAAAAGAATGTTTAAAACATTATTCCTTTAAAAAACATAAAAACCCATTAAAATTTATTCCCTTTTAATAAAATAAACATTACACTCATAATATAAAATCACTTGTAAAATTAACCATTGTTCAAGAAATACATTAAAACTCATAACAATAATAGAAAAACCATGAAGGTATATTTGGAAATCATATTCCTCATATATATTCACTCATTTTTCCCCATATAGAATAACATATAAATAGTTAATTTCAATAATCATTTTTCTATAGAATAAATCATTAACAAATGTATTATAGGGTTATATCTTGAGCCTACCCATCATCATCTATAATTTCTAAATACCATTAATGATGTAAAACAAATATAATATTTCAATTTTCATCATAAAACTCATTTGAAACAATAGTTAATATAACATTCAACCATCTCATAAAAAAATTAGGGGAATCATCATTTTATTATGAAAACACTTTAGAGATGAAAATCCCACAAAACTGTGATAAATGGATTAAATTTAGAATACCATGAAGAAATAAAAAAAAGGATACATAATAATTAACCACCATGATCGTTGGATAAGGAGTTACTCTAGTAAATATAGTTATATTCATCCTTTCACCCATAAAAGGGTTTGATTTATCTAGTGATGTCCAATGTATATATTACATAATTGAAATCATGGAAATCTCAAATGGAGGTTAACCCCAACAATCGAGCACCATGTTTTTTCACTTCTACCTTCCCCTATATCTATTGTATAACCTATATTCCGAATAAGTTGGATATAAAGATAACATATTCCTCCACCGCACGTATCCCCCGACTATGCGAATAACACAACACATCTTTGTCACCCACAACCATCTCGATGACACAGTCACAACCAGATAGGACATCACCAACTTGGACTGCATATTATTTTCTACAGAAGTACTCACATCCCTAGGAATCCTCTCTAGGAATTCGATTCAAAGTTTCTTCCTAGTTTATCCCCACACCACTGAGCTAATCATGGATATACAAGACATAATGTTTTATTACATGCACGAACATGGTTGGAATCTATTTCCTACCTATTGTACTTGTTGGAGAGGTGGTCTTGTCTGAAATCTATCTACATGATATAAGGGAGGGTTCTCTAGTTCATTATATGAAATTATCCTCTTTCATTCTCTGTGACAGTATCCATATGTGGATCAGGTACCACCACAATTTTCAGATCTTCCACTATGAACATCCACTGCACTTTTCCAATGTTCCTTGAACACCTACATTTCTTACTATTTCAATTTTTTTGAATATCCTAATATCTTTTTTATTTTTGAATTTTATATATTATACAATGATCTATTTTTATTGTAATATTTGAATGTATTTTGATGAAATAAGTTATTATATATCTACAAATGATTTTACATATTGAAACATTTCATTTTTATCTTTAAAAAAATATTATTTTCTAGATTCATCACCCATTAATGTTCACAATCCTGAATCATGAATATATTAAATCATGCTTATATTAAATTTTTAGAGAGAATTTGTATTGATCTATGAATGTGTACCAATTATCTAATTATTAGAAACACTACAAAAGAAGGAAAAAAATAAAAAAGACAAATATAATACATAGAATGAATTTAAATAAATAGAAAAGAGTGAATAAATGATTAAAGGATATGGATATCTAGGTCTAGAGCACAATTTTTATATTCCATGATTTCCCTCATCATATTTGTGAAGGGTAAAGAAATGTTTTAGTGGAAAAGAACAAAGGAAGACAAAAATATTAATTTACATTTATATATAGAATATAACGATGAACGAAAATTTGAAATAATTAACACATAGAAATGTTTGGATTTAATTACAAGATTAAGTCTTTAAAAATCATACTGTGATTTGTTTTCACTCATCTTATGATATATTATATTGTTAAAATTTATGATACAAATGATTATTTTATATTACAATTTCCTCTTTTTAAATTGTTTTTCTTTTGTTACCCAACCAATTATTTTATTTTATTTTTTATATATGATTTATATTTTTCATAAATAAATTCAATACCTATTTCAATATTTTTCACAATGATAACAACCATTTTTTTTATTAAAAACAAAATTTATAAATAATTTTTTAATATTTCTAGGATTCTTATTCTATTTCATTTAAAAGATTGAATTTTTTACTAAATGATCTTGTTGATCAAAATTTATCAATGAATCAAGGTCTTAATATATTAAGGGTATTTGGAATCCGTAGTGGTGTCTATGTCCTAATCTATAATTTCTCAAGCCTATCTACTATTTCTTATTTCAAACATGGTATAGACACTTTATAAATACAATGATGAAACTCAAATATAATAATGAATTAAAACAAAATATATTATTTTTTCCCCAAAATAAGGTTATATGAATTTGAAATAATATAACCTCAGCATATTTCTTCTATATTTTTGTATTGTTTATTTTTATGAAAACTATTGTTAATCATTACATGATGTTTTGATATCATATATTATCCAATTTTTTTTCAATATATATAATGAATTGATGGAAATTTCGGATATACCACTGTTATAAAACCTAGAATATGTGTCTATCTATTCACTTCAGTTTTTATATAACTGATTTTAAAACCATTGTAGAGGCTGATTTAACATATTTGATTCTATAACATATGTTACAACAAAAGTGTAGGTGGGTTTTAACATTAGTTTTATATTATTTAATGATAAATTAATTTAATTTAACATTGGATAAAATAAAGGATTTGATAAAAGATATTTTAAAATTTTCTTAAATAATAAAAAATTTCAAAATCACTTTAAAAATTTAAAATATACACATCCTTCTTTTCTTCTAATTATTTGAAATCATGGTTTTCTGAAAACCTAATCCTACAACTCAAAATTTCCCACCTACTTCATACATTGGAAGAATACCACCACCATGTTCATAATCATCTAGCTAGGTATTATCTCCCTTCATCATGATCACTTCCCTTAGCTACATTTCGTATACCTCAATTGTATTCCACTACCACATTCCTACTCCTTTAACCACATTCTATCTCCCTTAGCTGTAATCAACTACTATAGTACACAAATTTATAGTATGTAACCCATAAATATTGTTTTTATGGTTTTTAATTATAGGGGTGTTTGGGAGATTATGGTGTACTTTCAAGAGTTTTGTTGAGGGAAATGGAGGAGTGCACGGGCTGCACGTGGTTTTCCTAAACCATGCCTCAATCATAGTATAATTTGTGTTCCTTTTCCTAGATTGGGAACATATGAGGAAGTCTCTTTAGAATAGTGTCTTCGTAATTATTGAGGCCATTATAGTAGGTCAACTTTATGTTTCCTTAAATTAGTAGCTAATACACATTTATCACACTATTTGTCTAACCATGCGATCTAACCGTGCACTGGGAGAAAAGTAAGATCCTATTTTTAGGATCCTACTTTGCTTTTATACCACTTGTATTTCTACTCATAAATATCTCTTATTCTATATTCCTCTATAATAAAGTTTGGGGTACCTCTCCCATGAGATTATGAATTGATCTAAAGCCCTCCCTTGGTATTTTGAAGCCAGATTCTCATGGTAAGTAACATTCATCACTGTTTTAGTCATGTTTCTTTTGATCTAATTAGATATACTTATCCTCTATAATTTATTTATCATACATATTACTTTAATGAGTAATTATATGTTGTTTTATTCCATATATTATGGGAATTTTGTTCTATTATTGTTGGATAAGAGATCTAATGTAGTTTTCTGAAGAATCCATCTGGTTTTGTAAGCGATATTCGTCCGTAGTTAGTTTTCATCAAAAACATCTTGGTAGGTGGATTATTTCACGACTCCACTTAGAAAAATTGACAGGAATAATTTTAAATAGAATATTTTTTTTATTGATTGTTATTTATCTATTGAACAATTGTTGAAGAACCAAATTGTGATGGTATGGTAAATTGTGAAAAATTGGGAAAATTGGGTTTTTGAAGAAAATGCTTTGGTTTTTTATTTTAAAAAAATTATTTTAGAATTGGGAGGTTTATGGAATGATGGAACATGAATTTTATGATACTTTTTCAATAAAAAGTAATATTTTATTGAAACGATGTAGTTGTTTTGAAATTAGATGTTCTTAAGTTTTTAATAAAAATACTTTTTTATTGAATTGTTTGTTTTGGGATTTTTAATTTATTTTGGAATACATTATGTATTTGTGAGTTCATGTAAATGATACATGAATAATTGATGTGTTCCAATGGGGTAAAATAAATGTGGGTTGGAAGAAGTGAGTGTTTTTCAGTGGGACACTAGGTTATAAGATGACATACCACTCATGTGTATGGAATTTTTGAACAAAACATGCATTGGTGTGTGTGTGTGGTGAATCTATTATTGGGAAAGGAAACATAGTATTGAGATTTGTTTTCAAATGTTTATTGGTTATTTTTAGGAGTATAACCTACTGGAAATTTTTTTTAATCGAAATTTTTTTCATTTGGTTATAAATTATTTTGGAACTTGTTCACATTGTGTTATAAACTATTTTTCAGAATTGTTTTATACAAATGGTTTTATATAAATGTGTTTAACTTATCTATACTAGTTGGGTGAGTAGGGACTATATTTTAGAAAACCTACTACGTTTTATACTCACCCCTACATTGGGAAGTGGGTTCGTGTTTAGATTCTATCTTCTCGGACATGGGAAAAGGTAAATTATCACACGTTTCCAGCACCACCTACTGATACATGGGTTTTTAGATATTATAGAGCATGGAGCTTGTAGATCATAGAGACTTATAGCCTTCTTGGAGTATTTTTTTTGTTTTCCATTTTATACATTAATATTTGATAAGTCTTCCACTGTTGAACACTTTGGAGTGGTTCTGAAATGATTAAAGTAGTTGAGTTTTATTTAATTCATCCATGCATCATATAGTGAACTATTTGGTTATGGTTTTTGAGTTCTTGGTTTTATTATTAAAGGTTAAATCATCCACCATGTGAATTTAAAACCCTTCAACATTTATTTCTATCCTTTTAAATTTTAGGGATGTTTCTTAAGGCAAATTAATGATTCATTGTATTCTCAAGTCAATGGGAATAAATGGTTCTTTAAAACTGGTTTCAACTATCTCCTTCCTTTAGGGTAAAAATGCTCTCAAATTTTCGGGTCCTTGTCTAACAAGTAGTCTTCAGAATATTGGTCTTGGATCTAAAATGAATTCATGTCTATTCCATGGGTTGTAATCTTAGAAAGGAGTAGTAATTTTGGGAATTGAAATGTAAAGAATAAAAGGACATAGCTAACAAGTTTATAAATAATATTAAGTTACCCGGTATTTAGGTACCTAAGTTCTTTGGAAACACTTATAGGATCCTGGAATATCATTTTCATTATTTTGGACAATGTGATGGGGATGAAATAAATTTTTTAGGAATGAATTCCCAATAGGATTGCATATTTCATTTGGAGTAACGATTTATGACTTTGTGCAAAGGTGTAATTTTTTGAAAAATGTAGAACTTGTTTTCAAAATGAATGATTTTGAAAATAGTGTACAATGTGTGTTTTGAAAAAGTTTTTATTTTCAATATAATAATGGATTTTAACAAAATGGTTGAATGTGGAAAGGTATTTTTTTGGAAAAATGTTGTGATTGTTGATGTGAAATAATTTAAAATTCTAATCCATATATTTCTAAGGAGTGAAACATGACAATGTTATAGTTTCTTTAGTAATAAAAAATGGTATGCATCGTAGAAAGAAACTGGAAGAATTTGTAGAGAATCTGTTTTCCCCCGATCCACAGGTGAACTAAGAGTTAGTTCACAGTATCATCCCAGGGATTCAATATTTGGATATTAGGAAATAGAGGGATGTGTTGTGGAATTCGGATCATTCCATCCAGTTCATGAAGAAGAATCCACCCATATTATGAGTTTATTCTTAACATTAGAGTTTATAGGTGTGGATGAATAGGATGAATCATATATTCAAATTCATTGGAATATCGAAGAAGCGGAGAGTCAAGATAGAGACTTATATGCTCTATTATCTATAACTCTAGTGGAAGAAATTGGTGATGCATGATAAATTGGATCAATACCAATGTTTGGAGGATTTTTAAGAATATTTTAACAAATAATTCTATCCTCACATGTTAATGATCTATAGGAGGAAAAATATCTTCATCCTGATGTATGAAAATCTCTTTGTCATTGATTATGTGGGTAAATTATTTCATTAACTATGTCTTGCACCGAAAGTGGTAGTGAGTACATCAATGAAGGCCCACATTTTCAAATCAGGGATATGGTAGGAGATTCGGAAAAATATTGTAGAACTATATAATACATGTTGTAAAGATATTGTGAATATAGTGATAGAGTCCAAGTGGTATATGGCCGGATATATGGGAGGAGAATGTATAATGATGCCTTTGGGAAATGGTAGTAACATGAAAACTAGGATCAAAAAGAAGGGGGACACTTATTTACATGGTGGGGGCAGGGCTTAGAATCAAACGTTGGAGCAGTGGACCTTCCTCCACAAGCCAGGAGCAAGGAATACTCTTTTGAAAGTGTTTTTCATCACGACATAATGTCAGATTTTGTGGAACAACTTATAGAAATCCAAAATTTCAAGCATATATAGAGTATTCAACTCTTTTGTTGTAGTTATCCTATATTGGGTGTCAGAGATATTTTTTATGCATTTCAAGCATATTATTCTTCGACAAGATGAGGCAAGAATATTTAGTCTCATCATTAGAGAAGAGATAGACTTTCTGATTCTTGGAATACCATGACTCCTCAAAAAGGGAAATCTCTGAAAGGTAAGAAGGAGCATTGTGTAGCGATGAAGAAGTTGTATGGAGATGAAAAGATGATTGTGGATTATTAAGTTAGAATATCTATAGGTAGAGGTATAGTTATATTGAATTCTTCCAGAATGAAAGTTCTTTTTGATGATGGTGCATCAAATTCCTTCATTTATTCTTGGATTGCTGATTTTCTATGCATAAAACTTATGATGATTCCTTCTATGATAAAACTAAAAACTCTTCTCGGTGAAAGAGAATGTCAAGAAGTTGTGTGTAGAGCGTGTTCTATAACTATATTCATAGCTGAGCTGAAGTGGGACTTCTCAGTGTTAGACAAGAATTTATGTTATGTAATCCTCAATATGGATTGGTTGAAAACATTTAAGGCACTAATAGACTATTATAATAGAATTCACACTTTCACAACTGAGGATGGCATCGACCATCTCATTATAAGAGAACACATTGTAAAGAAAGGTTAAATGGGATTATTGGCACCAGCTGTGGTAAATATCTCTACCAGTTGGTGGCATTTACTTTGGAATCGATATAAGAGATCATGGTTTTTAGTTCTTCTGATCGTGTAGATCAATTTCTAGATATCTTTCCCGAACACATCTCAGTATTACCACCTCTATAGAAAGTGGTGTTTATGATTGATCACCCACATGGGATTTGTCCTATTTCCCTTGAATATTATAGGGTGGAAATAAAAGAGTTAATTGAATGAAAAGTTTCATTGGAGGAGCTGGAATGAAAATGTTTCATTCAGAAAAATATATCTCCTTGGGAAGCACTAGTCATGTTTTTGGCGAATGAATATGGAACTCCTTGTCTATGTGTCAATTATCATAAGCATAACCAATTTAAGATAGTGAATCAATATCAACTAGCACACATTGATCATCTATTTGATAAATTGAGGTGAGCTCAGTGGTTCTCCATAATTGAATTACGATCAAGATACGATAAATTGTGATTTCCAAATAAAGATATTTGGAAGATAGCCTTTATAAGTAGATGAGGACACTACGATTATGTAGTCATGCATTTTGGTCGTATGAATGCACAGGTAGTATTAATGGAATTGATGTATCATATATTTCAATGAAATCTGTATTATTTTTATTTGGTGTTTGTGGATGACATCATTATGTATTTGAGGAGAGGGGATGAGTACGAGAAACACTTGTCGACAGTGTTGGGTATATTTAGAGACTATCAATTGTATGCCAAATTTTCAATGCGTGATTTTTGGATATAAGTGGTACACCTTTAATGCCATGTAATTTTTAAAACAGGTGTCTCAATGGAACCATAGAAGATAGAAATTGTTATCTCATGGAAACCTCATAACAATGACTTTGAGATACATAGTTTTCTTTCCCAAGCTCGATATTTCTGATGCTTTGTGAGTGACTGTTTATGGCTAGCCTCACTGATGAAAATGTTGAAAAAGAATAATGTTCTATTACAATGTATGAAATAGTAATAGAATTATTTCCATTTTCTGAACCTTTGAGTCACATATGAATAATATTGATTATTCTAGAATCAGGATATGTGTATATGGTTTACTATGATGCTTTGGGATCTTGATAGGTAAGTGTTATCATGCCTGGATACCATGTGCTTTCTTATGGTTCAGGGATGTTGATATAGTATAAGAAGAACTACCCAACACATGACTTGGAATTAGCTACAGTTTTGCATGCTATGAAAAAATAGAGGTACTATCTATTTGGTGATAAATTTATTATGTTCATGGGTCATAAAAGTTTGAAACACATTTTATCACAAAGAGATTTAAATTTAAGGAAAATGAGAAGGATGGGGTATCTCTATATGTTTGAATTTGACTTGATGTGAATAGTAGGAAATGATAATTCAATGGTCGATGCCGTGATTAGAATGCAATATTATTAGTTAGAGAAAGAAGCTTCAGATGCATGGTATTTGATGTCAGTCCTAGATGACATGCATGTAGAATGTGAAGGAGATGGTGATGTTACAAGTTTCTTCTTAGTTTATGTGTTTCCTGGTTTGGTAATGATGGTTAAATAGGAACAAAATTATCTTACATAATTTCAAGTTATATGTTTAAAACTCAATGTTGGGGAGACAACTGAGGGATGGAAACATGATGGGAATTTGGTTTTGTGGATTAGAGATCGGGTGTTTAAACCCATTTATTTTCATGAACAACTTCTTCACACATGACATCATTCAAGATATGTTTAACATCTGGGTATCCATTAGATGTATAAGGCTTCGTCGGAATAGTTATGGTGAGTTCCATGAAAATAAAAGTAGATGTGTTCCTTGGAAACTGCAGAACATGTCAACATGTTGAGGATGAACTTTAAAGTTCATGAGGTATGATGAATTATTTACCTATCCCAATGTGGAAATGGGAGTAGATAGTGATTGATGTAGTTGTATGTCTCGTAGGAATGGTTTCGAAACACTATTCAATTTAGTTGATAGTGGACCACCTTTCCATGTCAGCCCATCTCATTCATATTCATGAAACTCATACGGGGGAGTATCAGTTCAAAATCTATATCCAATAGGTGGTAATGAGACATGGTGAAATGGTTTCAATAGTTTCAGATAGAGATCTATTTTTTGGGTCTCGTTTCTAGAAATCTGAATAGAATGTCCTTGGGACTAAGTTGACTATGAGTATAGTGTATCATCCTCAGATGGATGGCCAATCAGAAATGATGATTCAAACATTGGAATAAATGTTTTCAGCCTATATAATGGATTTTCATTGCTCTTGGGAGCATCATATACCATTAGTAGTGTTCTCTTATAATAAAAAACTATTATTCCTCGATATATATGGATCTATTTGAATAATTTTATGGGTGTCCTTGTTTTTCTCCACTATATTGGGTGGATACAAGTGAGACATAACTAGTTGGTCCTAGCATTGTACAAGAAATGATGGAGAATATTAAATTGATCAGAAAGAGGATTTAGATAGATCAGTTTCATCATAAATCATATGTGGATGATCATCGATGATCGTTGTCATTTCCTATTAGTGATCATGTGTTCTTGAGGATCTCTCTAAGTCATGGACATCGTTTTTTTGTGATGTAGTGTATGTTTTCTCCTTGATACATATTCCCTCTTGAGGTACTGAAATGGGTTGCCAAGGTGGAATAATAGCAAGATTTTCCACCATGGTCCACCTTGGTAAATAATGTCTTCCATGACTCTTATTTGAAAAGTATCAGCCAGATCCTGACTGTTTAATTAGATGGGATCACGTTGAACTTGAGATGGTTGCTTCATTGGTACATATCTCAGTGTGGATTATGGATAGGAAAGAGATTGTTTTTCATGAAAAAATAATCAGTATAGTGTGGTTTTTAAGTAATCATGGTCAGATTCTTAAATAAATATGGGAATGCGAGAATGAAATGAATAAGAATTGGTTAGATGTCATTCGGTGTGGTGAGGATTTTTTACTTTCCAAGGCTGAAAGGATAATGGTTGGGAGAATATAGAACCCTTTTTTATGGTATGTAACCCATACTTGATTCTTTTTGTGGTTATTAAGTGTAATGGGGAAGGTTTGTAGAGTTTAGAGGGCTTTTTAGTGGTTTTGGGGGGAAATGGGGGAGTGCATGGGATGTGCATGGTTTTCCTAAACCATGCATAAATCTTAGTAGAAACTGTGCACCTTGTAATAGGTTGGGAACTTAAGAGGTAGTAGATTTGGCACAATTTCTACATGATTATTGAGGTCGTGTGAGGAGGCCATGCATGTGCTTCCATAAAGTTGTAGCTAACGTATGATTATCACATGATTTGTCTAACTGTGTGATCTAACCATGCATAGGTAAAAAAGTAAGATCTTGTCTTTAGGATCTTACACAATTTTTTCACTAACCTGATCATTTTTCTCCTAAATTTACCTAATTCGAGATTACACTCTAACTATGTTTAGGGAACCTCTCCCAACTTCTTAGGAACTGATCTGAAGCACTCCCTTGGTGTTTTAAGCCCGATTCTCATGGTAAGAAACGTTCTTCATCGTTCTTGTCTCATTTTTAGATCTATATAGTTCTACTTCTATTATCATTTTTCTTTTTCATATCTAAACATCTTATGGGTATATCTATCTTGGGGGGATGAAAAATATGACAAAATTTCTCTATTTTGATGGTATTTAAAGATATCTCAAGCAATTTTTTGGAGAATCATCCTTGTTTCATGAGCGTTCTTCACCCGTTGTCAGGTTTCATCAAAACCTTAGAGGTAGGTGGATAATCTCTCAACCACACTTATTTAAACTGATGGGAATGATTTCAAACTGAATATATTTTTTTGGGTTTATTGTTATTTGTATTTTGAAAAAATTTTGGATACCTTCTTTTTGATGATGTGGTAAATTGTGCAAAATCCGGAAAATTGTGTTTTTGAAGAAAGTTATTTTGGTCATGATTTTAAAATAGATATTTTATAATGGGGATTATTTTAGAATGATGGCACATTAATCAAATGATATGTTTTAAAGAAAAACTAATTTTTTATTGAAAATTTATATCTACTTTGATGTTAGTTGTTCTTCGGTTTTTAATAAAACAAAAATTTTGTTCAATATTTTGTTTTGGGAATTTGAATTGATTTTGCATACATTGTGTTTGTGTGTGTTTATGTGAATGGTCCTTGAATAAGGGTCTTGTGATTGTGGAGTACAAGGTACATGGTCATAAGGAAGGGATCTTGTGTGAGTGGGTCAAAAGGTTATAATATGAGAGATCGCTCCGGAGTATGGAACTATCGAACGAATCTTGCATGGGTCTGTGTGTTGTGAACCATGTATTCGGTGTGCCAAAATAGTTTGTAGATTTTTTTTGAATTTTTTATGGGTTATAATATAGATGTAAGAGTTTATATAAAAAATATTAAGGTAAATTGTTTTAATTTTCTTATAAATGGTTTTCAAATATATTCATATTGTGTTATAAACAAGTTTTCTGAATTGATTTACATAAAAAGTTATATATAAATGTGGATATAATTTCTATAATAGTGGCATGAGTAGGGAGGTAATATGAGAAAATATAAATATTTTTACACTAACCTTTTCTTTGGTGCTTTAGGTCTTTTAAATATAATTTCTTTTGGGACATGGGTAATGGTAATGTATCACACAATTTTAGCACAACCTCGTGATACTTTTGTTGTTTGGTTATTGTGGATCTTGGGGCTTGTGGATCATGGAGCCTTTTAGAATTCATATAGTATTGTTTTTTTATGCTTTGGACATTGGTATTTTCTAGTTTTCTTCAATTTAATTCTTTTTAGTGGTTTTGATATGGGTAGAGTAGTTCATTAGTCTTTCATCCATTCATGAATTATATAATGAACTATTTGGTTTTGATCGTTGAGTTCTTGGTTTTATTTGTAATGGGTAAATAATCACCCACTTGTATTTGAAACCCTTTATCATTTATTTACATCCATTGGTGTCTTGGTGATGTCTGTTATGTACATGTAATGATTCGTTTAATTCTAAAGCCAATGAGAATAAGTGGATTATTACAACTACCATGGTCTGTGTTCCCCCTCCTTCATCAATATTCCACGACCCTCTTATGATCACCACTACCTTCAGACACCTACCTTCTTTATTAATAGATAAACTAACAATATCATTATTTTTTGGGAGCTTTAAATTAATTTTTTACTATGTTTGTGATAAATTTTTGCTGAAGAGAGAAATAATTTATGTATATTATTTATAGATATGAATACATGACACCATTATAAAATGTATATTTGACTAAGGAATTTACCATTGTATTTTTAGTAATCAATCCAAAAAATCCAAAAATAGAGGTCATTGAAATCATTTATATCAATAAGAAATGTCCAAATCCATACATGAGGGGTTTTCACATTCGTTATTGAGATAAATAACATCTAAACCGTTCATTTCTATTTTATAATATCTTTTACTTCAATATATGATATCAAAACTCTATCCCTATAGTGTATGGGAAGTTTTTATATAAATAAAAAATGTCAAAACCACATACATGAATGGGCTTCCACCTTATTTATTGAAATCGAATATGTTTAAAACTCTTGAAATTTTTTATCATCAATTATTGAAATAACCAATTTGCAAAAAGGAACATGTATTTTATTCACACGTGTCCCACATTTTTTTAGTTTTATATCTATAAATCTATTCCATTTCATATGAAATTTAATATTTTTTTATCATTCCAGTAAATTTTTCCTTTCTGCCCAGAAATCTATCGAGCCTTAACCACTTTTTTTCTATTCCATTTAAAACATTTATTTAATCCCTCATCTTCCGATCTTTTATTCTGATACGATTTATCTCCCATTATTCATTTTTCATATTTTTCATAAATAAAATATAATTAATCAATATTGAAAATCCATGATGGATATTTTTCTATATTGAATATAGTGTGGCATATAGAGTGTCATTGGTGATGAAATAAATGGTAGTCTTCAATGAATTTTTATTGAGATAAAATCCATGGAATGGTTTGTTTTATTCTAATTTATATTTTTTTAGTTTTTTTAATATAATTGATTATTATGATAATTTCTTGAATGATTACTTTTTATTTTGTTTCTGTATTTGAAAATTAATTTTTCTATCATTTCAAATATAAATTTAACAATATAATTAATATGATTTTTGAGTTATAATTTCATTGTTGATTCTATAAAACACACATATTGGTTTTGATCTAAATTTATGTTTTTGAGAAATTTATACTTTTGAAGTCAATTATTTGAAAATCATTCACCAAATATTTCATTTCAAATCATTTATTTGAATATGTTATGTGAAGGTCCATTTTTTCACTTAAAATTTTCAATTAAGCGACATTAAAACTTAAATAAAATTAGATTTTATATTATTTTAGAAAAATATTAGGTAAAAATCTAAAATAATAGTTATAAAAACCATCACTAAATATATATTGAAATCATCTCTCTAAAAGGCATTGTCTAAAATAATTCAAAACTATAAAATGATGTGAAATATTTTTTTAGACTTATGTGATTACAATTATATATATATGTGTGTGTGTGTGTGTATTTATATGTTTATATTGTATTTATTTTTATATTATTTTACTAGTTATTTTAAATTTATATTCCATTCATTATTATAATTCCTTATTAATTTTGTTATGTTTACATGTTTAACTAATTGATATATTCATTTTTATATTTAATTTTTTTAATGGAAATTTTAACGATTATATACATCATAAACATCAATTTATTTATGAAATCACTTTTGAGGGAATGTGATAAACCCAATAAATATATTTATTCTTTATGTTTGTATATATAAATACTTGTTGACATATTCTTAATATTATTAAATAACTATATATATGTTTATAAGGTTATAAATATAATTAAATATGTCTAAAGGCTTATAAGATTTTATATTTATAAATCTTTATGAGTCTTAAAAGGTGTTTGAATATGTATATTTATATTCATGTATATGTTTATATGATTATATGATATAAACAATGTACATATATTTATATATATATTCTTTTTCATATATATATATATATAATTATATATATACATTAATATATATTTATATTTTTAATTTTTTTGTATTTAAATTTTAAATTTTATATATTTTAAACTCACTTTTATTTTTTTTATTTTTTTATTTATATTTTTTTAATCTATACATTTTAAAATAATATGCCTATATGTTTATATACTAGTTTGTTTTCTTTTTATATGTATGTTTATTTTAATTTATATGTTATGAAGTTTTATTTTTATGTTTATAAATTTATATTTTTATATTTATAGGTTTATTTATTTATATATACTATATTAATAACTTTATATGTTTATATGTTTTACTATTACATATTTTTATTTAATTTTAATCTATATGATATAAATTACTATATGTTTATATATTTATATATTTAAAATTTATTTGTTTTATGTTTATATGTTTATATTTTTATATGTTTAAATGTTTTAATATAGTTTTATATTGCATTATGGTTTAAGGTAATTAATTATTCATAAATATGAAAATTTAGAAAGTATAGTGACGAATATAATTAAATGGGTGAAAATTTATTATAATTTTCTAAATGACATTTTGAAAACAAAGACCTGATTTTATGATTATGTTTTAAGTGTTTAAATATGCCAAAATTAGAGTATAGATAAATCAAAGACGAAAAGGTTTTTATGATTTTAATTATTGTAAAACATTATTCCAACCAAGGTTGGAATGTGGGATTTTTTTGAATTGGAATTCATTAGAATATTTATGATGTTAATTGAATAAGTATGATATTGTTGATTAGTTTTGTAAATGAAGTACCCATAACACCATGGTGAACCTAGACATGTCTTAGGTGAGAAGGAATTAGTTTGTGTGGTGAAGTTAGGGGCGTCTGAGTAGACAATTCAAATTGGAAGCACATTTTTTCAAAACATCTAGGCCACTTACATCATGGTATATGGAAATTAGAATATAAATTATGTATCTAATATTATTATTTATCCTATTTTGAAATATAGAAAAGGGAATAACCATCCTTGAATATGTGGGAGTTTCTTTATAAAAAGATGTTTTGAAAATGAAAATGTCAAAGAGAACTTCTCCATATACACATGAGAATAATTTCTAGAAGAGGTAGTGAAATAAAGAAAATATAGAACATTCCAAATGATGTTTGTGTGTTTAAATGATCCTTTGTAAAATCAATTGGGTGAAGAAGATAATAATTAATCAATTATCCATTATTGTTTTGAGAATATGAGTTATAAAATCCATGGATTGGAAGCTATATTATGAAGAGAAATAACAATTTTTTATCAATCAAAACATAATACATGATATTTCACCTAATAAATCAGAGTGTAATTAGAGACATTGATATGCCATATAATTTATTTCACTTATATTTGTAATGAATATAGTGGTTATTTCATTGGTCATGCATTTTATCAATGAAACATTATGTTAATGAGGATGTCAATTTGTATATTTTGGGGAAGATGGGTGATGGTAAAATAGTATCCCAAAAGGAGATGAGTAGGATTTCTATATAATGGTGGGTAAATAGTTGTTGAGATACATTTTTCTTAAAATCCCTAACATAAAATAATTAATGGTATAGTTCTAAAGTTGAAGATAAGTACTACTTATATGTTAAATGTTTTTTCTATAAAATAATAGAATAGATTTGGATGAAATTTTATGCTGAACTAGAACATGATTGATTCTATAGATGTAATTAAAACTATTAAAAAATGTTCATGGTTTCAAACTAACCTGGTTAAATTATAGAGAAACCATTTGGGGAGTAATTGGAATAAAGTCAACTAGAATCATGGATAGACATCACTTCGAAGAATGAAGGAGTGAATGAGACAGAATTAAGAATATTGAGGTAGTGGAAAAATAGTGTAATACTCTACCTTGATTATATATTTTTCTTTATACATTGGACATAATTTAAAATTTTTATCAACTATTTTGACAATTACTATAATTATTTGAAGTGATTGTGAAAGGCCTGAGACGAATTTAAGTGTCATTAATTTTTTTAAAGAATACTAAAATTTACATTTCCTGGTGAAATGGAAAAGGTCCAGAGCAACCAAAGGAATTATCATGATCAATGTAAGAATGAATCCTATGATGGTGATTAAAATTTGTAATGAAAGGGACTATATGTGGATTTGTGTAAGAGTTATCATTTACTATTTTAAAATCATTGAAGTACTATATAGAAATTATTATATTATAGGTTACAAAGAAAATTACAATGGAATGACTTTATAATTATTATCATAGTCTATATAGGGATTAGTATAGACTTGTTAAGGATGGTCATGAGAATGTAATGATTATTTATCCTTATCTTTAGACTTCATAATTATTATTCCTCACTTTTTTGGGATGATTTTTATCTATGTAAGGATAATGATTCCTTTTATAATGACGATATGTGTCTTTATAATAATGAGACTTTTTAACCATGAAAATTCCTAAGGATCAACACTTAGATAAAATTTTGAGAAGTATGCCGGTTAAAAATAAATGTTTTTAATAATTAAATATTTCAAGGAAATATTTAAATGGAATTATTATTATTATGTTCATTAAAAAAGAAAACATCTTGATGTATTTTCACTCCATGATTCGACCCTTTATTCGGGAGTTATGATACAGATAAGATCACTATTTCATTAATTCAATTATTTTTATATAATGATTTTGGAAAATAAATATTGGTGATCAATATTGGAGAAATTTGTGTTAAAAATAATGATCCTTGAAATGAAAATTTTAAATTAAAACATCAATATGTATTTTGATTTAAGATGAATTGATAAAGAAGGTGATCATCATGATTGAGAAAATGGAGATCCATGTTTGGATAAAGAAATATGATAATTTAAATAGCCCATAAACGAATAGTTATTGAATAAAAAAATATAGAAATGAATCTTAACTATGATTGTGTTATTCTTAACTGGGATTATTTATCATAAATTTATTTTTATTCAAGTCTAATGATGAGTTATTTTATGCGTGATTTTATTGGATAATAAAACGCAAGTTGGAGCTCAAAATAAAATTTTGAGATTCCCATTTTGAAAAGAGAAGAGTTATGGCACAATTATATTTTCCATATGTTTTTTATAAAATAATGTAACATAATTTAATTTCCAATATTTACATAATCTTTTTTCAAATAATTTTTTTGATCCATCTATTATAAATAAATTTAATATTTTTTTGACTAAGATTAAATAAAGAATAAATTTTGGAATTTTCATTATGAATATGAAAAAAAACACAAAAATGAATGATTATTTGGGAAATCTAATGATTGATAATGATGAATTTATTTTTCATAAGAATTCCCCTTTTGTTGTTGGCCTGAAATACCGAAAACTAATTCTATTTAAGGTGCATTGAAAAATAACCAAACACAAAATATATTCTTCTCATTCAAAAGAGGATATCGAGACTATGTTGATGAGTGATATCTCTTTAAGTGTGAAAATTTATAACTCTAGAGGGTAAAATTAGAATGATTCAATTCCAAAAATCATGTAGAAGAACTTATGGGTATCAAAGAGGAAGAAAAATTATAGTGACGAAGAATAAATTTTTTGATATAATAGTACCTATGATCCCTGTTATAACAAAACCATGGAATAAAGGAAGAAGATAAGATAGATAAAGGATAATGTGAAGGATTTTCTATTGATCATTTTTTTGTTGCCAATATATTTGATGTTTGAGTTAAGATAGTCTGAGAAACCAACTCTATATAAAATCAAGAAGTAAGGATTTGAAGAAAAAACTAATTTTCATGTCAGTAATCTTGAATATTTAGATTGATTTTACGACTCCAAGTGAGGAGTTACATCTGAGAATGATGATTCTTAACTTGAAATAATAATTAGAGATAAACTATAAGAGTTTTTTATTAATGTGTCTCTTTAATACTCTACATAATCATGTGTCTCTAATTTTAAATATTATTTTTTTCATTTATATTTTTGTAAATTATAAATATTTTTTCTATTCCATCAAACATGAGTTTTAAAAAGTGTTTTAATATGGGATTTCATGTAAATGAATTATCATTATTGATATTTCATACTATTTTTTTAATTCGAGTTTTTTATGTATTTTATTAATGTATTATTTATAAATATTCATCTTTAGAAGAGATCAAATTAAGATCCTTTTACTAATGTCCAAAAATTAATTAAGTTTACTTTTATATAGAATTAATTTACTAAATTTTAAAATTTTATTATTGTGGTTATTATTTATTTTTTGTTTATTGGTTTTTTATCTTTGTTTTTCTTTGATAGTATTTTTGGTTTATAAATACTAATATCTTTCTAAATGTTAAACCACACATACAATGGACTGACACATACATTAGTCCAATATCATAGTTACATAGATTAAAAATTAGACATTATCTATCCATCATTTCATTTATATAGAATAGAAATTTGAATTGTTTAATATCACCTTCATTGGATAGATTGACCCTTACACAATATCTGAATAACACCTAGATTGAGATAAATGGAACTTATACATATTAAATTACATTTATGTTGAGTTAGTTTCATGCTTACACCCAAAAAATTGACTCATGTATAGAGCATGGAGAATAAAACATGTGCTAATTTTTTTTAATCATGAAATATTAGTGGTTTTTATAATTTTTAATATTCATATTTCTTATATGTGTATTATATCCTTTTTCTATGCATTATTTTTTCAATTATTATAAACTAATTATTTTATTATTAGAAAATTAGCATGTATTTTGTTCAAGGATATTTAAAGGATCATCACATAGGATATGAATATTCACTTTTCAGTCATTGGAACTACGAATTTTAAATTTTAAATTTATAGATTATGTGATTTTTTTCCTATCATGTTTTATTGGACTACTCAAAGGAAAGTAATATTCTTTATTTTCTAATTTATACTAATGTATTTATTTTTTAATAACTTTTGTTCTGTAATTGTCTTTAATTTACATATTGAAAGTTTTCTAACTCTGAAATAGTTTATTAAGAACATACACAAGACTCCCTCGAGAACAGAAGAAAATTCAACAACAAACTTTGATGTAGTTCATTAAATGAATGTGTTGGGACACTTGAACTGAAAATTTTGTTTCTACTATGGTAACCACTATTTGAATTATAGAACCATATCCTACTAATAACGTGCTTCTAGATGAGATATTTCTACCTCAACACTAAAAAATACATTTCATATTTCATTTTTATGGTGTATATTCATTAATAGGTAGGATAGTTGGATTATACCTCCCTAAAAAATAAAATGTGGGTTATTCAATAACTAGTTAAGGAAAGGGGATTTTTTTCTTCCTCGGTTTGGATAATTGAAGGGTCAGTTTCTCCCACCACCTCAAAAAGAATCTCACTAGGTTTTATGAACATGTGTTCTAATAAAAATATAATGATATTCCATCAATGATTAAAATGTCATTTTAAAGAGTTATGACTCCCTATCATGATTAAAATGTTTCATTTTAGTCATCCTCGTTTCTCTCTATAATTGATCAGAATTAAGAGTATACCTAAGATAAATTACACCCAATTTACTACAAAATTTATTTTTGTTCATTTTATTTTTATTTCTTCTGTAAAAAATATGATATCACTAATAAATCATTAAAATATATTAAATAGAATAATTCACCCCTTGTGTGGGCTTGATATTTTACCACACTCTTATTGTGAGAAAATAGTTTCCTATAAGAATAGTTGTGATGACTGATGTGTAGTGGGACTATACAAGATCAGTGGGTTTACAAAATTGAGAATGGTTTCTGGATGATACATATCCCCTATGTTGTGGTGATAAAAAATTGGTGCAGGATAATCCATTATGAACCCACTTATACCTAAGATATAAATCATTAGGGGAAAAATTTTGACTCATACATTCCATGAACTGTAAGGAGTTGTTTTCCCAATAAGGGTAAAACTTTGTAAACACACCGTGTTCTACACATTATATTCTATATACCATTGAATGTGTGTGTTTCTTATTGGTTAAAGAAAATATATCTGGATATCTTGAATGTTAAAATATGTTTAAATATTAATGGGGGTAAAAATATCATAATACTAATTTGGAATTTGATAAATTCATAGCCACACATGTTTGAGCCCATCTCAAGTGTCAAAATACAGATCATATGGGAATTTTAGTTGTGAAATATAGAGATGATGTGGGACACACCAAAATACATACCATATTGGGATTAAAAATTCATATGAAAAACAAGGAGTCCCATAAATGTAATTTTAAAATATACGGAGGAATCAAAAATGTGTAGTGGACACATGCATCAAGACAATCTCCACATCGTGTAAGAAGACGTTTTGAGTATCAGGTTTTATAGAATTCAAATAAATGGGAAATCGACCATGGTGCAAGGAAATTTGAAGTTTGTTTCACTTGGGAAGTAATTATTCATTTGTAATTGAATCAAATTGTTAGTCCCACAAGGCCAAATACCCTTATAGGGGGGTGAATCAGGGTATTCTAGATTTAAACCTCTGCCCTTTTGTATCATGTTTTTGTATTAATAAAAACTCTCTTATATCTCCTTCCTATAGAAATGTATAAATACAAATTAAATCATACATAGAACATAAAACTTTTTACTTAGTTCACCCTCACTGGGCTATGTCCAAGTAAAATACACCGGCGATGTGTCGATGTACCAAATTTATTAAAGCGCACTATTATTTACAACGTTCAAAGCAGACTCACAGTCCCATCTGGATTACAACCATAAAAATATAAAGACCACTCCTATCTGAACTAACTTGTTCCCACTACTTTTTCAAGAATATCAGCTCACCATTTATAGACATGTAGGTCCCTTCATTATCACAAATGAATGCATACTTCACATTATTTAGATGACCCATTGATGTCCCACTTTTATCCACTCTTGATTACCACTTTACCACACAAAAACTGGGCAACTCCAAATATTCTGCACAACCCTTATAGCATCTTTAGAGAAACATTTTTTCCATGCACACAATATTTAACTTTTTTCATGAGAAACCCCTTGCATGCAAATCAAATATTAAGAAAAACATTCTTAGCTTTCACACAACTCAAAATTGTTCATGCTACTCCCTTAGCGTGAAATTATTACACGATCTGGTTCTCTAGTTTTCGATAATTGTCCATCTATGCCGAATGAGTGTGTCACCTTTTATTTATAGGCATTTTGACCCTTGTGTAAATGATTCAAATTTTTTTGCGCAAGTTCATCTATGAGCGTGAAAAACTCAAGATCTAGTCACAATGGGGCACACAAGTTTCTTTCGTGCAGCCTCATCTTTCGCGCACATTTTAATATATTTTGTGCACATCATGCATTTTCCATTTTTTCAATATTATTCTCTGATACTTTCATTGAGTTCAAGTTTCCATCGCCCAACTCCATCTTTCACCCACATCTCCAAATCTTTCATCTACAATATGCCTTTAACATTATTCAACATTCTGACATCGAAACATGCCTTGCGTGAAAGTTTCTAAACGACCCTAATTTATCACACAACATCCTTTTCAAAAAAAAATCCGCCATTTTATAATTTGGTGGACCATCAAATTGGTAAATACTGGAAAATAGGGCCACCTTGTATCTGTTCTTTTTCTATCACCCCCAGTTCATCCATTCCTTTGTCATCATTCATTGTCAACATAGGTTATCTAAAATATCACTGAAACTCAACAACTCACCATGGAAACCCTATTTATCAACAAAGAAATTATCTTTGTAAATAAATACAAACTCCAAAAAGGATTCAATGTTACCTTGAGGGATTTTTGTCCAACAATATCTTCCTTTGGTTTTGTTGACAACTCGTCTCGAAACGATTCTCTACATGATGATACCTCACTAAAATAATCTCATTTTCAGCCACCATTCACTTTTTTCAATTCTGATAGAAATCAATGATTCACACAACATATACTCTAAGATCACATAATCAATGCTCATCATGATAAACAAGAGTAAATGAAAATGCCATCAATGAAGAACTTCATTTATAATAAGAATTTTTTAATAAAAAATGATACTAGTTGCTGACCTCTGGAATAATTTTGACACCATTCCAATGTAACTCTTCATCTTTTATCACAATCCTTAGCTATATTGATATCTATTCTTTGATTTATTACTTCTAGAATCGTTAGATGTTAGACTCACGTTGTCGTCTTATTGCTTCAACTCCTCATCAGCTTTCAACTACCCTTATCTCTCTACTCCAACTGTTAGCTTCTCCTAGAATTATTCAAGATTTGTCAAATAGACAGACTATCACTCCTTAAACAATCAATATTTTCTCCCCCTTTGTCAACAAACCCAAAAGTCACTCCTTTTCTATCTGAAACAGGGTAAAAACGCATATCAGTACTTTAGGGAAAAACACATCATTCCTTGGGGAAAAAAGTGGGTCCCAAATCCATACTTTTTCAAGTACGGGGAATCGACCATTCTCCCAGAGCAATTCAATTTCTCTCAAAATATTCATTGGGTAAGGACTTTGTCAGAATTTATGTGACCTATAGTTCTGTACACACATACTCCAACTTCATGATTCCCTGCTCAAACTTCTCCTTAATAAAATGATACTTTATCACAATGTAATATTTAATTGAGTGATGGATGTCATTTTTTCTGAGATTTATATCACATGAGTTATCGAACTAGATTCTGATCGAATACTTTACTTCAACCCCCCATATCATCAATTTTTTGTTTCATCCACAATAACATTGTGCATGCTTGAGTGGCAGCAATATATTCAGCTTCTGTGGTTCTTAATGAAATGAATTCCTTCTTCTTGATTAGCTAATAAATACCCAAACCACCAAGATAAAATTAAACTCCTGATGTTGATTTCATGTCATCCGCTGAACCAGCCCAATCTACATCTGTATATCCCAACAGATCTTGTTGATATTTTCCATTATACATCAAATCAAAATCCACAATTCCTTTGATATATCAAAGTATTTGTTTCACTGCAAGAATGTGGATTCCATTTTTATTACTCTAATATCTCACTCTTTGGCTTGTGTCTAATACAATTTCATGTCTTATTTGGGTCAAGTAAAATATACTTCCAATGATTGGCCATTATAATGTGGTATTAACTGCCTTGTTATCCTCATCTATGGATAGTTTCATCTTTGTAGGAACCATAGTCCTTATCTCAATGGAATTTTACATTCCAAATTTCTTCATATGTTAAATAGAATATTTGGATGGAGAAATTAATGTAACTTTCCTTCCTAGTGACACCTGCAAACTGATGAAAAAATATTAGCTCCCCAATCATTTACAGTTCGAACTCACTTTTCATGAATTTGGAAAACTATGTGCACTAAGATTTATCTAATCTTCCAAATATTATTTCATCAATATAAACTATCACCATAATCCTTTGATTACTATAATTAATCAAATATATATTTTATTCAAAGCCTCCATGCAAGAAATCCACGCTTCTTCAAATACTGATCATGCCTTGAGTACCATGCTCTTGCTGCTTTCTTCATCCCATAAAGTTCTTTCTTCAACTGAAATAGCTTGTTCTTATCCTCATGAATGAGAAAACCATATGGATGATCAATATAAACTTAATCATCTAGAACCACATTCAATAATGTAAATTTGATATCCATCTGGAAGACATTGAACTTCCGTTGCACTGTAGTGGGATGGAATAATATGATTGTCTTCAACTATGAAAATGGTGCAAATCTCTCATCAATATCAATTCTCTTTATCTAGTAGTATCCTTTGGACACTAGTCATGTTTTTTTTTGAATCACTACGACATATTCATTCATCGTGTTACAATAGAATCATTTTTTCCCAATGAAATTCTTATATACCTGCCTTGAAACAATATCCCATGTCTGATTCTTTACAATATGGTCTAGCTCTTCATTTATTGCCTGAACCCAGTTCTTATCTTTAGATTCATCTGCAAAGTACATAGGTTTTACCTAAGATAAAAGAGATGTCTGTTGTAGTGACTTCATTTTTCTTGTCTGTACTAGTGCTATCTGATCACCAATGATATTCTACCTAACAATTTCAGTTCAACTCTTTGGCTTCATTGTATATACTGACATCACTTATTCTTTTTCTTCATTAGTATCTTCTTATGAGTGTGAATCTTCTACTTTTGTTCCCCTGTGTCACTTTCCTATTCATCACATTCATCAAGAAATTGTTCACTATGATTTTGAGTATTCTTCTCATTTTCATCAATAGTGACATAATTTCACTCAACTACTTTTCTCAGCCTCTTGTTAATGAATTTTTATGCCTTTCTTTTTTATTAGGTAGCTAAGGAATATCCACCAGCTCCTCAAAACTCAAATTTCATGTGTTTTTCTTAGCTGAGAATAATACAGTTACTTCCAAAGATTTTAAAGTACTCCACCATTGGATACTTCCCCTACCACATCTCATACAGAGTAATTCCTTCCTTTGAACACAATTGATGCCTATTAGAAATGTTGACCAACATCATTACTGCTTCCTTTCTAAATATATTTTGTTGGTCTTTTTCTATAAGAATAAATTTGGCCATGTTGTTGATGATCCTTTTTTATTATTAAACAACTCCATTCTCTTTGGGATTTATTACTAAAAAACTAGAAGATTTATCCCATGTTTCTCAAGATATTATTCCACAAGACTGTGTGAATTCCATACCATTGTCAGTACGAAACATTAAACTTTTCTGTCCTAGCATCCTTTTTCAAGCCCTCTGGTACTGTCTTAAATTGATGAACACATCATAATTATGGTAAATAACAATTACCCATTCCATTATTCTATATTCATCATGTAAAATAATGTAGTACCACGTTCCGTCAATTTCTATTGGTGTGATAGGCACACAAACATCAGCGTGCAGAAATTTAGGCACTCTTGTTGACTTCTTTTCTTTTTCCTTATACGTCTTCCTAATGAGCGTACCATGTTGGCTTAAATCACAGGTATGAATACGATCTTATGATATCTTAATGAGGTCTCTATTTTCATCTTACTTTACTAAATCATCTTGGGATGGATAGCATAAATGACCATGTTATTTTTGCCACAACTTTTTTTCTTCCTCTTTGGATAAAAAAACATATCTTCTTCACCACATACCATGTAGAGAATCCCCTTTGTCCTTTTTCCTTAGAGTATCATTGTAACATATATTCCCTTGACAACAAACATCTTCTAGGAAAACCATATAGAATTTCTAGAGTGACACAATTTACTGACACTGTGGAAATTGTGACGGAGACCTTATACAACCATAACATCATAATTTCTTATTTCTTTGCCTCCAAACCAAGACTTTCCCAATCCAATTAAATTTAGGTCTTAATTATTTATAAACAAGAAAACAAATTATTTGACATATTTTATTCCTATAACCATATCCTTTTTTCTTGTCATGCGATACGTAAAACCACTATCAATGATCCACACAATAGAATGGTATGATGCTTTAAGGGAAACTTCACAAACCACTATCTTCTATGCCCTCTTCTTCTTATTCCATATTTTGGTCTTCAAACTCAGTATAAATTGAGACTTTTGATGTTCCTTAGAGTATGATTGATTGTCTTAATCTTTAAAAGATTCAAATTGATTTTCAATTTTCAACTCACTTGTTGGTTTGTTGATTTTCTACTTATAACTACATTGATTCTTCCTTGGCACACTTCTCTGCATGGTCAATGTACAATATCACTCCATGCGCCCAAATCCTCCACACAAAAAACAATATCCCACAAAGGATGTTCTATAAGATCGAACTATTTTTGGCTTCCATTGTTGATCTTGTTTGTTTCAATATCATTTTTCTAAGGAACACACACATGGTGAATGTCCCATATTTCCACAGCAATAACACTTTAGAAAAGGTACATTCCTACCTATCACTTTTGTACTACCTTTTGTTTCTTAGGCTCTTTGAATTTTATGATTCTTCTTTGTACCAACATCATGTTTTATTTTTGAAACAGGTGCTTACGGTCTGACTTCAACCATGAATGTTTAAGGTTTATGATCAATCTTTAAATCAGCCTTCACATATGTGCTCGATTTTTTTCCTTTCATGTTGAGCTGCTATGTTCTTATTTTATCTTTTATATCTTTTTTATGATATTCATTCCCAATGTCACATTTGGGGTTAAGAGTTTTTCATGATCCTTCACATTTCATCAAAAACTAACAAATTCTTCTTCATGTACTTCAATACGATTGACTTGATCTTTCATTTTTCTATGCAGGACATTGATCTCCCTTTTCTATTCTTTAGTCTTGATTTTATGTCCATCAACCTTTTCTATTCTCTCTATCATGGATGACTTATGATTTTCTATTTCTTTTACTATATCAAACTTATCTTCTTCATGTTTTTTCATGTAGTGTTTGGCATTATTTACTACCTTTTTTTATTTCTTGGTTTTTTCTCTCTAATCATCTATCTCTTCAAGAGATGATTCTAATTCAACTTCCTTGTCGACTCTTCCATCAACGTATTCTTCGACTTCTTCAACTTCAATTTCATCTTGTTTCTGAGAACTACTGACAACTTCCACTATATCATTCTCTCAAAAATCTATGAAGTTTTCTATCTCTTGAACCTCCTCAACCTTAGACTCATTTAACTATCACATTATTTTGAAATAAGATTTTTCTTATTAAATAAGTTTTTCTTTAACTACTTATTTAATTTCACATAGGATGTAGACTTATTCATGGGAGTTGTGGCTACATCGACATCGACATCTTATTGGATCTTTTTGGGGAACCTTTATACAATATGTACAACCTTTCCACATAAAAAACAATCAAGTGGAAGTTTCCCATTAAATTTTCAATTTCCACTTTGAATGTTTGAGGAGTGGAATGAGATCACCTCATCTATCTTTTCTTCTTATGGGGAGACTTCAATACTGATCTTCTTCATGTATTTGAATTCCACATCTAAGAATTTTCCCTATTCCACAGTATCATTATCATCATTTCGCATTTTATATTCTGCAAGGGTAATATGCATGTTCTCTAATTCCAACACTTTTTGATCATTGTCTTCTGATACTGAATCCTTGGGATTGAAGTGAGGTGGATGTTTCCTTGGGATGCACTTCAAAATCTTTATGTCTTAAATTACTTTACCAATACCAGACATGTCTACCACAAAAACATTTACCCTATCATGTAATTCATCAATATACTCATTCAAGATTATTATATGATCTTCGTACTTGTTCCATAACACATGAAACATTTATTCTATGACCTTTGAATATCCTTTATATATGTTGAAAAGTATTTCCCATGTGGCATGTGATTTCTTTTCATGGAATCACCTTCGTATATATTGAATTGCATAGGGACCCCCCTAAATCACTTATTCCCTTGGAGTCATCATCCAATTATTGTTGCTCAACTTATGATAGTGCCCACTATAAATATTGGTTGTTATACCATGCATTACTGTTGTAAACACATAAATTCCCAATGATTAGATGTAGTATTGCTTCTGATTCTTCCCTAACTGAAAGTTATTTCTATTGAGGATCAGAATCCCTTTATGATTGGTGAAATCTATTGATAGATAAACACTGATATTAACCTTTTCATATGATACAAATTGTTAGTCCCACAAGGCCAAATACTGTGAGAGGGGTGAATCGGGGTATGATAGATTTAAACCTCTTCCCCTTTGGATATTGTCATTCTGTTAAAAAAACTCTCTTATCTTTCTTTCCCATAGAAAGATATAAACATAAATAAAATCATGCATAGGAAAAAATAACATTTATTTGGTTCACCCGCAATGGGATACATCCAAGGAGACTACACCAATAATGTGTTGATGTAACAAACTCACTAAAAGTGCACTTCTGTTTACAATGTTCAAAGTGGACTCACAATCCCTTCTACATTACCACCAATCACAATATGAAAGCTCACTGCTATCTCAACTGATGTGTGCTCACTATTTCTTCAGAAGATCCACTCACGGTTTATAGACATTTAGGTCCCTTCATTATCACAAATGAATACATCTTCACAGTTTGTAGATGCCCTATTATTGTCCCAATTTCTTCCACTGATGAATACCACTTTCCCATAGTACTACTGGGAAACCCAAAATCTTTCGGGCAACCCTTAAAGCATCTTTCGCACAACTTTATTTCCTTGCATCCATGATTTTACTGTTTTTGTGAAACACCCCTTGTGTGAATCTGTAGTCTTGCACACAACTAAAATCTTATGAGAAATTATCTTAGCTTGTGGGAAACTCAAAATCATTCGTGATACTCCATTTTCATGGAATTCTTACGTGATTCATTGCTCGAGTTTTCTATAAGTGTTTAGCTCTACCCAATGAGGGGGAACCTCTTATTTACAATTGTCATTGACCCTTGTGTAGAAGATTCCAGTTTTGTCACACAAGTTCCTCTTCGAGCTCACAAACCTCAATTTGATGTCATAATGGGAACACATGTTCCTTTCGTACAACCTCATATTTCATGCACATTTTCAAAAAAATTACACTTCATTCATTTTCCATTTTTCGACATTCTTCTCCCGATACATGCCTTGGGTGCAAGTTACCTTCACGCAACTCCATATTTCGTGCTCATCATCAAATCTTTCACTTGCAACATAACTTTACCCTTTTTCAACATTCTGACCCTGAAACATGCCATCCATAGATGTTTCCAAACCACCCTATATCTTTTGTGTGACTATCTCTTCCAAAAACAGGTTTATGCATTTTCAAATTTTGAGGCTCAAAAATTGGAAAATACTGGGAAACGACACCACCTTGTATATGTTCATCTTGTACCACCCCCAGTTCATCCATTCCATTGTCATCATTATTTGTCAACATATGTTTCCAACAATATCTCAAGAACATGACTACACACCATGCAATCCCTCTTTGTCATCAAAAAAATTATCTTTTTCAACAAACACAAACACTACAACAAGGCTTCAATGTTACCTTGAGTGATTTTTTCCAACACAAATTTCCATGGTTAGTTTGTTATAGTGAGTAGAGGATTAGATAATAATTTTTAGGTAACATATTGAGGAAGAAAATTCATGATAATTATGAGCTACTAGTGATGACTAAATGAGCCAAAAATCACAGAGGTAGATTCATGAGAATCAGATGAAGAATTAATATAGAGAATATCATGGTGACAAAAAGTTTATAAATTTTATTCACGTGGTTATAAGAATAATTATAAAAAAAGACGATGAAAAAAGATATGGAAAAATTTAATTATACCTGAGTATCTAGAAGTCAGAGGAAGAAATATGGGATAATATTGAAAGATTAGTAAAATTAAAGAAAGATAAGTCTACTAGATAAATTTCATTGAAAATGATGATATGGAAAAAGGAATATAATAATAGTGACAACACACATATTGGATTGATGCTTATCTTTTGTAGATATTAATTATGGTCGATCATCATGTTGTATTTATTTTTTATTCCTTGTTTAAATGGAGTGATAAATGTTAAAATAAGAGAGAGTTCCCCATGGATTGATATTGTGTTTTTATTGAATTATTTTAACACATACAATGAGTTATTTTATTAGATTAAACATTGATACAACATCAGGAAATTTACATTGGATTAACCTTATATGGTGAACCATATAATACCCTTGAGACCCTTTTTTAATATCTATACATGGCTATTTTATTTTTTCATAAATATCAATAGGTTCAAGTTCTTGTTACTAACATTATATAATGATATGGTGAAAATAAATAAGAATTAAACGCCTTAATTTAATCCATCTTGGGGTGTATTGTGCCTTTGGTGTGGAAAGTGATATTAGATCCACAAGTCTCTTCCTCAAAAAATATATCACTAAAATATTTCTTATCAAGAGAAAATAGTTAATGAAAAAGGACTTATTTTGTTTAAGGGTTTTAATATCAATATATGGAATAATTGATTGATATTTCTTAGACATGATATTTTAAGAACTGTAATTCATGGAATATAAGTAAATTATTCAATGAAAATATCAATGATAGAAGACAATAAGAAACATCATTATACTGATGAAAAGGAATAAAATTCAGTATCTATAGCATCTTTAAACCAAATATATATGATGTTGATAAGTTATATATACACAATATCTATTTAGGACGAATTGGAATATATTTATGATTGAGATATAAAGGTGAAAATTATGAATTACTATTACTACACTACATGCTTGATTATTTTAAGATGATCCTGAATGAGAATACTGATGCATTCTCAAAACATTTTAATTAAATAAGGGGGATTTATAAGTAGACATGGATATGATCTGGAAAATTCTTATATTATGATGAAAATAGATAGAAGACAACCAATTTTATACAATTCTATGGTGTATAATTTCAAAGAATAATATCTCACCAAAATGTCTCTTGATGATCTTCAAAGTAGGATGATGCCATTTTAGTTGAGTATGAAACCGAGAATTACTCCATCCAATCAGAAAAATAAGTTTCCTTGAAATCCACAAAGAACATTGTGAGGCATGAAGCTATAAGAAATATCAAAGATGTTAGTGATAAATTTCTTTCACTTTTTTCAAGAAAAATAATTTAATTAAATTGGTGGTATGATGGAAATATAACATTTGGATTATTTAATTTTGGAAAGGTTTTTTTATAGAATGATATCTAAGTGATACTGAAAATAGAGGTGAAGATGGTGATGTTACAGAATAATAGAGAAATGTTCCCCTAAGGCGAAGCTTTGAAATGGAAAATCCAACTAGAAAGAGGTTCCAGTATAAAACATTTTTTTAAAGAGGAAGAATATTGAAAATATGTTTGGAAGAAAATGAGGTTGTGTTCATTTCAAACACAGAAAAAATTATGATGGAAAAGATTCAAAAGGAAAAAAAATTTGAAATTAAGAATAAATAATCTAGAAACATATTTGTTGATATGAATGTCTAACTATAAGAAGAACAAAAATATTTTTTCACTCGATTCAAGGAAAACTGAATGATTAGTGGCTTAATAAAGGAATCACTAGAATATATTGACCAATTAAAAGTTAAAAATAAATAGTTATGAAAATATTTATTTGAATTTCTAGATTCTCAAAGTATATCTTATGAAGAGATTGATTTCATGATAGATATCAAGTAATAAGTGAAATTTTTTGATGATATTCATACTCAGATATAAGAGAGGAAGAAAAGGGTTGAATCCCATAATAATATGTTATGTATTTAAAAAAGATGATTAAGTCTAAAAAAATGTTTATGTTGATAATAAGAATGTTTAATTTAGGATTTTCTTTGACAATGATCTAATAGGAAGAGTAGTAAGAATATGAGGACTCTTGAGAAAATCATAAATGTTCATAGGCCCAAGCCTATAGAAAAGAGTTTTCCTATATGTTCATATGAGACATCCAATATAAGAGGAGTCCCTATATATGATAAAGTAATGAAAATAATTTAGTGATAGCTCTCAGCCACTAAAGTTTCTTCAATATTCTGTAAGATACATAAAATATGGAAATATTTTGAGAGGAAATATTAATAAAATATATCCTTTGAGTAAATTTCAATTTTGTGGCTATATTTATCTTAAAATAAACTGGAACATAGTGTCATAGATATATTTTTATTGTGATGATCCTAGGAGTCAATAACTATTAATGAAATCATATCTTATACCAAGAATGAAAAATAATTTTTGGATGTTGTTATAACTCCCGTAAATTAGGTAAATGATCCATAAATGATAGATAATAGAGAAGAAAAAATTACTCTAAAAGAAATCAAAAGTGTGGTTCCCAAAAAAAATCATACAATTTCTCATTGAAAAATATTTTCCTTCCCTTAGAAGAAGGTAAATATTATCATATAACTTATATTGAGAGAAATGAGTAGAAAATACCTTATGTCTCAAATAAACTAAGAATATATTAGAAATGAAATAGGAATGATAAAAGGTCTATATTAGTAGATATAACATGTATAAATACACCATTTTCTAGTACATGAACCTTAATTCATATATTTGGAGTCTAAATAATGTTTTGGTTATGTTTTATGAGGTTTTGTAGGGTTTTGTAATGTTTTGGAGGCTTTTTTAGAGGTGTATAGTTTGTGCATGGTTTGTAGAAATTGTACACCATCTCCAAGAAACCATGAAAGGGATGACATAGTGAACTAGGAATGTGGAAAATTGGCATATGGTTTAGTAAAAACATGTGAGTGACCAAGGGAAACCATAAAACATGAAATTGATGATAAATATCACTTGGTGTAAAGTTTGTTAAATCACACGACACAACCATGTGAGGGATTTTCTAGAGATATTAACACTACACAATTGTCACACTGTTTTCTAAACTATTTATCCTAACTGTGTAGAATTAAATTTGCCTCCTTGAATTGTGTATTTAATCTAAATCAAGCATATAGACACCCTATAATCCCCAATTATCTTCATAAACTAATTTCTCTTTCCTCGCAAGGCTTGATAGACATTTATAATAATCTAGGAAGTTATTCAGAGGTGAATCAATGTGATTTGGAGGTTCAGATTCATCTGTATACATCCATTCATCACCCTCCAACATAGATAAATGTTTTTTCTATATTTTGGTACTGTATATCTAGTTTTTTATTGATATATTTGTATGTTATTACTTGTTTTATGATGATTTATGTTTGATCTAGTGAAGGGAACGTGGGTTTTCATTGGATCTTGATGTTTGTCTATATCATTATACATTTTTTACAAATCTTTTGAGGTAGGTGGCTTTTATCTCATCTCTACATAACATAGAACTTGAAGGATTCGTTTTTATCAAGTTATTTACATGAAATGGAATTTGAAATAATTGTGTAATTATTAATGGAAACACAATGTGGTAATGGATCTGGAATTTAGGAAAAAATGGATGGATTTATGAAAAAACTCTTTTATTATAATTATAATATAACAACTTTAAAATTATGATTTGATTTTTACACCTGTCATGTGTTTTCTATATTTCCTTAAAAAATGAACAGGTTTTATGATGAATGGTTTGGTATGAAAATTTAGCATACATGTTTAGTGTGATTACATTTTGATTTATGTGATGTTGAATAAGTGGAATGTACTATTGGGTTACAAGAATGTGAACTTGTATAAGCGATGTGTTCCATTGGGTCCCTTATAATCTGGTCACCTTGTAATGATTTACTAGATCTATTACAGACCACTCATTTGTATTTAAATGTCACCGAGGTATGCATGATGTGGGTGGAGACATGTTTGTGGGTAAGAAAAATTATTGTAAAGATGTTTTTTCTTGAACAAATTTTCATTGGTAACTGTATAAGGTTTTGACATAAATTGCTTAAACTGTATTCAAACATATTATATAAAATTCTCTAATAGGTTTCTCCATAGTGGGGTGTATTGGGATGTCATGGGGAAAATCCTATTGAGTTTTGACCCACCCTTTCTTGGGAACAGTTGTGGGTTTACGAATTTCAGCAATTGCGATAGGGTTAGTGGAATGTTATCTCATTTATTTAGTTAATCATCTTAATACCATGGGAATGGATTGTGAATTTTGATTTTGGAGAGGTTTGGGTGTCATTGGTTGACGCCACATTATAGTTTTTAGTGTTATGGTCCTTTTTTCTCTCTAAGTATAAATAATGGATTCCTATTATACAATAATATGGTTTATTAGTTTTGTTATATATTACGTTTTATTTTTTCCCATGCATAATATAGAGGTTCTATCAGTTTTTTTGTAGTTTTCATGTTTTATCTTTTAAAAGATAAAATTTCCCCCCAAATTTTTTTAATGACCTTGACATTTATTACTAGCCTTTAGTGTATTGGTTTTGTCATATAATACATAGTAGATCCCATTTCACTCCTCAAGACAATGAAAACGGGAGGTATGTTTCAAAATGGTATCATCTTGATATGTTCTTGCGATAGGAAATGGTAACATAATTAGAAAATCTATCTTTCATTTTGGGAGAAATGGAATCAGTCTGAGACTATGGTGTCAGTTGATTTGGTCACGGAGTTGTAAATGGTATCATTAATCTATTGGGATTCTATAAAAGATAAAATATTGGAAGAATGTGAAATGTTGAACATAAAAATCTGTATATAACTTGTTTATGTTGAACATCAATTTACCAGGTTATTTGGGTACATGATTATTTTATGAAACTTTTGTTGATTTTTCACCCCAAAATAATGGGTCTAGCCAATAAGGGTTTCATAAATTTCAACGATATTAAGACTTCACAGTATGACCCCATTGTTTATTTTGAGTTTATAGTTTATGAAAGCTAAGAAAAAGTGTTGAGTTTTGAAAATAGTGAAAATGGTTTTTTGAAAAGATTGGTTAAATTTTTTTTAAATGATTAAGGTGTTAAAAAATGTTAATTTTTAGAATTTTATGTTTCATATATGAGTTTATATAGTAAATTTATCTTTATAATCCTTTTAGTTTTTAAGGAGTGAAACTAAACATTGTTTTTTTATAATAGTGAATGGAACTATGTATGTGTTGTGGAAACCATCTAGAGAAGGCTACTAGAAATGTGGTTTCACCTAAGTCGCATGTGAAGTAATAGTTATTCTAAAGCATTGTATATGATTTTTAGGACACAGATATGGTTAATCAGAATGATGAGCATTGACATGTATACCATTAGATTCATTTATTAAAATATTAATCTGGCCTTCTTTTGGGAGGATTCAAATTTGAGAAAAACATAAGACTAGTTGAATCAGATGTATAGAGTATTAAATTTCCTTTTGACGCTAGGAGAGATGATGGTAATGTATTAAATGCATATACTAGGAGATTTATTACACCAATGTTGGGAATTTTTAGTTCAGGCTAAATTGGGACAAGGCATGACATGGGGATATTTAAAGGAATTGATTAACAAGAGATTCTATCCTCATATATTTTAGATTTAGAGAAAAAAAGACTTCTTCAGTTTTAAATAATATAATCTCTTGGTGACAGGGTTTGTGGCTTAATTTATTAATTAATTCTTTTTTCCCCATAATTTTCTAAAATTGAATACTTAAAGGCAAGTATTTTCTAGTGGATATTAGGGATGGATATTCACTAAATGTTTTTTGTTCATTGTGTAGTGGATTATATAAAATTTATTCATAGAAAAATGGTAAAATAAATGGACATACTGAAACATATGCTAGCGGGGAGCATTCTTATCCCCATGGGAATCGGTGGGAACTCTAATTCTATGAATATGAGAAATAAATACACCTAATTCCAAAGTTGTGGGGAAACTCAAAATCAAACCATGGGATCATTAAACATTTATCCTTGAATAAATAATTAATTTACGATGTTTTCATTGTTCTTCTTTCAGCCATATTAAGTGATATTGTATGGAATAACATATATCAAGTCACAATTTCAACCATATGGACATCTTAAGTTATATTGTCAAAATATTCCATGTTCAAGTGTTAGAGACACTTATCATTGTTCCCAAACAATGTATTTTACAGCAGGGTGAGTGCGGAAGAATAACTCTCATCATCATAGTATGGAAATGCAATTTGATTCTAGGAACACAATGACTATTAATCTAGTGAAATCTCAACAAGGTGACAAAGAGAAATGTATAGAATGTATGTAACTGTATGGAGCAGAGCAACTGATAATGGATGACCAATATATTCCTTCAATTGTGAGACTTATGATTATCATTAATTCTACCATTAGTAAAACATTACTTTATATGAGTGCATCCTAATTATTTAATTTTTCTCATGTTGTTTATTATATATTTTTTCATGTTGACATGATTCATTATTTTTTATAACATCAAGATACACATTGAAAAGGAGAGAGATGATCCTTTATGTGTAAATATTATTCTACAAATATCAATGTGGTTGAGTGGATTTTGGATTTCTATGTGCAAGAGATGGATGTATATGACATAATTTTAGGTATGGATTGGTTGACATCATTCAAGGCCCATAATGATTATTATGCTGAAAGGTTAATTTCACATCTCTGGACTGTGTTAAGAATCTCATTAGAAGATATCAATAAGTAAAAGAATGTGGAGAAGAATTTTTGGCATCTATGGTTGACAAAATATCTTATATGTTGGAATTTCATACCTTGGAATCTATTGATGTGATTGGGAATATATATTTTCCATCTATTTTTGACTAATTTCATGATATTTTTAATAACAATTTCTCAAGGATTCTGCTAAAATTAGAGTTCGACTTTTTGAATTTCCTCCAACCTGGTATTATTACTATCATAAATATATTATTATCAGATAAAAAATAAATGAGGGAATAAAAAGTTAAATTGGAAGAGTTGAGAATTAAAGGGTTCATTCAACCCATCACGTTTTCCTGGGAAGAACCAGTACTGTTTGTGAAGAATGCGGATTAAATCATTGAATTTGTGAGGATTATCATAAGCTTTACAAAATTAAAATTAATAAATAATATCCTCTTCCACAGATTGATGATATATTTGTAAAAATTTGTAGAGTATAATGATTCTATAAAATAGAATTCAATTTTTTGAATTACAAATTGTGAGTCCAGAATGAGGATATTCCAAAAATAAATCTCAAAAGTAGAAATAGCTAATATTAATTTTTTGTTATCTCTTTTATATTTAATAATGTGCAATACATCATTATATAATTGTTGAATTGAAGTATTTATAGGTATCAAAATTTCAATGTGGGGGTTCTTGTTTATGATATATTAGTGTATTCTAGGAATTAATTCAATCTTGAGGAACAACTTTCTATAGTTTTGGTTATCTTGTGAGAATTTTTTTTTTATTTTATGTTTTCAATGTTTTTTTCTAATATACAAGGGGTATGTTTCCAAGGACACGTCAATTCTAAAAAAGGCATTTCTATACATCCCCAAAAGATAGAAGTAGTTATATCTTAGAAAATAATTAATAATGTGTTTGAGATACATAGTTTCTTTCGGTTATTGGAATAAGAAAGATGGTTTCTGAGTGTTTTTTCTTGTTTTACATCACAGATAATAGGTTTGATGAGGAATGTTGTTCCTTTATAAAATAACTAGTAATATCCAAAATCCTTTAAATAATATAAGGTCATACATATATCAGCACATATCCTCACGTTTCCAAAGTATGAAAAATTAAATGCTTTCCATTTAAATGCATTAAGATCTTGTTTGGATTTTTTTTCTCATGAATATATATCACATTGTAACATATGGTTTATGGAATTTATGATTATATGAGAAGAACTACCCAACATGAAAATTTGAATTATCTACTATGTCCCATGATTTGGATACTTGGTGTAACAAATTATTTAGGGACAAATTCATTCTATTTACAGATCATAAGGATATGAAACACATTTTCCCATAATGATATTTGAATTAAAGGCACCATTGGTGGATGTAATATCTGAGAAGATTTCCTTTGACTTTATGTATAAACTATGTAAAGGTAACTCCATAGATGATTAACTAATAAGTGAGTCATACACATAGTTTTCTAAAGAGTCTTCAAACTAGTGGAAACTAATATCTATCATTTCATATACGAATCTATATTTCTCAGACCAATGTGATGTTTCGTTTTCTTTCCATTTTCATTTATTCCTCATTTATTTTAGGAAGCTATAAAGGCTCAGATACCTGATCCCAAATGAGTTACCATCCAACTGGTATATTGAATACATTATTCATTCCAATGTGAAACATAGAGAATGTAGGAATGTATTTTGTAACTTCACTATAATGGAAGGTTTGGAAAATGATTCCATATGAATGACTATAGAATATCTCACAATTTTGGCTCAATTAATCACAATTCATGAAACTAATTTGATGGAATACTAGTCCAAACTGATCATTTGTGAAATTGTTAAGATGAGTAGTGTTCTAGTCTAGATTGTATCTAATATAGAATTGGTGATTATATATAGTTTTGGTAAATACATAGAAAAAGAACATAGAAAAGAGTTAAATATGAGTACAACTTATCATTCAGAAATGGATAGACAATATGAATGAATGATTAAATCATTAGAGGACATTATAAGGTATTTTTTAATGTATTTTGTGGCTAATGGGAAGTGATTTTAACATTAATTTAGTTATCATATAATAAATGTTTTCAATCCTACATACATATGGAACATTGTGACGAATTGTACAAGTGTCCTTGTCATTCTCAACATTATTGGGTGGAAATAGGTTAGACTTCCCTAATTAGTCATATCCTTATACAAGAGACAATAGATAATATTTATATGAGCATAAAGAAGTTGTAGATGGCTTTGTATCATCAAAAATCATATCCATATCATCATCAGTGATCATTGTCATTTGAGGTGAGAAATCATGTATTCTTGAGAATCTCTCCAATGGATGGGATTGATTTTTTTGGCTAAAAAGGGAATGTTTTCATCTATGTACATATTCCCTCTTCAGATAATTGAAAGATTTTTTTTCAGTATGTATATCAGTTGGATTTTTTACATGGTTATTATTAGGACACAATGTGTTTCATGTATCTTAATTATATAAATATTTATATGTTCATAACCATGAGATTCAATGGGATCAAAATGATTGAGACACATATGCTTGGTTGACTCATGCACTGGTAAAAATTATGGATAGACAATATAAGATATTTCAAGGGAAAAACATCTGTCGAGTGTGGTTTATATGGAAACGTGGTTGGATTCATGAAAACATTTGGGAGAGTGAGAACAAATGTTATAGTACTGTACTGAACTCTTCCAATGCAGTGAGGGTTTTCTAAATTCTTGGAATAGAAATAACAAGGGTGGGGAGAATGTATCACCCCATAGATTTCAGGGTAATGACTATTTAATCATTTATTTTGAGTCTATAAAATGTTTGGATTTTATTTTAGGATGTTCTAAGGGTGTTTTGAAGGCTTTTAAGGATTTTCTTGTGGTTTAATGTTTCTGCACGTTTAGCTGAAACTATACACAATCTCTAGGAAATTATATAAGGGAAGAAAATGGGCCCTAGGCAGTGACACATTCTACCCACAGTTTTTCTAATCCATGATAATTTCTAGGTGAAACTATACAATATGATACAGAAGGAAAATCATAGTTGGTGTACAATTTTTCTAAGAGTGTGACCCAACTGTGTGAGGTGTTCTCTTTGTAGAGAAGAACTGCATAGTTGATGAAATTGTTTACAAACTATGTGCACTAACCTTTCAATATATTTTTATAACTCTATAAAAAGCGTGTCTAATATATATTAATCTTCTATAGCCCATATAATTTCTGATTATCTCCATAAAAAAATTCATTTCTCTCCCAAGTTATTATAGACTTTATATTTCAAAGAAAAAGAGATTATTAGGTGAATCAATATGTGTTCGGAATCCCGGATTCATTGGTAATTACCTAATTTTTCATTATCTTTATATTCATGGTTCTTCTCTCTCTAAATTTCTTAGATCTACTCCATTATGGATCAATTTATGAGTTGTTATTAGATTTTTTATAATGTCTTGTTGGATCATGTTATGGAACACAATTTTTTATTGAATCTTGATGTTTGGTCTTGTTAGTCATTGTTTTCACCAACTATTGAGAGGTAGGTGTATTCAATCACATCTTTAATTGAAATTTAACTTGATGTATTTTATTTAATTAAGTGATTTTCTTGAAATGTATATGAAATTCTTGTGTTATTCTTGGTGTAAACTCATTGTGGTTAAAGAATTTTAATTTATAAAAAATAGATAGATTTTATTTAAAAATTATTTTTTATAATTTTAAATTGTAGATTTTAAAATTAAGATTTGAATTTTATGAATGTAAATTTTTTTCTTAAATGATTTATAGATTGAAGAGGTTTTATGTATAATGGTTTCGAATGGGTATTTTTCAAACATGGTTAGCATGAGTTTATTTTGCTCAGCATGACCCTGAATAAGGGATGTATACATTTGCGGTATAAGGATATAACCTTGGATAATGGGGTTGTACCATTGTAAAACTTTGACATTGGTCACCTTGTAATGTCTTGATGAATTTACGAGAGAAAACTCTTGAGTATTTAACAATTATATCGGCATTAATGGTGTCTGTAGAGACATGGTTTTGGGTAGGCCAAATAAACATAAAAAGGTTTATCTTTTATAATTTTTTGTATATAAATTTTTTATAGTTGTGAAATAAATTTTTTAATCAACTTTTAAACTCATTATATAAATTTATTAACAATTTTTTTCCTCTTGACATGTGTTGGGAAGTCATTGGGGATATCCAACTAAGTTTAGACTCATCCCATGCTTGGGAACTTTTGTGTCTTCACATATTCCTTCTATCAATACATGTTTAAAGGAAATGTATCTCAGTTGTTTAGCGATTCTTCTTGATAACATTGGAATGGAATATTATGTTTGAGAATGGATCGGGTTGGGTGTCATCGGCTGATGTTAAATGGTAGTTTGGAGTTTTTTTTGTATTTTTGTTCTCTTCAATTATGTCTTTTGGTTTCCTCTTGTACTTTGACATGGTTTATATTTTTGGTTATTTTTTGAGTTTTATTATGTACTAATGCATCATATAGAGGTTTGTTTGGTTGTTGTTAGCGTATTTTGGATGTTTTATCTTTCAAAAGTTAGTTATTCACCCCAATGTTCTTAAGGACCTTGGAATTTATTTCTAGTCCTTTTTTTCTTGTGGATGTCACATAAGGATTAATATTTCCCCATCACTCCTCAAGCCAATGATGAGGGAAGAGATATTAGGTTACCTTTAAAAAAATAATAACAACAACACATGTATCCTTTAATGTTGGTGTCCATACAACTTTTCTAGTAACAAAAATCTATTAAAAATGTGAATGGCCATGTTGATGACACTTTAAAATTCAATAATAATTTAGATTAAAAAAATATATGGCAGAGTAAAGACAGGGGTAAATAGTTATGAGTTAGGTAATACATAATTACATTAAATGGATGGCATTAAACATATTCAATTAAGTGTCAGTCAAAATTTTGATAATAAAATTAAGGACGCATTAAATCTGAAGTGATTCTATATCAAATGGAAAATTTGAAATATTTTGATGATGGAGGTACATTGAAAATCAATATCTATTGGATTTAATATAGAAGAACACATGTATCATTATAATATAAGAATAAAATACCCTTTTCCATTTTGGTCTTGGATATATTAATAATAAAAAACATGGAAGATCTATCAAAGATGAACAATGAAACTAAATTATAAATTAGAGATGAAATTGAGAGATGATTTGGGATACTTATCTGATAGGAATATTAGTGAAAATACCTATCATCTGAAGAAGAATAGGTACTGAAATATACTATATGTAATTCAAAAAATTATGTGTACATTCATGATGGTTCCCAAAACATGTTTTGAGAAATTATTCATTCAATTTATTGATGATAATTATACAATGGGTTGTATCATGTTTTTATTAAAAAAATAATGAAGTGATAGATTATATGAAGAGGTTTCATAGAATAGATGAGAATATTACTAGGGGAATGGTCATGATTTTCTAGTACAATAATGGTGTGGAGTATAACATTCATGAAGTATAAAAGTACTTTTAAAAGAATAATATTAATCATTAATCCTCTTCAATGAGAATATATCAACAAAATAGTGTAACATAAAGGTATAACAAAATGGTGAGAAACCTAGAAAATCCTTTATTATCAAAACTAGAATCTCTCATTACCATTTGAATGAATTCATGGAAATGGGAGTATACACATAATATCATGATTATACATGCCCCAGAAAGAAAAATTCCCTAAATGATATGAGTTATGGAAGAATGAAAATGTTGAATCACTTTAGATTATTCATTAACAAGAGGTAAATTCAATATAAGGAATAAAATAAAGGTAAATACATAGATTTAATGTAAGAAATGCTATTTTCAGGAACTTCCTTTAAGGGTAAAGACTAATAGTGACCAAAAAACATTAATAAGATCTAGGGGAGTAGTGATGTTAAAATTGTTAAATAAAATGAAAAATAGATATGAAATTACATATTTGAGTAAGGATAATGATGTTAAAGGAGAATTATTGATGAAACATAGTAGAATACATAGTATAACATGTAAATAGAATTCTAATATCGAATTTTTAGGTGAAGAATATTATTTCACACAATATTAATTATTTTAAAATTCCAATTAATTTTGATTTTTTTTAATATGGGTTCTTCAGTGAATTAGGCCATGGGTTGGAATTGTGTGCAGTTTAACATCTCAATAATATGTTTTTTTACATGGTTTGAGTACATGTTGATGATTTTGGTTCTCATATAAGTTGAAACTCACGTTTGGTTTGGGAACTACTAAATTTTGGTACCCTATATTAAATAAAATAATGACCCAAGCCAATCTTGATGTGAAGAGTCCTTGAAGAGGGAGAACAATATATTGATTATTCTTCATACCATGAGTGGCACCGGTAATGAGGATTTGCACCGTAAAGTGGAAGAGGCCCTCAAAAGGGTCTCCTATATAAGAATTCTTCATCCCAAAATACCTTATCATGTCGCAAACAATTTTGTAAATGGGGGTTGTCATGTCATAACCATTTTTGGTGGAATTTGGGTTATTTTCATTTGATCATGTTATAACCCCTTTAGGATTGCCAATTATGTTTTCTAGAATGAATGTTGGGATCCTTTTCCATCTACATTTCATTATATCTTTTCCTCCCTTTGAATTAACTCGTTTTTAGTGGTTCTTTTGGGTAATTCTTGGAATGAATCCTCTATTTCCTATATTTGTTCTCTCCCATATTATTTCTATGATATTTGAGTTTTTTGATATGGTTTATGTAACACACTGAGATTTTGTGAAATATTTGTTTTTGAATTAATATAATATTTTTAATTTTAATAAATTTATTTTTTCTTATTTTATTCTTGTTCATCATTTAACACATAGATTATCTTATGGTAAACAATTCATTGATTAAGCTTGCGTTACATGCAAGACATAGTTTTACCACCTTTTTACAATGTACCTATTTTTAAAACAATTTTTTGGAATATTAATTAATTTTATTTGTAAAAAAAATTGATATATGATTTTTTAAATTATTTTATGGTGATTTTTTGGAATTTTTAAGAGACATTTTTTTATGAATAGTAAAAAATAAAGTATTTTACAAAAAAACTTCCTCTACATTTAAATAATTATTAATGTTAAATTATATTTTAAATTAGATTAAAAATCCAAAATAGGTCAATTATACATATATTAATCTAATATAGTTCATTTTAATCTTTTTTACATTGAAATTAGATAAAAACACTTATTGAAATCTTGAAAGTTTTTACTTTAAAAGCCTACTTTCTCACCACGTCAATAAGATTAACCTTAAACCTAATTTTCCCAATAATGTAATTTGAATGTTTAAAAATTGAAATACATAGTTCAAATCATTATATTGATTATGTTTTAATAATATCAGCATAAATTTTGACTCAAACTATCACTGAAAATGATTGAAATTAATTACAGTGATTAAGGTAAAATTAACCATAATTAGAGACTACAACAAAATCATAAGGACCAAAATGACATAGAAACTTGTCCAAAGGACATTATCCACCAATAATTAGACCATATACACTCATTTTTTTAATTTTATCTGTTATTTTGATATTATTAAATGAAAGTAACCTATATAAAACGTTAACTATGGAAAATGAAAACGGAACGTTCATTGTCTTTAAAATTTATAAAACATTAAGATATGTAAAACACATCATATTTTTTGTTATACATATCCTTTTGAAATATAAATTGTTTTTTTATCATAAAAATTTATCATTAATTGTTATATATGATTTAATTTACATGAAATTATTACGTTACACCAACATAGTGATTATTTAGCTAAAAATTAACTAAAATAAATGATACTTTAAATATTAAATGTGATGTAAATTGATTGAATTATTTTATTTAATTATTTTTTTATATGAATATATAACATTAAATAGAATAAAAAAATATATTTTAATTTTTTAGGCCCACTCGGTCAAATACCCTCAGAGTGGGTGTGAATTAGGGTATGACAGATAGAAAAACTACCCTTTTTATCTTGTTTTGATATTAAAAAACTCTATTATCACTATTTCACAACGCATAAAATGAACAAGAATTAAAAAATGCATGAGAATCAACAATTTCACATGGTTCACCCACACTGGGATACATCCATGGAGCATACACCGATAATGTGTTGATGTACCAAATCCATTATAAGTGAACTATTGTTTACAATGTTTAAATTTGAATCATTATTTATCTTGGTTTATGACCACTCACAATATAAAATATCACTAAATTTTCAACTAAAGGGTGCTAATTACTTATTCAGAAGATCCACTCAAAGATTATAGACTTGTAGGTCCCTTCATAATCTATAATGAATGCATCCTCCATTATATGTAGATGCTATGTTTATGTCTCTAATTCAACCACTAATTAATACCACATTTCCACAAACCATTGGGAAATACCTTTTATGTTATTTTCGCAAAGCACACTACCTTAGAAAAGCTCTCTATTTCAAAAAGCTCAAACAATTGTTCACAAAGTTCTCGCCTCTTCATAAATCTCGCTATTTCTCAATGTTGAAACTATCATTTGTGAAGTGAAATACTTTTAAAAAGAATAACTTAGCCATTACAATGATCCGACCACTCAAAAAACTCAACAAACATTTGCGAATTCAATTATTTTTATAATTCTAAACATAGATATCATGATTATAATTCATGAATTGATGGACTTATGATCTTCATTAAGTCTCACTACTTTTATGAGTAGGTAGAGGTCTATTTATAGGTGTTTCCATTAACATTAGAACCTTCTGAGACACACTAGCTTCATTTCACTGAGCTCCCATTTTTCACTACTATGGTCTATTTTTTGAGAATCTCCATAGATATTTCCCATTTTCAATTGTCATAGTAATCTAAGATGATTAATCCACTACATTATGTCTCCTCTATTTTCCTTATGTTGTAATTATAGAGCTTCTATAAAATCATGGTCCTTCTAGAACACTCTAATTCTAATGATTTACACCTCTACCATTCACGAATCTCATTGTAATCTCAAAGATCACCATTAATTCATTTTATAATTTGATAAAACATTTTCATGACACCCATTTTTAAAAAACTCATTCCTTTGTGATATTTTCATGATATATTCAAGTAAATCCAAATTTTTCAATGTCAGAAAAAAATCCAAATTTTGGGCACCAAAAATTTGGAAAACACTGGAAAATGGTGCCACATTGTAATTGTTCTTTTTAAACTACCTCTAGGTCTTCCATTATTTGTTAAACGTTTTTTTCAACATGGATTTAAGGAAATATCTCTAGAACTCGAAAATAAATCATTAAAACTCACCTTATAAATAAATACAAACAACCTAATATTGCTTCAATGTTTCCTTCAGGGATTTTTCCCCAAAGACCTCCCACATTGGTTTTGTTGGTAACTATTTCTTAAATTGATACCTCATTAAATATTATTCAAAATCATACCACCATTTACCTCTTTCTAATAAGTTAGTGATCAATGATTTACTCAACAAATACTCTAAAACCACATGTACAATTCTTAGCAAGAGAAACAATAATACAATGAAAATTACATCAATAAATAACTTCTTTCATGACACAAATTATTGAAACCAAATTGATACCAATAAACTTATTTCATCACAAACATCATATATCGTTATATATATCCTCTGATCTATAACTCATACCATCGTTAGATTCAAAAAATCTCCCCCAATCTCACTACTCTACTTGTCATCTTCTCCTCATGCCTTGACATAATACATTTTCTCTCATTTTATAATGTATCCCCATTAAAGACACACTAATTTATCTCCCTTTTTGAATGAACCCAAAGGTCACTCTTAGGTGGTCTGTAAATGGGTAAATAACACATATCAGTACATTTGAAAAAACACACCATACCTAGGGGAGGGGTCCCACATCCACAGACTTTCATGTGAGGGGAGTCAATTGAACTTCTAAAACAATTTGATGCCTCTCAAACACTTCTTTCGAAAAAGTCATTGTTATAATTTATGCAACTTTTAGTACTATAGGCATGTACTATAACTTCATAAGCCCTCACTCCACCTTCTCCTAGATAAAATGATATTTTATTTCAATGTGATTTGTCCTTCAGTGATAGAATATATTTTTTCTAATATTTAATGAACTTGAATTATGACAATGTATTCTGATTGGAATCTTCATATCAACTCCCATATCATCAACATACTGCTTCATCCACAATAATTATGTGTAATCTTGAGAGGCCACAAAATTCTCAACTTCTACAATTCACCATGAAATTCAATATTCTTTCTCGCTCATCCAATAAATAGAGATTTCCATAAGATAGAATACACCTCTAAATGTTGATTTCATGCCATCTACTGAACCTAACAAATCTTCATCAGTATATCCCAATAACTCTGGATGAGTTTTTTCATCTGACATAAAATAAAAATCCATTGTTCCCTTGATATACCAAAGTATTCCCTTCATTGTATGAATGTGTCTTTTCTTAGGTTTACTTTGATATCTCGCTTCTAAGAAATTGGATAAAAAATGAGGTCTTGTAACTATCAAGTGAAATTAAATTCCAATTATTTTACTATATTCTTTGATATTAACTGCATTGCCCTCATCATCTTTTGATAATTTAATCTGAGTAGAAACTGAAGCCTAACCTAATTGTAATTTTCCATTCTAAATGTTCTCAAAACCACCTTGGCATATTTTTATTGAGAAATGAATGTTCCATTCCTTCCTTGGGTTATCTATATACAAAAGAAAAATTTCATCTCGCCAATCATTGACATTTTTAACTCACATTTCATGGAAGTTAGAATATAGATTCTATTATGCCTCATCTGATCCACCAAATATTATGTCATCAACATAAACAAGAGGCATCATCCATTGATTACTATCATTATAGAAATAAATATTGTAATAATCTCCACCACACTAAAATTTAAACTTCTTAAAATAATGATTGAGTCTTGAATTCCATTCTCTTGGTGCTTTTTTCAACCCATATATTTTATTCTTCATATGTTAAACTTTATTCTCCTATTCATTAATGAGAAAAACATATGGATTTTTAATATACAATTCTTATTGTAGAACACCATTTATAAATTATGACTTCACAACCATCTAGAAAACATTGAACATCCTCTGATCTATTACGGGCATGAATAAATAGATTGTCTCCAACATTCAAATAGGTGAAAATGTATCATCAACATCAATGACCTCTGTTTAAAAGTACCCCTTGAAAACCATTTATGCATTGTTTAGAATAACTTGTTCATCTTCATTTATCTTTTTGTTAAAGACCCATTTATCCTCGACAATATTATTATCTATTATCCTCGAAACAATATCTTCATTCTAATTCTTCTCAATCTGTTCTAGCTCATTATTCATTGCCTTAACCCAGCTATCAACTCCTACTCCATCAGAAAAACAATTAGGCTCTACCTGAGATAGGAAATATTCCTACAGTAATGAAATAATTATACATATTTGAATAGGATTTTTCTCATCACCAATGTTATTTTTCTTTCCAATTTCTGCTCGACACATTGGCTTCTATGGAGATATAGATTTAACATTTATTAGATCATCACTAGTTTCATCTTATGAATCATTATATTCAACTTTTTTCCCATGTGTTTCTTTCCTCCTCATCACATTCATAATAATACTTTTTATTATGATGTTGAATATACTATTTATTTTCTACAATAGTGACATAATTACATTATGTTACTTTTCCAAACCTCTTATTAATGAATTTTTAAGCTTTTATTTTTCTTGAGTAAACAAGGAATGTCCCCTCAACTCCATTGTACTCAAATTTCCTATTTTATTCATTATTGAGAATAAACCACTTACTTATAAGTATTGAAATGTATTTCAATATTGGATTCTATTTTACCCCATCTCATACATAGTATTTCCTTATTTTAGACACAACAGATCCCTGATAGAAATGTAGACCGATTTCAAAAAAGCTTGCTTCATAAATGAATCATGTAGGAATTTTTCAATATGCATCACTCACTCCATGTTGTTGACAATCATAATTCTCCTTTAAAACACATAATTATTTTGGGTAGTAATCAATGAAGAAACTTGAAGCCTTATCTTGTGTTTCACAAGATATACTTCCACCTAATTGTTTACAAATTCTGAAATATTATCAGTACCAAAATTCAGAAAATTCTACCCAAGAATCCACTCAGATTTATACCATACTATTTTATACAATTGAACACATCAGACTACTAGAAAATGATAGATACCCATTACATTTTTCTATATTCATCAATGAAAAGGACATAATAAATCTTCCTATCAATGAATATTGGTGAGATTGGTCCAAAAACAACTACATTTACCAATTCAATCACTCTTATTTGCTTATTTTCTTTTTATTTTTTTTGTCTTTCTGCGGATATTATATTGTTGAAATGCATTGATCATATGAGTATAATCAAGGTATATATTAGGGAGGTCTATAGATGAATCATATATTACATGATCTTTATTGGATGGCTGACAGAGTTGAACAATTCGTTTATGACACATCTTGTTTTTTCCTCTATGGATAAAAATCACTTATCTTCTTCCCCACATACACTGTACAGATTTACATTGGTTATTTTTCACCATATAACAACTAAACCATATCTTCCATTGAATACACACATCCTCTATATAAATATTATATAATTACCTAAGTCACATAAATTGATGACACCAAGCAAGTTGTGACTAAGACCTTCTACTACTAAGACATCAGCTAACCTTATCCCCCACTTTATATAGATATTTTTTTGATTCCCCACTTGAATCCACTATTGAATACCAATTTAACACTAAAAATGGTTAATAAATTTTATATTATTTTGGAAAAAACACTTCCTTCGTGAATCTCCCTATTTTAAAAAGTTAATACAATCCTTTGGGAAGATCATACCTTTTCCCGAATCTCACAATTTCTAAAATGTCAAACTAGACTTCAATAAGTGAACCACTTTCACAAAGATGATATTTTAATTTTCAATGCATATCACTTTCATAGAGCTCAACTAGAATTTTTGAATTCCTTTACTTTCGCAAAGATCAACTTCTCTTTCGTTAATCTTCTTTGCGAATTGAGAGCCTTAAGATCCTCATTACATCTCACTAATTATTTGAGGGGTAGAGGCCTATATATAGTAATTCCCACCAACTCTAGAACCATCCAGGCCACATCAATCACAATTCATAGAGCTCATATTTTTTTACAGCGATGCTCCATTTTTTTGAAGCTCCTCAAAACTTTTCCATCTGTAATACATTTCGTAATCGTGGAGAATTCCGTCAAATCCTTTGGTCCACTATGATGCTATTTCTCTTATAATTTCCAAGTTTCCATAAAATAATTTTCACTACTTAAACACTCCAATCACAATGATCTTCACCACTTCTATTAATGACTCTCATCCTAGTTGTAGAGATTACCATTATCTTCCTTTGATCTAGTGTAATACTATATTCCTGAATATCTTCTTCGTGAAACTCATTCCTTTTCTATATTTTGATGAGAAATTCATGGAAATACATATTTATCAATGATATGAAAACTCGAAATTTTGGTCCCCAAAAATTTTGAAAACACTGAAAAATGGTGCCACCTAGTATCAATTTGTTTTATACCTCCTCCATATCTTCCATTCCATTGTCACATTTCTTTTTCAACATGGATTGTCAAAAATATCTCTTGAAGATGACAATTTACAATGAAAACCCAAATTTTCAACAAACACAACCAACCCAAAATGATTCAATGTTACCTTAAGATATGTTTTCCAATAGATTCCCAATTTTGTTTTGATAACATTGAAATAAAAGAAAATAATTAATGTAAAAATTAAAATTAATGCTATTTTACAATAAATGATATTTTATTAAATGATTTAATATTAATAAAAATCCTATATTATTACATATGATTTTTAAGTGTTAATTAATACTAAATATTGTATATCAATGAACCAATTAATCATTTTAATTAAAATACTAACCCGTAGATTATAAAAACATTTATATAATATTCTGGTTCTAAGTAGTGTTTTGGTGTGTCACATGCGCTTGATTTAAATTTTATTTCCAAACAATATGAGTTTTTTGTTTCATAAATTAGTAATCATATTAATAATTAAGTGCATGTTTATTTTCAAAAAAAAATATCACTTAAATTTAGTCTTTATGGTTAAACTATATAGGTTAGAAAATAAGTGTCTCTAATAAAAACCAAATATGATAAAATTGAGGAATCATAGAAGTTAAGGAACCAAATTATTAAATTGAACATATTTTTATATTGTGGAGGTTTGTATCAACCATTATTTCAGTTTATTCTATTATTTTTTCCATCTTGGAGGAACATTAGGAAAGGTATACATCCCATTAATGAATAACTTTTGGTATTTTCAAGAGTGCCACTCCCCATCCATTATAAAATGGAAAGCACTCTCACAAATCATTACACCTCACAAACCACATTGGTTCCTCTAATATGTACACAATAAAATTCAAACAATCCCTCCCATTATCCATGAAATTTCCATTTGGTCATAATGAAATCAATGGGTGCCTTTTGGTGAAAACTAAGAAGTTAGCTAAAGAAGACATAACATCCTCCGTCAAGTTGCTTTAACTTATTTTAATTCTCCTGTCCCTCCACTCTATTTAATACATGATTTTAAAAACCACCAGTAATCTAAATATACAATTATTATTCTATTCAATTAATAGTACCTAAACTTGTACACACATCCATTCAATTGATATCAAGAATAATATTTATGTGTATAGTGAACTACTGCCTTACGAAAGGCTGATTGTTTAGCCTCCCTTTACTGCCTCTCATGGTAGAAATTATAATGGAAACTCTATTTATATATAATATATAATATATATTATATTTATTAAATATTATTTATTTATTTTACAACACATATCATTTTACTTTTCAATCATTGTAAATACGATAATTTTGTTTGAGGAAGTGTGGACTACCACCCCCTCAAAGCGATTTGATTCACTCACACATTACATAGAATGTGTTGAGGATAGGTTTAGTAAATTATTAGATATATAATATATAATAATTCTATTGGAATAATGATATATATATATATATATATTATTTACTATCGTTCTTTCAACATGACAGTAAAAAAGAAACAACGTTCATGTTTATGTGCGGCCTACCATCTCAAAGAACGGTGTATTCCATTTCATACTTATATATTATATAGATTACTATAATAAACATATAATGAATATAAATGATATTTATATCATTTTTAAAATTTTGGAAATCATTATAAAAGTATAAGAAGAAAATAAACAAAAAATCAAAGAACATGTTAAAAAAAGCGAATATTACCCGAAGTGAAACCGTAACATATAATTGTTAATAAGGGGGTAATATAAATACATAATCAATTAATATATTGTATTAAATATAATTATATTGTTATTTGATAGATTTATATAAACATATATTCATAATACATGAGGTTTGAATGAGTACAACTTGAGTCAAGCCACAAGGTAATGGAAATTATAATCTCACTTTTATTTCTGATAGATTTATGATTTATTCACCACTCATCTATTTTTTGTGGTGATTATACTTACTAATAATATATTATGTGGTCTTTATATTTATGATTATGTTTATTTACATATCCAGTTAATGATCTATCTTTCATCAGATTTATGTTTCAAGAGTTACCAAATCGGTAAAATAATTATGTCTCAATATTTCTATCTTTGAGATGCATTCCATGAACTCTAATAACCATGATTTCAAAGACGATTTTAAAGATGATATTTTATGATAATTTTTAAGGAAAAATAATTTTAAAATGTTTTTTATGGTTTTCAATCTTCCTTTATAATTTTTTAATTTATTTTCTAAGGAATGGTTCCCAAAAATGTTTTCAAGATTTTTTTTAATGAAATGGTTTTCAAAATGCTATAGATATTATTTTTTATGTTTTTAAAGTAGATGGTTTTCATAAAAAATCAACATATATTTAAATATTTTCATATAAAAATGTTTCCAAAAGGTTTTCAATGATTTCATTATTATTTTTCAAGTTTATTTTCATGAAAATGGTTTTCAAAAGGCTTTGTATTTTAAGGATCATTTTTCAAAGATGACTGTATATTGACCTCAACAGTTGTTTTAAAAATATCCTTCCATGTTATTTTAAATCTAAAATAATATCCATTGATGATTATCATGCCCTTCTGAAAATGATAAAAATTTTCCATTCACATTCTTTCTCTGAATGGAATATGTTTTAAAGGGGAAATATTTATAAATCCCATTCCCCTTACACGAGTTATATGTTTATGAAATTTGTTCATCTTCCATGGGTTATATGATTATGAAACCCAATTATTTTCATTGATTCACCTTTGATGAAATTATTATGACATTTTTTTACATAGTAAAATATATTATTACATGTTTATGGATACCATTTCATTTCATGGGATTACGATATAATGGTTATTAAACCCATATAGTTTTATGGATCATGATGCGATGGAAGTTGAATCATCTTTTAGGAGATGTATGAATACTTTTATTATGAGATGGATGGGACATATATCCCCCTATAATGAATTTTTTAATGATTTATATATTATAATATAATGATGGGAATCTAGTAGATGGGCTGGATCCACTATGTAAAGATGTGGAAACATAATCCCTTATAAGTAAAGTACTAAGACTTTGGATGGTGGTCTATCCCACCTAGTAGGTAGAGTTACTATAAATTTGGATGATCTGGAAACCTGATACACTATGGGTATATGGGAAACATGATCCCTTATAAGTAAAAGAATGTGAATTGGGGTGGTGGTGTGTCTCACCTAGTAGGTGTAGATTCTATGAAATGTGTTGATAAGTTCTCTTAATGCATCTTGACTTTTAGGGAATTATATCACATGTTTAGGTATTCCAAAATTATAGGTCTTATTACTATGGTATGATTACATGGATAATGTTCTTTATTTACTTATGATTAGTATATTATGAACATCTATTCTTTATGACATCATTCATGTTTTTGGACATATAAAATGTAGTGTATGACATTATAATTTTACTATCATGTTCCCATACAACTATTCTCATGTTTATGCATACATGTCACCCTTGTTTTCCCTAACTAAGCATCTAAGCTTACAACATCCTATGTTCCCTTCCCCATGTTATGAATACATGTATTATTATGTATATTTCAAAGAAGGTTTCTAGTTATGAAAAACCTAGTGGATGATAATGTAGCTCACATATTTACTTGTGTTTATGTTTCCATGTTTCCAAAGGCCATAGACTAGTACGATATTTGTGTGTTTATTTGTATAATATTTTATGTATTCCACAAAAGTTATTAAATTTTAATGTATGAAATGAGTGGGTCACTATATCTGGTATTAGAGAAAAGGTTTAGTTAACCTTGGAAAACTAATATGGGAAAACTTAATGATATCCCCAGTTATATTTCTAAGGATATGTCTAGTGATGTATCTAAGGATAAGTATAGGGATGAGTAAATATCCTAGAATTTTGGAAAATAATAGGGTGAGTTTTTTACTAGAAATACATCCTTGTATAAATACAACATGTTGACATGGTTCTTGAATAGATGTACCTAGGTGTAACAAATCTCACAAGGTCTATCGGGCCAAACTGAGCATTACTTGGTACAGGACAAAGTGCCCTACTGTGCAAATGATCTAACCCTCCCAAGGGATATTCTTATTAGATTCACAATATCTTCATTAACAAACACGAAGGATGTAAATGGATGTTGTCAATGAATAACCTACTATAAGCATAATTTGTCATATATTAACGATTTTTTCATGATTTAGACATCTTATAAGTAATTTTTCATGGTTATGTGGTTTTCTTTAATGATATGTGTTTATTAACCTGTCATTTATTAGTTTAGTCAAGTGAATGAACTAAAAGGATCACAGATAACATTAAGTAATTCGGATGTAGAAAGTATGGGAATTATGAAAATAAATGTTCCACAAGGAAATATCATAAAGGGAGTCAGGTGTGTTGTATGAGTATTGGTTATATTTCATAAGATAATGAGACTTCAAATAAAATGTGAAATTTATGTGATGTTCTTCTAGTATTATTTACATTAAACATAAGAGTCATTATTATAATGAGTTTGAGGAAACTTAAGACATGTTCATATTTAATATTCTAGTAATGAGGTATTAGTGAATATTTTATTGATGAATGGAAAATGTTTTATGAATATTATTAGATTAATGATGTATTATGTTTTGGAATTCAAATATTATAAATGATTTAATATATAAGTATTTTCAGTATAGTTATTCAGTAAGGATTGAAAGTCATATGTTAAATGGGTATGATGAAATAAACAAATGTTATTATGATCAAGATAAGGTAACCCTTAATGTGAAAAATATGTTGAGAAAATTATGTTTACCTTCGATAAAGAGATAATTAATTTGGATAAACTAAACTGTATTGAGTTGATTATGTTAGATTTGATTATTTAATTGATGAAAAAGTTGACTATGTAATCATGGATAATGTTTACAACTTCTTGTATGTAATTAATATATATACCAACCTTTGGAATATGTAATCATGCATATTTTACAGAAATATTTATGGAAATTCAGGTTATTGTTTCAATAGAATATATGATGAGGGTATTCTCATGGTTGGAATGTGAAAACCAAGAAATATCATATGATATATGAGGGGTCAATGTTAATCATATTTTGTGACCTTATTCCTACTATTTTGTATTTTAATCATTCCATAGGGTTAAAAGGATAAACATTCTTGAAAATTTTAATTTTAAACTTATAGGAAATATTTATGTTATGAGACGGTATTGAAAACCATTGATAAAATGTTATTTCATAATTAACATAATTTCAAGGATTTCGATAATCTTTATTTTCTAAATTGTATTGGTAGTAATTAATTATAGGATATCATATATGCAGGGTTACAACTTATCATGTCTGATACGGAAGTGGGTCTTGAACCCATGGCTGAATGACGATTAGGTTTTCCCACTTACCACTAGCCTACATGATGTCCTAGATAATGTTTAAATTTTTTATGGATAAATATTACTGATGAACCAGTAGAGTTACTTTTTATTTTTATATTAATGTATTAAACATATTTATTTTAAGGAATAGTTTGAGAAGAATGGTTATACTTTTAATTCTTTTAAAGGCCTTATAATCTACTCAAATTATATTTTAGTACTACAAGCATCAAAGAAAATTTCCCAACATCAATTTACGAAAGTAATGTATGAATTATAAATTGATAAAGTCATAAAAAAATAATGTATTTTATTTTATTGAAATATATCAAGTGGTTATACTTTCTTAAATTCCTTGTTAATAAATGAATTACACAATGTTAGGAAAATGATCAAAAAAAGTTGTCTTAATATCTTAGTTATTGTGGAAGTGATGGACTTTTAAATCATCATAGATTTTTGAATATGAGTACCTATATATTTCATTTTTTATTCATTAGTTTTTTATTTATGACCTCAATCAATCCATTTGAATATTTTTACTTTTCATCTCAGTCCTTATTTTACATACCACCTATGTACTCCTATGTAGAAATCTTGTTATATGTTTTTTTAGGTGACCATTATGTTTCCAACATACCATTCATAAAATAATTTTTAGGATTAATCTTTATGATATGAGTTTCTATGAAAGTATCTTTCATGTATTAAACCTTTAATAACCCATATAAATTTTGATGGTAAAATTCATTTTACGGGGGGTAAAATGTAACACTCTAATATTTTTGGAAAGATAATTTTTTAATCAATATAATATTTTTAATATTTTTATATTTTAATGTAACACATTATTTTTTTTTATTTTGTGAATCTTGTGTTATATGTAACAAATAGATTATCTTGTGGTATACGCAATACTTGTTAGCTTGTGGTTTATGCGACAACAAGTTTTACTTCCTTTTAATAGCGTACCTATTTTCAAAACTACAATTCAGAACTTTTAATATATTATTAATGAAAATAAAAATAATTTTATAATTCCTAATGTCTAAATTTTTTAGGGTGAATTATTGGCATTTTTTCTGAGAAACATTATTTCTCGATGAATAGTAAAAAATATTGTATTATAGTTAAAATCTGCAACATCATTTAAATAATTTTTAATGTTAAATTATATATTAAATTGGTTTATGAAGAAACAATATATAAAATATTCATATATAACTCTAATTTTGGAAATTGGAATCATTTTTATGTAAAAATTATATATAAACATAAATTGAACATTTGAACATTTTTTACTTTAAAAAACACGCTTTCTCGCACTATGTGATTAGTGTTAATCATAATTTTCCCAGTAATTTGGTTTTTATTTAGGAAAACAAGAATAAATAGTTTTAATATGTATAATATTCATGGTATAATATGATCAAATTAATTTTTGAACAAAATTATTAGTGAAGGTGATTAAAATAAATTACGGTGATTAAGGTAAAATTAAACTTAATAAGGGACTAAAACAAAATCTTAAGGACCAAGAAGACCTGGGAAATTATCCAATGAACTTTTTATGAAAATAATTAGACCATATACTATTTTGGATTAAATTTTATGGGTTATTTTGATATTATTAAATTAAAATTCATTATATGAAAGGTTAAGTAATGAAAAAGGAAAAAATGGAGCTCTCATTACCTTTAACATTTATATATCATTGAGATGTGTAAAAAACATCATATTTTATTTATAGATATCCTTATGAAATAAATATTTGTTATTATAATAACAATAATTTATCATTAATATTTATAGATGATTTAGTTACTTAAAATTATATGATATGGTAACATAGCAATTATTTAGTTAATAAGTAAATGTAATAAATGATGTATAAAATTTTAAAAGTGAAGTAAATTTGTTGAATTAATGCTGTTAATTGTTTTTAGATGAATATTTCATGTTATATTTATGAAATCATAATAAATTATTTTTTTGATATTTTAAAATTAAAATTAAATAAATAATGTAAAAAATGTTATTAATGTTATTTTACAATAAATGATACTTTATTAAATTATTTAAAATTAATAAAAATAATATATTATTCCATGTTATATTTAATTAATAATAAATATTAAATATTTCCTATTAATATACCAATTTATATTTTATAATTAACATAGTGAACAATAGATTTTTAAAAAACATTCATCATGGTTTAGGTTTATGTAATGTTTTTGCGCGTCACATGCACTAGTTATAAAATTAATTTCCAAAACAAATTTCATTATTATTTTTCAAATTAGGTGTAATATTTTTAATTATGTGTATATGTATTATTTAAAACTCTCACTTTAATGTAGTCTTAATGGTTAAACAATATTGGTTAGAAAACAAGTGTCTTTAACAAAAACGAAAATGATAAAATTGGAGATACATAGATGATAATTGAAAGAATTATTAAAATGAAAATATATTTTTCATGGATATTTTTATTGATCATACATCCCATTTAATAATAATAATTTTCCATTTTGGAGTCTCATAATGTAAGGTATACCTCCCATTAATGAATACCATTTGGTATCTACAGGAGTGCCACTCTCCTTCCACTATAAAAAGGCCAATACTCTCCCTCTTTTTTACACCTATAAAAACAATTAGTTTCAGACAATATACTATCAATAAAATTCAAAATATCCCTTTCCACCTCATTAAATATTACATTGGGGAAGAAATAAAACAAAATAATCCATTTGGTGAAAACCAGTGAGTTATCCAATTAAGAGGTAACATCCTCCCTAAAGTTCATTTTATTTTATTTTCATTCCCCAAAACACCAATCTCTTTATTACAAGAATGTAAAAACACCATTATGTTAAATATACTAATATTTTTTTTATCTTAATGGTTCTTCTTAAACTTACACACACTTCCATTTAATGGGTAACGAACATTCTGTTTATGTGTACGGAGAACTACCGCCTCACGAAATGTTGATTGTTTGTTCTTCCTTTACCACCTCTCATGGTGGAAATTATGATGGAAAATATATTTATATATATAATATATGATATTTATAATTTATTTAGGATTATTTAATTCTTTTATAACACATATCCTTATACTTTTCATTTTTTTTAATACGATAATTTCATTTGAGGAACTGTGGACTACTTCCCCCTCAAAGTGATGTGATTTGTTCATATTTTACATGGAATGGGTTAAGGATGGGTTGAGTAAAAAATTATGATATAAATTATATAATAATGATATATACAAACATATATATATATATATGTAATTTTCTCTCTTTCTATCAATACGAAAATAAAATTGAAATAGTGTTCATACTTATATACTATCGACCATCTCCTTGAACATTGAATTCCTTTTCAAAATTATATATTCTATTGATTATTATAATGAAATATACTAAATTTAAATATTATCGATATCATGTTTTATATTATCGAATTCATGATATAAGTAGAAGAACCAAGGACATATCAAATTGAGAAACATGCAAAAAACAAAGGAAATATTACCAGAAGTGAAACAATACAAAAACAAATTATTATTAAGAAGGAATTATAAATTCATAATCAAACCATATATGGTATTAGATTTATGAATACAATTTTGTGATATAATTTTAAAAAACATATATATATTAAATAGTAGGCTTGAATAGGTACGACAAGAGTCAAGAGATAATGTAAGTTTATTCTAGTCTCACTTTTATTTCTGTGAGATTTGTGGCTTCTTCATGACTCATATATTTTGTGTGGATATTATAAATCACATGAATATATTATATGGTATTTATAATTTTTTATGTGTAATTATATATACATTGTATGAAATTTCTTTCAAGGGATTTATGATTCATGAGTTACCATATTAGGGATGTAGTTTTGTCTCAATTTTCATTTCATGAGACAAATTCCATGAACTTTAAAAACCATGATTTGAAAATGATTTAAAAATATGGTATTTTAAGCTAATTTTCATGTAAAAAAGATTTCAAAAATTGGTATTATGGATTTAAATCATATTTTATTATTTATCAAATTATATTCAAAGAAATGGTTTTCAAAAATATTTTCAGGCTTCAATTTTAATGAAATGGTTTTCCAAATGTTTTAATGATTCATTTATAAGTTTTTATTAAAAAAGTTTTTCAAAAGTTTTGGAAGATATATATACATTTTTTTATTGAAAAGGGTTTCAAAATAGTTTTCAAATCATTCTATAAATGTTTTAATATTTATTTTTAAGAAAGTATTTTCCCAAAGTTTCTATGTTTTAAAAATTAATTTTCAAAGAATAAAGGATATTTACCTCAAGAAATTTTTTCAATATATCCTTAAAAAATATTTTCTATCTAAGATAAAATATATTGACGGTACTCATTACCTTAATGTAAATGGTCCAATGTTACCATTCAAATTATTTCTCAAAATGGTTTATGTTTTTATGGAAAACATTATGACAACATTTTCTCTTTCATGGGTTATATGTTTATGTAACTTGTTCCTATTCTATGATATTTATGCCTCTGAAATCTGAATTTTTTTAGGCTTTGCCATTTCTGATATTAATATGAAATATATATTCATAAAAAGTCTATGTTATGATAATATGTTAATGGAACCCATTTCATTTCATGGTATTATAATAATATGATTATTAAACCCATATCATTTTATGGTCATGATATGTTGAATGTTTTATTATCTTGTGGAACATGTATGGATGATTTTTATTATGACATGGGTGTGTAATATATCTCCATTTAATTCATTGATTAATTATTTAAATCTCATGAGTTAATTATGGGAGTCAAGTCGACAGGCATGATCCAGTATGGGAAGATTGGGAAACATAATCCCTTACAAGGAAGGACTACATCTTGAAATGATGGTGTGTCCAAACATGTATGTGTAGTTACAATGATGATGGAATATGGGGAAACCCAATCCAATATTTAATAATGGTTAAACCCGATCCCATATTAAGAAAGGACTGCGACTAGGGATAGTTGTGTGTCTGGACAAGTAGGTACAGTTCCTATATAGTGCATTGATAATATTTATTAATGTGTATTAACTTATAAGTAATGATATGAACATTTTTATAAATTCCATAGTTACTTGTATTATTACTAAGATATGGTTTCATGAATTATGTTCTTTATTTACGTATAATTAATTTCATATGAACTAGCATTCCGTATTCCATGATACAATATTCTGATCTTATGAAATGATGGTTATGATGTTCTAATTTTATGATCACATTTTCGTAACCCCTATTTTCATGTTAATGGTTTCATGTCTTCCTTTGTTACCCTTACTCGGCATTTTATCTCACACCTTTTTATGTTTCCTACCATAGTTTGTGAAGATATGTATAATGCTAGATGTGTCTAAGAAAGCTTCGAGCCTTGAAGAACCTAGTGAGAGAAAATATAGCCCATTTTATTACCAATGTTTATGTTCCCATGATTCTAAAGGCACTCGACTATATATTATCTGGGCTTCTGTTTTTATAATTTTTTATTTATTCCGCAAAAGTTATGAATTTTTAATGTATGAAAATCGAGTTTAACTATAGTTTTAGTTTGATGATTACAACAGATCATGGTAAAATATTCCCACATGTAGGGGGTTTTATATTCTAATCATAAGGGATGTCTCTAGAGGTGGTATTAATGTTTTAGTTCATTTTATACCTTTAGGTATAATTTATGGTGAGTTTCATTTTGTATTTTGACAGTTTTTGGGTGAAATATATCATCAATTAGGTTTTTTATAATTGGTATTTTCAATGGATAAGGTTTTGATGTGTGTTAAAAGTGGACACACCCCAATTCATATGATTTCACTATCATGAGTTCACCTAGTGAGTTTGGAATTGGTTTTGAAAATATGGGAATTATGTTTTAAATTTTTGGACTATTAAATTAATGGTGTTTATAGATATGTGGAGCTTTTAGAATCATATGAGGTTGGTATGTTCTTGAGACGGGATTGTAGATTGTCAATTGATGTAGGTGGCCATGATTTTACTATTTTTTTCATATGGTGATTTTATGTTCATCGTAGATCATTAATAATATCAACCTTCTTATTTCATCCCATATGATATCTTTCCATAATGTTTTGATAATTTGTCATTTACTTAAAATTCAACATGGACCCCAGAGTGTGACAAATAATTTTGTGGTGGCACCTTAGTAGTATCATTGTTTGTGGCCTACTCTATGGATTTATTAGTGTCTTGTGTTGGATTTAAAATAGAAAATTAATTTCATTGTAAAATGTTATTAAAAAATATATTTAACTGAAATGGAATTTTAAAATAAAATGTGTTATCTGAGAAATGGGTTACAAAATAATATTTCAAAATGGAAAAGGTATTTATAAAGAATGCTTTGATGGATTTTGGTTAATGGAATAGTTCAAGTAAGATGGAATTTTATTCTATTTCTAAATGTTTTGTAAAATGTGATTTTGAATTATTTTTTGAGGAAATTTGATAGGTCTAAGTTTATCTATTTTGGTTCATTTGACCATATCAGGGAAATTAATTGTTTTCTAAAGCATGTTTGCATTTCATGAACCATTTACTGTGGTTACCTAATATATTAGATGTTTTATATTAATTCATGTATGTTTGTACTTTACGATGGGATGGTACTATAATATCAAAACCTAGGTTTGGTTGTAGTGTTAAAGATGGCCCCTTGAAGGGGAGAGTGAGGTTTCAAGGACCCTATGGAATATTGAGGGATCTTTCAACTAAAATAATGATCCAGGGCTGATAAATGAAAATGTGATCAGAGGACCTCTATAGGGTATCCATAATATGATGTTACCAAGTTGACCCCATTGGGTTCTCCAGTATCATGTTAATACTAGAGAGGATTGGATTGGGATATGGTCAATGTGGAATTTTAGTTTCACCTTAGAACCAGATTATTGGGGTGAGACTTATATTCCTATAATGGAAAGGATAGGTCATACAATGGAGAGGCATATCATGATTACGTGGGATGGGTTTGGGAAGATAGATAATCCATGTAGAATGGTTATGATACATTTGAGGATCAGGGATGGGATTTTCATTGTGTTGTTGGGACCAATTTGACTAGAGATCGTTTTTCAAATGTTGGAAGATGGGATTTTAGATTGGTTTTATTATTATTTTTTGTACTTATAATTAAATAAAATAAATTTTAATATTATGTTGATCAGATTAAGGACTTATAATAATTGGGTTTCAGATGAATATTTATTTAGAAAGTATATCATTTAAGGTTTTCTATTCTGAATATGTGTTCTAAGTGAACTGGTTTTTTGTATTTAGTTTTTCAATATGAATCCTTTACAAATGGATTGGGAAGTTGTATTATTAGAAAAATGTCTTAAGATACATTTTTAACTAAATACAATAAATATTTTTTAAACTTCTGAACTTCATAAGTTGACTGAACAATTATTATCCAAAAATTGTGAATGAATGTATGGGAAAATGTGTTCGGATTTTCAAAGAGTTTGAAATCAGTTTGAGTTTTTGATAGAAAGACAAAATGTTTTGAAAATATGGGAAGTCATAGAGATTTAAAACATGATTCAGAATATACTATTATTATCTCAATGTTATTAACATCATGAAGAAATTATTATATAAGGAAGAGTTTATAGAAGAAAAGGGTAATATAGATCTTTATTATTGCTATAATATTGATTTTTTTTGTTGAAGATCATAATATTCATAAGAACCATAAAAATGAGTTTTTTTGGAGTCTAAATGTGATGCTTTCATTGGTTTTTAAGTGGTTTTGATCAACCGATCCATCAAATGGGTTGATCCATCAAATGAACAATCGGTTGTTGATATTTAGAAAGAAATCAGTCATTATTGAAAACGATCCATTGGACAAGATTTTCAACAGATCAACCAAACATATTCTGTCACTAATCCATCATATAAAGGATGAAAATGATATGGAATCTTATGTGGAGTTCCATAGAAGGAAGATCACTGGACTACCTACATCAATTTCTTGGACCAGGGTTGCAGAGTGAAACTGAGTAGAGAAGTTGTTGGAATCGAGGTTTCATAAGAGTTTTAGAATATGATAAATTGTATGAAGATAAAAAATATATAATATATAATTTTAATAAAGAAAAAATAGATTATAAACATTAAAACTCATTCAAGACTCATCAGATGTTGTATGTCACTAATAAATGATCAGTTGATGATTTTTATCGTACACAGTACATCAGTATGAGAGATTGAGGAACAAATGAAGAATGATGAAATATGTTGAGGTCTCCATCTAGTTTTTGTTTGATTTTAGAGTCTTTATATTTTGAAACTATGTTAATATAATTATATATGTATTTTTTTGGATAAATTGAATGGGAAGGCTATATTTTTTACATACTCTATCAGATCAAGTGAATCAAAATTATAAATAGTCTCTAAGTGATAATTTTTCCTAAACTGAGATCTTGAGTTATTGTAGTTTTGAAGTAAGATGTTCATGTGTGTAAAATAAGATTATAGAAGGATATATAATAGTTTATATGTATCAAGAAATGATCAAAATGGTGTTTAAATGAAAATGAAATTAGAGATTCTGAAATTAGTGTGAGTTGGAAAAGCAAAGTTCTTTTTTTACCCTTTCACACATATGGTACACATATAAATAGAGTTCAAAGAAAAAAATAATCATAAATTATTGGTTTGGGGGAGAGTGAGACAGAACTGATGTTTTTGATACATAATTGGTGGAGAAAAACCGTTGGTTAGAGTTTTTTGGAGAAAATATTTCAAGACAGAAGAAGTGTTTATAAGAAGTTCTAGTTAGGCAGTAACCAGATCAGACCGAGTCATCAGACTAAGAATTATGACTCGAAATTCATGGAAAAGAATTAATTGAATTAGAATTTATTTTCGACATGATAATCTGACTTATTTTTACAATCACGAAATAGAATTAATAATTAGACTGAGCAATTTGAGTAAGATTTTAAAAAAATTCTATAGAAAATGTTACTACCAGCTACTTGGTTGGAAGTGAAGAATTTTTTTAGATGAAATAAAAAATTGGATGTTTGAAGATTAATAATGAAATTTTCATAACATAATTGTGAAGTTAAATTAAAATTTTATAAAACAGTATTTATAGTATTGATTCTAAATGAATAACATACATTGTTGTTTTGATTATTGGGCTACACATGTGTAATGGTATTTTAAACTTGTTGTATCCACACAAAATGATTATTTTCTAGAGTATTGAGTGGTATTGGATTATATAAAATCCATTCCAAGGAATAGAAACTCATATTGAGTAATGAACCTTGTAAATACTTTTGTTCCAATGGATGTATGACTTTTTTTAGTATAGTGATAAATATTTAACTATAGGTGAATGTTATAATACAAAAAAGATATAATAAAGAAATATATAACACAGATTCACCCCTCCCCCACCTAGAGAACATATTGATTTTGGTTGTTCCTTCTCAATTAGAATTAGAGGGAAGGTCCCCTTAAATTTACTCTTTGCTAAAGTTTTTTTTAAGGGATGTTTTTATAGAGAATTTTAATTATGTAAAAACATAATAGGATTACAGTTGTCAATGGAATTTGTTTTAATAACTGGAAGGATGTGATGCTTCATTATCTTATGTCTATTGGGTATAATGTTTTGGAAGATAACAGTAGTGGATTTACTACCACGTCCTTATCTTATGATATTTGCGTATATTGTTTTGGAAGCGGATACTAGTAGATTTTCACCACTTGTTAAAAATTTCACATCATAGGATAAGAAGAATTTAGAGAATGATGTAAGGGATATTAAATAATAACTAATTTCACTTTTTTTAAATGGAATTTATTAGAGTGAAGGGAGATGGAGCTAATATTGGTTTCTCATAAATGTTGAAAAATATCTATGAAGATAATACGATGCTGAATAATTAAAAAAATAGAGAATTTTAGTCTAAAGTTTTAATATCTTAAAATGTGTAAAAATAAATATGGTGGTGAATTATTTACAATGTTTAATGAATTTTTTAGTTCCATTATATTTCAATGGGTGAAATATTAAGATTCAAATGTTTTTGAAATGATCACACAAATTATTCTTAAAATATTTTATTCCAAGATTCTATCTGTCGTATATAGAGAACCAAAAACACTATATTTGTATTACCTTCATAATAATCTCATTACATATAAAATGATAAGGGAAAATTTAGGAAAATCCAAGAAAAGTTTTATATAGAAATTTCATTCAATGATTATAAGAAAATAAAATCTAAGAGTTATTAAAGATGAATAAATTTATGATTTTGATTGTGAAAATGAGGTTATTAACAATTTTGATATGTTAGTATCCTTGATTTCATAAAAATGTGAAAAGGGCATAGTTATATATAAAGAGAACATACCTCTAAATTATTTTGAATGTGGAGTAGTCGGGAATTTTTCTGAAATTTACCCTAGAAAAAGGATTGAGGTATAATGTGATAAGATGATAGATGACCAATACGATATTTTAAGAAACATGTTGAAAAATAAAAATCATATCCCAAGGGAAAAGATAAAAAGTTTTCCAAATGTAAAACGATATTCTTTTCTAAGGAAGATGCATATGATGAAATTGTATTAGAGATGAAAAATTCTCTAAATTTATTGTAGAAAACACGTTTATTACTAATCTGAATGACGAAGTGTTTTTTGGGATTAAATAAAATGTTATTAATAAGAACAAATTCAGTTAGTTTAATATCTTAAATGATAGTTGAAGGAATGTATTATAATATTGTATTAATTGAATGAGAAATCAAGAATTTGAATAGGAAATGTTCTATAGAAAATAATCTGGAATATATTCTTGAAGAGAAAGATAATTTTTATAAGATATTGAACGCTATAAGAAATATATTTAAAAATAAAAATTTTTAAGTGAACATCTTTAATTTAATACGATATAAAAGGAGGAATAGTTAGAAGTTGTTCAAAAAAAGTTCTCTAAATCTCAACATAGAGTTACCAGTTTCAATTACCCAATATCTAATGTTTGATAATCTTTTGAGAACTGTATACCTAAGAATGATTAAAAAAAATTACCTTAAAAGGTTGAAAATAAAATTTAATATGTCCTTAAGAAGAATAAAGATGATAAAATCATGTATTTGGCCAAAACCAACAAAGTTAAAAATTTAGAGGTTTCTAAAAATTCAATTAATGAATCATAGGATAATAATACTTCTGATTAAATTAATTATTGGAACAATTCATAATTTAAGAATGAGGTTTTAGGTGACAACAGATGTTTTTCAACTCAATAAAAGTTATATGAAATGATGTAGAAAATCAAGTTCACAACTCCTAACAGTATGGATTTTATAAAGGAAAATATTCCTTCTATGGTTACTGTTGGTATTATGGTGGATTTGGAAAAATTGAAAAAAAAAATTGGTTCAATTAGAAACACTAAAATTATCCCACATGTTATAGGAATAATTTTTTGAGGTGGAGGCAATCCTCTCAATGTAAGAGATATAAGAAAGGTGTTTTAAAAGATGAAAATAAATTCCAACCATGGAAAACTGTTTTTTAAAGATTTTGAATGCCTAAAATTTTTTGCTAATGTATGTATTATTTTTATATTGGAATAACAACATGATTAAAACAATTTTCAAAAGCATGTTGTGAAGGATGATAAAGGCAATGAAAACAGTCTTATAGTAGAAACTGTTCTCAAAGATAAAAAGGTGAACGACCCAGGATTTTTGGTACTGTGTGTTCTTCCCATATTATAAGAGATTTAAAATTGGTATAGAATTTTTAATATTTATATTAAAGAACAATGATGTTTTAGAATGTTGAATCTATCTGAATCTAAGGTTTTTGATCTACTGTTATTGGGTATGAAAATTCAAAACCCAAGTATGCCTTGTTTATTGTTATGTTGAACAATAACTTCATATGTGCTTCACAACTGATTGATGAAGGTAATAATTGTTTTTTGGGAAAATACCTTCTATTATAAAAATATCTAGAGATGGAAATGTTTTTAATAATAAACCAACATACAAAAGGAAACTTGTTTCACGTTTGTGATGTTTAGAACTCATGTTATCTTATCATGACATAAACCATTATTTCTATCATAAATGGTTGGGATCTATGTGTTATAGAAACATGAGAACGTTACCAAAGAGTGAAAATGTTTATGATACTATTAAAATGCTAATAATAAGAGACTGGTGTTGTTAAATTTTTCAGAAAGATATGATTACAACCATTGTGCATAAAAAAGTTGAAATTTTTTCAACTCTCCACTAAAACTAATTCATTCTGTAATTTGTGGGATAATGATAAATTTAAAAATGTGTGGGAATAATTACATCATTTCATTTATTTTTTATTTTACTCTCATTGATATTATTATGTTTTTGAAACATAAACTAGGGGATCTAAAAAAATATATGAGTTTTAGGAGAAGATATGAAATAGAATATGGGTATTCTATGAATAAGTTATGAATTGATAATGGTGGTGATTACAAGAATTAAGAGTTCAGATGTATTTTAAAAAAAATTAATTTAGTTGAGTTCAGTGAAAGATACACACCACTTCAAAATTGTGTTTATGAATGGAAGAATATAATGTTAGAAGAGGTTGGGAATACAATTTTGATTGAACATGTTCATTCTAACTACGTCTAGAGGAATTAAATGAGTAAAAAAAAATTTGAATTGATTTTTCTAAAAAATAGTTCATATATGAATCCTTGTGAAAATTTCTATAAAGAAATTCCAATTTTGAAACACTTAAGAGTGTTTTGGAATCCTAGTGTCATATATTACATTGTTGGAAATCATGGAAAATTTGATCAAATATGTGAAAAAAATAATCATTCTTTGATAAGATTTAGAAGGTTGAGGATATAGATGTTTGAAAAAATAAATATGAAGTTTAGTATATTCTGTTGATATAAATGTTTTCTGGAAAATATTAGGAAGTAATTTCAAAAACATATTCTGAAGATGAAGATGAATAATATGAAAGAGTTATTATTGAGAAAAAATAATATAATTACCACAACGGTGATGCCACACATATAGAATAATTGGACTCAACTATTTCTACTGAGGATGGTTAATTTGATATATCTCATCCTGGTATAAGGAAACATGTGGATGTTAAAAACAATATTGTTTATTAAAAACAAAATGTTCAAATAATAAGAACATAAAAATTTGTTGAACATACTTCTTGTTATTCAAAATTTGAAATGATAAATGTTAAAGAATATTTCAAGAATCAGGAGTGGATTCATTATATTAATAAAAGATAAACCAAATTGATAAAAACAATACTTAGGAACATGTGCTAAATCCAAATAAAAAAAATTTCTTACATATTGTGTGTTTTGAAACAAGTTTTATGAAGATGGTGAAGTGAAAAGAAACAATGGAATATTAGTTTTCAAAGGTCACACAATAATAGAAGCTATTGATTTTTATGAGACATTTTCTTTTACGGGAATGTTAAAATTGATTAGAATATTTCTTTTAAATGATTCACAATAATGTCACAGAATATTTTAGATGGAGGAAAATTCATAATTTATCAATGGAAAATTTAGTGAATAACCTTATATTGGAAAGTCATGTGCACTCATTATTGCAAAGGACGAAATTCATATATGCGAGTTGAAGAATGCTTTGTATGGGTTAATGAAATTTCAAAGGGCTTTGTATTCAAAATTGGATACTTTCTTATGGATGTTGAACATTAATAAAGGATGAGTTGATTGAAATTTCTACATTAAATAAGTTTAGGTGATTTTTCTCATTGTTATTGCATATGTTGATTATATTATCTTTTATAATAGTGATGAAAAAACCTTTGAAAGGTTTTCTGAATAGATGATGATTTTTTTTAAATTTACATTCATGATGAAATGAAATATTTTCATGTATTAAAAATCTCCCAAAATAAGAAATAAATCATTTTTATGATGATAGGAATGCTATAAATTGTTTTAAGAAAATTGTATGGAGATATCAAAACTAGTTCTTACACCAATATTAATTAGAACCAAATTTTCAAAATATAGAGACGGAAAGGAAGTGGAATCTAAAGAGTATCAAAAGATGATAAGTTGATTTTTATATCGGAATGCTTCAAGACCATATATTGTGTGTGTTTTTACTTTATGTGAAATATCTCAAAGGGATTTAATGTAATATCAAATCTTAGTGGAAAAATGAATTCTCAAATATATCAAAGTCATGATAGATTTGAGAATCAAATATAATAGCTCATGAATAATTGGTTTTTTTCTATACAAATATTGATTGAAGAAGAATTGTTACTAATATAAGATCTATATCATGTTGAGTTTTCTTCTAGAGATAATTTATTAGTTGACATAATAAAAATAGAAATTTTGTAATGATTTTCAGGACTAAAGATGAATATATTTCAGCTACTCAAGCTACAACACAACTTATGTGGATGACAGATCTGTTGGAATATTTTCAAGGGGAAATAAAGTTACCACTTCTCTTCTGTTGTGATTGTCAGATTGATATAAATCTCACCATAAATTCTATAAAATATTCTCTTTAAAATAATATTGATATCATGTATCGCTTCATCAAACAACGTGTTGGGAATAATGAACTCAATTTAGAATATGTTCCTATATTGAACAAGTTTCTAACACATTAATAAAACATTTACCAATGGAATCAGTTTTCAGAATGAAGCTAATCATTGGTATCCAACCTCATTCTATCCAAATTTTAGGTATGGGTTTCTTCCCTATATATTTTCTAGTAAATTAATAGAATTTTTAATGGATAGAAAACTGATGGTTCATAAATCTATGTAATCATTTGTGATAAACCTTTTAAGAAAACATGTGTGTAGTGGGACTTGTGTGTAATAAGTGAACTCATCAAGTAAGTGTGTGAATTGTTCTAAGTTATGGTTGAACTAAATTTACATAACGTGTTTTTATAGGAAGAAATATGGAGTGACGAGATGTGAAATGTTTTATGTTCAGGAAGATGTTCCATAAGTCACCATTATACAAAACATGGTTTTTCTATCAATGATTCTTTTTTTCCAACAATTATTTTTCAATTGTAGGTTTATAATTTTTTATTAATTATACATATCTTGTGTTAAAATGATTAAGTAATTTAGAAACCATTTATGACAAAAAAATCTAAAGTTGGAGATTTATGGGACCAAGTAGACAAGAATGGGTTTTTAGATGCTGGAATATGTGGTAACTGAATGTTTTTTTGTCGTCTTTATTTGAGAAAAATTTAGATTATAAGTATAGGTGATTAGAATTTGGAATTTGATACTTAGGGGATAAGATAAAAATTTATGAAGAAATTCGAACATTTTTTGTTTTCTATTATGAAGATTAATTCTGAGTTAACTCATTTATCAGACTCAGTTTTCCAAAAATGATTCTATTTATAAAACAGTGAGAAATTTTATTGAAAGGAGAATTTTATAAGAGGAATTTGGTACAAAATATAAAAATTATAATCTATTATAAAATTTATCACCATAATAAGTTGAGTGAAGGCATTTAATCCAATATTTTATAAATAATGGGGGATAAAAGATCGATGGTATTGAAAATATGGGAAGTCGTAGAGATTTCTAGCTAAATTCAGTTGATTATTTTCCAATCATAGTGTTCTTAACATAATGAACAGGTCATGAAATAAGAATAATGTCATGTAATAAAATAGAAGTATGATTCTATGGTATTTCTATAATGTTTATGTTTTCTGAAAGCAGATAAATGGATCCAGAAGCAGTGAAAACCAAATTTGTTTAGAGACTATATTTTCTAATGTAAGAGGTATTTTTGAATTGCTGATTGACCTATCCATTATATGGGTTTACCTAATAGGTGAAAAGAACATCAAATGTTCCATTAGTTGTTGAGTTTTAGAAATAATGATATCTTTGTTGATAATGGTCCATCAGACAATATGTTACATCGATCAGTCAGACTGGTTGTGTCATTGAACAATATGATAGTGGATCACACTAATAATCCATCAGATATATAGTTCCATCAAAAAAATATTATTGGACTCCCTAAATCAATCAGATGGACTAGGGTTGTAGAGTGTGGCTATGTATAGATGTTTTTGGAACCATTGTTTCATAAGTTTTCTAGAGAAAAATCAATCAGATGAAGTTCAACAATTTAGTAATCCACTTTAATAGAATAAAAGTTTTAAATCATGTCAATTTTCTCAAGACTCATACGATGATTTTTGTCATCGATAAATCATCGGAGGCTATGTTTCAATAGATGTAGTACAAAAGACTAAGTAAAAGTCAATAAAAGAATAAATTGGAAACATTTTGGATTCAACATCATACAACTATTGTGTTTTAATTTCTTTAGATGTTACTACATTTTTTATAGTAGAACATTTGTAGATTTCTAGGATCATATGATTGGAAGGATTATTTTTTCATGATATTTGATGGATCGTGTGAATTGGAAATACAAAAAGTTTTTGAGTGAAATTATTTCCTCAAAAAAGATCTTGAGAAATTTTAGTTTCCATGTAAGATGGTATAGTGTTATCAAGATGATTTTAGAAGAATATAGAAGAGTTGAGAAGTTTTGAGAAATGGTAAAATAGGTTTTAAATGAAAATGAAATTCGAGGTTCTAAAATTTGTATGAGTAGTAAAAAGAAATTGGAATCCCTCCTTTCTCACTACTGATACACCTATTAGTATAAAGTACTACATACATTGACACTACTAATTTATGAGAGAGAGAGATAGAGAGCTAGAGTTTTTTATATATAATTAATGAGGATGGTTTCTAGATAGATTTTTATTGAGAAAGGTCCTCTAGACATAAGGAGAGTTCAGAAGAAGCTGCGTTCGTGATGTATCAAATTGGACTGAGTCACCTGACAATGAAATTAGTCTGACAGTTCTAGGAAAAGGAATATTTAAATCACAATTTTTTCGAAACAATCCAATCTGATGTATTTATGGAAAAATGAATCGGACTAAATAATTAAATTTATCAATCAAAATGAGTTTTTGTATGAATTCCAGAGATGTTTTTTATACCTTCTATTGGATATTAATGTGAATATTGTTTTTGAAGAAGTACAATAGTGTAATTTTGTTAGATTAGCACAATGACATGTTCGTAACAAAATTGTGTAGGATTCTAAACTTTTTTTAAAAAATATGTTTTCATCATTCTTGCTAGATAAGGCACATGCATTTTTGCATTGATCATAGTTTTACACAAAAGGATTCTTTTCTAGTGGATTTTGTGGTATTTCAAACTCATAGTATCCACATAGAAGGATTATTTTCTGGTGAATTATGTGGTATTAAATTATTTTCAAAATATTCTAAGTACTAGCTACTCTTATTGAGAACTCAACCTTATGCGTAATTTTTTCCATGTGGATGTGTGACTGTTTTGTTTTCAAAAAACATATAATTATTTAATAGGAGTTTAAGGTTGTTATACAAGAAATAAAATATAAATGAAAAAGATATCACAGATTCACCACCCCCACTCTCATAGATTAAATCGATCCTGGATATGAATTTTTGAGTGTCTATTATATGAGGTTCTAGAAAGAGAGTGTTCTATTTTTGTGTTTACTTTTATAAATCCATGATATGAATGAGCTTCATGGGAGGGATTCCCTATGTGTAGTCAGTTCCTTGTTTTTGGTCATGTTTTATCCTTAGGGTGTATTTAATTTATTTTTATGTATATGTGGTCATTTAATGATGGTTTAAACACCGATGTAGGATATGATCATGAGGTAATGAATATTTAATACTTAGTTCTGAGTAGGGGATGTGAATTCCTAGGTGTATGATATTTATCATGGTTATGGGGATGGGTGTATCTACCAATTGTGGTTTATCTATGTTATAGGGATTGGTATATTTCTCCCATGTTGGTTTCATAATGTTCTAAGTACATGGATATTTCCCTTTGTTGTCTTTTCATGTTCCACGTATTGGTATAATTCGCATGAGTGGTTATATGAGCTCAATGAATTAGTCCCCTAGGTTCTTGGGGTGACATGTTAAGACACACTCCATCTACATCCAAAGAAGTTATGGTTGGTGTTAGAGGTGGTTTGGTTAGCACTGTGTGACTTGATGTGTATAATAGATATGAGTTTCATGATATTTTTCTAGGTTGGTTTTTGTTAAAAGCACCATCCCACATTATATATGTATTTCATGAAAATCCACTATATCGTAACAATACATAGTATTGATGAATCAATTAGGATTTCTTACTTGGTAGTTTCACTCAAACCCTACCCATGTGTATGATAAGTAGTTAGGTGTATGTAAGTAGAAAATAATGTTTTCTATTGGGGAACATGTATTTCTTGGAGTAGGAAACATGGTATAGGTCTTGTAGGTCATGAAGGCTGAGGACTCAACACGTTGGATTTTATAGTTTGGGTCAGAGAAGATTTTATTTTTTGTTTTGGTTTACATTATACTTGACAGTGAGTGGTTTATTTATATAATGATTTTATGCCTATCGATTTCTACTTTGTTATATTTGATGCATTATCTTTCCTTTTTAACAATATTTTATTTTGGAATGTTGTTGCCCATGGGGTTCCCTATTTAATGTCTATAGGTTTTTTGTACATTTATTTTAATTAAGGTTCATGCCAAATAACCAGTAGAATCAAGCAAGACCCTTAGTCCATATATTATACGGAATAGCATACCCCTAACTATTTTAAGGCCTCATATCTAGTCGAAAGCCTCTAACATACGTGGAGGAAAAAATATGGTCAAATGGAATCCTTGCTTGAGTATTCTAGGACGTGGAATTAAAATGTGTATTAAAGAATCCATTGGGATGGGATGGTTTTTGTGTGGTGTGGTGTAGTTAGATTTTTGGGACTCGATAAGTAGACCAAGCATATCCAAAATTAGAATGGAATTAGTTTATACCCATGTTTCCCAAAGGATGTAAAGGGCTAGTACTATAAACTCTAGGATGAGTGAGGTGTTTTTTGGGCTGAAATTCCTAGTTTGGGATAGATGGGACTCATAATAAGTTATAGTGATCGGGTTCGAGAATTTGAGTTGTTCATGCTTCATGATAATTGAATTCTTATAACATGATAAACACACATATGGGTGATATTGTTTGATATGACTCCTCATAAAAATGCACCATTAATTAAATAAACATAAAATCTAACATATGTTTTCATGAATATATTATAACTAGTAATTAGATATAATAAATGACTGAAAATTAGATTTTTATTATCAAAAACTTTTGAGGAAAAAGTGAGAAACCCATAATTCAACCAGAAAATCAAATAACATATTCATTAAAGCATAAATTAAGCCTAAAAAATTAGGAATCCCTAAATAACTTATATGATATAGTGTTTTCCTATGTATCTGGTTCATCCTTTAAAATATTTTCAAACCATAATTCCAACTTATCCCAGGATTAGATTTACTCCTCTATATTGATCCTCCCATTATTGAACCCTCATATCATTACAAGATCCTTCTTGTGGATCCAATAAAATTTATCCTCATTAGGTGATACCTTTAATAACCTAGTCATCATTCTTTTAGCATCTTCATTAGTAGCATTAATTGTTAGAACAGAATCTAGCATATCCTCTCTCGATTGCATTAAAAATATGGATTTGGAAGTTCTTTTTGATTGATTTTTTTATTGATTGGTTTCCATAGCGAATTATTTTTTTGGATGATTGATTTTTTAGAAAAATCATGTTTTTAGAAAAAAACATGGTCTCAAAAAAATTATAACGATGTGAGGTATCAATGAAATGGATTTATAATTTTATTTTATTTCAATTGGACTTTTTGCCCAATGATTTTTAATTGAATCGTATTTTCGTCATTTATGAAATTATATGGAAATTTTTTTTAAGTTGTTTTCAAAATGTATTTTGAAAATTAGTTTAATTTTTGGTAAATGGACCTACTATGATAAGGATTTTGGTGATTTTTTATTTTGGTAAAAATATTTGGACTTCAAGGCATGTTTTGGATAAATTTTTCTGAGTTTTGGTGTTCATAGTATTATTTTAGTTTGTTTTAAAATATAATTAAAATATATCAATGTAAACCATTTTTACATAGATTTCCATTGTTTGGTCAATAGTAACCCAACTATGTGAATTGTGTACTTGGATGATGCCTCATTTTTTCATGAAAACTACCAAGTGTGGTTATTGGGTGTGATTAGATTGGTTGGTGTTGCCCAAAAAGAGAAGTTGGTGCCATTATATGCTAGTAAACAAGATTTTTGTTGTTTATCAGGAGTGTCTTGGGTGGTTGATTCATCTGTTTGGTGGGTATGTCTTTGATTTTTTTGGAGATCCACTTGTGGAAGGTTATGAATGAATATGTATGGTTATTTATGTGATCATGAATTAGAATATCTGGTGGGTTTTGGGATGGGATCCATTGAGGTATGCTCTGATTATTTCATGGATTTAACCATTTGGTGTATATTTTTATTGGGTGATTCCTAATATGGGGAGAACCATTATCTAGAATTAGATGTCGGTAGTGTAATATTGAGGTGTGGAGCCTAATAAGCCTTATGATGAATCAATTATTGAAATATAAATGTTTTGGGATTAATGGGTGTGGATAACCATTGTCTTGTTGTTTGGTGATTATGGTTTTGTGTTAGCCCTTGGGAAAGAGTGGGTAGCCACACCCAATTTTCATATGTTAGTTTATGGAAATTTTTATTTGTTTTTATAAATTCCAAATTAATTCATTATAAAAAATATCAATTAAAAATTATTTAATTTTTCCTTCTAAATATTTGATTTCTAATTTTCAATTTTTTTTAATCTTATATATCATTGTTTTAAAAGATTAAATGGTGTTTTCACAAAAAATAATTCTTTTTGGAAATAATTAATAATATATTTTTTTTGGAATTATATTTCTATAATTATTGTTTAATTTTATATAAATTAAAATCGTAAGAACATTTATATGTTCATAATATTTTTTTTAATATTTTACACTCTACATATGTACTTTATTTAAAAGTACACAATTTTTTATCTGTATTTATATTTTATATGATATAAATGATTTTATTATATCATTTCATCTATTAATTTTCGAATTGTTTTGATAATACATTCATTAAATTATAAGCATGAAAATTTTATTTATCATAGAATGAAAATCCTACTACATATTATATATATATAGTTATCTTTATAAATATAAAATACATAGTTTATAATAATTTTCATGGTTATATATATATATTGACCTATATACTACTCTACTTACTCTTGTTTGAGAACCTCTATAGTGGACAAATATATCCACGAAAACCATCATCCCTTGAGTAGTAGCACAACTTCATACCAGCAACGTGTCCATTATTCATGTAGGAATTATTTCATGCAAGTACCAGTTCCACCTACATTTCTCTTTATGTGTATCTTCATCTGATAGTTCCAAGAACACCTCCAGGGTTGTGCACCTCAACACATCTTTATCTACTCAACCAGTTTGATCTTTATCATGTGATAAAAGAACAAACATCAGCCTCTCCTCATGATAAAAATAGCTAACTTTAGAGATCCTATTTCTACGTGTAACACATTACACCAGTTCATGGAAGCGACGTCAATAATATTGCACGTTACCATGTATTTATAGTCACCGTGCAGGCATAATTACCATGAGTGGGTTTATACTTACTGTGGAGTGACTTTAGTACATATCATGGTGATAATATTAATTCATTATGAGATACCTACCATAAAAGAAAATTTTACCTACTATGAATATCATTTAAATCCTACTGTGAATTCTACTTGATTACCTACCATGATTTGGGTACATATCATCCACTTTTAAATTCTACCATGAAGATTCCTTTCCCATGATCTTTACCTACCATGATGATAATTTTTATTCATATAATGAATTAATTTATTAATTTTATTATGAAGTACTATTCTAAATTAACAAGAATAAAAATTTGTTCGAATTTTTTTTATACCCACCGCACATATGTATTGTCACATGATCGGTATATCGTCCATGAATGAATGGTATGTATAGCAACCATGAGGATTATTCCTTGCAAAAACACTTCTTTACTTTTTCTATTTTTCAAATATATATATATTTTTAATGAATAAACTATTTATTAATAATTTCTATAAACCGATTAGCCTCATGTTTATTTAATTAATTTGTAGCATTTTTATTAATTTGTAAAATAAATATATAATATATGGACTATCTGTAAAAGATTAAATGAAGAAAATCTCATGGAAATGTTTTGGATATTAATTTGTTTCATATTATCATTTATATACTATGTTTTTTCTATATGTTCAATAACTAATTTACTGAAAATTTATTTAATTTTCTTATACTATTTTATATATCTGTAAAATAAATGAATTTTTTAATGACTATTATATAAAATGATGGAAAATAATTATCATTTCAATTCTTATGAAAGTAATAATGATCATATTATTCATTTCATACTTTTTTATAATTTTTGAACTATTCATTCATTGCATGTTTATAGAAGTGATTTTTATTATTTCATATTTTTGAATAAGTATCCTTTATTCTAACCATAATATTAGAAGTGTTTCGAATATATCTCATGTAATAATAAAAGTTCTTGGAAATTATTTGATAATGAGATCAAAATTTTAAATTATAGGCTACTATATTATTCTATGTTTTGTACTTCTCTAATAAATGACATTCTACAATTATTTAATTAGATGAAAATCTAAAATAACAATTTTCTCCAAGTTAATGATGTGTGATTAATCTATTAAATTGTGATTAGGTAGAGTGTGAAAAAATAAACTCGACTAATTTTTTCACCAATGATACATATATAACTGATACAATTCTTGATGAATAACTAAGTTTCTCTTCGACTATTGTTCCATTGATATGATCTAGAATTAAAGTCAACGTTTGAATATTTATTACTTAAGTGAACAATGATCATTGAGTTACATCAATTTTCATTATCATCATCATCTCTATTATTATACATTAATTTCATTCTATTTTTAATCATATTAATTGTTTTCCATATTCTTGTAATCATTAATGTTAATTTATGTTTTCCTCAAAAAAAATTCAAATTGGTTATTCATGGGTTGTGACTCTCGATGAAATGTTAGTTCTTGGGTTGTGACTCCAAATTAAATGATAGGTTCTAGGTTCGTAACTATCTATCAAATTCCACTGAGGATGTGTTATAACTCTTATAAACATTAATGTGCATTCCACTTAGTATTTTAAATGGATGAGTATATAAATAGGTTTTAAAACATTTAAAAATGAGTTTATCATAGTGGGTACCAATCCACTCCAAAATTATGGAATATTAAAGAGTGGGCTAGGATCTTGGTGATCTTAACCACAATAAAAATTCCATGTTTACATTTTAATTATGGATTTATTGAATCTTGAACACTACACTGAAATATTGATAATTCAATAATAATTCTATGATTTTTTTATTTGTCATAAATTTTTTAAAATACTATTCATCACCTTTATTATTTATTTCCATCAGTATCGATCCAAAAATTGGTAAAGAGTACTGGTTTCATATAGGATAGTTAGTATTTATGATTTTTTTAATCTAACACCAAACAATTGGTATGAGATCAGATGAACTTATTACGGTTATTTTAGTTTTTCTGTATTTTAATAATTGTGATAACCTATTCCTATACCTTATCATCTAAATAATAAAAGATAAGTTCTTTAATATATAATATATTAATTCCAATGATATATGGATACCAAAAAATTCCCCATTTGTTAGTGGAAGTGACTATGGGTACTGGAACGATTGAATGGAATCCTACATTAATCAGTTAAGTGTGGATCATTAGATAATCATGGAGAAATAATATGAGCTACACAAATATGATCCATAGAAACTTGTAGGCAATGAAATGTTAAAATATTCATTGAATATTAAATTAAAAATAGTCTATATTGTTCTATTAATATATGTGTATATATCCCTATTTTTTGCTATTAGATGGAAAATGAAAATTAGATAATCCTTTGATTCAATCACAATATTAAATATCCTCTGAAGAGAACCAATGTAAGAATTCCCCATGAAGAATACAAATATTTCAAGATGGTATATGATGAGTCAGTTAACCATATGTTCCACTAGATTAAAATAATTCCAAGTTGTATAAGTAGACTTAGTGAAGTACCAGATAAAATATATGTTGTTGAAATAGTACTGACAGAACTACAAAAAATATGGCATGCAAATAAATTAGTAATCGAAAAAATAAAGAATATTAAAGTGTATATGTCACATTCGTGATCTTTTTTTCATAAATTTTTCTATTTACATTTGGTTTATATTTTTTACATGGGTTCCCATTGAATTTTAGAGAAGGAATAGAGAATTTTGGGTGGGAAGACCCCTGTACACATTTGGTGCATAGTTAGTAATAATCATGCACTCATCCCAGGTGGCAGTGCGGTAGGAGAAAGAACCTTCTACATGGCCTCTACACTGCCATGAACTTCGGCCGAGGTAACTATGTGCAAGTGTTTCCTTGGAAATAATGCTTTGAACATTTAATTCATGGTTTACCAATCTCTGTGGACTAACCATGTACGGTGTCCAGGTCATTAAAATTTTTGAGTTTTTTCTATCTCCCTTAAATTATAACCCCTAAACCACCTAATTTCTCCCACACATTGGGATTTCTCACCCTTGTAATTCCACTCCTACCTTACACCTCCCACTATTCTAAGGTTTCATATAATAATTTAGAGGATTCCTATTCTCTAGCCCCGAGATTCTGTTTTTAGGATTCTATTTTAACATTTTTTTGGATCTATTGGATTAGGGTTTGATTTTAATTCTTATGGTGTGGTAAAGGTGTAATTTAAGCTTCACACTATTTCTTATAACATTCTCTACCCAACATAGGTTATTCAGTGCATAAATGTAGTTTGAATAATTTATTAGGATGTCATGTGTTCTTTACTATGTTTTATGCATTATAGGTTTGGTTTGAATTTAGTTTTTGATTATTTTTTAAATGAAATTTGTTTTAAAATGAACATTACATGTAAAATTGTGTATTCCTAATGTAATACATTGTTGTGTTCTTTTGAAATGACTTCTTAATTTAGTAAATGATTTATCAAATTGTTTTTGTGATGATAATCGTGGTTGAACAGTGTTTTGGAGTATGTTTAGGTTTAAAATGTGTTTAGGGGTATGAAAATGGTGACTATGGTTTGTGTGGTGCCTTTTCTAGCTTGTGAAATGTGTTAGTGGCATCATATGTTAAATTTGAAACTTGTTGAGCACTAATGCGAGATCGAGTAGCTAGGAGGGAAGAATAAGACTACTGTTCTAGCAACATGGATGGGGAAACAACCCAGTTTCACTTAGTTGGATTGAAAATCACTACTCTTACTAAACATTTATGATGGTTAGAGACCACTAAAATTTTTTAGGCTTCTCTTCTATAGTTTCTTAGTCATGGTAACATAGAATATTGTGCTTCCTATACCAGTTTTAATCGAGATGTGAGGTTATAGGGTCCCAATACTTTCCAGTATACATAGGGCCACTCCCATGTTAAGTTCTCATTGACTATCTCGTGCTCACCATCAGCATACAGTGTAGCATTTTGGTTACGACAAAAGTAAATGTGTTATTATTTATAGTTACATTCCTTTAAAACAAATTTTCATTAAATATGATTTCCTTTAAATTATACTCAAATTTCCTCTCATTTATAAAATATTAAATTTTATTTTTTATTTAAGGTTTATAGCATGGAATCATATCTTGGGGAATCCTACTAGGCTTAGGCTCACACCCTTCAAACACCATTGGTTGTAAATAGAATTTGTAACGTTCGATACAGGTAAGGGTAAAGATTTTTTGATATGGTGGTTTTGGTTTCTAGAGATCGTTATTCATGTGGTGTTGTGGAGATCACTTCAGGGAGACAAATCCCCTTTGCCATGTGGCGGTTTTTGTGATGGTTTTCTCTCTCTATTTTAGTTGTACCCATTTATGTTTTTTATAAACCCTATTAAAATTAATTTGAATCCTTCTAAATGATTTTTTGGTTGGGGTTTCTAGATTTCTTTTACTTCATATCATTGGTTGTTTTATAACTGTTAATTTGGGTATAATCATTACCCAGTTCTGATATTGATACCCGGTCACTTGTACTAGAATGTGGGGAACATGAACGCTCTCTGAGCCTTTCCATAGACCGGTTCAAGCACTGGTTTAGATGAAGATCCATCCTAGTTCATGAAAATATGGTATGAGATACAGTAATGGTTCTTTGGGTAATGTTATTTTGCATGAGTCTATATGAACTGGAGAAAGGACTATCCGGGCACAGTGTTCTGGTTTCGAGTAGGCTGTCTGGCCAGCATACCTATTAACAAACCTCGAGGTGACATGGGATATTGGGATGTTGGTTTGGCTCCTCCTCCAAGTGGGATGTACATGCTATAGACCGTACATAGACATTGGGTGGGGTGAAGTGTTTCGTCATTTTTTCCTTGATATGTTTGATTAATTGGTTATATTTTTATTCAAGAAATCATTCATAACTATTATTATAGTTGTTTTATCATGTGAATGTTGCTTTTTTTAGCAACATGCCTCTCTAGAGGGTTTCCCTACAACCATGAAAATAATCTAGAGAGAATTCTCTGAAAACAATTTATCATAGGTTGGTAGATGATGTGGTTCAAACTATTCAGGCACATGAATAGGAAGTGGGTCCTACTCCTAGTAGAGTCAGGGAAGATGAGCTCGTTTCTTATAAGGATAAATCCTAACAGATTCTAAAGAATAAAAATATTTCTTTTGGAAGTATCTTAGAGCCTTAGGATGTAGAGTTGTTCCTCGTGAAGATAGAGTTCATGTTTGAGTTCCTAGACACCCTTGAAGTGGTCAGCATGAAGTGTGCATTGTTTTCTCTAGAGGGTCCTAGTCAATGGAGGTGGGAGTCTGTAATTAAAATTGGGAAGCATGAGAAAATGAGCTTGAAGAATTTCAAGGTGGTATTCAATGTGCATTGTTTCCTTGAGTTCTTGGTGTATACTAGATCCTAGTAGTTTATGGATCATGTCTAGGGGGCCAGTTGGTGATGGAGTGTGCCAACTGTTTTTCTAAGCTAGTTAGGTACGCCCCCAAAATAGAATCCAATTTGATGATTAAGGATCAATTGATTGTGAAAAGATTTTCATTCCAAGATCTATTCCCAAGTCTTCTAGTTCAATATGAAGACTTATGATGAAGTGGTTCCCTTATATTGTATGGTGAAGATTGGCAGTAAGGGTATATCAAGTTCCTATGTGGCCATGTCTGTTATGGGAAGTGACTATTTGTTAGAAAAGAATATGAAGAATTATGAGATGGGGAATAAGGGTGGTTGGAGTTCTGTCCATCCTTCTGGGAAGCCTTCGTCTGTGATGTTGGGCCCATCACATGCCACCAATATGGGAATGTGGGACACACTATACCTGCTAGTATGTATCCTCCAAAATCCTATTGTTTTTGTGGAGAGTTTTATGACATGTAGAGATTATATAGAGATACCCATTCTTATTTGGGAGGTTAATGATCAGAGGCTTCCAGGGTAATGATAGATCAGGAAGAACCATAAAGGATGGTGGGATCTCAATTTTTTGGTTGAGGTGGATGGAAATGATATTATTCTGGTTAGAGTCAGTTTAGAGCATACCCACAAGACAGTGGTTGAGTTACAACTTAGACAAAGACCATGAATCTTTATACTATGGATTAGGCACCAGTGTGACCAGATATAGGACCCTCAACTATTTGGGGTTCCATTTTTATTTCATCTTCAATTGTTATCATTATTCATGATACAGGTGCTTTGGTTTCCATTATATCTTCTTATTTTGTAAAATTTTTATATTTTCCAACCAATATTTTGTCTTTTATGGTGTATTTGGTGGTGTAGTTGGGTAAGAATAAGGAGTAGAGACTTGGATTCCCTTCGAGTGTTGATTCCATGAAGTAGTTGAGATGGAGTGGGACTTCATGATCCTGAATATATTCCTCTTTGATATGATCCTGGGAATGGACTTTATGGTGTGTTTCCATGCAAAAAATGATTATTATCAGTGGTGGGTTAGTTTCATGGAACCTAATGGAATTTCTCAGGTGTTTCTGATAGAATGTGATACTTGTTCGATTATCACTATACCTATGCTCCCAAAGGTGGAAAATATGGATTTTTAATTTTCATCTCTCACACTGGATGATAATGGTTATGCTTATGAGGATGGATTACCTCATTTTATGGATGATTTCTTAGAGGTATTTCTTCATAATGTTTCAGGTCTTCTCCTAGAGTGGGATGTCGAGTTTTCAATTGATTTGGAACTGGGAACACAACCAATAACTCATCCCTCATATCCTATGTCCCCCACTGAATTGAGGGAATTAATGATATTGATAGATGATTTCTAATCCAAAGGGTTCACTCACCCAAGCGTCTCTCCTTGGACCGATCTATTTCTATTCAAAAAAATGGGTAATTGATCAATCCAGTTGTTTATCAACTACCAGAAGCTGAGTAAGGTAACCATTAAGAATAAAAACCATTTTCCCTAAATTGATGACTTTTTCGTCCATCTGAAGGAGAAAAGTGATTTTCCAAGATAGGATTGCATTCGGGTTTCCACCAAGTCAGCATGAATGAGGTGGATATTCTAAAAACGAATTTTTCATGTAGGTACAACAACATCAAGTGTTTGTTCATGCCTTTAGAATTGAAAAATTCTCTAAAAGTATTTATAAAACCCATGAATAGGGTGTTCGAACAATATCTTGTCTCTTTCTTTGGGGTATTTTTGGACGACATCCTAGTCATATCTAGATTGAATAAAGGGAATGATAATCATTTTTGGATTGTGCTGGCCACCTTGTGGGATCATCCTCTTTATGAAAAGTTCTTAAAATGTACATTATAAATCCAAGAATGATGAGTTGTTTCCACATCATCTCAGATAAAGGGGTTTTAGTATACCCTGATAAGATCAGTGCAATTATGTCATGGGAATAGCCGAAGAACATGTTTGAGAGTACTATTTTTCATGTCTTGGTGGGGTATTATAGGCGGTTCATTTGTGATTTCTCATGACTAGATTCATTCATGAACACACTAACCCAGATGGGGGTGAAGTTTGAATGGATCCAAGAATGCAAAGAATATTTTGAAGAGCTGAAGAAGCGTTTTACTACCGCACCCATTATGATCTTTATAGAATTAAAAAAGTGTAATTTGGATATTGCTATTTGAAAAGTATGGTTCTCAGGTCTGTTCTTATGCAGGATGATCACGGGGTGGAATTTGGTTCACTCCAAATCTGAACACTTGAGAAGAATTACCCCACTCATGACTTGGAGTGAGGAGAGCTAATACATTATTTGAATTATTGGCATCACTAACTCATTGGGGAGAAGTTTATGGTCTACTCTAATCATAAGAGCTTATCCTACATCTTCTCACAAAAGGATCACAATCTGATGCAGTGTCGTTGGATCAAATATCTACAGGGGTTTGAATTTTATATCTTTAATAACCCAAGAATGGGTAATGTGGTTGTGGAATCCTTGAGTAGGAAAGTGTTAGTGCAGTAATTATGGAAGACTAGTGATGAGTGGGATTTGATTATGAACTTTTCCTAAATTAACTTAGAGACCTAGGAGAACATTAGAGGTGCATTACTAGAGAGTGTGATGTTGGATATGTCTCTTCTAGAGATGGTTTAGTGGGAGATTCATGGTGATGATCTTTGTTAACTATATACATAGTTTCATGTGGTGGGATGACGTCGTCTGATTGGTAGTTTTCTCCTGACAAAATTCTATGTCTCAAGGTCCATTTCATTGTGCTATTATGTCTGAGGAAGGTGGTGATGAAGGATAGCCACTAGTCTTTGTGGGCCATTTATCCTAGTGTAAAAAAGATGTATTATGATGTCTGCCATCAATTTTGGTGGCCAAGCATGAGACATAACATAGTAGAATTCATATCAAGATGCTATACTTGTTAGAAAGTGAAATCAGAACATCAAAGGCCCTCTTATTTTCTTCATCCATTACCAATTCCTACCTAGAAGTTGGATGAGGTCTCAATTGATTTCATTATTATATTTAATCATACAACATGAGGAAGGAACACTATTTGGGTAGTGATTGACAGCTTAACTAAATCATCCAACTTCATTCTGATCAAAGATTCAAAGAAGGAGGATGAGCTCGGACCGTTGTATGTTCAGGAATCGTTCAGGATTCATGGTGTCCCATTATCAGGTTTTATTATAGAGACCCCAAATTTATATCACATTTTTTGGAGGTCCATTAAAATGCATTGGTGTCACAGATCAAAATGAGCATGGTAAACCAACCCCAAATACATAGTCAGATGGAACTTGAAAATTAGTTCTAGAAGACATGATTTGTGCATGTGGTTTGGATTATGATGGTTCGTGGGATAGCCATTTTTCATTGGTTTAATTTTATTATAATTAAAATTACTAATATTCTATTTTAATGGCTCCCCTTGACGTTATCAATGGTTTTCCTTGTATGTCTCTGTAATGTTGGTTTGAGGTAAGTGTGACCTCACATTTGGGACCAAGCCATGTTATAGAGACGTTCAAGAAAGTCAATATAATTATGTAGCGGTTATAAATATATAAGAGTATCCATAAATCTTATATTGATCAGAGTCATCGAGAGTGAAGATCGTTGTAGGTGGTTGGGTATTCAAGTATGTGTCCCCTCATTTGGGTCTTCATAATTTGGGGATGTAGGGAAAGCTAATGATGAGTTATTTCAAACCCTAAGAAATCAACTAGAATACTAGAAATGTGGCATACTAGTTATCTATTCCTTCTCAGTTGACACTGATTCATGATGTGTTCCATGCCTTCCAATTTAAGAAGTATAATCTAGACCCACCTCATTTGTTGAATTGGGAATAGTTTGAGTTGGAGCTAATTTATCAGTATTTTAATGATCAATACAGATAGTGGATTTCAAACCTTTATAGAATTTCTATTTTTTGTTCTGTGTCATTTGGTTATATGGGAATTATACAAATGAGTCTTGGGATTGTATGTCTTGCGTCGAGTAAGAGTACTCATTTTTGTTTTATGATCATGTTTCCGGTTGAATTTTTGAGAGTGGAAATTTTACTTAGTTGGGGGAATTTTCGCATTACTAATCTTGTTTTATAGTGTTTTTATATTGTACATTTTTTCTATTATTTTCCCTTGGGTTCCCTTTGAAATCTGTAGAAGGAATGGATAATTTTTGGTGGGCAATACCTTGTGCATGGTTGGTGCACAATAAGTTGCAACAATACGGCCAGCCCGAGTGACTGTGTAGTTAGAGATAGAACCTACTACATAGATCCTTCATGGTCATGATCTCCATCCCATGTAACATTGCATAGGAAATTATTTATAAAAAAACATCTAATGATTACCACAGGGTTTACCAAACCATGTGAACTAACCATGCCTGTTGTCTAGGTCATTAATATTTTTGAGTGTTTTCTCAATCCTCTTGATTTTAACCCTTAGAACACCTCATTTATCTACTCCATTGGGATTTATCAACATAGGTGTGCCTCTCCTTCCTTCCACCTCCCTTGGAGAACTGATTTTGTAGCATATTTAGGTTGGTTTCACCTCGAGTCATCATGTAAGCCTTCTTTCTTCTCACAATCTCCCTCTATTCTAGGATTTCCTCTCTTCTTTGTGGGATTTCCTCTTCACCAGCTCTAGGATCCAATTTTAAGGTTCTATTTTGAAATTTTATATTTGATCTCTTGGATTTAAGTTTAGTTTGGAATCCTTGTGGTATGATCAAGGTGAGGATGAAGATTCTCACCATTTTCTTTAACTTTCTCCACCAAAGGTAGGATATTCCATGAATAAATTTTTTTTGATGAATTTATTAGTATTTTATGGGTTCTTTAGAATGTTTTATGTTTTGTATGTGAGGTTTGAAATTAATTATTGAATAGGTTTGATATGATATTGATTTAAAAATGGACATTAAATGTGAAATTTGTGTATTCTTAATGTAATACTATATTTTTTTCTTTCAAAAAAAATTATTATTTTATTAAATTGTTAATTAATTTTTTTTATGCGCATCTTGGTCCGAAAGATTTTTGGTGTGCATTTGGGTTTAAAAATATTTTTTGGGTACCCAAATAGTGACCTTGGTTTGGGTGGTTCCTTGTTTGGCTTGTGCAATGTATATGTGGCATCATATGTGAAATATGAAAAATTTTAGCACTAAGGGAAGCTTGGGTATCTAAGAGGGAGGACTATGACTCGAGTTCTACTGATATAGAAGTAGCTACAACCTGGTTTTCCTTAGAATGATTGGAAATTACAACTCAATCTAAACATTTATGATTGTACCAAACCACTATAATTTTGGATGCTTCTCCTCTCTAGTGGCACGTGCATGGGAATGTTCATGGTTGTGGTTCTTATAAGACATTTCACTAATATATTAGGTTATAGGGTCCCATTACTACCGTGTAACCTTAGGGACTCTCCCATGTTTAGTTCTCATTGACTATGATTCTCTATTCATTGATATATTGTGTTGCATCTTGGTAACGTCAAAAGGAAAGATGTTTTTACTTGAATTGAAATTCATTTAAAATTATATATCATTAAAACTTCTTTCCATTAAATGTATTTGGCATTTCTATTCATTTATTATACTTGAATGTTTATTTTTCATTTAACGTTTAGAGCCTGGAATACATTTGGGTGGCATCCAATTGGCCTTTGGCTCACACCCTTCTTACACCATTGGTTGTATGTAGACTTGGTAAATATTGATATAGGTAAGGGTAAATATTTTAGATATGGTGGTTAAGTTTTCTAGTGATCATTATTAGTATGATGTTGTGTCGATGGCTTGAGGGAGACACACCCCCTTTTCCATGTGGTTGTTTTTGTGTTCTTTTTGGTCTCTCCTTTTGTTGCATCCATTTTGGTTTTTTTTGTAAACACTATAAAATTAAATTTGAGACCTTTTAAGAACATGTTTGGATTGTTTTTAAATCTTTGTTTTATTTTATATCATTGGTTGTTTTTATGATTTTGAATTTGGGTATAATTGTTCCCTAGTGTTGATATTGAAACTAAAGCACTTGTGCCAGCCCGTGGGGATGGAGAACCCCCATCCGGCCTAGCCACGAACCGAGATGGGCACCAGATTAGGTGAAGACCCATCTTGGTTCTTGATATTAAACATTTGATGGACTAATCATTTTATTACTGTAGTATGATATTAATTTGAAACACATCGCTAATGAGCGGACTACAAATAGAAAAGGTATTGATTTTAATTCTATTTTTTAATTAATCATCTAATTCTTCTTAATCTGACGTCCATGAATTTAACAAATAAATTGGTAATTTTATCAAGAAGTTTATCATGTTAATAAAAAATGGTAGAAATAGGTTTTTCAAGAGAATGTTCAAAAATGAGTACCAGAATTATAATACATGTAATGACAGTGATGGTTAAAATCGAATGTGTTATGAGTACTATAATAAAGTGTGTATCAAAACCAATTTCCCCATTCTGAAGCATTTAAATAATTAAAAAATAAAATGAAAATGGAAACAAATTATTCTTTTGGAGGATGGGATTACTCATATAGAATTCATTCATTCAGTGAACTGTATAGCTAAAAGGAAAAAAAGGTATCCTTTCTCTGATGTGAGTACAATTTTAGATACTTGATTTATTTTCTACTCGATTGATAACTTCAAATAATTTTGATCATAATGATATATCAAATACTGATAATTAATCTAAATCTAATTATTCTTTTGATTTCGATTATATTAATTCTAAATTAAAAAAAACGTAAAGAAAAGGAATAATTGATGAATTATAGTGTCCAGATTATTGAATGTTACTAATATAAAAAATCCAAAAATTAAAATTAAAATTTTGTTAAAGAAAATAAGAAACAAAAAAAGAAATGTAATTATTCAAATATCCATATTTCCCATAATGATGAATATAAAAATAATTGTGAATTATATTGTCTAAAATAAAATAATAAAATGAAAAACATAAATACTTTGTGTTTGTAAATATTAATGTTCCAAAAGGAAAGTTTAATTTTGTTTTTGATAAGTTGTCTAATGTCTTAAATGAATTTAAAAAACATAAGCCATAAAATAAGATGTTGATAAATATAACTTCTGGATCTAATGTGGATGTGTGTACTTATTTTGAATCTTTTTAAAAAGTGATTGTGAATTTGAAAAAGGATGTTTTCAATCTTAAAAAATGTTATCTACATTTTTTCAGGAAAAGACAAATATAATAAAATGAAGTCAATGATGAATCCAAACTTCTACAATAATGTTTTTGGTTATAATATTTTGTCACCATGGATAAATAAGACAACCATTGTTAAAATATGAAAAGGGATTATATGTAAAGAGGCATGCATTCAATGTAGAATGAAATGGAATTATTATAATGAATACTCTTTGAGATTTATTCAATTTTTTTGGTCACTCTAAAAATGTTTTATCTAAGAATTTATTTTTATAAATACCAAAAAATTATTGTTTCAAACACGTTTGGGTGAGAAAAATATCTACTATCAATTCGAGTGAGTCCCTGGGAGCATCTGTACCAAAATGATGTTACTAAAATACTGTTGGACCTAAGATGGTCTCCCTGCCAAGGTTTGTATGTTATAATGGACAACATGAATTCGAGAAACTATTTAATAAATTTTTATATTGTCATGAATAATATGTTGATGTTTAATTTCTAGTATCTTTTATTACGTTATTTTATCGAATTCCTAAATGTACACTTACTTCTATTTTTTTGGAATGTTTTCATGTCACGGTTTGTTTAGATAAATATATCAGTTCTATATATGTTGACAATATGTTTATTTTCATAGAATTATAATTTTAGTATTTAAAGAGTAGTGAGAATTTAGTGGATTTAACCCTAAATTTTTAGAAAAAATAATATGTCAATATTAGGTTTTGAAACAAATCAAATAGTTAGTATATGGAAAATTTCAAATTTGATTAATGGTTTGAAATATTTTTCAATTGCAGATTTTTTTTCATATATAATCATTGTTTTTTATTTATTTCAATCTACAAAAATTTACCCTTTAGTATTACACTTATTTTTTAAAAAATTAGTTTTCCACCCATTACACTAAACCGATTTTTCTTAGCATGGTTATGATAAAATATTGAAAAAATATGATCTGGTAAAGTATTATATAAAACTCTAAATATATTTTCTACATTACAATTTAATTTATCCTATTTTTAATTTATAACTATTGAATATTTAAAATATAATTTAATTCTAAAATTTTTATTAAATTGATTTAATTATATAAAAAGTAAATTTTTTTTAGTGCATGAAATAATGAAAAACTTGTTGGACTAAATAAATTATTTGAACCTTTTTCTAAAATATTAAAATCTATTTTTCTTCTATAAAACGTTTCAAAATATATTGAAAATAAAATTTTATTATTTAGTCTTATATGATAATATTATTTACATACTTAAACATCGGTGGGGGTGAGGGGGGTTAGTTTTTAAACCCTTGAATACAAGTGACATATAATTTTATTTGAATATTATGTATGAGGAATGTTAAATAACCTTTTTTATTTTCTATTCATCAAATTTTATCTTGATAAATAAATTCCACATATTTTTTGTAACAATATATTTTTAATATTTTTATATATAATTTTTTTTGTCGGAGTAGATTACTCAAGAGGGGAAGGGTGAATTGAGTAACTTTAAAAATTTCTAAAAAGTGTATTTCTAAAAAGGTTCCCCAATGATTAAATATAACCATGTTAATCATGGTTATACTATTATAAAAGTTTGACATTTAAGTAACTTCTTAGAAGATTTATTAATTCTCAATAATTTTAATTTGTGTTATTAATATTACTTTTGATGTTATTCTACTAAGACACGACAATTATAACATCTTTCCAAGACTAACTATTAAAGTGAAATTAGTGATTTTTAAATAATACAGTAAAGCAATAAATCAGAGAAGACTAATTTAAGCAGCACAACAGATATGAAATAAGGGGTTTGTTCTCAAGACGAGACCTACTCAACTCCACATGGTGATCCACTGCCACAAAGAAGTTTGTATAAATAAATATTGATCCACATCCAGGATCGGGATTAACAATAGTAAACAAATTGTCCAGGTCACACTGTGACCTCTTCCATAGTTTTCATGGGAATAAATAACCAGGACACACATAGAACTATTCCATAGTTTTTAGTGGGTATCCAAGAGTAAATAGAGTTTTGAGTAAGTATATATTATATCTTTCAGTTTAATGCAAGACACAGAGTGTGTTGTTCTATAGGTACACACTCTACTCGAAAGGTAATTAACAGATACACAACAGGCCAAAAATATGGAGATGGGTTTAGAAGTGGTATGAGTGTTAGTCTTTGCTGCTATATACTTCTTGAGATGAAACAGATTCAGATCTCGAGTCTTTGTTAGTAAAATGGACTGTCTCGATTCAGCTAGTGTTCATCGTGAGGTTCGATAATGCGAAGATGTTCTCGGGATTCCAGTGTACTTCATATTTTCTTCAATAGAGTCAGGTTGCATGCATGTGAAAATCCTTCCTTTTGAAATTATCTCAGTTATATTCATTATCATACTCACCACCTTGTTATTTATTTTGTATCGCATACCTTGATTCTTGGCCACACATCTCTTTTATCATGGAATGCATGTGTTGGAGAAGAAATGTTTCATGGATACTGCACATTTTACATCATAATGTAAGATGATATTTCAAGAAACAAACATTAATTATGTCGGTACAATTAAAATTCTCAAATATGACCGTTAAAGATTAAATTGAAAAATGACAAAATAGTTTATGAAATGGTGTAACAGTAATTCACGGAAATGGTGTCTCCTTGAAATGGTGTCTAGATTGATCATGGTGTCTTGTGGTAACGATGCCTCGCGGTCATGTTTTCTTGTTCATGGTGTCTACGTCATGGTGTATTGTTCACAGTGTCTTACGATCATAGTGTCTCATTGTCACGGTGTCTGGTTTACAGTGTCCTATTCATAGTGTCTAATTCGCTATATCTTGTTCACAATGTCTACATCACGGTGTCTTGTTCGTGGGGTCTACTTTATGGTGACTTGTTCACTGTGTCTATTTCATGATGTCAGAAAGACATAACAAGTAGCTGACTTATGGAGTCTCAGACATTTCAATGTAATTGTATTTAGACATAAGCAATGATGATAATAGAATGGATTAGACTCAAGCATTTTTCAAATAAGTTATTATTATAGTAGATAAAATATAGTATAAATTATGTAAACTGAATTTAGATCAACTAAATTCATTAATGTCTTTTCTTAAAGAATTAGATTACTTAAATAATAATACACATGAATACACATGATTGTGATATAATTGATAGGAGTTAACTAGGTTTAATAGGATTTGTGATCATTAAAACATGATTAATAAATAAGGAGTCCAAAAATGATCCCCCTTATGATGATCACAAATCATGTTAAGTTAGAGTGTATATTGGATTCAACTATAGAGATAAATGGATAACAGATAGAAATTTTCCCCCTTTTGGGATATTCAAAAAATGGAATAACAGAAGTCAAAAGTGTACATTCCATTAATAGAACATATGGCCTAGTACAAAACAAAAGATCATTACAATAGCAATATCATTCTTATAAAAAAGAATTAATCATTATTCTTCTTCAGGGGCTGGCCTTGTCTTTGCCTTTAGCAGTAGTGGCAGAACAAGAAGCCATGGGGTCAGAGGTTGAGGTAGAATAAGGGAGTGAGGTGGTTGATAAAAAGGGTAAAGGAAGGCCTTAAAAGACTAATGGATCCAATGTAGGAGAAGTTGATGATATAGGCAGTTGTTGATCGAGAATCACCGACCTGATCTGACTCAGGGATTCGCAGACAGACAGAGTAGTAGAGGCTAGGGCAGAAGTGAGGGTAGGCAGCCCAGGTCTTAGAGGTGCAGCTGCTGGAGCAACAATGGTTGTACTCTGGACATGAAGATACAGCCTCAGGAGGTTGATGAAATCTGTAATGATCTCTCCACCATACTTCATATATTTATCAAAATCATCCTTGTTATCCATAAAATTGTCCTACAATCAAGTAGAATCTATGAGATTTTGGGAATAGGTATTGAATGTTTGAATCACAGGAGGAATCCAAATATTTTTTACTAGATACTTGAAATGAAGTGTCATATATGTCATGGAGAAGATTCCGTTGAAGTTGAAATCCACATTCCTAGAAATCTCTTTCTGAGAATCATTAGTAAATTTTGAGTGGATTTGTACTAGTTCAATAACTCTATCACTGTTCCGGACAACTTTAGATAGAGAAGCTGTATTGCAACCCCTGAGTACATTCTGAATCTCTTATTTTACAATTGTTCTAAGTAGATCACTATATAAGTATGGTTTAAAGGATTAACCAGATGTTGTAGAGGCATTGACAGCTGTGGTCAGAGATTTGAGTTGATTTAGCACCTTTTTAAGACACACAGTATACCCATTAGTGAGTTTATCAAGATTGGCAACAAGATCTCTCATTTCCTTCACAATCTGTTTGGTCCTTTCAGTGATCTTTTCATCTAAGTAATCAAGATATGGTTGAATAGGAGAGACAATAAGCTATTGGATTTGATGAAAAATAGGTTCTATATGAGGATAATCAAGCTCTGATGTCAAATGCGGCTCTCTCTACATGTCTTCAACCATACCTCCTAGGGTCTTCACTTCATTATTGAGCATCTTATTTTCAACTCTTACTTCCTGAATCTCAAGAAGCATTTTAGGATGTATTTTCCAAATAATGTCCACCAATAATAGTGAGGAATATCTCTCACGTAAATTATTCATACGAAGAGGTTGCATATTCATGAGTTCCTCAACTCTAGACAAGTGGGTATCACCAAATTCCATTAGATCATCCTTACATACAAAATATGGTTGTTCAGATAATGTTTCAAAAATAGGGACTAGTACAGGCTCATGTTCCTTCTCAGGTGCGATCTTGGAGATTGATTTCAAATAGAATATAGAGGAAATATATAGGCCAGTTGCTAAAACCTATAGAGATTCATCCACATAATTGAAACTCAGGAACATATATTGAGTGTCTACTGGACTTGAATCATTCAGATGTAGAGCTTAAATAGACTCTATATTTGGGGTTTTCTCCCCCTCAACAGATACCTCCTTCTCGGGACTGAGAAGCATTGGATCTTGGTCTAATTTCATAGACTCATCTCTAAGTTCCTCACTCATTTGATATCTAGCTAGTTGAAAGGCTAGCTCCATCCATTCTTCAGTAGAAGGGATGATTTCAGGAACATATTGTTCCACTGGGAGTTCCTCAAGATTGGTTTCTTGCAGAATAGGTAGCTCTTCCACTATAGGGTTTTCCCTGGCATGCTTTTCAGATTATTTGGAAACTAATTTTGTTTCATCCTAGTGTTGAGTTTCCATATTAACAGATTCTTTAGAATCAGGGACTTATTCTTCAAGAACATCATGAGGAACAGTATTATAGTCTTCCTCAACAAAAATAGATTCCCTAGGCGGCACTTAAGTCTCTCCTTATTCATCTTCTGGATACTCATAAATCTCATCTAATTCCAAACAAGGATTAGAAATTTCTCTTGGTCTTGAGGGATAATCCATAGGATTTAATTTCTCATAAACTCTATCATTGTCTTCTACCCATTACTTTTTCAAAGGATTCCAATATATTTTCATTCTCTTGATGGTTAATTTGGAATGAAAGTACTCACAATCCTTTATAACTTCCTCATATGGTCCAACCAATCCATTGGCATGCAGCATGTCTGAGATAATCTGAGAGTAAAATAGGGAAGTTGACTTGGATGTGTATTTGATGAGCTCACACATATGACGAATGATATATATGAAATGGTTGATCTTATGCCCATTTTTTCATAAGGTGTATCATAAACACATCATGGTATTTCAAAATAGCAAAATCAATTTCTCCGGGTCTAACTAGTTTCTGAATAAACTTGAACAGGAGCCTTGATTATCAATCTAGTTCAGCAGCAATGGCCCCCCTCTTGGTTCCATTTCATGTTAAGGCTTTTAGAGCATATTCCAAATCAATGAATTTTTTGAAGGTCGAGTTCCTCTCTCATAATCCTCACAGATGCTTTAATGAGGTATCTTAAGGCATGCATCTCATAAACTCAAAGAGAATGAGCATCTATGGGCATTGAATCAGCTTCTTACAACATAACTATCACTAGATTCAAAATAGAGCTGTACGTACAGGTAAAACTGAGTCACTAACATAAGGTAGATGGGTCTATCTTCTTTTTATATCCACTCTAACTAGCCTTTCTATTATAACACTTTCAATACCAGAGACATATGAGACAGAATCCATTTGGGGAAAATTTCTTTCTCAGCTTTAACAACACAGTTTACCATATTCGAATTTAAAGGTACTTTTGGGGGTAGCTTAGGTGAGAACTTCTTCTTCTTTGAGCTGTGATTCTTAGGTGTCGACGATGAAGGAAGTTTCATCCTTTTCATTCACTAGTGTTCAAATAGAGAAAAGGGTTGCAGGGATGAATAAGGGTTCGAAATGAGTAAGTATAAAAAACCCCGAGTGAATAAAGGAGTGATACTCTCTTTATTTTATCATTTAGGAATACCAAACGTCGCAAAAATAAAAATGCGGGAAAATAAAGAATGGACATGAATAATTACCGCGATAAGGGTTTTTACAAAAAAAATTATAAAGACTATTAAGTGAGACCATTTCATGGTCATTACGGTGAGACCGTAAACACACGTTATAATGAGACAGTGAACGAGCTACACGGTGAGACAGTGAACGAACTTCTTAGTGTGTGTTATGGTGACATAGTAACTCTCAGAAAGTAATCACAAAATACTAATTGTGTGACCGTAAACATTAAATATTAAGATATTGAATAGTAAGACATGAAAGAGTAAAAATTAAGATTTCTATTTGAGATTTACCCTACCTTGTTCATGTATGATGTAGTCTATTCTCTTAGAAATTAATGGTTTGGTGAATATATCAACTAGATGATATTCAGTACCAATGAATATCAAATAGATATCACCTTTTGATCATTTTCTCTCAAAAAGTGATGTCTTAAATCAATGTGCTTTTTCCTAGAATGTGAAACATGATTTTTTGAGATTTCAATAACACTTGTGTTGTCACAATTTATAGGTAGATGTTTGAATTGATATCCATAATCAAGTAATGTCTGATTCATCCACAAAATTTGTGCATTTCAACTACCATTAGCTATATATTCAGCTTTTGCAGAAGATAATTAAATATATTTTTGTTTCTAACTAAACCTTGATACTAGTGACTTTCCTAAAAGGGGACATGTTCCAGAGTTGTTTTTATGATCTAACTTACAACCACTGAAGTTAGTATCAGAATAACTAACTAATTGAAATGATTTTCCTTTAGTATTAAACAGTCCTAGATTGGGTGTATGCTTGAGGTATTTGAAAATTCTCTTTACATAATTTAAATGAGATTCATTTTGATATTCTTGAAAATGAGCACACATACACACACTAAACATAATGTCCAGATAAATAGATATTAAGTGGAGTAAAATTACAATCATTCCTCTATAAGTGGTTTGGTCAATAGATTTTCCATCTGCATCAAGATCGAACCTACAAGTGGTACACATGCGAGTGTCACTACTTTTATTGCTATCCAATCCAAAATGTTTTAGAAGATCTCTAGTATATTAACATTGAGTTAAAACAATTCCATCATTATTTTGAATGATTTAAAATAAAAGAAAGAATTTTAGTTTACCCATTAAACTCATTTCAAATTCGTTTTGTATCTTTTTATAAATATCAACACATAAATAATTCATCTAAGATCCAAAGATAATGTCATCTAAATTTATTTTAACAACTAAAATATCATTGGAAATTCATTTTACATAAATGGTAGGATATTTTATTCCTTTTGTAAAACCTTTGGTAATAATAAAAGTAATTAATCTATCATACCAAGCTCTTAGAGATTCCTTTAAACCATATAAATATTCTAATAGTTTAATAAAATGGTTTGGAAAATGGGGGTTTTTAAATCCAGTGGTTTGATTAAAAAAAATCCTCATCTATACATCCATTTAAAAATTCACTCTTAACATCCATTTGATAGAGATTGAAATTTAGATGTGCAGCATGGGCAAGAAGGATTCTATGGCTTCAAGTCTGGCTACTGGTGCAAAGGTCTCCTCATAGTCAATTAATTTTTCTTGACTATAGCCTTGCGAAACTAATCTATCCTTGTTTCTAAAAATGTTACAAGCTTCATATACCTTATTTCTAGACACCCATTTAGTGCCTATGGTGAATGTGACCTTGGGTCTTTCAACAAGTTTCTGATCTTGTTCTTTTCAATCTGATTATGTTCTTCATGCATGTCTATCACCCAAAATTCATCATTAATAGCATCATTGATGTTTTTAGGTCCTAGTTGTGATAAGAGGACTTGATGTTCAACCTGATTTCTAAGAGAAGCTCTATTTTTAGTTATTTTATCTACGTTTTATACAAAACAATCTAAGGGAAGCTTCTTAAGGGTTATAAAAGTTGTAGAAAAAGAGGGACTAGTGATTTCAGGTTCATCAATAGAATCTGGTTCATTGTGATTTGATTTCGTGAAATTTCCAGAGCTCAAAGTTTTCACAGATTCTATCACAGAATAATTTGAGGAATTTTAATTGATGATTATATTTGATACATCATCCTCACGATTCTCTGTGATGGTTATAGGATCATGTGGATCTGTTTCATCAAATTTGGCATGAACAGATTCTTCCAAACATTTAGTTATTTTATTTAACAATATATATGCTTTACTAGACAGGAAATATAAAAAAATATATGCCTTCATCAATTTTGGTGCAAATTTGTCAAGATTGTCTTTTTTATTAAAAATATAGACTTTGCAACCAAAAACCTTGAAGTTTCTAACCTTGGGTTTTCTATTGATCCATAATTCATAATGAGTCCTCTTATGAATAGGTCTGATCAGTACTCTATTGATTATGTAGCACACTATATTGACAGCTTCAGCCCAATAATAAATAGGTAGGTCATATTCACTAAGAATTGTTCTAGAAATTTCTTACAGGGTTCGATTTATTCTCTCTAAATTCCATTCCACTGAGGTGTTATAGGGGAAAATAAATTGTGACTATAACCATTTTGTGAGCAAAAGGATTCAATATCTTGATTTTTAAACTCATATCCATGATCACTTGAAATGATTTAATTATAAGTCCACTACGATTTCCTACAGACTTGGTATATTTTGTAAAATAAGAGAAGGCTTCACTTTTTTGAGCCATGAAGAAGGTCCAAGTATATCTGGAAAATTCATATACAAGAAGAAATAGAACCCTATAAGAAATTGTGTCTATAACCATTTTTTGAGTAAAAGGATTCAAACTCTTTATTTTCAAACTCACAGCCATGATCACTTCAAATGATTTAATTAAAACTCACAACCATGATCACCTCAAATCGTTTCATTTTTATAATTCATGTACTTGTCCTCATATTTATTTTTGTACATGAGATTTGGACAGTCAGCCATGATATATCTGTTGCGCTTACATTCATAGCAGACAATTTCATCAGTTTCGTCACTTCTTTTCTAGTACTTCTTCCAGTTTCCTTTTTTCATATTTTCCCTTTAACATAGGGTTTCTGAAAAATTTCTTCTTTTTGTAATTTTTTTTGAATATTTTGGCCAGTTTAGCCATCTCTTCATCACTTTAAAGTGATGAATTTTTACTGGTAGAGCTTTTTATAGAAGCTTCCAGTTTCCCTCTGTCTTTGTGCTTAGTGGTGGTGGTCTTGAATGAAACAGCTTTCCTCTTTGGTTCATCCTCCTCTTCCTTGTTTACTTTTATCTCTTCTTCATACATCATCAGTTTTCCAATGAGTTCTTCTAAAGGTATTCTTCTGATGTCGCACGATTCCCTATCAGGTACATAGGTTCTCCTCCATATATCAGGTAGAGATCTAATAATTCTCATGATCTATTCCTTGTTAGTGACTTCTCTTCCAAGAGAAATCATTGTGTTGAAAAACACATTAAACCTAAGATACATGTCAGAAATAGGATTATCATGTTTCATTTTGAAATTATCATATTTTATAGTATTAGTATTAAGTCTAATTTCTTTTACACTAGATGTTCCTTCATGTGAGACAGAGAGGGTATCCCAAATTTCATGGGTAGTTTTACAAACAAGAATTTCTACTAAACTCTTCATCTCCAAAGGAGTAGTATGAAGCATTCATAGCTTTGAAATTGTTACTGTAGATAGTTATGATAGGTTCATCCCATTTTATTCTATCCGTAGAAAGAATTTTGTATTCATACGTAATGGATTACCAAATTTCAAAACTCATACACTCTAGATTCATTTTCATTTTAATTTTCCACTGAGCATAGTTGGATCTATTTAAGAATTGTGTTTTGTTGGTTGAAACACCTTCCAATATATTATCCATAATGAAGTATTACTTTAAAAGATCTAGAAATTTAGAATTACATGAAATTTACAAATCTTTAAAGTACAACTATAGTCAAAGTTGAATAAATTACACAGAGTCCTAATAAACAACCTCTGATACCAAATGCAGGTTGGAGAAGATTACTCAAGAGGGGAGGGGTGAATTCAGTAACTAGAAAAATTTATATAAAAATTATTTTTAAAAATGATTCCCCAAATATTAAATATATCCCATTTAATGAAGGTTATACTTTTATAAAAGTTTTACTATTTATGTTACTTCTTTGAAGATTGATTAATTCTCAGTAATCATAATTTTTGTTATTAATATTACTATTAATGTTATTCTACTAAGACACGCCTGTTATAACATATTTCCAAGACTAACTATCAAAGTGAAATTAGTGATTTCTGAATTATAAAGAAAAGCAATAAAGCAGAGAAGACTAATTTAAACGGCACAGTGGATATGAAACAAGTTGTTTAGTCTCAAGTCGTGACCTACTCCACTCCAATTGTTGATCACATTCCACCAAGTAGTTTATATAAATAAACGTTGATACACACCCTGGTTCAAGGTTAAAAATAGTACACAGACTGTCCAGGTCACACAGGGACCTCTTCCATAGTTTTCAAGGGTGTAATTAACCATTCCACGTAGGGACCTCTTCCATAGTTTTCAGAGTGTAACCAATATTAAATAGAGGTTTGAGTAATTATATCTTATATCCTTTATTTTAATGAAGGAGATAAAGTGTGTTGTTCTATAGGTACACACTCTTCTTGAAAGGTAATAAATAGATACACAATATGGTAGAAATATAGAGATGTGTTTACAAGTGCTCTGAGTGTTAGCCTTTTCTACTCTAGACTTCTTGAGATGAAAAAGATGTAGATCTCAAGTCTTCATTAGTAAAACTGAGTGTCACGATTCAACTTGTGTTCTTCCTGATGTTCGAAAATGTGAATATGTTCTCTGGATTCCAGTGTGCTTTGTATGTTCCTCAGCTGAATCGGGTTTCATGCATGTGACAATCCATCCTTTTGAAATTCTCTCAGTGTTCTTCGTTATTGTGCTCACCACCTTGTTTTTTATTTTGTATCGCACACATTGATTTTTGGCCACACATCGCTTTTATCTTGGAATTCATGTGTTGGATCAAACAGGTTGCATGGATACTACACCTTGTACCTTGTACTATCAGATGACATGTCAACAAAGAAATATTAATTAAGCCTGTGCATTTTCAATCATCAAATATGACTGTTAGAGATTAAATTTAAAAACGACGAAAAAGTTTAAGAAATGGTTTCAAAGTAAGTCATGGATGAATTTATCCTTCACACAGTGTCTAGATTGATCATGGTGTCTTGTGGCTACAGTTTCTCATGGTCACATTGTCTTTTCCATGGTTTCTTCTTCACTGTGACTTGTTCGTGGTCTCTCGTGGTCACGATGACCCGAGAGTCGCCCCCCTCCCGGGCGTCGGCTAGGGCGAACCTCACCATGGAGGACCACCCAGCTGAGTAGTCCATGTATAGCGGGCCACACACACCATGTACAAAACCCACAGGGCCGGACCTGGACCAGGTCAGGTCTGCCCATGCCTGGTCGGATGAGCCAGATCGGACCCGAACCCATCTAGACCTAGCATCGCCATTTTGTACATAACATGTGATCTGATCATCCATTTGACGAACCGTTTGCGTCACTAGAATTCTTGGATCGATACTGTCCTTTTGGTATACTGAACCTTAGTTTTGGGATAAATTTGGAATATGACTAGTTTGGATCAAACCCAAATCCAACCAGGCCCTCCGAATAGAAACGCTAATAACTTACAGACCGACCATCTGATTGATGCACCGTCTATTGTGTTGGGTCCCTCATGACATGACAGACGTTTGGGATACATCTTTGATTAGATTTTCGGTAGTTGAGCGGTGGTTGATGGATTGATAATCGGTTCCCCCAGAATCATGTGTACTATGAGCGAGAGTCCATTGCCTGGCAGTGAGGTGGTGGTTGAGATGGATAATTCGGAGGTTAGTTAACTATTGACTATGGGCGGGTCTGATCTCGTGGGGGCCATTATGAGGGTTATTACCTATCGATACTATGTGGATTAATGCTTAGCGATCTTGTGTGGGTCAGTACACACTGATTCTATGTGGGTCAGATCCAGTGTGGGTCAGTGCTCTGTGATCCTGTGTGGGTTAGCACATACTGATCCTATGTGGGTCAGATCCTGTGTGGGTATGTGCTCATTGATCCTATGTGGTTCAATGCATACCGATCATGGGTGGGTCAAATCATTTGTGGTTCATTATGGGGGTTAATACCTATCGATCCTGTGTGGTTCAGACTCGGTATAATCAGCAGCAGTGCATCTTGATAGAATAAGATGATCTAGCTACGTGAATGATCATATGTACTTATATAATTCACTAATACCTGAGTGAATAGGGTCATTACCTTTGTGGTATTCTTTTGTGTGACATACCTTTGTGGTACATACCATTGCGGTGTTACCTTTGTAGTATTCTTTCCTTCATGGAACAGTTGAGCTTTGGGCTAATGATTTGGGCCTTGTGTTTAATCATTGATGAGATGGGTATACTTGATAACTTAGGTATATGTATGGGCATATACCTAAGTAGGATTAACTGTTGGTTCCATATATTGTGGATTTTGAGATACCTTCTAGAATCTTAGGGTCCTTACTGAGTATTTTTATACTCACCCCTGCATGGGCTATGCCCACACCTTATAGTGTCTTGTGTAGACGATGAACAGCGTTGAAACCGGACGAGAGTATTGGGACTGGAGGCTGCTCAGAGATGGACCTTAGGCGAGGTGTATCACAGAGACGGTCGATCAAGAGCTATACCTACCATTCATGTAGGATCCTTGGTAGGTGTTCATAGGAGCTGTATTTCAGTTTTACTTGTACATTCCAATTTTATTTGTATGTTCCAGTTGGGCTTTTATTCCGGCCCCATCTACTTAATGTACTCGGTCTATTTACTATATATTTTACATTATGTTTATATCATGTTGAGTGCATGGTTTTGTGATATTATAGGTTATAAAGGAAATTCCTTTCCGGTGCTTGTTGGCAGCACCTGGCCTATGGAAGGTGGACTTGGGGTAGTCACTGCACGGGCCCTGGGGGATGTGTCATGAAAAATTGGTATCGAAGGAGTTTGATTCTATTGTAGAAATAGAACTTTGATCTTTTGAATCAGAAATAGTGTGTATTATAATGAGTTTGGTTTTTAGTTTAGCGATTCCAGTGTTTGTGCGGGGGCCGACGTATCCATACACCAAGACCTTATCTTCTGATTTCCAACTTTGTGCAAGAAAACATTGAATGCATGTGTGTTTTTTAAAAAATTTCATTTTGATCTCTTTGAGTCATCTCACTAGGTATGACTTAGGGATCGTGGCACACCTGTTACTTTTCAGGATGCCTCCACATAGACAGCCAGCTAGGGTTCTGGGTAGAGTACGTGATGACATCCCACCAAGTGATGAGGCTTCGATGTAGGTCCCCCTTACAATAGTTGTACCATCAGGTGGTGTTCCAGCAACACCACTACCTTTTAGGAAGCTAATTTCACATGTCCCAGTAGCAGAGGGTGCATGCCACATGATCACATTTCATGAGTTCTATCACCAAATACCCCCATGTTTTGGTGGATAGACAAACCCACAGGCAGCTGAGTATTGGCTGGAGTCCATGGTTACAGTGTTTTGACAGGTAAGGACAGTAGACGATCTCATGGTGATCCTTGTTGCCAGTCTTCTTCAGGTATAATTGAGCAGATTATGGAGCATGATGATCTAGGTTCATGATGAGCTGACTCTCATCTAGGTATAATTCGAGGGCCTTTTTGGTTAAAGTTCATCCTAGAGACCCTATGCTCAGTTTGTATACATGAACTTATACCCTTATAGAAAGGTTGCATGACTGCATATCAGTATTCGGTGAGGTTTACCAGCCTCTCACGCTACTCCACCGACATGCTGTAGGACCCATTCATCAGGGCTTGGACATTCGAGCAAGGGATCAAATGGGATATTATAGCATTGATGGTTTCTCTCAGCATCATGACGTAGGAAAGGGTGTTAGATCAAGAACTCTTAGTGATGAGATTCCTTGCCGAGCAGTCACCAACAGTGATACACACCACCGGACGACACGTAGCAGAGTCATCGGTATCTGGCAGAAGATAGATAACACAGAGTTCCATAAAGACCAGACCTACAGGTAGATGACCATATGATACAGGGTCGGTGGTGTGAGGCTCTCGAGACAGAGTAGGATAGGTGAGGATCAAGCCGTGTTACTCAAGTATCGGGCAGGGTCACATGGATCACCCATGACTGACCCAGCGTATGGACTACCAGTAGATGGTCGAAGGACTACCTGGGCAGAGGCGAAGATTCGATCGAGGAGGTCTGCAGGTAGGAGACGGACGTGGCAGAGGAGCAGGCTATGCAACAGGCAGTGGGTGGTGATTCGAGGTCCTACCTCCACCGCCACTAGGTAGTCCACCCCGACCATAGAGAGTAGGTGGATAGGGGAGAGCTCATCTCCGGATAGCTGAGACTTATGACCATGTCAATCTGAAGATTATACAAGGTACGATCTGTGTCTATTCCATCGTAACTGCAGTACTTATAGACACAGGTGTCAATAACTCTTTTATTTCCACAACCCTATATCAGATCATAGAGATTCTGATGGAGCCGTTGGCTCAATCTTTATGTCTAGATACACATTCGGGAGTGGATTCGATGATTAAACACTAGTGTCGATAGTGTGATCTTGCTATAGGAGGCAAGAGCTTCAACTGGGATCTTCTAGTAGCAGTGAAAATTCCTTACAACCTCATCTTGGGTATGTACTTTTTATCCATAGTCTATGCTTAGATCGACTGTATTAGGTGCAAAGTGTTATGTGTCTGCATGGATGGGACACGATTTTCCTTAATCGGCAGGAAGGGAACCTTTGAAACACATGATGGACATACCCAAAAGATGGTGCAACCAATTTCACATCAGTTGGCTAGAATTACCCTCACAGGGGTTGATGTTGAGAGTCCAACCTATCCTATAGTGGTGGACTAGTATAGTGATGATTTTCCAGAAGATGCTCCAGGTCTACCTTCTTACAGAGATGTGGACTTTTACATCGATTTTTACCCCATGACAACTATAATATCTACTCCAGCATATCAGATGGATCCAATAGATCTTTGAGAGTGTTGTGTATAGCTGGAGGACCTACAGAGAAATGGATTCATTAGGCCCAGTGTTTCTCCTTGGACACCCCTGATTTTGTTCGTCAAGAAGACAGATGGGAGTTTCAGACTCTTTGGGGAATATTGCCACCTGAACTAGGTGACCATGAAGAACATCTACATAGTCCCGATGATTGATGATCTCTTTGATCAGCTGAAGGGAGTACACTAGTTTTCAATGATAGACCTCAGATTAGGATATCACTAGCTCATGGTATAAGACAAAGATGTGCAGAAGAAGTCCTTTAGATGTGGTATGGCCATTATGAGTTCTTGGTTATGCCATTCGGTATGACCAAAGACCCAACAATGTTCATGGGACTCATGAATAGGATCTTACAGCAATACCTTGATCGATTTTAAGTATTCTTCATTGATGAAAACATGATCTAATCAGTGATGGAGGAGGAGAATACCTATCATCTGTAGATAGTTCTAGACACACTCTGAGAGCACAAACATTATGGAAATATCTCAAAGATCCATTTCAGGATTCGAGAGGTTCACTTCATGGGACACATCTTCTCAGAGGCTATAGTTGTGATGGATCAAGGGAAGATTGAGGCTGTTCTTGCTTGGGATCTACCCAAGGGTGTGACGGAGGTGCAGAGTTTTCTGGGTTTGGCCAGTTACTACCGGAGGTTTGTGCCTTACTTTTACAGAGTCTAGGAACCCTTATCAGCGTTGAATAAGAAGGGTAAACCCATCGTGTGGTCAGAGATATTCCAGTGGAGTTTCTAGGAGCTGAGGCATAGACTGACATGTGATCCCATATTGAGGCTACCGGAGGAGATCGTTGGGTATTTAGTTTATTATGAAGCATCAGTGAGTGGACGTGGACTTGTCCTGATGTAGGACTGAGCAGTGATCACGTATGGTTCACGATAGTTGAGATAGAATGGGAAGAACTACGCTACCCATGACCTGGAGTTAGTAGCAGTGGTCTTCGCCTAGAATTTGTGGTGACATTACTTGATGGGAGGATGTTTTAATGTATAATATATTTATAAGATTCTCAGGTATATCTTCTCTCATAAGGAAATAGACATGAGACTATGTTTTTGGATTGAGTTCCTCTAGAACTATGACTTCGAGACAATCTATACTCCAAGGAAGGGGAACGTATTAGCAGATCCACTCAACAGGAGGTTTGGTATAAAGTTTCTGAGTGGGGAGATAGAATAGTTATCCATTTTTTGGATATCCTATATACATTGATATGGGGAAGCTTATCTTCAGTCTCTGACAGTCACTCCCCCACTCCTTCAGTGATTCAGGGAGGCACGACTTGGGTACACTGACTATGAGGCTCGACGTGCTTATATATACATAGGATAGACACCTAATGGATTTTCTAAAGGTGGTGAGCACTTCATCCTCTTCAAATGACCTTCTATGGTACCAGTGGTTCTATGGGAAGAAGAGATGATGGATCACCTTATGTCCCCTTAAGCAGTACATCCAATATTGGTGAAGATGTACCAAGACCTTCGGCGTCAGCACTGGTGGCCAAGAATAATGAAAGTATTGGCAGATTTTGTCTCACGGTGCCTCACTTTTCATCATGTGAAGGAAGAGAATCAGGTTCTAATAGGCTTAGTTTATCCACTAGAGGTTCCATAATGGAACTGGGATGAAATCTCCATGGACATTGTGACAGAACTTCCAAGCTCATACAAGGGGAATGATTTCATCTGGGTGATTGTTGGCCGACTCACCAAGATGGCCCACTTCTTACCTATCAGAGACCAGGTATCAGTATAGATCTTAGTATGCCTCAATATGTAGGAGATTGTGTGGCTTCCTTGAGTTCCATATACTATTGTCTATTATTTTGATTCATGTTTCACATCCTGGATATGGAAGGGGTTGCAGGAGATGTTCGAGGCACAACTTTAGTTGAGCACCGCCTTCCATCCTCAGATGGATGGTCAGACTGATCGGACTATTCGGACCCTTGAGGACATGCATCGTGAATGCGTACTAGATTTTGTCCATAGATGGGAGGATCAATTAACATTGGTGGAGTTTTCGTACCACAACCACTATCACTCCACCATCGGTATGGCACTATTTTAAGAGTTATACGGGTGAACTTAAAGATCTGTTATGTGTTTGATTGACCCAAGGGAGTCAGCACTTGTGGGACCAGAGATGGTATGGGATACCATGGAGAAGGTGCAGATCATCCAGCAGTGGATGAAGACTACGCAGAATAGGCATAAATCCTATGCTGATAGGAGAAGAAGACCTATTGAGTTTTAGGATGGTGACCATGTCTTTCTACGGGTCTCACCTCGACGGGGTTTGCAGAGATTTGGCCGGGGCGACATGTTATCTCCAAAGTTCATCGGACCCTTTCAGGTCCTCAGCAGAGTCGGCATGGTGGATTACTGCTTAGATCAACCCCCTCAGTTTCACCAGATGCATGATGTTATCCATGTATCACAATTGAGGAGATACATACATGATCCTTAGCTCATCATTAATTGGGGCGGGCTAGACATCAATGATGGGGTGACATTTTCGGTGGTTCCAGTAGAGATTGAGGATCAAAAATATTGGTTCCTTCATTGGTGGTCGATACCTCTGGTGCACGTTCGTTGGCAACACAATAACCTACAGGAGAGAACATGGAAGCATGAGGCAAATATTTGTGCATAGTACCCCTACTTCTTTCCCTAGTTTGTGTTGTGGCATTGAGGGACCCAAATCCCGGAGATGGGGAGAATGTAAAGTCCCAGAGTTTTCAATGTATTATTTTCATTATATGGGATTATTAAAAGTTCACGAAAATTGACGGCGTGTGATTCCGATTCCTAGTGTGTGCAAAATGAATTTATGAATTTTTTAGGTACGTTCCGTAAACCCACGAGTGGCGTTTTACAAATTTTGAACTGGTGCATGGAATTGAAATCTGAGGACACTGTTGTACTCACAATGCCGATATTCACTTAAGGAGACCTTCACCTCGACTGTAGTACGTCAAGGGTGAAAGTTAGTTTTTATGTTTTTCAAGGGAGGGTTAAAATAATAAAAACAAAATAAATCAACTTTTAATTTATTTTTATTTTGAAACCATCCAATTGTATTCATAATGGTGGGAACCACCCAAACCCCCATTTAATATGGGGAAACACATGGAATCCTACAAACTTAATTTGCCAACTTACGTTATTTAATGTGTCAACATTAATTAAATTAATACTTAGCTTAATTAATATTGGTACCACAACATTTGTGGGGGAAATTATTGGAAATGGAAAGGAGATCATGTGCTATCCTTTGGAGGAATATCCTCCAACAATGATCTTTATATGGATCAAGAATGAGGATGATGATCGAGCCTGAATCGGAGACGTGTTGTGGGAGTGAAAAATGTCGGTGTCCACTTCACCAACTTTATCTCCTTCCTTGCGACATCTCCAACGAACTTCATGGTAGGGGTTTTAATTTGATGTTTTATTAATGCTATTAATTGATTCTTCATATTCTAGGTTCACAACGATGATGGCCAAACAAACATGGCCATCATTCCATACCTAAACCATGCCTATTTTCTTTCGATCTTCGTGCATTTTTCGACTCCAAATAGTTAATGGAGCTGAAAGAACAATGTTTTGTTGAGTGCGACATATGGACACAGAGCCCTTGACCCGAGGATTGTGACTAGGAGGTTGTCATATATTTTTCAGGTATAGAATGAAGTAGCGGTGACCCATGGAAGGGGAGTGTGGTGGCACAAAGGCCGGTCATGCAGTGGTAGGGCGGAGTGCGTCCGCACTGCTGGAAGAGAAAGAGTCCACGACACATCAGCCATAGTGGATCAGGGTGGTGGCCGGCATCCGGTATGCAGCATGGCGGAGCGGTGATACATGTCCACACTTCCGGAGTAGGAGGTCATGACCGCTTGGTCGTCGTGAAGGTTGTAGGGTGGCTGACACCCAGCTGGCCACGGAGGGCAGTGGTGTTGTCATGCCGCTGGAAGGAGGACCGACTGATGAAAGGGTCTAGCCATGTAGAACCACGTAGGACCTGCTTCGGCATATCCCGCTCCTAAAAACATAACATCCCATTGACCATTCGTGTGACCTGGAAGGCACCCCCTACCGGGCGTCACATATGGCGGACCCCTCCACAACGGACCACCCAGCCGAGTGGGCCGCACCATAGCGGGCCACACCGCAGCGAGCCACACGTCAGTGGGCAGCACCCAGTGGGCCATTCTAGACTCAGATCAAGCCAGGTCAGACCAGACCCTGGCCCATTTGGATCCAGTTCCAGTTTTTTTGCCATAAATTGTGAACATGGCGTCTGTTTGAAGAACAATCTATGGCACTAAAATCCTTTGATCTAGACAGTCCTTTTGGTATACTCAAATTGAGTTTTTGGATAATTTTGGAGTATGTCCGGTTTGTATTGAATCCAAATCCAACCGGGCCCTCGGAATAGAAATTCTAATAACATACAGATCAAGCATTCGGTTTAAGTGACGTCTGTTGTGTTGGGTCCCTTATGACGTGACAGACCTTTGGGATACTTATAAGTAGATATTTATAGAGTTTGATTTATGACTGATTGATTGAATGGTGGTTCTCCTAGAATCATGAAGATAATGAGCGGGACTCTTGTGGCTCGTAGTGAGGTGGGGGTTTGAGATGGATAATACAGAGGTTACTTACCTATCGACATTGGGCGGGTCAGATCCTATGTGGGTCATTACGGGGGTTGGTACCTATCGATCATGTGTGGGTCCATCCTCATCAATCATGTGTGTGTCAACACATACTAATCATGTGTGGGTCAGATCCTATGTGGTTCAGCACTCAAGGATCATATATGGGTCAGTGCATATCGATATAGTGTGGGTCAGATCTAGTGCGGGTCATTGTGGGGGTTAGTACCTATCGATCATGGGGGGCTCAGACTCTCTATAATCTACAGTAGTGCCTCTTGATAGAATAAGACAATCTAGCTTCACAACTGATTTTATGTACTTCTTATACTACACTAATAACTGATTGATTTGAGTCTTTACCTCTTTGGTATTCTTATGTGTGGAATACCTTTGTGTAACATACCTTTTTAGTGTTATCTTCACGGTATTCTTTCCATCGTGGAACTTTTGATCATTGGGATAATGAGTTGGGCCTTGTGTTTCCTCATGGATGAGATCGGTATACTTGATTACATAGGTAAATGTATGGGAATATAACTAAGTAGGGTTGATTTTTGTTTCCATTCTTTGTAGATTTGGAGAGACCGTTGGGGGTCTCACGGTCCCTACTGAGTATTCTTATACTCACCACTACACGAGATACACCCACACCTTGTTGTGTCTTGTGTAGACGACAGACAACATTGACTGATGATAGGATTATTGGGACTTGAGGCTGCTTGAAGGTGTACCTTAGGCAAGGCGTATCATATAGACGACTATTCTAGAGCTATACCTATCCTTTATGTAGGATACATTAAGGGTGTTCACATGAGCATTATTTCCGTTCAAGTTTTACTTATACTTTTCAATTAGTCTTGTATTCTGGCCCCCTCTACTTACTGTACTAACTCTGTTTGAAATATAGTTAAATTGTGTTAATATCTTTTTGAGTGATTGATTGTGTGAGATTACAGGTTATAATGGAAATGCCTTCTCAGTTTTAGGGATGTGACTTTATGGTTCTAGTCACCAACCCTTGGCCTATGGAAGGTGGGATTGGGGTAGTCACAACACGGGCCCCAAGGGATGGGTCATGGAAATTACTGTATTATAAAATCCTTCAAAATCAATAAATTCTTCAAGTTAATGATGTAGGATTAATCTTTTGGAATTCTCAAAAAGAGAATGTGGTAAAATAAACATGAGTCTGTTTATTCACTAACACGGCATACATAATTAATAAAATAATCGATTCATTTCATATTGTCCTAGACTTCTATTTTTATGATCAATATAGAACATTATGGTTATAATCACTTCTAATGAAGTGACCAATGATCATCAAGCTATATCAAATTTCATCATCATGTTCTACATTTCTATACTTTAATTTATTTATTTCATCATATTTATTTTATTTCATCTATTTTTAATCAATAGCATCAGTTTATATTCTTCCCAATAAAAAATTTTTGTCTAGGTTAATCATGGGATATGAATCCCAAACAAAATCCAGTTTATTAGATTGTGACTCCCAATGAAAATTCAGGTTCTTATGTTGTGACTTCCAAACAATTTCAAGTCAGGCTAGGTTGTAACTCCTATAAAAATTCAGCATTCTACCTATGGGTATTGTAAAATAAAGAGTATATAAATAGTTTATCACAAATTTAGAAGTAATTTTCTATTTTGGGGTACAAGTATTTTCATGGAGAATACAGTATTGATGAGTAGACTAGGATATTGGTGATTTAAACCACTATAAAAATCCCATGTTAACATTTTAATTTTCACAGAACATAATATTTAACTCACAATGTATTTTTGAATATTTAATAATAAATATATAATGTGTTATTTGGTATAATTTTTTAAAAATACAATTCACCCCATCTACTGATTATTATCATCATTTGTTATAACCAATAGGGGCCTAAACACCCAGAGAGGGGGGTGAATCAGGGTATAGATATTCTTTTCAAAATTATTCCTACCCCACTGAATCATGACCTCTTTATTAAAGGGTCATTTCATTTACACTTGTGTGTTTTTTATGATCACTTCTTTTTCTTCTTTATCCGATGATGATTCTTTGAATCTAATGTATGGAAGCAAACAGGAAGACATAGATATTTTTACTTGGTTCAGCCTCACTAGGATACGTCCAAGGAGCATACAACGGCGATGTGCCATTGTACCAAATCCACTAAAGGTCACTGCCAATAATGTTTGGGTTAGATCAATTATATGCCCAGGCTCATTTCCTTTACAATGTTTAGGGTTAGCTCACTACTACCCAAGGGTCACTCCTGGTTTCTCTCTCTCTCTATAGCTCACTTTTTGTAGAAGGGATTACCTTCTTCCTCTTCCTTTGCTCACTGCACTTGGAAGGGATCCACTCACAGTTTATAAACTAGTAGGTCTCATCATTTGCATGAATTAATGCATCCTCAACTATTGATAGATTCCTTGTTGAATTCCAGAATTAATCCACTGATGAATACCCCTTTTACCCCTGACCGCTGGGAAATTCCTTTTGGAAATACCTTCTCAAATCACCCTACTTCGTGAGGCTCCCAATTTCGCGAAGCTCAAACAAGCCTTCGTGAAGCTCCTGCCTTTCCTCAAAGCACTCTCTCGAAGCTCAAGCCTTTGCAATGCTTATGACGTCACGAAGCTCTTGCCTCTTCACGAAGCATATTCCTTAAAGAACACAGCCTCGTGAAGCGCACTGCCTTTCACGAAGCAAGATTAGCCTCCACGAAGCACCTCTATTTTGCGAAGAACACTATCTTCATGAACCACCTTTGCAAAATGGGAGCAAAGAATTTTCTTTGGAAGCTCTCTCTTTCTCTCTCTAGGGGGTCGACCTCTATTTATAGGCAATTCCACCAACCCTTGACCCTTCCCCGCGATGTCAGTTCCAATTCAACACCAATTGAGATGCTCTAAAATATCCACCAGAATTCTCTCAAAATCATGAAGCACCATGGAAATTTTTCGATCATGGAGCACGTCGTAATCGCGGAGCATCGCCATCAACATTACATCATGCCTTCCCTGTGATTCTCCCTCACAAATCACTTCACCGCCATGATGCACTTCAACTCTGTCGTTCGCGAAGCTTTGACGTAATTGTGAAGAATCACCACCATCATTCTTCTGGTCTTTGCGAATTCCAAAACATGAAGCCTATATTCTCTAAATTCATTCCTTTTCCATATTAAAATATGATCATCATGGATATCCTCATTTCTCGGTGCTCACTGACCTCCAAATTTTGGACCCCAAAAATTTTACAAACATTGGAAAGTAGTGCCACCTTGTACTGCTCTTTTGTACCACCTCTAGATCGTCTCATCCCTTGTCATAGTTATTTATTCAACATGGATTGTCAACAAAAACTTTGGAACTCAATAATTATTCATGGAAATATACTTTGTCGACAAACACAATCTACCCAAAAATACTGCAATGTTACCTTGAGAGATTTTTCCCAACGTCAATCTCGACTGAACTTTGCCTTTAGTGGTATATAGATCATCTGCCTCCCGGATAAATGCTTCAGTTCAAAAAATAAATAATAAGGATATTGTTCTAGTATGAATAATATTATCAATCATGGATTTAATACCCCTGTTATCAGTAGTTCATGAGCATAATGAAGTAGGTTGGGTGATGGCTTTGATAGAAGTGAGACACTAGTGAGTGGTTGGACCTAGATTGGGAATTCTGTTCTGATTTTTGATTGAATTTATGTGTTAGAAATGGGATCAAGGGGGTGTTAGTGGGATCCTAGAGTGGTTTAGATAAGTTGTGTGTCTTTTCATGTTGGTAAATCAAAATAGTTGGATCGGTCAATTTTGAATCCAACAGAGAAATTACACTAATATTTTTGATGATACATTTCTTTTTATGGTTTAACATTGCCATCAGAAGTTAACTTTTCTTGATTGGATTGGGTATGAATATGATGCATAAATGGATGAGGATGATGATTTTTGAGGATAATCAAACATGAATAGGGTTGATTTTTTATCATATGGTAGTTGATGCATTGAAGTAGAAACCAGACTAGGAGAAACGATTGATACATGATTTAGGTGGTGTGTGGACTACTCTGATCTTTTGGAGGATAACCAGTGTTTCTCGGAATAGAGGTTGGAGTTTCAGTATAACAACCAATGATTTTATGAAATTATTTTTTTTCAAATAAATTAAATTTCTTTTATACCTTGTCCTACACTCAACACTGAGTTTTCATGAACCATGATATACTATAAATATAATTATTTAAACATGGTCGTTATAACCTGGATATTAAATTTAGAGGTTTGAATAGGAATAAATATATTTCTAAAATTAAACATAAAATGTTTTAAACAACTAAATATTATTTATAAATAATTTCTTAATTTTTATTACAATCATTATATGCTTTGAAATTTTATTTTTCTCAAAAAAATTTATTTTTTGTGAAAAATAAAATAAATTAATTATTTCCAATTTTATATTTTTTTGAAAAGAATTAAATTTATTTTGAGAATAAATATTTCAAAATTATCTTAGGATTTTTTTTTTCATTTTCCTAAAATTTTTAATTTTTAAGGAAAAGTAAAAATAATGATTTTTATTGAAAATTGTCTTTTTGAATTAATAATTTTCACAATTATATTCATTTTTGAAATATATTAAAACTGAAAATACGTAAATTTTATTATTATTAATCTAATTTAGGTCCTTTTTATCAAATACATATTTTATTTTGAAATTAAAAAAATATATTTAAGATACAACATTCTTTCGAAAATCACGTTTTTATCACATCTATGGGTTTAATTTAGCAATAGAAATTTTATTTATTTTAATTTAAATTGGAAAAATGAATTCCATATATATAAAAATAATTATTATTATTAAATAATAATATAATCAAAATGTTTGGTCATAATGAATAGTGAAATTACTAAAAATTAATTACCATGGTTAAGGTTAAAACAGATTTATCAAGAGAGGGGTTTAAATAAAAATATAGGTGCATGATTTCCTATAAAACTTGTATATAAACTATTTTATGGATTTATATAAACCATATAATATACTAAAATTGAATCTATGGTTATTTGAAATAAATTTTATTGGGAATGAATATCATTTTGGATTTTATTGGGAAATCTCAAAGTGGTTCCCAAGTGGGTTCCTTCACCACTTAAAAATGCACCTCTTCTCTCCTCACCACAACAAACTCAAAGATATTTTTATAAATAAATACATAAATATATTCCTTAATTCCATACCCATTCCATTGATTCCTTATTTTGATTAGGAAACCCTTATAAGAAGGCCTTAAGTGTAAACTTAAAGAGGGTCTCTAAATAAGAGGTATAATCCTTAGTCATGCATCCTTATTCTATTTTTTATTATAAATCCTTATAATTTTCATCACCTAATTATATATAATAACATTAGTATCTCCCATATTCTATGATCTTATTACATTATTGTAATAAAAAATATCAAGATCCTCTTTCATCCAAAGGGAAAGGAAACAATCGTTCTTGTGTATAATAGACTACTGCCTCACGAACTAATGAAATTCATTTTCCATAACCACCATTGATGGATATATAAAATGGAGGATTTGACATATTAATATTATATTTAGGAAATAATTAAACTTATGGAACTATTATTTTACATCTACCATATTAATATCCAATCTATTGGAAAATTATTGCATCACTATTGCATACATGTGGACTACCACATCCACGAAGTGATGTGATATATATTTTTGTTTTATTTCAAAAAGAATATTTATAAAGATATATATAATGAATATATATGATATCTATGTTCTTAAAATTTTTCTTTATAAATGATATATTTTTTACCATTCTTTCAATCAATATGTCAAGATAATGGAAACAACGTTCATGTACATGTACGATTTATCACCTCTATGAATGATGTAATTCATTTTCTATCTATAAAAATTATGGATGAATATAAAAATGTATTTAATGAATTTATATGATTTTATATATGATAAAAAATATTATATGATGAATCCATGCAAAAATTATAAGTACAATAACTATTAAACCAAAAGATATATGAAAAATAATCACACGTTACTCAATGTAGTGAATATAATAAAGAATTTTTTATGAATGGTTAATAAGATGCATTAAATAAATAATATATGGTTTGATATATGTTATCATGGTTCAATAATATATTTATAATATAACCTATATTTATAATTTATGTGGTCTTAACATGCACGAAGAATGTCAAGACTTGAGGTAAGGGATTTATGGCCTCACTTTTATTTTTGGGAGATATATTCTATATTCGCCACTTGTTTCTTTTGTGAGATGTATGTACTACCCTATGTATATTTTAAATCTTCAATATCATTATTTACATGATATTTAAATATTCATTTTATGTTACACATTCAAGGGGGTTACAATAAAAAACTTTATCAAAGAGTTAAGGGATTTTGTCTCACTTTTATTTCATGGGACATATGCCATACTCACCATATGCATCTTTTATGTGTGGTTTATACTTCCCATGAATGTATTTTATTATTATTATAAAAAAACATTTTGGATTTATATATCAATATATGGTTCTTTCTTTCATGGGTTATATGATTCAATAGTTACCAAAGTCAAAAATGTTTTATATTACAATCTCATTATTTGTAGGGATTATTTTTGATTTTTTTTACGATAATAAAATATTATGAAATATATCTAAATAAACACATGAATTTTATTTTCATATTATTATTTAAATAAAAAACCAATTTCACTTAATTTTACTCACATTAATGACAAAAGATAGTAAAAAAAGTTTTTAACACAAATTTAATTTATTTCAATCTTCAGTCAAAAATCCTTTTCCTCAATGTCCATGTTTTCTAAAAAATTATAAAGAAAGAATTTAATACTTTCCAATTATTTTTTAAGACATGTTTACCCATTTTTTATTTATTACTAATTTTTTAAAAGGAATATTCTTTTCATTTTATAAAAAAGGTACTTTTTACTTTTTATATAAATCATGAAAGAGATATTTATTTTACCGTACACGGAATGAACAAAATTTCTCACCATCATGAAAACTCATTGATTAATATATTAATTTATATGTTTCTATGTAAATTTTATAAAAAATATTTTATTTAATATTTGGTATTTTTATTGATTTTAAAGAAGTGATTCAAAAATAGAATTTTTATCTTCCTAAAGAATATTGTAATGATATTTTTTTGGAATTTATATTAATAATCACCAACAACTATGAAAAAGAAATAGGTTTCATAAAAAATTCATTGACAATTATTCATGACCCAATTCATTAGATGTTGATATAAATCCCACCCTTCACATAATCCATACATTCATATTCTATAAGATCATAAAATAAAAATAACATCATATCCCATGAAAAAGAAATAGGTTTCATAAACAATTCATCATAGTATTACCCATGGGAGAGAAAATTGTATCATAAACATGATGAAATAACAATCATAACCGATATAGATAAAGCATTAGGATTTTATCATTGGAAACATCCATTGTTGTTGCTGATTATGAATATAAGATACATGGGAGGTTATACAAAACCCTAAAATGAGGGTTCATGAGAGGTTATCCCAAGTCCAAAAGATGGTAAATGAGAGGTTTTCCCAATTCCAAAATAGGGTATGTAGGGGACTATCCCAAGCCTAAAAACGGGTATAGGATAGTTTATGCCATTATTGATGCAGGTTAGAGATTAGTTAGCTCAAGCATAACATGTTATGAATGTCTAGGAAGATAACCTTAACATAATATTTTCTTTGGTTATGCTTATTCCAAAAATATATGTATTATGACAATATTCTACTCCCATGGTACATGTTTTTTAATTCCTTTATAATTCATGTCATATAAAATACCATGAATTTTCCCTGAGTTATGATTATAATCATTGATAATCATGGTATGATTTTCAAATATTTATATCCTTTTCTCAAGATGTTATGATCATGTTAGGATTATTTGATCGTTGATATCTACCTTGTTTAAATTTACTGATCATTTGAGCTCACCATTTTTATATTTCCCCTACCCATGTTATGATGGAAGGTTTTAGGTATTATATGTCTAAAATGGGTTTTATTTATGAAAAACATAGTAGTATATGATAAAGTTCACATATAAACTAATTGTTTATGTATCCATGTTTCTAAAGACACTAAACATTTATTATCCTCGGGACTATTTTATAATGAAATGAATATTCGCCTTTAAAATTTAATATCTATGTATGTGAATATTGGGTTTCTATATGTTTGTATCAGGAAAGGATTATTTATCCTCTAAAAACTAGGATGAGAACAAATTAGTGAGATCCCTAGGGAAAATTATAAGGATAAGTTATAGGATAATTAAATGCATTATAAAATGTACAAGATTTTTTGGGATGTATAGATAATGTGATTTCCATGAAATTACATCTCTTTAGAGACACTACATGTTTATGTTACATTATAAAAATTATACCATGTTGTAATAACTCAAAAATGGTGCATTAGTATTTTAATCGATACTCACTCAGTGAAGAACAACAAACATTGTTTCACACCAAATTTTACATTCCCTAATGATATGTTCTCGAATCTCACAAAACTATTTATGAACCATCATGAAGTATTTGAATAGATTATGACCTTGAATTACCATGTTTAATCCTAATGTATCATATATTGAAAAGAAGGTTCTATGATTTAGACATCCTATAAATTATTTATCACTCTGATTAATGATACCTAAATGCAATCCAAAACATTTTGGTTTTACCAATGGATTTAAGATAAAAAAATGAAAATATTTTTTTTGAATGATCAGTGAAATACCCTAATAGTATGATGATGTAATACCTAGTATATGATTATTATTCAGATGATATTTATTTTTATGTGCTTCCTGAAATTTTGTTATTCTTCCTCTAGTTGAATTCAATTTTATCTTAGGCATTGATTGACTTTATCTACCTAAATCCCACATCAAATGAAAATGAAGGGAATTCATGTTTGATATTCCAAACTAACCTATGATCAACTAACAATGAAATGATAAATATTAAATTCAAATGGAGAATGTATTCATTATATGGATTTTGATTCCTATACAAAATAGGTGTTTATCTCATATGGTTGGGGATAAACTCAACATAGATGATATGCCTATTATGTGGTACTATATGGACATCTTTATAAAAGTGTTACCTAGATTTTTGTATAATCATGAAGTTTTGTTATCAATTGAACTCATAAATTGTATTACAACAATTTGAAAGGTTCACTTTAGAATATGATTAATTGAGTTATAAGAATTGATTAAATAAATCAAAGATACTATTTCCAAAGGATTAATTCATTGAAGTGTGTAAATTTGGGTTTCACCTGACCTTTTTGTTATGAAGAAAGAATTATTTATGATAATCAAAATTTATTATCAGTAACTAAATAAGATCTTTATATAGAAAATGTGTCCTCTACCCTGTGTTGATGACTTTTTTGAAAAAATGTGTGGACCTCAATACTTTTCAAATATTTTATTTAAATCTACATATCATCAATTGAGAGATATGAAGGATGACATAAATTAGATAAACTTCCATACAAGGTATGGAAAATATAAATATATAGTGATTCCATTTGGTATTACTAATACCCCAGCATTCTTCATAGATTTAATTATAAGATTCTTTAGAGATTACCCAAATTAGTTTCTTATAGACATTTCATAATATATTTTTACATATTCTAAAATATAGAAAGAGCATGAAAATCACTAGATAATTGGGATGAAGAACCTAAGGAAGGATAAGTTATATGATGAAGTTACAGAGTGTGCATTTCATGTAAAAAATATTCATTTTTGGGTAATATAATCTCAATAGAAGTTATATTGGTGGATACAATAAAGATGAAGGCTAATGAATGTTGTATAAGACCAATAATAAAAACTAATATCTATAGTTTTATAGGATTGGTCAGATATTTTCAATGATTTATGGAAAATTTCTCATGGATAACCAATACACTCTGTAAGTTAACTTAGAAGGGAGCCAAGTTCCTTTGAAAAAATGAATATGAATAAGAATTTAAGGAACAAACAAGAAGGATAGTCTGTGCACTTATGCTTACATTAACCTATACTAGAAAAGTTTTTATAATCAATGGTGATATATCAAAGATTGGGGTGTCATTCAATCTCATGAAAAATGATATAGTGTTAGATTTTGTCTCATGAGAATTTACGGTTTATAAGAAAAATTACCCAAACACATGATTTAGAGTTATATACGGTGATTTTTTCATTAAATATATAGAGGTATTATATTCATAGATAAAGGTAATATATATATACTTGTCATAAAAGTTTAAACTATATATTTACCTAGAAAAAATTTAACATGTACCATATAATATATATAGAGTTGATCAAATATTATGAATGCTCAATACATTAAAACCTTGGGAAAGTGAAAAAGGTGGATAATGATTTGAGTTGAAAGGGTCATGATAACTTAGGTATGATGATGAAAAAAACGATCCAATATTTTTGAATTTGTATGAATAGATATGAAAACAATAATGGAAGGGAAAAAACCATATCCCTATCAAATAAGTGTTTAATTATAAATCCATGTGAATATTATATAGGTGAATAAGGAATATTTAGTGCTACAAGAGAAGGTGATAATTGTTTCAAATTTTATCCTTGAAAATAAAATAATTATATGTTTAAAGAATCATGTATTTGTCCCATTCATACCATATGTGAAGAAGGATATATTATAGGAATCTCATAGATATTCATTCTCTATTAATCATATAAGTATAAATATGTATAGTGATTTTAAAGAATATTTTAGTGAGATGTCATGAAAAGATATATTTATTTATTTTTATATCGGTGATAATTATGTCATTTGGTTGAGGCTAAGAGACAAAAAACTAAGTGTATGTTACAACCACTACCCATTATAGAATGAAATTATGAGAACAACACCAAGGAATTTATCGTCGGGCTCACCAAAATAACTAAAGGTCATAATTCTATATGGTTTGTAGTTGATCCCCCAAAAAATTAAGCAAAATTCATTACAATCAGAGAATATTTCTATTTAGATAAGATTTAAAAGATATACATAAAGGATGTTGTAAGGTTCCATGGAGTACCACATTCTATTTTATTAGATCAGAATCTATGTTTTACCATGAAGTTCTGATGAAATATTTAAGAAGAAATGGATACATAGTTTTGTTTCACAACGACATATCATCCTTAGATATATGGAAATTCTAAGAGAAAAATTAAATCCCTAAAGGATATCCTGAAATTCTATTCTATGGATTTCTTATGTAGTTGGTATCAAAAACATCCTATAGCTTTTTTGCACACAAAAAATATTTCACTCAATCATTTAATTGGATCATTATGAATATAACCATGGAAATATGTCTGGAACAAAACAATATTATGATTAATTTGGAAGGATAAATCTATTGGGAACTATGGTAGATGAGGAAATGGAAAAAAACTCAGATATATTCAATAACACATCATGGCATCTAAGTGCCGACAAAAATGTTAGGTCGATAATCGTAGGCATAATCTGAAGTTTAATGTTAGTGAGAATTTAATATCTAAATTTCTCCAAGAAATAAGGTCATGAGAATCATAAATAATGTTAATATTATCCCTATGTATATTAGTCCTTTCAAGATTATGGATCAAGTAGATATGGCTTCTTATCTAAGTTTTCTCCCACCTAACCTCTCTCATATCCATGATTTGTTTGATGTATCTCTCCTGAGGAAGAACATACAAGATCATTCACATGTACTAAAGTCTGAGGTCATACTAATGGATCATTATCTTTACTATAAATAAAAAACATTGGATATTATAAATTGTTGAGGGAAATTTCAATGAAACAAGACAAATCACCTGAGCAATATTCTATGGTGAAACTACTAACACAAGGAAGCTACATGGGAACTTAAGGGTATGATGAGGAATATGTAACCTCAATTTTCCACTATAAAAGTTATGGAAATTTGAAGGTGAAATTAATTTTAAGGAGGGTATAATGTAACACCATGATATTTTATAAAATATTTTTTTCCATAGATATTTAATTTCATTCATAGCTTGGGTGACACACAACACTGAGTTTAAATGATCTGTGATATACTATGAGTATTATTATTTAAACATGATTGTTCTAAACTCACTATTAAAATTGGTGGCATTAATATGAATAAATAAATTTTAAAAATTAATTATTAATATTTTAGATAAAATAAATATTTTTATAAATTTGTACTTAATTTTTAGTAAATTATTTATATGCTTTGAAAATACATATTAAAAAATGATTATTATTTCATTTTAAAAAAAATAATATAAAATTTTCAAATTTTATAAAAATTGTTTGAAAAAATAAAATTAATTTTTATAATCAATATGACAAAATTATATTAGTGTTATTTTTTGGTATTTTTCTAATAATATTAATAAATTAATGAATTGTGAAAAATACTGATTTTTATTGAATAAATACATTTCCATTAAATAATTTACCAAATATTATTATTTTTTAATATCAAAAGTAAAACTAGTTCAATAAGTTTATGATTAATATAATTTAGTTACATTTATTCAATTTTATTTTTATTATTGATATAAAAATATTTTATACTTATGAAACATTCTACTTCGGATAAACACTTTTTCATAGCATTCAGAGGATTAATTTTAAATTAAATTCAACATCTTCTGTTAATTGAAATTAGAAAATGTTATTCTGTATTTTGAATAAGTATAATTAATATTATGTAAAAAATTACAACATAAATCATGGTTTTAATGAATAGAAAAAATAGTAAAATTAATTATCACGGTTAAGGTTAAATCGGGTTTATCGGGGGTTAAACTAAATAGATAAAGGTATGTTTGCCAACAAGACATGTCTAAATATTATTATATGGATATATTTAACTCTTATTATATCCCAAAATCATATATTTGGTAATTTGGAAACATTTATCTAGTGAATGTATTTATCATTATTGGATTATTTTTTGAAAATTCTAAGTGGTTTCAGAGATGGATCCTTTCCACACTTATAAAAGGAAATCTCATATCCTCTATACTCCACAATCTAATACCCATTTTGGATTATAAAATCCCTTAAAAATACATTTATTAATTCTATATCAATATCTTATATTACTTATTTAGATTAGGAAACCCTGATAAGAAGGCTTCCGGAGTAAACATAAAACGTCTATTTGTATAAAAGGTGTAATCCTTAACAATGCATTTTTATTCTATTTATTCTTATAAATAAATAAATTTTTATTCAACCACGATGATATAATATCATAAATATATACAATATATGTATATTTTATTTAATTAGTGTCATAACCTACATCTATGTACTCTTTCATCAAATGGGAAATGAAACTATCGATCGTGTGTACGGAGGACCGTAGCCCCACGAACCGATGTGACTCGTTTTCCATCACCACAATTAGAAGATAGATATAATGATCAGTTTAAAATATTTTGGTGATATTTTTGATATAATTATACTTATTGAACTAGAATATTAAAATATATTTTCATTCATTATAATATGTAAGAAAACAATAATGTCTCGCATGCGTACGTGTAGACTATTACCTCTATGAAGCTATATGATACATTTTTCATGTTATTTTGAATAGTATAGTAAAAAGGATATATATAATGAATATATAAAATATATATCACATAAAAATAAATATTTAGTGTTTATATATTATTTACCTTTTCTTAGTACCATTTTCGAGAAAATGGAAACACCATTCATGCGTATGTACAACATACCGTCTCTAAGAACAATTTAATTCGTTTTATCTCTCTAAATTTTATGGATAACTATAAATAGTAATATAATGAATTTATAATATATTTATATCATGATTAAAATTATGGATATTATTTAACTAGGATAAAATCACCAGGAACAAAACTACATAACCAAAGAAAACATTAAAAATAAAGCACTTATTACCCAAATCAGTTATTATAACAAATAATTGTTGATGGATGGGTAATAAAAGATAATAAGTACATAATATATGGTATAATATATTTTATTATTTTTCCATAATATATTTACATAAGTCCTATATTTATTATACATGATTTTCAAACGTGTATGAAGGAATCCATCATTTTATATAAGGGATTTCTGGTCTCTTTAATTATGGGGAGACCGATGAAATTTTCACCAATCATTTATTTTGTGTTCTATTTGAAATTTACCTTTTACATGTTATTTAATAAATCTATTTATTTTAATGATATTTAAATTTTCAATCACTTTTACACTCTAATGGGGCTTAAGATTCAAAAGTTGCCATAGTGGTAAAGCGTTCTCATATCACTTTTATTTCAGTGGGACACTTTCCATAGTCACATGATGATTCCTTTATGTGGTGTATGTACCAGAAAATAATTCATTTAATGATTATTATGTTTAAATTTATGATATAATCATATCCATATAAGTTTCTTTCAATTTAGTGGATTATGATAAAAATGTTACCAAAGAGGTAAAGGCATTGAGTTACAATCTCATTGTTTATTAAGACTGTTTATAATTATGTTTTTGATAAAGATAAATTATAATCTATATATCATGAATCTCATTAATTTCATTATATTACAATTATTTCTAGATAATTAATTATATCATTTCATTTTCTTCCCTTTATGTACTAGAGAGGCCAAAATAATATTTTTATGAATAATTGACTTTATTTATCTCATTTGTTGGAAATCATTTTTCTCACATCTACATGTTTTCTAAAAAAGTTTTAAATAATATTAATAATATTTTAAAATTATTTTTAAATGAATTTATAATTTTTTTTATTTGTAATTAATTGTTTAAAATGAATCTTCTTATAATTTTTTGAATAAAATATTTTCCACTTATTACCTAAAATGTGAAAGGAAACATTGTTTTATTATACACAACATGGAAGGATTATCCACTATTATGACCACTCACTTATTTAAAGATTTATTTATATGTCTCCAAGGAAATTTTATAAGTAATATTCTCTTTAATGTTTATAAATTTTTTATATTTTAAAAAAGTTATTTCAAAATGGAGAGAATATTTTACTAAATATTATTTTATTTATATTTTTATGGAATTTATATTCATCAACAATAGAAACCTTCGATGTTTCTTATTCTTTATTGGGTTTATGATCCAATCATACAATCCTTATGATTTATATGGATGGTTTATGATTATAATTATACTATTTTATTGAAACCCATTTCATCCCCATGGGTTATACTATGATTAAACGATTATGAAAATACTTTCCCTTTTAGAAGATATGAAATGATGATTTTTATGATATTTTAGAAAAACATATGTATGGAATATGTGATGGGTGGGACCTATATCTCCCAATAATTCATTGGTTAATGAATAATTATATATGATCACAAAGTGTGCACGTTAGATGATCTAAAGAATGACAAAGAAGGTACATGATAGGATATCCCAATCCTAAAAAATAGTGTGCATGAGATGTTATAAAAGACATGAGGTAGGGTACACTAGAGGTTTTCCAATACACAAAATAGGGTAAATAGGAGGTTATACCCATCCTGAAATAGAGGACACCTGAGGTTATCCCATTCCCGAAGTAGGTACACTGGTGGTTAAACCAATCATTACATGTTATGAATGACTTCATGGATAGCCTTGACATAAGACTTTCTAAGCATATGTGAATGAAAAAAATTTAATTTCTTATGCTAATGATGTCCTCCCATAGATCATGTTCGTTTATTCTTTTATGATTCTTTTAATTTAACTACCATGATATATTTTATGACTCGTGATTATAATAATTAATATGAATGGTATGGTTTTTAAATGTTAATAACATCTTCTCATATATTTATACACATGTTATTCATTTGGGATTATTGATATCTTTCTTTTTTTCCTTACTGATCATCTGAGATCAACCTTTCTTATTCATCATTTTCTTAGGTTATATGGAATTATTTTATATATGATATATCTTAGAAGGGACATTGTTACAAAGATAATAATATTATATTATGTAGTTCACTTATGAATAAGTTTTTTATGTAAAAAAGATTCCAATCATACTAAAACATAAGGGTCCATTTTAATTTTATTTTACAATGAAATTAATATTGAAATTTTTAGATGTAATATCTCTATATGTAATGCTTGGGTCACTATATATGCAACAGAATGGTGTTAGGAATTTGGAGATAGAACAAAAACTATTGAAGAAGACTATCAGAGTTTCTTAGGGATTAAAAGTATTATAGTGGAGAGTTTGGAAAGAACATAATCATTCAGGTTCTAAATTTAATAGTATTTTTGTGTTTTTATAGATTAGGGTTCATTCTATGAATTGGGTCTTGGATTGGAATTTTGAGAATTGGAACATATTGAAAGGTTACTCTTTGATATGGTACAAGACACAATTATAGACAAAGGAGTTTGAGGAAGAGTAAAAGAAATTTTGGGGTGGCTATTTGAAAAATATCAGAGGCATACAACAGATCACATCATGATCTAGGTGGTTCATTCCATGTTGAGGCTTGGAAGAGGGAGGACACTCTATCTGGTGGACTCCAGACTTTAAAGGGAATCATGAAGTATTATTTAAATTCAAAAGGTCTAGAGGCCTCTACAAGGGTTTCCTTTGTAGGAATAGTTCATTTTGTGACCCTAGGACACGTCATGAATAAATAGAGAATTTTTTGTTCATTCCATGAACCCCTTGGGCAATGACACTACCCGATGTTGGATTCCTTTATTCGGGGGCTTTGGATAATTTTTGGGGCTTCATATCTGGACCCTCCATAGGCTCCCGTGATGTCAGTCACATGAATAAAAAGGGAGATCCATTTAGGATATCCATTTATCCTAACCTTTTCCTCTCAATTATCAAATACATTTAAGATTGTTTCATTACATCAATTCGAGTTCAGACTCATCTCCTTCTCCCCCATGTTCTATAACTTATTATACTATGATTTTTGGGTTTTTAGGGAGACTATATCACTTGATCATGGTAAACTCATCCCACTAGATGGGGTTTTTGTAACAGGCTCATCGAGGATATCATGTGTGAAGGTATTGAAGACATCATTCATCATTATCCTTAAGGTATGATGATAGATTAGATTATTTAAGGTTTTTTATGATTTTTTAGAAATAAACAATCAATCAATGTGTTTAATATAGGTATTTTGTGTATCATATGTTTGGCTGTGCATTAAAGGTTGGTTTTACCCCATTTCAAATCAATTTAGCACAGTTTGGTCTCCTAGTGAGTTTTTTTTACTTATTACATTTTTGAATTTTGTTTAAAATGATAATTTTACTAATTAAATGACTTTTATAGATTATATAGGTGCATATAGTCTAATAAGAGGTTGGTATGAGATTCAGGTCGATTTATCGAACATCGATAGAGGTATATTGTAACACCCGAGACTTTTATGAGAAATATTTTTGTTTTTGTAAATCATAAAAATAATCATTCACTACACACAACACTAGCTTGGCTTGCTTTACACGCAATCAAGACCTTCCTCGATAACTTGCGTCGTACGCAATACCGAGTTTCACTAAACAATTATATGCTATTAGCCGTTATGAATAGTAATAACCACTTTTTGAAATTTTATCAATGTTATTTTTCAATATGGACTTCATTTTTGGATTAGGAATATCAAAATTAGCCTAGGGTGAAATTTTGGTATTTTTCTGAAAACATTCAATTTTTAATGAATAGTGAAACCACTAAGTGGTAGTTAAAAAACTGAATTTTTCATAAAACATAATTTTACCGCTTCTGTGAGTGGAATTTCAAAAATCCGAGAGACACGGTTGATGTCAGTAAGTAAAATGTGGGTCAATGAGATGAAAATAATTTTTGGTGAATAGTAACTTTTTACTTTTATTTACCACGGTTAAAAGTAAATAGGGTAATTAAGGGTAAAAATGATATTATTATTACCCTAACACATGTCCTAATTCTATTGGATAAGTTTAATTCGACCAAAAACAACCTTAGGAACAAAATATGACCATTTAGGCCCACCTGGATTAGATTAGGACATTTATTATTAATTTATTTAAAGAAGGGTTAAAATAGTTTAAATCAAAGTTTAATAAGTAAATAATTTTTAATATAAGGTTATACATAAGACAAATTCGAATATATATATTCATTATATATCTAAAAATATTTCCTACATAATGATATTTTATTTGTAATTTTGATACTTTAAATAAGTTAATATATTTATGACACAAAGATGATGCAGTAATTATCTTATTAATGAAATATTGACATAATTGATGTTATAAATAGCCAAATAAATTAAATTTGAAACTTTTTATGAATTACACTAATTTTTTAGGTTACTATGACATTTTATTATTGATTTAATCAACTTTTTTCGAACTAATCATTCTGTTATGTGTTTCACAAAAATCAATTACTAAATAGTGTCAAAATTGAAATAAAATAGTTTTTAAAACAAATATTATATTATTAATTGATATTTTATTCCTAAAAATCTACGGTTCGGCCACATTACTTAGATAAGGTTATATATATTAATAATAAACAACTTGGGGTTCGTTTGGCTTGTTATAGTAAGTTTATTAACCTTATAGTATTAGAACATAAGAAGACACGGTAAAAGTAAAATTATTTAACTTAATGTTAAATCTAAATGATAAGGTTAAAATAGGAACCTAAACTTGTCTATATTCTATTGGAAGAGAATATTTAGACCCATCCCCACCTTAGCTTCGAAATAAATCAATTTGGAGCTATTTAAAACCGAAATTGACTTTATAATAAAATAATATTTTTAGTTTTCCCAAAGGAGCCTCTGTCCTCCCTTATAAAAGGGCACCTCCTCCCCCTCCTCCTCACACCACTTTGAGCCTTAAAGTTCGGACAACCCCTTACACCTTCTCCTCTACACTTCCTTGGAGACATCCTAGTGGTCCTGGTCTTCTTCAAAGACCAATTTTAGTTCCCTAAAAGGAGGTCTCAAAGAGGCACTTTAAATAAGAGGTAATGTCTGTTACTGATTCATTCATCTTTATTTCTTCTTCCAATTCTTCTTCTTTAGTTGTTTCATTATGAAGTAATAACATCAGTATCAATAATATACTGCTATGTTATTATATGTATGAAACAACCCTATTTCACCATCTATCCATCCTACGGAAAATGAAATCATCGCGCGTGCGTACGTACGGAATACCGTCTCCACGCCGTGGTGTAATCTATTTTCCACCACCACCTCACTTGGATGGGTATAATGGTGTAAATAATGACTATATATGATTATTGTAAAGTGATATTGATTCTGAAATAGTATACATACACTCCAATACAATTCCATGATCATGGGAATGATATCATCGCTCGTGCGTACGTACGGAATACCGTCTCCACGATGTGATGCGACTCGTTCTACATGATCTTCATTGCATAATGATTATATATATGAATTGAATGAATCAATATGATATATATTACACTAATAACATTCTTGAAATTAAGTATCTATAACCTAAAGAGAAGAATAAGAATTTATTCGACAAAACACGCATAAGAACAAAAAGTAATAAACACCCAAATAACAAGTTGTAATGAAATATTACTAATAAGAAGCTAAGAATATGACCATATGTGATATCATAACAATGAGTATGATTCTGTAATAAGTCAATAACATTATTTAAATCATTATAAAGGAGGTTCGGACATGTACAAAGCATATCGGACCTAAGGTAAGGGAAATATCACAATCTCATTTTTATCCGAGATTGTTTATACTTTGGTATGTACTGGGGTGTATTTTATCATCCACATCCATGTTTCCTCAATATGTAATATTTATATACTTATAAAATAGTTTATATCCAATTTTACCCTTAGGTTATTTTTTAGTAAAATATATGAAAGGAATCTTTTGTCATTTTTCGTATGAGGTACTTTTTGACTTTTCCGACAAAAGTACGAGAAGAATGTTTTTTTAACTTATACGGCATGAATGGAATTTTAAAACAATATTTCCAATAATATTCCTTTAAATGTTTTCAAGTTTATTTTTAATCAACTTATTTTAGTTTAGAATTTTATGACATATTAAAAAGGAAAAGTCTTTTTGAAGTAGAAAGGATATTTTCCTCAAGAATGGAGTTCAACTGTATTATCAAAATTATTTTCCATTTAAGATAATAAAGGGTTATGTTTTTATCCTTATTATTAAATTGATTTGATTATGTTGTGATGGATTTATTTTTATGAATTCCTTTATATTATATGAATTGTTTTATGATGTCACGATGTTTAAGATTCCCATTTTTATTACATGGGTTATGCTATGATGTATGGTTTATGATTTTGTGGCACACATAATAATGGTATAATTATGAGATGGGTGGGAACTATATCTCCCTCCAATTCATTGGGTAAAGATTTTATATCTCATGAGATAGACATGGCTGCAACGGAAGGTTAAACCGGTTCAGTGAAACAGGACTGAAACGAGGAGTGAACTCGGTTCAGAAATGGACATTGTCCACTAAGATAGTCTTGGAAATGAGTCTTGACTAATAAGAAATGATTCTCTATGATTATGTGTGTATGCCACAATTTTATATGTTTTATGTTATGATTATTGGGATTACATTTCACTTCTATGATTTATCCCATGGTATGAAATTATGAGTTCTTTTGCAGGTTAGGATTTCCAAAATGTTATGTTCATGATGTGATTGATTTTTCTTTTGTTTACCCTTACTGGGCATTTGAGCTCACCCTTTTGTATGTTTTATTTCCCCAGGTCAGGAAGAAGGTTATTAAGTAGGATATTCCAAAACGGGACTCTAGATATGATGAAATAAGTGGGAGGCAAAGTTGATGCTTTATGAACCAGTTGTTTATGTTTCCCAGTTTCTAAAGACTCTATACCTATACGGTCCTTTCCTGGTTTTGTTATATGTTGTAATAAGTGTGCTTCAATTCTGAAGTAATAATAATGTATGTAAAGTATGGGTCGTTATAGTTGGTATCATAGCAAAGGTATAGTCAACCTTTGGAAACTAGGATATGAAAGCCTTAGTAAGAATTCTAAGGATAAGTCTAAGAATAGAACACAATCTTAGTGTTTTAGAAATTTCCATGAATAACCTAGGATAATACCTTAAGTGTGAAATTTTATTCTTGATTATGTGGTTTTCCTATTATAATTAGTGTTGCTCACACTATTATTCTTGGTTTTAGTAAATGGTTGGAACCTGAAGGGACCGTGTTAATGCGAAATGCGACGGGAAATGCAATGATTGTACCCCTAAGCAACCAAACTATATGGGAGCTGGAATGAAAAATCTTGTAGCCATGCTCACACAACATTCTCAAGCTATTAATCATGCAGGACTTCCAAACGTGCAAAGGAAGGAGCAATATTCTGTTGAATCCTTCATGAGGCAGCGTCCACCTTCATTCAGCAGGTCTACTGATCAATTAGTTGCTGAACAATGGATTAGTACTACTGAAAAGATATTTTCAGTTCTTCAATGTTCTGAACATGATAAAGTCATCTTAGAAATGTATCGTTTGGAAGGTGATGCTGATCAATGGTGGAATCTTATCAAGAATACGAGGAAAAGAGATGAAATTGTGTCAATGGAATGAGACGAGTTCAAGAACTTATTTTTCAATAAGTACTTCCCTCGTAGTCTCTGAACAAAGATGCATAAAGAGTTTCTTGTACTGAAGCAAATGGATGATGAATCTGTTGGTACCTATGAAGCAAATTTTACAAAACTTGCAAGGTACGCTTCTGGTATTATTATCCAACCTAAGAGTAAGATCGATCGATTCTTTAGTGGCTTAAAACCAAGTCTTCGAAGGGCGTTATCCATAAGGGACTTCAATAGCTACGAGGAAATCGTTCAATGTGCTCTCAAAGATGAGATGGAGATTGGAGTAACCCATCAGTCATATGGGTTTGATAAGAAGAGGAAAATGGAATTCAAAGGAAAATCTAAAGAACACACTGAAAAGAAGATGAGTTTTCCCTTATGCTCAAAGTGTGGAAAGAAACATGGAGGGAGTTGTCTTAAAGGGACAAGTAAATGTTTCAAATGTGGAAAGGAAGGTCATCGGGAATTTGAATGCCGCAATGATGGGAAGAAGATGTCTAATGATGCAAACAGAGGAAGGGATACACAGAATAAACCTACTACACTTCAATGATTTAAGTGCAAGGAGATGGGGAATTATTCCAATCAATGCCCAAATCCAAGGGTTGATGATGATGGTCGACGTCAACAAACTCTTAAGGCTAAAGAAAAAGGAAAGTCACATGCAATTTCTATCAGTGATGTGGAGTACGATAACAATGTGGTGAAAGATACACTTACCATCCACTCTAAAGTAGAAAATGTTTTATTTGATTCTGGATCCACCCACTCTTTTATTTCTAAAGAATTTTCTAAGGATATCACCGTATTACCTCAACAATTAGATGTTGAGTTAGCTGTGACAACCCCTAATGGCACAACAGTCGCATCAAAAGTTTATAATTCTTCTTTGATCAAAGTTTTTGGGAAAGTGCTTCCTGCAAATCTTGTGATCCTTCCTATAGTGGAATTTTATGTGATTCTTGGCATGGATTGGCTTTCTTTATATGGAGCTCATATCAATTTCCAATGAATGGAAGTCATATTTAATATTCCATATCAATCTATGATCGCATATCAATGCAAGGATGAACATAACCTTCTAGTGGAAATTTCTTCCATCTTATGGGTCTTGATTCCACTAAATGAAGGTTATTTATCTCAAATGGTTGGTGAGAAGCTCACGATTAATAATATTCCCATTGTACGAGAGATTGAGGATGTCTTTCCGGAGGAATTACAGGGTCTTCCGCCAAATCGTGAAGTTGAGTTTTCAATAGAACTCGTACCAGGAGCTTTGCCTATTTCAAAGACACCTTATATAATGGCCCCAATTGAGTTGCATGAATTGAAGAAACAACTCCAAGAGAATATTGATAAGGGGTTCATACGCCCTAGTGTGTCACCTTGGGGAGCACCTGTTCTGTTTGTTAAGAAGAAAGTTGGATTAATGAGACTCTACATTGATTATCGAGAACATAACAAGATCACTATCAAGAACAAATATCCTCTCCCATGCGTTGATGACTTATTTGACCAACTATGCGGAGCTCAATACTTTTCCAAGATTGATCTTCGTTCAGGGTATCATCAATTAAGGGTCAAAAGGGAGAATATACCAAAGACGACATTCCGTACAAGGTATGGACACTATGAATTTATAATGATTCCATTTGGTCTTACTCATTCCCATGCTATCTTCATGGATCTGATGAATAGAGTCTTATAGACAATCTTGATCAGTTTGTGGTAGTCTTTATAGACGATATTCTTGTCTATTCAAAGAGAAAGGAAGAACATGAAGATCACTTGTGAATTATATTGAAGACCATAAGAAAAGAAATGATTTATACCAAATTTACCAAGTGTGAATTTTGGCTTCAAAAAGGTTCATTTTTGGGTCACATAATCTCAAAAGAGGGGATATCTGTGGATCCAGCAAAAACAGAGGTTATCGAAAGATGGTCAACACTAACAACAGTGACTGAGATCCGAAGTTTGGTTTGGCGGGATATTATCGATGTTTTGTGAAATATTTATCACGATTATCTAATCCACTCACCAAGGAGACTCGAAAAGGAGTTAAGTTTGTTTGGACGGAGGAATGTGAAGATAATTTCAAGGAGTTGAAAAGAAGGTTATCCAGTGCACCTGTTCTCACACTGCCTTGTAGTAAATAAAGGTTTGTGATCTATAGTGATGCATCCAAGAAGGGATTGGGGTGTGTTCTTATGCAAAATGATATGGTGATAGATTATGCCTCACAACAGTTGAAAATACATGAGAAAAATTACCCAACTCATGATATGGAGTTAGGTGCGGCAATCTTTGCATTAATGATTTAGAGGCATTATCTTTACGGAGAAAGGTGTGACATTTATACTGATCATTAAAGTTTAAATTATATTTTCACACAAAAGGAGCTGAATATGCGCCAAAGAAGATGGTTAGAGCCGATTAAGGATTACGACTGCTCAATCCATTACCACCCTAGGAAAGAAAACAAGGTGTCAGATGCATTAAGTCGACAAGACCACGCCAGTTTATCCATGATGAGGATCACAAAAGATCCAATATTTATGGATTTACAAAGGATAGATCTTGGAATTATAACGAAAGGGGAAAATCATATCTTTATCAAATGAATTTTCAACAATCTATACATGTGAAGACTAAAGAGGCATAGAAAGAAGATGTAGAGTTACAAAAGAAGGTGAGAAATGTTCCTGAATTCAACCTTGATTGTGATGGGATAATAAAGTTCAGGAATGGGGTTTGTGTTCCTACTATCCCCGAATTAAAGAAGGAGCTGCTGGATGAGGCTCATAATTCTTCATTCTCTATTCATCTTGGAAGCACGAAGGTGTACAGGGTCCTAATAGATTACTTTTGGTGGGATGGCATGAAAAGAGATGTTGTTGAATATGTATCTCGATGCTTGGTTTGTCAGTAAGTTAAAGCTGAGAGACAGAAGTCTAAGGGGATGTTACAACCATTACCCATACCCGAAGGGAAATGGGAAAATATCACTATGGACCTTTTCACCGGACTTCCTAAAACATCCAAAGTCAATAATGTTATCTAGGTAATAGTTGATCGTCTTACAAAGTCTGCACACTTCATCTCTATTAGAGAGGATTTCTCTCTGGATCATCTTGCTAGGATATATGTGCAGGAAGTGGTAATATTGAATGGAGTGCCACTTTCTATTATATCTTATCGGGATCTGAGGATTCCCTCCAATGTTCTGGCGAAGTCTTCAGCATATTCTGGATACAATGTTGAGTTTCAGCACTTCTTATCATCCTCAGACAGATGGTCAGTCTGAGAGGATGATTCAAACTCTAGAAGATATGTTGAGATCTTTCTCTATGGATTTCAAAGGTGGTTGGGATCAACACCTAACTTTGGTGGAATTTTCTTAAAATAATAGCTTTCACTCCAGTATTCAGATGGATCCTTATGAAGCTCTCTATGGAAAGAAAAGCAGGACTCCAACTTGCTGGGATGAAGTTGGGGAAAGAAAGATATTATGACCTGATCTCGTTTATGAAATGGAAGAAAAGGATAGATCTATTCAACAACACTTAATATCAGCTCAGAGTCGACAGAAATGTAATGCCGACATCTGAAGAAAAGACCTAGAGTTTGAAGTGGGTGATAAAGTGTTCTTACGAATATCTCCCTGGAAAAGGGTCTTGAGATTTGGAAAGAAGGGGAAGTTGAGCCCTAGATATATCGGTCCTTTCGAAATACTAGATCGTGTTGGGAAGGTAGATTACTGATTGGCTCATCCACTGAATTTCTATCAAGTTCACGATGTGTTCCATGTATCTCTCCTGAGAAAGTACATACATGATCCTTCACATGTACTCAGATGAGAAGTTTTACCGCTAGAGCAAGATCTTTCTTATGAAGAATAGCCGATAGAGATTCTGGATCGTAGCGAAAAAGTCCTATGAAACAAGACCACTCGATAGGTTAAAGTTTTATGGAAGAACCACCAATTAGAAGAAGCTACATGGGAGCTTGAGGATATGATGAGGGAGAGGTATCCTCATCTGTTTGTTACAAAGTGACGAATTTCGAGGGCGAAATTCATTTTAAGGGGTGTAGAATATAACACCCGAGACTTTTATGAGAAATATTTCTGTTTTTATAAATCATAAAAGGAATATTTCACTACACACAACACTAGCTTGGCTTTCTTTACAAGCAATCACGACTTTCCTCGATAACTGGCGGGGTACACAATACCGAGTTTCACTAAACAATGATATTCTAGTAAAATATTATTAAAACTAGCCGTTATGAATAGTAATAACCACTTTTTGAAATTTTATAAATTTTATTTTTCAAAATGGACTTCATTTTTGGATTTGGAATATCGAAATTACCCTAGGCTGAAATTTTGGTATTTTTCTGAAAACTTTCAATTTTTGATGTATAGTGAAACCACTAAGTGGTAATTAAAAAACTGAATATTTCATAAAACATAATTTTACCGCTTCTGTGAGTGGAATTTCAAAAATCTGAGAGACACAGTTGATGTTAGTAAGTAAAATGTGGTTCAATGAGATGAAAATAATTTTTGGTGAATAGTAATTTTTTACTTCTATTTACCACGGTTAAAAGTAAATAGGGTAATTAAGGGTAAAAATGATATTATTATTACCCTAACACATGTCCTAATTCTATTGGATAAGTGTAATTCGACCAAAAACAACCTTAGGAATAAAATATGACCATTTAGGCCCACATGGATTAGATTAGAACATTTATTATTAATTTATTTAAAGGAGGGTTAAAATAGTTAAAATCAAAGATTAATAAGTAAATAATTTTTAATATAAGGTAATACATTAGATAAATTCGACTAGAAATATTCATTAGAAAGCTAAAAATATTTCATACATAATGATATTTTATTTGTAATTTTTATACATTAAATAAGTTAATTTATTTATGACACAAAGATGATGCAGTAATTATCTTATTAATGAAATATTGACATAATTGATGTTATAAATACCCAAATAAATGTAATTTGAGCCTTTTTATGAATCCACTAATTTTTTAGGTTAATATGACATGTTTTTATTGATTTAATTAACTTTTTTTCTAAATAATCATTCTGTTATGATTTCAACAAAAATAAATTACTAAATAGTGTCAAAATTGACATAAAATAGTTTTAAAAACAAATATTATATTATTAATTGTTATATTATTCTTAAAAATCTATGGTTCGGCCAAATGACTTAGATACGGTTATATATATTAATAATAAACAACTTGGGGTTCGTTTGGCCTATTATAGTAAGTTTATTAACCTTATAGTACAAGAACACAAGAAGACACGGTAAAAGTAAAATTATTTAACTTAATGATAAATCTAAATGATAAGGTTAAAATAGGAACCTAAACTTGTCTAAAATCTATTGGATGAAAGGATTGCGACCCATCCCCACCTTAGCTTCTAAATAAATCAATTTGGAGCTATTTAAAACCGAATTTTACATTATAATAAAATAATATGTTTAGTTTTTCCAAAGGAACCCATCTCCTCCCTTATAAAAGGGAACCTCCTCCCCCTCTTCCTCACACCACTTTGAGCCTTCAATCTCGGCCAACCCCTACCCCATTCTCCTCTCCACTTCCCTAGATACATCCTAGAGGTCCTGGTCTTCTTCATAGACCAATTTTAGTTCCCTAAAAGGAGGTCTCAAAGAAGCACTTCAAATAAGAGGTAATGTCCGTTACCGATTCTTTCATCTTTATTTCTTCTTCCACTTCTTCTTCTTTAGTTGTTTAATTATGAATTAATAACATCAGTATCACTCATATACTGATATGTTATTATAAGTATGAAACCACCGTATTTCACCATCTATCCATCCTATGGAAAATGAAATCATCGCGCGTGCGTACGTACGGAATATCGTCTCCACGCAGTGGTGTAATCTATTTTCCACCACCACCTTACTTGGATGGGTATAATGGTGTAAATAATGACTATATATTATTATTGTAATGTGATATTGATTCTTAAATTATATACATACACTCCAATACAATTCCATGATCATGGGAATGATATCATCACTCGTGCGTACGTACGGAATACCATCTCCACGATGTGATGCGACTCGTTCTACATGATCTTCATTGCATAATGATTATATAAATGAATTTAATGAATTAATATGATATATATTACACTAATAACATTCTGGAAATGAGGTATCTATAACCTAAAGAGAAGAATAAGAATTTATTCGACAAAACACGCATAAGAACAAAAAGTAATAAACACCCGAATAACAAGTTGTAATGAAATATTAATAATAAGAAGCTAAGAATATGAACATATGTGATATCATAACAATGAGTATGATTCTAGAATAAGTCAATAACATTATTTAAATCATTATACAGTAGGTTCAGACATGTACAAATCATATCAGACCTAAGGTAAGGGAAATATCACAATCTCATTTTTATCCGAGATTGTTTATACTTTGGTATTTACTGGGGTGTATTTTATCATCCACATCCATGTTTCCTCAATATGTAATATTTATATCCTTATACAATAGTTTATATCCAATTTTACCCTTCAGTGGGTTTTTAGTAAAATATATGAAAGGAATCTTTTGTCATTTTTCGTACGAGGTACTTTTTGACTTTTCCGACTAAAGTACGAGAAGAATGTTTTTTTAACTTATACGGCATGAATGGATTTTTAAAACAATATTTCCAATAGTAATCCTTTAAAAGTTTTCAAGTTTATTTTTAATCAACTTATTTTAGTTTAGAATTGTATGACATATTAATAAAGGAAATGTTTTTTTGAAGTAGAAAGAAAATTTTCGTCAAGAATGGAGTTCAAGTGTTTTATCAAAATTATTTTCCATCTAAGATAATAAAGGGTTCTGTTTTTATCCCTATTATTAAATTGATTTGATTATATTCTGATGGAATTATTTTTATTAATTACTTTATATAAATGAAATGTTTTATGATGTCACGATGTTTAAGATTCCCATTTTTATTACATTGGTTATGCTATGATGTATGGTTTATGATTTTGTGGCTCACATAAGAATGGTATCATTATGATATGGGTGGGACCTATATCTCCCTCCAATGAATTGGGTGAAGATTTTCTATCTCATGAGATAGACATGGATAGAACGGTAGGTTAAACCGGTTCAGTGAAACAAGACTGAAACGAGGAGTGAACTCGGTTCAAAAATGGACTTTGTCCACTATGATAGTCTTGGAAATGAGTCTTGACTAATAATAAATGATTCTCTATGATTATGTGTGTGTGCCACAAAGTTCCATGTTTTATGTTATGATTATTGGGATTACATTTCACTTCTATGATTGATCCCATGGTATGAAATTATGATTTCTTTTGCAGGTTAAGATTTCCAAAATGTTATGTTCATGATGTGATTGATTTTTCTTTTGTTTACCCTTACTGAGCATTTGAGATCACCCATTTGTATGTTTTATTTCCCCAGGTCAGGAAGAAGGTTATTAAGTATGATATTCCAAAAAGGGACTCTAGATATGATGAAATAAGTGGGAGGCAAAGTAGATGCTTTATGAACCAGTTGTTTATGTTTCCCAGTTTTTAAAGACTATATACCTATACGGTCCTTTCCTGGTTTTGTTATATGTCGTAATAAGTGTGCTTCAATTCTTAAGTAATAACAATGTATGTAATGTATGGGTCGTTATATATATATCCTTTAATTTACTATGTAACTTGTTCATTTGGTAGTTTTATGTACATGGGTGAGCATTAATATTATCTATATACATATTTCATGAATTATGTGATCTTTCCAAAACATTGAGATATGCTCAAATTATCCTAATTGTCATTATGGTCTACATACACTGATAAATGGTTTCATGGTGGCACCTTGGTGAGATAGTGTTAGTGCCCACTTTCGATATTGTTTGATGGTGTCTAGTTGATTTCAATGATAAAATGGTTTTCTTTTTAAAATGTTTTTTTAAAATGGATTTGATTAAAATGAAATTTTAAAGAAAATGGGTGATTTTAGAAATGGTAGTCCAAAATCAAAAGAGGGTTTTCTAAATAATTTTTTGATGGATCATGGACAAGGGCCTATTATTATCAATATTATATGTTTAACCATTTTAAATTCTTTTGAAAAAGGGTTTTCGACATTGATTTTATGGGTAGTTAGTAGAGATTCTTTGATCTAACTTTGAAAATATCACCTTATAAGGGAGATTCCCTATTTTCAAAATAATTATTTCTTTGAATTATCCCATTTGTATGATTTCCATGAATGTTTCATATTTTATATTGATTTAAGAATCTTTGTACTTGATTCAGAACTGTGATTGTGGTATAAAATCATATATTGGGTTGTGGTGTTATGGTTAACCACTTAGTATAAAGGGTTGGGTTTGAAGGACCCCAAAAAATGTTAAGAGACATTATGAATGGAATTTTAGGATATTGATCAGATATAAAATGTGATCAGGAAACCCATGTAGGGTGTTTAGACTATGTTTCAACCTAGGGTACCCTGGTGGTTTACCTTGTATCATGTTATCTCTATAGAGGGTTAGTGAAAAATATGTTTAGTGATGATTAATAGGGTCACATTAGAACTAAATATCTTGTGTGACCCTAATTTGGATGTAATGGTGAGGATACTCTATTAAAATTAGATGTTAACCAATATTATGTGAAATCGTTTGATATTTATGTGACATGTCTAAGGTTCCGGGATTGGATTCCCTAGGTGAATTCATTATAATTCATTTGGAAGAGAGTGTGCCTTAGGTATGTTTAACAGTATATATACTTGATATTATTGGTATTTAATGGCGTTCTTTAATGGGTGTAGGAGGTTCTTGATTCTAGGATGAGTTATAGAACTTGGAGATTGCAATTTATTTCTATGTAATCCCGATTTTGTGAATAAGGATTTAGGATTCGGAGTTTGGATATGATGCATGAGTAATGAAGGTCTAGTACTTGGTTCCAAAAAGGGGATGTGACTTCTTGAGTGTAGGATATTCCTCATGGGTTTTGGGATGGTTATATTTCCACCAAGTGGTTTCACTATGTTCTAGAGATGGGATTATTTCCCCCTAGTATTTTTCATTGTGTTTCATGGATTGATTTATTTTTTTGGGTAGCTTATCATGTTCTTGGAAGGGAATATTTTACTCGTTTGGTTACTTTTTGGAAATGACACTTTAGAACTAGATTAAATTGGTTTTATGTTCATATACATGTTCTTGATTATGACTTAGTCCCCTTGGTTGTTGGTATGACATATTCAAGGGTACTCTAACACTCACTGATGTTGGTATAGTCAGGTTTCAAGGTAGTATGGTTCACACCTGATGACTCAATGTGTATTCTAGAGGCGCACTATATGTTAGGTTTCTAGGTCGGTGTATTTTACCAGAACCATCTAAACGTATCTATGTATTTCATACCAAACCACATGATTAAAAACACTTAGTATTATTGAAGCACTGGGGGATTCATTTTGGGTTATTGGACTCAACCCTACCAATATACAAGACATGGTTTTTGATGTATGTGGGTAGAAATTCATATTTTTTTCTCAAATAAACAAGTATTTCTTGGAACTATACTAGTGGTATAGGTCTAGAATGTTATAGTGTCAATGGAAGTTTTAGTTTAGAATATATGAGTTTGTTTTAAGGGTTGTTTATTTTGGATTAGTTTTTAGTATGTAGTGTACTGTGTATAATTTACTAATATAATTATTACTCATCTATCTACTACTAATCTATTAGGGTTGAAGCATCATATAGAGTTTTTTTATTACTTTTTATTTTTAACTATGAGGTCTCATGGGGCTCCCAATTTTATGTGTATATGTTTTTGGGATATCTATTATATGAATGCATCATGACAAATTTTCTCTTTATTTGTGCATAAAATTTTTGACTTATATTAGAGGGAATAAAATCCCAAGGAATATTTTAGTCTCTCTTTAAATGTTGGAAGACTCTAGAATTTGAGGAGACACTCTTAATGTAACATGGAATCCTTGACCGGACATTGTTTAGGGGATTCAAGACAAGGTGTTATAAAGAATATGCTAATGTTGATCAACCATTAGCTAAAAAAATAATGAGATTAGATTATATCAACTAGTATAATATTATTAGTGATAAAACTTATCTTAAAAAATCTCATCGGATTAGAACTATAGATAAAACTACTAAATTTTATCAAGTAGACCCATCCCTAATTTAAAAAGAAATGATATGTGAGTTTTCAGTTAAATTTATGAATATATGTTAGACCAAATAAAGAAAAATCAGATTTCAGAGGATGTGAATTGGGTGATATATAAAAATTTCATCAAAATAACGTGGTTGTTTAGAAATAAAGATAATGGGTATGGAAGTGTGATTTTATATAAAGAATGATTTGTTTGTGAGGGATATTTCAATGTATAAGGAATTTATGTTGAATACAACATTTTATTGATTGAAATACATGAGTCAATGAGGCTCTTTCATTTCATGGTAATTAATAAAAAATATAGGACACATATAAAGGATGTCTAGATGAAATTTTCAAATAGGATTATTTAAGAATAAATCTACACCACATAACAACATGGATTTCTATTAGGTTAGGGTGAATTAAATTTTTTATTATTAAAGAAGTTCTTATTTGGATTGGAATATTATCATAAGTCCTGCAATGATTTTGTAGACACATTCATGAAGAATAATAAGTTCAAAATATGTTGATTCAATCACAGTATTTTGAAGAAATTAACCAAAGAAGATATGTTTATAGTGATTTTCTTTATTGATGACATCACATTTAGAGGATGAATTCTCGTGTGCGTCGATGAATTTTCTTGGTTCATGAGTTTATAGTTTTAAATGTCATTGATTAGAGAACTCATTTATTTTAACTATAAGAAACTAGTATTTTGTGATATATTTAATTAGGTTTTCCAAAAAAATGTTTCTAATTTATTATTTTGAAACATTGTTTGAAAAATACCACTAAAATTGAGATATTTTAAAAAAACGTGGCTAAATTAGCATTGTTTTTGAAAAAATCATGGTAAATTTGTGTCATTCATAGAAAAACATGGCTAAATTACAAACATTTTCTGAAAACTTCACTAAATTTAAAAATATCCACATTGTTTAAGCATGGTTAAAATAGTTACATTTTTCAACTATTTGAAAACATTGTTAATTATATATAATTCTATTAATTTAAATATATATATAAATTACATTTTATAATTATATATATAAATTAATATATATATAAATCGATATTAACATATATTTAGATATCACAATATATATATACACACACACTAACACACAGACACACAAATATATATATATATAGTCCTCATAGTGCAGATCAATGGTAGCTACCCATGTGGGTCTTTGTGAGGTCTCGAGTTCAAGCCCCATTATGTTCTTCCAAATATAATTCTGTTGCATGTTTTTATTGGTAGCATGGATCATTTTCCGTGAATCAGTGTAAATATAAATAGAGATATGTATATATATAAAAATTAATATATATAAACACACACACACATATATATATAAACACAGAAACACAAAAATATATTTTTATCTATGCATGTGTGTGAATATATGTATATATATAAACAGAAACACACAAATATATAAATATAAATATATTTCTATATATTTATATATTTATATATAAAAAACACACATATTTTAAATTTAGCAATTTTTTAAGTAAAACTATCTTTTTAGTTAAATTTTTACTACTGTATTAAAAAAATAGCTTATTATATATATATATATATTTATTTATTTATAATAATATTAATTTACATATATATATATATATAAAATAAAATAATTATAATTATATATATGTTTACACACACACACACACGTATATAAGATAATATATATATATAAACATATTTATATATAAATTTAATCATTCATAATTCTATTAATTTATATAACCATATATATATATATAATAATATGAACACCCCCAAACAAACACACATATAACAATATTAATTTACATATATTTAAAATATTACAAAAATATTAATATAAAATATAAACACACACACACATATATATAATGTAAACATATAAATAAATATTTATATTAAAATATATATATATATATATAATTTTATAATTATTTTTTTATATATGAATTTATATTTATATACAAAAACGTTATCATATGTTTAAATTTTATAATATTGATATATATATATATCTATATATATAAACACACACACACACACAAATATATATATATATAAACTTAGATATATATTTATATCTAAATTTATTTATATATAAACATATACACATACACACACAAAGATATATATATATATATATATTTAATCATTGGTAGCTTCCCTTTTGGGTCTTGGTGAAGTCTTAAGTTCGAGACATTCCAAATTCTTCCTCACATTTTTTTGTTGAATGTTTTTATTATTAATATATCACCTTTCACCGTATTGATGTAAATATATATATTTAGATAGATATAAATTTATATATACACATACACACACTTATAGTCATATATTTATTTATTAAAATAAAAATAAATTGTAAACGTATCTCTATTTTTAAGAAAACGTTGTTATTTTAGTTATATTTTTACCAGTGTTTTATAACATGACTTATTAAATATATAATTATATATAATTATAATTATATTAATTTACATATAAATAAAACTAAAATAATTATAATTATAATTATATATATAAATAAATGAATATTGATATACTAATATATGATCATATATTTAAAATCATAATATATATATTTATGATGTATATATATACATACATACTTAAACACACACACACACATATATATATGTATAGACACATATATATATCTCTGTGTGTGTGTGTGTTTGCTTATAAACACACATACACACACACACACACATACATATAAACAGGAACATATATATAATATATAAACATAAATATATAAACACACAAAAAAAACACAGACACACATATAAACAAATTAATTATTTATTAACATGGCTTGACGTCTGTCTTAGATCAGGAATCCAATGTGGGTGAGGCATCACCCAATCCTAACAACTCATTTGCTTTTGTAATACCCTCTACTAGTATTAAATAATATATATATTCATAGATATATATTAATATATATATATATATATATTTATTAATATATCTTTATATATTCATACATTCATACATATATATATATATATATTTACTTATTTAATACTGAAATATATTAACATATGTGTAAATATAGGATAATATATTTTTAAAAATAAAAAATCCCTATGTTAGTTGGTCATGTTGTTAGTGCGTCTTGGGTTAGATCCTAATTTTGATTCCCATTGGGTGTTGTGTTCACTTGAGGAGCTTGGTCCATATTCTCAAGGAGATGGGACCATTGTGAAAGCAAAAAAACATTTCGATTTTACATTTTATTTTAGTGTTTCTTGGTTGAAATTTAGTTAACGATGATATTTATTTGTGTCCCTTGTAATATATATAAAGTAAATGTTAAAAAACCAAGAATTTCATTAGAGAAATCTAGTTTTTTCACTAATTATGGTTGGAACTAGGCTTGGAAAACAATAGTATGAAAGATATGTCAATCCAACACTTTACTAGTGTCTCATTGGAAGCTTATTGTATCTCACAAAAACAAAGACAAATATCATTTTTCTACATGTTTTGAATGCTGGGGTTAAATTATTCCCAAGGAAGAACACCTCTTGGTGGTTAAATTGATCATGAGGTACATTTAAGTTACATTTGAATATGGTTTGGAATATTGTGTATCAAATTAAAAATAATTATGCATACCTGGATGATGATTGGGCTAAAAAAATTGTGGATAGAAAATCTAAGTGAAGAGAAGCCTTCATTGTTGGAAGAAAGTTTTTTAGATGGATTAGCAAGATTATAGGATTTTTTTCTCTTTTTATAACTATAACTAATTATATTTTATAATAAAAAGTATATATACAATCAATTTGTATGAAATAATAACTACAAAATGTTAAATAAATGTGAAATCATTCTATAGTAGTCCATTTTGACAAGCAAGTTATGATACATCTTGTAATGAGTCAGGTTCCACATTCCCAAATATGGGATATTGATATACAATAACATTTCATTAATGATAAATTAGATTATGTAATTATTAAATTATAATAATTGGGAATTAATAAAAATGTGGAAAATAGATTCAAAAAACTATTATCCACAATGGTGTCTGATAAGCATTAGTAGAACTTTGGTGACCAACCACTTTACTCATCTTGAGGAGGTTTGAAAGTTCCCACTTCTCATTGTATGAAATACCTAATTTGGATATAATATTACATGGTAAGAATATGTCTTGTGTTGGGAGTATAGTACTTGAGGAAAAACAATCCAAGGGGAATTATTAGAAGAGATAAGGTTGGACAAAGGAAAAAAATAGAAAATATTATAGATGTTGGCATGTTTTCTTGTTTATGACAATGGTCAATGGTACAACCAAGATTCGAATTTTTGTTCACGGGTCCTTTCTTAGTTATTATCACAATGGTACTTTATGGATTTTTAGGTGAGATATAATCTTGGGAATTTTAAATCCTTTTGAATTGTATTGTAAAATGGTGATAATAACTACATGTGGGTTGTCATATAAAAGGGGTCAAGGATAATCATAGAGGAATATATATGTAAGATTGAAAATAATAAAAAAAAAGGGGATAATGTTGCAACCAATGTTGTAATGTTATATTGTAACAAATTGGAAATCATTGTAAAAAGTATTAAATCATTGGGTTATGTTTGATGTTATTGATAAATTTTTTAAAGGAAGGACTCACTACATCCCAGTGAACCTGGACATTCCTTGGTAGAGATATAAATGGATTTTTTTTGGAAAAATTATCAGAAATTGAGATTCTATTTGATCTTAGAATCAATTTTGTTAGAATGGTATTTGATCACCTTGTCATGAGAATATGCATTTCAATGTAAAATTTGTTTTGTTGTAGTATTCTCAATATGTAATAGAAATATAGTATAGGGAAGAACCTTCTATGAACAAGTATACTGTCTTGGGAATAAGAAGAAGTAATAATTATAGAATCATATAGAACCTCTCCCAATATAAGTATCAGTATTTTTTTCAAAGATGTAGAAAAACGAGGCAAAGATAGTACATGTCATGTGATTCATAAGGGTTCAAAAGATACTATATAAAAGTAACATTAAGAAAAATCTATTACATATGGACTTAACCGTTATCATTTTTTAGGTAAGATTTGTCAATTCCATGGATTGATAGTTACACTATAAAGAGAAAATATAGAATTCTGTTAATCCTATAATTTTATTGATATTTCTAAAAATATATCACTGAAGACCTAGATATGTTGAAATGACCTGAGAATCATTTCATATATATTTGTAATTAATACAGTGGTTATGAAACCTGGATATGGTGAATTTGTTGGTATAAAAACAACTATATTAGGAATAAAAAATTCATATGAAAATAGGGGCCCCATAATTGGGATTTGGGAAGTTGTTGTGAACTCATGTAAGTGTTTTGGAAACAGATAGCTATAGAATCTCCACACCTTTGAAGAAGGTGTTTTGTGTATAATGTTTTATGGAGTTGAAAAAAATATGGAAGAATAGCATGGAGTAAGATATTTTGGATGGTGTTCCACATGGAAAAGTGTTATTACATTATATTTAAAGAAATGTGTCATGGCCAGTCTTTTTAAACATTTTGATGATCATGTTGTTATTATTAGGGAAGATCTTGATAAATAAAATGATTTATTTTTATCAGGAGTTAAAAAGGATTAAGGGATCCACAGATCCTTAGAGGCTGATCCATGTGTATTAGTTTATAAATTAATATGAAGAAATACATGGTTCAAAATATTTTTGAAATTATGTTCACATGGTTTTATGCCTATAAATAAAAAATAATAAGAAAAAAGGAATAAAATTGGCACTGCTTAAATATTAATATATCAGTGTTGGAGATATGATAGAGGAAAATACTAATGCCTTTTAAAGTCAGTGGAATAGGGGAAAACTGTACAAATTCCATATTTGATCAAAATATTTATGGAGGAGCATAAGAGCATTGAAGCCAATAAGGAACCCCGGACCCACACCACCATATATAATACAAAAACATTTGGCTTTAATATAATGTTATATGAACCTATATTTTTTATGTCATTTATATAAGTTAAACATTTAATCTCCCCAAATAAACTTGAAATACCAAGAAAATAAGGTTCAATGTTGTTGATAACTAGTTACATAGGCACCTGATATGAAAAAACCTATAAACATCACTCTATAATCAAACCAAACTAGTCTCCCTTATAGATACCACATAAGTTATACTCATCTTCATAAAATTGGGAATTGAAACCTAAGAGAGTGGTAAGCTAAAAAACCCATGAATGAAAAACATTACATCAATGGTTAAATCAAAATAATGGAAGGAAACATGAGAATATGATTAATATCTTATTAAAAATAACATGTAATATTATGAGTATTCCGTATGTCATGATAGAATAAAATTTAATCTCAAATGAAAAAAATATACAATGGAAATTATATATGTAATCGTGAGATATTAAACAAGGGTCAAGAAACATAGTCATAGACACAATATTATGAAATAACAATGTGAAATAACCATATGCATATAAATCATATATAAAAGATACCCACCATAAAATTGATCACATAGTATTCATGTCCTAATAACCCTTATAGCTTCTTGGTTTGGGATAATCCTCTTGTGTTCCATTGCTACCAATTATTTTTTTTCATTATTAAAATCCAGTTTGTGGGTTCCCAGTACCCCACTACATGATTTCAATAAAACCACTTTCACCCTTACACAATAAAATCATAACCACTGTGACCAAGAAACCATGAACAAGGTCACAAGAACATCATAAATGCTGGCCAAACCTCAGAAAGGATTACCTTGAACGCCCCACAGCGCGACCATCGACACTGCCACAAATACTCTTGTTGGAAAACTCTAGAGGAATTCACCCAGCCTATAACTGAAATGAAATGAACAAGAGTCCATCCACATAGGACGTCAGAGAATACAGACTGAAGATGTCCAAATCATAATGCCTAAAGCACCATGATCCGCAGATAACCCAGAAAAGTGTTTCCATCGAAAAACAAAAAACCAGAACAGAACCAATAACACTGAACAGAGTCATAAAAACATAATGAAACATCATCATCGAAGTTAACCAGATGCATTAAAAAGTATCTTATGTTTCCCAGTGTCAGCCTCCCTAAACAAGTTCCATGGGATGGATGTTACCTAGATGTTTGGGCATCCCATCATCAGATTTTCAAACTCTGAGGCCAGCTGGTCCCAAGATTTAATGTACTCCTCAATACTAACCATTCCTTGATTAAATCCCCCAACAATTATTAGGTCATATATATCAATCTAAGCATATTTCTCCTCATTAAGAGCCATCTTTAAGGCCCTCCCCATCATTTTCTCAGCCTCCTCCTCAAAAGCATTAAGCAAGAACACTTGTTCTGCCACCTCCTCCTTAGAGCTTAATAATAAAACCAGGTGTTGATCACTTTGGTCCTCATATCATTGTGTTCCATTGGGCTTAGAATAGTCCTCCCATGTAACCTTGGTCCTGGGATAATCCTCCAATAAACCATTTTGTTTAGGAAAATCCCCTCATTTACCTTTGGACATAGAATAATACTCATGTGTACTCTTTAGATTCATTTAATCTTCATGATTAACAATTATCATAGGATAACAATATCATGTACCCTTGGGTTTTGGGATAATCTTATAAGGTAATCTTTATCTTGAGATAATCCTCTGGTGTTCCCTTATAATCTCATAATAAACTTTTTTAAAAAAATTTCATTGAATGGAGATATTGGACCCAAGATATCATTCTTATATATATATTTTTTCCACATGAATGAAATAATTCTACACATTATTATGAACCTACATAATGAAAAATGTTTTTTTGTAAAATTTACAGATGGTATATCCAAAATTTATTAGATGAATATGAATGACTAATACACAAAATACAATCAACCAAAAGGAGTGACATATAATAAAATTTATAGGTTGATTCATGGAAAATATATATTAAGGGAATATATCCATTTTATATAATAAATAAAACGGTGGTGAAATCAAAATACAGTTTTTTGAAAATAACTTTTTCTTTAGCATAAAAGAAGAAGATTCAGTCATGTTGATATGTCATTTTTGAAATGGTGGAGTGATTTTTTTAAAAAAATAATTATTTCTAAATATAACATTAACTGGTGGATTATTGAAAAATAAATAAATATTTAAAAATGTGATGTGAAAACATATTTAAAACTTTTACCCTCTTTAAAATAATTTTCAATAATGGATCCTATAAAGTAAAATGATGGTTTAATAAAGGATAAATAAACTCATTATAAAAAATTTACTTTTAAACATTATATTCAAAATAAAAATATTTTAAAATAAGTAAATTTTATCATGAGTAATGTTGAGTGGAAGATAAGATATTTTATTTTTAAAGGATATAATCCCATTTGAATATTTTGAATTTCTATTATTGAAAACTCACCACATTAAAAGAGGTAGTAAACATTAAATTTAAAATGTGGTAATTGAAATTTGTAATTTCTCATGGGTAAACTCTATTTTGATTTCAAAATAATAATTCATTTTTTTGGGAATAACTATCATAGATATAGAGGAAAATAAACCGTTAAATAAACATTATTTTTCCATAAAAATGTTGCAATTTTTTATGAGGGAAAAACTCATTGATAAAAAATAATTTACATAACAACATCACTTTACATATAGTGAATTATGGAAATATCATATAAAATAGGAAATGTATGAATTTTCAAACAGAGAATAATTATTCTCGTGGAATCAAATTTTAACATAATAAAAATAAATTTGAGTTAACCAAATCACATATATATATATATATATTAATTCATGAAGAGATATATATTAATAAAGGGGTTTATGTGGTATAAATGTAAATTAATGGTAAACAAAGTGAAAATTCCACATGATAAAATTAAAGAGAATAGTGTGCCTAACTTAAAGGGAATAATTTTGGGAAGAACCATCAGATCTCAATAAATAAGAATTTATTTTCAAAAAACACTTATATGAATAATAATTTAGGAATAATATGGTTACCATAAATGGAGATTGAAATATATCTGAATGAATTATATTTGTGAAGACACCTTATAAATGAAATGATGGTCCACAATACAAAACATGTAAAACGGATTTCAAAATGAGAAAAAGGAACTCTCACCTTCTATCCCCCCTTAATCGAAGATGCTCTAACCTTATATATATTTAAAATAACTATAATTATTACTTATTTTATAACTATATTCATATATATATATAATAATTTTAAACTTCATTTATAACTATTAATTATTAAAATATTAATCATTTATGGTTTATTTTCATCATCAAATGATAGAAACACAACTAATTTTTTTTGTACTAGTTCTGCTAGGGTATTGTCGAATATTGATAAACAAAAACATTAATTAATTATATATTATCCAAGACACTAGAATAAATATTTTATAATGATACATCATATCACATATTCATATGGTGAATGATAGAGTTATAGTTTTTGAAAAAGGAAAAGTTTGATAACTAGTTTCAATGTGTTAGATGATAAAAAACATCTTATTTATAAACATATTAAATATAAGCAATAAATTTAAAGATTCATTGAAACATATAATATAAATTATTACCACACTATATGGAATTTATATCAAATTTATTAATCATTTATAATGTAAACATTATCACATCATTCAGTCAGACTGAAAAACTAACCCATATGTGAGAGTGTTATAATGATTTTATGAGTAAGGAAATGCCTTTATATGATTTTACTATAGATTTTATAGAATATTAAAATTTTCATAAATATATTTTCCCATTATTGAAATCATTATTAGTGTCATTCATGCAGGGTGGTGATGAAAATTAAAATTCATCATTCAGGGTTGTGGAAGTCCATACATACACAAGATCAATCATTCCATTTCCCAATGAATGCGATGAAATTAAGGTATATTATAAATTATCATTTCAGAATAAATTTTTTGACATATTTTAATTATTATTCTTTTAAATCTATCTTTTTTACCATTCATGATATGAGATGATGAAAAATGAAATCCATTACTTTGTGGAGGAGGCAATACACACCTATTCATGATCGATGTTGGTATATTTTTCATTGATAATTCAATGGATTAAATAATGGTTGATATATTAATATTATAAATTAAATTATATTAATAAAACTATTATCAATATATAATGGTTTCTAGAAGAATTTTTGAAGCAGAAAATCTAAAAGTAAATACTAATAAGTTAGAATTACTGATGTTGAGATATTGAGATTTCACTTAGTAACATCCTTGAAAATAGAGTCTATAGGAAATATTAATGAGACCAGAAGCTTATTAAATTGAGATAAGATTATATAAGTAGTAAAATTTTATATTTATAGGAATAAATTAATATGAATAAAGGTGTAATTAAGATTTTGAGGTGTTCCCATTTTATAAGTAATCAGAAGATTAATTTTTGGAGAACAAATTAATTTTATTTATTGGAATCTTACTATTCATGGGTAAAATCATATAAAACTGGAAAATACTAAGTTCATATATTTATTGGTACTATTATTCTCCCCAAATATATTTTAGATACAACTTGTAGTAATTAAGGTTTTTTTATCTTTTACACTAATATACATTTATCGTGGTACTAAATTTTTATCATTGATTATGAATATTAGTGATTAAAATAAATAATTAGCATATTAAATATGTTTATAATTGAGATTTAAAAATTTAAAATATTTTTATTAATTAAATATCTTTGGTTTAAAAAATTTAATTTTAATAAATACACACATATCGTTTAAAAAAAGTTTTAGGAAATGTGTGTTTTTAGATTTAAAAATTATTTAGAGGTTAAATTAATAATGTTATTAACATAAAAGATATAAATTAGTTTATTATAGTTCAAAAAAAAGTTTTATATCTTTAAAATAATGAAAAATATGACATTTTCATTAAATATGTTTAATTAAAAGAAAGTACTAATTTTTTATAACATTGAATAAAATTCCACTTATGTTCTAAAACATAAACCTTGTTATTATATGTTTAGAATAATATTTTAAAATTCATGTTTTTAATATATAAAAAAATATTTAATAAATTAAAATTTTGAAGGAACCATTGGGACTATCTCATATATTTATATTTTTAGAATATTTACAGTTTTGTTAAAAGCCCTATTTTTTCATATTCCCTTAATATCAAATATTTATTAATAATACCAAAAGATCACCTTATGATAAGATTGATATTTTAAATAAAGATTCAACTTAATTTTTAAAAATTAGAGGTTATATATTTTTAAATTCATCTTTTAAATGAAAATTCTTTATATATAAAAAATTACGTTTAATTATAAAATGTTGTTTCAAAATTTTAAGTGTTCTTAAAAATATTTTATATGAATTTTAAAATTGAATAAAATATTATTAATTTTATAAATTTTTTATTATACTTATAGTATATTAATAATAAATACATCATGATTTTTTTTAGTATGGTGTTGTGTGTGGAGAATGTAATCGAATAAAGTGTTAATTTAGAAAAAAAAATATTTATAATTAAATAACAAGGTGTTAAACTCTAACCATTAAAAAATTTGGGTCTCCATAATTTTAATTATAGTTTACTAAATGAAAAAGATAAAGGATCCATAATAAAATCAACATATATCATCTATTAAGATATCCATCTCACTACCTATAAGACTGGGAAACCATTTATCCAAAATATGATTTTTTGGAGTTCATAAGTACATACCATTCATATCTTAATTTTCATTATTTTTTTATAACCAAATACTATAACAAAAAAATATGATAATGCCTAATTAAATTATTGTAAATGATCATATGATTGTAAAAAAATCAATCCTATTACAAATCCCAAATGAAACCTACATTTCAACCAATATTAGTTTTGGTTAAACTATTATATAATGTTTAAAAAATATACCCCGCCCCCCCAATTTAACATTTTTTGTCTATTAAAATTTCCCTATTAGTTTATCTAAAATAAATGATCGTAAAATTATTATATATTTAAATCCAACCCATTGGTTTGTATAGATAATTGGATTAACCAAATCATATACCTTGAGTGTTTCACATAGTTTTTGTAGTCGTAAGTACAATGATGGTACACTAGAGTAATGATTGATTTGATAATTAACAATAATTTTGTTAGTGTGATTACCCTGAGCTGAATATATTCCACATTTGAATCCACTTTCTCCGTATTCTAGGAAGGATGTAATTGATCGAAAAACCACATACTAAAAATTTTACCAACATTTCATAATTTTATCTTATATTTAAATTTATATTTGAAATTTATCTCATGGGTTATCAGTCATTTTATATTATCCTAATCACTAAAGGGATCTAAACTAATCTAATTAAATAAAATAAAAATTCTCTAATTCCAATTGAAGTCCCTTAGACCTGCACTCCTAGACATGGTGCTAAGAAATCATTCCTTAAATATTTGGTTTTATGAAAAGTGAGATAAAACTATCCTTATTTTAAATTATTTCCATAAGTGAAACATTATATATCTCTAAATAAATACATAATCCCTATAAGATAATGTTTGTGGTTTTTAAGGACCAGTTACATATGAAATCTATTTTAAAAAACTTCAAAACATCTCTCTATAATCAAAGCACAATATATTCTCATATTGAAATCTCATAAGTTACACTTATATTTATAAAATTAGGAATGGAAAAAATAATAAAGGGTGATATCAAATGCTCTCAAATATTAAAACATGTCATCAAGGATTGGATCCGAAGTATGTGAGGAAACATGAGCACAAGATATATATCTTATAAAAAGAACATTGGATATTAATACTTCATCACTATTCATGATATAAGGACTTTTAACATGGAATCATGAAAAATTAAAAAATTTGAAGTATCATAATCATATGTATAAAATTATGACAAAAATGTTAAAAAACATAATTATAGAAATAATATGTTAAAGCTACCCACCAAGAAATTCATTACATTTTGGTTTTGGGATAATCACCCATGAACCTTTATGGGATTTGGATAATCCTCTCATATAACATTAGTCTTGGGATAATCCTCATGTGTACCCTTATTTATAGAATAACCTGTGCATGTACCCTTTTTATTGGGATAATAATTCTGTGTTGCCTTTGGCTTATGATAATCCTCCTTTGCACCCTGTGGATTATGATAAACCTCATATATACCATTGGGCTTGGTATAGTCCCCCCTGCATACCCACTTCCATATTATAAACTTCCTTGGGACCATTTCACATGGGATAATTGTAGATACCCGAAGCCTGACGTACATAGACTTTACATTACTTTTGCGGAATACTTAGTACATAACAAAAACACACACACAAGGATCGTAATAGTTTAGTGTCTTTGGAAACTCGGAACGTAATCTTCTAATCGTGGTGAAATATCTTCAATATCCCCCATAAAGATCTCCCTTTTTTACCTAAAACCTTTCTTTATATCCTGGGGAAAAGAAAACATAAAATGGTGAGCTCAAATGCTCAGTAATGGTAAACAAAAGGAAAATCAATCACATCATATTCATAAGAACATAACTTTTGGAAATCTTAACCTGCAAAAGAGAGCATAATTTCATAACATGGGATAAATCATAGTGGTGAAATGAAATCCCAATAATCATAACTTAAAACATGAAACTTTTTGGCATACACACATAATCATAGAGAATCATTTCTTGTTAGTCAAGACTCATTGCCAAGGCTATCTTAGTGGACAAAGTCCCTTTCTGAATCGAGTAACCCTCGTTTCAGTCCTGTTTCACTGAACCGGTATAACCTACCATTTCATCCATGTCTATCTCATGAGATATAAAATCTTTAACCAATGCATTGGAGGGAGATATAGGTCCCACTCATCTTATAATGAATCCTTTCTTATGTATGCCACATAATCATACATCATCGCATAACACATATAACAAAAATGGGATTTTTGAAACATCATGACAACATAAAACAAATCATATAAGGTAAATGACTTCATAAAAATAATTCCCTCAAAACATAATCAAATCAATGTAATAATAGGGATAATAACAGAACCCGTTATTATCTTAGATGGAAAATAATTTTGATAAAACACTTGAAATGAATTCTTGAGGAAAATATCCTTTCTTCTTCAAAAAAACTTTTCCTTTATTAATATGTCATACAATTATAAACTAAAAGAAGATGATTAAAAATAAACTTGAAAACATTTAAAGGAAGCTTCTTGGAAATAAGTTTTTAAAATTCCATTCATGCCGTATAAGTTAAAAAACATTTTTCGTACTTTTGTCGGAAAAGTCAAAAAGTACCTCGTACGAAAAACGACAAAAGATTCCTTTCATATCGTTTACTAAAAACTTGCCAAAGGGTAAAATTGGATTTAAATAATTGTAGGTGGATGGAAATAATATTACATATTGAGGAAACATGGATTTGGATGATAAAATACACCCCAGTAAATTTCAAAGTATAAACAATCTCAGATAAAAATTGAGATTGCGATATTTTCCCTTACCTTAAGTCCGATTTGCTTCGTAAGTGTCCGAACCTCCTGTATAATGATTTAAATAATGTCATTAACTTATTACAGAATCATATTAATTTTTATGATATCATATATGGTTCACTTATGACTTTATATTACCCGTTCTTTTGTAAATTCAATGTTAAAGAAGCGTTTTGGGTAAAATCGTTTCATTTATCTTAGGTGTTTGGACTTGTTGTTATTGACATTATTATTAATTATATCTTGATTTACTTACTTCCAAAATATAAAACATGATTTATATATCGTATATATTCATTATATATATATATTTAATAAATATATAAATGAAATGAAACACACCGTTCATGGAGACGGTAGTCCGTACGTACGCATGAACACTGTTTTCCTTTCCTCATTGTCTTGAATGGAAGTAAGTAGATGAAATACATATATACATAAATCCAGTAGCCTTATAATATCATATATTTCATTATTATTGCTTATATATACTTTATAATTATTCTTAAATGGTTAACATGGAGAATGAATCTCATCGCGTCGTGGAGACGGTAGTCCGTACGTACGCACGAGCGATGATATCATTCTCATGATCGTGGGACTGTATTGGAGTGTATGTATACTATTTAATAATCAATATTACTTTAAAATAATAATATATAGTTATTATTTACACCATTATACCCATCCATGTAAGGTGGTGGTGGAAAATAGATTTCACCACGGCGTGGAGACGGTATTCCGTACGTACGCACGCACGGTGATTTCGTTTTCTGTAGGATGGATAGATGGTGAGATATGATTGTTTCATACTTATAATAACATATCAGTATATGAGTGATACTGATGTTATTACTTCATAATGAAACAACCTAAGAAGAAGAAGTGGAAGAAGAAATAAAGGTGAAAGAATCAGTAGCGGAAATTACCTCTTCTTTGAAGCGCCTCTTTGAGACCTCCTCTTAGGGTACTAAAATTGGTCTTTGAGGAAGACCAGAACTTCTAGGATGATTCTAGGGAAGTGGAGAAGAGATTTTGGCAGGGTTGGGCCGAGCTTGAATGCTCATATTGGTGTGAGGAGGAGAGGGAGGAGGTTCCCTTTTATAAGGGAGGAGAGGGGCACCTTAGGAATATCTCAAAATATTATTTTATATTAAGGTCAAATTCGGTTTATAATGGTTCCAAATGGTCTTATTTAGAAGCTAAAGTGGGGATGGGTCGAAACCCTCTCATCCAATAGGATTTAGACAATTTTAGGTTATTACATTAACCTTATCAATTAGATTTAACTCTAAGTTAAATAATTTAACTTTTACCGTGTCTTTTTGTTTTCTTACACTATATGGTTAATAAACATACTATATCAATCCAAACTAACCCCAAGTTGTTTATTATTAATATATCTATCCTTATCTAAGTCATTTGGCCGAACCTTAGATTTTAAGGAATTAAATAACAATTAATAATATAATATTTATTTTAAAAACTAATTTATGTCAATTTTGACACTATTTGGTACATGATTTTTATGAAATTTTTAACAGAATGATAAGTTCGAACCAACTTACTTAAATCAACAATAACATGTCATATTAACCTAGAAAATTATTTTAAGTCATAAAAAGTCTCAAATTACATTTATTTGGGCATTTATAACATCAATTATGTTAATATTTTCTTAAAAAGGTAATTATTGCATCATCGTTGTGTCATAAATAACTTATATTATTTAAAGTATAAAAATTACAACTAAATATCATTATGTATGAAATATTTTTAGCTTTCTAATGAATATTTATAGTTGAAATTATATTCTGTATAACCCTATATTAAAAATGTTTTAGTAAATAAACTTTGATTTTAACTCTTTTAACTCTTCTTTGAATTAAATAATAATAAATGTCCTAATCTAATCCAAGTGGGCCTAAATGATAATATTTTACACTTAAGGTTGTTTTTGGTCGAGGTACACTTGTACAATAGGATTAGGACATGTGTTAGGGTAATATTAATATCATTTTTACCCTTAATTACCCTATTTACTTTTAACCGTGGTAAATAAAAGTAAAAAGTTACTATTCACCAAAAAATTATTTTCATCTCATTGAACCACATTTTACTTACTGACATCAACCGTTTCTCTCGGATTTTTGAAATTCCCTTCACAGAAGCAGTAAAATTAAGATTTATGAAAAAATTAATTTTTTTAACTACCACTTAGTAGTTTCACTATTCATCAAAAATTGAAAGTTTTCATAAAAATGCCAAAAATTAGGCCTAAGCTATATTTGATATTATGAACTCAAAAATGATGTCTATTTTACCAAATTAAAAACATATCAGTTGCATTAAGTAATTTAAAAATTAATTCCCGTCATCAAAACAAATAGCGGGTTTTTAAGAGATAATAACTATCAAAAGATTGAAACTTGTTTATTACTGGTTTAAATGTGAAATTACATCCAATGACCATCATTGTATTAAATTGTAAAAATATATACTAAATATACTTTAAAACCACTAAAATTAATAATTTATCGCTATTAATTATTTCGATTGAAAAAGTTGTTTAAAATTTAGTAATTTCCACTATTCATCAAAATATGAAAGTTATCCGAAAATTACCAAAATTTCACCCTAACCTAATTTCGATATTCCGAATCCAAAAATAAAGTCCATTTTAAAAAATAAAATTTACAAAATTTCAAAAAGTGGTTATTACTATTCATAACGGCTAGTTTTAATAATATTTTAATAGCATATTGTAGTTTTAGTGAAACTCGTTATTGCGTACTACACACGCTATCGAGGAAGGTCGCGATTGCATGTAATGGAAGGAAAGTCAAGGATGTGTGTTGTGAAAGCTTCTTTTGGTGTAGCGTACAACACAAGACATTAATGAAATTAAAAATAATATTTTTCATAAAATCTCGGGGTGTTACATTCTACCCCCCTTAAAATTAATTTCGCCCTCAAAATTCGTCGGGGTTATAAATAGTTTACTATTCAAAAGTTTCTTTAATCGAAACCCACATCGTAAAAGGGAATACCAAAACCAATCTTTAAAAACAAAAGTAGGAAATGTAATGGTTACCCAAGAAAACTAATCACTAGGTTTCCACATAGGTGAAAATATGGATATGGAAGAGAAATCTAACCATCATGTTCTGATGGAGAGTGGTAGAGAACATGGCTATGGAAAAGCCAATAATCACAAAGCCATAAATTTGTGACGATCTAGGGTACCATCTGATTCATCGGATATAATGGCACTAGACAACATTTTTGGTTTTCACGATCATTTCCCTAAAGTTGAAAATTTGAATTAGAATAAATACTTACTTTATTTTGTTACAATCTCACTATTGTTCGTGCCTTGAACAATTTCCACTTCATCTCTTAAATAAATGAAGTTGAATTTGTTATTCGTGAAGTGTTAGCAGATCATGTGATAGAATGACAGGTCATTCCATCTGTCTCAAACAAAAAGGTTAGCAAAAATTATATACATAAGTCGATCTATAGTGAGATTAATCATATATGGTTCCTAAAATGGACTTATACTTCATATATCATACTGCTTAATATAATAAAACTAGTTTCTACTAAACAGGGACCTCCTGTAGGCCAGTGGTAGGAGATAAAGGCCAGTCGCACTTCGTTTGTGGGTTCGATTCCCACAGCCTTGTCCGAAGCGATGGGCTGTCTCCCATCCTGCAGGTTGCCCTTTTTCTAAAACTATATTATAATAACATCCCATTATTAATATAGAAAAAACTTCTATCCTTAAACAATACTAACTTATGTCCAATATAATCCATTCCAATCTTTAGGCTTATCCATAATACTGTAGTCCACTCTCATAACATAGTGAAAACGATTACTAGAGATTTAATACCATCATTGATCCCCATATATCATAAGATATGTTTTGTTGGTCACATTCCAAACATTCAAAGTCCTTAATCATGTATTCTCTTGAATACCCATTGAACCTTAGTGAAAACATGAATTCAGTTAAATGTTAACACCTTCCACATACCAAAATCCTCAAAATTCTATATACTCAAACCATGATATCACTTAGTCCTTATATCAATCATGAGCTCATGAATACTGTTAAACATTTCATTTTCTCGTTTTCCCTTCATTATGCGCATATCATCTTATTTCCAAAAATATCTCAATCACTTTGAATACCACATTAGACCAATATATATATATTCCAATACTCCGTGATACAACATTATTTTGGAATCCCATTACATAAACACTTAATCATTCCACCACATCGTTGTCATATTCAACATCGCCAATAGTGATCGCATGTGACTTCCCTTTGTCCTTTGCCTTAAGCGGTTGCTCATGTTGATCATCCCTAACCCTTGGATTAGGTCATTTATTAGCATAATGCCCCATTTCCTTGCACTTGAAGCATTGAAGTGTTGGTGGTGCGTTCTCTGCAGTGTTTGCTTCATTCACATCATTAGAAACCCTTTTTCCATTACATCGACACTCAGCTGCTCGATGACCTTCTTTTCCACACTTAAAACATTTTCTAGTCCCTTTAAGACAATCTCTACCATGCTTCTTTCCACACATTGTGCATAAGGAAACATTCATCTTCTTTTCACCATTATTCTGAGATTTCTACTTGAACTCCATCTTTTGTTTCTTGTCAAAACCATGAGATGGATATGTAACACCAACTTCCATTTCTACCTTGATAGCACAACGCACAATTTCTTCAAAGCTACTGAAGTCTCTTATAGCTAATGCCCTTCGAAGACTTGGTTTTAAGCCACTGAAAAATCGATCAACTTTACTTTCAGGTTGGATGATTATGCCAGATGCATACCTTGCAAGTCTTGTAAAATTCGCTTCGTATATACCAACAGATTCATCATCCTTCTGCTTCATCTCAAGAAACTCCTTTTCCATATTTTTTCAAAGAATACGAGGGAAGTACAGACTGAAAAACAAGCTCTTGAACTCATCCCATTCCATGGACTCAATTTCATCTCTTGGCCTCGTATTCTTGATAAGATTCCACCATTGATCAGCTTCACCTTCCAAACGATATAGTGCTAAGATGACTTTATCATGTTCAGAACATTGAAGAACTGAAAATATCTTTTCAGTGGTACTGATCCATTGTTCAGCAACAAGTGGTTCAGAAGACCCACTGAAAGAAGGTGGATGTTGCCTCATGAAGGACTCAATAGAATATTGTTCCCTTCTCTGCTCATTTGGAAGTCCAGATTGATTCATAGCTTGTGTAAGTATAGAAATACGATTTTGCACTCCATCTCCAATAACATTTGTTTGTTCAGGAGGACAATCATTGCATTGTCCATTGCATTGATCAACACGGTTCCGTCGGGTTCCAGCCATCGTCTAAAACCCAAAAAAAATAGTGTGAGAGGAAAAAATCATGCTCAGGAAAAAAACATAGTAAAGGGGGAGTACCCTTAATATCTAACATCTTAGGTTAAATTCTAAGATTGTTACTGTAGTTCTAGGACCATATCCTAAACGTATACTTATCCTTAGGGACATCCCTAGACACACCTTAGAAATATCTCTAGGGATCTCACTAAAGTTCTCGCATCCTAGTTTCCAAAGGTTGACTAAACCTTTCCTCTGATACCAACTGTAGAGACCTGAATCCTGACGTACATAGACTTAACATTACTTTTTAGGAATACTTAGTACATAACAAAAACACACACATAAGGATCGTAATAGTTTAGTGTCTTTGGAAACTCGGAACGTAATCTTCTAATCGTGGTGAAAGATCTTCAATATCTCCCATAAAGATCTCCCTTTTTTTACCTAAAACCTTTCTTTATATCCTGGGGAAAAGAAAACATAAAAGGGTGAGCTCAAATTCTTAGTAAGGGTAAACAAAAGAAAAATCAATCACATCATATTCATAAAAACATAACTTTTGGAAATCTTAACCTGCAAAAAAGAGCATAATTTCATAACATGGGATAAATCATAGTAGTGAAATGAAATCCCAAAAATCATAACATAAAACATGAAACATTTTGGCATACACACATAATCATAGAGAATAATTTCTTGTTAGTCAAGACTCATTTCCAAGACTATCTTAGTGGACAAAGTCCCTTTCTGAATCGAGTAACCCTCGTTTCAGTCCTGTTTCACTAAACCGGTATAACCTACCATTTCAGCCATTTCTATCTCATGAGATATTAAATCTTTACCCAATGCATTTGGAGGGAGATATAGGTCCCACCCATCTTATAATGAATCCTTTGTTATGTGTGCCACATAATCATACATCATCGCATAACACATATAACAAAAATGGGATTCTTGAAACATCATGACATCATAAAACAAATCATATAAGGTAAGTGACTTCATAAAAATAATTCCCTCAAAACATAATCAAATCAATGTAATAATAGGAATAAAAACAGAACCCTTTATTATCTTAGATGGAAAATAATTTTGATAAAAGACTTGAAATGAATTCTTTAGGAAAATATCCTTTCTTCTTCAAAAACACATTTCCTTTCTTAATATGTCATACAATTATAAACTAAAAGACGATGATTAAAAATAAACTTGAAAACTTATAAAGGAAGCTTCTTGGAAATAAGGTTTTAAAAATCCATTCATGCCGTATAAGTTAAAAAAAACATTTTTCGTACTTTTGTCCGAAAAGTCAAAAAGTACCTCGTACGAAAAACGACAAAAGATTCCTTTCATATCATTTACTAAAAACTTACCGAAGGGTAAAATTGGATTTAAATAATTGTAGGTGGATGGAAATAATATTACATATTGAGGAAACATGGACTTGGATGATAAAATACACCCCAGTAAATTTCGAAGTACAATCAATCTCGGATAAAAATTGAGATTGCGAGATTTTCCCTTACCTTAAGTCTGATTTGCTTCGTAAGTGTCCGAACCTCCTGTATAATGATTTAAATAATGTCATTAACTTATTACAGAATCATATTCATTTTTATTATATCATATATGGTTCACTTATTACTTTATATTACCCGTTCTTTTGTAAATTCCATGTTAAAGAAGCGTTTTGGGTAAAATCGTTTCATTTATCGTAGGTGTTTGGACTTGTTGTTCTTGACATTATTATTAATTATATCATGATTTACATACTTCCAGAATATAAAACATGATTTATATATCATATATATTCAGTATATATATATATTTAATAAATATATAAATGAAATGAAACACACCGTTCATGGAGACGGTAGTCTGTACGTACGCATGAACGCTGTTTTCCTTTCGTCATTGTCTTGAATGGAAGTAAGTAGATGAAATACATATATAAATAAATCCAGTAGCCTTATAATGTCATATATTTCATTATTATTTCTTATATATACTTTATAATTATTCTTAAATGGTTAACATGGAGAATGAATCTCATCGCGTCGTGGAGACGGTAGTCCGTACGTACGCACGAGCGATGATATCATTCTCATTATCGTGGGACTGTATTGGAGTGTATGTATACTATTTCAGAATCAATATCACTTTAAAATAATAATATATAGTTATTATATACACCATTATACCCATCCACGTAAGGTGGTGGTGGAAAATAGATTTCACCACGGCGTGGAGACGGTATTCCGTACGTACGCACGCGCGGTGATTTCATTTTCCGTAGGATGGATAGACGGTGAGATATGATTGTTTCATACTTATAATAACATATCAGTGTATGAGTGATACTGATGTTATTACTTCATAATGAAACAACCTAAGAAGAAGAAGTGGAAGAAGAAATAAAGGTGAAAGAATCGGTAACGGAAATTACCTCTTCTTTGAAGCGCCTCTTTGAGACCTCCTCTTAGGGCACTAAAATTGGTCTTTGAGGAAGACCAGAACCTCTTGGATGATACTAGGGAAGTGGATAAGAGATTTTGGCAGGGTTTGGCCGAGCTTGAATGCTCAAATTGGTGTGAGGAGGAGAGGGAGGAGGTTCCCTTTTATAAGGGAGGAGAGGGGCACCTTAGGAATATGTCAAAATATTTTTTTATATTAAGGTCAAATTCAGTTTATAATGGTTCCAAATGGTATTATTTAGAAGATAAAGTGGGTATGGGTAGAAATCATCTTATCCAATAGGATTTAGACAATTTTAGGTTATTATTTTAACCTTATCAATTAGATTTAACTCTAAGTTAAATAATTTAACTTTTACCGTGTCTTTTTGTTTTCTTACACTATATGGTTAATAAACTTACTATATCAAGCCAAACGAACCCCAAGTTGTTTATTATTAATATATCTATCCTTATCTAAGTCATTTGGCCAAACCTTAGATTTTAAGGAATCAAATAACAATTAATAATATAATATTTATTTTAAAAACTAATTTATGTCAATTTTGACACTATTTGGTACATGATTTTTATGAAATTTTTAACAGAATGATAAGTTCGAACCAAGTTACTTAAATCAACAATAACATGTCATATTAACCTAGAAAATTATTTGAAGTCATAAAAAGTCTCAAATTACATTTATTTGGGCATTTATAACATCAATTATGTTAATATTATCTTAAAAAGGTAATTACTGCATCATCGTTATGTCATAAATAAATTAAATTATTTAAAGTATAAAAATTACAAATAAAATACCATTATGTAGGAAAGATTTTTAGATTTCTAATGTATATTTATAGTCGAAATTATATTATGTATAACCCTATATTAAAAATGTTTTAGTAAATAAACTTTGATTTTAACTCTTTTAACTCTTCTTTGAATTAAATAATAATAAATGTCCTAATCTAATCCAAGTGGGCCTAAATGATAATATTTTACACTTAAGGTTGTTTTGGGTCGAGATATACTTGTCCAATAGGATTAGGACATGTGTTAGTGTAATATTAATATCATTTTTACCCTTAATTACCCTATTTACTTTTAACCGTGGTAAATAAAAGCAAAAAGTTACTATTCACCAAAAATTATTTTCATCTCATTGAACCACAGTTTACTTACTGACATCAAACGTGTCTCTCGGATTTTTGAAATTCCTTTCACAGAAGCGGTAAAATTAAGATTTATGAAAAAATTAATTTTTTTAACTACCACTTAGTAGTTTCACTATTCATCAAAAATTGAAAGTTTTCATAAAAATGCCAAAAATTAGGCCTAAGCTATATTTGATATTATGAACTCAAAAATGATGTCTATTTTACCAAATTCAAAACATATCAGTTGCATTAACTAATTTAAAAATTAATTCCCGTCATCAAAACAAATACCGTGTTTTTAAGAGATAATAACTATCAAAAGATTGAAACTTGTTTATTACTGGTTTAAATGTGAAATTACATCCAATGACCATCATTGTATTAAATTGTAAAAATATATTCTAAATATACTTTAAAACCACTAAAATTAATAATTTATCACTATTAATTATTTCGATTGAAAAAGTTGTTTAAAATTTAGTAATTTCCACTATTCATCAAAATATGAAAGTTATCCGAAAATTACCAAAATTTCACCCTAAGCTAATTTCGATATTCCGAATCCAAAAACAAAGTCCATTTTGAAAAATAAAATTTAAAAAATTTCAAAAAGTGGTTATTACTATTCATAACGGCTAGTTTTAATAATATTTTAATAGCATGTTGCTGTTTTAGTGAAACTCGTTATTGCGTACGACACACGCTATAGAGGAAGGTCGTGATTACGTGTAATGGAAGGAAAGTCAAGGATGTGTGTTGTGAAAGCTTCTTTTTGTGTAGTGTACAACACAAGACATTAATGAAATTAAAAGGAATATTTTTCATAAAATCTCGGGGTGTTACAATAATCTTCCTATTCACATGAAGGATTGGGATAATCCACCCATGAACCCTTTTTATTCGGATAATCATTCTAGGCACCCTTTGGCTTGGGATAATCCTCATGTGTACCCTTTTAAGCTCAAGAGATATTTACATTAACAATGTGTTAAAGGAATATGTGTGAAGCTACTTGCAATTCATCCATACATATGTGTGCCAAATGAAGATAATCTTTCATCACATCCTAAAGAACCCATGGAATGAAAAATGGGTTTATAACCATTGATGATGAAAAATCCTAAATAATATGAGACAAATGGTAAAAATATATGTATTATATAGAAATGGAAAATAATATATATGGGATAATTGGTATCACATTGGCTTACCATGTGAATAAGGTTATACCAAAAGGATTTCCTAGATACAATTAAATATCTAATTTGCTCAACCAATCAATCTCTGAGTACAAATATCATTTACAGAAAACAACATTTAATAATTCAATTTGATGACTTCCTTGGACAAAGAGGATCACCAAGCTTGGGATCCATGTAAATTCCTCTACTATACACAATTTTTATAGATCCTTCACATGTGAACTCAGATCACAAACCTATTACCATATGAAACTCTTACCTACAAAACTATATTATCTCAAAAATTATGCACCATGAGATCAAATTCACTTATATCCTTGAAGGCATCTATTGGGTTACTCAATGAATTTTCTTATCCAATACTTGATTAGGAATGGGTAGGCATGAGAGTGATAAACCTTCTATGTGATATCTAATTAGGGATTCATTTGGTAGGGTCCCATGGAGCTTCCACTAACTTTTGAGGCTAGACACCCAACCTATGACTATAAATACCCCTTTCACTTCTTAAAAAGGTATAGATACAACAAAATAAATGAGATTAGTGAATTATCCATTTTAGCCTTCTATAATTACCCACAAGTAATTTTAGAGACTAAGAGAATATATAATGAAAATGGTTGTATGTGACCTCTTCTAGAATATTAGTACTATGAAAAAATCAAGAAGCTTATTATTCCATACACACCACATGTTTTCCATTAGTACCTTGTAAAATATCCCATCATATATGTTTCCTTCCACCTATTCGTTTTTTCTCTTTCTATGGTACTAGGAAAATTCCAATTTACTAGTTAAATTCTTCTTTTACTATATTAATTAAAAGTCCTCTAGGATAAATCTTCTTATATTAGGTGAATTTATTTTATACCACTTAAATCTCCCTCTACCCTAGCTAAATTGAGTGTGGTCAATAGGTTTCACATACTAAGACTAAATTGAGGACTTATGATAATATAATTCATGGAACTCACTCACATTGAATGCTTGTCCTCTCTTATATCATGATCGTTGTACATGATATATGTTTGGGTTAATGATTCCTGAAATCCTAAAGAGTCCAAATCTATACATCCTCATAAGCCACCATAAAATAACGGTCAGAGTATTCACATCATCATTCAACCCTTTGATCAAGGATTACATTAAATAAAGTAGGATCAAAATACATGGGATATAATTCTAATTTCAGATAGGTTATATAAGATGCATCATTGAGGTTCAATCCTATCATCATATGAATCATATTATCACCATCCAACATTATAACTTTTATATGGCCATATTACATTTGAAATTCCATACCTTATATTATAGATTGATATTATCCATGTGATCCATAACTACATTAATCTCTAGGGAAACCTCAAATGTGTAAAACCCACTCAATTATCTATTTTCATACCTTTCATAACTCAGATATCCACTAAAAATTATATTAAAAAACATAGAAAACATTCTAGTCATAGGATGTTCAAGTACATGTCAACATCTTCTTAACATGCAGTTAAAATACATGGTACGGTGTTGTCCCATGAACATAATCTATGTCACTCAAAAAAATTATTTGATTCATCTTTTGGTGGGAAATGTAGGATTCATCTTTGAAGTCTAAAACCAAGGCCATTATTCTTCTCTCCACCTCTACCTGGGAAATATTCTTTATGGTTCAACATCGTATCAAATATTATTCCTAATAAAATAATACCTTTAATTCGAGGAAAATATTCTCTATGTGTCTCCTCACATTATTCTAATTAGGAACTATTCTTAAGAAAACATATCTTGATAGTTCCACACCCCATGTCAAAACAACCTATCCTCATTATATTCACTACAAGGTTAACAAGATTTTATGGTCATGTGTATGTTCGGCACAAACCATTTCTTGAAATCCTTCGCCTAGTTGTCTCTACCAAATAACATTAAATTTCACAAATCATTCCTTGTAACATGATATTACTAATTTATGGTCTTCCCATTTTGTGGAAATGAATTATATCAGTTCTGATCCTTTTACAACGACATTTGGGTAGCCACCACACAGAAACCATCATTACAGCACAGACAATTAGTGCCTACCAAGATGAAAATAAATATATCACACTAAATTATGTTGCTTTAAAACCCATTAAACAATAGATGATATCTTCTACATAATAGAAATACGATGGTAGATATACTATATCAAATATTGATAGTTTCATCAATGGAGAACATATGATACATATAGTTGTTTTCTTTTATATAATTTGTCTTATATGATAATTCATTGACACCAACCTATGATATTAACCCATTTCTAGGGATAGAGTAACTAATCAGTTACATGGACTTGGGAATGATTCGTGAATATGACATAAATATATAAGAGAGTATCAAAACAAGAAATGAGTCCACCAATTGGGTGTGATGAGATTAAAAACCCATCCTATTGACCAGTGTATGTTCATATGAAACCTTGTTATAAAACCCCAATGATTTTCTTCCTTTATGAAGTAGGTATATATATTTACAGGGATGTTGGAGACATTGGGTGCTTCTGGTTCCATTAATAATCCCCATTATAAACCTTCCAAAAATGGAGTAATGACCTGGCATGAAGGTTTTGAAATCATACAAACAACTATTCACACTAAAGTTCTGATCCACTCCATCTCGAGTTGATGAAATAATAGTGAAACTGATATGAATATTTTGTTAATAAAAAATTGTCTACACCTTAAAAACATTAGTTAATATTGTTTTTATAATTTCCCAAACCTTCACTCCCATATCTGGTGCAAAAATAATTTTATTTAAATATTATCCTTATTAAAATATTAGGGTAAACTCCCTTTATTTTACAACATTACCATAGGATAATAATTATGATTCATAATAAACCTCACAATCCTAACAGTGGATGGTTTATTTCCGTTGACGAACAGTTACATGGGTAACATATTTTACACAACATTGGATTATTTCTATATAATAAAAACATGATAGATACACTTCTAGACATATCATATGATATATTAATCTTTATAAACTAGGGAAAGAAAACATAAGAAATGGGTGATCTCAAATGCTCATTAATGTAAAACATATCAACATATCATCAAGGGTTATGAAATAATAATATAGGAATACACGAGTATTGGTGAAATTTATAATTAAAATAAACATGAAATATTATGAGTTTTATATAATTCAGGATATAATGACATGTAATCTCAAATTAAAAAACATATACCATGAAAAATGTGATTGGAATAATGATACATTAAACATGAGTTAATAATATTAAAAATAAACATATAGAAATATGGAATTTGATTCAATTTTTGCATAATAAATAGTTATGGCACAACCATAATCCTATAAAATAATGTAAAAAATATTTTTGTATGATGTTCACACAATGAAATTTGAGAAAATCTTACTACATATCATTCACATGATAAAATTGTGAGAAAAAACATCTTGTATCACATTAACACACAAAAACTCAAGATTAATTATTCTTACATCTCATACGAGGAACATTTCTTCATCTCAAGCCAAATGATATCTTAACCAATTAATTGGTGGCCAATATAAGTCACCATACATCTTATTCCACACATATTAGTTCAACTTAAAAATCAATAATCATTATGTATTAATACTTCCATTGAGAAAATAATGGGTTTTATAAACATCCAAATGGAAATGATTCAATTTTCATAAATAACCCATGAAAAAAATGGGTTTCCAAAAACACCCAAAAGTTATAAAATAACATCATGAATTAAATCCTTAAAAACTGAAAACATGATCACCCAAAATAATCACATAACTAAAGAAAATATTAGGTGAAACATAGAACATATCTCCATTTGCGATAGATCATTTTATGATAATGAAAATGAAATCAGGAATATTTGTTTTTGAAATATTTTTGTATTCATCATTGTAACTGTCGTTGTTATGAATCTCTTTTAAAAAATACACCTTTTTCTATAACAAATAGAGAGTTAATCCTTTCATGGAAATAGATTTTGATAAAAATATCTTTTACCTATAAATAAATGGAGAATATTATTTAAAATGGAAGATTTAGTTAACAATGGGGAATTAAAATCAAGAGGAAAATGTCAAACTCAATGGAATAAGTTTTATTTACCAATTCTTTTATGGCATTAGGAGTTTTTTATTCAATAACAATTGGATGTTTTAAAATAAAATGGTTTTTTAAATATGATAAATTAAAACATGGATTATGCTAAAACACATTTTTGTGTAGTATATATACCATAAAAATAATAAACATTTTCATAACATTTAAACATGTCTTGTTGAAGATATATTGAGAAATAACACCCTTATAATTGTTTTATATTTCAAATTGAAGAAAATAGAATCATATAATATGAAATTTATTTTTAGATGAATTAAATCAACTGAATATTATGATACAAATTAGATCACTTAATATATATATACACCAAAAATAAGAAATGAATGGTGAAAAAATTCATATATTAATGAAGAAAATTGAGATGAAAAAAACCCTTATGGATTAATAAAATTATAAAAAACCACTTACAATATAAAGAGAATAAATTTATTTTTAAAATACCATGAATAATGATTATTTATGATATTATATATCCAATAGGTTTTATACACACAATTTGAATGGGACCCTGCTTACGGTGTTCATTATGGTTTCATTGGTGCTTTGGGAGTCTTTGGTCATTACCTGCTCTTGCCACATGAGTTTTGATATGAAGTTTAGAGGGTTTTTTCTATGTGATCTTCAAACTGTTAGGCTTTTTCACAGACCTGTTGTTTTCAATTAAGTCTTGGGCACTAGGGGATTTCCAATGTAATTATGGGGATAGTTTAGAGGTATTCCTTGACAGTTTTGTTCTTCTATTAATTTTTTTCACTAGCTTGTACAAGATATTTGTACCTCGTGTAATTGCATGAATTTTACATTTTTCTGAATAATTTTTGGGGATAATGGGTTCTACTCATGCTATGAGACATTCTGAGTATAATATCTCTCAGATAAGAAAATTTTTAGATGAAACCCATACCTTGTTCCAGATTTGTTCGGGAAAAGTGACTAAAATCATAGAAAATAAAATTAACGTTATTGTATACCTTATTAAGAACCATATTATTCATTTATTTAAATTACTATGGAAAATTTAATATCATTGTTGATTTAATTTTCTATAAATGTTTCATGTAAACTCCGGTTAGATGAGTTATTCATTCAATTTTTCTATAACGTATTATGTATTTTGACAATCGTTGAATATATCTTAAAATAATTTATTAGTATCATGAAAATTAATCTCTAAATGGAAACTATTTTAATATATTAAATATATTTTTAAATTAATCCTTAGTGGGAGGTGATGTAAAATGAATCTCTCAACTTTTGGACGAGGTAGCCTAAATGTATGCGTGATTGATGTTTCCATTTTTAAATGAATAAGAGGGGAATAAAGATTATGATAATTTTTAAATTAATAAAAATAATAATATTTGAATATTTAATATTTATTCATTACTACTATAATTAAAACCAACCATTGGTGGTGGTTATGAAAATAAAACAAAATCAACCTGTTGATGAAGTTTTCTATAGAAAAGACTAATGAAATATTTGTTTATATTGTGGATGGAGATGAATAAATATTGGGTTTTCATTTAATATAGAAAAATATATGAATAAATATAGCACTTATTTAATTATTATTATTATTTTTATTTGATATATGGAAGATTGATGTTATTCAAAATATATTATGAATAAATTAATACATAAGTTTGTGACTTGTTCTTCACTTGGATATCTTCTTTGAAAATAAGTCTTCAAGATAACTTCTAGAGATAAAGTGCTTAAGGATATGAAAAATAAAATTTTGAGATTTACTTTGGTAATAGTTTCAGGGTAAATTATAATGTATTGTGTAACTATATAGGGTTGTAAGTGATCTCCTTCCATATCTGATGAAAATGTCACTTTGGGAATACCCTTTGCACTTCCATGATATCATTATACTATTCCATTGTTAGTGGCTCTAAATTTTTTAATAATGGAGTGTGGATTGTTCATGGGTTGATTATTTTTATAATAATGGAGTTTTTCAAGTATATGCCTTGATTAATCTACAACCAAGATCTTCTAAAAATGTTTTAATGATGTTTCATGTCTTTTACTATTGTTTTTTACATTTTTACATTTTAGTTTTTACATTGTTAACTAATGTTTAACAAATTAATTTATATTTTACATAAAAATATAAATTTACCTTTATTAAGTTTTTAGCCTAAATTTAATCTTTATTTATACTTATTCAATTTATTAATATGAGAAAATATACTTTTAAGATAACATTTATATTATATAAAACACATTTTTGTAGAAAAATGACTTCAAACCATTGTTCTTTCCAAAAATTTATTAGTATCGACTAAAAACTATGTTAGTGTTAATATAATTATATATATATATTTTAAAATCAAATTTCAGTCAAAATTTAAATTATATAAATTTTATTTATCCCATAAAAAATACATGATATTAGTAAAATAATTCATTTAAAAACTATTTAACCATTATAATGTTAATTTACATTAATATTACTAATATTATATTTATTCAAAAATTGAAATTAATTTTTTAAATAATATTTAAATTTTGAACTAAAATATTCAATAATGTTTTTCATATTTAATTTCTAAAATTTTTAAAGCCTAATTTTTAATATTAGTGCGTAAATGCCGATTTTAGAGTGTAATATTTCTTGAGTTCCATAAATATTAAACATGTGTTGTAAAAAATCAATATAGTATTTTTATAATTTTTAATATTAAATTTATAATATATAATTTTCATATAAAATAGTTTTCTTATACATATTTCTTTCTTGTATTGTAAAATTGATAGTTATTAGAAAATTTAGTATTTATATTATTCAACTAAAAAAGGATAATTTCAAAAAAAAAATTAAAATTTTCATATTGAGAAAATTTTGATATAGTGGATTAAGAAATGAAGTCCATTTTATAAATATAAAATTCTAAAATTTATAAAATAAATTTTTTAATACAATCATATAATAAAAATAAATTTTTTTTTGTCAATTAACATTTCCAAATATTAACTATTACTAATCTTATTTCAAAGCATTTACCAAATGAATTTTTGTTAAACAATTATTAATATCAAACAAAATTTATCATCATTAATCATAAGTTTCATGATGTCCAATAGAAGATAAATGGGAAATTTCTATAAAAAACATCTCAATAAAAAATGATTGTATTAAACTTTTAGGTAAACTAATGTAATTTCATTCTTATTAAAAGTAGCCTTTATTTTCATTATAAAAATATTTCATAAATATTTTACTCATATTATATCTTAAAAATTAAACAGATTGATTATAATGAATATAATTAAATAATTTTTTTCTATCTAAATATACTATAGTTGTGTTTCAGTAAGGTGTTTCATGTGGATCTTGCTATTCTACCCATTAACTTAATAAGATTAAAAAATATATGAAAACGTTAGGAATTTACATTTTTCCTACTTAAATAAATTTCATCCTCAAAATTTTAATTATCACATACTTGTGAAGCTAATTGAGGGTATCTATAAAGATCGGTGCAACCAACAATTTAATTTGAAGAGTGTCATAAAAATACTAAATATATCATTTTCTCAAAGAACAGGTCAATAAAAATATTATTTTTTTTCTATAATAATTTTTTATAACCATTCTTTATGACTAGGTACCATAACTCTAAACATGGTATTATTTTTTCAATATAGATCATACTCATCCTTGTAGTGATATATGATTATGTGTTGGTTTGAAATATGAAATATCATTTCCATATTTTATTGATTACTAGGGATTATATGTTGTGATGAAAAATACATTTCTGAAATATCCTTTTATTCCTATATATGTGGGATAATATGTTTTTCATCAAGAATATTATATGAGACTTATATTGAGAAAAAATAATAAGAGATGATAATTTCAAATTGTCACGGTGTTGATTTCTTGTTATTATAGACATAAAAAAGCCTAATATGGTGGAAAAAAATTTATTTTAACTGGATATCCAAAAATTTAGAGGGGTAGATTTGTGTAACTTTTAACCTTCTTTTTCTTGAAAAAAAATTAGCAATAGGGATATAATATATTTTACCTTAATTAGTTGGTTTAGAGGGTTTCTAATGTTGGTTATTATCAATAGTTATTAGGTTTTGGAATGTTTTAATAATTCCCAAGATCCAGAAATTTGAGACATTGGAATTTCATCACCTCTATTTAATAGATCATCCTTTTCATCTCATATTGAAAATCATGATCTTGATGTACAGTCCTTCTATACTTAAAACACTCCTTTATTCTTCTAAGACATTCCATTAGGTAATTACTCACACATTTTTGACATGTATGGAGTTATATATTTTTTCTTTCATTATCTTCATCACCTGGTCTACTATGAAACTCTATCCTTCCCTTATTTTCAGGATTTTGATGTTTCTAAAGAATCAAGTTATAATAATTACTCAATATATTTAGGTGAGGATAACCTTATTTTTTTCAACAGTAGATTATGTCCCACTTGGTTTCTCATTACGACAATTACAATATAGTCCATCAAATACACTATTAACATGGTTTCTTCTTATCCCATCCATTATTAAAACAAAAATAGTTAATTATGAATGATAAATATTTACATCATAAGAGTTTTATGAAAAAACATAACCTAAATTTTTCTACTCTTTAAAACAATCACATTATGTTTTATCTCATCATATATCACTATGAGTTTAATGTAGGTTTCTTTAAGTTGGATTTTTTCATGATTTATATCCTAAATCCTTATAATAATAAATGATTCATAATTAATTATAAAAATAATATGATTAAACAACCAATATCCCAGGGTATTTTCAAATAAAATATGAATTTAAGGCAATTTTCTATGTGATATGTGATGATTGATTTAATACCCAACACTCTAATTTCATATTTATTACCCCAAGGAACATATGTGCTAGATCCTAGGTCCAATTTTAATTTCTATAAAAAAATTTTATTTCTATGAGAACAGTATAATAATTATAAAAATTCAAAATATTTTCATATACATATACTAATTCCTTACACTTATCCCTAGGGTTTCTTTAAAGTTCTATTATATTTTTTCCAAAAAATAACTAAACTAATTTTAAAAAATAAATAAAACCTTCTCTAATACCAACTATAATTCATAAAACTTGTTATACAATATCTAGTTCTAAAAAATATCCTTAAAAACTATATTTTATATGAATTTATAATAAAATCTATCTATTTAAAAAAAATTACCATATTCTTATCAATGAAACTTATAAAACATATCACAATAAAAATAATGGAAGGTTTAGTGTTATTAGAACTAGTTATAAATGTACTTTTTTTACACAACTTATGATTACTTCTATATAATTGAACCAAAATAGATCAACTTGTTAAAAACTAAAAGGTTATTCTACACTTTATAACCAATTGAAATAAAACAAAATAAATGTGTGAGATAAAATGTTTAAAGGGTAATCCTATTAACAAGTCATAAATGGTCAGATTATAATCATATGATAAAACATATTAATGGGTGTAGTTTATTATTAAAAATAACATGTAATAATATGAACTTTCCACATGTGAAGATAAAAGCATATGTAATCTCAAGTGAAAAAATATATACCATTGAAAAAGTTCATGGAATCACGAGACATTAGGTATGAGTCAAGGATCATAATTATTCGTATATATAAATATGTCATGTTATTAACTCATATTATAGAAAAGTGTTATGATACAAACCCAATAATAGAAAAAAATTTAAAAATATTTATGTATCACGTTCCCTTAACAACTTGTGAAAAATGATTAAAACATCTAATTCACACAATAAAATTTTGAAAAAGGTTCCAAAATTTCATTAACATAAAAAAAACTATGAACAAATTTCATGTATCTCATTCACACAATATTTCTTCCTCTCATGTGTAATAAACTATCAAACAATGAATTAGAGGGTGATATAGGGCCCCACACATCATCATCCATAAATATGAGTTCCACTTTGAAATCAATCCTCATCATATCTTAAGGATCCCATGGAAAATTAATGGGGTTTATAAATATTTAGAATGAAATCATATAGTTTTTATAAATAAACCCTAAAAATAAAATGGGTTTAATAAAACAATCAAATTCTATAAAAAGACATTATGAATTTAATACTTTTATAACAAAAACATTATCAACCAAAATAATCACCTTATTAAATAAAATTGGGTGAAACATGATGTAAATAACCTAACCCCAGTATCATAGATCCAGTGGTTATTATATTACATTATCATTGGATATAGGGGATCACATCCCAAATGACACAATATTTAAGTAATCCAGTTAAAGTAGGTACATAATTGAATCTAAAATTACATTTGTATAAAAAATATAAACTATAATGAGAGTAAATATTTTACATCCTTTAACTCATTCAGTTATTCATTCTTCAAAACATGGGGAACATAAAGAAATCTAGGTGATCTACAATGCTCAGTAAGTTAAATATACATCAAAATCTATCATGAGAAAATAAGGCATAATCAACGTGGAAAATTAAATAACTAAAAATAAATTACATTTAATCAATTACCTGAGTATAAATAATTATATTGAACAAGTAAATGAATGTCAATTCATTCTACATAAATAATCACATGGGTATGGAACTTATCTATGGGTAATATTAAAAATAATCACATGGACATTAATAACTGATTTTATTAGTATTTAACGCATAACCTAGATATATAAAACTCTTCATCATTTACATATCATAATAATTCTTAAAATTGGAGTATTTATTATGACAGCCCTTTTTTTTATTACAACTTAAACATGACTCATTACATAAAATATCACTTGATATAACAAAGAAGATTGAGAGGTTTAGTGTCTTTGGGGCATAGGATCATTACATAAAATCATAAAACATGAAATACAACATTTTTATTGAAAACATCCTTTACATGACCACTACATTCTTTCGTACTTAGAATTGCATGGGATAACCTGAGGACATGCATAAGAAAAGGGTGAGCTATAAAGCCCAGTAAGGGAGTACACAAGGAATAACATGAGGAGTACAATATATGTTAGGCAATATGCATTTCAATATAGAATAATAGAACCATGAACATAAAGGCATGATAAAGCATGATAATCATAACATGGAAATGTGGCAACAATACTTAACATTGAATTAGCATGAGCCATGGCTCATTGCACATGGAGCATGAGTAAATCCTCATTGCACATGAAGCACGAGTAAACCCTCATTGCACTTGAATTAGCATGAGTCAACACTCATTGCACTAGATTTTTCATGATACTATACTTTACCCAATGCATTGGAGCGCTATAAGTGCACACCCTTCTTAAACATTTCATTTCATGCATAAGTGTGCCACATGGATCATAAAACATGGATTCCTAAAAAATAATAATTTATTCCATGATAAAAGAATGTGGAATTAATACATGAAACTTTACAATCAATATGTAAATTTTCATAAAGGTGAATACCCTTGATGGAGAAATGGGAATGGTATTCACTACACAATGACGTTGGCTTAGAAAATTGGTGTGATTTCGGCAGCATAACGGCGTGACATAAGAATTCATAAAAAATGGTTGATGAGAGATAAAGTGGTTCCTCATCATATTTACATGTAATGGAAAGTAAGTAGGTCATATAGATACATGTCCTAACAATTGAAATGGAATTTATATTCATGATACAAAAGTATTGCTTGAATGTAAAAGAAGAGAGAGGAGTTCCTTTCGGAAGATTGGCATAGTAATGGGTGTACATGGGAGGCATTTAATGAGAGAGAAAGGGGTCTCCCATCATTAAAAAAATAAGAGGAATGTATGGGGGAGGTGTGAAACCATACCCAAACATTCATAATTTAAATTAAAAGGGAAATACATCTTAAAAAATTGACAAAAACGAGAAAAGAAAAAAAACCCTTACTTGGAAATGTGCTTCCAAAAGCTAGAGAGAGGCTTGTGAGAGGATTCTTGGGAGATTGGGGCACCTTGGGAGGATTCTAGAGAGAGTAGGGCAGAGGTTGGACGAAGTCCAAGGGATTTTAGTGAGGAGGAAGTGGGATCTTGGGTGGGTTTATATAGGAAAGGTGATAGAATTGTTTATTATTTAGGTTTGGGACCCCTTATATTAAAATAATCCAAACCACAAACCATACCATCGTATTTGCCCATGGTTTCCAGAAAAGGAAAGAGGAAAACATTATTTTACAAGGCCAAGGTCCGAACTTATTAAAAAATTAGGGTTTCTTATGTGGAGGTGAGTCACACTCCCATGGAAATTAATTTAAAATGAAAAAGTGTTGAATAAGTCTTGAGGGGTTTATTAATACTTTGAAAAGTAAGTAAAACAAACCCAAAATTACATTATTTTAATGATAAAACATATATTGGCCGAACATAAGGATTTTGGTATTTTATTACATCACCATTGGGTCATTATGATGTCATAAAACTCATTATATAATTAAATGGTATTTAATTTTCACCCAAAAATTTGACTGTCTCAGAAAATTATGAAAAATTCACCGTTGGATAATTTCGACATCCTGATTCCAGAAATGACATTTATTAAATCTAAAAAAATTCTAAATATGTTAATTTTCACTTTTAAAATAAAAACCAACATTTATCGAAAATTCACGGCTTTTGACCGAAATGGCTTTCAATCCTTAATAAAGATTTTAATTGCATTAATAAATTTTTAAGATCATTTATATTTAATAAAAATTAATTTAGTATTAATAATAATATTTTTTTAAAATATTATTTAATTCAAAATTACCTTAATTTAATAAAATAAATTTCTTAATTAAATAATAATTAAAAAAACACCATTTGTACTTTAAAAACTATTTACAATGTATCAAAAATGACTTGAAATTATATTCATTATTATATACATAAATAATGTACATGAACAAGGTACTACGTATTTGTTACATAACCACTTAAAACAGCCACAAAAGACCTAATGGTAAGGTGTGAAATGGTGACAGACTCTTGGGGTAGCTTAGATAACATCGCTTGAGTGGTAATTTCAATCAACTTCCACTTTTCCCGTAGACGGTCACGTTCGAGCTTGACATAATGAAGCTCTGCTTGGGCTTGGTCAAGGGCGAAGCCCACAGATGCCACCACTTTTCCGAGCTCTGAAAAATGGGCTCCGTATGGGGAAATTCTACTGGATGAGGTCATCGCTTCCTTTGTCTGAGTAAAAATTGGGTTCGTTAAAGCCTTACATTTATATTAATCATGTGATCGCTGTTTAACGACTATATTAACAACGGTCAAAATTCTTAACATGAAACCAAAGAATTTGACATCTTATAAAAACATTTTTCATAAAGAGACATTTAACTGGATCAAGAGGGATTTTCCATTAATGAAACTTTGGGTCGTTATAATATTCCCCCCTTATGAAATTTCGCCCTCAAAATTTTTCTTTTCCCAGACTAAACCAAATGTGGGTAACTCAGCTTCATCATATCCTCCGACTCCCAAGTTTCTTCTTCAAGCTTGTGGTTTCTCCACAATACCTTGACGAGGGGCATTGTCTTATTTCGTAGAACCATTTCTCTACGATCTAAGATCTTCACTGGTTTCTCCTCATAAGAAAGATCATCTTCCAATTGTACCACCTTAGAAGAGAATACATGTGGAGGGTCTGGTATGTACTTCATTAAGAGGGATATATGAAAGACATCATGCACATTGGACATAGTAGGTGGAAGTGCTAGTCGATAGGCCACAGCCCCAACACGATCAAGAATCTCGAAGGGGCCGATGTACCTTGGACTTAACTTCCCTTTCTTTCCAAACTTCATGACCTTCTTCCACAGAGATGTGCGTAAAAACACCATTTCTCCAACTTTAAACTCAAGGTGTCGTCGACGATTATCTGCATAACTCTTCTATCGACTCTGGGCTACCTTGATATACTGCTGAATGGTTTTCACCTTCTCAACCATGTCTTCAACCATTTCTAGTCCAAGCAGCTTATGTTCACTGACCTCATCGCAACATACCGGTGTTCTACACCTTTTCCCATAAAGGGATTCATATGGTTCCATTTGGATGCTCGAGTGGAAACTGTTATTATAAGAGAACTCAACCAGAGGAAGATATTGATCCCATCCTCCTTTAAAGTCCATTGAGCACGCTCTCAACATATCCTCAAGTGTTTGGATAGTCCTTTCTTATTGGCCATCAGTTTGAGGATGATAGGCCATACTAAAGTTCAGTTGAGTATTCAGAGCATGTTGAAGACTCTTCCAAAACATAGAGGTGAATCTTGGATCTCGGTCGGACACAATAGATAGTGGTACTCCATGCAACCTTACCACTTCCCTGATATATATCTGTGCATGTTGATCCAAAGAGAAATCCTCTCGTATAGTAATGAAGTGTGCAGTCTTTGTAAGAAGATCCACCACAACCCATATTGCATTGTTGTCTTTGGATGTCCTTGGATGTCCGGTGACAAAGTACATGGTGATGTTCTCCCATTTCCATTCTGGTATGGGCAATGGTTTCATCATCCCCTTAGACATCTGCCTCTCTACCTTGACTTGCTGACACACCAGGCACTTTGATGTATATTCGGAGATCTCCTTCTTCATATTATCCCACCAAAAGTTTTCTCGGAGATCTTGATAAATCTTTGTGCTCCCTAGGTGAATAGAGAAATTTGAACTATGTGCATCATCCAAAAGTTCTCTCTCCAGCTCTAGACTTGATGGAACACATAGTCTTTTCCCAAACTGCACAATTCCTTCTTCATTAACATTAAACTCTGAGGATTTCCCCTATTTGATAGCTTCCACTTTTTCTTGAATTCCCACATCATCCTTTTGAACATTCATTAACCTTTCCAAAAGAGATGGTTGAGCAATCATTTGTGAAATGATTGGTGATGTTCCCTTCTTTATGATTCCCATGTCCATCTTCATCAAGTCTAAGAATATTGGATCCTTCTCAATTCTCATTATTGATAGAATCGCTGGATCCTTTCTACTTAGGACATCTGTTACCTTGTTCACTTTCCTAGGGTGGTAATGTATTGAACAGTCATAATAATTTATGAGCTCTATCAATCTTCTCTGGCGCATATTAATCTCTTTCTGTGTGAATATATATTTAAGACTCTTGTGGTCAGTATATATCTCACATTTCTCTCCATAGAGATAATGCCGCCCGATTTTCAAGGCAAAGATCACCGCCGCCAACTCCAGATCATGCGTTGGATAGTTTCGCTCATGGATTTTCAACTGCCTTGAGGCATAGGATATCACTTTATCATTCTTCATCAGCACATAGCCTAATCCCTTCTTTGAGGCATCACTGAATACCACAAAAAGTTCCCCACTTGTGGGTAAAGTGAGCACGGGCGCAGTGATATGCCTCCTATTCAACTCCTTGAAGCATTCTTCACATTCATCACTCCAAGAAAACTTTACTCCCTTTCGAGTTAGCTTGGTAAGAGGGTTGTAAAATCGTGAGAAATTTCTCACAAATCTTCGATAATATCCAGCTAACACCAAGAAGCTATGGATATTCGTTACCGATGTTGGCCTCGGCCATCCCTCAATTGCATCTGTTTTGGATGGATCCATAGATATCCCATTTCTTGTGATTATATGGCCCAAGAATGAGACTTCCTTTAACCAGAACTCACACTTTCTGTACTATGCATAGAGATTCTCCTTATGCAATGTCTCTAGTACAGTTCATAAATGCTCCTCATGGTCCTCCTTGGTTTTTGAGTATATTATAATATCATCTATAAATACAACCACAAATTTGTCAAGGTAATCTCTAAAGACTTTTTTCATCAAGTCCATGAAAATTTCTGGAGCATTGGTGAGTTCTAAAGGCATTACTATGAATTCATAGTGCTCGTACCATGTACGAAAAGCAGTCTTGGGGATATCTTCCTTCTTCACCCTTACTTGATAATATCCCAACCGCAAGTCCACCTTGGAGAAGTATTGTGCTCCATGCAACTGATCGAACAAGTCATCAATTCGTGGGAGTGGATACTTGTTCTTTATCGTGATTTTGTTATGTTCACGATAATCGATGTAAAGCCGCATCGACCCATCCTTCTTCTTGACGAAGAGGACTGGTTCACCCCATGGTGAAGCACTTGGGCGTATAAACCCTTTATCCAGATTCTCCTGTAGTTGTTTCTTCATCTCTTCAAGCTCAACAACAGCCATTCTATATGGATTCTTGAATATTGGTAGCGCCCCAGGTATAAGTTCAATTGAGATGTCAACATCTCTTCTTGGAGGAAGGCCAGGAAGTTCCTCAGGAAACACTTCCGCGAATTCCCTCACAATATGCATTTCTTCAAGGATGGATTATTCTTTGGACTCAATCATCTGAGCCAGATACGCATGCTCATAAGGCAGTAATATCCATGCTTGAGATGATGGAGCTAAAGGAGATTCATCTTCCTCCTGACACTTGTAATGAATCGGGGGTCGATTCTCCATATGGAGTGTGATTTCCCTCTCCCGAAAATTTATGTTGGCTCTATATAAGGAAAGCCAATCCATGCCAATAATTGCATCAAATTCCACCAAAGGGAGTATGATGAGGTTTGTTGGGAAATTCAATCCACATATTATAACAGGGGAGGACTTATATTCATGGGATGCAATGATTGCCCCATTTTCCGTACTCACTGACATCTTTACTTCCATGATTTGTGGTGGTGTTGGGATTGTTCTACTAAACATTCGAGATATAAAAGAATGCGTAGAACCTGAATCAAAAAGTATGTTCGTTATTATTCAATGAATAACTAGCGTACCTATCACCACTTCGATGTCGGGGTTCACTTCGGTAGAAGTGATGCAAAATCTCTTCCTTGCTGTCTTGGAGGTTGTTGGTTGCTTCCGATAATCATTGGATTAGGGTACTGATTTGCAAAATGACCCGGTTCATTGAATTTGTAGCATTGAACAACATGTTGAGGCTCGAACGGAGCATTCCTCTCCTCTATCGCAGTCGCGGGTCCTTCTTGCCGACAGTTAATAGCTAGGTTCCCTTCTCTTCCACACGTGAAGCATTTTCTTGTCCCCTTAAGGCAATTTCTCGGGTGCTTCTTTCCGCACTTTTGGCAAGTGGGGTTCTGGAACATCATAGCGTCGATGGGTTTATCCATCGGACCACCAGTATTGATGTCCACATTACGCTTCTTGTCCCCGTGATACCACTGTGATTACCTGATCTCCATTTCGACCTTGAGGGAACATCGGACAATTTCCTCATAGCTGTCGAAGTCACGGATCGCTAATGCTTTCCCAAGCTTGGCTTTAGACCACCAAGGAAGTGGCCAACCTTGAATTCAAGGTTAATGACAAAGCCGGAAGCGTATCGTGCAAGACTTGTGAAGTTTTCCTCGTACGCTCCCACAGATTATTCATCTTTTTACTTGAGGGAAAGGAAGTCCCTTTACATCTTAAGACGGAGGGTGCGGGAAAAATATTTATCAAAAAAACATCTTCTGGAATTCCTTCCATTACAAAGCCTCAATCTCCTCCTCAGGCTTCGTATTTTTGATCAATGTCCACCATTGATCAGCGTCACCCTCCATATGATAAGCGGCCCGGAGAAACTTCTCTTGTTCAGAACATTGGAGGATGGAGAATATCTTTTCAATGGAGTTGATCCATTGTTCATCAATCGTGGGATCGGATGATCCACTAAAAGATTGAGGCCTTTTCCTCATGAAGCTCTCGATAGCAACTTGTTTCTTATTAGTTGGGTTTGGACGTTTTTCTTGACCCGTGTTTCTATTAAAAACTTGAGTTAGCTGAGAGAGAAGTGTGACAAAGTTCGAGATTCATGCTCCCACTGGATTGGGCATCTCTTTAGTACAATCATCAAACTGAACTTCACAACGGCTGTTAGCCCGAGTCCTCCTATTACCGGCCATTGGATGGAACAAAAGGAAAGTTAGGGGTAACACAAAAGGGTAATCCAAAGACAAAAGTTGATGACTTATAAATAAACTTTTATTTCCTTAACTCATGAGTCTATAAGATTCAATCTAGGCTTTTCATGATCTACTTTCTACCATATATTCTTAGGGGAATTTTTCCCTTAATAAGGGTTCATACCAAGATTGTGAATTTATCAAAACATATCCCCTAGGAGATTCATAACCAAGAGTGTAGCAAGGCCCATTGTCGTGCACCAGTTCCCGTTTGAGTCTAGCTCAAAGCGGTGTTTTCGGGTTTTACCCCTAGGATACATCTGTGCCAGAGCCGCCTCTACCTGCTCGTATCCAGACAGGGGTGTATTTGTTTGATAAACCACTTACTTAGTATTTACCCAAACTTAGGCATGTTTTTATTATACATAGTCTTATATCTAAGTCTTTACTAGGGTTTCCTAATCCCAAAAATAACTAAACATATCCTCTGATACCAACTATGACAACCCTGCTTTTTATTACAACATAAACATGATTCATTACATAAAACTTCACTTGATACAACAAATAAGATTGAGAGGTTTAGTGTCTTTGGGGCTTTGGATCATTACATAAAAATCTAAAACATGAAATACAACATTTCTATTGAAAATTTCCTTTACATGACCACTAAATTCCTTCGTAATTAGCATTGCATGGGATAACCTGAGGACATGCATAAGAAAAGGGTGATCTACAAAGCCTAGTAAGGGAGTACACATGGAATAACATGAGGAGTACAATAAATGTTAGGCAATAGGCATTTCAATAGTGCATAAGAGAAACATGAACATAAAGGCATGATAAAGAATGATAATCATAACATGGAAATGTGGCAACAACACTTAACATTGAATTAGCATGAGCTGTAGCTCATTGCACATGGAGCATGAGTAAACCCTCATTTCACCTGAAGCACAAGTAAACCCTCGTTTCACTTGAATTAGAATCAGTCAACACTCATTGCACTTGACGTATCATGATACTATACTTTACCCAATGCATTAGAGCGCTATAAGGGCGCACCCTTCTTAAACATTTCATTTTATGCATAAGTGTGCCACATGGATCATAAAACATGGATTCATAAAATATAATCAATTATTCCATGATAAAGGAATGTGGAATTCATACATGAAACTTTACAATCAATATTTAAATGTGCATAATGGTGAATACCCTTGATGTAGAAATGGGCATGGTATTCACTACACAGTGACATTGGATTAGAAAATTGGTGCGATTTCGGCAACGTAACGGCGTGACATAAAAATTCATAAAAAATGGTTGATGAGAGAGAAAGGGGTTCCTTATCATTTTTACATATAATGGACAGTATGGAGGTCATATATATACATGTCCCAACAATTTAAATGGAATTTAGATTCATGATACAAAAGTATTGCTTGAATGTAAAAGAAGAGAGAGGAGTTCCTTTCGGAATTTCGGCATAGTAACGGGTGTACATGGGTGGAATTTAATGAAATAGAAAGGGGTATCCCATCATTAAAACAATAAGAGGGAAGTATGGGGGATTTGAGAAACCATACACCAACATTCTTAATTGAAATTAAAAGGGAAATACAACTAAAATAAAATTGAAAAAAATGAGAAAAGAAAAAAACCCTTACATGGAAGTGTTCTTCCAAAGGCTAGAGAGAGGCTTGTGAGAGGCATCATGGGAGCTTGGGGCACCTTGGAAGGATTCTAGAGAGATTAGGGCAGTGGTTGGACGAACTACAAGGGATTTTAGTGAGGATTAAGTGGGAGCTTGGATGGGTTTATATAGGAAAGGTGAGAGAATTCTTTATTATTTAGGTTTGGGACCCCTTATATTAAAATAATCCAAACCACAAACCATCCCATGGTATTTGCCAATGGTTTCTGGAAAAGGAAAGAGGAAAAAAATATTTTACAAGGCCAAGTTCAGAACATATTAAAAAATTAGGGTTGCTTATGTGGAGGTGAGTCACACTCCCATGGAAATTAATTTAAAAAGACAAAGTGTTGAATAAGTCTTGAGGGGTTCATTAATGCTTTGAAAAGTAAGTCAAACAAACCCAAAATCACAGTATTTTAACGATAAAACATATATTGGCCGAACATAAGGATTATAGTATTTTATTACATCACCATTGGGTCATTATGATGTCATAAAACACATTATATAATTAAATGGTATTTAATTTTTACCCAAAAATTTGACTGTCTCAGAAAATTATGAAAAATTCACCGTTGGATAATTTTGACGTCCTGATTCCAGAAATGACATATATTTTATCTAAAAAAAATTCTAAATATGTTAATTTTCACTTTTAAAATAAAAACCAACATTTATCGAAAATTCACGGGTTTTGACAGAAATGGCTTTCAATCCTTAATAATGATTTTAATTGCATTCATAAATTTATAAGATCATTTATATTTAATAAAAATTAATTTAATATTAATAATAATATTTTATTAAAATATTTTTTAATTCAAAAATCCCTTAATTTAATAAAATAAATTTAATGAATAAATAATAATTAAAAAAACACCATTTGTACTTTAAAAACTATTTACAATGTATCAAAAATGACTAGAAATTATATTCATTATTATATACAAAAATAATGTACATGAACATAGTACTAATTATTTTTTACATGACCCCTTAAAACAGCTGCATAAGACCTAAGGGTAAGGTGTGCAATGGTGACAGACTCTTGGGGTGACTCGGATAACATCGCTCGAGTGGTAATTTCAATCAAATTCCACTTTTCCCATAGACGGTCACGTTCGATCTTGACATAATGAATCTCAGCTTGGGCTTGGTCAAGGGAAAATCCCAAAGATTCCACCTCTTTTCCGAGATCCGACAAATGGGCTTCGTATGGGGAAGTTCTACTGGATGAGGCCATCGTTTCGTTTGTCTGAGTAAAAATTGGGTTCATTAAAGCCTTACATTTATATTAATCATGTGATCACTATTCAACGGCTATATCATCAACGGTCAAAATTCTTAACATGAAACCAAAGAAGTTGACATCTTATAAAAACATTTTTCATAAAGAGACATTTAACTGGATCATGAGGGATTTTCCATTAATGAAACTTTGGGTCGTTACATTTATACACCAAAAATCATTTAATAAGTCTAGTCAACTAGTTTATACCATAATACATGATAAATTCTTCTAGGGGATATATAATTTTAGGCCCCACTCACCATTATGTTTCTAATGAATTCCTCATGTAATGAATGATAAAATTTATTCATAAAAAATCATCCTTAACAATAAATGTTCATATTGAGTGAACAATATGAAATATCAATACATTCCCAAGAAAAATTGACAAAAAAATATAGATATTGTATATGTATGGTATTACAACATTTTACATTTAGATAATAAAGAAATTTTTATTTTTGATGAATATAATACCATATAAAATAATTAAAATGAATCTTGAGGAAAATACCATTATCATATTGAAATCCTGTTTCCAAAAATTAATACTTACATAATATAAGGAAATGTGTTTTATTTGAAAATAATCATGAAAAATTGAAAATTAATCATTAATGAAAAGACCATTCATGAAGAAGGGAAATTTCATTCATCCTATATAAGTTAAATAAATTTCTTTTACACTTATGTAATAAAAATAAATATATTCCTCATTCGGATATTGATAAGAAGATATAATTTAAAAAAAATAACTAAAAGAAAAAAATAAGTAAAATTGACATTATAAAAAAATAGTATAATATTAAAAACATTCTTAAATTTTTTTTAGAAAACATGGATATATAAGAAAAAACATTTTTGATCTAAAAGAAAAATAGTGTAGATTTTTCTTAAATAATAAATTTTATCAATAATTTTCATTTCCAAATAGAATAAATTCATAATATTATATAAAAATTTCACAAATAAATAGTGTATATTAAATTTAAATGGGTTTATTAGATGATTTTCATATAATTTCATTGAATTAAAACTCATGCAAAAACATTCCTGATTAAAATGTGATTGAGAAATAAATCTTTTACAACTTTAGTAGCATTTGAATAAATACATAATTAAATGTTTAAATACTAATTAAACATTAAATAACATGAGTAAAAATATATTAATTATATAGCATATCAAATTCTCATTATATACACAACATAAATGAAATAAGTGGTTTATATGGTATATGTCTCACAAGAGTAAAAGTGAGACGAGAAACCATTACCTCAGGTCTGATTTCCGTCATATGTGTTTGAACATCTTATTTAATAAATATAGATTTAATATAAATATACTCTAGAAACATAATCATATATATTTTAAAATATGTTATTTACTTTCAACTATTTATCACCTATTTTTTAACAATTATTTATTGAAATCATGGTTGTAGGTGATAACTGCTCCATTTTTCATATATTTTTTTGTTCAGCAGTTTCTTTCCTTTTATATATTTTCATGAAACCATCATTTAAAAAATTTATTCATGACATTAATATTATTTATATTATACATATAAATATAATTATTTATATATATATATTCACCCATCTATTATTTAGATAGAAAAAAGAATTATACCATTCATAGAGATGGTAGGTCGTATATACGCATGAACGTTTTTTAACTTTTCAACATATGGAATGAAATAATGGTAAATAATAATTAATATTTAAATAATATTTTATATATAAATTTTATAATATATATTTTTAGATCTATCCTTATTACTATTCTTTTAATGTTTAAATGAATAAAAGATCACATCGCTTTGTCCATGTGATAGTACACTTGCACACATAAAATATGTTTTCATTTTCTAACAGATTGGATGGTAAGAATGAATATATGATATTATAATAACATATGAATATTTACTTCATAAATATAATATATATTCATTAGTTCCATATTTATAACCATATAACAAAATTGGTATAGAAAAATGAATTACACCGCTATATGGAGACGACAAGTCATATGTACAGAGGAGTAATATTTTGTCTTTTTATAGGATTGAAATGATAAGGAAATTTGTTTTAACATAGATATAATAACAACTCAGTATATTCATAACAATTTATTTATTATTTTATGATGGTTACAATATATTAATTGTATGTTTAAATATTAATGGATTTGAAAGAGTCGGCAAATATGACAACCTTTTCTTCAGAAGTGCTCCTTCAGATATTGTATTACGGGACCCATAGATGGTATTTTAGGAAGTAAGAAACCTCAAAATAATGAATAAGGATGTTTAAAATATGTTATTATGGGGTATTTTTTGAGCTTAGGGGATCTATGTGGGGTATAGAAGTTAGGAGATGTGGTGTATAGAAGTTAGGAGATGTGGTGTATTTTTATAGTGAACAAAAGAACACACGTTGAATTAGTAAAATGATTTAAATATAATAAATTCATCTTCATGTGAAATTTTAACAATTATGAAATTTTTTTGAACTTTATATAGATTATTTTTCATATATATTCCAAAAATAAATTTTTTATTGGTTCAAGTTTTATTTTAAACCTTATATATTATTTTAACAGTAGAGTTAACCTATTTTAACATTAACTGTGGAAATAAAAATTCTATATTAAAAGATTATAATTTTAATTATAAGGAAAAAATTATAAAATAAATATACATGTAAATAAATTATATAACTTATATTATCCTCCTTTTCCTATGTCGTGATTTTTAGGATTTTCAAATATTTTAATCAAATAACATTTGCATAAAATGACTTTAATGTACTTCATGATACTATTTATTTAATTTTTAATTAAATACATCAAAAAAAGAGGGAATTGGAATATAATACTTTAACAAATCACAAAAATGTCATATGTATCTAAAAAATCATGTAAAATATTTATTAATATAATTTTTATTAGTTATCATATTTTTAAAATTAATTTTTTTTATTAATTGAATTAATATTGCATCAACATTACATAACTATTAAAGATAATTATTAATAAAACAAAAATTTAAAAAAAATCTATGAGAAAAATATTCATTAATATTTCATATAATCGTTTAGAACTAAACAGATTTTTTATTTATCCGAATAAAGATATTTTAGATTTTAAAAGAAGAATAGTTACATTTTCTTCTTTAACCCTTTCATAAATATCATAAAGGTGAGATCAAATAAATATGCCACAAAGTTGCAATATATTTGAAATGATGTTCAAAATGGTAGAAACCCAATCATCCAATTAGGTAAATCCATGTTTTAGGGTCATTTGTTTTGTTATCATGTTATTTAAAACCATAATTAAATGATTTACCCATTACTGATGGGATTAATTTTTCAATGTTACTATTTCTATGGACAAAACAATAAAAGGGTCCTATGAAAAAAATTTAGACCTTTAAATCCAAATATGAAATAATATTTTCAATATTCAATTTTTATAATTTCATAAAAATAATTAATTATTAAAAAAACAAAACATAAAAAAAATAGTTAATCAAAAAAATTTATTTTTAAGTATAGAAATATTTTATATGAGAAATTCAAAGATAAAATTTATTTCAATCAAATAAATTGAATTAATAATACTTTAATAAATCTAATTTTACTTTTAAACCATTATAAATAAAAAAATTTAAATGCTAAAAACAAAAAAAAAATTCATTAAAAAGGAAGTATTTTTCAATATTCCATTGAATATCAATATTTTTAGAAAAAATCCCCAAAACTCACCCTAATATAATTTTGATATTTAATTATTTAAAAAACGATATTATTTTTATCATATAAATTTTATAAAATTTCAATTAACTAATTATAATATTCATTAACAAAATAATTAAAAACATTTTTGAAGAAAATACATTTTTTTAAATAAATTGACTTTTATAAAAATTGATTCATATTTACTAAGAATAAATCAATAATTTTTCATTTATTATGATCATTATATATTTTCCATAATGCATTTAATCCTATTCATACCCACCAATTCATCTATTAGGTTATAATGACCATATTTAAATAATAATATATCATTGTTAATTTATGCATGGTGTTTCATGTTGTATACTATATCAAACAAAGTGTTCTTTTAAAATAACGGGGTCTTACATTATAACCTCATATAATATATCACATCCTTTAAATTTTTAATTCTTTTTCTTAATTATGGTATTGGAATATGAAAAAGCCCATACGGAAACCACACAGCATAAAAGGGTTCATAAAACTTCCCCTTAAAAAGAGGAAAAGAGAAATACGATGGTCATGGGGAATAACAAAATACTAGATTTCCAAATAGGGGAACCTTAGTGGGAAGTCAAAATATGGATATTGAGAAAACAATTTCTCCAAGGACATATATAGAGTGATATAATGATATAGAACATAGACATGAGGAAGCTAATGACCACAAAACCATAAATCTATGATAAATGAAAACCCATTAATTAATTGGAAATTATAGTAAATGCATAAAATTTTTATTTGATGATGATTTATCTAATGATGTGGGATTTATTTAATGTAAATATATCATTCAAGATAAAATTCAATTAGTTGACTAATTTCAATTTCATAAGTATAATTTCATCCATTGGTCATGATTTGATGAATTTCCACTTCATCTCTTATTGTATTAAATGATTATTCATTATGCATTCTTTAGGTATAAAGAATTAGAATTCACTTTTAATGGATCACAAGATCAATAAAATAATGACAAATATTTCTGAAAGTTTGTAAATATTTACCAAAAACAAAATTGTCATAACATGTTTTCCAATATGGATAATTATAATATATTGATCTTGAAAACCTCAACATAACCCCCAAAGAAGTTTCTAATTCATTCCATAAATAGTTTACTATATTACAACTTTAAAATTTGTTCGACAATATTTATAACATAAAGATATGACATATTTTATCTAATATTTATTACCTATCAAAATATTTATAAAAATGGTACAGACCATGGGTTGTCATCCCATGATCCATAAATTTTTTCAAATTAAAGAAACCAACATACAAGATGGAGATAGCATAAAACCCAGTGTATAGACAGTGTTCCAAAGCTCATACAAATTCATGAATAAATGAACATCACCCGGGAGAGCGATGACCACCACCCCTGCCTCGCAAATGTCGTCCTCTCCACTACATCATAGGTTGTTTCCAATTATCATCATCCACCATTGACCTGATAATGTCTTTAGGTGGTAAAATCAGATCATATCTCTCCAATTGTTTAAAAGAAGACCTCCCTTCATATTCTCTGGTGTCATAAGTTCTCCCAAACTCATCATGAATGATCTAATTTCTACTAGATATATTGTGGATGTCAAGTATACTAAACAAATCCTTATTTATGAAATATTTACAAGAATTATATTTCCTTACTAATGGGATGAAGCCTCCCGATAAGTCTCTGATAGAATTACCAAATCAACACTGATGGCTATAGTTCCAGCCTTATTCACTTTGGGTGGGAGGGGAGATTCAACATGTTTCCCATTACAGTTTTTAAGAGCATTTCATTCCTCTCTAAACTGAGAGTCGTCTAGTATTTGAGCATCATGTTCAAATTCAGACACATCACACTGATCATCAAAAATAACTTGAATTCCTGATACAACATCATCACTAAAGGAAATAGTAGAATTGGATTTTCCCTTACCAGAGTCACAATCTCTATGTGTAGAAACAGATGGAGAACTATTCATAACCTTTGGAATAGATTCATTCAGTGAACCAATTACAAAAGACTTCTGAACTGCCACTTCATGAACTATACATTGACTAAAAAAGACAACTTGGTGTTCCATATACTAATGACCATGAGGAATAAGCCTATCCTATTTTAATAAAACCCATTTGGATGGTTTTGATTCCTTTAGGGAACCAGAATATTTATTCCAATGGGTAGAAGACCCCATTTTTATCTGGATTTTCCTCACATTCCAACAATTAGAAACACCATGCCCCATAAACATGAAAAAATTATAGAATGTTGGGTGTGACTCATATTCAATATCAAATACAAATTTCTTTCCATTAGTGAGCAAGGTAGAACATTCAAGTTAATAATTTTTCAGGTCCACATCATCCTAAACACTTACTATGTATCCAAATCTTCTATGTGTTGTATTCTCATCCATCTTCAACCATGTCAACATAAAGTATATTAAAATGTCACATTCCAAACACAAGAATACAATGACAATATATTATCTTAAAACATACTATAAAATGAAATCATTATAAAACATTAATAAAAATGTATATACTTCAAAATTATAACAATCCTTATTCCTAAAATAAAATCATATACTATTTAATATACTAAAAAACCTGAAAATGAAATAAAATTCATCAAAGATTTCCTAAATCAATTAATAATGAAACCACTGACCAATTTGAAGGTTACTAATAATATTCCATTTACTTCATCATTATTAATCATTTTTTACGATTTATTTTTCCATTAATCCTTTTTTCTCAAAAAGAATACCACCTTACCAGTAAATATCATTTATTAGGTAATAATACCCTTTAATATATGATTTGAAATCCTTAAATAAAAACTATTTCAGAAAACTCATCCATTGTTTTATGATTCTATTGAAAAAAATATCATGGATATAATTTCCAACACTGAATAAATAAACTCCCAAATCCTTATTCTTCAACAATTTTCATAGAATATGTCCTTAAATGATCTATGTGTTGAACCCTTTGAATTAGGGAATTGAGTTAGATAAATATCATATTCCCAAAATATAAGACATCGATCTCTTTGGAAATAATTTTCACTATGACCATCATTTCCACATTAAAAAATCTTTCACTTTCCATGAGACATTCCTCAGAGTAGCTCTTCCTATATTTATGAAATTAAAGAAATTTATCCTTTATTCCTCAATGGTCTCCACTACCCAAGATTTCATAAATATCTATCATTCTCTTATTGGGTGATTCCAGGAGTTGGTTAAGGTGAATGTTTGTAATGATATATCATGATTACTAATTAGGTATAATCATTATATCCATCACTCAATTCATTATCCAATTTGGTTTCACATAATTACCATATTATCTATAATATTCAATGTTAACACATATCCATCTAATTCCATCCACTGACCAAAACAAAAAATTATTAGATGATAAACTATAATCATCGAAGGATACAAAAAATATCAAAAATCATTTATAGTATGTTTAAATCAAGGAATCCTATTTTTAATCAAAGACCCATTAGGTTTAAATTAGGTCATTCATGGGCATCATATATTCAAATATTGTACAATGTCCCATAATGAAAATGAAAATTAACACATAGGAGTGTCTAACTAGGCAAATAGTAAGATAACACCCATGATACACTATAATGATGGTTGATATATACTTGAATAAAACTTTTTGAGCTTATTACAACTAGATTCATCTGTGAAAAAACAAAATACAATTATATTATCTTGATAGAGATGTATTTCTATGAAACCCTAATAATCTCTACCTTAAAAAACCTTTAGGTTGCTATTCTATACATAGACTTTTCATCCAAATCAGTTATAAGGTAATGTTCCTTAATCAATGTTTTCCTAAATATAGTTCCCATGGTTTCTACTATTCTTTCTCTCATATTTACAATAAATTTCTTATCCCCATTAGCCTTGATTTAGTGGTCACATTCTTATATTGATAGTAGATATAAGGGATCACATCCCAAAAGACTGAATCGTTTAGTATTCTCGCTAAACTAAGTACATACATAAATCTCACATTTCATTTGTAAGCATAAATTATAAACAATAATGAGAGTAAATATTCCCCTCCATTGAACATAATAAAATATTCATTATTTACAACCTAAGGAAAGGAAAAAACATGGTTGAGTTAAGATTATCAATAAGGGTTATGTATAACAGAATATATTATGAGAAAATAATTCATAACCAATAATGAATGTTATATTACTAAAATCACAATCCATATAATCAATTAATTGAGGATAAGGAATAATATGGTTGGATTAAACAAAGAACAAATTAATATATATACATAATCACATAATCATGAAATATATTCATGGATATTATTCAAAATAATCACATGGACAAAAATAAATGATTTCATAATGATGGTATTCATAATTTATAACATCTGAAACATACCCTCAAGGCCTTGTTCCGAGACACAGTAAACTATTGGTAGGAATACCCCAAAGACCCATTCAAAAAGGATATCAAATTGGTTTCTCACATGATACCTTTCGATGCATTGAAGGGATATATAATTATAATCCCCATATTTCACTCCATGTCCAATTCATTATTCATATAATTATTGATCAATTTAATTCATAAAAAATACAACTTCTAGAAAATATTTTTATTATGTGATGAATAAATAATATCAATACTTTACATAATTAAATAGATAATAAAATATTCAGATAAATAACAAAGATTTTATAATTACTAGATATTCCTATTTGAGAATAATAATTTTGTTATTGTTTATGATTATAAAATATATAGAAAACTTATTAAAAACATTTTTGAGGATCATACCATTTTCATTTTGAAATTCAATTTTTAAAAATAAAATATTCTCCAACATTCAGAAAAAATATATTTTTTGAAAAGATAAAAGGAGAATTGAAAAAGACTGTTAAAAAAATTAGTTCCCATGAATGAGATAAATTTTATACATGTCTTATATGTTAAAACATTCTTCCACAAATTTTAAAAAAATCCAAAAAGTACCACATTTGGAAAATTATAAGAAGATTCCTTTAAAAACATTTTTTAAACCTAAAACATGGGTATAAATTAATTTTCAATGTAATAGGATAATATTACAAACATTCATCGATACATTTTTTTTCAAACATTAACATTGAAGAAAAATAATTTTCGATCGAAAAGAAAAATATGATAGCTTTCCTTAAAATATTCTATTTAATTTTAAGTAAAAAATTGGGGGGAAGGGAAATATTAATTGAAAAATTAAAATATTAAAATCATAGAATAAAATAAAATTGTTTTAATAGATAATGATGATATAATTATTTTCAATGAAAATTTAAGTTAACAATCCTAATTAAAATGAAATTGAAATATAAATCCATTATCACTTAGTAAATTTTGATTCCAAAACCAAGGAATGAAATAAATAAAAATGAATATTTAGATAACATGAAAAAATATATATTAATTATATAAAATATAAAATGTTTGTTATATACAATACAAAAAATAAACAAGTTGTGAATATGGCATGTGTCTTAGAAGAGTAAAAGTGATAAAAGAAACCCAAACCTTAGGTTTGACTTCCTTAATTGTGTTTGAAGCTACTTTAAAATAAATATTTATTTATTTTAAATACATTAAATAACCATAATAATATATATTATACCATATATGATCTTATTTTGTTATTTTATTACCAATTTATTAACAATTATTAATTAAAATAGTTGTTTCAGATGATAAATAATTTCTTTTTCATGTATATTTTGGTCTGATAGTTTGGATCATTTAATATATATCATGGTTATAAAATATAATTATATTTTTTCATGATATAAATATCATATATATTAATAATATTTATATTTAGTGTCAACCATAAATGAGAGATATAGAAAAATGAATTACACCATTCATGAAGATAGTTCGTTGTAAATACACATGAATATGGTTTTTACTTTTTAATGGATGGAATGAAAGAAAGTAAAATAATAATAATTATTTTTATAATCATTATAATATAATATATATCATATATAATTATTAAATCTATCATTATTACCATCCATGTAAAATTTAAATGCAAAATAGATCACATCCCCTTATGGAGGTGGTAGTCCACACATATACATGAGGGGCATTATCATTTTTGAAATGGATGTGATGGTAAGAATAAATATATGATATTATAAATATTTTTGTATGATGTTCACACAATGAAATTTGAGAAAATCTTACTACATATCATTCACATGATAAAATTGTGAGAAAAAACATCTTGTATCACATTAACACACAAAAACTCAAGATTAATTATTCTTACATCTCATACGAGGAACATTTCTTCATCTCAAGCCAAATGATATCTTAACCAATTAATTGGTGGCCAATATAAGTCACCATACATCTTATTCCACACATATTAGTTCAACTTAAAAATCAATAATCATTATGTATTAATACTTCCATTGAGAAAATAATGGGTTTTATAAACATCCAAATGGAAATGATTCAATTTTCATAAATAACCCATGAAAAAAATGGGTTTCCAAAAACACCCAAAAGTTATAAAATAACATCATGAATTAAATCCTTAAAAACTGAAAACATGATCACCCAAAATAATCACATAACTAAAGAAAATATTAGGTGAAACATAGAACATATCTCCATTTGCGATAGATCATTTTATGATAATGAAAATGAAATCAGGAATATTTGTTTTTGAAATATTTTTGTATTCATCATTGTAACTGTCGTTGTTATGAATCTCTTTTAAAAAATACACCTTTTTCTATAACAAATAGAGAGTTAATCCTTTCATGGAAATAGATTTTGATAAAAATATCTTTTACCTATAAATAAATGGAGAATATTATTTAAAATGGAAGATTTAGTTAACAATGGGGAATTAAAATCAAGAGGAAAATGTCAAACTCAATGGAATAAGTTTTATTTACCAATTCTTTTATGGCATTAGGAGTTTTTTATTCAATAACAATTGGATGTTTTAAAATAAAATGGTTTTTTAAATATGATAAATTAAAACATGGATTATGCTAAAACACATTTTTGTGTAGTATATATACCATAAAAATAATAAACATTTTCATAACATTTAAACATGTCTTGTTGAAGATATATTGAGAAATAACACCCTTATAATTGTTTTATATTTCAAATTGAAGAAAATAGAATCATATAATATGAAATTTATTTTTAGATGAATTAAATCAACTGAATATTATGATACAAATTAGATCACTTAATATATATATACACCAAAAATAAGAAATGAATGGTGAAAAAATTCATATATTAATGAAGAAAATTGAGATGAAAAAAACCCTTATGGATTAATAAAATTATAAAAAACCACTTACAATATAAAGAGAATAAATTTATTTTTAAAATACCATGAATAATGATTATTTATGATATTATATATCCAATAGGTTTTATACACACAATTTGAATGGGACCCTGCTTACGGTGTTCATTATGGTTTCATTGGTGCTTTGGGAGTCTTTGGTCATTACCTGTTCTTGCCACATGAGTTTTGATATGAAGTTTAGAGGGTTTTTTCTATGTGATCTTCAAACTGTTAGGCTTTTTCACAGACCTGTTGTTTTCAATTAAGTCTTGGGCACTAGGGGATTTCCAATGTAATTATGGGGATAGTTTAGAGGTATTCCTTGACAGTTTTGTTCTTCTATTAATTTTTTTCACTAGCTTGTACAAGATATTTGTACCTCGTGTAATTGCATGAATTTTACATTTTTCTGAATAATTTTTGGGGATAATGGGTTCTACTCATGCTATGAGACATTCTGAGTATAATATCTCTCAGATAAGAAAATTTTTAGATGAAACCCATACCTTGTTCCAGATTTGTTCGGGAAAAGTGACTAAAATCATAGAAAATAAAATTAACGTTATTGTATACCTTATTAAGAACCATATTATTCATTTATTTAAATTACTATGGAAAATTTAATATCATTGTTGATTTAATTTTCTATAAATGTTTCATGTAAACTCCGGTTAGATGAGTTATTCATTCAATTTTTCTATAACGTATTATGTATTTTGACAATCGTTGAATATATCTTAAAATAATTTATTAGTATCATGAAAATTAATCTCTAAATGGAAACTATTTTAATATATTAAATATATTTTTAAATTAATCCTTAGTGGGAGGTGATGTAAAATGAATCTCTCAACTTTTGGACGAGGTAGCCTAAATGTATGCGTGATTGATGTTTCCATTTTTAAATGAATAAGAGGGGAATAAAGATTATGATAATTTTTAAATTAATAAAAATAATAATATTTGAATATTTAATATTTATTCATTACTACTATAATTAAAACCAACCATTGGTGGTGGTTATGAAAATAAAACAAAATCAACCTGTTGATGAAGTTTTCTATAGAAAAGACTAATGAAATATTTGTTTATATTGTGGATGGAGATGAATAAATATTGGGTTTTCATTTAATATAGAAAAATATATGAATAAATATAGCACTTATTTAATTATTATTATTATTTTTATTTGATATATGGAAGATTGATGTTATTCAAAATATATTATGAATAAATTAATACATAAGTTTGTGACTTGTTCTTCACTTGGATATCTTCTTTGAAAATAAGTCTTCAAGATAACTTCTAGAGATAAAGTGCTTAAGGATATGAAAAATAAAATTTTGAGATTTACTTTGGTAATAGTTTCAAGGTAAATTATAATGTATTGTGTAACTATATAGGGTTGTAAGTGATCTCCTTCCATATCTGATGAAAATGTCACTTTGGGAATACCCTTTGCACTTCCATGATATCATTATACTATTCCATTGTTAGTGGCTCTAAATTTTTTAATAATGGAGTGTGGATTGTTCATGGGTTGATTATTTTTATAATAATGGAGTTTTTCAAGTATATGCCTTGATTAATCTACAACCAAGATCTTCTAAAAATGTTTTAATGATGTTTCATGTCTTTTACTATTGTTTTTTACATTTTTACATTTTAGTTTTTACATTGTTAACTAATGTTTAACAAATTAATTTATATTTTACATAAAAATATAAATTTACCTTTATTAAGTTTTTAGCCTAAATTTAATCTTTATTTATACTTATTCAATTTATTAATATGAGAAAATATACTTTTAAGATAACATTTATATTATATAAAACACATTTTTGTAGAAAAATGACTTCAAACCATTGTTCTTTCCAAAAATTTATTAGTATCGACTAAAAACTATGTTAGTGTTAATATAATTATATATATATATTTTAAAATCAAATTTCAGTCAAAATTTAAATTATATAAATTTTATTTATCCCATAAAAAATACATGATATTAGTAAAATAATTCATTTAAAAACTATTTAACCATTATAATGTTAATTTACATTAATATTACTAATATTATATTTATTCAAAAATTGAAATTAATTTTTTAAATAATATTTAAATTTTGAACTAAAATATTCAATAATGTTTTTCATATTTAATTTCTAAAATTTTTAAAGCCTAATTTTTAATATTAGTGCGTAAATGCCGATTTTAGAGTGTAATATTTCTTGAGTTCCATAAATATTAAACATGTGTTGTAAAAAATCAATATAGTATTTTTATAATTTTTAATATTAAATTTATAATATATAATTTTCATATAAAATAGTTTTCTTATACATATTTCTTTCTTGTATTGTAAAATTGATAGTTATTAGAAAATTTAGTATTTATATTATTCAACTAAAAAAGGATAATTTCAAAAAAAAAATTAAAATTTTCATATTGAGAAAATTTTGATATAGTGGATTAAGAAATGAAGTCCATTTTATAAATATAAAATTCTAAAATTTATAAAATAAATTTTTTAATACAATCATATAATAAAAATAAATTTTTTTTTGTCAATTAACATTTCCAAATATTAACTATTACTAATCTTATTTCAAAGCATTTACCAAATGAATTTTTGTTAAACAATTATTAATATCAAACAAAATTTATCATCATTAATCATAAGTTTCATGATGTCCAATAGAAGATAAATGGGAAATTTCTATAAAAAACATCTCAATAAAAAATGATTGTATTAAACTTTTAGGTAAACTAATGTAATTTCATTCTTATTAAAAGTAGCCTTTATTTTCATTATAAAAATATTTCATAAATATTTTACTCATATTATATCTTAAAAATTAAACAGATTGATTATAATGAATATAATTAAATAATTTTTTTCTATCTAAATATACTATAGTTGTGTTTCAGTAAGGTGTTTCATGTGGATCTTGCTATTCTACCCATTAACTTAATAAGATTAAAAAATATATGAAAACGTTAGGAATTTACATTTTTCCTACTTAAATAAATTTCATCCTCAAAATTTTAATTATCACATACTTGTGAAGCTAATTGAGGGTATCTATAAAGATCGGTGCAACCAACAATTTAATTTGAAGAGTGTCATAAAAATACTAAATATATCATTTTCTCAAAGAACAGGTCAATAAAAATATTATTTTTTTTCTATAATAATTTTTTATAACCATTCTTTATGACTAGGTACCATAACTCTAAACATGGTATTATTTTTTCAATATAGATCATACTCATCCTTGTAGTGATATATGATTATGTGTTGGTTTGAAATATGAAATATCATTTCCATATTTTATTGATTACTAGGGATTATATGTTGTGATGAAAAATACATTTCTGAAATATCCTTTTATTCCTATATATGTGGGATAATATGTTTTTCATCAAGAATATTATATGAGACTTATATTGAGAAAAAATAATAAGAGATGATAATTTCAAATTGTCACGGTGTTGATTTCTTGTTATTATAGACATAAAAAAGCCTAATATGGTGGAAAAAAATTTATTTTAACTGGATATCCAAAAATTTAGAGGGGTAGATTTGTGTAACTTTTAACCTTCTTTTTCTTGAAAAAAAATTAGCAATAGGGATATAATATATTTTACCTTAATTAGTTGGTTTAGAGGGTTTCTAATGTTGGTTATTATCAATAGTTATTAGGTTTTGGAATGTTTTAATAATTCCCAAGATCCAGAAATTTGAGACATTGGAATTTCTTCACCTCTATTTAATAGATCATCCTTTTCATCTCATATTGAAAATCATGATCTTGATGTACAGTCCTTCTATACTTAAAACACTCCTTTATTCTTCTAAGACATTCCATTAGGTAATTACTCACACATTTTTGACATGTATGGAGTTATATATTTTTTCTTTCATTATCTTCATCACCTGGTCTACTATGAAACTCTATCCTTCCCTTATTTTCAGGATTTTGATGTTTCTAAAGAATCAAGTTATAATAATTACTCAATATATTTAGGTGAGGATAACCTTATTTTTTTCAACAGTAGATTATGTCCCACTTGGTTTCTCATTACGACAATTACAATATAGTCCATCAAATACACTATTAACATGGTTTCTTCTTATCCCATCCATTATTAAAACAAAAATAGTTAATTATGAATGATAAATATTTACATCATAAGAGTTTTATGAAAAAACATAACCTAAATTTTTCTACTCTTTAAAACAATCACATTATGTTTTATCTCATCATATATCACTATGAGTTTAATGTAGGTTTCTTTAAGTTGGATTTTTTCATGATTTATATCCTAAATCCTTATAATAATAAATGATTCATAATTAATTATAAAAATAATATGATTAAACAACCAATATCCCAGGGTATTTTCAAATAAAATATGAATTTAAGGCAATTTTCTATGTGATATGTGATGATTGATTTAATACCCAACACTCTAATTTCATATTTATTACCCCAAGGAACATATGTGCTAGATCCTAGGTCCAATTTTAATTTCTATAAAAAAATTTTATTTCTATGAGAACAGTATAATAATTATAAAAATTCAAAATATTTTCATATACATATACTAATTCCTTACACTTATCCCTAGGGTTTCTTTAAAGTTCTATTATATTTTTTCCAAAAAATAACTAAACTAATTTTAAAAAATAAATAAAACCTTCTCTAATACCAACTATAATTCATAAAACTTGTTATACAATATCTAGTTCTAAAAAATATCCTTAAAAACTATATTTTATATGAATTTATAATAAAATCTATCTATTTAAAAAAAATTACCATATTCTTATCAATGAAACTTATAAAACATATCACAATAAAAATAATGGAAGGTTTAGTGTTATTAGAACTAGTTATAAATGTACTTTTTTTACACAACTTATGATTACTTCTATATAATTGAACCAAAATAGATCAACTTGTTAAAAACTAAAAGGTTATTCTACACTTTATAACCAATTGAAATAAAACAAAATAAATGTGTGAGATAAAATGTTTAAAGGGTAATCCTATTAACAAGTCATAAATGGTCAGATTATAATCATATGATAAAACATATTAATGGGTGTAGTTTATTATTAAAAATAACATGTAATAATATGAACTTTCCACATGTGAAGATAAAAGCATATGTAATCTCAAGTGAAAAAATATATACCATTGAAAAAGTTCATGGAATCACGAGACATTAGGTATGAGTCAAGGATCATAATTATTCGTATATATAAATATGTCATGTTATTAACTCATATTATAGAAAAGTGTTATGATACAAACCCAATAATAGAAAAAAATTTAAAAATATTTATGTATCACGTTCCCTTAACAACTTGTGAAAAATGATTAAAACATCTAATTCACACAATAAAATTTTGAAAAAGGTTCCAAAATTTCATTAACATAAAAAAAACTATGAACAAATTTCATGTATCTCATTCACACAATATTTCTTCCTCTCATGTGTAATAAACTATCAAACAATGAATTAGAGGGTGATATAGGGCCCCACACATCATCATCCATAAATATGAGTTCCACTTTGAAATCAATCCTCATCATATCTTAAGGATCCCATGGAAAATTAATGGGGTTTATAAATATTTAGAATGAAATCATATAGTTTTTATAAATAAACCCTAAAAATAAAATGGGTTTAATAAAACAATCAAATTCTATAAAAAGACATTATGAATTTAATACTTTTATAACAAAAACATTATCAACCAAAATAATCACCTTATTAAATAAAATTGGGTGAAACATGATGTAAATAACCTAACCCCAGTATCATAGATCCAGTGGTTATTATATTACATTATCATTGGATATAGGGGATCACATCCCAAATGACACAATATTTAAGTAATCCAGTTAAAGTAGGTACATAATTGAATCTAAAATTACATTTGTATAAAAAATATAAACTATAATGAGAGTAAATATTTTACATCCTTTAACTCATTCAGTTATTCATTCTTCAAAACATGGGGAACATAAAGAAATCTAGGTGATCTACAATGCTCAGTAAGTTAAATATACATCAAAATCTATCATGAGAAAATAAGGCATAATCAACGTGGAAAATTAAATAACTAAAAATAAATTACATTTAATCAATTACCTGAGTATAAATAATTATATTGAACAAGTAAATGAATGTCAATTCATTCTACATAAATAATCACATGGGTATGGAACTTATCTATGGGTAATATTAAAAATAATCACATGGACATTAATAACTGATTTTATTAGTATTTAACGCATAACCTAGATATATAAAACTCTTCATCATTTACATATCATAATAATTCTTAAAATTGGAGTATTTATTATGACAGCCCTTTTTTTTATTACAACTTAAACATGATTCATTACATAAAATATCACTTGATATAACAAAGAAGATTGAGATGTTTAGTGTCTTTGGGGAATAGGATCATTACATAAAATCATAAAACATGAAATACAACATTTTTATTGAAAACATCCTTTACATGACCACTACATTCCTTCGTACTTAGAATTGCATGGGATAACCTGAGGACATGCATAAGAAAAGGGTGAGCTATAAAGCCCAGTAAGGGAGTACACAAGGAATAACATGAGGAGTACAATATATGTTAGGCAATATGCATTTCAATATAGAATAATAGAACCATGAACATAAAGGCATGATAAAGCATGATAATCATAACATGGAAATGTGGCAACAATACTTAACATTGAATTAGCATGAGCCATGGCTCATTGCACATGGAGCATGAGTAAATCCTCATTGCACATGAAGCACGAGTAAACCCTCATTGCACTTGAATTAGCATGAGTCAACACTCATTGCACTAGATTTTTCATGATACTATACTTTACCCAATGCATTGGAGCGCTATAAGTGCACACCCTTCTTAAACATTTCATTTCATGCATAAGTGTGCCACATGGATCATAAAACATGGATTCCTAAAAAATAATAATTTATTCCATGATAAAAGAATGTGGAATTAATACATGAAACTTTACAATCAATATGTAAATTTTCATAAAGGTGAATACCCTTGATGGAGAAATGGGAATGGTATTCACTACACAATGACGTTGGCTTAGAAAATTGGTGTGATTTCGGCAGCATAACGGCGTGACATAAGAATTCATAAAAAATGGTTGATGAGAGATAAAGTGGTTCCTCATCATATTTACATGTAATGGAAAGTAAGTAGGTCATATAGATACATGTCCTAACAATTGAAATGGAATTTATATTCATGATACAAAAGTATTGCTTGAATGTAAAAGAAGAGAGAGGAGTTCCTTTCGGAAGATTGGCATAGTAATGGGTGTACATGGGAGGCATTTAATGAGAGAGAAAGGGGTCTCCCATCATTAAAAAAATAAGAGGAATGTATGGGGGAGGTGTGAAACCATACCCAAACATTCATAATTTAAATTAAAAGGGAAATACATCTTAAAAAATTGACAAAAACGAGAAAAGAAAAAAAACCCTTACTTGGAAATGTGCTTCCAAAAGCTAGAGAGAGGCTTGTGAGAGGATTCTTGGGAGATTGGGGCACCTTGGGAGGATTCTAGAGAGAGTAGGGCAGAGGTTGGACGAAGTCCAAGGGATTTTAGTGAGGAGGAAGTGGGATCTTGGGTGGGTTTATATAGGAAAGGTGATAGAATTGTTTATTATTTAGGTTTGGGACCCCTTATATTAAAATAATCCAAACCACAAACCATACCATCGTATTTGCCCATGGTTTCCAGAAAAGGAAAGAGGAAAACATTATTTTACAAGGCCAAGGTCCGAACTTATTAAAAAATTAGGGTTTCTTATGTGGAGGTGAGTCACACTCCCATGGAAATTAATTTAAAATGAAAAAGTGTTGAATAAGTCTTGAGGGGTTTATTAATACTTTGAAAAGTAAGTAAAACAAACCCAAAATTACATTATTTTAATGATAAAACATATATTGGCCGAACATAAGGATTTTGGTATTTTATTACATCACCATTGGGTCATTATGATGTCATAAAACTCATTATATAATTAAATGGTATTTAATTTTTACCCAAAAATTTGACTGTCTCAGAAAATTATGAAAAATTCACCGTTGGATAATTTCGACATCCTGATTCCAGAAATGACATTTATTAAATCTAAAAAAATTCTAAATATGTTAATTTTCACTTTTAAAATAAAAACCAACATTTATCGAAAATTCACGGCTTTTGACCGAAATGGCTTTCAATCCTTAATAAAGATTTTAATTGCATTAATAAATTTTTAAGATCATTTATATTTAATAAAAATTAATTTAGTATTAATAATAATATTTTTTTAAAATATTATTTAATTCAAAATTACCTTAATTTAATAAAATAAATTTCTTAATTAAATAATAATTAAAAAAACACCATTTGTACTTTAAAAACTATTTACAATGTATCAAAAATGACTTGAAATTATATTCATTATTATATACATAAATAATGTACATGAACAAAGTACTACGTATTTGTTACATAACCACTTAAAACAGCCACAAAAGACCTAATGGTAAGGTGTGAAATGGTGACAGACTCTTGGGGTAGCTTAGATAACATCGCTTGAGTGGTAATTTCAATCAACTTCCACTTTTCCCGTAGACGGTCACGTTCGAGCTTGACATAATGAAGCTCTGCTTGGGCTTGGTCAAGGGCGAAGCCCACAGATGCCACCACTTTTCCGAGCTCTGAAAAATGGGCTCCGTATGGGGAAATTCTACTGGATGAGGTCATCGCTTCCTTTGTCTGAGTAAAAATTGGGTTCGTTAAAGCCTTACATTTATATTAATCATGTGATCGCTGTTTAACGACTATATTAACAACGGTCAAAATTCTTAACATGAAACCAAAGAATTTGACATCTTATAAAAACATTTTTCATAAAGAGACATTTAACTGGATCAAGAGGGATTTTCCATTAATGAAACTTTGGGTCGTTATAATATTCCCCCCTTATGAAATTTCGCCCTCAAAATTTTTCTTTTCCCAGACTAAACCAAATGTGGGTAACTCAGCTTCATCATATCCTCCGACTCCCAAGTTTCTTCTTCAAGCTTGTGGTTTCTCCACAATACCTTGACGAGGGGCATTGTCTTATTTCGTAGAACCATTTCTCTACGATCTAAGATCTTCACTGGTTTCTCCTCATAAGAAAGATCATCTTCCAATTGTACCACCTTAGAAGAGAATACATGTGGAGGGTCTGGTATGTACTTCATTAAGAGGGATATATGAAAGACATCATGCACATTGGACATAGTAGGTGGAAGTGCTAGTCGATAGGCCACAGCCCCAACACGATCAAGAATCTCGAAGGGGCCGATGTACCTTGGACTTAACTTCCCTTTCTTTCCAAACTTCATGACCTTCTTCCACAGAGATGTGCGTAAAAACACCATTTCTCCAACTTTAAACTCAAGGTGTCGTCGACGATTATCTGCATAACTCTTCTATCGACTCTGGGCTACCTTGATATACTGCTGAATGGTTTTCACCTTCTCAACCATGTCTTCAACCATTTCTAGTCCAAGCAGCTTATGTTCACTGACCTCATCGCAACATACCGGTGTTCTACACCTTTTCCCATAAAGGGATTCATATGGTTCCATTTGGATGATCGAGTGGAAACTGTTATTATAAGAGAACTCAACCAGAGGAAGATATTGATCCCATCCTCCTTTAAAGTCCATTGAGCACGCTCTCAACATATCCTCAAGTGTTTGGATAGTCCTTTCTTATTGGCCATCAGTTTGAGGATGATAGGCCATACTAAAGTTCAGTTGAGTATTCAGAGCATGTTGAAGACTCTTCCAAAACATAGAGGTGAATCTTGGATCTCGGTCGGACACAATAGATAGTGGTACTCCATGCAACCTTACCACTTCCCTGATATATATCTGTGCATGTTGATCCAAAGAGAAATCCTCTCGTATAGTAATGAAGTGTGCAGTCTTTGTAAGAAGATCCACCACAACCCATATTGCATTGTTGTCTTTGGATGTCCTTGGATGTCCGGTGACAAAGTACATGGTGATGTTCTCCCATTTCCATTCTGGTATGGGCAATGGTTTCATCATCCCCTTAGACATCTGCCTCTCTACCTTGACTTGCTGACACACCAGGCACTTTGATGTATATTCGGAGATCTCCTTCTTCATATTATCCCACCAAAAGTTTTCTCGGAGATCTTGATAAATCTTTGTGCTCCCTAGGTGAATAGAGAAATTTGAACTATGTGCATCATCCAAAAGTTCTCTCTCCAGCTCTAGACTTGATGGAACACATAGTCTTTTCCCAAACTGCACAATTCCTTCTTCATTAACATTAAACTCTGAGGATTTCCCCTATTTGATAGCTTCCACTTTTTCTTGAATTCCCACATCATCCTTTTGAACATTCATTAACCTTTCCAAAAGAGATGGTTGAGCAATCATTTGTGAAATGATTGGTGATGTTCCCTTCTTTATGATTCCCATGTCCATCTTCATCAAGTCTAAGAATATTGGATCCTTCTCAATTCTCATTATTGATAGAATCGCTGGATCCTTTCTACTTAGGACATCTGTTACCTTGTTCACTTTCCTAGGGTGGTAATGTATTGAACAGTCATAATAATTTATGAGCTCTATCAATCTTCTCTGGCGCATATTAATCTCTTTCTGTGTGAATATATATTTAAGACTCTTGTGGTCGGTATATATCTCACATTTCTCTCCATAGAGATAATGCCGCCCGATTTTCAAGGCAATGATCACCGCCGCCAACTCCAGATCATGCGTTGGATAGTTTCGCTCATGGATTTTCAACTGCCTTGAGGCATAGGATATCACTTTATCATTCTTCATCAGCACATAGCCTAATCCCTTCTTTGAGGCATCACTGAATACCACAAAAAGTTCCCCACTTGTGGGTAAAGTGAGCACGGGCGCAGTGATATGCCTCCTATTCAACTCCTTGAAGCATTCTTCACATTCATCACTCCAAGAAAACTTTACTCCCTTTCGAGTTAGCTTGGTAAGAGGGTTGTAAAATCGTGAGAAATTTCTCACAAATCTTCGATAATATCCAGCTAACACCAAGAAGCTATGGATATTCGTTACCGATGTTGGCCTCGGCCATCCCTCAATTGCATCTGTTTTGGATGGATCCATAGATATCCCATTTCTTGTGATTATATGGCCCAAGAATGAGACTTCCTTTAACCAGAACTCACACTTTCTGTACTATGCATAGAGATTCTCCTTATGCAATGTCTCTAGTACAGTTCATAAATGCTCCTCATGGTCCTCCTTGGTTTTTGAGTATATTATAATATCATCTATAAATACAACCACAAATTTGTCAAGGTAATCTCTAAAGACTTTTTTCATCAAGTCCATGAAAATTTCTGGAGCATTGGTGAGTTCTAAAGGCATTACTATGAATTCATAGTGCTCGTACCATGTACGAAAAGCAGTCTTGGGGATATCTTCCTTCTTCACCCTTACTTGATAATATCCCAACCGCAAGTCCACCTTGGAGAAGTATTGTGCTCCATGCAACTGATCGAACAAGTCATCAATTCGTGGGAGTGGATACTTGTTCTTTATCGTGATTTTGTTATGTTCACGATAATCGATGTAAAGCCGCATCGACCCATCCTTCTTCTTGACGAAGAGGACTGGTTCACCCCATGGTGAAGCACTTGGGCGTATAAACCCTTTATCCAGATTCTCCTGTAGTTGTTTCTTCATCTCTTCAAGCTCAACAACAGCCATTCTATATGGATTCTTGAATATTGGTAGCGCCCCAGGTATAAGTTCAATTGAGATGTCAACATCTCTTCTTGGAGGAAGGCCAGGAAGTTCCTCAGGAAACACTTCCGCGAATTCCCTCACAATATGCATTTCTTCAAGGATGGATTATTCTTTGGACTCAATCATCTGAGCCAGATACGCATGCTCATAAGGCAGTAATATCCATGCTTGAGATGATGGAGCTAAAGGAGATTCATCTTCCTCCTGACACTTGTAATGAATCGGGGGTCGATTCTCCATATGGAGTGTGATTTCCCTCTCCCGAAAATTTATGTTGGCTCTATATAAGGAAAGCCAATCCATGCCAATAATTGCATCAAATTCCACCAAAGGGAGTATGATGAGGTTTGTTGGGAAATTCAATCCACATATTATAACAGGGGAGGACTTATATTCATGGGATGCAATGATTGCCCCATTTTCCGTACTCACTGACATCTTTACTTCCATGATTTGTGGTGGTGTTGGGATTGTTCTACTAAACATTCGAGATATAAAAGAATGCGTAGAACCTGAATCAAAAAGTATGTTCGTTATTCTTCAATGAATAACTAGCGTACCTATCACCACTTCGATGTCGGGGTTCACTTCGGTAGAAGTGATGCAAAATCTCTTCCTTGCTGTCTTGGAGGTTGTTGGTTGCTTCCGATAATCATTGGATTAGGGTACTGATTTGCAAAATGACCCGGTTCATTGAATTTGTAGCATTGAACAACATGTTGAGGCTCGAACGGAGCATTCCTCTCCTCTATCGCAGTCGCGGGTCCTTCTTGCCGACAGTTAATAGCTAGGTTCCCTTCTCTTCCACACGTGAAGCATTTTCTTGTCCCCTTAAGGCAATTTCTCGGGTGCTTCTTTCCGCACTTTTGGCAAGTGGGGTTCTGGAACATCATAGCGTCGATGGGTTTATCCATCGGACCACCAGTATTGATGTCCACATTACGCTTCTTGTCCCCGTGATACCACTGTGATTACCTGATCTCCATTTCGACCTTGAGGGAACATCGGACAATTTCCTCATAGCTGTCGAAGTCACGGATCGCTAATGCTTTCCCAAGCTTGGCTTTAGACCACCAAGGAAGTGGCCAACCTTGAATTCAAGGTTAATGACAAAGCCGGAAGCGTATCGTGCAAGACTTGTGAAGTTTTCCTCGTACGCTCCCACAGATTATTCATCTTTTTACTTGAGGGAAAGGAAGTCCCTTTACATCTTAAGACGGAGGGTGCGGGAAAAATATTTATCAAAAAAACATCTTCTGGAATTCCTTCCATTACAAAGCCTCAATCTCCTCCTCAGGCTTCGTATTTTTGATCAATGTCCACCATTGATCAGCGTCACCCTCCATATGATAAGCGGCCCGGAGAAACTTCTCTTGTTCAGAACATTGGAGGATGGAGAATATCTTTTCAATGGAGTTGATCCATTGTTCAGCAATCGTGGGATCGGATGATCCACTAAAAGATTGAGGCCTTTTCCTCATGAAGCTCTCGATAGCAACTTGTTTCTTATTAGTTGGGTTTGGACGTTTTTCTTGACCCGTGTTTCTATTAAAAACTTGAGTTAGCTGAGAGAGAAGTGTGACAAAGTTCGAGATTCATGCTCCCACTGGATTGGGCATCTCTTTAGTACAATCATCACACTGAACTTCACAACGGCTGTTAGCCCGAGTCCTCCTATTACCGGCCATTGGATGGAACAAAAGGAAAGTTAGGGGTAACACAAAAGGGTAATCCAAAGACAAAAGTTGATGACTTATAAATAAACTTTTATTTCCTTAACTCATGAGTCTATAAGATTCAATCTAGGCTTTTCATGATCTACTTTCTACCATATATTCTTAGGGGAATTTTTCCCTTAATAAGGGTTCATACCAAGATTGTGAATTTATCAAAACATATCCCCTAGGAGATTCATAACCAAGAGTGTAGCAAGGCCCATTGTCGTGCACCAGTTCCCGTTTGAGTCTAGCTCAAAGCGGTGTTTTCGGGTTTTACCCCTAGGATACATCTGTGCCAGAGCCGCCTCTACCTGCTCGTATCCAGACAGGGGTGTATTTGTTTGATAAACCACTTACTTAGTATTTACCCAAACTTAGGCATGTTTTTATTATACATAGTCTTATATCTAAGTCTTTACTAGGGTTTCCTAATCCCAAAAATAACTAAACATATCCTCTGATACCAACTATGACAACCCTGCTTTTTATTACAACATAAACATGATTCATTACATAAAACTTCACTTGATACAACAAATAAGATTGAGAGGTTTAGTGTCTTTGGGGCTTTGGATCATTACATAAAAATCTAAAACATGAAATACAACATTTCTATTGAAAATTTCCTTTACATGACCACTAAATTCCTTCGTAATTAGCATTGCATGGGATAACCTGAGGACATGCATAAGAAAAGGGTGATCTACAAAGCCTAGTAAGGGAGTACACATGGAATAACATGAGGAGTACAATAAATGTTAGGCAATAGGCATTTCAATAGTGCATAAGAGAAACATGAACATAAAGGCATGATAAAGAATGATAATCATAACATGGAAATGTGGCAACAACACTTAACATTGAATTAGCATGAGCTGTAGCTCATTGCACATGGAGCATGAGTAAACCCTCATTTCACCTGAAGCACAAGTAAACCCTCGTTTCACTTGAATTAGAATCAGTCAACACTCATTGCACTTGACGTATCATGATACTATACTTTACCCAATGCATTAGAGCGCTATAAGGGCGCACCCTTCTTAAACATTTCATTTTATGCATAAGTGTGCCACATGGATCATAAAACATGGATTCATAAAATATAATCAATTATTCCATGATAAAGGAATGTGGAATTCATACATGAAACTTTACAATCAATATTTAAATGTGCATAATGGTGAATACCCTTGATGTAGAAATGGGCATGGTATTCACTACACAGTGACATTGGATTAGAAAATTGGTGCGATTTCGGCAACGTAACGGCGTGACATAAAAATTCATAAAAAATGGTTGATGAGAGAGAAAGGGGTTCCTTATCATTTTTACATATAATGGACAGTATGGAGGTCATATATATACATGTCCCAACAATTTAAATGGAATTTAGATTCATGATACAAAAGTATTGCTTGAATGTAAAAGAAGAGAGAGGAGTTCCTTTCGGAATTTCGGCATAGTAACGGGTGTACATGGGTGGAATTTAATGAAATAGAAAGGGGTATCCCATCATTAAAACAATAAGAGGGAAGTATGGGGGATTTGAGAAACCATACACCAACATTCTTAATTGAAATTAAAAGGGAAATACAACTAAAATAAAATTGAAAAAAATGAGAAAAGAAAAAAACCCTTACATGGAAGTGTTCTTCCAAAGGCTAGAGAGAGGCTTGTGAGAGGCATCATGGGAGCTTGGGGCACCTTGGAAGGATTCTAGAGAGATTAGGGCAGTGGTTGGACGAACTACAAGGGATTTTAGTGAGGATTAAGTGGGAGCTTGGATGGGTTTATATAGGAAAGGTGAGAGAATTCTTTATTATTTAGGTTTGGGACCCCTTATATTAAAATAATCCAAACCACAAACCATACCATGGTATTTGCCAATGGTTTCTGGAAAAGGAAAGAGGAAAAAAATATTTTACAAGGCCAAGTTCAGAACATATTAAAAAATTAGGGTTGCTTATGTGGAGGTGAGTCACACTCCCATGGAAATTAATTTAAAAAGACAAAGTGTTGAATAAGTCTTGAGGGGTTCATTAATGCTTTGAAAAGTAAGTCAAACAAACCCAAAATCACAGTATTTTAACGATAAAACATATATTGGCCGAACATAAGGATTATAGTATTTTATTACATCACCATTGGGTCATTATGATGTCATAAAACACATTATATAATTAAATGGTATTTAATTTTTACCCAAAAATTTGACTGTCTCAGAAAATTATGAAAAATTCACCGTTGGATAATTTTGACGTCCTGATTCCAGAAATGACATATATTTTATCTAAAAAAAATTCTAAATATGTTAATTTTCACTTTTAAAATAAAAACCAACATTTATCGAAAATTCACGGGTTTTGACAGAAATGGCTTTCAATCCTTAATAATGATTTTAATTGCATTCATAAATTTATAAGATCATTTATATTTAATAAAAATTAATTTAATATTAATAATAATATTTTATTAAAATATTTTTTAATTCAAAAATCCCTTAATTTAATAAAATAAATTTAATGAATAAATAATAATTAAAAAAACACCATTTGTACTTTAAAAACTATTTACAATGTATCAAAAATGACTAGAAATTATATTCATTATTATATACAAAAATAATGTACATGAACATAGTACTAATTATTTTTTACATGACCCCTTAAAACAGCTGCATAAGACCTAAGGGTAAGGTGTGCAATGGTGACAGACTCTTGGGGTGACTCGGATAACATCGCTCGAGTGGTAATTTCAATCAAATTCCACTTTTCCCATAGACGGTCACGTTCGAGCTTGACATAATGAATCTCAGCTTGGGCTTGGTCAAGGGAAAATCCCAAAGATTCCACCTCTTTTCCGAGATCCGACAAATGGGCTTCGTATGGGGAAGTTCTACTGGATGAGGCCATCGTTTCGTTTGTCTGAGTAAAAATTGGGTTCATTAAAGCCTTACATTTATATTAATCATGTGATCACTATTCAACGGCTATATCATCAACGGTCAAAATTCTTAACATGAAACCAAAGAAGTTGACATCTTATAAAAACATTTTTCATAAAGAGACATTTAACTGGATCATGAGGGATTTTCCATTAATGAAACTTTGGGTCGTTACATTTATACACCAAAAATCATTTAATAAGTCTAGTCAACTAGTTTATACCATAATACATGATAAATTCTTCTAGGGGATATATAATTTTAGGCCCCACTCACCATTATGTTTCTAATGAATTCCTCATGTAATGAATGATAAAATTTATTCATAAAAAATCATCCTTAACAATAAATGTTCATATTGAGTGAACAATATGAAATATCAATACATTCCCAAGAAAAATTGACAAAAAAATATAGATATTGTATATGTATGGTATTACAACATTTTACATTTAGATAATAAAGAAATTTTTATTTTTGATGAATATAATACCATATAAAATAATTAAAATGAATCTTGAGGAAAATACCATTATCATATTGAAATCCTGTTTCCAAAAATTAATACTTACATAATATAAGGAAATGTGTTTTATTTGAAAATAATCATGAAAAATTGAAAATTAATCATTAATGAAAAGACCATTCATGAAGAAGGGAAATTTCATTCATCCTATATAAGTTAAATAAATTTCTTTTACACTTATGTAATAAAAATAAATATATTCCTCATTCGGATATTGATAAGAAGATATAATTTAAAAAAAATAACTAAAAGAAAAAAATAAGTAAAATTGACATTATAAAAAAATAGTATAATATTAAAAACATTCTTAAATTTTTTTTAGAAAACATGGATATATAAGAAAAAACATTTTTGATCTAAAAGAAAAATAGTGTAGATTTTTCTTAAATAATAAATTTTATCAATAATTTTCATTTCCAAATAGAATAAATTCATAATATTATATAAAAATTTCACAAATAAATAGTGTATATTAAATTTAAATGGGTTTATTAGATGATTTTCATATAATTTCATTGAATTAAAACTCATGCAAAAACATTCCTGATTAAAATGTGATTGAGAAATAAATCTTTTACAACTTTAGTAGCATTTGAATAAATACATAATTAAATGTTTAAATACTAATTAAACATTAAATAACATGAGTAAAAATATATTAATTATATAGCATATCAAATTCTCATTATATACACAACATAAATGAAATAAGTGGTTTATATGGTATATGTCTCACAAGAGTAAAAGTGAGACGAGAAACCATTACCTCAGGTCTGATTTCCGTCATATGTGTTTGAACATCTTATTTAATAAATATAGATTTAATATAAATATACTCTAGAAACATAATCATATATATTTTAAAATATGTTATTTACTTTCAACTATTTATCACCTATTTTTTAACAATTATTTATTGAAATCATGGTTGTAGGTGATAACTGCTCCATTTTTCATATATTTTTTTGTTCAGCAGTTTCTTTCCTTTTATATATTTTCATGAAACCATCATTTAAAAAATTTATTCATGACATTAATATTATTTATATTATACATATAAATATAATTATTTATATATATATATTCACCCATCTATTATTTAGATAGAAAAAATAATTATACCATTCATAGAGATGGTAGGTCGTATATACGCATGAACGTTTTTTAACTTTTCAACATATGGAATGAAATAATGGTAAATAATAATTAATATTTAAATAATATTTTATATATAAATTTTATAATATATATTTTTAGATCTATCCTTATTACTATTCTTTTAATGTTTAAATGAATAAAAGATCGCATCGCTTTGTCCATGTGATAGTACACTTGCACACATAAAATATGTTTTCATTTTCTAACAGATTGGATGGTAAGAATGAATATATGATATTATAATAACATATGAATATTTACTTCATAAATATAATATATATTCATTAGTTCCATATTTATAACCATATAACAAAATTGGTATAGAAAAATGAATTACACCGCTATATGGAGACGACAAGTCATATGTACAGAGGAGTAATATTTTGTCTTTTTATAGGATTGAAATGATAAGGAAATTTGTTTTAACATAGATATAATAACAACTCAGTATATTCATAACAATTTATTTATTATTTTATGATGGTTACAATATATTAATTGTATGTTTAAATATTAATGGATTTGAAAGAGTCGGCAAATATGACAACCTTTTCTTCAGAAGTGCTCCTTCAGATATTGTATTACGGGACCCATAGATGGTATTTTAGGAAGTAAGAAACCTCAAAATAATGAATAAGGATGTTTAAAATATGTTATTATGGGGTATTTTTTGAGCTTAGGGGATCTATGTGGGGTATAGAAGTTAGGAGATGTGGTGTATAGAAGTTAGGAGATGTGGTGTATTTTTATAGTGAACAAAAGAACACACGTTGAATTAGTAAAATGATTTAAATATAATAAATTCATCTTCATGTGAAATTTTAACAATTATGAAATTTTTTTGAACTTTATATAGATTATTTTTCATATATATTCCAAAAATAAATTTTTTATTGGTTCAAGTTTTATTTTAAACCTTATATATTATTTTAACAGTAGAGTTAACCTATTTTAACATTAACTGTGGAAATAAAAATTCTATATTAAAAGATTATAATTTTAATTATAAGGAAAAAATTATAAAATAAATATACATGTAAATAAATTATATAACTTATATTATCCTCCTTTTCCTATGTCGTGATTTTTAGGATTTTCAAATATTTTAATCAAATAACATTTGCATAAAATGACTTTAATGTACTTCATGATACTATTTATTTAATTTTTAATTAAATACATCAAAAAAAGAGGGAATTGGAATATAATACTTTAACAAATCACAAAAATGTCATATGTATCTAAAAAATCATGTAAAATATTTATTAATATAATTTTTATTAGTTATCATATTTTTAAAATTAATTTTTTTTATTAATTGAATTAATATTGCATCAACATTACATAACTATTAAAGATAATTATTAATAAAACAAAAATTTAAAAAAAATCTATGAGAAAAATATTCATTAATATTTCATATAATCGTTTAGAACTAAACAGATTTTTTATTTATCCGAATAAAGATATTTTAGATTTTAAAAGAAGAATAGTTACATTTTCTTCTTTAACCCTTTCATAAATATCATAAAGGTGAGATCAAATAAATATGCCACAAAGTTGCAATATATTTGAAATGATGTTCAAAATGGTAGAAACCCAATCATCCAATTAGGTAAATCCATGTTTTAGGGTCATTTGTTTTGTTATCATGTTATTTAAAACCATAATTAAATGATTTACCCATTACTGATGGGATTAATTTTTCAATGTTACTATTTCTATGGACAAAACAATAAAAGGGTCCTATGAAAAAAATTTAGACCTTTAAATCCAAATATGAAATAATATTTTCAATATTCAATTTTTATAATTTCATAAAAATAATTAATTATTAAAAAAACAAAACATAAAAAAAATAGTTAATCAAAAAAATTTATTTTTAAGTATAGAAATATTTTATATGAGAAATTCAAAGATAAAATTTATTTCAATCAAATAAATTGAATTAATAATACTTTAATAAATCTAATTTTACTTTTAAACCATTATAAATAAAAAAATTTAAATGCTAAAAACAAAAAAAAAATTCATTAAAAAGGAAGTATTTTTCAATATTCCATTGAATATCAATATTTTTAGAAAAAATCCCCAAAACTCACCCTAATATAATTTTGATATTTAATTATTTAAAAAACGATATTATTTTTATCATATAAATTTTATAAAATTTCAATTAACTAATTATAATATTCATTAACAAAATAATTAAAAACATTTTTGAAGAAAATACATTTTTTTAAATAAATTGACTTTTATAAAAATTGATTCATATTTACTAAGAATAAATCAATAATTTTTCATTTATTATGATCATTATATATTTTCCATAATGCATTTAATCCTATTCATACCCACCAATTCATCTATTAGGTTATAATGACCATATTTAAATAATAATATATCATTGTTAATTTATGCATGGTGTTTCATGTTGTATACTATATCAAACAAAGTGTTCTTTTAAAATAACGGGGTCTTACATTATAACCTCATATAATATATCACATCCTTTAAATTTTTAATTCTTTTTCTTAATTATGGTATTGGAATATGAAAAAGCCCATACGGAAACCACACAGCATAAAAGGGTTCATAAAACTTCCCCTTAAAAAGAGGAAAAGAGAAATACGATGGTCATGGGGAATAACAAAATACTAGATTTCCAAATAGGGGAACCTTAGTGGGAAGTCAAAATATGGATATTGAGAAAACAATTTCTCCAAGGACATATATAGAGTGATATAATGATATAGAACATAGACATGAGGAAGCTAATGACCACAAAACCATAAATCTATGATAAATGAAAACCCATTAATTAATTGGAAATTATAGTAAATGCATAAAATTTTTATTTGATGATGATTTATCTAATGATGTGGGATTTATTTAATGTAAATATATCATTCAAGATAAAATGCAATTAGTTGACTAATTTCAATTTCATAAGTATAATTTCATCCATTGGTCATGATTTGATGAATTTCCACTTCATCTCTTATTGTATTAAATGATTATTCATTATGCATTCTTTAGGTATAAAGAATTAGAATTCACTTTTAATGGATCACAAGATCAATAAAATAATGACAAATATTTCTGAAAGTTTGTAAATATTTACCAAAAACAAAATTGTCATAACATGTTTTCCAATATGGATAATTATAATATATTGATCTTGAAAACCTCAACATAACCCCCAAAGAAGTTTCTAATTCATTCCATAAATAGTTTACTATATTACAACTTTAAAATTTGTTCGACAATATTTATAACATAAAGATATGACATATTTTATCTAATATTTATTACCTATCAAAATATTTATAAAAATGGTACAGACCATGGGTTGTCATCCCATGATCCATAAATTTTTTCAAATTAAAGAAACCAACATACAAGATGGAGATAGCATAAAACCCAGTGTATAGACAGTGTTCCAAAGCTCATACAAATTCATGAATAAATGAACATCACCCGGGAGAGCGATGACCACCACCCCTGCCTCGCAAATGTCGTCCTCTCCACTACATCATAGGTTGTTTCCAATTATCATCATCCACCATTGACCTGATAATGTCTTTAGGTGGTAAAATCAGATCATATCTCTCCAATTGTTTAAAAGAAGACCTCCCTTCATATTCTCTGGTGTCATAAGTTCTCCCAAACTCATCATGAATGATCTAATTTCTACTAGATATATTGTGGATGTCAAGTATACTAAACAAATCCTTATTTATGAAATATTTACAAGAATTATATTTCCTTACTAATGGGATGAAGCCTCCCGATAAGTCTCTGATAGAATTACCAAATCAACACTGATGGCTATAGTTCCAGCCTTATTCACTTTGGGTGGGAGGGGAGATTCAACATGTTTCCCATTACAGTTTTTAAGAGCATTTCATTCCTCTCTAAACTGAGAGTCGTCTAGTATTTGAGCATCATGTTCAAATTCAGACACATCACACTGATCATCAAAAATAACTTGAATTCCTGATACAACATCATCACTAAAGGAAATAGTAGAATTGGATTTTCCCTTACCAGAGTCACAATCTCTATGTGTAGAAACAGATGGAGAACTATTCATAACCTTTGGAATAGATTCATTCAGTGAACCAATTACAAAAGACTTCTGAACTGCCACTTCATGAACTATACATTGACTAAAAAAGACAACTTGGTGTTCCATATACTAATGACCATGAGGAATAAGCCTATCCTATTTTAATAAAACCCATTTGGATGGTTTTGATTCCTTTAGGGAACCAGAATATTTATTCCAATGGGTAGAAGACCCCATTTTTATCTGGATTTTCCTCACATTCCAACAATTAGAAACACCATGCCCCATAAACATGAAAAAATTATAGAATGTTGGGTGTGACTCATATTCAATATCAAATACAAATTTCTTTCCATTAGTGAGCAAGGTAGAACATTCAAGTTAATAATTTTTCAGGTCCACATCATCCTAAACACTTACTATGTATCCAAATCTTCTATGTGTTGTATTCTCATCCATCTTCAACCATGTCAACATAAAGTATATTAAAATGTCACATTCCAAACACAAGAATACAATGACAATATATTATCTTAAAACATACTATAAAATGAAATCATTATAAAACATTAATAAAAATGTATATACTTCAAAATTATAACAATCCTTATTCCTAAAATAAAATCATATACTATTTAATATACTAAAAAACCTGAAAATGAAATAAAATTCATCAAAGATTTCCTAAATCAATTAATAATGAAACCACTGACCAATTTGAAGGTTACTAATAATATTCCATTTACTTCATCATTATTAATCATTTTTTACGATTTATTTTTCCATTAATCCTTTTTTCTCAAAAAGAATACCACCTTACCAGTAAATATCATTTATTAGGTAATAATACCCTTTAATATATGATTTGAAATCCTTAAATAAAAACTATTTCAGAAAACTCATCCATTGTTTTATGATTCTATTGAAAAAAATATCATGGATATAATTTCCAACACTGAATAAATAAACTCCCAAATCCTTATTCTTCAACAATTTTCATAGAATATGTCCTTAAATGATCTATGTGTTGAACCCTTTGAATTAGGGAATTGAGTTAGATAAATATCATATTCCCAAAATATAAGACATCGATCTCTTTGGAAATAATTTTCACTATGACCATCATTTCCACATTAAAAAATCTTTCACTTTCCATGAGACATTCCTCAGAGTAGCTCTTCCTATATTTATGAAATTAAAGAAATTTATCCTTTATTCCTCAATGGTCTCCACTACCCAAGATTTCATAAATATCTATCATTCTCTTATTGGGTGATTCCAGGAGTTGGTTAAGGTGAATGTTTGTAATGATATATCATGATTACTAATTAGGTATAATCATTATATCCATCACTCAATTCATTATCCAATTTGGTTTCACATAATTACCATATTATCTATAATATTCAATGTTAACACATATCCATCTAATTCCATCCACTGACCAAAACAAAAAATTATTAGATGATAAACTATAATCATCGAAGGATACAAAAAATATCAAAAATCATTTATAGTATGTTTAAATCAAGGAATCCTATTTTTAATCAAAGACCCATTAGGTTTAAATTAGGTCATTCATGGGCATCATATATTCAAATATTGTACAATGTCCCATAATGAAAATGAAAATTAACACATAGGAGTGTCTAACTAGGCAAATAGTAAGATAACACCCATGATACACTATAATGATGGTTGATATATACTTGAATAAAACTTTTTGAGCTTATTACAACTAGATTCATCTGTGAAAAAACAAAATACAATTATATTATCTTGATAGAGATGTATTTCTATGAAACCCTAATAATCTCTACCTTAAAAAACCTTTAGGTTGCTATTCTATACATAGACTTTTCATCCAAATCAGTTATAAGGTAATGTTCCTTAATCAATGTTTTCCTAAATATAGTTCCCATGGTTTCTACTATTCTTTCTCTCATATTTACAATAAATTTCTTATCCCCATTAGCCTTGATTTAGTGGTCACATTCTTATATTGATAGTAGATATAAGGGATCACATCCCAAAAGACTGAATCGTTTAGTATTCTCGCTAAACTAAGTACATACATAAATCTCACATTTCATTTGTAAGCATAAATTATAAACAATAATGAGAGTAAATATTCCCCTCCATTGAACATAATAAAATATTCATTATTTACAACCTAAGGAAAGGAAAAAACATGGTTGAGTTAAGATTATCAATAAGGGTTATGTATAACAGAATATATTATGAGAAAATAATTCATAACCAATAATGAATGTTATATTACTAAAATCACAATCCATATAATCAATTAATTGAGGATAAGGAATAATATGGTTGGATTAAACAAAGAACAAATTAATATATATACATAATCACATAATCATGAAATATATTCATGGATATTATTCAAAATAATCACATGGACAAAAATAAATGATTTCATAATGATGGTATTCATAATTTATAACATCTGAAACATACCCTCAAGGCCTTGTTCCGAGACACAGTAAACTATTGGTAGGAATACCCCAAAGACCCATTCAAAAAGGATATCAAATTGGTTTCTCACATGATACCTTTCGATGCATTGAAGGGATATATAATTATAATCCCCATATTTCACTCCATGTCCAATTCATTATTCATATAATTATTGATCAATTTAATTCATAAAAAATACAACTTCTAGAAAATATTTTTATTATGTGATGAATAAATAATATCAATACTTTACATAATTAAATAGATAATAAAATATTCAGATAAATAACAAAGATTTTATAATTACTAGATATTCCTATTTGAGAATAATAATTTTGTTATTGTTTATGATTATAAAATATATAGAAAACTTATTAAAAACATTTTTGAGGATCATACCATTTTCATTTTGAAATTCAATTTTTAAAAATAAAATATTCTCCAACATTCAGAAAAAATATATTTTTTGAAAAGATAAAAGGAGAATTGAAAAAGACTGTTAAAAAAATTAGTTCCCATGAATGAGATAAATTTTATACATGTCTTATATGTTAAAACATTCTTCCACAAATTTTAAAAAAATCCAAAAAGTACCACATTTGGAAAATTATAAGAAGATTCCTTTAAAAACATTTTTTAAACCTAAAACATGGGTATAAATTAATTTTCAATGTAATAGGATAATATTACAAACATTCATCGATACATTTTTTTTCAAACATTAACATTGAAGAAAAATAATTTTCGATCGAAAAGAAAAATATGATAGCTTTCCTTAAAATATTCTATTTAATTTTAAGTAAAAAATTGGGGGGAAGGGAAATATTAATTGAAAAATTAAAATATTAAAATCATAGAATAAAATAAAATTGTTTTAATAGATAATGATGATATAATTATTTTCAATGAAAATTTAAGTTAACAATCCTAATTAAAATGAAATTGAAATATAAATCCATTATCACTTAGTAAATTTTGATTCCAAAACCAAGGAATGAAATAAATAAAAATGAATATTTAGATAACATGAAAAAATATATATTAATTATATAAAATATAAAATGTTTGTTATATACAATACAAAAAATAAACAAGTTGTGAATATGGCATGTGTCTTAGAAGAGTAAAAGTGATAAAAGAAACCCAAACCTTAGGTTTGACTTCCTTAATTGTGTTTGAAGCTACTTTAAAATAAATATTTATTTATTTTAAATACATTAAATAACCATAATAATATATATTATACCATATATGATCTTATTTTGTTATTTTATTACCAATTTATTAACAATTATTAATTAAAATAGTTGTTTCAGATGATAAATAATTTCTTTTTCATGTATATTTTGGTCTGATAGTTTGGATCATTTAATATATATCATGGTTATAAAATATAATTATATTTTTTCATGATATAAATATCATATATATTAATAATATTTATATTTAGTGTCAACCATAAATGAGAGATATAGAAAAATGAATTACACCATTCATGAAGATAGTTCGTTGTAAATACACATGAATATGGTTTTTACTTTTTAATGGATGGAATGAAAGAAAGTAAAATAATAATAATTATTTTTATAATCATTATAATATAATATATATCATATATAATTATTAAATCTATCATTATTACCATCCATGTAAAATTTAAATGCAAAATAGATCACATCCCCTTATGGAGGTGGTAGTCCACACATATACATGAGGGGCATTATCATTTTTGAAATGGATGTGATGGTAAGAATAAATATATGATATTATAATTATTGAATAATATTAATTTCATAAATATAATTTATATATTTAATAGTTCTATATTTATAACCATCCCTATAATTTGGGGATGAAAAACGAATTTCATTACTACATAGAGGAGATAAGTCGTATTTACCCTCAAGAATTGTCATTGATTTTAATAGGATGAAAATGAGATGTAAAATGGTTGTAACATAATTTTAATAACATATAGGTATATTTATGATACTATATATATTATTTTGGGATTGTTACAAAATATTTATTAGATGTTTAATACATAAGTAATTTGAAAAAGTCGGTAAAGTTGACTAGCTATTCTTCGAAAGAGATCCTTTAGATAATTTATAAAGGGATCTAGGGATAGGCTATTATGAAGAAAAAAACCTCAAAAACATGAATAAATATGTTTATAAGATGTTTTTGTTGGTTTTTTTATATATAGGGGGCTCTAGGTGGTGTATAGAAGATAAGAGAGGTGGTACCTTTTTATATTGAATGAAAGGACATGCATGGAATTTATAAGACAATTTAAATATGGTAAATTGATTTTTATGTTAAATTGGAACAATGTGGATCTATTTAAAATATAAGATAGTTTATGGTCTAAATATAACCACCTAATAATATTTTTGTAGGCTTAAATGGTATTTTAAACCCTTTATTTTTGTTTAACCCTATAGTTAACCTATTTTAACCTAAACTATGGTAACACCTTTTTCACTCTTGAATGATTTTAATTTTACCTATTATGTAAAAATTTTACAATAAATTTTGATGGTATGAAATTACAGACCATATATTATCCCCATTTTCACCTTTCATGGTTTTTATTACTTTTAAATAATTTAATGAAATATTATTTTTCTAAAATATCATTAATGTTGTTTTTGACACTATTATTTTAACTTGAATAAATAACATCATAAAAAAGTGTAAATTAGAATATAATAACTTTATAGATACCAAAAAAGTCATATGTATATATAAAATTCATGTAACATAATAAATCATCCATTTTTTGTTACATTTAATATTTTTAGAATCATTTTTTTATTTTTTTATTAATTGATTAAATAATGTGTTAATATTGCATAGCCATTTGAGATAATTACTTAACCAGTGAAATTTAAAATAAATTTCAATGATACAAAAATTAATTAATATTCAAAATAAATGTTTATAAATAAACATAAGTTGTATTCTAGACCTATTATAAAATATTATGATATTAAAATAAGAAAAGTGACATTTTAGTCTTTATCTCTCCATTAAATATTTTAATGGTCAAAATCAAAGAAATATGGCATAAAGATTCCATATTTTAAAAACATATTCTGAAATATCTGAACTAATCTCTTTAAAAGGGATAAAATAATGTTTTTGGGACATTTTTAGTCTATATCACATTAATTTAACCTTAATTACTTCATGTACTATTTAACAATGTGATAAATTTTACCACAGTTAATATTCAACATGACCAAAATATAAAAGGTACCTATTTGCCAAATATTTTTCTCGTGATTACAAATATAGAATCTATTTCTTAATATTTAATTTATAAAATTTGAAGAAATTAATTTATGACTAATACAAAAAATGCAATGAGGTTTTTAAAAAAAAGATTTTAAGTATAATGATATTTTTATTCTACATCCATAAAATAAATTCCAATAAAATCAATATGATTATGGATTATATAATAGAACTATTATTTCATTGAATCAATTATATAATAAAATGGAAATTTTTAATGTCTTGAAATAAAAATATAATATTCAATAAAAGAAATATTTTTAATATTCACTAGAAGATCAATATTTTAAGAAAATCTTCAAAAACTCACCCTAATATAATATGATGACTTAAAAAATTATATATATTATTTAAAATAAAATTTCTAAAATCTCAAAAAATTAATTATATTATTCACACAAAAAATAATTGTTTTTGAAGAAACCATATTTTTGAAAAATAAAATGTCTTTACTAAAAATTGAGTCCTTATTTATTAATAATTGGTCAATAATTTTGTATTGAGTTGGAAAATAATATATTTATTATAATATATTTAATTCAATTCATTACCACCAATTCAATGAAAGGGTTATAATATCAATATTTAAATAATAATACTTTTTTTATTCTTTTAAGAATAGTGTTGGGTGTTATATTCATTATCGGACATGTTGTTCGGTTAAATTCTCAATGTTTCACAAATGAAAAAAAATTGTATTAGTGATATATAATATTAATATAATGAAAACAAATTAATGAAATATATTTTTGATAATATATTTCAATCATAATTATAAATTTCATAGCTGAGAGTCCATTTTGGAAAAGACCCCTATTTTAGAAAAACTGAAAATAAAATCTTTGATGAAATTATGTTTAGAACAAAAAATATTTTCCACAAAAATAATTACTGATAATCATTTAAAATGTAAAATTTAGTTTAAATAGGGAAATGAAAATAAATAAGAAAATTTATAACCCATTGGAACAAGTTTGAGTTACCAAGTCCCTTATGACATTAGTAATTATTGAATCAAAAGATGTTGGAAGCTGAAAAATAAAATTGATCTATAAAAACAATATTTACATAATTTAATATTATATAACAAATTCACGATTAGGTTATAAATATTATAAAAAATAAATTTGTACATAACATTAAAACATGTCTCAATAAGGAGGAATTAAAATATAAAACAATTATAATTTGGTTTTCATTATAATACAAGACCCATGAAATGTATAAAATAGATGGGTTTTTAAATACATTATATTAAACAAAAAATGTGATAAAAAAAAGTTCATGTCCAATATATTTATCATAAATAGGAAATGAGGGGTAGATAAAATTCATATCTTAGTAAAGAAAATTTTAGATGAAAAACCCATTATAGATTAAGAAACATTCTAATAAACACCCTTTTAAAGAGAGAGAGATTGAATTAAGAGTTCATAAATCATGAATAAATATAATTCATAATATTATATAACCAATGGGTAGTATAAATATTATTTAAATGAAATTATGTTTATAAAACTTATCTCAAAGAAGGGAATTTTTAGACGGAATCCTTTCCATTTTCCAGATTCACTGTGCACACAAACATAATACACTAAATAAGAAAATTAAGTTTAACAAAATAATTTTTAGTAACCTTATTATTATTTATTTAATTTAATATGAAATTTTTTTTATTATATTATATTTATTTTTTATATAATTCTCTTTCCTATATTTATCACTTTAGGTAATTTAGTCAATGTTTTTGGTAACTCCTTATGTGTGTGACCATGAAAGAATGTGTCATAAAATAATTCCATAGTATAAATAATATTAATCGTGTTATGAAGATAATTATTATATATGAAATATATTTTTAATTATATCCATAGTGGGTGGTGATTAAAAATAAAAATCATTGATTATGGTTGTGGTAGTTCACACATACGCACAATTAATGATTCCATTTATAAATGAATTAGTGGGAAATAAATTATATTATGGTTTTAAATTTTTAAAATATATTTTTATTTTTTATATAATATTTATTCACCAATACTATAATTAAAACCAACCCTGAGGTTCAGTTGTGAATGATAACCAATATCGCTTATTAGGGGCAGTAGTCTGCACATTGCACTAATGAAGCATTTGTTTTTCATGGAGAATGGGAAGGAATAAATAATGGATATTAATAAATATAATAACATATTTTGATAATAATTATAATTATTTTTTAAATATTATTATATATATATAATATTCTTAAGAGGAAGATTGAGGAGAAAATATTACAAACAATGTAATGCCTACGTTAGTGACTTGATCTTCTAATATAAATCTTCTTGGAAAAGAAGTCCTTAGGGAAACTTATAAAGACCAAGGAGTTATGGATGATAAAAGGAGTTTTGGGTGATGCGTTGTTTTAGTATTTCATTGGGAATTTGAATGTGATGTATAGCCATGGAGTGGTATAAGTTTTCCCTTTCTTTAAGTGAAGAAAAAGACACTTTTGGGAATACCCTTTACACATCCATTATATCATCGCAGTATTCTATGGTAAATGAAATTAATATTTATAATAATGGAATTAGGGGTGTTATTGTGTCATTAAATCCTAAAAAGGACCTCCTTCACATTCTTTAAACCTGTTTAAATATTTTATGATAGGTTTTTACATTATAATATTCTTATTTTTACCGTGGTAATAAGTTTTTAACCAAGAAATATATATTTTATCTGAAAATATAATTTAACCATTATTAAAAAATATTTATTTAATAATAAATTTAATCTCAAATTAGTATTATTTAATTTATAAATACGAGAAAATAAACTGTTAAATTGAAATATATAATATAAAAAATAGTTTTTTATAAAGAGGAATGTTAACCATTAATTGTTCTTAATATTATTTATTATTGATTACTAATTTAATGAGGGTTAAAACAATTCAATATTAGGTTATAAATAATATTAGATTAGCCATTTAAATTAGATCAATTTGATTTATTAGATAAACATTACATGATACAAATAAAAAAAATCATTTTAAAATTTTTTTTTACCATTATCATGGTAATTAACATTAATCTTATTAATATTATATTTATTCATAAAAATGAAAATAAATTTTTTAAATATATGTGTAATAATAAAATCAAATATTAAGTAATTTTTTCATATTTAATTTCATAAATTTCTAATGTCTAATTTATAATATATGTGACTAAATATTTTTTATTGTGAAATATTAATTGAGTTTCAGAAATGTTAAATATGTGTTTCATAAGTTCAAAATAAAAATCTAACTTAATTATATTAGTTCATTAATATCGTTTTTTACATAAATATTATTTATTAAAATTCTAAGTCATTAATGTTTTATAAAACTGATAGTTTTTAGTGAAATTTTTATTTCTATTATTTTTCTAAAATGTAATGATTTCAAAAAATATATAAAAACATCATAAAAAGATAATTTTGATGTATTTAAATCATAAATGAATTATATTTTATAAAATACCATTTCAAGAATTTATAAATTCAAATTTTGAATAAAATCATAAAATATAATGAAAACTCATTTTTATTGGAAAAAAATATTTAAAATATTATATTTATTTCTATTATTTAATTCCACATGAAAACTAAATTAATGTTTACCAATTATTAATAAAAATATAATATTTTTTCATTATTCATACATTTTGTGAAATACACAATGATGTCATATAAAATCTAATTTTTAGATGAAGTAATTTCTTAAAGAGTAAATGATATTATTATTCATTTTAAGAAAACTAATTGAATTCCATTTATAGAAAAATTGTCTATTATTTTTATTATACAAATATTTCATAAATGAAATACTCATATTCATTCACACTAATTCATCAACTCCGTTTTGGGATTAGTAATTAAATACTAATATTTTTCTAAATATAACTTAGTTTCCTTTAAATTTGGTGTGGTGTGGGGCATAGGATATCAAATACATTACAATAATTAAAGGAAAATATATAATAAAATATGGGGTCATTTCAATTTTTTGGCATGTGATGCTACATTGAAATGTTATTTTTTCTTTATTTGTTATCCCCCCACTAGAAATACATTACTACAACTGTCTTAAATCCAAATGGAATCCTTTTAATTATAGACATACGCCTCAGTAACTATATGAGTATGGGACTCATCTAATTAGAGAACATTATATCCCACCCAACACATTCTACGCATGGAGAAAAAAATGCACTGATCTAGGAGTACCTCTTGAATTGTACCATTACAACTTTGTAGGTCACTAAGGAATCCCTCCAAGACACAAATCCTAAAAAACTATCTACATAATGATGTGGCATAAAGGATAAGGTGGAATTTTCCACCACCATGAAACACTTTGGGATTATTTCACATGAGTGAAATTTCAAATAGATACCTTATCTTAGGAAGGATTAATAAGATGTCAAATCTCACATCACCCTGATACAGGTTCTTCCCTATAATGGTCATATCAACTATCTCCAGTAGGATTGTACGACACCTACCCCTCGATATATGAATTAGAATGTAATACAGGAAAACCCCCCTCTGGTCATTCAAACCATAGAATCTAAGAGAGATTACAGGGCCTGACAAGGTACTTAGAAAATTTAGATTTCCCATATCCCTAATTCATCTGGATAATCCTTTCAACATATCATTGACAGAAACTGTTGAACATGAAAAAACTCCATCTCAGGATCAAAAATCCTTTCACCATACTCTATCATCTTTAGGGGTAGTATTCCTATATAACCTCGTAATAAACAAGGGAATGCTTTCATTCATTCCCCTTCAAATCAACCATTATAGTGTATACCAGAAACAAAAAGTGAAGAATACATTAATTTGACTTCTTAATAGATTGTATCAAAAAATTAATCTCACTAAGGGAAGCCTAAATCTTCAGAGAATATTCCTATCTATATTGTTATTAATTATATAATTATTTTTTTCATTGAACATTTGTTGATGGAGGGCCAATATTCAATTAAACCATTTTCAGATAAAGGAATTAGAAATTTTTGAGATGGTCCTACATGAAATATCACTACCATTAACTCTGGTAATCCTTATAAAGCACCCCCGATGAAGGTCCTCCCAATGACAGTATCATGATTAATGATAGGAATACTTCTCATGACAAGCACCATGAAAATACATCTAATGGTCCGAAGATAAAATAAAAATATGTTACTCCCATTTCCACTATCCACCAAAAAAGGTCCTCCCTAGAGTATCTTATATAAGAATCGTCACTATATCCAAACATTATGACATAATTGTAGTCCTCCCCAAAATGGATTTCACTGTGAAGGTCATCCCAAATGTGACCTATTAATTTTACTAGAATGTACTCCCCTACCATTGTAACATCAATATATCCATCATATCATGAGTAACATGATATATTTACGACACCTACATTATAACCCTATCTATATTGATAAATATTATTTCTAAACAATAAAATATCATAAAGAAACCATCACTCTCTAAAATACCCTCAGATATCTTGTCATCCTCCATAATAGAGAATATTCTTATCATTCATGCTCTCCAATTTTAGGCATCAGATAAATAAAAAACTCTGGTTAAAATGAATAATGAAATCTAATATAGAATATTAGCATATTATCTTTGTTATGATGAAAAAACTGGAAAAAGAAAATATACTAGCTATGTGTTGGCCCACACCACCAACCCATTACAGAATTTTGGAAACATTGAAAGGGTAATATATAGACCATCTTCAATTGAACCTATCGATGAATATTCATTTTTTGAGGAATAATATCTACCTATTTTGTAATATAAATACAATAGTATGGAAATATGTGGGATTTAATTACATATTATTTTGAAAACCCTTTCACTGATACAACACTCGATGTTGGAAATAAGTGTTAGAATATCTAACACACTTTCCTTTATGTATTAAAAAGTCCAAACACATTGACTTATGATACTTCATTTGAAATTCCTATAATAGGATGGGGTCATCATAGAGAATCACATTTCACCCAACTTCCTATTCATTAGAGTTCTCTAAGAGAAATTCCAAGTAAAATAATTTTTTTCTAGGCTATGCTCGTTGTTTAATAGCCGATATACTCAATATGATAATGTTATTTTCATATATATGAAATATTAAAACCAAAGAGAGTGATCTATTGAAATACACCATAATTCATGTTTTTGAAATGGTTGAATAGGTATCTCACTTGTAAAATAACACAATTGTCTACAATATTTCCTATAATAGTTATCATCTTATTCTAAGAGCATGAATTATATCCAACTAACTCTTAGAGAAAATACAACAAGATAATGAGGGTATATAAATATTTTTATGAGATTCCTAGAGTAACAATAATGAAAAATCTCAAAAAATAGTATAAAATGGAGAATAAGATAAATTTATGAACAATAAAAAGAATATAGGATACAATAATATACATGGATGTGGAATAAACCCAACATCATTGTGGATCTGAAATTACATCACTATGTTTCATAGTTATATTATATTGTAATTCCAAACCATAAAGAAAAAATATTTCAAAATGGGTTTATAGAGAAATACAATTATCGAGTAACCAACTTTTTTATAATGATACAAACTATACAGTAATTACACAGTGCTCCAGTCACTGATGGATGGATGTCTAATGAGCTATAATGACCTGTTGGTGTCACAAATCACTTGCTACTGTAGTACCATGTTGAATACCATGGTGCTACAATGCCTTATTGACTTCATTGTTCATAAATGATATAGTATCTTAAAATTTTATAATGTTCCCACATGTTCATAAAAATGGATGGGGATACACCATTCCAAAAAAAATACCACATGGAGCATGATCTATCACACTAAACTAATTTGAATATTTTGATTTATAGATCTTACATAATCATAGATCCTCCTATTCTTTACTCATTAATTTTTTCTACCCATAAAAGATTCAATTTCATGATGATGATTCATTAAATAGCAATTTTATTCTTTTTTTTATGATCCAATAGTGTTCTTCTATATTATTCCTATCTATAATCCTCCATTCATTAATGGTGACCAAAAAAGGCACAATAATGCCTCAACTTATCAATAACCATCAACCTTTTCATCATATTTGTCAGATGTTTAGTTCTTGAAATCTTCTATAATGTTAATAAACAATCATGTATTAAACCTATAATAAAATATTAGTTCAATTGAATATTATTTAGCTGGATATTAATAACACGATTTTGAAGATTTATAGAACATTGACTATCACAATGTAATCAATTTTCCTCTTGATTCTTACCTAGATCATCCAATATGTTATCCAAATATACCATATCATTATGAATTCTGTTAAAAAAATATAGTTTTTTACTATTGATGATAGCTCTACCTCCTACAGTTGAAATATCGAATTTACAAAAATTCCTCTAAATGAAAACACATAACAATTGGGACATCATTGGGTTTTGAAATCAACTTCAAGGTTATCCTCTACATACCCCTATAATGACATTAAATTAATAAAGAATATATAAACTTCCTTTCAACCCTTTATATACCACATTATCCACTTCACTACACCCCAATGCTGTTTTTTAGGGTTTATGTGTACCAAATCACAAATCCCACTAGATAATAAATTTCAGATCTAGTAGAGAATATGGAATACATCATCTGTTCAACTTCTAATATTTAAGAAAACTCTTCCTTTTACTCAATATATTCTTATATATTAATTTTTTTCAACATTGAAATTTTGAAATGTCATTATATGGGGAATGAAACTATATTTGTGTCATGTATACTTAATCTGTTTAAAACCTTTCCAATGTAGTCAGCTATTGATAACATAAAGTTTCTAGCTACCTATTTTCTCTTTAACTTCATCCCCAAAATCAAACTATTTTCACTTTGATCTTTCATATCAAAAATATCGCTTAGCTACCCTTTTTAATCATCGAACCTTGGTAAACATGATCCTATAATTATCATGTCATCCATAAATAAAATAAATATAATATGTCCATCACTAGAATACATGAAATAACAATATTGTTCCATGAAAATATTTTAATGAATTTTTACTGATTAATGGAAAAACATCTTATTCCACTACTTGGGTACCTATATTAACCCATTTAAACATTTATCATGTTTTCACAGCATGTATTCCTTTACTGACTCAACATATACCTCTAGAAGATACATAAAAATGTACCCCTTTAGATATCCATGAAGGAAAGAAATATTTACCTCACAATTCTAAATATATAATCCCCATAATTCCACAGTACTAGGAACCAACTAAATGTTGGTAAGCTATAATATATGTGAGATGATTTTCATGATTCTAAAGCATCCTTCTTTTGAAATAATTTCACCACTAGACTATCTTTTATCTCCTCTCACCATCATATTCTTCCATCAAATTTTATACCCATTTGTTGTTAAATTATTTCTTTCCTTATAGTATAGGTGTCATTATACATGTATTATTATCATGAATTGATTGTAACAAACTCCTTATCGTTATCATATTGTTCTTATCAGCCCATTAGTAATAACCAATCTCTTCATCACCGTATCCAATAAAAAAACATGATTCATAATTAACACCACACTAGTCCCTTGTATTAGCATCTACTTGTACAAAAACAAAACAACCAAATGCTCATACATATGAGAGTGTAGCCTACTTTATAGACCATATCAACTCAGGCAGTCGTTCTGTAATTGGTTAAGATGGACTCTTTATGATTAGGTATGTTTCCATGTTTATTTCTATTTCCCGTAAAGTCTTGGGTAACCTCGAGTTTAACCTCATGCTACTTTCATAGTCATTCAATTTCATATTCATCATTTCAAATACATCATTATGTTGTGGTGCAATTGGAAGATTATTCTCCAAATAAATTCCATTATTATCAAGAAATTACCTGAAATTTTAACATCGATACTCTCCACCATTTCCAAACCTCAAGAATTTCAACATTGATCCTAAATCATTCTCCACCATGGTATTAAAATTATAAAAAATATTAAACATATCATATTTTATTTTCAAAAACTAAACTCATACCTTCCTTATTAATTAATCAAAACATATCATAAAATATTTTGACCCTACAAAGGAATATACCTGTGTAAGACCCCAAACATCTATGTTCACCAGGTCTATCTTACATGCATTTCGAGTTCAACCTCCTTTCATAAAGGATGTCTTTTTCTAATTTCCAATGATAGAATATTCACACATGCCAACATCCACCAACATAATCATTGGAAGTATACCTTCTATTTCTAGTACCATCATCCCTTTATCCCTAATATATACAATCCTTTAGTGGCATAGTTTTGAATCTGGGACTAAATTTATTATTTTATGTACATCCATGGAAGGTTCTTTAAAATTTTACCATGTTCCATTATTTAATCCATGAGATATGAACACAGAAACTATGATGAATTTAAATTCACCATTAGTGAATGTAGTGGTAAATCCTATAGCATCAAATATCACAATAGAAATAATACTCCATTTCAGTCCTAGAATATACCTCACATTTCCCATAATGAGAAAACCCTTATTACCGAGTTTAATATAAGAATCTCCCTTCTCAAAAATCAGCAAGTGTTCGTCACCAAAAAAATTTACTTTGATAAATATTCTTAGAAAAAAATTGTCCAGGATTCTATTATATGATTTTGAATTGAAACATACCATATAGTACAAATTTCAAGACTCTATATGGAAATATACAATCAAAAAAAACAAATTTTTGGTTACATTAGATTTTTTGTTTTCCATATTGATTTTGAGTGCCTTATATTTTTCAATATAATACCTCAAATCATTTCCTTTCTTATCAAAAATCTAGTTTGTGGGATCGATCCCATTTTCCTTATTTCTAGTATTTCCCCTAGATATTTATCAGTCCATATGATTATATCACTACAAATATTGGCCTCTTCCTACCATATTTAGATATAAACAAAATAATATCTCTTATTACCTTATCTAAATATCATCACTAAGGATTATGTCACATACATCATTAAACATAATCATTTTAATTTCTAAAATAGTTCTCTTGGTTAATATAGAAGCATCCTAAGGAATAGGTAATTAAGAAAGTAAAAACAAGGAACATTCATAATTATACAATATAATTTCCCTTCATGAAAACTATATTTTTATGGTGTTGAATTTATTAATGTGATCGATGACAATCATTAATTAAATCAAATTTATTTTGAACATTCACTGAATATAGTTTACTTTCTTTGATGAGGAAAGATTCTCATACATATTCATGATAGATTTCATCAATCTAAACACTATATACTCTTATATGATTTTAAAAACCACACTTAATCCAACATAAGTCATAAAAATCATATCACCTTTTTACCTAGTAGATCCCAAAAAAAATATCACCATTTTTGTTTGGTTTTCATTGATAATAAGAAAGTGAATCTTTTTCTTATAAAGATTGTCTTTGATCTATATCACATAGTAACTAAATCTCGTTCAGTGATAATTATCGATTTTCACATTGAATTCTTATATAGATAATGTCCAGTTCAATAAAACCAAAAGTTAATCTTCAGAACCTAACTATAACATCTATTAATGAAGAAAGATTGGGATTAACATAGATGATCAATCTAAAAAATGATACTAAAAGGGAGAAAATATTAAAATACAAAATAAGAACAAGAATAAGTGACTCTAAGATTTTGGTGGTTTTAGAATAATCCTTACACCTACAGAAAAGAAAAAATCACATCACTTTGTCTAGGATCAAGATTACAAGGTAATTTTAGATGATATATAAACCGCATATCGAAATGTATTTAGAAGAAAATATAGATTTATAGAAACATTCATTATAAAAATTCCACTAAGCACATAGTAAGTCCAGTGTACTATCGTAAACAGTGGATAAAATTCCCTAAGGCTATAGTGTCATGTCTTTGTCACTATTCATATGTGGCTATAGTGACATGTTTAATCACATACTGCTATATTTATTTTCATTAATGTTTGAAAAAAAATTATACAGAGATTCATTATTTATACAGTTCACAAAAATCCATAAAAATGAATGGGAAACACCATTCCTATAACAACCATTCTCTTTATTAGACACATAAACATGAATTATTACATAATATTTCAATTAAAAATCTCTAAGGATCAATAGGATTAGTGTCTTTAGAAATTAGAAACATTACATGAAAATTTAATACACAAAATAACATTTTTATTGAAAACTTCTTTTACAGGACCACAACATTCCTTCGTACTTAGCATTGCATAGGATAACCTAAGGACTTGCATAGAAAAGGGTGTGCTATAAATTCCAGTAAGGGAGTAAAAATGGCATAAAATGAGCAATATAGTACATGTTATACAATATTCATATTAATGTATAATAAGAGAAATATGAACATAATGGCATGATATGACATGGTTATCATAACATGGAAATGTGGCATCAACATTTAACATGATTTTAGCATGAGCCATAGATCATTGCACATGTAGCAAGAGTAAATCCCCTTATCACTTTTATTATAATGAGTAAAACCTCAGTTCACTTGACATATCATGATACTAATCTTTGCCTAATGCATTAGAGCGCTATCGGGAACACCCTTCTTAATCATTTCATTTCATTCATAAGTGTACCATATGGATCATACAATATTGATTCATAAAACATCATCATTTATTCCATTATAATAGAACGCTGAATTCATACATGAAACTATATAAATAATAAGTAAAAGTGAAAAATGTTTAATACCGTTAATAGTGAAATGGGCATGGTATTCACAACACAATGACTTTGGCTTGGAAAATCGATTTTCATTTTCGACAGCATAACAACGTGATATAAGAATTCATAAAAATAATTGATGAGTGAGAAATGGGTGTTTAATCATATTTACATGAAATTTAATGTAAGGGTGGTGATATAGATATATGTCCCAGAAAAAGTAATGGAATTTATATTCATAAAAAAAATTCGTGAATGTCAATGATGAGTGAGAATCCCTAACTGAATTTCAGCTTGGTACCGGGTGTACATGGGAAGACATAATGAGATATAAATGGGTATTTTATCATTAAAACATAAGGATTGAAGTATAGTGAAGGTTTTAAATCATACCCCAACTTTTTTAATTGAAAAGACACGGGTATATCGACATAAAGAATCTGTTCAATAATCAAAGAGGAAGAAATCCCTTACCACGAAGTGCAATACAATGGATTGGGAGAGGCTTGAGGGAGGCTTCATTGGCACATGGGGTGTCTTTAAAGGATAATATAGAGAGGGGATCTGAGCAGGGACGTTTTACAAGGGATATGAGTGAAGATAAGTGGGTGCTTGGGTGGGTTTATGTAGAAAAAGAGAGTGAATTCGTTATTATTTAGGTTTTGACACCACACATTAAAATTATAAAAAGCACAAACCAACCAATGGTTATTTAAAAATAGTAGTAGAAAAAATTATTTTATAGGAAAATGGATGAATGTATTAAAATATTAGTCATTCTTATGTGGAGGTTAGTAACACTCTCATGGAAATCATTTTAAAATTTAAATTGATTTATAAGTCTTGGAGGGTCTACTAACACACCCTAAAATTAATCAAAAAAATTTAAATTCACATTATTTTAGTATTAAAACATATATTTTCCAAAAAAAATTATAATATATTATTACATCATATTTGGGTCATTATTATGCTATAATACACAATATATATTTAAATAGTATTTAATATTTACCCAAAAATTCGACTCTTTCAAAAAATTATGAATAATTAACAGTTGGATAATTTTGAACACCATGATTTCAAAAATAATATTTATTTTATCTAAATAATTTTTTATATACGTGAATTCTTAATTTTTAATTAAAAACTAACATTTATTGAAAATTCAAGGGTTTTGACAATAACCTCTTTCAAACCGTAATAAAAATTACAATGTATTCAAAAAAATTATACGATCATTTATATTTAATAAAATGTAATTATGTAATATTATATTCATAAAATATTATTTAATTTTAAAATCCATTAATTCCTAAAAATAGATTTCTTTATTTAATATTAACTAAAAATACTATTTGTGATTTAAAAACTATTTTAATAGTAACAATAATAAAATGAATCATTATTATTTATTATATAAAAAATGAACATAATATTAGTTCTAGGTTCTTGTTACATAACCCACTATAACACCTGCATAAAACCTAAGCGTAAGTTGTGGGATGTTGATAGACTCTTGGGGAGTCTCAGATAACATCGCTCAGGTAGTAATCACTATAATCTTCCACTTATCCTATAGGCATTTCTTTTCAAGCTTAATGTATTGAATATCGTCTTGGGATTGGTCAAGAGAAAATCCCAGTGGTTCTACCTCATTTCCAAGCTTCAACAAATGGGATTTGTTTGGAGAAATAATACTGGATGAGGCCATCACATCCTTTATCATAGTAAATTAGATTTGGTAATTCCCTATATTTATACTAATTATGTGATCTCGTTTCAATGGCTATATTAGCAACATTAACAATTATTAATGGTATTTTTAGATCCATAAACATAATACTAGGCAAGTGAATATTTTTTAAAACCATTTCACGTAATAAGACATTTAATTAGATCACGTGAAATTTTCATTAATAAATGTTTTGGACATTACAATTTTCCCCCCTCAATAAACGTTTCCCTTGAAATTTCATTTTCCCACACTAAAACAGATGTCAGTAACACTGCCTCATCACTTCATCTAGTACCCATTTTGGATCATCAAACTTGTAGTTTCTCCGCACCACATTCACAAGGGGTATTATCTTGTTTTGTATAAATTTTTCCTTACAATCTAAGATCTCTACTGACTTATCTTCATAGGAGAGGTCATTTTCCGATGGTACCAACTCTGGATTGAGTACATGTGAAGGGTAAGGTATGTACATAATCAATGTTGATACATGGAATACATCTTGCACTTGAGATCGGTTCGGTGGGAGCGCTAGTCAATATGCCACTTCTCCAATGTGATCTAGGATCTCAAAAGGACCGATGTAACTTGTACTAAGCTTTCCCTTCTTAAAAAATCTCATTACACACTTCCACAGTGATATGTAAAGGAATTAAATTTATCAAACATGAAACTCTAGGTATCATTGGTGATTATAAACAATGATCTTTTATCGACTTTGAGGAGATTGAATGTGATGTTGGATGGTCTTAACCATATCCACCATTTCTTCAACAATTTCAGGACCTATGAGTTTTATCTTCCCATCTTCATCCCAACATGATGGTGTTCTACACCTCTCCCATAAGGGGCTTTATAAGAATCAATTTGGATACTTGAGTGGAAATTGTTATTGTAAGAGAACACAACTAGAGGAATATGTTGATCCTATCCTCTTTTAAAGTCCATTGAGAAATCTCTCAAGATGTCTTCAAGTGTTTTTATAGTCCACTCATATTGGACATTAGTTTGAGGATGACAAGTCATAAATAACATCATCATAGTATTCATAGAATTTTGGAGACTCTTACAGAACATATAGGTGAATCTTGGATATCGATCAGATACATTAGATAGTAGAACTCCATGCATCCTTACCAATTCTCGGATATATATCTGTACTAGTTTATCCAATGAGAAATCATCTCGAATTGTAATGAAGTGTGCAGTATTTGTATGACGATCCACAACAACCAAGATAGAATTTTTTTCTTAGGATGTATTCGAAAGTCTAGTGGAAAATTCCATGGTTATTTTCTCCCATTTCCATGCTTGTATAGCTAGTGGTTGCATAATCCACTTATACTTCTACCTGTCAGCCTTAACTTGATGACATACAAGGAACATTGAGGTATACTCAACGATCTCATACTTCATGTTATCCCACTAATAATACTCTCGGAAATCATGATACGTCTTTATTCTTTCTGGGAGAATGGTGAAATTCGAACTATGTGCATCATCCAAAATATCATTAATTAACTCAAAATTTTATGGAACACAGAGTCTTGTCCCAAATCTCACAATTCCTTCTTCATTAACTTTGAACTCCTATGATTTTCAATTTTTTATAGTTTCCACTTTATTCTGAATTTTAACATCATCCTTTTAAGCATCATTTAACCATTTCAAAAGATATGGTTGATCAATAATTTGTGAATTTTTTGATGATTTTACCTTATATATGATTCCCATGTCCATTTTAATCAAATCTAAGAAGATTTTATCTTTTTCAATTGTCATCAATGGTAGAATCATTGGGTCCTTTATACATAGAGCATCTTCCCCCATGTTCGCTTTCTGAGGGTGGTAATGGATTGAGTATTCATTGTATTTGATCAGCTTTGACCATCATCATTGGTGCATATTCAACTCTTTTTATGTAAATATATACTCGAGGCCTTTCTGATCAGTATATATTTTAGACATCTCCTCAAAGTGGTTATGCTACAATATTTTTAAAGAAAATATTACTACATCCAACTCTAGATCATGTTTTGGTTAGTTTTTCTCATGAACATTCAACTACCTTAATTTATACGCAATTAACTTGTCATTTTTCATCAACACACAGCCCTTTCCCCTGTTCGAAGCATCACTAAATACCCAAATAAGTTATCTAGTTGTGGGTTGTGTAAGCATGGGTGCAGTGACATGCTACTGTTTCAAATACTTGAAGCTATATTCACATTCATCATTCCAATGAAAATTTACTCCCATTCGAGTTAGATTAGTGTTAGGGCTATAAAATCATGGGAAATTTCTCACAAATCCACGATAATACCAAGATAACTCTTGAAATCCATGGATATCTGTTACCAATAATGGCCTTGGCCATCCCTCAATTATAGCTGTCTTAGAGGGATCCATAGATATCCCATTTATTTTGATGATATGACCAAAGAATGAGACCTTTTTCAACAAAACTCACATGAATTGTTCTTTTCATAGAGCTACTCCTTTTGCAAGTTCTCAAGTATAATGCTTATATGCTCCTCATTCTCCTCCGTAGATTTGGATCATATTAGAATATTGTCTATAAAGACTACAACAATTTTTTCATTGTAATGTCTAAAGACTCTATTCATCATGTCCCTGAGGATTCCTGGAGCATTGTTGAGTCTAAAAAGAATTACTAAAAATTCATAGTGCTTGTATCTTCTATGAAAATTAGTCATGGTGATATCCTTATTCTTTATCCTTACTTGGTAATATCCTGAATGCATATCCAACTTTGAGAAGTATTGTGTTCCACGTAGCTGATTGAACAAGTCATAAATTCATTGAAGAGGATACATATTATTTATTGTTATTTTGTTGAGATCACGATATTTAATGCAAAGGCGCATTGACCCATCCTTCTTCTTGACGAAGAGGACTCGTGCACACCATGGTAAAGAAGTTGGGAATATAAACCCTTTATCCAGATTATCATGTAGTTTTTCTTCTACTCCTCAAGATCCACAACATCCATTATAGATAAGGACTTGTGTATTTTCAATTCCCCATGTAAAATATCAATTAAAAATTCAACATATATTATAGGAGTAAGACCATTCAATTCCTCGGGAAATACATCTACCAATTCCCTCACAATAGGCTTTTTTCAAGTATGGTTTATTTCGTAGACTAAATCATCTGAGAAGGATAAGCATGCTCATTGGAAAGTAATATCCATGATTGAGATGATGGTTCTAAGGATGATTCATCCTCATCCATGAACTTTTATAGAATCGAGGGGGTCAATTTACTATATAGATAGTTATTTACCTCTCACAAAAATTAATGAAGGATCTATATAAGGAAATCCAATCCATGTCAATATTTTCATCAAATTAATCTATAGTGAGTATGATGAGGTTTTCCAGGATTTCCAGTCCTTAAATTATGATAGAGGATGAGTTATATTCATGAGTTCAATAATTTCCCCATTTTCCATTTTCACCTACATCTTTACTTCCATGATTTTTGGTGGTGTTGGTGTTGTTCTACTAAACGTTTTGGATATAAAAGAATGTGTTGAACTAGAATCAAAAAGTAACTTCAATATTATGGAATTAATAACTACTTTACCTATCCCCAATTTAAATTTTAGGGTTCACTTTAGTCTTAGTGATGTCAAAATCTCACCATTGATTCCTTGGAGGTTGTTGGTTGCCTCTGAAAACCATTTGGCTTAAGGATTAGTTTGAAAAATTCCCTAGTTCTTTATAGATGAGGCAATGAACAAAGAATTTGGGGATGAATATAGTGTTCCTATTCTCTATCATAGTAGTGTGTTTTTCTTATCAGTAGTTAATATCCATGTTCCATTCTCTTCCACACCTAAAGCATTTCCACGCCCCCTTTAGGAAATTTCTAGGGTTCTTCTTTCTGCACCTTTGGCAAGAGGGGTCATGGATTTTCTTGTCACCATTGGATTCTTTCATCGAACCACTAGAATTAAATTCCACCTTAGACTTATTATCCCCAAGAAACCCCTTAAATTTATTGATCTACTATTCAACTTTGAGGGTACATCAAACAATTTCCTCATAGATCTTGATGTCACGAATCACTAGGGCTTTTCATAGGCTAGGTTATATCACACCAAAGAAGTGGTCAACCTTGAATCAGGAGATAATGAAAAATCTGGTGGCATATATTGAAATCCTTGTGATGTTTTCCTAGTGTGATCTGATGGATTAGTCGTGTTTTTTCTTGAGGGAAAGTAAGTCCCTTTCCATCATAAGTTGGAGGGTGCGGGGAAAATAATTATCAAAAAAAAAATTTTGGAAAACATTTTATTCCTATTACATGATCTACTCCACAGGAATCATATTTTTGATTAATGTACACCATTGATCAGCTTCACCCTCCATATAATAAAAAGACAAAATTACATTATATTTTTCCTAACATTGAAGGAAGGAGAAGAACGTCTCAATTGATTTGATCCATTATTCTATGATTGACAGATTGTATGATCCATTAAAAGTAGGAGACCTTTTTCTCATAAAGATCATGATTGTGGGTTTTTCTTTATTAGGGGGGTTGAGCATTCCTCTTGACCCATGATTCTACTCAAAATTTGATTAAACTAAGAGAGTATAATAAAAAAGTTTGTGATTCCTTCTCCCATCAGATTAGAAATATGATTAGAACAGTCATCACATTGATCTTTGAATCTGTTGATAACCCGAGTCATCCTATTACCAGCACTGGCTATAATAAAAGGAAATTTATGGGTAACACATAAATGGAAATCCAATGAAAATAAGGGATAATGTATAAATTACAATTCTTTCTTTAACTTATCTATGTTATCCATGATCTACTTCGCAACATATATTCATAGGGGATGTTTTAATTCCCTTAATAATGTTTCATACTACGATTATGAATTTACCTATGAATATCCCCTAGTATTTTTATAATCAAGAGTGCATCAAGGCCCATTGTTGTGCATCAGTTCTCATTCGAGTCTTGCTCAAAGCGGTGTTTCATGTTTTACCCCTAGATACATATGTCCTAGAGCCGCCTCAACAAGCTCGTATTCAGAGAGAGATGTATTTGATTGATAAGCCACATTCTCAATACTCACAAAATTTTAGGGATGTTTTTATTATACCTAGTCTTATCCATAAGGCTTTTACTAGGGTTTTCTAATCTTAATAACAAAATTAACTAAACCTATCCTTTGATACCAATAATAACTACCCTAATATTTATTACACAAATAAACATGATTTATTACATAAACCTGAATTTAAGATAACTTTTAGTATTGATAGGTATAGTGTCTTGGGAAATTAGGAACATTACATGACAAATTATGACATAAATATACAACATTTATATTGAAAACTTCTTTTACATGACCACACATTCCTTTGTAATTAGAATTTCAAGGGATTACTTAAGGACATGCATAAGAAAAGGATGAGATATAAAACTAGTAAGGGAGTAAACAACTCATAACATGAAAAATATAGTACATGTTAGGAAAAAGTCATATCGAATGAGTATAAGAAAAACATGAACATAATGGCATGATATAACATGATTATCATTACATGGAAATGTGGCATTAACATTTAACATGACAATAGCATGAGCCAAGTTTCATTTCCCATGGGGAATGAGTAAACCCTTATTACACATTAATTATAATTAGATAACCCTCATTTTAATTTAAATATCATGATACTAATCTACCCAATGCATCAGAGCACTATCATGGCACACCTTTCTTGATCATTTCATTTCATGTATAAGTGTGCCACATGGATTCATAAAACATCATCATTTATTTAACAAGAAAGGAATGTTGAATTCATACATGAAACTCTATAAACAATAATTACATGTGCATAAAGGTGAATACCATTGATAGATAAACGAGCATGGTATTCACAAAACAATTACTTTGGCTTGGAAAATCACTGTTCAATTTCGACAGCATAACGGCGTGACATAAGAATTGATAAAAATTGTTGATGGGTGATAAAGGGGTGTATCATAAAATGTACCTGAAATTGAAAGTTTTGTTGGTCATATATCTACATATCCCAACATATGTAATGGAACTTATATTCATAAAGAACAATAATTTCTGGAATGTAAATGAGGATAGAAAAACCCCTCACTAAATTTTGGCGTGGTAACAAGTGTACTTGGGAAGAATTAATGAGATAAAAAGGGTTATAACATCAATAAATCATAAGGAAGAATGTGTAGGGGATGTTAAAAATCATACCCCAACATTTTTAATTGAAAATACAATGGTATAGAAACATAAATAAACTTGGAAAAAAATGAGAGAGGAAGAAATACCTTACTTGGAAGTGTGATTCAAAGGCTTCGGAGAGGCTTGAGAGAGAATTATTGGGTTCTTGGGGTGCCTTGTATGGATAATAGAGAAATTGAACCATATTAGGGATGTGTCAAAAGGGTTTTTAGTGAGGATAAGTAGGATTTTGGGTGGGTTTATATAGGAAAGAAGAGGGAATTAATTATTATTTAGGTTTTGGACACCACATATTAAACTAATCAAAACCACAAACGAAATCATGAATTTTTCACACAGTTTTTTCCAAAGGGGAGGGGAAGAAATTATTTTATACGTTAAATGGATGAACTGAAAATATTAGTCTTGATTATGTGGTGGTGATTCACACTCTAAAGGAAATCATTTTGAATGATAAAATGTTTTATAAGTCTTCGAGGGTCCACCAAGGAACCATAAAATTAATCAAACAAATCTAAAATCGCATTATTTTAAAGGTAAAAAATATATCGTCTGAACATTATTTTTATTTTATTTTATTACATCAATATTGGGTCATTATAATTTCATGAAAAATATTATATATTTAAAAGGTATTTAGTTTTTACCCAGAAACTTGACCAGCTCAGAAAATTATGAAAAATTCAACATTGGATAATTTCGACATCCTGATTCCAAAAGTAATATTAATTTTACCTAAATAATTTATATATATGTGAATGTTTTCACTTTTAAAATAAAAACTAACATTTATCAAAAATTCAAGGGTTTTTGACAAAAATAGATTTCAAACCATAGTAAAAATTAAAAATTTTATTCATCAAAATTATATGATCTTTTATATTTAATAAAAAGTATTTTAGTAATAATATTTTATTAAAATATTAATTAATTTAAAAATCCATTAATTCATAAAAAAATATACTTCTTAATTGAATATTAACTAAAAATACTATTTTTTCTTAAAAAACAATTTACATAGTATCAATAATTAAATGAAAGTATATTATTTATTCTATACAAAAATAATTCATATAATCATAGTGCTAGGGACTTTTTACATAAAAACATATAACACCGGAATAATACCAAATGGAAAGGTGTGAGATAGTGATAGACTCTTGGGGAGGATCAAATAACATAGCTCAGGTGATAGTCTCTATTAACTTACACTTCTCCCATAGGTGGTTCTGTTCACACTTAACCTATTGAAGCTTAGCATGGGATTTTTCAAGAGTAGAGCCTAGTGATGCTACCTATAATTCGAGCTCCAAAAAATGAGCTACATATGAAGCAATTATACTGGATGAGGCCATCACATCCTTTTTCTGAGTAAATTGTATTTGTTAAATCCCTGTATTTTTACTAATCATGTGATCACTATTCAATGGATATATTAGCAATGATAACAATTCATAAATGTATTTTGAAATCCATAATCATAAAAAGAATTATGTTCATATTTTATATAACCATTTTACATAATAAAACATTTAATTTGACCAAGATAAATTTCATTTATAAAAGTTTGAGTCGCTAAAATTCCAATACAATGGTCGTTACCACAGTCATCCATTAGTAACCCCATCTTATAGGAAGTCGGTCATTTCGAAACTGGGAGAAACATCAAAAGAAATTGTTTCATAAATTCTACCATTTATTGACCTTTATTTACCTTTGGGGACTCATATGAAATGATTTTCTAGGGACTATCTATAGATTAACCTCTAATATGATACCACATTGGAGTCATAGAAGTAAAAGATTGAAACGTGTTGGGGCTAAAAACTAAATACATCACTCAATAGGATGACCTATCAAGATAAAATTTACATACAACAAGATTGATACACAATGGTAAAATCATATCCTTATCCAAATGTGGATGATATAATAATGGAAATGAATTATGCATTGGTAATGTTCATCTGTATTGGCCCAAAATATGATGTGGAGCATAATGGGAATACAAGAGAATAAGAGGACCATGTTTTTATTTATAATATGACACAAACATAAAATATTGACTTTTAGGTTTATACTAAAATAAAATATATAGATAAAAACATAGGATCTCCCACAAATTATTAGTTACTTCCTATTTGGAATGATTAAAATAAGGATAAGTGAAATGGTGGGGCTTTGTCCCACCCATTACTCAATGAATTTGTAAACCTTATAATTAAATAGAGATTTTATTAGTATGAGATAGAGTGAAATGATTTAAGAAGACTCAATGTAGTTTTCTTCATGAGTAATATCCCTAATGGATAAACTCTTCAATAGGATACTCATGTTCCTCTTTCAAAAAATATTCTTGATAAGAAGATCCTACAATAACATCAAGAGGATAGCTAATTCATCATCCTAATTTAAGATCTAAATAACCATTTTATATCGATCTAATAGTGGAATAATATCATGCATCCCCTATAAAGTTTAATTATATAGTACCACACTAGGAATACTATCCTAGGTAAATCCACATTGGTTATTGGTTGCGATCACAGGAAGGCCCACCATACTAGGGACCACTCGTTGTGTTCCCGACTCAAATGAAAACCCAACCAAATATTTAATCAGAGATTATTGAAGTATTAAAAAGTAAAATAAAACCCATTTAGTGGTTTTATAAACTACTGAACTATGTTATAAATTCATAACCTAAATGGGTAGATGCAACGCCTCCTTCAAAAAACTTCATAATTATAACTTTCCCATTTTTAGTGGAACTGGGGATGGGGATTAAAATTTGAAACATTTCATATCTCCATGTGGTCCCATGATGGGGAACCTCAAACATTAAGAAGACTGTTTTCTCTGATGGTTCATGAAGACCCTGGATGGACCAATATTTTTTTCGTACTCAAATATACATTCCAAATCAATTACAAGTTGGTAAGTCCTCTAAAGGATGTTACTCTAACAATTTACTTCCATTTGAAGAAAGAAAATATAGTGATATCTTATACTAAAAATAAAAATAAAATGAAAGAGAATCAGACATTATCACATAGTGTGATGGTTTAATTTGCTCCATGAACATACAAATCCCTAAAAAATATTTTCATAGTACATGAATTTAAAACATATGGAATGAATTAAAAATTATAGTAATCATAGTAATGTACTTGGGTGGGTTCATAATATTTCTACAATTTCCCCTAGGTTGTAATATTCCATAAGATAGATCAATATCAAGATTCAGCCAGTGCCAACAACTTTGAGAAAGAGCACTATCAAAGTGTAAGAATCAACTATTATGTTTAAACTAGCTCTGACACTAGTTCAAACACATAAACCAATGAAATATGATGTGGTTCCTCCTCCTAAATCAAAAAATTCCAAAAATAACCCATTAATAGGAAGGGATATAAGATCATAGGTTTTCACTATATGAATAATAAGGGAATAAATTTTACTCTCTTCGAAATTACAATGCCTTTGTATAACACCCCATTATTTCATAGTATGTTATTTCTTCAATGTAATTCAATAACTTGCACTACAGGCAACACCGAGTTCAAGGGCACCATGACTTACCAAACTTGACGTTCAAAAGAGGGTATGAATAGTATATATATATATAATCCTTAAAATTATAGAATCCATATTATGATTTTCCTAGACATAATGAAAAAAATATCATTTTTCAGATAAAAGAAATATTTTAAATAAAATGCAATTTTACCTACTTTTAATGCAGAACCCTTTTTAAATCTAATATTTGAAACATTTATATATTCAATTTGACAAAATAAACATCTTATTTAGAATCAGGACATAATAATTTAGTTTGAATAATATTTTTGTGTTTTTCTAATAACTTTCATATTTGGGTGAATTGTGAAAAATACTATATTTTAACGGAAAAAAAAATTTTTTAATAAAAAAATTTATAGTGTTAAATTATACATTTTAATTTTTTGGAAGTATAAATAGATTATATTTTTACCATTTAATCCAATTTTATTCACTGGAAATAATTTCACTTTGAAATTGAACATAAACAAGTATCAACCTTTTGTTAGTTATTATTTCTTAAAAACATTCTGTTTGGTTTTGACAATGGGAATTAATTTTAAACTAAGAAATCCAACATCTATGTTTTTTATTTGGTAAAATAGACTAAATTTTTGAATTCAGAATAACAAAATTAGATTAGTGTTAAATTTTTGTATTTTTCTAAAAACATTTAATTTTTGATTAATAGTGAAAAACACTACGTTGTTGGTTAAAACCGACTTTTCATTTAAATAATTATTTTTATTTAAATTTAATTTATGTAAAAATAGATACATAATACATATATATGTTCAATGTAATCCATTAGAGTCATTTTGTAAAAATATTAGATATATAAAATTTTATTAAACTCTTCATTGTCTTTTACCCACCTCCTTGGAGAATTTACAAATTAACATAAAACATAATTTTACCGCTTCTGTGAGTGGAATTTAAAAAATCTGAGAGACATGGTTCATATTAGTAAGAAAAATTTGGTTCAATAAGATGAAAAGAATTTATGGGGAATATTAACTTTTTAACTATATTTACCACGGTTAAAAATAAATAGGTTAATTATAGGTAAAAATTATATCATAATTACCCTAAAACATTTCATAATTATACTAGATAAGTGTAATTAGACAAAAAACAACCTTAGAAAAAAAATATTATCCTTTAGGTCCACATGGATTAGAATAGGACATTTAAAACTATTTAATTCGTAGAAGAGTTAAAAGAGTTAAAATCAATGTTTAAAAACTAAAACATTTTTTATATAAGGATACACATAAGATAAATTTGAATATAAATATTCATTAGATAGATAAAACTACTTTCTAAATAATTGTATTTTATTTATATTTTTTGTACATTTAATAATTTAATTTATTTATGACACAATGATGATGCAGTAATTACTATATTAATGAAGGATTAAAATGAATGATATTATAAATATCCAAATACATGTAATTTGAGACTTTTTATGAATTATAAAAATTTTCTAGGTTAATATGACATATTAGGGTCTAATAGATGAATTTTGTTTTGAAGTAATCATGTTGTGATTATTTTAGGAAAAAAATTACAAAATATTTTCAAAATTGACTTCAAAGATGTTTTAAAAAAATATTATATTATTAATTGATATTCTATTCCAAAAAATCTAAGAATCATCCAAAAGATGTATATAATGAAAGGTTTATTATTAATGAAACACATTGGGTTCTATTGGAATTATATAGAATGTTTATTAACCTGATAATATAAAAATACAAATAGACATGGTAAAATGCCAATCTGTTTAACTAAGAGTTAAATCTAAATGTTAAGGTTAATATGGTGACATAAACTTGTATAAAATCTATTTTTTGAGAGGTTTTAGTCCCATAACCCCCTTATACTTTAATTAATACATTTTTAATCCATTACAAACCGAAAATTAGTATATTATAAAATAAGATTTTATGTTTTTTCTAAGATGCCCCTCACCCCTCTTATAAAAGGGCACTTCCCCTTCTCTCAAATTCACACCTCCAACGCCATTTGTCCTAGCCGACCCCTGCCCAAATATCCTTCCAACTATCTTCCTTTAATCCTAGAGGACATAGTTTTTTATAAAAAATATATCCTATGAAACCCTTTTGATCAAATCAAAAGGAAGAACCCAGAGAAGAGGTAATGATTTCACCACCCTCTTTTAAGTTCTTTTCTTCTTCCACTTACACTTTATTTGTTATTACCAAACAAAAGTAATAACTCTAGTAACTTATATATACTGCGATGTAATTATAAATATGGAATGACCATATTCATTATTTTATCCATCCTATGAATGATAATGTCACCATTCATGCGTACGTACGGCTTATTGTCTCCACGCCATTGTGTAATTTATTATTCAACACTATCTTATTTGGATGGATATAATGATGGGTAATAGGTATATAAATATTAAAAATAACATTCTAATATCTCTGTAAAAATAATATACCATCCAGTTCCACACCTTTAATGAAATGATATTTTTGCTCGTGTGTATGTACGGATTGCCATCTCCACGACGCGTTGAGATTTATTTCCAAATTCACTATTCATCAACAATTATAAAAATATATATTAATAATAAATATTTAATATATGACATAATAATGCTACTAGTGATATATATATATATATATGTATGTATTTATATATTTATTTATGTACATTCATATATCTTATTCCCATACTTCTGTTCAATATGATATGAAAATAGAAAAAACGTTTATGCAAACGTACGACCTACCATCTCCATAATCGGTGTTTTCCATTTCATATATCTATCTATTATAAATATTTATATTCTAAATATGTATGATTTATAAATCAATTTTTTTATTCTGTATGTATTTAAATCATGATCTAAATGATACGTTTAATAATAACAAGTTAACATATGTACGATAAAGAAAGTGAATATTACCCAAAATGATAATTTAATATTAAAATAATTATTAAATGGGTATTGTAACATCATAAATAAATCATTTATGATATAATAAATATGAATAAGGTTATGGTATAATCTAATAACATACAATGGTCATTATACAGGTGGTTAAACGTACCCTCAACCAAAGGAAAGTGCAAGGTAAGTGTTAATTTCACAATCTCTTTATTATCCGAGGTTGTTTTTACGTAAGTATCTACTGAGAAATATTTATTATAAATGTCCATGTTTAATGAAAGTGTTTTCAAATAGATTATATTCAAGGAATTTTTACTAAAATATCAGTTCAAATGTTTTAAATATTTATTCTTCTAAATTATTCTCATTAATGTCCATGTCTTAAAATTGTTTTTTAAAGATTTATTTATATAGACATGAATGTTTTTAAAATGTTAATTCCTTTAAAAATTTTCAATGTGGTATGGGATACTTTGATTCAAAAAAGGTATTTACATGTTTTATTTTCTAAAATGTTTGACTTTTAAATGTTTTCATGAAAAATTGATATTTCTGTCAAAGAGTTTTACAAATCATTTTCATCTATGTCAACATCCTTTGATGGATTTTAAAATTGTTTTAAGTTGATTTATTATGATACAAATATTACATATTATATTGAAGTCTTTGTGATATGTCTGTCTGTGGATGTGTTATTTTTATACCATTCGTGATTTATGGATAATGTATTGACATTTCGAATACATGTTTTAATACGAATGATTACGTTATGTTTAAACCTTTTCATATGAGGGATTAATTGGAATTTTTAAGTTACCGGTGGAGCCCGCTATTGCTCCTAAATGCATTAGTAGGTCTCATTAGACAAACTAGTTTCTTTTCATAAGGCCATGATAAAATATTATTTGTAGTCTTGGCACAAGGCCTTGACTAGGTGGTTATTAAAGTCTCGCATTATGCATTCCATCATTATGAAAGTGGTTATTGATATTGCATGTGATTATTCGACTAGTAGAATATCCATGTGAATAATTAAATGGAATTAATTTATTTTTATCTCTACCATATTTTGGTAAAGGTCATGTTTATAAGGATTTTGTTTTAGTCTTATACATTGACATAAATGTTTATACTTATTTATTAAATTTTCTGCTATATTATTATCCTTACTGAGCATCAGAGCTCACCCCATTCTATGTTTTATTTTTCCCAAGATATGAAGAAGTATAATATGATTGACCGGGAGGGATAGTCTGTTGGATATCAGTGTTGTCTATGGAAACAATGTTGTTGTAGTTTTTCATTTTATGATTTAATGTAATTTTTATTAATGTATCTAATACTTTCAAGGATACTAAACAAATCAGCCATTCGAGACTTGATCTTTTGTGATCATGCCAATGATATCTAATAATTCATAGACTCTGGATAACTAGGGTCATGGAATTATAGTTGGTATTAGAGGATGTTTTGTACAAACCGTGGAAACTAGATTTAGATAAACTATGATTAGAGCACATAACCCTAAGATAGACTTTGAGGATTAGTATAGAAGAACTTCCTAAATGTTTGGTATTGTAGAGATTTTGTGAGTTTTCCATGAAATATATCCCTGTTGAGATACAAGCAAGTAAATGCGACTCTAGTACAGATATACCTAGGCGTAAAACCAAAAAACACTGCTTTGAGCTAGACTCGAACTGAAACGGGTGCATGACAACCATCTTTGTTTCACTCTTGGTTACGACACTCCCAAGGGATATGCTTAGGATAATTCTCATTGTCATTATAAACCCTTATAAAGGGTTTATGAGAATATAATTCTCAAGGAAAACATTTTTTATGATTATGGATTATATCCATAAACTGTTCAATTTAGTTTAGGTATTTACAAGTTTAGAATTATTCATTGAAATTCATAAACTGACCTAGTGTATTCCATTGTATAGAAATGGCACCCAGAACATGGAATGTGAACCCCAATAATACTTGTGATCCAAAGGGTAAGAAAGATCATATCTTTCACAGTATTAATCCAACATTTAGAGGGGAAATAGTCTCCAATGTATTATCAACATATGAAGAAATTGTATCAAGTGTTAATAAGATAAGTAATGAATTCATTGAGCCCTATTTCATTGAAGGTAATCAAGAGAATAAAAGGATGAAATATGTAAAGATGGATAATGGGAAAGGTGAAAAGAAGGATTTTCCCATATGTGATAATTATGGAAATAATCACCTTGGTAAATGATTGAAGTAAACGAGAGTTTGTTAAATGTGTCGAGAAAAAGGACACTAAGTACGTGATTGAAAGGGTAAGAAAAAAGTTTCAAATGTACAATGCTTCATCTGCAAGGATTTGGGACACTACGCAAATCAATGTCCAAATCATTAGAGTATACCCTAAACGCTACTATTGGATAATAATAATGTTATGATACTACCGAAGATGAAGAGGAATGATTAGATTTCTTACATTGTTATTAAATTATTGTTTCATTTGAGTATTGTATTAATGATGTACATGTTATAATAATTATAGAGTATATACGGATTATATTGCAGTATTATTTCATTAAGGACTTCCGATTGTGTGGAACTAAGAAAAGTGACTCAATAGTAGGTTAAAATTATGGAAAATATATGGTTGAGAGAAAGATAAACCATAATATGGTTCTGATACTGAGGTAGTGATTTTCGAATAATACATGATTGATTTGGATAAATTATATTGCATATTTTTGACTACCATGAAATTGATTAATGATTTGTATATTCCATCATTGTTGGAGTTTATAAATTTTTTGGATAGAAATAGTATATTCGGTATTCTATAAGGATTAAGGGAGCATGAATGTAATCACTATGGTTTTATGGTAATTCATGATGTTGTAGTGTTTTAAAAGAATACATGATGAAGCTGTTCACATGTTATTACTTGTAAAAAAGTATATTCATTGTGTTTACCTTCCTTATACATTTTGGACTGTGATTTTGGAAAAAAAATATTTTTGATAAGTTTAGTTTCATATTATTTTTGGACTACCATAAAAAGGAAAACCTGGAGGTCGGGCAGCAACCCATCACGTCTAGTAAGGCCGCGAGACTTGAACCCACAAACAATGGGAGACAAGGGTGTATCACTTACCACTTCCCCACACGATATCCTATATTGAATAATGTAGTTTTTCTAAAGGACTGTTAGATGAATTATATATTCAATTTTTTTGGAACCCTATATGAATAGGATAAATAGAATATATTTTTAGGTTCTATTATCTTTTAGAGTGAAAGATGAGTTTGTGGTAGAAAATAGATACTGGATGGAACTTTACATGTTAAGTATATATTTTTTTCTTCTCTTATTCTATGTTGAAATTAATTCTTAATATTTAGGTAAGGAATCTTAAAACTAAAAATGAGTTGTCCTAATACCTTATGTTTTGTTGAACCAATGATATTTTAAATCATCATAGATTGATGGCTTTGAGGCCCTCAATTCTCCAATTATTTGTGACTAATGAACTCAATAACTCTCAATAAATATTTAAGTTTTTACACCAATTATGTGTCTCTAATTACCACTAATTTTCTCCTAATCGAGATCATAATTTTGTGGTGACTTTCTCATTCCCTTTTACCTCTTATTAAGATTAAATTTTATTGATCCAATTTACGATGTGGTTTTTCCCATAAAGGTATTTTATATTTTCAACATTTTATTTTTGAAGAACAATTTCAGATTGTGATGATGCAATTTATTGTTGGAGGGAAGAATGTAACACCACATTATTTCATAGTGCGTTATTTCTTCAATGTAATTCGATAACATGAACTACACGCAACACCGAGTTCAAACGCACCATGACTTACCAAACTATCCATTAAAAAGAGGTTATGAATAGTATCATTATATAATCCTTATAATTATAGAATCCATATTATGAGTTTCTTAGTCATAATGAAAAAATAATAATTTTTTCAGATAAAAGAAGTATTTTTTTTAAAAAAAATCCAATTTTACAACCTTTTAATGGTGAACCATTTTTAATTACCATATTTGAAACTTCTATATATTCAATTTGACATAATGAAATTCTTCTATAGAATCAGGACATAAGAATTTAGTTTCAATAAATTTTGGGTGTTTTTCTGATAACTTTCATATTTTAGTGAATAGTGAAAAAACTATATTTTAACTGAAAACAACTTTTTTAATCAAAATTATATGTAGTGCTAGATTATAAATTTTAATGTATTTTATGTATAAATAGATTATATTTTTACCAATTAATCCAATGTTATTCATTGGAAAAAATTTCATTTTGAAATTGAACGTAAACAGATGTTAATCTTTTGTTAATTATTATTTCTTGAAAACAATCTTTTTGGTTTTGAAAACGGGAATAAATTTTAAATTAATAAATTAAACTTATATTTTTTTTAATTTGATAATATAGAATTTATTTTTGAATTCAAAATATAAAAATTATCTTAGGTTAAAATTTTTGTATTTTTCTGAAAACATTCAATTTTTGATGAATAGTGACAAACACTGTGTTATTGGTTAAAAGCAACATTTCAATTAAATAAAAATTTATTTTATTTAAATTTATTTTAGGAAGAAATAGATACATAATACATATATATATTCAATGTAATCCACTAGAGTCATTTTGTATTAATATTATATATATAAAATTTTATTGAACTTTTCACTATCTTTTACCTACCTCTTAGAAGAATTTGGAAATTCACATAAAACATAATTTTATAGCTTCTGTGAGTGGAATTTAAAAACTCCGAGAGACACGGTTGATATTAGTATGAAAAATTTGGTTTAATAATATGAAAATAATTTTTGGTGAATATTATCTTTTTACTTTTATTAACCACTGTTAAAAGTAAATAGAGTTATTATAGGTAAAAATGATATCATAATTACCCAAACACATGTCATAATTCTATTGGATAAGTTTAATTAGACAGAAAACAACCTTATGAATAAAATATGATCCTTTAGGTCTACATGGATTATATTAGGACTTTTATTATTATTTAATTCAAAGAAGTGTTAAAAGAGTGAAAATAAATTTTTATTAACTAAAGAATTTTTAATATAGGGTTACACATAAGAAAAATTCGACTATAAATATTCATTAGAAAGATAAAAAGATTTAACACCTAATTTTATTTTAGTTATAGTTTTTAGACATTATATAATTTAATTTATTTATGACACAATGATGATGCGGTAATTACAGTATTAATGAAAGATTAAAATAATTGATATTATAAATATCCAAATAAATGTAATTTGAGACTTTTTATGAATTAAACAAATTTTATAGGTTAATATGACATATTATGGTTGGTTATATGGATTTTTTACTAATTAATAATGCTTTTATGAATTTAGAAAAAACAAAATATCCAATAGTGTCAAAATTGACATAAAAGAGTTTTTAAAACAAATATTATATTATTAATTGATATTATGTTCCTAAAAATATAATGTTTGCAAAAAAGAATTATATAATGATAGGTGAATAATTAATGAACCACTTAGGTTCTATTGTAAGTATATAGTAACTTTAATAACCATATAATATAAAAATACAAAGAGACATGGTAAATGTCAAACTATTTAATTAAGAGTTAAATCTAACAGTAAAGGTTAATATGGTTACCTAAAACAGTCTAAAACATATTGGTTGAGAGTCTTTAGATTCATCCCCAACTTATACTTTAAATAATACATTTTTTATTCATTATAAACCGAAAATGATTTTATTATAAAATAATGTTTCATGTTTTTCTATGATGCCCCTCACCCTCTTATAAAAGGGAACATCCCCTTATCTCAAATTCACACCTCAAAAGCTAGTTGGATCATCAAAAACCTATCCCCATATCCTCCAAACTATCCTAACTTCATCCTATAGGATTTATTTTCATCAGAAATCCAACCTATGTATCCCTCTTGATCAATTCAAAAGGAAGAACACGAAGAAAAGGTAATGATTTCACCACCCTCTTTCATGTTCATTTCATCTTCCACTTACTCATTCTTTGTTATTACCACACAAAAATAATAACCCCAGTACCTTATATATAATATGATGCTATTATAAATATGGAACAACCATATTAATTATTTTATCCGTTCTATGAATGATAATGTCACCATGCGTGCGTACGTAGGTCTTACTGTCTCCACGTCGTGGTGTAATTTGTTATTCAACACTGTCTTATTTGGACGGATATAATGATGAGTAAATTGTATATAAATAATTAAAAAAACTGGATAAAGTATATGTAAAATTAATTTACCATCTAATTACACAAATTTAAGAAAATGATAATGTCACTTGTGTGTACGTACGGGTTACTGTCTCTACGACGCTATGAGATTCATTTTCAAGTTCACCATTCATCGACGATTATAAAAATATATATTAATAATAAGTATGTAATATATGACATAATATTTCTACTATAAATATATTTATATATTTATATATTTATATTTATGTACTTACATATATCTTATTCACTTACTTCTGTTCAATGCGATATGAAAACATAAACATCATGTATGCGTAGGTACGTCCTACCATCTCCATAAACAGCTTTTTCCATTTCATATATCTATCTATTATAAATATTTATATTCTAAATATGTATGATTTAGAAATCAAGGTTTATTTTCTAGAAGTATTTAAATCATGATCAAAATGATATGATTAATAATTACAAGTTAAAATATGTACGATTAAGAAAGAGATTATTACCGGAAATGTTAATTTAACATGAAAATCATTATTAAATGGGTATTATAAAGACATAAATGAATAATGTATGATATAATAAATATGAATATGGTTCATGTATAATATAATAACATACAATTGTCATTTTACAAGATGTTAAATGTACCCTCGACCAAAATAAAGTTCAAGGTAAGGGTTAATTTCACAGTCTCTATATTTTCCGAGGTTGTTTTTACGTAATTATCTACTAGGAAATATTTATTATCTATGTCCATGTTTCCAGAAATAATTTTCAAAGGGTTTATTTTTAGGGAATTTTTTCTAAAACATCATTTCAAATGTTTTATATATTTATTCTTCTAAATCGTTCTCATTAATGTCCATGTTTTCAAAATGGGTTTTAATGATTTACTTATATGGACATGAATGTTTTTAAATTGATTATTACTTTCAAAATTTTCAAAGTGTTATGTGAAACTTTGATTCAAAAAATGTCTATATATTTCTTCCATTCTAAATTGTGTGACTTTTATACGTTTTAATAAAAAAGGGATATTTCTCTCCAATAGTTTTACAAATCATTTTAATCTATGTCAACATCCTTTGATTGATTTTAAACTTTTCTGAAGTTGATTTAATATGATAAAAATATTTCATATTATATTGAATGTCTTGGGATATGTTTGACTATGGATGTGTTACTTTTATAACATTCATGGTTTATGGAAAAAATATTGACATTTAGTATACTAGTTTTAATATGTATGTTAATGTTATGTTTAAACCTTTCCATATGAGGAATGCATTGGACTTAGTAAGTGATGGGTGGAGCCTTCTATAGCTCCTTGATGCATTGGTAGGTCTCATGAGACAAACTAGTGTCTTGTCACAAGGCCTTGACAAAATCTTATTAGCAGTATTGGAACAAGACCATGACTATATGGGTATGAATGTGTGGCATTATGCATTCCATCATTATGAAAGTAGATTTTGATATTGCTTGTGATTATTCGACTTATAGAATATCCATGTGAATAAGTAAATGTCATTATTTTATTTTTATCATTGCCATATTATGCTGAAGTTCATGTTTAAAAGGCATTTGTTTTAGTCTTATACATTGGATTAAGTGTTTATTCTTATTTATGAATGTTCTCACTATATTTTTATCCTTTTTAAACATCTGTGCTCCCCACTTTCTATGTATTATTATTCTGAGGATGTGAAGAAGTATATTATGAATGGCCTGCAGGGATAGTCTATGGAATCTCAGCGTTGTCTATGGAAACAATGTTTTTGTAGTTTTCCATTTTATGATGTAATATAAACCTTATGAATGTATATATTACTTCCAAGTCTACTAAACTAATTGGTCTTTTGAGACATTATCTATTGTAATCATGCCAGTGATATGTAATAATGCATTGACATTGGGTAACTGTGGTCAGAGCGTTACACTTTGTATGTTTCATCAAATCCATTGATTTTTTTTAAAATCAACAAGAACCTATGAATTCTTATTAGGTTTTACTTAAAAAATAGATAAATTACTATCTTTACCACTAAATATTGGGACATACCATATAGGTGTTTTTTTCTTCAGAGAAATACATCAAAAAATAGTACATTTAGATGATGTTATGATGGTAAGCCCACCATCATAAGTAGAATGAATCTCATCAGCCTTTCCCCAATAAGATAAGGAATGAAAAGAAGTACTAAATAATGGTACATAGAAATTTGATGATCAGAGATAGTTAACAGAGTGTATTTCATCTTCAGGGAAGAACTACACTCATAGATTGATTCCCCAATTTCTTCCATAGTGGGGCAACCAACTTCATTGATTCCATAATCTTCCATGAACCATTCTTATAAAAATTATTATAAATGGAATGTAGAGGGTAAATTATAGTAAAATTTACACATATCATTTCTATATTTAGTCAAATCCCAGGTGAATTTCATTCCATCAATATCGAGAGAATGGGGATCGCCCCACCAAACAATCCAAATGGAACTATCCCAAAAAACATAACTTTTATCTGACAAATAGTCTATTTATATATTTTCGAATGTGATTCTATAATAGAATCCTTTTTTAAATAAAAAATAATATTCATATAAATATATTTCCCCTGTATAATTTAATAAAAAAAGAGAGATGTTATCGAGGATGGTGGGGTTGATGAAGAAATGGAAAAAACATATGTCAAAATTCAGGACATATCCACACTAAAACCATATTTTCTTCCAAAACCTTGTGAATGAAACATTATTAAACTCAACAGATACACAATTCTACCCCTATGTAATCTAGATCTTGATTTAATCTGATCATATTGGAAGAATTATTGAAATAAACAGTCAACTCGTCAGCATTGGAATGTGGGAGGTTGGATAAAATATAACACAAATGTGATAGAACGATCCCAAAACACTGATTGGATAAAATATTATCAATCATACACAACATAAAATCCCAAACCTCACGACAATGTGATGATTAAAAGTGGGAAACATTGAACTCTTGCTCATAACATTATATCATGAAACAGTGGTACGTGATTCATGAAAATCTAAAAATACTTGAATCCATTCAATTATCAAAAGTGCATTGAAAACTTTTTGTGATTTCCTTTTAATCACTTAATGGTTTGAAGGTGTGGTCACCAACATTGAAGTGTATCATATTGAGACAGATTCCAAATAATTTTAGTAAATCGTCTCATTCATAAAATATTATAAGGAGACTGTTATATAAGGTAACATTATGTCTTAATACATATCTACAATGTTGTATGACATTGAAATTAATATATTTTTGATCAAAAATTAATCTTGGACCAATATCATTCCAATCAATAAAAATTGATGGTTGGGCCATAGTAAATATGCTTTTTCTCCCTCTAATTTTATGACCCAAGGATACGATAAAAATGACTAGAAGCCCCAAGTCCAAAATAAGCATAGAGCTAAATTCTAGGATCTTGTCACAGACTCTGAATTTATGATTTTTTTAAAAATACACTACTTTCAATGTATTTTTAGGAAAACCTTTGTTTTATCATCATGTTATATTAACCTTACCATATCATTTGTGTCACAAATACTCCATTAAATGAAAAACATATACATTTTATGGTGATAATGATCATTTTTAATTGTGTGAGTCATAATAAATTTATTATAGGTTATACCAAAGAGAATTAAAATAACCCATTCCTGATAAAATTTATTGAATCACTACTCCAAATGCTTTGGAAATATTCCATGTTAGCCCATTTCAGGTATGTAATGAGGATAATGTGCTACACATTTTCTTGATTTAGTGGATCAATATATATTTAGGGATTATTTGAGTTATTTAAAACATATATGAAAGGGGAGATAACCCAATAAACTTCATTTCATATGATGTCGCAACAACTACCCACTTAGAGTGGGTGCCATTGAAAGAGGGAGAGATAAATGTTCCACACATTAAAATTAAACCCACTCCTGATCAACTCTACATTAGGGATTTTATAACCAAAATTAAAACCACAAAAACAAGTATTTATTATTAGGTCTACCTCAACCCTTGAGGTGGGAGATATATGGGTGGCCTAGGAACATTATCAATGATCATCATGATATCAGTCCTGCCTAAAAAATCCATCCATGCAGGAGAAGGATTTATCTTAAACAATAATGAATATTCCCATAAGAAGTGTAATCCAACATTATCTCCAAAAAATTATAAAAAACCTATATAACTATTAGTGTTACAAATTCCCCCATATTGCTTGTGGTAAATATAAATCCCCTTAATAAGCCTCCAAAATCCTAGGATTTTATCATTTCAACTTCCTTAATAGTAATGGAAAATAAATAGAGAATATCTAGAATATTCTAATTGATAATTACCCTAAATTTTTATTTTTTATTATAGTTCTACCACCACAACGTTCAATTAATGAAAAAAATTCCATTTCATCATTTTATTGCCCTAAAAATTTCCCTTTATATAAAACTTCTAACAAGTTTAATGTATAATAAGAGGAAGGAGATCATGTCCCAAGTACCCTAAAATTTAATGCTCACACATCATTTACACCAATACTCATAGTCACATATCCCTCATTTATAGTGGACCAAAATTCCCCCAAAATTATTATGAGTCCCAAGATCACACTTTCATCACCCACCCCACTAAGATTGATGAAAAATAAAAATATGAAGAATATCTCAAAGATTCTTCTCCAGTAATAGAAGAAGGAATCACTATATTTATTGAATAGCTCAAATAGGAGAATATGGGTGCATAGAAAGACCCACATATAACATTAATTATTAAATCCATGTATACCAAATAATAAGATATATATATATCCTTTTTGAAGAAACATTATGTTGTCTTTACCAGAAATTATACAGAAATTCATGGAATTGATCACGATGAGGCCACTCATCGTCTAGTCTACCTAATGGTAATATGAATTACAAACAAGTAGTTTGAAGAATTAATTTGAATCATAATGTTTAATGTTCAAGTAGATAATAATATTCAAGTTGATTTCATTTAGGATTTTATGTAACAAAAATAGATTTCTAATTTTTCCTCAGTCAGGAAAAGGAATTGACATGTCATCATCTATATTGAGTAATGGTATCTCTATTGACATTGTTAGAAGGATTATTTTCTAGTTTTAATTACATAAATTATAATTAGGGTCACTATTGGAAACTAGGACCTCTTTTTTATGGATGTATATTCATGATATAACAATTTTCTAATGGCTCCTAATGATGAGGAGGCCAATTCTTTCAGGGAACCATAATTAGTATACCACTATCAAGTGATTCCCTTTGCCTAGAATAATGATAAAAACCCATATCTACATGTTACCTGTTTAATTTTAAAACCTTTCTTACGCAAGACCATATAATTTCATATAGCTAATTTTTTGTTTAAATACAAACATATTTTTTTCCATATTTAATATCATTATATAGTCATTAACAAGTTATAACAAAAAGACTGAAAATAAAACCCATGAAATCTGATTTTGGGGTTACCTCAAGTATGTTTTGTGGTTACATGGTATTCCATCATTGTATGAATGTTAACTATAAGAATACCGTGTTTATTTTTACTATTCTACCACATTGTAATCTCAAAGAGGTGAGAGGAATTTAATGATGTCATACTTGCATCCATTGATTTTATAGAAAACCTCATTGAAAAGTTCTTTCGATCCACTAATCGTATAAACAATGTGTGACATACCAGTGGGATAATGATTTTTATGACGTGTTTAACAATAAAAAGAAATACATATCGACTCGCCGATGTTAATTCCTCTAATATAAGGGAATACTATCATCATTTATTTGACATACCTTTATCGGTTTATTTGCTCACTTCTCACACAAAAGAATGACTTGGGAAAATGAAAATTTTCTATACCATCTCAGTAAAACCTTGATAAATATTATGAAAAAATAATTAGATATAAAAAATAAATTCCTTGTATTAATATTTTAAATTCACAAATTGATTCATTTCTTGAAAGATAACAATGTATATTTGGTCTCCCATATTAACCCACTCAAATACAGACTCTATCACATAATGATAATTAGAATACTGGATTGGTGTGATGCCATTCTACAATATTTTGATATCTAATTCACACCATAAAATGGAAAAAATTGAATGAATTGAAAAATATTCATTTAGTAAATCCCATATTAAGAATCAGACCAATGAATATTGAATTTCTCAATGAAGTTGTACTCTACATTGTAGATTCTCCTATGACTTGGGAATTGTACATGATAGTTCCTCCAAAAGCATGTGATAGAAGAATAATGGAGAACCCATACCTCAATAGGGTTGTTCTTGCAATCATACTAATTTCCCAAAATAAGGTCGTATTACCATATCATTTCATGTTATTAGAGTGTAGAAGCAACAATGAGGTGGAGTACCAGTCTTTTTATGGGTTTAGAAAAATCCATACAGAAATTTATGGTTTGTCTAAATATCTAGGATGATTCAAGTTGTTTATGAAGTTGATTGATGGTGAATATTTTATAAAAAATGGAAATGGCTCAACAATTTTAATATGTGTGAGGTCTGATGGGGGAATTACAATCTAAGTTAACATTTTTATGTTTTACATGTTCACAAAATTCCTAGTAATATCCATTGGCTAATTCATCCACTACCCCAGAAGGCCTATACTAAGATGAGACAATTATCAGCATTGCAGTTCACATGTTATTATACTCACTCAATAGAAACGATAAAGAAGTGCTTTTTGAGATTAATTTAACCTTTGAACAATTTGATTTAATATCATCTCAAACTAATACCACTACTAGATTAATGTCACTAATATTTCACTACCTCTTAGGTGGTAGTATTCTTTTATACTAAGTAAAGAAAGAACATATCTAATATATGGTACTCATGTTCACACTTTATGATAGACCAAATACTCATAAAACCCATTATATATAAGGATTTGGTTGAGTTTACCTATATGTTTTGAAGGAAGAGAGACTCTCACCATTATAAAACAATTCCATGTATAGGCCTATGGGGATCATTGGTCATGTACCAAGGTCTCTCATTAGATTAGGAGGATCAATAATTTTTTCTATCAAGGAAATAATATTTTATATAAATTACCATGAAATTTCATACCAATAAAATAAATTAAATCATCATCCATAAACCCCCATAATTTCATTATATTTCTAAATATTATTTGTTGTTTTTTTATCTAGGGATTTAATTTCATAGGGGATTATCCCCTCGATAATTTATGACAATTTATGTACATCTTTATTACTAATTATTTCTTCTCTAAAAGGGGTAAATATATATGACTCGTAGATTTTTGGACAAATCCAATAATCATTGTTGTGAAGGAAAAAAATCATTACTACATTTTATAACCCTCATAAAATATTTACAGACACTGACATCAATTTCTACTCTTCCAAGTCAAAAAGGGTGTATCAGTAATACAACATTGAGTCTCACCACTCATATTGATATTTTTAGTATAAAAAGTATTGGTTGAGGATTTCAAAAAGTCCCCATCTAAAATAATATAAAATATGGTGATCAAATATAAGAAGTCCAAGAAAAAATAACATATTCATTTTTTTAGGGTGTATAGTACCAGGACTCATTAAACCATGAAAGTGACCTAGAATTCTCTTATATAGAGGACCAAAGAGAATACATTGTTGTATAATTTAACCCACCTGGTTAAGGTTTTTTTGAATAACCATATGCATAAAGAACCTACATGGAAATCTAAAACGGCAATGAGAGAAGAGTATCCCCACTAGTTTATCAATTAATAAAATTTTGAAGACACGCTTTTTTAATGGGGTATAATTTGACGACCTATATAATATTATTAATAAATCAATCGCATTTATAATTAATATTCATTTTTATTTTTCTATTGATTCATTTATCTATAATAATTTTATGTAATTTTACCAATTGAAAAAGAAATATTTTATTCTAAATAAATTATTTCTTTTAATTATATGGTTTTATTTAAATATTGATTATCTAAATTTTTTTAAATAGGTTAAATGTACTTCATTTTTGAGTTCATCATGGTAAAATAAGATTTGGGTAATTTTTTTGGGAATTTTATGAAATTGTTTATTTTTTTGAATGTGGAAAAGTGTCAATTTTATAAATATGATCACTTTTATATCATTGACATGTTATTATAATTTCATGAATGCCACGCCCCAACCCCAAGACTTCCCCAGAGACGGTTCGAGGATAAATAAAACATGGTTTTTAATTTTTTTTTATAAAAAAAGAAAGCTAAAAACCCACATCATGTTCTACTAGAGAGGATATTTTTTTTGTTTAGGTTGTAAAAAATCAGATACAATTATTAAAATTCCTTATAAAATGAATAAGGAATGAATCTCCACAAAGCTGCCTCCGAACAAGGTAACTAAAAGCTTCTAAACCTGTAGAATATAAATTTCAACATATGGTGATAACACGATTTCCCAGTAAGGGGTTTTAAAATAAATAATGCTGAAATTGAAACCCCTTGAAAACATTTCATTAAAATTAATTAAATAAAATTTTCATAAGAAAATCATAATATAACATTTGGTCACAAAATAAAAGTGATCATTTCAAGGAAAATTAACAGGGTTATAATGAAACATATTCTAATCATAGCCATGGTCATACAAAATATAGGGTGTGAAGCATAAACCAGTAAGAGTTATTCTAATTTTAACAAGTATGACATCCAGAAGTACAAGTGCCAAATTAACAACTGGAAGCAAAACATGATCATAGTTGCACATAAAATAATAACAACAATTTCTTTCCTTAATCACTATATGTTGTAAATGGGCTGATAAACTCTCTAAATGGTGAACAACATGCCATGAACATTTAGTTCCTATGATTCTCATTTGTATAATCTCTTTAACCATGAATATTCTACTAGTAGAATATTCACATGGTTAATTAAATTAAATAGTCATAATAAGGTTACTTCATATGTCGAACGCTGTCAAGGATTCATGCCAAGACCATAAACTCTGTTTCAAGGCCTCGTGCCAAGACCATAAATCAAATTGGTAAAGGCCTCATCCAATTCCACGTCTAGTTTGTCTCATGAGACCTATGGATGCATCGAGGGGATATTAAGGGCCCCACCCATCACATAATAAGTCTAATTCATTCCTCATTTCTATAAACCAAAGTGCTCATACCACATTTATTTATTCAATTACTTAATACTTATCATCCATGTGTCACATATTACATGGTTTCTTATTTAATATTATTCAAAGTGTCCCATACCACATTGAATAATTTAATTTAACATTTCATATTATCAAAGTGTCCTATACCACATTGAATAATTTAGTTATAAATTCCTTGAAAGGCCATTTATTTTTTTATTAAATTTTATAGCATTAACATATAAAAAGTGGGCAATGCATACATGTGTGTATAGAAATACTATCAAATGCATGGATAAGGAAACAAATATGAATTATGATATATAGATTATAGCACAAGTGACAATAACTAATTCTAAAAAAGAAATATAGGTTTATCACAAAAAATGATAACCCGAACTTATAAAATCTTATTAATAAAATATATATAGTAAATTCATCATGGATTGGATTCATAATTAATTTAATGGTAAAAAAAATATTTCATATGGTTTATTAAACATATCGTTGTCGAAAAATTTATTACTTGTGTTCTTACGTACAACATATCACAAGGATACTCTAAACTATTTACACACAAAGTTAAGAATTCAAAATCATGAAAATAAACCATAACTAATACAATTTAATATTTATTAAAATAATTGAATCATAAATATGTATATAACAGTATCAAACCCCAAAAATCAAACTCATGATTTATCTATATTTACAACGCAAATCAAATAGTATAACATTTGGAAAATCCAAAATTATCTAGGGTTTAGTGCTGTGAAAATCCATTTAAACACAAGTGTGTATATAATGATTTTTTTCATTAGGAATAAACCTTTCATATTTTAAAAACAACATGTGTTATACATTCTTAGTAATCCTTTTAAAATTCTAAATAAGATTGAGGATAAAATTTTATATATATACTCATAGATTCAAATATCTGAATATACATAATGTTATAAACAGTTTACACCAAAAATCCAAAGAAACAAATATGAATTAAATATATTAGGCACATTAATTAACAAGGGTCCCATAATTTGAAATAGTGATATAAAATTTAGAAGGTTTATTAAAAAAACTCATATATATTCTTATGTTAACATAGATATATATATATATAATTTATATGTATAACCAATTATACATAATATATATATATAATGGTCTCAAACCAAAATGAAAGATACATATATGTTTAAATATATTAGAGACATTAGTTAAAACAAGGGTTCATTAATATTCAAAACATTCCATTAAATATAAATGTTTTAGTTTATGAAATATATATACATCTATATATTTTTAGGTATATTTCAACTTATATGGAAACAAAAAACTTCACACATCCTTTGCATGATAAATAATTAAGAACTTCTTGGAAGATTTAAGGACTCACCAACTTATAAGGAATCGGTGGGTATTATACACAACCTTATATATATATATACACACATGTATATACATCTATATGTATATATGTTAATATAAAAATTTGAATCATGGAAAGAAAACGTAGGACCCTTACATGTATTTTGAAAACATCAAATTGAAATTCAATTGTTAAAAGACTGAAAACTGGCTTGCTAGTTATATATATAATACCATGTATACAATTATATATATAGGAGTTTAGTACAAAATATAATTCCTCATGTTTTAAAACATTACCTAATCTTGGAAACTCAATGTTTAGAAGCCTTAAAATCGAACATAATAGAGGATTATCTAAAACTGTATGGTTATATATATATATATATAACCAAATATAAAAAGTATGTAATTTGGTTTCAGACATGGAAGACATGTTTTATTAATCTATTAACTTTTTGAAGGACAAGGAGAGGTCTGAGGAAGATCGAAGGAGGCACTAATGAATAGTGAAGCCATAGGGTTTTGGTGTATGAGAGTTGTATATATAAACTATACTATAAATAAATTATATAAATTATTTTTAATTCTAATTGTTGGAAAACTAAGACCTACTCAGTTTAAAAAAAGGTTGACCATGTTGGTCTTATAGAAAATGAGTGAAAGGAGGGACCAATCGGTGAATGGTTGTGTCATGGGTGATGAAATGGTGAAATTAGAAGGCTGAGTATGACTGGAATGGTGCATGTGGGTTGAAGAATATGACGTGAGGGAATAAAACAGGAAAAATATGGATGGTTAGGATTAGATCTCACCTTGATCCAATAGTTGAGGCATGATCAATGTTTTAAAATGAATGCTTGGTCGAGATTAAATCCCTACTCGATCGAAAGATTACAGCGTGTCGAGGTGTTTTAAAAAGTTTTGAATGGTTATGATGAGATCGCAACAGACTATACAACTACTAGAAACATGGAGGATAAACCGCGACTGTTGAGGATTGAGGACCGAATTGAATTGGACGGCTCACATCGTGCGTGGCAGGTTCTGATAGATCAGATCATGTTTTGCCTAAAATTTTTCATCCCACACTGAAACGAAGCTACTTATGTGGCTCCTTTATTAGCCTGGGGATCCTTTATTTCATCTAGATTACTCCCTCCCACTCCCGATACCGCCCCGTATTGGGTTCTCTGTGGGTGTGCTCTTGCACCCACCCACACCGACGTGCCACCCCCCACGGTGGTGCACTTTTGTTCCCCGTCACACGCATGTTTTTGTTCTCTTATGGCTTGCAATTATCCTTCTTTGCACGACCTAGAACACACCTTGCATGCACACCACCATCCTGGGCCATTGCCAAGGGTTGTGGGTGTGATTCCCCTCAACGCCTTGTGTTACTGTCTAAAAGTTATACCTCAACTAGGTGGGGTACTCGCCTATAGTTCAACAAAGTAAATGTTTTTTTTAAATATAAAAAAATGTTTTTATATACATATATTAGTGTCTTAAATCAAATTTTAATTCTCTATTACAAAAAAATGTCATAAAACCAATATTTTCCATATCTTTATAAAACAAAAAGTTATAGATCATGGATTAGTACTTCCTAAATAAAATCTTATATTAGTATTACAAAATTCAAAAACATATTTTTAGTTAAAACCTTGGTTTTATACATCTTATTGTCAATACAATTATAAAATCTTTTCAAATAATTTGAAATATTAAAAAATTATTTGAAATACATACCTATGTTTTGGAATGAGATTAAATTTTAGAAAATACACTTTTAAATTATTAACCATGATGTAAAAGATAAAACATAAGATATTTGAAACATTTAAAAACAATTAAAATGATTAAGGTATATAGTTTTATGAAAATTTATACAATGTATCATAAATTTTCACTTAAATTTATTTTTGGTTTAACAAAATACTAACAGTCACTTTATTTTAAATTCTAACCACCCAAAAAGGAATGAAATGTTTGTAAGCATCTCCAACGGTCACCTAAAGAAGGCAACAATCAGTTTGAATTAGGGTCTTATAAAAGCCTAAATTAGGGGGTTCCATCCTCAAAAGATCTTGGTGAAGATGGTGCACATCATTCCATATGTACTCGTTGTGGCTACAGTGGCTCTGGCCGTACTGATGTTCATTGTGACGAATCTGAAGGACCTCTACTAGTATCATGGGATTTATGTTGTATTGGGTGGTCTCCTTTTAATTTTAATAGGTTTTTAATAGGTATTTTTGGATATTAGGGTTTCCTTTGATCTTTTTTTAATTTATACACTTCGGAGTTTAATTAAATAAAATTCCTTGTATATAGTTTGCATGTTTTGTTCGAATACCATAAAAATTAAATAGAGTAAAACCATAATATTATTATTACATGTGAAAAAGTTTTTCGGTGTCACATTGAATGTGTGTTAAACATATTTAATAAAATAAATATATATTTAGTAAGTGAAATAAATCATTTAAAAAATTATATTTAACTTATATATGTATTTTAGATAGTTTGATATCTAAGTAATGTTTTATTTCTAACAAAATATTTTTTTTATTTTTTTCTTCCATTCATTAAGTAATTTCAATGCACTGTTTAGTTATTTATTTGTTTCAAATTCACATAACTATCATTTTTTAATCACAAAACAAAAAAATTTATGATAATTAATACAATTTATTATTTTTTTATAAAGTGGTTTTTATGTTTGAAAGTGACTTTTTATAACATTTTTTAATTACATGTACTCTTATTAAAATTATTTTTTGCCACCTATTCAATTGTATTATTAGAAAATGGATTTCATATTTCATATCAACAAGTTCAAATTTAATCATGAGTTCAATTTCTTTTTTGGGTTATAAAAACAAGTTACCATGGAAAAAATTTAGTCAACTCAGTATATGGTTAAAACAATTAGATAACATAAAAAAAATTATATTTTCTTATTAGATGGTTTTCTTTAAAAAAATTGTCTCAAACATTAAATTTTCCTATTTTTGAACAATTTATTTTGAATTAGACAATAAAAGTATTTAAAACATTGAATATTTATAGAATTACTCTCCTCCCACCTATAAAAGAACATATTATGTACTCACTTATCCACACACATTGAGAACCTTATATACACCACTTACTAACAAAATAATTCAGAAATACCCTTATCCATGTAGCAGATCTTTTAATCTGCCAATAATACAACTATAATAAATCATAATGTGTAACCCAAAGGGGGATTCCCATGAAAGTGGTACAAATCATTACAATGTTCTTTCATATTTTTCAATCTTCAAAATCTTTCAAATATTTTATAAAAAAACTAATATAATTTTATTAGTATAGTTAATATACTGAAATTTCATTATGTTTTTGGTATAATACCTTTCCATCTCCTTTCCATCCAAAGGAACATGAAAATATTTTCCATGTATATGTGTGGACTACAACCTCCATGGGAAATGTATTTCATTTTTCATCACTACATCTCATGTATGGTCATAAGGATGAATTAAATGAATAATTATAATTTTTTATAATATAAATATTATTTTTAAGATATAAACTTTTATATGATTTATTTCCCTCGAATCCGTTATAAAATGAAAACATCACATGTGTATACGTGCGAGCAACCACCTCAATGAAATGACATAATTAATTTTTCATGACCGTTTTACATAATAGTATATAAAATTATATTTGATGAATAAATATGATTTTTGTGACATTTTTAGTAATCTTGAACAATTATGGAACCATTTTATGACTCATTTTACTGTAGTCAACACAATGAAGTTGTTTTGGACTAAACATCTATAAAACACCCCATGTGAACATAACAAATTTAGTAACTAAATATGACCTTAAAATAAAGGAAATAAATGTAATAATAATAAATTAATAAATAGGAAAATTATTTTTATGTTTCTAAATAACTAATAAAATTTTATTTATCGGGACTTTAAAAGACAAATTTGGCGAGACAATACTCGATGTAAGGGATTTTTCATTAAAACCGAATTTAAAATTATTTATATTATTTATATTTTATAACTATGTTAATTTAAATGTTTCATGAGTTTGGAAGAGAGAAAAATTTTGAATAAAACATGAATCCCTTATCTATTATATCTATCGTATGGGCATGGTGATACATTGTTCATTGAAGAAAGATAATCATTTGGAAACATCATTCTACATAAGAGAACAACTTCACAATGTTTTATCCGACCAAGAGTTTTTATAAAAATATCCACCTCTCATGTTATGTTCACTAGAAATAAGAATATTACAAATAACCTAATCAACAAACATAAACTCAATGGTTTCATATACTAAATAAATATTAAATTAAAAAATTAGTAAGCAATATTTAATGTGGTTCAGAGAAAGTCCTCCATCCATAGGGGAACATTGGAATAATTTTCATTATCGTAGATATAATAAGTGATCAAAACTCATTCTCACACCCTCTCCCATTTCACATACTTTCGTATGTTAGAAACATGCACTATTAATATAGTTATCTACTTTACATTAAAGAGCTAGGTCAGCACCTATTTATAGATGTCATTATCTAGTAAAACATTTTTCACAAACCTCTGATACTTGTGGTAAATATTCAATTTAATTTAGAATCTAATAATTCCTAGTTTTATTTTCAATTAAAACTATCAATAGACACTCATCAAGAAAAAATCACCCACAAAAGGGTAGAATTATTTTTCCTCTTCTCTTTTCATGGTTACTGATGTTATTCAATTATTAATAATTTTTTATATTCAATAATTACTGATTATAAATAAAAATTTTAGAATTATTGTAAAATTCCCATGTTTTAATATTAAATATAATTTATCAACATCATTAGAATTAATTATGATTTAGGATAATTTACAATTTTGATCATATATTTCAATATACTAAAGAAGATGATGCCATTATTGTTTTTAGTGTTCTAGATTCCAATTTAACCAAATCATTAAAATATACCATTGAGAAATTAGGCTATCTAATGGTCCATATAGACCACACAAGATGGCCCAGCAAATCTATGATGAAAATCATACTATCCATGTTGATTGAATTTTTTGGCTCAATATCAAATCCCAAATTTTATGAAACTCTACAATATGGACTAGGGTAACTAAAAAAGTATTGGGTAAAAATTTAAAGCCCCAAATAAATTAATAAATGGACCAACAGAATCATTAATTTCCATCCCATAATTATATCTGGGATTTTGAAACATCCCAAAATAATTGAATTTCCCCCAATACACACTCCAAAAAGAGATAATATTATATCACATTAATGTAAAGAGATAGGAACTAAACATTTTAGAATATTTATATTCCATATCGTGTCATCTTTAAAACATTAAATTCATTCAAATTTAGGCCTTTGAAAAATTTGAGATATATATTGACAGAAGCACATGGTTTAGGAAAAAAACCATATCATTAGCTGAAAATTTCTAATGGATTCAAAACATAGACGGTATAATATCCACATACATCTATACTACATTTATCATAATATTAATCAAGATTTTTATATCTTTATTTTCAAATATTCAATCTAACATGAAGGTAATGTTTGGAAAGAAAATAGTTCTCCATATTGGGTTATAAATATATTCACCTTCTATCTATGTTAGTGGTTTGAACAACATAAATTTGGAGGATTGACTATAATGACCTAATCCTTCCTAAAGTCTTGTTATTAACTTCCAATTATAATCTTTCACTTGATATATGTTTGCTCTACTTTTCTTTTCATGCTCGATTTCACTTTTTTTAAATTATAATTGTGTGTGTTTGTATGCATTTCCATTTCATTAAATGAATGTTATCCATAATATAAAGTCCATAATAATCCAAATGTTTTATGTTTTTTTATTAATCTAATAAAATAATTCAATTCTGGTACAATCCCTTCCCAACACACTTTTTCATTCCAAACTATGTGAGTGTTTTACTTCATTTCATTGTTCGTCTGTGTGTTCGACACACTACTCTTATCATGTCACGTTTTTTTATATCTATTTAACTCATAACACAAAAGATAAAAATGCATGTTATATACCACCCAATTTTTTTTGTAAATATCTTATTGGGGTGATTTATAATTTTGGGATGTTAAGTGATTATAAACATTATCTCTGTTAGTATTCATTGAATTAATATTGTTTTTTTCAAAAAAAATATTTTATTAATTAATGACATTTTTTATTTGACATGTTCATTACATGGATTATTTGAACCCAAAATACACATGGTTTCATGAAATATGTATCCATCCCAAAATAAGAATATATAAGGATTAGAACCTTTGTTAAATATTGGATTAAATCAAAAATAATTCAGAATTCCAATAGAAATCATCTTGAAAATTGGATATTAATTTAATTCATTGTTCTGAAAATGTCAAGGATATTAGAAGCATAACACCACACTAATAAAATCACCTGAATATTTATAAAACTAAAAAATTTAAATTCATTCATCAGTCAAATTAATTAACCACTATAAACACCCCATACTCAATAGGAAAAACAAAAAACAACTTATTCAAAAACATAGTACCATCATCAAAGATTCGACCCATGTTCCACAATATAGATTTTAGTAGATCACCAAAACATTGAAGAGTAGATATGTGACAATAATATATGCTTCAAATAGTGTTGTTAGTGGTGATGGCACAATTTGTATTAAGTGGCATTTTTTTGTAAAAAAATCAATAAAAAATCAATCACCCAAATAAAATTCTATAAAAAGAAATAAAGAATACACTCTTTCCTCATCCTTTTAGAATTTATCTAAATTCCCTACTTCCACCAAAACAGTGCATCATGTTCAATTAACCATGAATTAAGTGAACATTTCACCAACTTTGAATGAAAATTTTGGTTAATTTAGACCGACAATCCCCACTCATTGCTCATCCAATTTATCAAGATACAGTCATTCCTAGGGAACTAACCCTTAAAGAACTTGTTTCCACTAAGATAAAATACCAACCACATGGTATTTAATATATCAACATCAAGGATTATTTCAAACTCAGATTGGATTTTATTCATATTTAGCCTCATTTCAATGGTCTATCTGGTGAGGATCAGCATCTCCAGCATAACGAGTTCAAAGTGTTGTTCTCTAGAACCAAGAATCAAGGGTTTATGAAGAAAAAATCAAACTTATATCATTTCCTTTCTTCTTATAAGACTATACCACATCATGGATCTACTAACTCCCTCCTGGAACTATAAATTATTTTAATGAAATTAATTTACTCATCGTAGATAAATTATTACCTACTTCTACAACTACATCTATCCAAAATTAATTTATTGATATTAATAAATTATGTATTTAATCACACCATGAGTACTTGGAAATGTTGAAATATATTATGGAAACATGACCACACAACCAATTGCCTACCAAATTTTGAACTAATAATTTTATAAGGGGTTATTTTATATGGATATAACTCTCAACAATGTTGCATTTATTGACTCTCATGTCAATAAAACACCAATATTTGCATCAGATCCCATATGAAACATAGCAGAAAATCCATAGAAATTCTATAATTGAAAACCTTCTCAAGTCAAACAAGTACAATAGAATCAAACCATAGATCCCAAAAAGAAGGTTGAGTAGTTGATTAAACTCAATGGTCCTGTGTGGCATCCAATTTTGGCTAGAAAAACCCCATCCTCATCAACTATACGATCTTAGTTCCCTAGACCTCTCAAAAACAAAGAAATCTACAGCTCATCCGCTCATCCATCTGACTCATTCCCACAGTTATATGAAGAACCATTTGGTTATTCGAGTCCAATGAAGTACAGTGTAGCATTTTATCATAGAAAAACTAACCCTCAACAACTAGGTCAGTTCATTAGAAAATCCCACTAATACAACTATGATCCCTTATCTCCTACCTATATCCTATGCTAGAAAGACCATCTATAATTGAGGTATGGTAATCCCATCTATCTACCCCTCAAATCCATCCTCTAAATCCAAAACAATTCCAACATAGGATAGGTAATATTATATTACAAAAACCTCATCCTTTTGTTCCTCAACACTAAATAAATAATATTCTTCCTCTTGGATTCCAATATCCTAGTGATCCATCTCAATTACAAATCTAATATATTTAATTTTCCACGAAAAAAAGTCATGTAAATCCCAATTCTGGAAAATCCTATTATTCTAAGAAACCATTGGAAAGTATTATGGACGATCGTTCCTCCTTCACCCATTATTGTCTCAAAAACATTTAAAATAAATTTTTTAGCATGCACCCCATTTAATCTAGTTATAACAATCAAGTTATTCCCAATACCAAACTCAAACATTTCCCTACCACAAGAGAAATGTAACTGAAATTGCAATTCGATGTTGAAATAAATTTTTTATCCCTCATGATAAATCCCCTAAATACCATTTAGATGATGTGATGAAAAAATGTCAAGAAGAATAATTTAATTCCACTCCCTCAAATCCTTCCATCCATCTATGGAACCTAATTCATTTACCTTAATCCATTTCTATCACTAAGAACATGATTGAACTAGATTCTTAAATTCATGATGTGTTTAGATGTTTTGAAGTCAAAATTCCCCTCTTGGATTCCATAAAGAAATCCCTAAGTATGAAAACCTTCTTAATTAATTGTAATCCTTAAGATATTTCATAGGACCATTGAAAAAGTTTCAACCCCATAGTCTATTCCAGTGAAGTGAAATGATCCAAGGACCATTATACTTCAAGGAAAATAGGGAGTTCCAACTTTAAAGATCCACTCATAGAACTAGGATCCTTGATAAATTTAACGCCGAAATATATATTTTCCAAAATATTTCTAGGTACCTTCCATCAATAGAGTTTAGTTATCTAGTTATTCAATCTAATCACTTCTAGTCCTACGTGAGCAATAAATGATGTCTCGATCTAGGTCAATGATATTATCTTCGCAGCTATTTTTTATTCCCTTGAAATGGATGGTGAGAAATTTTCTTCTAAATATCCCTTTATTCTATGAACACCATTACTAATAATATATAGAACTAAAATCTATGTCCATGAAAGCATGTTATTTATGGAATTTGGTGACCAGCTAGATTAGTTCAATATTTTTCAATCATGTGACACCCATAAGAGGATCACTCTGTATTTTCTATCCATGCTTCTAAGGATACTTCTGAGTGTGTATTTAACCTTTTTACATCATGGTATCCATGTTATAATAATAGTGGAGTTTTAGAAATTTTCATCATGAATAAAAAATTATTAAATAGGGATGTTGGTGTTGAAATTTTGATTATAAACACCATCTATCTAAAGGATCATGAAAACTCTATGCTATCCTATCTCACCAATGACCTCTAATTCTCCACCATATACAGTAATGAGAAAAATCAACCAAAACCAACTAGAATAACTTCCATTGTTTTTATTTTATTAGGACCACAATTTAAGGAAGAGACATATGTAAAACTTCTTCCCGTATAGTTAAAGTATGCATTCCTTTTCCAAAATTAATTTTACCATCTCAGTATCTCTACTATAATTATTGATACTGAAGAGTACAAATATGTTCATGTATGATAGGAAAATAAAAATTCCTTATGTTATACCCTAGATGAAATACCATGCATTAACCCTACCATTTTCATGCATAATATCCATGTAGAGGAATCATCTAAATCAATTAGGAAACCTCAAATAAGACTCAATCCACTCATACTTGAGGTAGTTTAGGAAGAGATTACTATGATTCATCAACATAGTTTTATCTACACAATTTCTGATAGTGAATGGGTTATCCTGATTCAAGTTATCCCGAAGAAGTATAGGATGTCCATTTTCATAAATGAACATAGAGAAGTAGTCATAACTCAATTGGAAAATATACGGAATGTGTCCATAGAATATTATCAATTGAATATTGAAATGTAAAAATATCACTACCCAATTCATTTCCTTGACCAAATTATTGAAGGTTTATCCAGAATGTCACAATATGTCTTTATATATGGATACATCAGCTATTACCAAATCCCAATCACACTCTAGTATCAAGTAAATAATATGTTTACTTTCCCCTTTAGATTATTGTTTCGTAGTTCCTTGAATGGTTTATTCTAGTTTTAAGAATCACTTCTTCCTGGATGTTTCCATTGGATTTATTTATGGAAATGGAAACTTCCAAAAGTTCTTTATCCAAAGGGGACTTTCCTTCCAAAGGTAGGTGTCTGTTATTTATGAACCTCATGATACTTAATTACATGCATTGGTTTAGAGGATGTCAGGTCAGACTCATCACACCCTTTTGGGTGGAATTATTTTACACTGCAAGACTCTCTTTATAATTTAAAATATTTTCATGAATCCTTATTAATTCATCACGTATATCATTAGTATACCGTGGAATTATCAATCACTTATTTATCATGTGAAATGTTTTAAATCATCCATATGTATTTTAGGTTCTTCATTAATGGAGATATATGTATGTATTTGAGGTTCCCCATCAATAGTATCCTCTAATATACTACTTAGATATTATTTTAATCATCATTATGATGATATTTGTTTTTAATCCCATCAGTGAGGCACTCTAAAATTTATTTTCATCTAGGTAGATGAAGGTTTGGTTTGATATTGGGATCGTTCCCATAAAATGGGATTCCTTTGTATCCTTTTCAAAGGAATCATAACCCTTATTATTCGGTGCCACTGCATGGGACACATCATACCTTTTATGGTCATGTGATAAGGAACATGTTGTACAGTTTATTATCATGTGCTCTTGACATCTAAGAAGAAGGTGCTTATGAAAACATAGAGTGGGATATATGTTGAAGTATCCCATGGAAATTGGAAAGGATATTGTTTTCCAAGTAGGATCAGACCCTGGTGGGAATTTTGTCCATAGAGAAAAGGTTTGATTTGAAGTATTGGGTTTGAACCTCATGTAGTCTTCCTACTTATCCTGTATTGATAGGAATCAAATCCCAAATAGTTCAATAAGCCTCATAGAAATGTAAATTCCTTTGAGAGAAATGATTTTGGGATTACTTATTTAAAAGGATGCCTCAGTTATTTGAGGATTTAATTTGGTGCTTATTCCTAAGAAGGATACCCAAATTAGGGGAATTGGGGTTGGATTCATGAAGAGGACATTTAATGAGCTCGGTCCCTAAGAATGCTTCCTATATATCCCGATTATGTTTGGAATCAGAGTTCTTGTAGTTCATTCCATCATTAGTGTTTGTGCACATGTTGTAATCATCATGAATCTCTTAACCCATGTGGGTCATGCTCGGTGTGAGAAACAAGAGGATGTGAAATATTCAACAATGACACATGAAAATTTCCTCCTCCGCTAGTGGAAGAGGGCGCACCTATGGTGGTGAGGGTGGACGAAGCCTGAGTTGACCCGAGAAGAGGGTTATGTGACAAGACATCCCTCTATTTTCATCATAGTAGAAAAGGGTCCAATGAAATAAGAAAGGGATTATGGTTAGGGGTTTAAACCAAGATGGTTGCCCGTATGGAAAATGGATGGTTCTTAATCATAATGAGGATGCCCATATGCGATTGGTTAGGGCTTAATCTGAAGTAGGATGCCTAATTGAGATTTAACCTGACAAATGAGTCATGTGATGAGGTTTTATGAGTTTCTTTAGGAGTGTATCAACTCATGGTTCTCGAGGAATCCATAAGGGGAGTCCAAACTCGTAACATGTGAAAGAAACCAAGTGGAATAAGTCAACTCAAGGAACTTCATTGAGTGTGATGGAGTATCTCAGATCATGGTATTCCAATGCTAGATGTTGGACCTCATAAAGAGAGAAATGAAAAATTTCATAGACCGGATCCAAAAAGATCATAGGATCTCCGCCAAGGTGCCTTGCATAGGTGCTTAGCATAGCTCCCTCTCTTAGGTACTCAATGCAGGTGTGGCACGCTGGTGCTCTACGTAGCTCCCCAATATAGGTTCTCAATGCAGGTGCTCCGTGCTGGTGCACTGCACATGTGTTCTATATAGGTCTATATGTTATAGGCAATGATGGTACTTTGCACCAATTTTTTCCCTTTAATTACCTCTTCTCTCATGTTTCATAGAGCTACCTAATAAAATTTAGGGGATCTTGGCGAAAGAGATGCACAACGAGAGATTTGGGTCTTCTACCATATTTTTTCCTTTTTTAAATGTGGAGCCCAAGGGTCCTATTTATAGGCATAGATGGGACCTGGTCGAAGAGAAGTTTTCGATGTAGGTCCTTCGTGTAGCTTTTCAGGATAAATTTTTTCCATCATTTGAGTTCCATAAATTTTTCTCTGTAAGTCCATTTAGGCTTCACAGCCTGTCAAATTGATGGTCTTCAAATGATATACACTTCGTGAGATGGTAAATAAACAATGTATTCTTAGATGAAACTCGGATATTAAATTTAATGTGTTGAAGCCTTTTCATCATAGAACGTGGAAATCCACTACCTACTCATGGATGGGGGAATCTTTCCACTTATCCATGGGTATGGAGTAGTATTTTCGCACATCAAAATCCAATCCGCATCTTCTTCCTTCATAGTGAAAACATATTAGTAATACTTAAATATTTCTAACTATGTGTGAATAATATCTTCACTCTACAAAAAGTGCATGGAACACATTTCATGGTGTCTACAAACATACATGCATAGAAGAATTCCTTTTTGATATTGGAATGAACTGGAAACATTCTAGTGGTGTTTGTCGAGTATATTTTCAAAATTCATTGACCATTTCATATATTTAATCATGGATTACATTACCATTTTTGGTGATTCATTCGAATCCCACTTCCATTCACTTTTTATGGTCCTAAAAAAGTGTTTCAAAACTAACTATATAATGAATTATGAATCTTTTTCTTGCTTCTTAGATGCCTCACTCTAAAAAAATGGAATTCATTAACATATTTAAATTCATTCCAATATAGGGGGTGTACGTCGTTAGGGGGGATTCACTCAGCTTATATTATTTGATCCCCCCTAATAGGTTATACTATCATCTTATTCTTTTCTTTTAAAAATATATTTATTTTGGTGGTGGATATGAGAATTGTTCATTGAACTAATATCTATGCTTACATATTCCTTGATAATTCAACACTTATATTATTATTCACCCATATAATTGATATGTTATTCTTATTATAGGGTCATTAAGACCGTTCTTGGTCATATAAGATTCAAATTCATCATTACATCAATTGTATGTCAAAAACACTGGATAAAACTCAATATCATTACACTATCTCTAAAAATGAACTTTTAGCTTTGTTTTCTGCCTTGATTAAATTTCATCCCTATCTCTTTATATCCAAAATCACCTTCTTTATAGGCAATTCATCTTTATAGTTGTTACTAAATTAAATTTATTCCAAACTGAGGATAATAATATGTATCCTAATTCTCTATGTGTTTGACATTGAGATCAAATATAGACCTGGAATTGAAAATCCCATGGCTGATCACCCGAGTATAAGTTCTAATTCCTCTCATTCTGAAATTATTGATCTTGAATTACCTAATGAAAACCCCTTAAATATCATAAAAAAGATACCATGGTATTCCATAATTGAAAATTACATTGTTTCTAGTTTTGTTTCATGAATTTCTTTCTAAATATGAAAAAATAAAGATAAATAGTGACTCAAAATACTATTTGAGGAAGATAATATTCTTTGGAAAATTAAAGATAACATGGTGATTTGGAGATTTTTTTATGAATATAAAAATACTACATCTAGAAATGATGACACACAATGCCCAATGGTGGCCACTTTGGACCACAAAGGACCTTACAAACTTTCATTGACTCTAGATTCTATTGTTCTTCACTCTTCAAGGAAAATCATGTGTTCTGTCCATCATGTCATATGTTTGAAATTTTTTTCAAAATTTTAATAAGAAATGAAATTCCCCAAAAAAAATTCATCATATATAAGATCATTAATGTTTAGGGAATCAATTTCATGGAACCCTTGGACCCTTCAAATTGATAATCCTACATTATTATTTCGATCAACTGTGTTTCCAGGGGGTTCAAAGATAAACCCACTAGAAAGGATGATGCACAAACTGTAAGTGAGTTTTTCAAACCCACATCTTCCATCGATGTAGAACTCTACATGACTTGGTTCGTTACTTATGACACCATTTATATAATCGAACCATGGAGTCACTTTTGAAAAACAAAATGGGGTCATTCAAAAAACATCACCTACATTTAAACATAAAAAATAGAATCCTAGGACTTTAGAATTTATAATTGAAATGAGAGATTGAGAAAATTGTTAATATAATAAGAAAATACGGTTCTAAAAGACTTGTATAGGTGATATGGGAATTTCAAACCACCTATAAAACATTCATTTCAATGTCTCTTTTTAGGATATTTTTCAGTAATGCGTGTCATTTATGGGTTGAAATAAAATATAAGTAATTTTGGGATATGAAAACTTATAATTTTGATTGTGAAAATTTTTATGAAGAGATAATATAGTATTTGAATGAACTAGAGGAGCATTAAATTGATTCCTATAAGAATTACAATCTCTAAAAAGCAAAATATAATTCCCTCCCTGAAAAAAATATTGATAATGGAAATTCATGAAGTTGAAAAGTGTAATACTCTTTAATTATTGATTTCAGCATCATCCATGTGTTCTTAATTCAAATAGGAAATGTAATATTATTATAACAAATTTTTACCCATGTGGTGTACTACATGTCCAAGACCCTTCTTCTAAAAGGAAATTCATAGTTAATATACATCATTTATATCATCTCTATATAAGGATACCCATCTTAGGAACCACATCAACTTCCATTGAATTTGAAACTATGTGAGTAGAATCACAATTAGATTGAGATTGTGACCCATCATATCCAAACCGGGGTCACAATTTAACCTTTAACTCAGTTCTTCCTCCTTTTATTTATATTTATCTCTATCTTATCATCTGTTTATTCTTATTCCCATCTCATTTTCATTATCTCTCTCATTCTTCCACTTTCTTCACCCATAATTGTTTTCTTTTTTATGGGAATTTTTTTATGATAAGTAAACAAATGATAAAACAGGGTCAGAATTAGTCACCATTCGATAATGATATATTTTCATACAATTTTGGGGAGTCCAAAGACTTTTTTTCATCTCAAACAAATTGTATCTTCATTATAAACATATAAAATGGTTTTTTTCAAAACTAAAAAAATTTTAATGCCAAAATTTTAGTTAGAAAATGATTTTACCTAACTCATGATGAACATATTCTAATTTGATGACAAGGTCACATACAACCATATTTTTTCATTGTGACTTTTTCACCAGTGGTTGTAAGTCTTAAGTTTATTGACCATTTTGTTGAATTTCATAATTTTGGGTGAATTTATATAATAGAGGATTTTCTAAAAGATATGAAAATAAAAATACCTAAATATACTCACATTATCTTTACATTGATAATTCTTTTAGGATCCCCTTTAGGCCTATGAAAACCGTTTTTTATAGCCACATTACAAGACCAAACCATGTCCCTCCAAAAAATTACATGCAATTTCATTTCCATGTTTATTTAAATTTAGGTGTGGGGGGATGTATTTCATTTTGGGTATCCATTCGTTGATTTTCAATCTTCCATCATATGTTTGAGGTAAATAATGCATTAAATTTTGGGGGATAGGTCTTCATTCTATGAGTTTTGGGAATGGTTTTTTGTTCATATCAATTTGTAAAATTATAATTGAAAAGTTATAAAAAATGAAAAAATATAAAAAATGGAAATAAAAAGAATGGAAAATGTATTGTTCAGGACAAAAACCACTCTTAATAAACTGTTGATCTTATTAGAACTATTAAAATTTGTGTCATGAGGAGATAAAATGAGAGTTGAGAGATGAGTGTTTGATTGGTTTCTAGATAACCTACTGAAAAAATTAGAAAAAGAAGAAAAATAATAATATCGAAAAAATAAAAAATAAAAGAACACTTGCTTCATTTTTTTATAGTAACTGGGAGAAGTTTTATGTTTTTTTATCTTCCATATTTCAATACTCTTCTAATTTTATATCCCTCAAATTTCTTTCTTCACATGTTCGTAACATTTTAAGTATTTGTTCCCATTATCTTTCATGTCTGATTTTATAAGATGTGCATCAATTTTTCTTTATTAGTGTTTTCCCCTTAGTTTCTTCTATTTGGAACTTTTATTCCTACAATAACAAAGCCATTAAAAACTCAGATGAAATTCATCTTGATTCTTATGCACTATAAAATATAGAATGAAATATTTGATCTCTTACAAACTCTATGATTTTAACTTTTGTTTGGTGAATGAGTGAACATCCAGGAATAAAAATGACATCATTGTGAGAGGGGTGAGATTTGAGGGCCTAAACTTCCCAATTTAAAATTTGAACATTAAATTTAATTATTTTTTAAAATGGATTTCTCTAAAATTTGTTTTGTAATTTATTATGTAGGAGTAAAATAGTCTAGATCTCCCTTTTGGTGAAAACTAAATTTTAAATATTTTTTTGTGTGTAAATTATTTTGTTATTTTTTTGTCTGTTATACATGTGGAAATTAACTAGATAAATAACTAGTGTGTTGAATTTATTAAATTATTAATATTTTTATATATACTTTGATTAAAATTTTTAAATTTAAATTGGATAGTTTGTGTGAAATACACATGTTTTAATATTAAATAAAAATTTTGATCATTGTTTTAATTAATCCACATTCACATTAGTTCTCTATTTTGGTCATATCTTTCAATAAACTAATATGATTATGTAATTGTTGGCTTTTGGACACTACTACAAAATTGGCCTTTAAGAGTGCCAAAATTTATCTGTGCTATAAAATTGCACTGAGAAAGTACATCATTATGAGGGTTAAAATAGGCGCTAATAAAGGGGGGCCTTTATCATCGCTAAATAAAATCACTGATAAAGAGAACCCTTTATGAGCACATTTTTTATCACTAATAAAAGGTCACCTTTATAAACACTTTATTTCAACGCTCAAAAAGTTCCCCCTTTATCAACACTTTAATTTTGGCACGGATAATAGTGAACCTTTATGAGTGTTAAAAATAAAGCGCTGATAAAGGTTTAGAAAATAAAATTTAAAAAAAAATTATCAATAAATAATTATTCTTCAAAATGATTAAAAAAATAAATAAATTTTAATAATTAATAAATATTATATATTAAATATATATAAATGTAAAATGAATAAAATTAAATAATTAAACAAATAAAATTTAAAAATCAGTAAATTAAAAAAAATTAAGCATTTTATTAATTAAATAATTATTAATAAAAATGAATAAATTTTATATATATCTATATATTATAAATATTGATAAATAGTATATATTAAATGTAGATAAATAAATTAAAATATAATTAAACAAATAAAATAATAACAATTTAAAACATTATTTAAAATTTATTATTGACGAAAATTAATAAAAAAATGAATAATATATATATATATTAATTATTAATAGTTATAAATAATATATATATAATATAAATATATTAAAAATCAATAAAATGAAAATAAAAAACATATTAATGACTTATTCATTTTTAATGTTGTTTGATTTTTCAATTTAACATATATCAAACATCAGGTGTTACATTAATTTCACTTACATATATATACATATATATGTAATTAATGCAGTTTATATAAAAACACAGACAAAAATATATTTACACAATATATAGAAACACATAAACCTAATATTTGTGTAATTTATACAAATTTATGTATATTTTAGAATTTCATTATTAACATGATACATTTAATATATTATTTTTTTAATAGATCAATTTTATTTATTAATTTTTAATCCTGTTGTAGTTGAGAAATCATTTTTAATAATTTTTTATCTTTTATTTAATTTTTGAATTCCATCATTTTGTATTTTTTTTACTTATTTATTTATTAGATTTTAGTATTTTCAATACGTATTCAACTTTTTTCCTTTTTTATCTTTGTTTTACACCAATATTTATTCATCTTTAATTCAACATATAAATTTCTATATGTTCTTATAACTTTAAATTTAATTATTAAAACATACCCATTTTTTAATATTTTTAAAGTTTACTTATTTTGAATTATAAAATTTCACTCATTTCTAAAATGAATATATTTGAGATTATATATCCAGTAATAATGTTAAAAATATATTTGTAAATAAATGTATTTATAATATTAAATTTATAATATTTATAAATTTATAAATTTATAATTATTATTAACAAATTATTGTTATTTTTTAAATACGTGTTTGTATATATATAAATAAAAAATTATATATTTTCAATAATTATAAAATTATAATGGTTTTCTTTAAATAAAATGTTTATCAACATTAAAATTTTAGCACGGATAAAGATCAATATTTATCAATGCTAAAAAAGAGTTGTTAAAAAGAATTTTATTAGTGCTAATAAATATTTTTTTAATCAATTCTTTATGAGCGCTGATAAATCATGAGATTTATCAATACTTCTTTAGCCTTGATAAAGATTCTTTTTGTTAGTGCGTATCAATTTAATACTGATTAATGGGATATTTAACAATGTTTTTCAGAAAGAACTATTAAAAATGTTCCTGGTCTATTTTAAAAAACCCTAACTGGTACACAACCATCGTGATTCTTGAAGATCTCACGAAACACCTCTTTTGCTTGTGCGACTCCACCATGATCCAATATGAAAATCAAGCATAGAATCCAATGTATGTAATTTTTTACTTTTCCTATATCATTTTTTGATATTTTGGGTTCAATGTTTTACATTTCTATGCAATTCTTAACCCTCATGAACCCTACATCTCATCTCCTCGTCGTTGTCGGTGATACTCCTTTAGGGAACCAACCAAATTACTTTCCATTCAATGTATTAGATGAACCAACCTCTCCTTAATCTTGACTAATGTACAACTGAATTACCTTTAATTTTATTTATTTTTTCACAATACATAGACACATTTTTTAGTGGTTATATAACTCAAATGATGGGGTCTTTATTTTTATAGAAAAAAACACCAGAGTTAAGAATAGATAATTTTTATAAAATGAAATAAAACCATTAATCTATATTTCAAAATCTAATACTTAGGAAATTAATAGATCTTGATGAATTAGATAAATTATTTTTATAATTTCAATGATTATAATGTGAAACATTGAAGTAGAAATATAAATGTTTTTCAAGGAATCTCTTGAGCCTATATTTTTAATGTTCTATAAATCATGTGTCCATCAGTCCATTTATGATTAAATTTTTTCCACTACAGAATTACACTGGTTCTGTCCAAAACCTATTATAGTTATTTCTTCATTAATGAAATTTAATTACCCACTACTTTCTTAATTTACATACCTAATTTATTTATGAAAAAACCAATGTGTTAGGATGGTTAAATTTATTTTTACATTGAATGGGTGGAGGGAGAGAATTGGTGGCTCGAGAGGTTGATATGGGACTACAGTATGTTTCTACAGTCCCACCAACTTTCCAGAACAGTCTCACTAGCTAGATTGTATCCAAAGTGGGTAATTTTGTCTTCAAATGTGACCTTAGAAGAAGGGGGTTTGAAATGAAGAATAAAATAGTCGTTTTCAAAGAGATAATTCTCGTTTTATTTTGAAAATTGTCTTATGGGCCAATTTTTATTGCCTGAGACATTCTTTTATGTTGTGATTTAGATTGATTTTGAACTTGATATGAAGATTTTTGGGTTACTCAGAATATGCCACCAAGAAAGGTCCTCGATGTTTCTAGTGGGTCTCACCCTATTTTTGGTTATCCTCAGTTGCTGCCAGTTACCCTTGTAAATCGAGGTTCGTTAGTGTTAGTGAAGTGTCTTGAGGATGTTGATCATGTGTTCAATGTTTTTGGAATTCCAAAATATGTTATAGTCTATCGTTTCTCAGTCATCTTAGGGGGTTTAGATTTTGAAGAATTGGTTTTATCTTCTCCACCAATGAGGTTAGTTGGGATTAAGTGTATAGATTTTATGTCCTTCTTTGTTTGATTGTTTATACCTGAGGAGGATAAGATAAATAAAAGGGAAGTGTTCACGAGTGTCCATCAAGGTCAGTGGATAGTGAAGGCTTATGTTGAACACTTAAAAGAGTTGGTTTCCTTTTTATTGGAGGTGGCGTCACAAGATCTATTTAAATATTCTCTTTTCATTGGGGGGATTTATCTAAAGATCAAGGATTAACTCATATTCTCCAAGGATCTATATTTAGAGAAGTTAGTGGTGGAAGAATATTTGGATTAGTTTTTGTGAAATTTTTTTAAAAAAAATGGATCATTTGTTACCTCATGTGTTGGGGTGAATACATTCAAAGTTTCATCATTTTTTGTTGCTCCTTTGTAGTTAAAATGGTATTTTTTTGTATGTGAACCATTAAATGGGTAATATTTAATGAGTATTTTCCCTTCTTTCTATATTAGTGGTTTATATATGAGTATTTTTGTGTAAATCCCTCTTTGTTCCTTTTGGGTGGGTTCATTTATATTCTATATTTTGGACATTTATGTTGTTTTTTTAATTATGTAGTGTGTTGGAAGAATATTTGATTATATCCATCTCCATTGATTAATGAAGCCAAAAGAGGGATTGGTTGTGCATCACTCAACAAGTTAATAACAAAACCAATGATTCTCTGTGCACTTCACTACTGTTTATTAACTATCACATAGCATAGAAACTGATCTTAACTTCTTTCTTGGAATTCCTATGATGTTATCATACCCATTTTTTTTCTTTTCATGTCATGGTTTTCGTACAGTTAATTGAAAATCCCAATACTTTTCTTTGGTTTTGGGTGAGATTAATTTGGATTTTTGAACTTCCATATATATCTAATTACCATAATTAGGGTTCCCCATTGCTTGTCATTGACTCTAGAAAATGCATCCCCAAAATTTTCAAAATGATTCCATACGTGGTCCAAGATAGTATCCCATTTCGGATGTTTCGATTTGGTAGTTCTTAGGGCCTGAATAGAGTTACAGATTAGGAGTTATGGACATTTGAAGTTGGTTTCGAAAACTGGTTCGTGATGCCCATTCGCAAATCCCCCCTCTACGATCGTGGAGCGCCACTACGAAGCAATGAGGCGGGATTCTCTATGAACCCCTCTGATTTTCGCAAGATGTCATGAAGAAATGAGGTGGTAATGCTCTATGAAGCCATCTGACGTTCAAGATCCATCGCAAAGCAAGGAGACGGTAATGCTCTGCGAGCTGCTTTAACTTTTGTGAGCCGCCACGGATCAAGCTCCGTTTTCGCGCCTAGAGAGCTCTACTTCACGGTGCCTCTCCCCTATAAATACCCAGCTGAACCCATTCGCCAGAAGATCAATTCGCCCCTTGGGTGGCGAATTTCCTGATTCGAGGAGCTCTGCTTTCTTTCTCTAAGCGGCTCCATGAGCACATGCTCTGAGAGTAGCTTCCTTCGTGTTACTGCTCCACGAGCACATGCTCCCTGAGGAACATCCTTTGTGATGCTACTCCGTGAGTCCATGCTCCGCGATTCAATCCTCCATGAGGCCATGCCCCATGAGTCCATGCTCCATGTGTCCATTTTCTGCAGGTCCATGTTCCATGTGACCCTGTTTCCACGGCCCCCCTTTTGTAATGCCCCGACCCCTGTTACCCATAGTCGGTGCATTATTACATAACATTGGCATGATCACAAGAAAGATCAAATCTCGAATGACTGATTATTTTAGTAGCCTTGGAAACACTAGATATATTCATAAAGTTTACATTAAATCATAAAAAGAAAACTACAACAATATAGTCTCCACAGTCCACACTCTTCTCCCCTCATACTATCCCTACAGGTCATTAATAATTTACTTCTTCACATACTGGGAAAAATAAAACATAGAAAAGGCGTGAGCTCAAATGCCTAGTAAGGATAACAATATAGAGGAAACATTCATAAATAAGAATGAACATTTAAGGCAATGTATAACTAAAACAAAATCCTTTTAAACCTGAACTTCAACATAATATGGAAACAATAAAATAAAATAATTCCATTTACTTATTCACATGGATATTCTACTAATCAAATAATCACATGCAATATCAATAACCACTTTCATAATGATGGAATGCATAATGCCAGACTATCATAACCACATAGCCAAGGCCTCGTGCCAAGACTACAAATAAGATTTTGCCAATGCCTTGTGCCAAGACACTAGTTTGTCTCATGAGACCTACCAATGCATCAAGGAGCTATAGCAGGCTCCAACCGTCACATATTAAGTCAAATGCATTCCTCATATTAACAGGTTTAAGCATAACATAAACATTCATATTAAAACAAGAATATGAAATTTCAATACATTCTCTATAAACATGAATGGTATAAAAATAACACATCCACATTCAATCAAATCACATAATCTTCAATACAATATGGAAGATCGTATCATAAAAAAATCAACTTCAAATAAGCTTAAAATCCATGAAAGGATGTTGACATAGATGAAATCAAAACTACTTGAGAGAAATATCCATTTTTTTTTAAATCATTTAAATTTCAAATAATTATATAATAAAACTTTTTCTTTGAAAATTTTCCATTAAGCTTGTAAGGGAATCTTCGACAATTTTATAACGGCGGAAAATAGCTGCACATGTCGTATAAGTTAAAAAAATCATTCTTACCTTAATTCTTTCGAAAAGGTTAAAAAGGACCTTGTTTGGAAAATGATGGAAATATTCCTTTATAAACCACATATAAAAGTCAACAAGGGTATAAATGACTTTAACCCATTTTCTATTAAATAGTAAAAATGTTTTGAGTTACATTTTTAAGAAACATGGATGTGGACGATAAAGAAGTCTCAGTAGATTATTACGTGTAAACAACCTCGGATAATGAAGATATTGTGAAATAAACCCTTACCTAGTAATTTTCCTTGGTTGAGGGTAGGTTAAAATTTTGTATAATGGTGAAATAATTTTTATTAAATTATACAAGAATCATATACATTAATATGATATCATATATGATCTTTTAACATTTCTTTGTTAATAATATCTTAGAATTATCGTCGCTTCGGGTGTTAACTTACTCGTTTTCTTTTATATGTTTTGTTACATAAACCGTGTTTGTTATGGATAGGTTATATCTTATTCATATACATAATGATATCAATTCCTTAAACATTATTTTCAAATCATCAAATGTTAATTATACTTGAATGGATACGATGGAGAATGAATCTCATCATGTTCGTGGAGATGGTTGTCCGTACGTACGCACGAGCGACAATATCATTCTTTTGATATTAAAATAATATATAATTGGATCGTATATCAAATATATAGAATAATTATCATGTTATATTTATTATTTACATGAATTAAACATCATTATTAGACCCATCCAAATAATAATTTATTGAATAAAAATTACACCACGACGTGTAGACGGTAAGCCGTACGTACGCACGTATGGAGACATGTCATTCAAAGGATGGATAGAATACTGAAATATGGTTATAACATGTTTATAAAAACATAATAGTATATATAATATACTGGAGTTATTATTTTATAATGTTAATAATAAATAAAGAAGAAGTGGAATAAGAAAAGAACTTGAAAAAGGGTGGTGAAATCATTACCTCTTCTTCGGGTTCTTCCTTTTGATTTGATCAAAAGGGCTCTGTAGGTTGGATTTATGACTAATGTAGGGTCTCTAGGATGAAATGATGGAAGTTGATAGAGTATTTGGGTAGGTTTTTGCTGAGCCAAATGCTTTGAATGTGTGAATTAGTGAGAAGGGGGAGTGCCCTTTTATAAGAGGGGTGAGGGGCACCTTTAGAAAAGCTAGAAATATTAATTTATAATAAATTCATATTCAGATTATAATGGCTCCAAAGTGGATTATTCAAAGGTTATGGTGTGTATGGGTCGAAAACCACTCAACAAATAGGATTTAGATAGGTTTGGGTTACTATATTAACCTTATCTTTAAGTATTTACTATTAGTTATTTAGTTTCACTTTTACAATGTCTCTTTGTATTTTTATATTATATGGTTAATAAACATACTATATACATAAAATATACTCCTAAGTGTTTCATTAATGATACACCTATCATTATATAAGTCTCTTGGCTGATCCTTACATTTTTATGAATTGAATATCAATTAATAATATAATATTTGATTTATAAACTCTTTTATGTCAATTTTGACACTATTTAATAATTGATTTTTGGGAAACTCATAACAGAATGATTACTTAGAAAAAAAATTAATTAAGTCAATATTAACATGTCATATTAATGTATAAAACTATTTTTTATTTATGAAAATTCTAATATTAAATTTATTTGAGTATTTATAATATCAATTAATCTAATTTTTCATTAATTAGGTAATTACTGCATCACAATTGTGTCATAAATAAATTACCTTATATAATGTCTAAATATTATAAATAAAATACCATTATGTATTAAATCTTTTTAGCTTTATAATGACTATTTATAGTTTAAAATCCAACATATATAACCCCATGTAAAAATTATTTTTCTAAAAGATATATGCTTATGTCATTTTTGTATTTATTTTAGCTTAATTAAAATAAAGTGTCCCTATCAGCTACATGTGGCTCCATTGGGTCCCAAAATCCACCCAAAGCTGCCCATGGTCGGACATGTATCAACAAATAAGGTTAGGACATGTTTTAGGGTAATTTTTTATTATTATAATATTATTTTTTATCCCTTATTTACCGGATTTACTCTTTAACCATGGTAAATAAAATATTTACCGAAGTAATTATTCAAAATGTGTAAAAATAAAAGTTACCTATTTACAAAATTTGAACATACTGATTCCAAATATGGAATCCATTTTTTCAAATTCAAAATACATAATTGGCAGAAATTAATTTAATATTAATTCTCGTTGTTAAAACAAAACGCGTGTTTTTAAGAGATAATAATTATCAAAAGATTGACACTTGTTTATGTCCGGTTTAATTGTAAAATTATGTACAATGACCAAAATTGTATTAAATGGAAAAAATATATTCTAAATATACTTTAAAACCACTCAAATTCATAATTTATCAATATAAATTATTTTTATTAAAAAAGTTGTTTTTAATTAAAATTTAGTAATTTTCACTATTCCTCAAAATATAAATGTTATCAAAAATGTTCTAAAAATTCACCCTAGGATAAATTCGATATTCCGAATCCAAAAATGAATTCCATTATGAGAGGTAAACTTAATAAAATTTCGAAATGTAGGTATTACTATTCATAACGGCTAGTTTGATTGGTCGTGGTGTGTAAGAATTCGATGTTGCATACAACACACGCTATCACATTATTCAAAGAGAAGCGTATCGTAGAATCTTGGGGTTTTACATTCTCTCCATAAAATAATTTTGTCCTTGAAATTTCTATAATACTACCGCATGAAAATACTTGGATGGTTCTTCATCATATGTTCCTCGGGTTCCACGTTGCCTCTTCCATCTTATGGTTTCTCCAGAAGACTTTTACCAGACGAGTCCTCTGGTTTCTTAGCACTTGTTCTCTCTTATCAAGAATCCTGATGGGATCTTCGCAATAAGAAAGATAGGGTTCCAGTTCTAATTCCTCATAGGTGAGTACATGCATTGGGTCAGGCATGTATTTCCTCAACAGAGATATGTTAAACATATCGTGAACTTTGAGAGACTTGGCGGCATTGCCAATCTGTAAGCTACAACCCCAATTCATTCTATAATTTCGGAAGGTCTGATATACCTGGGACTCAATTTACCTTTCTGACCAAAATGTATGAATCCCTTCCATGGAGATGCCTTTAGGAAAACATGTTCACCGACTTGCAATTCCAAATCCTTCCTTCAATTATCGACATAGCTCTTCTACCTACTTTGAGCTGCTTTGATATGGATTTTAATTACCTTTACCTTTTCTATCATTTCCTCCACTAGTTCTGGGCCTATAAGTTTTCTTTCACCAACGCCATCTCAATAGGTTGGTGTGCGACATCTCTTTCCATATAACGCTTCATATGGTTCCATCTGAATACTCGAATGGGAGCTATTGTTATTTGAAAATTCTACAAGAGGTAAATATTGATCCCACATACCCTGAAAGGCAAGTGAGAAGGATCTCATCATGTCTTCTAAGGTTTGAATAGTTTTTTCTGATTTTCCATCTATTGTAGGGTGGTAGGTAGTGCTCAAATGATGTTTAGTATCCAAGTCTTTCTGAAGACTTTTCTAGAATCTTGAAGTAAAACGGGGATCTCGATCCTAAACAATCGATAGGGGTACTCCATGAAGTCTGAAAACTTAATTAATATATAGTCTTGCTAGACTTTCCAGGGGTAGATATTTTCTTATAGCATGAATATGTGCTGACTTGGTAAGATGATCAACAATAACCCATATTGCATCTTTCATTCTAGGAGACTTTGGTAGTCCCATGACAAATTCCATCGTGATATTGTACTATTTCCACTTCGGTATGGGAAGAGGTTGCATGACTCCTCTAGGCTATTGCCTTCCATCATTCACTTGTTGAAAAACACTACATCTTGACACAAAATCATAAATCTCCCTCTTCATGTTGCCCCACCAAAAATGTTCCTTCAAATATATTTACATTTTGTTGCTCCCAGGGTGTATAGAGAAATTGGAACTATGAGCATCATCCAGAAATTCCCTTTTTAGATCAGGTATAACAGGAACCCAAAGTCTCTTCCCAAATATCAATATTCCTTTTTCATACACAAAGTCTCTCAATCTCCCATCATTCACAGCTTTAATATTCTTTTGAAATTATTCATCATCGGTCTGATAACTCTTAATCCTTTCTAGTATAGATGGTTTGGCTACCATTTGAAAAAGCATAGAAGTTTCACATTCCCTGGTTATTTCCATGTTCATATTCACTAGATCCATGAAAATTGGATCCCTTTCAATTCTCATATTGTTCAATACTCCATGATCTTTTCTGATAAAAGCATCTTCCACCTTGTTTTCTTTCCCCGGGTGGTTGTGTATTGTACAATCATAATCCTTGAGTAATTCAATCCATCTCCTTTGCCTCATGTTTAGTTGTTTTTCTGAGAGAATATACTTCAAACTTTTGTGATCAGTATAAATCTCACATTTTTCACCATAGAGGTAGTGCCTCAATATATTCAAATCAAAGAACACAGCTACTAACTCGAGATCATGATTATGATAGTTTTGTTCATGAATTTTCAACTTTCGTGATGCACAGGAAATAACCCTATCATTCTGCATAAGGACATAACCAATTCCTTTCTTCGATGCATCACTATAAATAATGAACCCATCATTCCCCAATAGTATAGTCAATATAGGATAATTGACCAATCTTCTCTTTAGTTATTCAAAACATTCTTCAAACTCTTTTTTACAAACAAATTTAACCCATTTTCCTGTGAGCTTTGTAAATGGGTTACCCAACCGATAAACATTCTGGACGAAATGTCGATAATAACATGCCAAACTAATAAAACTGCATACCTCAGTTATACTCATCGGTGCAGGCCATTATTGGATTAACTTGGTCTTAGAAGGATCAACATAGATTCCATCTTTGGAGACAATATTTGCAAGAAAAGAAATCTCTTGAAGGCAAAATTCACACTTGCTAAACTTCCCATATAATTCATGTCTTCCCAGAGTCATCAGGATAATGCGCAAGTGATTTTCATGATCTTCGTAGCTTTTGGAGTATACCAAGATATCATCAATAAATACCACTACAAATTCATCATGGTATTCCTTGAAAACTCCATTCATTGGATCCATGAATACAGAGGGTGTATTAGTCAATCCAAAAGGCATTACTGTAAACTCGTAATGCCCATACCTGGTTCGAAATGTTGTCTTCAAAATGTCTTCCTTAATCACACATAACTGATGGTATCCAGATCGAAGGTCAATCTTTGAAAAGTATTGAGCTCTATGTAGTTGGTCAAATAAATCATCAATGTGAGGTAGGGGATACATGTTCTTATTTGTTATAGCATTGATCTCCCTGTAGTCGATACATAACCTCATAGATCCATCTTTCTTTTTAACAAAAAGAACAGGGGATCCCCATAGAGAAACACTAGGGCAAATAAATCTTTTATTACTCAATTCCTCTAGTTGTTTCTTTAGTTCAACTAATTCTATAGTTTCCATTATATAAGGGGTATTTGATGTAGTCCTTGTTCTATGAATTAAGTCAATGGAAATCTCAACATCTCATTCTAGAGGATGTCCAGGTAAATCATCTGGAAACAAATCTACATATTCGTTCACAATAGGTACATCCTCTATTTGAACATTCCTTTCCTCACCCACAGTCATTTCATTCTCTTCCTCCCGAATAATTGAATTTAGTTGAGATACTGTGGGTGGATCTAGATAAGAATTAGGTGGTGACGATTCTGCTCTAAAGATAAGGTGTTCCTTATCATCATCATCAGAAATCGTAACCTCCTTCTTCTAACAATTAATCTTCACATCATGGTCCAAAAGACAATCCATACTAAAGATTATATCAAACTCAATCATAGGTATGACGATGAGATCAGTGGATAAAGAACATTTATGTGCTCTAATGGGGACTGATTCACAAAACATTATTGCAATGATACTTCCCTTAGGAGTTTTAACTGACAACTCCCTTGTTAAATAAAATTGGAAATATCTAATTTTCTTAGCAAACTAGGAAGATATGAAACAATGTGATGATCCAGAATCAAATAATGAATTTTCTAAACTTGAGGAAACCATTAAATTACCTGACACTACATCTTTCGGAGCTTCTACCTCAGCAGTAGTGATAGCAAAATCTTGGCCTTGATCCCTTGGCCTTTTATGAGGTAATTTCCCCATAACTCTTAGGAAATTCATTTGCATAATGTCTCATCTCCCTACAATTGTAGAACTGAACATCGGTAGCTTCCTTCTTCCCTTTGAAATCACAGGCTTGGTGGCCTTTTTCACCACACTTGTAACAGACACCCATTCCCTTGAAGCAAGTACCGGGGTGTTTCTTCCCACATTTACTGTAGGGTGGATATTCAACTTTTCCCTTATTCCCTATATTTCCATTCCCAGATTGATCAACAGATCTCTTCTTCTATTGATTTGCTTTAAAGTAATAAGACATAGAGAATTATTTTTCAGACTTGATAGCACATTAGACAATGTCTTTGTACGAAAAGAAGGATTGTGAGACTAAGGCTCGATGGATAAATGGTTTTATCCCATAAAAGAAACGATCAATCATACTTCATGGGTTACGTATATAATCTTCAGCATGCCTTACTAACCTTGTAAAGTTAGCCTCATAATTTGTGACATTCTCATCCTCCTTTTGTCTCAGACTCAGAAATTGCCTTTCCATATCTGCTCGATGGTCACGAGGAAAGTATTTTTATAAAAACATATCTTTGAACTCCCTCCATTCCATATTTGATAATTCATCATCTTTCTTCATGTTTTGAATCAATTTCCACCATTTATCATCATCTCTAGTGAGGCGGTAAACTACCATGATAACTTTTTCCCTTTCACTACTTCCCAATGCCTGAAATATTTTCACTAGGGAATTTATCCATTGCTCAGCAACTAAGGAATTTGTACTCCCATTAAACGTTGGTGGTTGTCGCCTCATGAAGCGATCTAACATTGATCCTCCATGCTGCGGATCAGGGTGCTCCATATGGGTAAGGTTATTATTCATTACCTAAGTAAGTTGTCCCAGTATGGTGATTAGCTAATCAGCACCAGTTGCTTCACCAACTCAACTATAATTATCTTTAGCAGGAGTGAAATCCCTACATGGAGTGCGTGCATTAATACAGTTTCCATTTCTTCCACTAGGCACTATTTCTAAATAATGGCATAAACTAGATCAGTTTAAGAATCAAAATACATAATTCCATACTTATAAAACACATAACATAAATTAAACTATTTATGGATATAATCCATAATCATAAAAAAAATTCTTTGAGAAATTATATACTCATAAACCCTTCATATTGATTGGTAAAGCAAATGAGAGTTATCCTAAGCATATCACATGGGAGTGTCGTAACCAAGAGTGCAGCAAGGCCCGTTGTCGTGCACCAGTTTCCATTCGAGTCTAGATCAAAGCGGTGTTTTCAGGTTTTACCCCTGGGTACATCTATGCCAGAGCCACCTCTACCTGCTCGTATCTTGACAGTGATGTATTTCTCGAAAAACTCACAAAATCTCTACAATACCAAAATTCATGGAAGTTCTTATATACTAATCCTCAATGTCTATCTTAAATATATATTCTCTAATCAGAGTTTATCTAAATCTAGTTTCCAAGGATTGTACTAAACATCCTCTGATACCAACTATAATTCCCCGACCCCATTTACCCAGACTCAGTGCGTTATTACATAACATTGGAATGATCACAAGAAAGATCAAATCCTGAAAGACCGATTAGGTTAGTAGCCTTGGAAACACTAGATATTTTCATAATGTTTAAATTACATCATAAAATGAAAACTACAACAATATTGTCTCCATAGTCCACACTCGTATCCCCTCATAATATCTATGTAGGTCATTCATAATTTAATTCTTCACATCTTGGGGAAAATAAAACATTGAAAATGGGTGAGCTCAAATGCCCAGTAAGGATAACAATATAGAAGAAACTTTCATAAATAAGAATAAACATTTAAGGAAATGTATAACTAAACAAAATCCATTTAAAATTGAATTTCAACATATTATAGAAAAAATAAAATGAAATAATTCCATTTACTTATTCACATGGATATTCCACTAATCGAATAATCACATGCAATATCAATAACCACTTTCATAGTGATGGAATGCATATTTCCAGACTATCATAACCACATAGCCAAGGCCTCGTGCCAAGACTAAAAATAAGATTTTTCCAAAGCCTTTTTCCATGACACTAGTTTGTCTCATGAGACCTACCGATGCATCGAGGAGGTATAACGGGCTCCACCCGTCACATATTAAGACCAATGCATTCCTGATATGAACAGGTTTAAACATAACATAAACATTCATATTAAAACTAGCATACGAAATGTCAATACATTCTCCATAAACAATGAATGGACTAAAAATAACACATCCACAATCAAACAAATCACAAAATCTTCAATACAATATGGAAGTTTGTATCATAATAATTGAACTTCAAATAAGCTTAAAATCCATGAATGGATGTTGACATAGATGAAATCAAAACTATTTGAGAGAAATATACCTTTTTTTAAATCATTTAAAAGTCACATAATTATAAAATAAAACATTTACTTTGAAAATATTCTTATAAGCTTGTAAGAGATGCTTTGATGATTTTATAATGGCAAAAAATAGCCGCACCGGCTGTATAAGTTAAAAAAACTTTCTTACCGTAATTCTATCGAAATGGTTAAAAACGATCTTGTTTGGAAAATGACGGAATGATTCCTTTATAAACCACTTATAAAAGTCAACAAGGGTATAAATGACTTTAACCCATATTCTAGTAAACAGTAAAATTGATTTGATATACATTTTTAAGAAACATGGATGTGGATGATAAAGAAATCCCAGTAGATAATTATGTATAAACAACCTCGGATAATGAAGAGTTTGCGAAATAAACCCTTACCTGGTACTTTCCCTTCGTTGAGGGTAGGTTAACCTTCTGTATAATGGTTAAATAATTGATATTAAATTATACAAGAATCATATACATTAATATGATATCATATATGATCTTTTAACATTTCATTGTTAATAATATCATAGAATTATCGTCGTTTCGGGTGTTAACATACTCATTTTCTTTTATATGTTTTGTTACATAAGTCATGTTTTTTATGGATAGGATGTATCTTATTCATATCCAGAATGATTTCACGTCCTTAAAAAATATTTTTAAATCATCAAATGATAATTATACTTGAATGGATACTATGGAGAATGAATCTCATCGCGTTCGTGGAGACGGTAGTCCGTCCGTATGCACGAGAGACAATATTATTCTTTTGATATTAAAATAATATATAATTGGATGGTATATCAAATATAAAGAATAATTATCATGTTATATTTATTATTTAAATGAATTACACAACATTATTATACCCATCCAAATAATAATTTATTGAATAACAATTACACCACGACGTGGAGACGGTAAGCTGTACGTACGCACGTATGGTGACATGTCTTTCGATGGATGGATAGACTACTGTAATATGGTTATAAAATTTTTATAATAACATAGAAGTATATATAATATACTGGAGTTATTATTTTAGAATGGTAATAACAAATAATGAAGAAGTGGGAGAAGAAAGAAAATTGAAAAACGGTGGTGAAATCATTACCTCTTCTTCGGGTTCTTCCTTTTGATTTGATCAAAAGGGCTCCTTAGTTTGGATTTATAACTAATGTAAGGACTCTAGTATTAAGTGAGGGAAGTTGAGAGAGTGTTTGTGCAGGGTTTGGATGATCCAAAAGGCTTTGAATGTGTTAATTAGTGAAAAGGGGGAGTGCCCTTTTATAGGAAGGGTGAGGGGCACCATTGGAAAATCTATAAATATTATTTTCTAATAAATTCATATTCGGTTTATAATGGATCCAATGTGGATTACTTAAAGGTTAAGGTGGGGATGGGTCGAAAACCACTCATCAAATAGGATTTAGAGATGTTTGGGTTACTATATTAACCATATCTGTAAGTATTAACTCATAGTTAATTAGTTTCACTTTTACAATGTCTCTTTATATTTTTATATTATATGGATAATAAACATACTATATACATCCTAGAAACTTAGAAGTGGTCCATTAATGATACAAATATCAGGATATAAGTCTTTTGTATGATCCTTATATTTTCAGGAATTTAATAACAATTAATAATATAATATTGGTTTTAAAAACTCTTTTATGTCAATTTTGACACTATTCAATAATTGATTTTTGTGAAAATCATAAAAGAATGATTACTTCGAACAAAGTTAATTAAGTCAATACTCAAATGTCATATTAACCTATAAAATTATTGGTATTTATGAAATGTCTCATATTACATTTATTTGGGAATTTAAAATATCAATTAATCTAATTTTTCATTAATTAGTTAATTACTGCATCAAAATTGTGTCATAAATAAATTAACTTATATAATGTCTAAAAATTATAAATAAAATATCATTATGTAGTAAATATTTTTATATTTCTAATTAATACTAATAGACGAAAATAAAACATATAAAACCCCATGTAAAAATTGTTTTTCTAAAAGATATATGCTTATGTCATTTTTGTATTTATTTTAACTTAATTAAAATAAATCGTCCCTATCACCTACAAGTGGCTCCATGAGGTCCAAAAATAGACTCTAAGATGCCCATGGTCGGACATGTATCAACTAATAAGTTTAGGACACATTTTAGGGTAATTTGTTATTATTATAATATTATTTTTTAACCCTTATTTACCGGATTTACCTTTTAACCATGGTAAATAAAATATTTACCCAAGTAATTATTCCAAATGTCTAAAAATAAAAGTTACCTATTTACACAATTTAAAAATCCTGATTAAAAATATGGAATCCATTTTTCCAAATTCAAAACAAAGAAATGGCAGAAATTAATTTAAAATTATTTCTCATTGTCAAAACAAAAAGCGTGTTTTTAAGAGATAATAACTATCAAAAGATTAACACTTGTTTATGTCCTGTTTAATTGTAAAATTATGTACAATGACCAAAATTGTATTAAATGGTAAAAATATATTCTAAATATACATTAAAACCACTCAAATTCATAATTTATCAATATAAATTATTTCTATTAAAAAGGTTGTTTTTAATTAAAATTTAGTAATTTTAACTATTCATCAAAATATACATGTTATCCGAAAAGTTCCAAAAGTTCACCCTAGTCTAAATTCAATATTCCGAATCCAAAAATGAAGTCCATTTTGAGAGATAAAATTTATAAAATTTCAAATAGTAGGTATTACTATTCATAATGGCTATTTTGATTGGTTGTAGTGTGTTAGAACTCGATGTTGCGTACAACACACGCTATCACATTATTCAAAGAGAAGAATACCGTAGAAGCTTGGGCTGTTACACCTTTACTTCGTGAAACTACTTCACGAAATAAGTATTCTCTGTGAGGATCTGACCTCTGGGCCGATCCCTTCGCTAACCTCATTTACCCCCATGAAAAATGGAGAGTCACAACATGATCATTTTTAGCCGGGACATTAGGATTTTCCATTGCCCCCTTATGCGCACCCACCTTCCACCTGTGGAATACCATGATTTGAGATACTCCCCCACACAACATGAAACACCTTGAGTCGACGTATTTCTCTTGGTTCGTTTGTCATATCTTGAGTTGAGAATCTCTTCATCAATTCCCCAAGTACCTTGGGTCGAACCATTCCTCAAGCAACTCATTCAAACCTCATCACTTGGATCCTATGTCAGGTTGAACCAGAAAGGTCCTCCCTTCCAAAAGTCCCAACACCAACCAATTCTAGGTAGATTATGCCTAGAAGTCCTCTCTATATGACTATAAACTATAGTACTCCCTATGAGACAATCATAGGATTCATCTTGGTCTAAACAAGAGATGCCTTATGCTCCAAGCATAAGATGCCAACAGTCCTCTCTATGTGACTATAAACTATAGTACTCCTTATGTGACAATCATAGTATGTCTCTTTCTGTAAACAAGAGATTCCTTATTCTCCAATCATAAGATTCCATTAGTCCTATCTGTATGAATATAAATTGTAGTACACCCTATGGGTGAAACACAGGATGCCTCTTGCTATAAACAAGAGATGCCTTACACTCCAAGAATTCGATGCCAAAAGTCTCATCTACGTGACTATAAACATTAGTACACCCTATGTTCCAATCATAGGATGCCACTTTCTCCTAACAAGAGATGCCTTATGCTCCAAGAATGAGATGCCAATAGTTATCTCTACAAGACTATAAATAGTAGTACTCCCTATGTTCCAAATATAGGATTCCTCTCACTCCTAACCATAGATGCATTATGCTCCAAGAATAAGATGCCTAATGATCCAAGAATAAGATTCCTAATGACATGATTACAGTGGAATAATTTCAAGAGAATTGGAATCTATTAAAACATCTCATCACTCCACCTCACGCATTATGTGTCCTTCATTCGGATCATCATAAACTCCCATGTCTAAAGGTACCCCCTAACATCCCGGTCTCATGCAACATCAACTCACCTTCCATCCGGGGCCAATGCCCTGAAAGAAATTGGATGATATTTTGAGTCAGGTCCTGGGTTTCAAAGACGTTCAATAGTCGACCCTCAATTGTTTTTACCCATATCAGGCTAACGTGATATGCATGCTATTTTTTGAACATGGTCAACAGTTATCCTTCATCGCCATTCCACCTTCAATGTGTTATGAATGTTGGGAATGTGATTCAAACTATTCATGTCCCTTTGTTCAGACTGATTCCAATGACCTTGGCAATATCCATATTGTGTGCTAGCGCATAGGTGAAGGCCTCAACCCACTAGTGGGTTGGAATGACCTCATGGACAGGCATGAGGAAGACATCATGGGAAACATCCACGTGTAATCCCCATCCAACATTGTCACTCCATAGCGGCACCCGGGCATCTTTCTTGTGTAATCCCAAACCACCTTTGCCGCTCCATAGCAGCACCCGGGTAGCTAGCATGCAAAAGCCTCACCCACCATTGCCCCTCCATAGAGACAACTGGGCAGCTTCCTGGCGTAAACCTCAACCACCATTTCCACTCCATAGTGGCACCCTGGAAACTTCTTTGCGTTAGCCCCATCCACCATTGTCGCTCCATAGTGGAACCCGAGTAGCATCTTTGCGTAACCCCATCCACCATTGTCGCTTCATAGCAGCACCCAAGCTGCTTCCTTGCGTAAGCCCCATCCACCATTTTTACTCTATAGCAGCACCCGAAAAGCTTCCTTGTTTAAGCCCCATCTACCATTTTTGCTCCATAGTGGCACCCGAGATGCTACCTTGCGTAAGCCCCATCCACTATTGTCGCTCCATAGCGGCACTCGAGCAACGTTCATGTGTAAGCCCCATTCCCCATTTCTGCTCCATAGTGGCACCTGAGAAGCCACCCTGCGTAATCCCCACCCAATATTTCTACACCATATCAGCACCCAGGAAGCTTCCATGTGTAAGCCCCATTCACCATTGCCGCTCCAAAGCGGCACCCGGACAGCTACCTTGTGAAAGCCCCATCCACTATTGTCGCTCCATTGTAGCACCCAGACAGCTTCAATGAGTAAGCCCCATTCACCATTACTACTGCATAGCGGCACTCGGGCAGATTCCATGTGTAATCCCCTTTCACCATTGTCACTCCTAAGGGGCACATGATAACCTACCTTGCATATGACCCATCCCCCATTGTCGCTCCATAGCGGCACCCGGGAAACTACATTTCATAATCCCCATCAACTGTTGTTGCTCCCTAGCGGTACCTGGGAAGCTTCTTTGCATAATCCCTATCCACCATTGTCAGTCCATAGAGGCACCCGGGCAGCTTCCTCACATAAGCCCCAGTCACAATTATTTCTCCATAAAAGAACCCGAGTAGCTCCCTTGCATAAGCCCCATTCACCATTGCCACTCCAAAGAGGCACACGAGCAAAGCCCCACACCTCATGAACCACGAGGACTTTGATCCTTGCTAAGGCGAGGAACGTAGGAATCCTCCATGAGGTTTATGCCCAACACCAGTCGTTCTGTCCATCTTCATGTTAGTTCACCAACTCATAGGGAAACCGCTCTAGTGTAATCCCCCTTCCAACAATCTGAACTATGAGTAATTTGATCCTTTCTATGGCAAGGTATGTAGGAAACCTCCACGAGGTTCAAGCCCAAGACTCGGTCGTTCCGAACCCCCTTCACATCGGTTCACCAACACCTTGGGTGCCTTAGAGTGTAAGCCCCAAATTCCACCATCTGAACTACAAGGACAGTGATCCTTGATAAGGTGAGGTACGTAGGAAGCCTCCACGAGGTTCAAGCCCAACACCATGCAGTCTAGAATGTAATCCCCACACCAATATGAACTACGTGGCCTTTAATCCTTACTAAGGCAAGGTACGTAGGAAGCCTCTAAGAGGTTCAAGCCCACCAACCATTGTACCACAATTCCTCCTTCTTGTCAGTTCACCGACCCACACACATTAACTATGTGGACATTGATCCTTGCCAAGGCAAGGTATGTATAAAGCTTTTATGAGGTTCAACCTGATCTGGTGGAAAGTCGTTGTTACCCCATCCAGCGGTAAGTCATTGTGACCCCATCCAACGGTAATTTGTTGTATCCCCATCATGTGGTAAGACATTGTGACCTCAATTAGAAGTAATTCATTGTTCCCCCATTCAGTTGTAAGATTTTGTCAATGTCATTCTGTGATAAGCCGTTGAATTCCTCCATCGACGGTATGTTTTTGTCAGATGAACTACGCAGACATTGATTCCATGACACGGGGATACATAGGAAGACTCTATGAGGTTCAATCCCAACACCCATATCTCATCCTGATCTATCCCACTATCCCATGTGTTCCAGGAAGATCATGCCCCATCCCATAGGTTATATTTTCTCTGGTTCCCATCCACATGTCCATTCTCACGGGCCGCCTACTAAGGTGTCCCATCGTCCCAAAAAACTACGCATACTATGATTTCCTACCACAGGGATACATACCAAGCATCTTCAAGGCTCATGCCCAAAACCATCGTCATCCTCATGACGGTTCCACCCCATTCACCATTCACTTCACAGAACCTTCCATTATCCATCCTGATTCTTACCAGGGCTGCCACATCCTAGTGGGATCATGTCATTCACTACCTCACTGGTCTTATCAGTACTTGGACCACATTACATGCGTAAATCCCATCATGTATCTGCATCGTTGTCCTCTGTGTACACCCCGATTCATCTCCCCTTCTAAATACATGGGTTTTGATCCCTGTCATCTACACATGGTACGTAGAAAACCTCCATGAGGTTCAATCCCATCCAATGGTAATCATTGGTGTCCCCCATTCTGGGGTTCACTCTCACTGATCTACCCTCAGTGGTGTTTATATCATCCATTAAAGTGTGACATCTACCCTTTAAGGGGTGACCATCCTCAGATCCATCCTCATTGCGTAATCTGATCCATCCATCTTCCCAGAGATCCCACCTAGGTATCTACCAATCTTATATGTCTCTATGGTACATTCTGATCACTCTAATTCTATCTCCACAAGATGTTAAACTCATGACCTACCTCTTGATAAACATGAGATTCCTGAGGAAAACCTCAAAAGACATTCCTTTGGCGTAATCGTCTCTGTAAGACGTTCAATTCGTGGCATACCCTATGTTAAACATGGGAAGCTGAGGAACACCACATGGAAATTCCTCTAGAATAAGATACCCCATGACTAATGTGGGATGCCTTAGTCTCTTTTCCCTTGATATTCCTTCTTATGAGGAATATTACAGGTCCACCTATGTCCACGCATCCAGTGATTCCTCGACATGCCCGATGTTACTGTCTACTCCGACCGAAGGTTGCTTCCCTGACCAGACCCCTTGGAATGTCCCAAAAAAAGAAGTGTAATTAACTGGTGTCCATGAAGATATGGAATTAGCAATGAGATTCATGAAGCACAAAATAATCTATAAGAGAGACTCGGACTAGGTGGCGAATCCCGAGGAGGAATCCCTGGAAGGAAGAACCGACATCCATTCACTATGTTTCGATCAAAGAGAAAATGTCCCTGAACAAGGAACATATGTTGCCCACCTTTAGAAAGTAGGAATCTAGGGTGAACACTATGCATCCACCACAGACGGATGCGTGCGGCCTGATACTTGTTTTGGAGTTTTTTTAGAAATGGTGGTTTTTAATGATTTGGGCCAACCCTGAGCCCATTTGTAGTTTTAAAAAGAAAAATTGTTTCTTTAAAAACTCCATTGTTTTTCAATATTATTCATTCATTACACTTACCACTTTGACTCCACTGATATATTGATAATACCATACCCGTTTGGACACCATAATAAATCATACTCATAGTAAATTGAGGTTACTTATTTAGGTATTGGGCCAGCCCATGGGCCCATTTTCAGTTTTAAAAACTTTATTGTTTATTTTATATATAATTCAATGTTTTATATCTTTTGGTGATTACACCTCCCAATTAAATCCAATATCCCTATAATCACACCCATTATCGAATTTCCCAATTTGGAGCTCATATGAGTCATGGATTAGGGCTAAGGATCTCATGTAACCTCAAACCGTCTAGAATTAAGAAGGTAAATTGTTTCACCCATAAGTCAATCAATTCATACTATTTCTTCCACAAATCTTAATAACTTGGTTTTTCCAGATCGGAGGAGTCCCTAGAAGAAGTTAAAATAAATTCCCTTCTCTCTAAGTTGCAGATATAATGGAAGATGAAGTGTTTTCTAGTTGAAAATGTGATATTCTTTCTCTTTTATCCTCCCTCTTCTTCCTATTTTCATTATTTCTTGGTTTTATAATCTCCACTAGTCATGATCAACCTAGGGATATAATAAACTATAATTTTATGGGTTTTTGTTCTTTTGGGTGTGGTCTTCATTGGTTTAGGGTTTGTAAACCCTCGGATGGTGATATTGGGTGTGCGTTTTCATTATGCCAAGGATTTGAGGTAGGATATCCCTTGCACATGACTTTATCTTTTAAGATTCATCGTTTTCATATTTTTTGCATCTCGTATATATGTTTATTATTATTTTTAAGCATCTAGATAATTTTCTTGTTGTGAAAAATGGTTGTTCAATCCTTGTTTTTTGAAAGGTAATGTTGTTTTGTCATAAAACTGCACACCAGATGTTTGTTTAAATGCTCCATAATCTTTCAAAACTATTTTTTGAGGTTTAGAACCTAGTTTTTAATATTTTGAATATATTACAATATCTTGTATAAAATAATGCATGAAATTTATGGTTTATTCCATGTCAATATCTTATAATAAGTTTTTTAAATTAAAAGGTCATGTCATGTATTCGGTAAATTTCCCAGTTGGCTTTTATGTGTTATGTTTGATTTAAAATTTATTTGTTTGTATTTTTAAATAAATTTAAATAATGATAAATGGTATTTTTTGGTCCTTATATGTCTTTCCAATTTTTATTTGGTTTTACAAACAAATGGGTTTTGGTTTACAACATGTTTTGGCCCAAGTTATCAGAAAATGGCCCGTTTCACTTCCTTATGAAAATGGTTGTGTTTTGAATATGTAATATAAGTATTTTAAGGAATTTAGGAATGTGTTTTTCTGAAATAAATTGTGTGTATACACCTCCTTAATAAAAGTGAAATTCCTACCTAGGTTAAATGATAGTTTGGAGAAAGGATTAAAGGCCTGTTTTTCCTTTGTTTTTTTTGTAAAACTGGTTTCCATGTGTATTTCTTGTTCTATATTTTGGAACAAATTTATGGTGCATGAAAATGATTTATTAACTAGTTTTCAGGCTACCGAATCTGGTTTTTTATGTCATTGATAGGGTTACGGTCATAAAAGAGCATTTTTTAATGGATTTTATGTGCAAGGCGTCATTATACTCCTTGAAATTGCTTTACAAATCTTTTTAGTGATTTGTTGATTCGTGAAAGAAATGTGAAGAATATTTGTGGGATGTTTGTGTGTTTATGGTTTTTTAATGGAATTCGTATCTAGAAATTGTATTTGATAATATGAGTACCTTTATTGAGCACCAAAAGTGAATCCCAGGTACCTAAGTGGGAAGACGTGTACAAGTATGCTAGTGATTCCGTGATGTTTGGCCCATGTTCCACATAGAATGTTTGAAAATGACAACACTGACTAAACTATGATGGTGATTTTTTTGAGGGACCACTAGGTAATTTTTATGCTCTCTACTAGTGGCTCGTGTACACAAAAATGGATATTTATGATGGTTACTTTAACCGAGATACAAGGTAATTGAGGCTCACAACTAACCAGTGCATAGGGGTGTTCCAATGACTTCTGCTCATTGGCTATTTTGTACTCACCATTGGCATAAAATGTGTTTATTTGGTAAATTATGTAGTCTGTGTGTTTTATTTAAATGTGTAAATTCTTTAAATCATACCTCTTGAAAACTATTTTCATTTTGAATTTTCACCTCTTTGAAAATTGTTTCTAGCAGCCTTGTTTATAAAACATGCAGGATTCTGTCTTCTAATTGTTTTAGAGAATGGGACCTCATTTGGAAAAAATACCTTTATATTTGTATTTTAATCTTCAAATTGATGATTATTTTATTTTAAAGGATGTGCATTGGGAATATAATATCATGCTAACCTACTGAGTTTTAATACTCACACCTATAGTCTTCTTCTGTTTTTAGCCCTACTGCAGGTTTCAGAATGAGTTCGATTTCCCTAGGAAATATGTGATAATTTTGTTGGACAATGACCAGTGTGGTCACATGTAGTAAGTTGGTTATCAGGTTTAGTTAGTTGAGTTGTTGGTTTAGTTGTACTTTTAGTTTCATGAACAAATAACGTTCAATTCGATTTTCATATAAATGTATTTTGGCCAGTCCATTTCTTTCTGCTAATTGTTGGATTGTTTATATATGGTAGAAATCATTACCTTTTGTACTCTATTGGTTCCCGTGGTTCTTTCCACCATCCTGGGAGGATCAGAAACTCCTCTCCGAACATGTCGCAGGCTGGCCTGGGTGACAGGTTCTGGGTCGACTCAGGCTAGTTCGTCACAAAATGGTATTAGAGGATATCGGCTCTTAGCACACATTTTTTAGTGCTCCCTTGTTATTTGGGGGATGTCAAGGTTTATTGAGTAGTATTTTTGGGACATGAGGTGTAAGTGAGGGAAGATCATCACAAACTCTTTCTCATTCTAATCCTCAGGTTTCCATGGGATGTCTGGTTTTATTAGTGTATTTTGTTCGTGTTGAATGTTTAGTGTTGAGATATGACAAGGGGAGTATGACTAATAATATCTATGAGGTCACAGGGCCTGGAAATCCATGTGGAGTTGGGTAATGGTTCCAATAAGTCACACTGTGTTGGTGTTGTGTTTGACATATGGCTGCCAACCATATGGTCAAGTCTCCCACCAACACTAGTTCCCTTTTTGGCTTCCTTGGACATTTTTAGAACTATGAAATTTTGTTTTGAAAATCCTTGTGTGAGAATTAAGAAAATGGGTTTTTAAGGAAGTATTGGATTTTTAAAATGTGTAAATGGGTTTTCAAAAATAAAATATAATAATGTTTTTGGAAGGTTATGTGTTTTTAAGAAATTTTTTGGAGGAACTAGAAATGATTTAACATGATTCGATTTTCCCTAATCTAAACATGTGGTTTGTTGAAATAAAAGGTTATGAAAATGTGAATCATTTTAAAGTAATTCAAATTCATTGTTTTAAATAGGTTTTTTTAGCCTATTGAAATGTTTTTGAATATGAATAATTCGTTTTGGAAATTTGGTTTTGAGCGACTAGTGTTTTTTGGAAAGGGGTTTTGGACTTTGGGGTTTTCGGATTATGAAAATAAACCTTGCTGATTTTTTTTAATGGGAAAGGGGTATTTGGAATATAATGGTTTTTTTTTGAAGAAAAACTTATTGAAATGGATTTTTTTATCAAATGTTACTTGTTGAAGCGTGGCTTGTCTTGTGAAATCTGAAAATGGATTTTGATTTTGTTGTTAATGTGACATTGGAAGGTATGCTTTTATTTTTGTAATGATGATCTATTGTTTTTTTGCTTTCAGTTTTTTCATGGGTTCTCACATGCAAGGTTTGTGGATATATGGATGAATGGTAGGTATGGAATTGTATTTGAGTGCTCGAGGTGGCGTGTAAATGTTCATGTGTGTGATATTTGATGAAACACAACTGGTGAATATGAAAATCCCCCAAGTTAGTTTATTTGTTTTTCAAAAGTGTTTTGAGCTGAAACATTGTGGAGTTTTTTGAACTGAAAGTTATGTGGATGGTTTATCCTATGTATTAGATGATTTTTATAATTATTATTCTTCCTTATAATCTAGACCTCATACTATTTTTCCATCTTTAGATGGTATCTTGGTGGTGGATTGGTTTTGGGGTAATGTTTAGTGGGTTACTAATGATGTGTTGGATTTTCTGATGTTTCCATTGACGGTTCTCCATTTCTAATCTTTTCAGTAGATCAACCTTAGGATTTGTTTCAAATGTCAAATCCAATTCTTATAATGATACCACAACCCGTTTTTTGAAATTTTGAGAGTTGTTTGGGATTGATTTAAATTTCGTTCTGGTCACCATAATTATTTCGGAAATAGAAGTTGTGTTCGGTGATATTGATGTGTTTCACTATATTCCATTCCCATTCATCTCCTCATTAAAAGTGGGAGTGAATTTTGATATCAATATATGAGATACTATTTAGAAGAAGGTGTTTTGTTAAGCAAGTTAGTTTTTTAGGGGTGTGTTCCTTAGCACCTGACTACGTTGTAGCAGATGCTTCAAGAGTCAGGGCTCCAGCCATAGGCCTCCGAGTGAATCTTTCCACGTAGTCATGAAAATCACAAGAAGTGTGGAGTGCTCGACTAGGCTCCTGCCTCCAACATTTATTTATGAATGTTTCTACTATATTGTGGGTCCTAATAACTGTGAATTTCATCTTGTCGCAATGAGTGTGGTGGACTTACCCCTCACATAGTGCCTATGGTTATGCCATCATGGATTTGAGGTTTCAATCAATGTCCATGTGTGAACCACTTGTGAAAATCGGGTGCAGTCTTGGTGTTACCTGTTCATAGGTGGAGAGTGTTGGGTAGTTACTTTGTTTCTTTTATGGTTTTAGTGGAATAATTATTGGGTCCCCTGCCCCCCCCCCCCCCCCCCGAGTGGTGGGGGTTCGGATCCATGCCAAAAGTGTAGGCCCAGTTTATGTCCCCTCTGTTCGGGAGTGGGTGATTTAGATGTTCATGTTGTAACCTTATTGAAGTGGTTTTTTGTGTTATTGTGGGAGAGTTGTGGTGGTCCTGTATAAGGGATTCCAAATTCTATTTAATGTTTTATTTTTATTTATTCATCGCAAGTTGGGTTCTAATAGTGTGGAGACCCACCACGGGTCTCATTGATTTTTTCTCCTAAGAACATAGCTAGTGATAGTTGTTTCTTAATGGTGTGGAGTCCATACCATAATCCACTAAAATAATTGGGTTTCGTTAGTTATATTTGGTTTGGGTGTGTTGGGAGAACTTTGTGTATGAATATTGTATTTTTTGTCAACAGTTGTCAATGCTGGTCAAAATGAAGAAGGTGATAGAGAAGAACTCCAAAGTTAATGGAGAACGGCTTAAGTGAGGATTCATGGAGAATTGTTATTCCATTATAGCCATGGATTTCATGTATGGGAAACTCTCAATGAAATCAATTATGGCGATTTTTGAAGTGATCCTAATTCAAAGAACATGTGTAAAAGGTGACACATTGTTTACAACAATGAAGAATAGCGAGTTATCATCCATCTGAGGATGATTGAAGAAGAATGAGTATTTGAAGAAGACCATGAAATTATTCATGATATAAATCCAGGAAAGATATTACATGGAGAATATAATCAAATGATTTTCATGAAGTATGGAATGATAGTTGAAGAATAATAGAGAATGTTGAAGGGCTTGGCATTCTGAGAAAGCCATTCATTTCATATTGTATCAAATCAGACGATGCTTTTCTCATTTGTATTTCAAAAATATCATAAGTTAGGAGAACTTGTGATGTATGCCTTATAAAGGAAAGGGGGAGAAATGATGATGCCAGTCATATACAGTTCTGATTGGAAGGAATGGTGTTACTGGAAGATAGGGAAGTTTTAGAACATCCCATTGCAACACTGACGATGGTAAATATGGTCTATCAAAGGATACATATCACGATAGTGGAGATTGTGATGAAATAGGAATAATGGTTATGGGGCACAGTGAAGAGAGAAATGACAAAGGAATGCACAATTTGGTGGCGACACAAAAGAACAGTTCAAGATGGCATCATTTTCCAGTGTTTACCAAATTTTATCCACGGAAAATCGGGAGATGAAGACGTGTTTTTGGATATGGATGTTGTGTGAAATATTGAAGATGGTTTAGATATTTTCATGCAAGGCATTATTCAAGGTCATAACATTGAAAAATTCCAATGGCATGGAGTGCGCGGAAATTTAGGCAAGTTGCGCGAAAAAATAATGCGGTGCATGAAATAGTTGTGGGATGCATGAAATATCCGTGGGATGCATGAAATAATAGTGGGTTGCACGAAATAGGAGATGGATGCGTGAAATATCAGCGGGATGCATGAAAAATAATGGTTGTGCAAAATATTGGTGTGGTGCGTGAAATAGAGGAATGAATTTTTTCACGCAAGAGGTGTTTCGAGATTCGAAGCGTGAAATTTGGCAAAGGAATGAGGTGTGTGAAAAATTGGATCATTGTGAGAAATAAAATGTTGCGGGAAATGTGGGGATTTCATGAAATATGGAACAAGGTGTGGAATTTTGTGTGCAGTTGGTGATTTATGCTTAAAATAATGAAAAATGGCAAATTCATGAGGTGCGTAAAAAATCCAGGTGCTGTATGAAAATAAAGGAAGGTGCGCGTAATTAATGAAGTGAGAGATAGTTTTATGCGCTGGAAGGAGTTTTGCATGCAGGAAGGGGTTTTACGTGTAGGGTCAAAAATTCCTATAAATATGAGGTGACCCCCTCACATTTGAAGAGACTCAACACTTAGACAAATCCCGAGCTTTGAAGCGCGGAAAAGTTGAAGTTTAGGGTATTGCGCGAAAAGAAGAAGTGTTGCATGAAAAATGAAGTGTTGCGCAAAAAAGGGAATTTCTGCATGAAAAAGAAGAGTTGCACAAAAAGTTTTTTTCGTTCCAAGAGGTGTTTTTACACACAAGGTTTGAATTTTATGAGCAAGCCACCTAGAAAGGTGTGCGAAACATTTTGGGGTCTCGTGGGCCTTCGATAGGTTCCTAACATTCTCGAAGCAGCTTTTCGAAGAAGAAAGAACTGTGAACCATTCAGTTACACAAAGAGAAGTTGAACTACACAAAAACGACTATTTTTTATCACCCTCGTTGTACTTTGTGAAGTAAAGAAGAACTAGACGTGAAATAAAACTCACATCTGCACAAAGGAAGAAGATCTTATATCGACACACATACGTGTTTGTATTGAGAACTAAAGAAAAATATTAAGACACTGCAGTACCATTTCATATTCTACTGTGTCAAAGAAAAAGGAGAGAAAATAAGAATAACAGATTATTCCCAATTGAAATATGACAATTGTTTAGGGATGTTAGATGCAGATGATGCCAAGTGAGCCGATCTTCATTACCTAATTAATCACATTGGTATATGTGATTCTATCCAAGAAGATAGAATATGTTTTAGTGTAGTTTTTTGTTTCAATAAGATGAATAAAGAAGAAGTCTAGTGCAGTTGGTGTTTCACTATAAAAGGATGAGAAGGAAAGAAGGAAGAATTTCTTGCCTACTTCTTTTCATGTAATCAAGTGAAGATTCCTAAAGAAGACCAAGAGCAGAACCTACCTAATCAAAAAGGAAGAAGTCTATATCCATAGTTAGTATAAAGAACCAGATAGAGGCTGAAAGTTGGACTAGGCCATCACCAATCCAGCGAAGAGGATAGTTTCCCACCCCCCCCCCCCCCCTCCAAAGTGTAGGGACTCGCACTGGCTAGAGGATTGTTTTCCTAGCCAGTCAATTTTAAAATAATATCACATTATAGTAGAGAATCCATGCACTGGTATAACAACTGATACTTTACATACATTGTTATTGCTTCAAAATTAATGTACACCTATTACAACATATAACAAAACCATGAAAGGATTGTATAGGTATAGTGTATTTAGAAACTAGGAAACATGAACAACTGGTTCATAATGCATCTACATTTTCTCCCATTTATTTCATCATATCTAGAGTCCCTTTTGGCATATCCTACTTAATAAACTTCTTCCTGACCTGGGGAATGAAAACATACAAAAGTGTGAGCTCCAATGCTAAGTAAGGGTAAACAAAAGAAATATCAATCACTTCATATTCATAAGAACATCATATTTTGGAAATCTTAACCTGCAAAAGAAATCATAAATTCATAACATGGGATAAATCATAGTTGTGAAATGTAATCCCTATAATCATAACATAAAACATGAAACTTTTTAGCATACACACATAATCATAGAGAATCATTTCTTATTAGTCAAGACTCATTTCCAAGACTATCTTAGCGGACAAAGCCCATTTCTGAACTGAGTTCACTCCTCATTTCAGTCTTGTATCACTGAACAAGATTAACCTGTCGTTCCATCCATGTCTATATCATGAGATATAAATCCTTACCCAATGCATTGGATGGAGATATAGGTCCCACCTAGCTCATAATGATACCATTCTTATGTGTGCCACAATATCATAAATCATACATCATAGTATAACCCATTTAATAAAAAAATGGGATTTTTAATCATCATGCCATCATAACACAATCCATATAAAAAGGACATCATAAAAATATTTCTATCATAACATAATCAAAACAAAGTAAAAATAGGGATAGAAATAGAACACTAAATTATCTTATATGGAAAATAATATTGATAAAACACTTGAACTCCATTCTTGAGGACAATATCCTTTCTACTTCAAAAACATTTTCCTGTCTTAAAATGTCATATAATATTAAACTAAAACATGTATATTAAAAATAAACGTGAAAACTTTTAAAGGATGCTTCATGGAAATAATGTTCTAAAAATCAATTCATTTCGTATAATTTAGAAAAAAAATCTTCTCGTACTTTGGCCGGAACAGTAAAAAAGTACCTCGTACAAAAAAAATCAAAAGATTCCTTTCATATCTTTTACTAAAAACTCACTGAAGGGTAAAATTGGATTTAAACAATTGTATGAGGATAGAAATAATGTTAAATATTGAAAAAACATGGATATGGATGATAAATATCCCCCAGTAAATTCTAAAGTTAAAAAACAATCTCGGATAAAAATTGAGATTGTGAGATTTTCCCTTAACTTAGATCCGATTTTCTTCGTAAGTGTCCAAACATCCTATATAATTATTTAAATAATTTCATTGAAATATTCCATAAGTATATTCTTTGTTAGGATATCATATATGGTCATATTATTAGCTTTTTATTAGTAATACTTCATTGCTACTTGTTATTCGGGTGTTCATTCCTTTTTGTTGTCATGCGTGTTTTGTCGAATAAATTCTTATTTCTATTTTTAGGTTATAGATACCTTATTTACATAATTGTATTAGTGTAACATATATCATATTTATTCATTCAATTCATTTATAAAATCATTATGCAATGAAGATCATGTAAAACGAGTCGCATCACATCGTGGAGACAGTATTCCGTACGTACGCACAAGTGATGATATCGTTCCCATGATCGTAGAATTGAATTGGAGTGTATGTATACTATTTCAGAATCAATATCACTTTAAAATAATCATATATAGTTATTCTATATACCATTATACCCATCCAAGTAAGGTGGTGGTGGAAAACAGATTACACCGCGGCGTGGAGACGGTATTCCGTACATACGCACGGGCGGGGATTTCATTTTCCGTAGGATGGATAGAAGGTGAAATATATTTGTTTCATATTTATAATAACATATCAGTATTTTAGTGATACTGATGTTGTTACTTCATAATGAAACAACTAAAGAAGAAGAAGTATAATAAGAAATAAAGTTGAAAGAATCGGTAACAGACATTACCTCTTCTTTGAAGCACCTCTTCTTAACCTCCTCTTTGGGCACTAAAGATGGTCTTTGAAGAAGACAAGAACCTCTAGGATGTTTCTAGGGAAGTGGAGAAGAAAAATTGGTATGGTTTGGCCGAGCTTGAAGGCTCAAAGTGGTGTGAGGAGGAGAGGGAGGAGGTTCCCTTTTATAAGGGAGGAGAGGGGAACCTTTGGAAAAAATAAAAATTTTATTTTATTATAAAGTCATATTGGGTTTTTAATAGCTCAAAATTGATTTATTTAGAAGATAAGGTTGGTTTGGGTCTAAATTCTCTCATCCAACAGAATTTAGACAAGTTTAGGTTTCTATTTTAACCATATCATTTAGATTTAACTTTAAGTTAGATAATTTATCTTTTAACGTGTCTTCTTGTTTTCTTACACTATAAGGTTAATAAACTAACTATAAAAAGACAAACTAACCCCAAGTTGTTTATTATTAGTATATATAACCTTATCTATGTCATTTAGAAGAACCATAGATTTTTATAAATAAAATAACAATTAATAATATAATATTTTTTTTAAACTATTTTATGTCAATTTTGACACTATTGTGTAATTGATTATTTTGAAAATCATAATAGAATTATTAGTTATAGAAACTTTAATTAAATCTATACTAACATGTCATATTAACTTATAAAATTATTGGAATTCAAAAAAAAAGTCTAAAATTACATTTATTTTGGTATTTATAACATCAATTATGTCAATATTTCATTAATAAGATAATTACTGCATCATCATTGTGTCATAAATAAATTAAATCATTTAATGTCTAAAATAAACCATTATGTAGTAAATTTTTTTAGCTTTCTAATGAATATTTATAGTTGAATTTATCTTATGTATAACCCTATATTAAAAATGATTTAGTTATTAAACTTTGAATTTAACTATTTTAACCCTTCTTTAAATAAATTAATAATAAATGTCCTATTCTAATTCAAGTCGGCATAAATGGTCATATTTTATTCCTAAAGTTGTTTTTGGTCGAATTACACTTATCCAATAGAATTAGGACATGTGTTAGAGTAATAATAATATTATTTTTACACTTAATTACCCTATTTACTTTTAACCGTGGTAAAAAAAGTAAAAAGTTACTATTCACCAAAAAAAATATTTTCAACTCATTGAACCACATTTTAGTTCTTGATATTAACCATGTCTCTCGTATTTTCAAAATTCCACTCACAGAAGCGGTAAAATTATGTTTTATGTGAATTTGCAAAATCTCCTAGGAGGTGGGTAAAAGACGGTGAAAAGTTCAATAAAATTTTTATATATCTAAAATTATTATAAAATGAATCCAATGAATTACATTAAACTTATATAGGTATTATGTATCATGTTTGACCTAAAATAAATTTAAATAAAATAAAAAATTATTTAAATAAAAAGTCAGTTTTTAAATAGTAACCCATTATTTTCACTATTCATCAAAAATTGAATGTTTGATGAAAAATACCAAAATTTCACCCTAGGCTAAATTCAATATTCTGAATCGAGAAATGAAGTCCATTTTGAAAGATGAAATTTACAAAATTTCAAAAAGTGGGCATTACTATTCATAACAGCTAGCTTTAATAATATGTTAATAGCATGTCATTGTTTAGTGAAACTCGGTATTGCGTACAACGCAAGCTATTGAGAAAGGTCGTGGTTGCATGTAAAGATATTCATGTTAATTTTGTGTGTAGTGAAAGATTCCTTTGATGATTTATATAACATATAAAAAATATTTATCTTAAAAACTTCGGGTGTTACATTCTATCCCACTTAAAATGAATTTCACCCTCGAAATTCGTCACTTTGTAACAAACAGATGAGGATACCTCTCCCTCATTATATCCTCAAGATCCCATGTAGCTTCTTCTAATTGGTGGTTCCTCCACAAAACATTCAACAAGCGAGTGGTCTTGTTCCGTATGACATTTTCGCTACTATCCAGAATCTCTATCGGTTGTTCTTCAAAAGAAAGATCTTGATCCGGCAGTACAACTTTTGAGTTGAGTTCATGTAAAGGATCAGGTATGTACTTTCTTAGTAGGGATACATGGAACACATCATGAACTTGAGATAGATTCAGTTGAAGCGCCAATTAGTAATCTACCTTCCCAACACGATCCAGTATTTTGAAAGGACCGATATTCCTAGGGAACAACTTTCCCTTCTTTCAAAATATCATTACTCTCTTCCAAGGAAATATTCATAATAACACATTATCACCCACTTCAAACTCTAGGTCTTTTCTTCGGTTGTCAGCATAACTTTTTTGTCGACTCTGAGCTGCTCTAATGTGTTGTTGAATAAATCTGACCTTTTCTGCATTCTCATTAACAAGATCAGGTCCTAATTGCTTTCATTCCCCAACTTTATCCCAGCAAGTTGGAGTCCAGCATTTCATTCCATAGAGATCTTCATAAAGAGCCATCTTAATACTGTAGTGAAAGTTATTATTATAATAAAATTCCACCAAAGGTAGGTGCTGATCCCAACCACCTTTGAAATCCATAGAGAAAGCTCTCAGCATATCTTCTAGAGTTTGAATTGTCCTCTCAGACTGACCGTCTATCTGAGGATGATAAGCAGTGCTGAAACTCAACTCTGTATCCAGAGTATGCTGAAAACTTCGCCAAAAAATTGAGGTAAACCTCCGATCCGGATCAAATATAATGGAATGTGGTACTCCATGAAATCTTACCACTTCCTTTACATATATCCTAGTAAGCTAATGCAGAGAGAAATCCTCTCTAATAGCAATGAAGTGTGCATACTTTGTATGACGATCAACAATGAACCAGATAGAATTCTTGCCTTTGGATGTTTTAGGAAGTACAGTGACAAAGTCTATAGTGGTGTTTTCCCATTTCCATTTGGGTATGGGTAATGGTTGTAACATCCCCTTAGAATTCTATCTCTCAGTGTTAAATTGCTGACAAACCAAGCATTGAGAGACATATTCAGCAACATCTCTTTTCTTTCCATCCCACCAGATGTACTCTTTTAGGTCCCAATACATCTTCGTTCTTCTAGGAAGAATAGAGAATAAAGAACTATGAGCCTCATCCAGCAGCTCATTCTTTAATTCTGGGATTGGAGGAACACAAACCGGATTCCTGAACCTTATTATCTCATCACAATCAAGGTTGAATTCAGGAACATTTCTCACCTTCTTTTGTAACTCTACATCTTTTTTTTTGTTCCTCTTTAATCTTCACATGTATAGATGGTTGAAAATTCATTTGAGAAAGATATGATTTTCCCCTTCCATTATAATTCCAAGATCCATCCTTTGTAAATCCATAAAAATTGGATCTTTTATGATCCTCATCATGGATAATCTTGCATGGTCTTGTCGACTTAATGCGTCTGCCACATTGTTTGCTTTCCCTGGGTGGTAATGAATTGAGCAGTCATAATCCTTAATCAACTGCAACCATATTCATTGGTGCATATTCTGCTCCTTTTGTGTGAAAATATACTTTAAACTTTTATGATTAGTATAAATATCACACCTTTCACCATAATGAAAATGCCTCAAAATATTTAAGGCAATGATTATCGCAACTAACTCCAAATCACGAGTTGGTTAATTTTGCACATGGATTTTCAACTGTCGTGAGGCAAAAGCTATCACCATATCATTTTGCATAAGAACACACCACAACCCCTTCTTGTATGTATCACTGTAGATCACAATCCTTTCTCCGCTACAATGAAGTGTGGGTACATGTACACTGGATAACCTTCTTTTCAATTCCTTGAAATTATCTTCACATTCCTCCGTCCACACAAACATAACTCCTTTTCGAGTCAACCAGGTTAGTAGATTAGATAATCGTGAAAAATCATTCACAAAACATTGATAATATCAAGCCAAACCAAGAAAACATCAGATCTCAGTTATTTTTGTTGGTCTTGACCATCTTTTGATAACCTCTATTTTTGCTGGATCCACAAATATCCCCTCTTTTGAGATTATGTGACCCAAAAATGCAACTTTTTGAAGCCAAAATTCACACTTGGTAAATTTGGCATAAAGTTCATCCTTTCTCAGGGTCATCAATACAATTCTCAAGTGATCTTCATGTTCTCTCTTTCTCTTTGAATAGACAAGAATATCATCTATAAAGACTACCACAAACTGATCAAGATAGTCTCTAAATACTCTATTCATCAGATCCATGAAGATTGCATGGGCATTAGTAAGACCAAATGGAATCACTATAAATTCATAGTGTCCATACCTTGTACGGGATGTCGTCTTTGGTATATCCTCCCTTTTTACCCTTAATTGATGATACCCTGAATGATGATCAATCTTGGAAAATTATTGAGCTCCATGTAGTTTTTCAAATAAGTCATCAATGCGCGGGAGATGATATTTGTTTCTGGTAGTGATCTTTTTAAGTTCTCGATAATCAATGTAGAGTCTCATTGATCATTCTTTATTCTTAACAAACAGAACAGGTGCTCCCCAAGGTGATGCACTAGGACGTATGAATCCTATATCAAGATTCTCTTGGAGTTTCTTCTTCAATTTCTGCAACTCAATTGGGGCCATTCTATAAGGTGTCTTTGAAATGGGCATAGCACCCTTTACGAGTTCTATTGAAAAATAAACATCACGATTTGGTGGAAGACCCAATAATTCCTCTGTAAAGACATCATCAAACTCTCGTACAATGGGCATATTCTTAATCGTGATTTTCTCACCAACCATTTGAGATAAATAACCTTCATTTAGTGGAATAAAGACCCATAAGATGGATGAAATTTCCACTGGAAGGTTATGTTCATCCTTTCATCGATAGATGATCATATATTGATCTAGAATATGAAATGTGACTTTCCTTATTTGGAAATTCATATGGGATCCATATAAAGAAAGCCAATCCATTCCAACAATCACATCAAATTACAGTATAGGAAGGATCACAAGATTTACAAGAAGCACTTTCCCACAAACTTCAATAGGAGAAGAATTATAAACTTTTGATGCGAATGTTGTGCCATTAGGAGTTGGCACAGCTAAATCAACATCTAATTGTTGAGTTAATACGGCGATACCCTTAGAAAATTCTTCTGAAATAAAAATGTGGGTCGATCTAGAATCAAATAAAACATTTTCTACTTTAGAGTGGATGGTAAGTGTAACGTTCACTACTTTGTTCTCATACTCCACATCGCTGATAGAAATTACATGTGACATTCCTTTGTCTTTAGCCTTAAGAGTTTTTTGGTGTTTATAATCATCAACAACCCCTTGATTAGGGCATTGATTGGCATAATTCCTCATTTCCTTGCACCTGTAACATTGAAGTGTAGGAGGTGCACTCTATGTATCATTTTCTTTGTTCACACCAATAGACATCTTCTTCCCATCATTGTGGAATTCAAATGCCTGATGACCTTCCTTTCCACATTTGAAACATTTACTTGTACCTTTAAGACAAATCCCTCCTTGTTTCTTTCCACAATTTGAGTATATGGGAAAACTCATTTTCATTTCATTGTGCTCTTTATATTTTCCTTTGAATTCCATTTTCCTCTTCTTATCAAACCCATATGACTGATGGGTTACTCAAATCTCCATCTCAACCTTCAGAGCACATCGAATGATTTTATCATAGCTATTGAAGTCCCTTATGGTTAACTCCCCTCGTAGACTTGGTTTTAAGCCACTAAAGAATCGATCAATCTTACTTTTAGGTTGAATAATAATCCCAGAAGCCTACCTTGAATGTCTTCTAAAATTTTCTTTGTAGGTACCAACTGATTCATCATCCTTTGGCTTCAGTTCAAGAAACTCCTTCTCCATGTTTGTTTAAAGAATACTAGGGAAATACTTACTGAAAAATAAGTTCTTTAACTCGTCCCATTCCATTGACTCAATTTCATCTCTTTTCCTTGTATTCTAGATAATATTACACCATTAATCAGCATCACCTTCCAAATGATACACTGCAAACATGACTTTTTCATGTTCAAAACATTGAAGAACTGAAAATATCTTTTCAGTAGTACTGATCCATTTTTTAGAAACTAATGTATCAGTAGACCCATTGTATGAAGGTGGACGCTGCCTCATGAAGGATTCAACAGAATTTTTCTCCCTCCTTTGCTCATTTGGAAGTCCTGCATGATTCGTAGCTTGAGAATGTTGCGTGAGCATGGCTACAAGATTTTTCATTCCCGCTCCCATAACGTTTGGTTGCTCAGGGGGACAATCATTACATTCCCCATCACATTCTGCATTAACACGGTTCCTTCGGGTTCCAGCCATTGACTGAAACCAAGAAGAATAGTGTGAACAATACTAATTATAATAGGAAAACAACATAATCAAGAATAAAATTTTACACTTAAGGTCTTATCATAGGTTATTCATGGCCATTTTTAAAATACTAAGATTGTGATCTATGCTTAGACATATCCTTGTGGTTCTTACTAAGGCTTTCACATCCTAGTTTCCAATGGTTGATTATACCTTTCCTCTGATAACAACTATAACGACCCATAATTTACATACATTGTTATTGCTTGAAAATTTAATTACACTTATTACAAAAAATAACAAAACCATGAAAGGACCGTATAGGTATAGTGTCTTTAGAAACTGGGAAACATAAACAACTGGTTCATAAAGAATCTACATTGTCTCCCATTTATTTCAACATATCTAGAGTCCCTTTTGGAATATCCTACTTAATAACCTTCTTCCAGGCCTGGGGAAAGAAAAAATACAAAAGGGTGATCTCAAATGCTCAGTATGGGTAAACAAAAAAAATATTAATCACATCATATTCATAAGAACAAAACATTTTTGAAATCTTTTAATGGAAAAGAAATCATAATTTCATAACATGGGATAAATCATAGTAGTGAAATGTAATCCCAATAATCATAACATAAAAAATGATACTTTGTGGCATACACACATAATCATAGAGAATAATTTCTTAGTATTCAAGACTCATTGCCATGACTATCTTAGCGGACAAAGTCCATTTCGTAACTGAGTTCACTCCTCGTTTCAGTCCTGTATCACTGAACCGGGTTAACATGATGTTCCAGCCATGTCTATCTCATGAGATATAAATCATTACCCAATTAATTTGTGGGAGATATAGGCCCCACCCATCTCATAATTATACCATTCTTATGTGTTCCACAAAATCATAAATCATACATCAAAGCATAACCTATGTAATAAAAAATGGGATTATTAATCATCATTCCATCATAACACAATCCATATAAAACAGGCATCATAAAAATAATTACATGATAACATAATAAAAAAATTGTAAAAATAGGGATAGAAATATAACTCTATATTATCTTATATGGAAAATAATTTTGATAAAACACCTGAACTCCATTCTTGAGAAAATATCCTTTCTACTTCAAAAAAAATTTACTTTCATAACATGTAATATAATTCTAAACAAAAAGAAGTTTATTAAAAATAAACTTGAAAACATGTAAATGATGCTTCATGGAAATAATGTTCTAAATATCCATTCATGCTGTATAATTTAGGAAAAACATTCTTAATGTACTTTGGCCGGAAAAGTGAAAATGTACCTCGAACGAAAAATGACAAAAGATTCCTCAAATATCTTTTACTAAAAACACACTGAAGGGTAAAATTAGATTTAAAAAATTTTAGGTGGATATAAATAATATTAAATATTGAATAAACATGGATATGGATGATAAATATTCCCTAGTAAATTCTGAAGTAAAAACAATCTTGGAAAAAAATTGAGATTGTGAGATTTTCCCTTACCTTAGATTTGATTGCTTCGCAAGTGTCCGAACTGATTTTTTATTGATTTAAATAATGTCAATGACTTATTCAAGAATTATACTCAATTTTATAATATCATATATGGTTATATTCTTAGCTTCTTATTAGTAATATTTCTTTGTTACATGTTATTCGGGTGTTTATTACAATTTGTTCTTAGGCGTGTTTTGTCAAATATAATCCTATTAATTTTTTTTAGGTTATAGATACCTTATTACCAAAATGGTATTAGTGTAATATATATCATATTTATTCATTCAATTCATTTATAAAATAATTATGAAATTAAGATCATGTAGAACGAGTGGCATTACATCGTGGAGACGGTAATCCGTACGTACGCACGAGCGATGATATCGTTCCCATGATCATGGAATTGTATTGGAGTGTATGTATACTATTTCAGAATCAATATCACTTTAAAATAATCATATATAGTTGTTCTCTATACCATTATACCCACCCAAGTAAGGTGGTGGTGGAAAACATAATACACCACGGTGTGGAGATGGTATTCTGTACGTACGCACGCGCTGTGGTTTCATTTTCCATAGGATGGATAGAAGGTGAAATAGGGTTGTTTCATATTTATAATAACATATTATTATATGATGGATACTAATGTTATTACTTCATAATGAAACAACTAATGAATAATAAGTAGAAGAAGAAATAAATTTGAAAGAATCGGTAACGGACTTTACCTTTTCTTTGAAGCGCCTCTTCTTAACCTCCTCTTTGGGCACTAAAGATGTTATTTGAAGAAGACAAGGACCTCTAGGATGTTTCTAGGGAAGTGGAGAAGTGAAATTGGCAGGTTTTGGACGAGCTTGAAGGCTCAAATTGGTGTGAGGAGGAGAGGGAGGAGGTTCCCTTTTATAAGGGAGGAGAGGGGCACCATTGGAAAAACTAAAAATGTTATTTTATTATAAAGTCATATTTGGTTTTTAATAGCTCCAAATTAATTTATTTCGAAGCTAAGGGGGGTGGGGGATGGGTATCAATACCCTCATCCAATGGAATTTGGACAAGTTTAGGTTTCTATTTTAACCTTATCATTTAGATTTATCTTTAAGTTAGATAATTTAACTTTTACTGTGTCTTCTTGTTTTCTTACACTATAAGGTTAATAAACATTCTATAACAAGCCAATTGAAACCCAAGTTGATTATTATTAATATATATAAACTAATCTAAGTCATTTGGCCGAACCTAAGATTTTTAAGAATAAAATAACAATTAATAATATAATATTTGTTTTAAAAACTATTTTATGTCTATTTTGACACTATTCTGTAATTGATTATTGTGAAAATCATAACAGAATGATTAGTTTGAAAAACGTTAATTAAATAAATAAAAACATGTCTTATTAACCTATAAAATTATTTTAATTCATAAAAAGTATCAAATTACATTTATTTGGGTACTTATAACATCCTTGATGTCAATATTTCATTAATAAGATAATTTCTGCATCATCATTGTGTCATAAATAAATTAAATTATTTAATTTATAAAAAATACCAATATGTAGGAAGTATTTTTATCATTATAATGAATATTCATATTCTAATTTATATTATGTATAACCCTATATTAAAAATGATTTAGTTATTACACTTTGATTTTAACTATTTTAACCCCTTTTTAAATAAATTAAAAATAAATGCCCCAATCTAATCCATCTGGGCATAAATGATCATATTTTATTCCTAAGGATGTTTTGGGTCGAATTAAACTTATCCAATAGAATTAGGACATGTGTTAAAGTAATAATAATATCAATTTTACCCATAATTACCCTATTTACATTTAACCGTGGTAAAAAACGTAAAAAGTTACTATTCGCCAAAAATTAGTTTCATCTCATTAACCACATTTTAGTCCTTGAATTTTTCCATGTCTCTCGGATTTTCTAAATTCAATCACATTAGCGATAAAATTAAGTTTTATGTGAATTGGAAAATTCTCCTAGGAGGTGGGTAAAAGGCGGTGAAAAGTTCAATAAAATTTTTATATATCTAAAATTATTATAAAATGAATCCAATGAATTACATTGAACTTATATAGGTATTATGTATCAATTTTGACCTAAAATAAATTTAAATAAAATAAATAATTATTTAAATAAAAAGTCGGTTTTTAAATAGTAACCTAGTGTTTTCACTATTCATCAAAAATTGAATGTTTTTAAAAAAAATAGCAAAATTTCACCCTAGACTAATTTTGATATTCTGAATCCAAAAATGAAGTCTATTTTGAAAGATTAAATTTACAAAATTTCTAAAATTGGATATTACTATTCATAACGGCTAGTTTTAATAATATTTTAATAACATATTGTTGTTTAGTGAAACTCGGTATTGCGTACAACGCAAGCTATCGAGGAAGGTCGTGGTTGCGTGTAAATCAAGTCAAGCTAATGTTCTGTATAGTGAAAGATTCCTTTGATGATTTATATAACATAAAAACAAAATATTTCTCATAAAAATCTCGGGTGATACAGCTGGTCATTCCCATGCATGGAAAAGACGTAGATACTCTTATTGAGTGGTGAACCTTGTAAAAATAATGCGTGCATATTTTTTCATCTTTCTACTAGTGCATGCGACAGGAAAAAGAGAATAAGAGTATCAGGATCCTAACATGTCAAGAGGTACTAGGATAAAAGTTGGAATTGGATTAAAAAGTCCCCAACACTAATTCACCCCCTCCCATTGTTAGGTATATCCCGAACTGGTCTTGTCAGGGTGATTGTTGGGTTTATTGGTTTAAGGTCCAACAACCAGGTTCTTGGTTAGGTTGTGGTGGTAGTAACTTTATCTTTCGGTTTTTTCTGAGAAAGTGGTTGAGAGTTAATGTTTTGGTTGAGGTAAAAGGATTATGTTCCATTAGTGGTTGATGGTGTTTCATTATATTATTATTCTAGACCATATAGATAATGATTCATTAGGTTTTTAACAATCATCTGGAATGTTCTATGTCTTTCTGGGGGCGGAAAGTTTTAATGGTGTGGAGAATTTTCACACCCTGTTTTTTTTCATTTCATGTCATGGTTTTGATCAGGTGCATTGAAAATCCCTATCCTTTTCTTGGGTTTTGGGTGAGATTAATTTTTTGTTTTTAACTTACATATATGTGTTATCACCCTAATTTGGGTTCCCCATTGCTTGTTTAGGATTTTTTGGAGAAAGGGTGGTTTTTCATGATTTTGGCCAACCGTGATCCCATTTGCAGTTTTAAAAACCAAATTTGTTTCATTAATGAATCCTTTATTTTTAAACATTTTTCATTCATTAAACTTCTGAATATTCCTCAACATACATATTAATACTAAAAGATCCTTTTTCACCCCTTATAAATTCATAATCATGGTGAATTGGGGTTACATATTTAGGTATTGGCCCGGCCCATGGGCCCATTTCCATTTTAAAAAACACAATTTTTTTCATTTATATCTAATTCAATTTTTAATATATTTCGGTGTTTCTTCCACCCAATCTAAGACAATTTCTCTATACTCACCCCCATTATCTATTTTCCCTATTTGGAGCTCATAGGAGTCACAGATTAGGGTGAAGGACCTCATGTTATCTCAAATATTCCATAATTGAGAGAGTAAATTGTTTCAACCACAAGTCATTCAATTCATACTCTTTTTCCCACAAATATTATTTCCCTAGTTCTTCCAGATCATAGCATACTCTCAAATAAGTTAAAAGTAATTAACTTGCAGATGCCTTTATCTTCATATTGGGTGTGCATTTCCATTACTCCAAGGATTTGAGGTAGGATATCCCTTGCCCATGCCTTTATCTTTAAAGATTCATCATTTTCATGTTGTTTTCATCTCATATATTTGTTTATTATTATTTTTAAGAATTTGGATAATTTTAATGGTTTTCAATATGGTTGTATAATCCTTGTTTGGTGAAAGGTAATGTTTTTTTGTCATAAAAGTGCACACCAAGTGTTTGTATAAAAGTTCCACTATCTTTCGAAACTATTTTCTGAGGATTAGAACCTGGTTTGTGGTATTTTGAATATATTACAGTATCTTGAATAAAATAATCCATGTAATGGATTCTTTAATCCATGTCATGTTCTTAAAATAAATTGTTTTGTTCAAAAGGGCATGTCATGTATTCAGTAAATTTCCTGGTTGGCATTAATGTGTTATGTTTGATTTAAAAAATATTTTTTTGGATTTATAAATGAATTGTATGAATGATAAATGGAATTTATTGTATTTATTTGGCTTTCAATTTTGAATATGGTTTTACAAACAAATGGGTTTTGGTTTATAACATGTTTTGGCCCAAGTTGTCAGAAAATGGCCAGTTTCACATCCTTATGAAAATGGTTGATTTTTAAATATGTAACCTGAATGTTTTAAGGTATTTATGAATGTGTTTTCCAGATGTAAATGGTGTGTATACACGTCCTTAATTAAAGTAAATTCATTACTAGGTCAAATAAAAGTTTGAAGATAGGCTTAAAGGCCAGTTTGGCATTTTTTTTGTAAAAATGGTTTCCCTGTTGATTGCATGTTTTATCTTTTGGTACAACATTATGGTCCATGAAAATGATTTATTAATTGGTTATGAGGCTGTCAAATCTGGTTTGTTATGTTATTTATGGGTCTGTGGCTATAAAAGTGCATTTTGAATGGATTTTATGTGCAATGCCTCGTTATGCTCCTTGAAATTGTTTTACAAATCTATTTAGTGATTTACTGAATTGTGAATGAAATGTGAAGAATATTTGTGTCATGTTTGTGTTTTTGTGTTTTGGTAATTCAATATTGATGTGGAATGTTTATTTGATAATAGGTGTAACTTTATTGAGAACAAATAATAAATCCTGGTTATCTAGGTGGGCGGACGTGTACTAGTATGCTCGTGATTCTGTGGGGGTTGGCCCCTATTTCACGTAGCAAGTATGACGATGACAACACTAACAAAACAATGATGATGATGTTGTTGGAAGACCACTAGGTTTTTGGAATGCTCCATACTAGTGGCTCATGTGTAGGATAACCGATATTTATTATGGTTACTTTCACTGAGATACGAGGTACCTGAGGCTCACAACTAACTAGTTCCTAGAGGTGTTCCTTTGACTTGTGCTCATTGGATATTTTATACTCACCATCAGCATAGAGTGTTATTGGTTGGTAAATTTTTTTTTTGTGTGTGATTTATTTAAAATTTTAAATTCTTTAAAGCTACCCTCTTGAAAACTATTTTCATTTTAAAGTTGCACAACTTTGAAAATTGTTACTAGAATTCTTGTTTATTAAACATGCATTTTTTTTGTCTGCTAATTTTTTTTTATAGAAGGGGACCTGATTTGGAAAACATACCGTTTTATATGTGTTTTAATATTTAAATTGATGTTTCATTTATTTTAAAGGATTTTCATTGGGAATACAATATCAGGATAACCTACTGAGTTTTAATACTCAAACCTATAGTCTTCTTCTGTTTTATGCCCTTGGGCAGGTTTCAAATTGAGTTTGATATCCCTGGGCGACATGTGATCATTTTGTTGGAGATTGACCAGAAGGGTCACATGGAGTTATTTGGTTATCCTTTTTCATCAGTTGAGTTGTTGAATTAGTTTTACTTTTAGTTTCGTCAACAAATAATGTTCAGATCAATTTTTATATAAAAGTATCTTGGGCTTTCTGTTTATTTTTTTTTGTTAGTTTGATTGTTTATATATGGGAAAATCATCCTCTTGGGTACTCTATTGGAGCCCTTGGTGCTTGTCACCTCCCAATAGGATCCGGAACGTTTCTCGGGATATGTCACAGACTGGCTTGGGTGACTGCTTTAGGGTCGACTCAGGCTGGTTCGTGATATATTCTCTCATCTCACACATGCTCGCCTCCGTCTATATCATATCACTATTCATCATTCACCTTTCATTCTCTTACTACACCCATTTACTATATGCATAAAATTTAATGCATAATGAATCATTACAAGTAGTAAATGTGTGCAATAAGAGAAGGAAAAGTGAATGTTGAATTATGATATGATAGAGATATTGGTGAGCATGTATGGCATGAGAGCATAACAGGGAATTCAGGCAAGAAGTTTAGGTTATATGTTATGCTAAGAGGTAGTTATCCAACGGTTCTGTAGTGTGCATAGAATCTAATGTTTAGTTATTAGCTTATATCTCAACCATATAATTACAGTTATAAATTTTTAAAGGTAATGTTACGATATACAATCTCTATTTTTCTGAAAAATTATATAATGGAATGTTGATTTAATTTTCATCATTCCATTTAGAGTTTGTTTCTTTTAGAAGATATCTATCCATGTTTGATGCCTTTTTAGGAAGGGAAATGAAACTATCACTACTCTATCAAAAAGTTAATATTAATGTTTTTACAATAAAATGACTGTCCATATAATTAATTAATTGTTTTATATTTATTTTTAATTTATTTCTTTTTAGTATTACTCAAGTAATAATTGTTTTATTATACATATGGATTGTTATTTTCGAGTTTGGGTGCTCTATCCAACTTTTATATTTATTCTCCTTCAAAACCATTTCACCACTGTAGTTTTGCATTAAATAATTTCTTTTATGTTCTCTCCACTTACATTTCAAGAATTAAAACACTAAATCATCAATTCAATTAAAAAGTTAATCATGATATTTTCATAGTAAAATAATATTCTGTAGAATTAATATATTATTTCTTATTAATGTTTAATTTATTTATTTATAGTTTCACTCATATTAATTGTTTTCTTTTACATGTGGATTATTTTTTTTGGACTTGATGTTGTTTTTTTCAATCTACTCATGAAGTGTTGGAAGTTTGATAATGAATGCTAATGGAAATCATGGTAACATTGACAGTTTGTATTTTTTTTGAATGTATGTAACAATTTATTTTATGTAATTCTATATACCAATGTTTAAAATGTTTATAATATAATATTTTATTATAATTGTGTTGTAAATTTCATTTCGTTTTAATTATGTATTGGGACTTGTTTTTGTTGATATCTGGTGTGTTTTTGGTGTTTTTAAGGTGTTTTTTTGGGACTTCTAGGGCTGCGATGTGCTATAACATCACACTATAGTTTTTCTGTAGTGTGATGTTACAACACACTATTCTATTTCCCTTTATCAGAACTTTTAAAAGGGTTGATAAAGAAATCATTTACTAGTGCTAACATAAACATAGATAAATGGAAAACATTATTAGTTCTTTTAGAAGTGGTGATAAATGATTCCTTTAGTAGTGCTAAATAAAAACACTAATAATTATGACCTTTATTACCACTTTTAAAAGTCCTAATAAGATTCCCATTTATCAATTCATTTTTTTAGCACTGATAAATATCCCCTTTATCAGTTATTTTTCAGTACTTATAAACATCACGTTCTTTTAACGTCACTCATGAAGACAGTGCTTTTCCAGCACTAATAAAGGCCATTTATAGCACTATTAAGGGATAATTTTTTATTAGTGAGTGTTGTTGACTCAAATTACAAAATATAATTCAACTTTACCTTTGGAAAACTCATACATCAATAAGGATATATGTACCACATAAGTAGGTCCACTAAATCAATGATTAAAAATGGATTATCCATGGTAATTGAATTTATAGGCTCAATATAAATTTCCAAATCTGATGAAACCCATGAATATACTATAGTATAACTAAACACATCATTGATAAAAATAAAAAGGTCCCACTAAAAAAATAAATGAACCAATAAGATTAATAAAATTATTACACACATTTATATTTAGGATTTTAAAACATCCCCCAATTCTTGAAATTTCTCTAAATCAACTCACCCAATGGTTCTGAAACATTATGGGTAGAATTCATGATTTAGGGGACCAAATTATTTTTAATATTGTGATTCAATATGAGGATATATTCATATAAATTAACTCCTTCACATTAATTCCATGTAATTTTTTTATTAATCTAATAAGCAGTCCATGATTTATAAAAAGAGTCATATCATTGGCTTCAAAAGACCAATGGATAAAAAATTTGAATGAAATAATGAAAACATCCATATATAAATCTTTTAAGAATTATATTTCTCTATATTATTTTGTCATCATCATAAAATGGTTGATATAACAATAATGTTAGTTTTATATTGTAAATTGTCCACCACATTGGGTGATAAATACATTCCCCTATTCTCCTTAATGAAGGTTGTCACTTCAAATCTTAAGATGATACATTTTCATGAAAAAGAATTTTCAAAGTCCTTGAGGTCCTTTTAAATTTAGTTTTCCACTTAATATACCTTTCCTCAACTTTTCTTTCATGTTTTATTTCATATGTTTTTAATTTAAATCATGTATATTTGTTTTTATTTCAGCTTCCTATGATGAATTATTTCTAAAATATAAAATAACATCCTAAAACAACTTTTGTATGTTTTATATTTATTTCAAAAAAATACAGTAAAATCATGTGGAATTAATTCCCTCCTTCACTTTCTCATTCAATTCAAAGTGTGTTTTTAATTATCTTCACTGTTCATGTCTTTTTCTAATGATCTACTCTTCTCTTGACCCATTATTTTTATTCTATTTTTAAAAAATAACCCTAAACATCATAAAACAAATTATTAATGACCAAAATTGAAGAGTTAATCTCCGGTTAGGGTGAGTCTTAATTTGTGATGTCATGTGATAGAGATATTTTACTCATTTATCAGTCTATAAATTAATATTGTGTATGTAAAATAAAATATCTTTAAGGCATAATGAAATATTTTTTTTGATATGTAGATTTCATGGATAATTAGTTCCAAAAATAATAGTGGGTTCATTAAATATTAAACATTCCGTTAATAAGAAGAGAAAATGATTAGAACCACAGTTAAGGCATAGTTAAAAGAAAAACAAATTGTGAATTCTGGTCAAAATTATCTTCTAGGGTGGAAATTCATTTAATGAAATGTTTTGAAAAGATCAAGGATATCATAATATTAACTCCCAAAAAATGAACTCACCCAAATCATTATAACGCTTTTAAATTGATATTCCTCTGTCAATAAATGTAATTATGATAAGAAAACAACAACCCCATCAAATGAAAAAAGAACAACTGATTCCATAACATAGTACCATTACTAAAGAATTGACTTGAGTGTCGCTATACACATTATATAATAGAACCAGAACTTTGAATGGTCAATATCACATAATCATCCATGAATCAAATGGCTAATTTTCTAGGGATCGATAAATTAGTAGTTAGTTGTTCCTAATTTCTCTAAAAAAATAGAAAATCCCTATAATAATCTTAAAACAACATAAAAAAACCCTTATTATAATAAAAACTCTTAAAAGGATAAAAAACCCCTTCATCCCCATCCATTCATAATTTCATTGAATTCCCTACAACCATCAAAAAAATTCCATAAAAAATTTTTGAACTTGAAATCTAGTGAACTCTTCATCAACTTAGGAGGAACATTAGGGATAATCCAAAAAATTAATTCCTACTCCTTTCCAATCCAATTTATCTTGATATTTCCAAACCACGGGTATAATAACTTACTGATATTTTTACCCCAAATATAAAAAACTGACTACTTTTTATTGGTTATACCAACATGAAGGTAAATTTTTAACTCAAATAAGGTTTGACTCATCTTTTACCTCATTTCAATGATCTATCTGACAAGGATCCCTATATTCACCTTAATGAGTTACAAGTGGTGTTCTCTACCATGAATAGTAAAAGGGGTTTCTAAGGAAGAAATCAAAATTAGAGACTTTCCTTTCCCCATATCCGACTCATCAAATTCTTGTATCTTATACCTCCCTCTTAGTTCTATAAATTTTTCAAATAATATGAATAAACTTTTTCTAGGGATATTATATCTTTCTTCATTTACTTATTATTTAAAAAATTGGTATCCATCAATTCCCTAGTGAATCTATCCCTGGGTAATGGGATAGGATCAGAAATCATGTGGGAACTTTACCACACCATCAAATCCCCGACAATCTTTTGATCCAATACTTTTACGAGAGTTTATTGAAGAAAGAGAGAAATATCATCGATAATTCAAGTGTCGATTCACCTTTTGATAAACCAACAGTAGATTCATGAGATCTCATTAGTTACATGGTTGTAAACATATATAAATCCCATAATAGAGCACATTATCTAGTAAAATAGTACAAGGGAATTGATCCATAGAGATCGACAAGATGGATGTGTGGATGAGTGAACTTACTGGTCTTGTGTGGCAACAAGTTGTGACTTCCAATTAAATAACCACATCTACTCCACAATCTCAGTTCCCTAGACCTATAAAATACTATGTATTATGAAACTCTCTCACTCATCTAACTAACACATTAACATAGCTACAGGATGACCCATTTTATTATTTTAGAAAAATGGAGCTCAACACATAATTTTCTTGGAGGAAGACCCACCATAAAAATACCAAGTCAATTAATTATAAACTTTAACAAATTCAACTATAATACCTTCTATAATACCTATAACCTATAATGGAACGACGGAACATTCTTACGGTATGGTAATCCCATCTCCTAACCCCCTCAATAACTTCATAATATTCCCAACCAATTATAATATAGTCAAGATGAGAGTATCATCAAGAAAACTAATCATTTTGTTCCTCAACATCAAAGGAAGAATCATCCATCTCCTAATGTCGATTATCCTAGTGAGCCTTCTCAATTCCAAAACCAAGATAAAAGATTTTCGAAGAACCCAAATCAAGGAAATCTCAATACATGACATGTGTCATATTATAATAACCCGTGGGAAAGCGTTGTCAAATATTTTTCCTTATTTATCCATTCTGTCATAAAAAACAATAAAAATAAAAATGGTCATCATGAATCTCACCTATGATAGCAGAAATAATCCAATTCTTCCTAACTTCTATAACAATCATTTCTCAACCCAAATGAAAATTTATGTGTAATTAAATTATGTTCTAGAAATAATTTTATTCAATTGATGAGTCCTATAAATATCATTTAGATATTGATCTATAAAATGATAAATTGAATTCCACAAAAAAATAACCTAAATTCAATCCCTCACCTACCTCCACCCCTCTAAAGAACCCAATCCATTTTCCTTATGGAAATTATAAGCCAAATAATATATTTCAACCAAATTCTAAAGTGATCTAAATTTTTAAATGAATGCGTTTAAGTAAATATTATCATATTAGATTCCACCAAAAAAATTACCAATGAATTAAAATTATATAAAGGGGTTATTCACCCCTACGATATAGCTTATTACCATAAAAAATGTTTCAACCCGATAGTCCACTCCCATGAAGTTAAAATATCAGGAGAACATTATGGATCTATGAAAAATAGGGAGTTATAACTTTGATTATGAACTCATAAAACTAGGAGCCTTCGTAAATATTATTCCAAAATATATGTTCTCCAAACATTGTCAAGGTACCACGCACCCAACAAGTGTAGTTATGTAGTTAACCAATCAAAGCACATCCAGTCCAAAGAGAATAATTGAAGAGGTCCTAGTCCAGGATAGAAATCTTACCTTCCTAATAGATTTATATGTCCTTGACATGTAAGGTGATACATATTCTTCTCAATTTACCTTGATTCTAGGATTACCATTCCTAGTTATATCAAGAACAACAATTGATGTCCATGAATTCATGTAATCAATGGAATCTGGTGACCCACTTTTCATGTTCAGTATTTTTTATGACATGTATTATTCATTAGAGGATCACTTTTTATTCACTATCTATACTCTTGAGGAAACTTTTGAGAGTGGATTAAATCATGTTCCATCATGTTCTCCATGTTCTATTGAGAGAGGTGTTTGTGAAATTTTTAACATGATTAACTAATCCATAAATAGAGAAGTTGATTTTGAATTTTTATTTATATAATCCATTGGTATAAATGATATGGGAAACTCATTATAATATCATACAACCTATGATCACTACAACACCACCTTGTAATGTAATTTAGAAACTGAATCAAAACCAATCAAAATCCATTTATCTATTTATAAGTTATTTGGAACACAATTAAAAGATGAAACATGTATAAAACCTCTTCCTACACACTTGAATTATTAATTCCTTTTCCATTATTACTATTACCCTTTATTTATCTCTATTTCACTTACCAAAACAAGGGATTCCAAAAATATATATGTATTAGAGACAAAATGACCTTACGATGAACTCTAGATGACATGCCAAGAATCAACCCTTCCCAATTAAGGTTGCATATCCATCTAGAAGAATCATCTAATCCAGTCCTAAAACATCAAAGAATAATCAATCTATTATTACTTGTGGTTGTTACAGAAGATATTACCAATATTCATTAAGTTTATTTTATCTACATGTTTTTTGATAGTTAATGGGTTTGTCTAATTAATTTGGTTCCTAAGAATGTTGGGATAACAATTTTCACAAATGGACATGGAGAAGTGGTCACAAATCCAGTGAAAAAAATGGTGTGTGTTCATCGATTATCAAAAATTGAATGATGAAACACCAAAAACACCACTATATTGTTCCTTTACATGATCAAATTCTAGAAATACTAGCTAAAACTTAACATTATTTGATTTTTTATGGATACACAAGATACTTCCAAATCACAATCACACCTCAATACCTATAAAATACTATGGTAACTTTCTCCTTTAGAACAAACACATATAGAAGAAAGCCTATTTGAAATTTCAATTTTTCTAGAACATTACTAAGGTACATGATGAGTATATATTCAGAATTTATTGAGAATTTCATAAAGGAATTCATGGATTAATTTACCATTTATGGTGATTCATTTGATTTATACTTTAATTCACTCTCTCTGTCCCTAAAAATCTCTGTTGAATGTAACCGTATGCTGAATTTTGAAAAAGGTTACTTTAGGGTTACTAATGGGATTGTTCAAGAACACATAATTCCTCAAGAGGGTTTTCAATATGATCTAGATAAAATAGAGGAGATCCAATCACCTCTTTAACCCACATCAGTTCAATACATTTGATCATTCCTTTTTATACTAGTTTCTATCGGGGTTTCATCCAAAACATTAGTTGGATTTACCTCCCACTCACTTTTAGACTCTATACTGGTTTTACATTGCATGTTGATAAGTATCAAAATATATATTTAACTATTATTAAATATATGATTACATATTCTTTTATAATAAATCCCTATGATTGAATTTTACCCATTGAATTGATGTTTTATGCTTCTGATAGGGAAATTGGGGCTATTCATAGTCAAGTAAGAGAAATAATTCTTCATCCCATCTATTATCCCTAAAAAAATAAAATTCAATCCCATTACAATGTCACTAAAAATGAACTTTTACATGTTGTATTTTCCTTTGATAAATTATATTCAAACTATTTACATTTGAAAATCATCATCTTTACTATTCATTTAGATTTAAGGTTCTTACTCAAGAAAAGAAATTCTAAAATGATGATAATAATATGGATCTATATTATCCATGATTTTTACCTTGATATCTCATATTTACCTAGAAAAAAAATTCTATGGGTGGTCACATGATTATAATTTCTAATTATTTTCATCTTAAAATTATTTGCCTTGATTTTTATATTCAACACCTCTCAATTTTCACTCTAAACATAACATATTATAATCCAATTGAAAGTTACACAGTTGAATTTTTTTTCAGATAATATTAAAAAAATATATAAATGTAAGTTATAAATTGATTCAAAATACTTTTTTTAGGAAGATAATATACTTTCAAAAACTAGGGCTACCATAGTGATTAAGAGAAGTGTTGAGGAATATAAACTTTCCTCCGTCTTGGAATTCAACCTATCAAACCCCAAAGGTGGCCACTTTGGAAAAAAATTACCTCCCAAAAGGTCTTTGACATTGGATTCTGTTTTCCATCACTCTTTACGGAAATTACTAACTTTTATTAATCATGTCCGATATTCTAAAATAATGGAAAAATTTCAAATTGAGGTGAAATGCCCCAAAACACTTGAATATTCAGTGGGAACTGGGATATTTCGGGAATCAATTTCTTGAGACCCTTCCCCCATCCAATGGATTCTCTAATATTCTTCTTATTATCAACTATGTTTCTATGTGGTTTGAGTCCAATAGCACTCGAAATTATAATGCACATATTGTATGTGATTTCCTAAAACACCACATCTTCAAGTGATGTGGAACTCTACGTACAATGGTTAGTGACGTAAGAAGAATGTTTTGTAATCAAAACATGTATTCATTATTGAAAAAATGGGTTCATTCAAAAAAAACTTAATATCCCTCGCAAATAATTGAAATAGATAAACATTAAAATAGATATTTGAATAGAGTGATTGAATGAATTTTTAATACCACAAGAATAGTGTAGTCTGAAAGAATTAGTGATGGGATTTTTTCTTATCAAAATGCATACATAAATCTCATTAAAATTTTTTATTTTAAAATATATTTTTTATATATAATTTCATTTACTGGTTAAACATCCCAATATGTAATTTTGGGCATTGAAAACACGCAATTTTGGTTGTGATAAATTTGGTGATGATATAATTTTGTAGTTTAATGAACTAGAGGAGCCTCGGGCAGATTCATACAATAATTCCAATATCAATAAAGAAAATGGTAAGGCACTCTATGAAAAAAATATCCTATGAGAGGTATTTCTATAAGGTGAAAAGGTAATGCTCTTCAATTATTTATTTTAGATTCACCTAGGTAATTTTAGTTCCAATTACAAATGTCCATTTATTAATAATAATGTTTACACAATTGGTGTAGTGAAAGTCCAAAACCCTTCTTCCAAAAGTACATTAATAGTGAATGGAAATTAGTTAAAGCATCACCATCATAGGAAACATTCCCAATGAAACACATAAACTTCCATCAGATCCCAAACTATCAGAGTAATCTCACCATTGGATGGAGTAGATCACACAACCAATAAAAACTAGGGGAACCGCTTTCCATTTAAATCTTTTCCTCTTACTCATCTCTCTATCACTCTCTTTATTTCTATCCCATGTCTTTATTCTTATTAATCTTTCATTCTCTCCATCTATCTCATTTTTACCACTATATTTATCCATCATTTCTTTTATTTTTTGTTGGCGTGTTTTATTAAAAAAAGGAATAAATAATAACAAAAAAACAAAAATGTTTCATAATTACACACCATTAAATAATGAAATCTTTTTTAACCATTTTCAGAAGAAAATTTTCTTTTTTTTCGTTAAAAAAATCATGTATTTTCATCATAATTTTGGATAAATGTTATTGTGTCAACACCAATGTGTTTGAATTCCAATTTTTTGTTTGAAATTTTTTTCCCCAACCATTGAGGAGCAAATCCAACATTCTTTCCAAGGTCACCTATAACAATTATTTTATATTGATTGTTTTCACTATCAATTGTGAGTCTTTAGTATGTGGACGTCAAGATGAATTTCCTACATTGTTATGAATTAATATGATAAAGTCATTTTATAAACCACTTGATAACAAAAATAACCAAATAGCATCCCATTACCGTTATATTATCCTCTATTTTAAAGCCCCTTTAAAACGATGAATTTTTCTTAGAGCCCCATTACAAGTTGAAAATATTATCCCACCCAACATCTACATGCCTTTCTATTGCATGTTTTATTGAAATTTAAGTGTAGTGTAATGGATTTCATTTTGGGTATGCCTTCTTTGATTTTCAATGTTTCATGACATGATTAAGTTGAATCAACCAATTATGTGTTGTGGATAGGTTATCATTTAGTGAGGTTGGGGAATGGAATTATTTATTTTTTATTTTGTAAAAATTTTATTTAAAATTGGTTAAGAAATTTGAAAACAGTGAAAAAAATGAAAAGAATGGGTTGTGTCTTATGCAAGACAAGAAAACTCTTCAATTAATTTTTCTCTTATTATAACTATTAAACTTAGAGTTTTGATGATATTAAACAATAATTGAGTGATAAATGTGAGATTTTTTCCAATTTAACCTTCTAGAAAAAAGAAAAAAATGAGAAATTGAAAAAAATAAAAAAATGGAACAAAATAACACTAACATCATTTTTTTGAGTCACTAGGGTAAGTTTTACATTTTTTATATATTTGAAATTATCCTTATCTTCAAATTTTCTATATTTCATTTCATTATAGGAATAGTTGAGCACTTTTAACTGTGTTTTATCATTTAATTCTTTTTATAATATCATAAATTATATATTAATTTTACATGTTTTGGATTTTCCCTATTTTCAACTCTTTTGTAAATTTTATTCCCACCATTCCATAGCCACTAAAAACCCCAAAAAAATAAATCGTGATTCTTATGCACTTTATAATAAGAAATTTTATTTGAAGACTCATAAACTCGAATATTTTCGTTCTTGGTTGGTGAATGAGTGAACCTCCATGAATAAACCTGAATCATCTAGCAAGGTGTGATATTTGAGTGCCTAAATTTTACAATTAAGAATTTGAACAAAAAATATGATTTTTTTTCAAAACATTATTACTATAATTTTTTTGATTAATTATTTATGGATTAGTGAAGTAGTCTTTATCTCCTCTCATTGGTGAAACAAAAATTTTAATATTTTTTATTGAGTGAAAATTATTATGTTATATCTTTTTTATGTACATGAGTACATTAACTAGATTAATTATGGGGTAGTTGATGTTATTATATTATTCATTTTTATGACCCCTTAATAGTTTTCTATTAAAAATTCATATTTGGTGTAAAATTCTCATGTTTTAATAGTAAATATAATTTGTGAATATTTATAAAATTAATCAATATTCATGTAAATATTCCATTTTGACAATATTATTACATATAAAAATAAAATTTATGTGTTTCGTATATTTTATTATTCCTAATTCAAATTAAATCAAATAATTTGACTGATGCTTTGACTAATTCAACCATCTAACGGGTCATATGGACCACACAAGAAGGACCACCGAATCTATGATGAAAACTGAACCAACCATGATGATTTAATTTTTATACCCAATCCAAAATCTATAATTTAATGAAAATCTATAATATGATCAACTACATCCCGGAACATCATGGATAAAAAACTTGAAGGTCCTAATAATCCAATAAATGGTCCAACAGAATCAATAATGTCATGTCTATAATTCTTTTCGTTATTTAGAAAAATCCCATGCTTCATGAATTTTCTTCCAATACACTATCCCAATGGAGATGAATTTTTTTGGGAAGAAAGTAACTATTTTGGTGTACACAATTGTAGAATATTTTAACTTTAAATGGGGGAATCTTCAAAGACATAAATGCATTCGCATTTAAGCCATCATCAAATTCTAGATAAATCTTGAATGTAGCCCATGGATTAGGAAAAGAGTTATATATTTTGATCCAAAATTCCAATGGATACCAAATTGTTTGAGTATACTCTATAAACATGAAAGATAATGTTTCTAAAGATTTATTTTTCTTCATGTTCAAATGGTCATGGAAAATTGAAGGGTAGTTTTGGAAGGAAACTATTTCACCACCTTGGGCTATAATAAATTCACATATTCTCCTTGAAAGAGTTTGGTACATTCATACTTCATTAGTTAAATTGGAAAGAACAAATCTTTTTTAACATTTTGGGAGGACATTCCAAGCTCATGTTTCCTCCCTAAGAGACCTTTACTCCACTTTTCCTTTCTTGTTTGATTTTTCTTGTTTTTTAATGTAATCATGTAAGTTGGTTTTCATTTCAATTTCATGTAATAAATTATTTCCATGATACAAAATAATATCATGATAAAAATGTTATATAATATCCATTAATTTCATAAAATATATTCAATTCTCATATAATTCCTTTCCTCCTTCAATTTCTCATTCAATAAAATGTGAATGTTTTACTTCTATTCATTTTTCTTTTATGTGTTTTGTTCACTGATTTTATCTTATCTGATTTTTTTTTATTTTTAACTCATCACCCTAAATATCATTAATTAAATTATTAACCACCCAATTGGATGAGAAAATATCTTATTTGGGTGGGTGATAATTGTTTTACATTATGTGATTGAGATGTTTCCCTCATTTAGCATTCATTGAATTAATATTTTTTATGTCAAAGAAAATATGTTATAGATTAGTGACATGTTTTGTTATACATGTGGATCCCTTGGATTATTGGAACAAAAAGTATACATGGTTTTAAAAAATATCTTACCTTCCATCAATAAAAATTGATAATGATTAGACCACTCGTTAACTCTTGGATTAAATCCAAAATAATGGGAATTCTAATTAAAATTTTCTTATGAGGTGGATATTAATTTAATGAAATATTTTAAAAGAGTATAAGGATATAATAATATTAAATACTCACTGATGATATCACCCCAATATTTTTCAAACTATAAAAATGAACATCATCCATAAATAAATTTAATTAAGATCTCCAAACAACTCTCCCACCCAATTCAAAAATACATAAAAACGAATTGATTCCAAAACATACTACCATCACAGAGGATTAGACTTGAGTGCCTCTATACAAATTATATTAGAGCACCATAACAATGTATGGTCTATAGGGTACCATCATCCATGATTTATTAATATTTCCTTGTATTTTTATTTTTAGACAATCATTGAAACCTCTCCAAAGGGAACCATGTTCTTGATGACACTTCTTCTAATGACCTATATCTGATGACTGTTTTATCCAAAAACAAATATTATACCTCAAAACACTAAAGAATCATAGTAATAAAACATTTATCCAGTATATCGGATAATCTGTGTTGGATCATCTCCATATATAAAACGATGTCCAAACAACACCATCTAAATTCTATCATATGAAATTAGTAAAATGATATAGAAAACTAACAGTCTCCCTCTTAGAAATTTCTTCAGCATTTCATCCTTATTATTATTTAATTCACCTAAACTGTTCCAATATTCAATGCATTGGATTTACCTGTTCTATCTAATTATCTAAGTCCTACAAAGGAATAATTTAGTCATTATCCGTATTAAAAAATTTCCGTTGTAAATATATCAATAGGATTTTTATTCCATGTGATCTTATAATGATCCAGTAGCTTATCCTCCAGAATAATTCAAATAAAATAATATTTCTTATCAATGTGTTTCTTTATTGTGTTAAACAATAGGTTTTGGGAAATATGGATGGATCATTGGATATAACATAAAAACACTCTTATGTTTAATCCCTTTGGGAGTTTATTCAACAAGTGCCTTATCCATATAATTTGTTTCCCTAAATCTAAAGTAGCATTGTACCCTACTTAAATTGTTGATTAAGTGACCACAAGCTTTAACTAACACATCCAACATACTATTGGTCCACTAAAAGTAAATAAAAATTTAGTAGTACTTTTATGTGAATCCATTTATCTGGTAAATTCTAAATCTATAAAGACCTTTATCTTCTCATCATCACCAAATTATAAATCTCCATCCCTAAAACTTTTTTACTATCATAATATCCATTTCACAACTTCCTAATGTTTCCTTCTAGGATTGAAAATGAAATAGATAATAAATTCCACAACAAATTAAATATTTAGTCAAGTAAATACCATTTTGTAAATCAAATTTCTTACAAATGGATAATAAGAAACCTTCTCTACATCACAAACATCATTATCTGTTATATTGTATAAGTTTTGGTAATTTTTAATTATTCAATATAGTGGTTGATATAGGTTTAAAATGATTCATTCTAAATATATCAATTAATTTCCTAATGTATTCTTTTTTGGATAAAACCAACGGGCTGGATTTACTATACCTATCAATTTTTATCCCCATAATTTTCATATCTTCTCCATGATCCTTTATCTATAATCTTATTGACATATTCCTATTAATTTCCTAAATTCAATGGAACTCTATATCAGTAATCAACATATCATCCAAATATAAGAGAGGTATGATATATGTTCCATCATCACATATCTTTTTGAACCAATAGTGATCAGACTCATATCGACTAAAACATTAATCAAGCATGAAAGTATCGATCTACATATTAAACTATCTTAGAGTGTGATTTTATCTGTAAAGATTTCATTTCATCTTACAAAAACAATCCTTCTTCTACTGAACCTAAAAACCCTTTGGCAAATCCATATAAATTTATTCCTACAAATCACTATGAACAAATTTTATATTTACGTACAAATTCTCTATGTGTAAATCACCATATTCAATAATGGTTAGCACTGTCCAAATGCATGTTTTTTTACCACTGGTCAAAAAAATTCAAAATATTAAATTTATTATTTTGGAGGAAATCCTTTCACCCTGAATATTTCTTTATATATCAAACCCTTATTAGCTTCCTCATTCAAATGAAAATCAATTTTTTTTGTTCCCTCCTTCCATCTGATATTTGATCCCATTCCCAAATATGGTATAGATTTAAGGAATTTGTTTCTTATTCCATGAATGACTCCTTATATTTAGAATCATTAGGATTATCTGATTATTCTAGAATATATGGTTCACTTCTGTTCCTTAGAAGATTGAACTTTGTATCATCTACAGGCCTTTGAATGGGTTTTATGATATGAGTGGATCTACTAAGAAAAACATTACTTTCATCCTTCCAAACCTCACATTCTAAGAGTATTATTTACCATAATACTTTGTATAATCATTCTATGTGTTAATCATGTCTATGTGGACATTCACCATCTCACAATGGTTTATCTAATATACTTCTATCAAGTACCCTAATAGTTGGATTTATATCCACTAAGGTTTCTTCTGAAATTTCTAGACCTAAAGTTCATTCAATATCATCTGTGTGATCACAATAAACAATGTATGTTGAAATTTACTCAACAACGCTCTTATTCAGGTTTTTTTCTTTTAATAGAAGTTCTTAATTGAAAACAATGTCTCAGATTTGGAAGACCTTTTTCTTTTAATCATCATATATTTGATAAAAAATGTCCACATTTCCATATCTAATAAAAAATGGATTTTACCTCAAAAATGTTTCTATCTTTACCATCAATATGAATATATGGGAAACATCCAATAATATTCATATGGTTTTAGTATAGTCCCATGTTCAACCAACATTCCTCAAGAAGTTATAGCTTTATATCTGAATCTAAACTTCTATTCACAATGTATGCTATTGTATTTAACATTTCTTAATGAATTCCCTTCATCATTCCTAAGTGAAGACTTATACAATGATATTTCTCTATCTGTTTTTGATTTATTCTCTTTTATAATCCATTTTCCTATGGAGTTCATGGAAAAATATTCTAAGGCCTAATCACTTTCTTCTTATAGAATTTATGAAAGTTCTATCTCATGAATCCCCTGCCATTTTCTATACAAAGAAGTTTCATCAGTCTTCCACACTCATTATCAACCAAAACATTCATCACGAATCATACCATAAATTTATTCTTTTTAATTTATATCATCAAATTATGACTGGGATTATCTATTAATGTAATAATCTACTTAGATTATCCTCTATAGAAGCATACTTAGTCTGAACACCAAAAATCAGAATGAACAACTTCTATCTTTTAGTTCCTCAACATTCTTCAAATCAAATTATAGGTAACTCGATTTTTTATAGTATACATATATCTTTTATTCCATGGTCTAGGTTATTATGTATAAGTGTTACCTTCACCACTAGGTCATTTAAATTTCTCCCACTAAGGTGACAAAATCTATTTTTCCATGTTTCTAGACCACTTGATGAAGTAATTATGATAGTTGCAACTTCATCACTTCATCCAATAAGATAAATGAAACCATTTTTTACTATAAAATCAATAACCGTAAAAAATATTCTTAACATCTAATCAATATTCCAAATATTAATTCTTAAACCTACATCATCATGTAGTCCCACAGATATGAGTTTCTTCTAGAGACATGGAATTTGTCTAACATATTTTTGGTTTTAGACACATCCATTTTTCATCTGGATATTCAAATATGATTTACGAACTATATCCAAAGATTCTCCATCTTCTGGATGAACTCTTACCAATATTTATGGTGAATATTAAACCATTCACCCTCAGTCAGCAGTTTTGTGGAAATATTTACTTGAGTCAACAAAACATGACATCTATGGAATTATTCTACTCAGTATCATATTGGAACCTATTTCCATTGTACTAACTAAGTTGAAATATCTCGAATTCGATTACTATAAATGATTACTACAATATTTTTTTTAATATATACCTTTATCCCAAAAATCCATCCAGTAGGACCTGAACATGTCAACTAACTCCGATTTATTCTTTAATAATTATCCTATGAATATTTATCGTTTTGACAATATGTCTGATGAATTTACCATCCCTATCTGGTAGTATTGATAGAACTTAAAAATGATTTTTTGACTTTATTCTACTTGAAATATTTATTCAATATAATGTTTTGAAAATCATTAGACACAATGTCAACCTTCCCACTTGAATTACTCATCACATGACCATGGAATCACAACTCTCTTAAAGTGATGAAAGAAGAAGAAAATCCAAAAAATAATCTCTAAATGAAATATTCTTTTATTTGAGAATCCCTTGAATTATATTGAAATCATTAACATAATTATAATAAGCCCTTCCATTTGATAAAATCAATGTTAATAATATATGAAATGTGAAATCTATATTCAGAGTTATTGGATTATAATACATTTCATCTAATGCTTTCAAAATCTCTACAATTTTTTCATCTCTATAATTTTGAACACAAAATTTTCGGTATGATTAATTCTGATTAATGTTAAATTATTCCTATCTTACCTCCCACATTCCACTACATCCTTTGTCTCAAGATAAAATATAGAATAAGGAGAATCATGATATTTATGTATCAGAAGATATTACAAAATAATTCTACCAAAGTAAAAGTTTTTCAATCAAAATTATTGATATATACTTTTATTTTCTTTTAATTATTTATATTGATAATAGTAAATCCAATTTAAATATAATGTATTACAATTCATGGGGATAAAACACCTGAATGTTTTTATTGAAGAAGAGATGAACCATACCAACAATGTATCCCTTTGATACCCTAAGTTGGGAAAATAATAACTTTTAAAACAAACATGATACCTATTTCAGTTAGATATAATAGGTAGACATGGAAAGGCAATGTGCATTAGATGAAGATATTCGTCTGTACACTTCATCCTACATAGTAGAACAACATCACAATGTTTTATTAAATATAGAGTCTTTCTGAAAATATCTTACTCCAGTTTTATATTTATTATAACTAGGAAGAGAAGAACCAACATAATCACCAAACATAAACTCAACTCTCACACATCACATGAAAATCAAAAATAATAAACTGAAAAAAATATTTAACATGTTTTGGAAAATGTCCTATATGCATGGGGTAAAACTGTAAGCATTTTTATTATGGGATATAAAAAAAGAGTGATACACACTTTCTCACTTACAATTCTTTTTCTGAGAGTTTCTTAAGTAAAAAATATTCTTTTTTCATGTAGTTATCTACAATACATCAGGGAGTTGCTCTTCCACCTATTTATATATGTCTTTTTCTGGTCAACAAGTTTTTGAATGACCTGAGATATTTATAGTAAATATTACTTTGACATGGGAAACATATAATACCCAATTTCAACATCCATTGAAATTTACAATTTCAATTCATTAAGGAACAAAACTCACTTCCAGGAGGTTATAACCATGTTTCCTAAAATCACATATGGGTGATCTTTCATCATCTTATGATCATAGTCTAATCATAAAGCCTCTTTATAGGGAACCCTTTACCTAATGAGACTGCATTCACTAACCATTGTTCAATGGAAGTTCTTCCTCATTAAATACATTCTTCCCAAACACTCTAAAACATCATAATATGATGATATAAATCTGCTAGTTCTGATAAACTATGTCAGATCATATACTTATAGAAAACTAGTTCTGAACAACATCATCCAGAAAAATTCATCCAATGAATCCTAAAGAAATTTCGAGAAACCCAATATCATTAATATTCATTCATATACTCCAAATGAATGATTAATTCATTTTCTACTATATTTTAATTTAAATAATAAAATTAAAAGGAATAGTTTAAATTTTTTCTATATGGATGCTTTTTTACTTTATAATATAGGCGTGAAAAGAAGTTTTTTTAAAAATGTACTAAATGACAATATTTTTCCTCTATCATGATAATTAATTATCATGATCCTTACTACTAAAATTTTATTGTATTTCAAATTTAAATTCAATTACCATTTTAAAAAATATATTTTATATAATTTTCAAATTCAAATTATATTTTATCAAACTTATTTTATGAGAAGATTGAAGGTGAATTTCATTATGGTTTTAAATGAGTTTTATGATGAAAATTGAAAAATTATAAATGTTTTATTTATGTAATGGTTCTTGAAACTTATATATTATGATGGGTTGGAATGAGATATTTCCCTCTAATTCATTGTGTATTGATTTATTATCATGAGAAATTATTATAGGAATTTACTAATTGTATGTTATTCTGTATTGGTGAAACATGAGTTAACATGGGTGGAAAATATGATTTCCCAAGGTTCCATATTGGGTTTTCAGTGATTTATAGGATTTTAAAAGATTTAATTAATAAAAGTCTTATTTCACAATTGAATATGATTTATAATGATCTCAAGGTTTGTTGTTTGAAAAATTAAAACATTCTTATGGATTTTTCTTATTTTGAAAAGGAATAATAACTTTCATTTATTTTTATATCCATTATTGATATTTTGTTCTCAACTCAAATTTCAAAAAAAAATTCAAAATGATTATGTTTGAGTGGGTATTCTAACAAAGTCAAAGTTATAGTCATCGTGACTCAAATTTAATTAAGAAAAAATATTCATAAATTAAATAGTAGTTTATCCTTAAAAATTATATTGGTTAAAAAATTAATAATTAGAAGAAATTTCCACTTTTATAGGTAATAATATTTCTATATCTCAAAACTATAAACCTAAAGGATCATTGGAATTTAAGAAGTTTTAATGACCTTTTTATTAAACACATCATTATGGGTTGGAAATATTTGAGCTGTTATACTTGGTATTAAATCCAATGTGAAATGAATTGTGTTTTTATCACTGGATCTAGGTTTCTAATTTTGGGACGTTATATTGGGTATTCTTCATTATTTCAATATGAACCATGAATTTTGTCAATTTTTCAGTAAATTCTTCTTCTAAATGGGTGCTTGAAGAGAAAATATTCTATTCCCTTTTACCCATATAATTTTTTCTTTTTATTCATCTAAAAGTATTTTTTCTCTTTGTATATTTGAAAAAAAAAATCGAAATTTAAGAAAATTTCATCTTTTGAGGAATCTCATTTTCATCATGAACTCCATATTCACCATTTTTTTATTTAAAAAATATATAGAGTAGTTTACAATGACACCACACTTGAAACACATACATGGGATTTTACCTTTATTCATTACACATCCCTTTCTCATGTACATTAGGATGGGAGATATTATTATCTTATAATCTTTATCATTTTGTTCTTTATTACTAAAATCACTAAAATCATTCTCTTCATTGACTTTGATTTTGATTTTTCACATGGATTAAAATTTTATTTCCTCTTTGGATCTATTTTTTAATGCCAAATCCTTTCTCAAACCATATTCAGTGAGAATATTATACAATTCATAATTGTTAAGATCCCCTCAATCTTCCAATTCTAAAATTTTAGGATCAAAATTGTTTGGAATATTTCACATTATTTTTTAAAAAAAATAATAGTCATTAAACATTTCTCTATAACCTCTGGTATTTCTAAAAATTTCACCCACATGTGTGAAGTAGTCATCAATGGTTTCTTCATTTTCCAATCACTATATCTTCGAATATGCTACTCTATGTTTTTAGTTTTTCTTCTTTATCGTTGACATTTCCTTCATAAATTATTTCAAGTGTGTCCCATATTTCTTTTTTATATTTTAATACCTATAACATTTCTATAAAATTTTATGAATACTGATATAATATTTGGATTTCATGATTTCCAATCAAATTATATATTTCTTTTATAAAGAAATTTCATTATATCATTTCCCTCAATATTTGTAAATATCAATATCTCTACATAAAAAACATCCAAGAAAAGTGATTGATGATGGGGTGACATCCCATTCTCCCAACCGTAATCATTTTTTTCTGTAAAACATTTGAACATTAATTCTATTAAAAAATTAAATTTATCCATTTACAATTCCTATTGAACCACACAGAGGGATCCCAGCTTTGATATCCACTAATTTCCACGTATGATGGGTGCACCAATGATATGTGGGTGGGGGATGGGGTTTAATTAGTAGTGTTTTGTTTTAAAATTATATTATATTTAAGTTAACCTTTGAGATTTTTTAGGATCTGATCTGCTAAAATATTAAACTTCGTAATACCTTAATGAATCTAAAATGAAATATGACTTGTATTAGATAATTTTTATAAGGTTCCATCCCAGTATGGGTAACATCACCTTTCAATGATTACGGTAATCTTGAGAAATATATTTTATATTATAATGAATCACAAATTACAAGTGTTTAGAGAGGTATCATCCTCTTATGTGTGTTTCATAATACTTACATAGAATCCTAGTGTAATTATTACTAACACCTACCAATTACAATATGATTTGAATAGAGTGAGAATGATCATAGAAGAATCTAGGTTGATTTAGTAACTGATGATGATGATCTTATTCTTTGATCCATCAAGTGGATTAGAATTTAATGTTCTCACCTCTTTGTGATTTTTATCCTCTGATAATCAATATTGAATTAAAATCAATCATCCTTGCGGACTTCATAGATAAATACAATGTTTTCCTCTCAGTATTGAATAATTTTAATCTTTGGATCTTTCACCTATATAATTTTTTGAATAATCATTCATGGTCATTATTTTTCTATTTTTTTATGTCTCTTCTATTTTATTAATATTAGTCTTAGTACACATACTTTTTACACCATTTTACTCCCCCTTAATTGGGTCTATCAAAATGATATGTAATTAATTAAATCAAAAAGTTAATTCCATCACAAATTCTAAAATATTCTTGTAATAAATTTTATAACACAATCCTCTATATGATTCATCAAAACAATATTCACCTAGGACAATCCCCCATGACTCTATTCTAAAATTAAAATTCTCTTTAGATCATTTAATCTAATTAAATATAATAATAAAAAACACTAGTAACAATCACTATAAATAAATTCACATATATTTTAATCCAAGAATTATAAAATGTTTATGCAGTGATAAACTATTCTAATTTCTCAAAATTTTATATAACTAATTTCAGTTTGCATCTCCCTCAATCTTCTTTATGGAATGAAAAATCTCATTAAAAAATGACATTCTAATTACTTTTCTTAAATCACAACATAATCATCAACTCATGACTTATGTATTGATGATCAACACAACATCAACCCATTTAATTCAACAAAAATATCAGAATATTTATAAATATTAGAACTCCCATAATAAGTATAAATTATTATGTATAAATAAAATATTAAAATATATTACATAGTACCAAATATCTATCCTTTTTTTAAATTCCCAGTCTCAAATTTTAAAAATATAATTCATATGCACTTCCAAATTATTACATATCTTCAACACTTCAAACATATCTATTCTCTATTCCATATTTCCACCCTAACTAATAGTTATTTCATACATATTACTCCAAACTTTATATGTATTCATTTCCTTTTTCAATGTTTTTCTCAATATAGAAAACTACTTATGTATGTACCATATAAGACCATAACAATACATAGAAGATCAATTTTTTCCATTTCAAAGCCACCATGAGCTAACAAATATGGCACATATATAAGATAGATTCTAGACTTATCCAAAATCTAGCTTTAAATCAAGAATGATTGAATAGATAAAATAAAATTTGAAATTTTCTCAAACCAATTCAATGAATTTGAAATAAATTCACATATAACATCCTCTTACCCACTTTTAGGTATTTCTCTTCTCTCCTTTTGTTTCCCTCTATTATCTCGATGCATTTTAGGACTCCTAAGGATGGAAAGCACTTTCTGGAAAAAAACCTTAATTTAGGGGATGTATGTTCGATTGAAATAACAGATTCTTGTAATATTTTATTAAAATATTTGTAGGGTTCTCCATGATATTGGGGAACACCATTGATGGTTTAGGATTTCAAGGAGAATGTGGATTTTCTTATATTTTATGGGATATTACACACCATGTATAATTATTAAATGTTGTAATAGTTTTACATATTGTTTAAATGGTTAATTTGTGTATTGGTTGTGGGTAACTTGTCCTAAACCAGGACCATTTGCTGAAGGATTTCATACGATGAATATTTTATAGATCAGGAAAAAGAAAAAATCGTGTTTTTTAGCGAAAGGCAATGCGTGTTTTGGAATATATTGGGTTTTTTGGATTACACGATGTAAAATGAGTTTAATTATATTTAATTAAGATGGTTAATTTTTTGGGGGTTTTTACTATTGATGTTTATTTCATTGGGCTGCAGGATTCATTCCTTTCATCCTAAGAGCTCTCCAAGGAGATTTTGGGGACCTCCACTCCTTCTGGATCACATCATTGAGAAATTTATCTCTATTGTAGTTTCAGGGAATTTCTCCACATGAGTAAGCCTTCTTCTTATTTGTTTCCATTAATCATGGTAGCACCATTATTTTGCTTTATTGGATGCATTGATCAATGATGATAATCCTATTAGTCATTTCCCTGTCTTTTGTGTGATCTTCCTCTAGAGGGAGACCACTGAATCGGTTGTGGTACAATTTGTGGGTTTTTTTTAGGTAAGTTTTGATCTATCCTCTCTTCTAACTGATTTTATTTTTTAATCAATTTTGAGATGTGAGGATTAATTCTTGGGCATGTGTCATTTTCTTTATATTATTACTTATTGGTGGATACTATTAGGGGCATGTTCAACCGAAGTTTTAGATGAGTTTTTCTTTTACTAGCCTTTGTTGGGTGAAATATATTTCTCTAGTTTTATTAATTGTTTTATAAATTAATTATCATGATTGATTCATTTGTGAAATTGGTTTTTCGAGAAAATATAGGTTTCCCCTTATTTTTGTAAATGAAATGGTATTTTAAAAAAATTATGAAATGGATTTCTGAGAATGTTTTCAAAGAATGTTTTTTGTGTAATCATTTTGCAAATAGAGAACATGGGAACCTAGGTTCATAGGTTAATGGTTTAGTAATATTATTCATCCATTTGTTGAGGGGTGAAATCACGGGGTGTTCCTATACTCCTAAATCCCATTATACTAGGGACTTGAAGGACATATTAGGGGGGTTAACATTATGGGATGTTTCCTCTAATTCGAATATTTGATGCATATATTAAGACACTTTATGTGAAAAACTGTCTATGTTTTGGTATGAGTTTCCTAGATATCCTAGCATGTAGTGATCCTTAGTGTGATGTTACCTATACCATTAGAGTATACTATTTTATCTTGTACTTCCATGGATTTGGTATGATATATGATAAATTAATTTCATTTATTTTTTATCATGTTATATATGAAATTATTTAAAATAGATTTACCTGGATTATTTTAGAGATGAGGAAAAGGGGAAAATAAAATTATATACCATTCGTTTGATATTAAAACTGTGTAACTGTTTATAATTCCTTGTTTTCTTAAAATTTGAGAACTTTTCACATTTTTTGTATAGAGACTTGATATCTAACACCTAGGTGGGTTCCTACTAGTCCTATTTAGCTCAAAACCATTTCACACCTTTAGAATTGCAAAGACATTTTTTGTATTTTGATGTAGGAAAAAGAAAGGAACTATAATGTGATAGTGAGGTTTCTGTCAACTTATTCTAGGTATCTATTTGGGATATTGTGAGATTTTTACCACACATTTAAATTGGGTTATTAGGTTTCTATTTTAGTTGTCCTTTAACTTTGGACATATATTTTGTGATGTTCTAAATACTTTGATTTTTATTTCTTCCACTATCATCATTCAGTTATGGCATATGTTATTTATTTTTTGGTTTCTCTCTATTTTTTATATTTATATTCCATGATATTGGTTTAGTTTGGGTGTAAAAAATCCCTACATTTGTTTATTGATGCTTGAATTCTAATCATTTTCCTGTGGGGATCAAGAACGCCCTTCAAGTATGTGGAAATTCAGTTAAGGTACCAGTTTTAGAGGCTATCCTGGTTGGGTTTGCCACAGTTTGGTGTCAAATGATTTTTTTCCTCAAGAGTCCTTGTCTATTTACATTTGGTATACCAGAGATAGCATTTTCAAGACGTGGGAGGTAGGTTGTGGTGAGTTCTAGGCTATATCTTTTCGTAATGAGACTCATGATAGAATTGGATATTGGGATGTGTGTCTCGTGTTTTGAGATTTTGTTTTGATCTGGTGTGGGGCAACTCAGAGATGTCTTCCATGGGTTCCTCCAGAGGGTGTAAAGAATAATCCTCAAGTTAATTTGTCTATATATTAGTATATTATCAAGGATATCATGTGTAATGTTTTTTTGGATGACCATAATTTATATGAAGTTAATAAAAAATTAATTTTCATACAACACTAAGCTGTTGGAGAAAGGGATTGACCATGAATGTTATTGTGTGAGAATACATCCTCTATTAAGAGTAGAAATAAACATTAAGAGGCGGAGTACTAGCTTGAAATTTCTGAAAAGATATTTTAATTCCTAGATACACTTGATAGTATCATTCTGAAGTTTTAAGCAATCAAACATGTGGGTCCCAACAAGTGATGATATAATTTTATTGTATAGGAGGATAGGCATGTGGGATTAGGCTGGAAGGTTTTCCAGAATCTCTTTTTCCATCTAATTATCCGAGAGTCACTGATGATCGTGAAGTCTCTAGAGATAATATCTTTGCATGAATTAGTGCATTTGTTGTTTTCATATACCAATAGGGTTGTTGAGATGGATTGATTTTCTCTGGAGGTAGTAAAGAATAACTAGATTAAAGCTCAAAAGTACATATAGGGTTTATGATCAGATATCCAATCATAGGTATTTATGATGAAACATTCAACCTATGTGGAGAATTAGGTAGGGAGATAATGTATGATATCTATATGGTAGGCAAGGATGGATATTCTTCTTATTCTATTCCACCCAGTGGTGGTTTGATTGTCACACGAGGAAAAATGAAAGTGGAAAGATCATCGCAGGAGTGGTTGGGGTGGTTCTTAGTGGTATGCCTCCTCTAGACCTTCAGTTACATATATTTGTGTTCCCATGGATTATTATTGTTGTAGAAATGTCATAAACATAATATTTTATTTTTATAAAATGGAAACATTGTGTAATAGTTATGGAATTCATTGTCATCGGCATCATTTCAGTTAGCCTATGTCTATGCCTCGATGTGATCAGGGATATTTGGCTCTAGAGTCTACTATAGAGCTGTCAGAAGCATTAAATACTACATGGATCATGCCATGGGACTTATTAATGAGTCCCCTATATTCATTATATATGTTTCTAGTGGAGGTGGGTGCTGGTTCAGTGAAAGTGAGAGGTACCATTTTAATTTCATATTCAGTATCGATTCCTTTATTTGATGTTGGGGCTTCCCAATCATTTTTATATATCTGTTTTTTTGATATGATTAAACAACCTATTGATCTTGTGTACATTGTTATGGATTAAATTACACCTATTGGTAATATGAATGAAAAAATTCTATTTTTCTTTTTTGTTCACTATCAATAGCTGATGTGGAGTTATTTTGGGATTTTCACATTCTTATTCTAGATCTATTTGAAGTTATCATCATGATGGATTGGATTTTCACTCGTCATGCTAAGGTTTATTTTTATAAAAAATGTGTCTCAATTATTTTATATTTTGTGATGTCACATGAGTTTCAAGGATAATGGGATCCTAGACCCATTATCGATAGCTGATGTGAAGTTAGTCAAGTATTTTCAAATTCTTAATATAGATATATTTTATATCATCATTATGTTGGAATGTCTTTTCACTCATCATTATGAGGTTTATTTTTTGCATCTATGTGTCTCATTCATTAAAGTCTATGAGAGCTCATGAGTGTTTCAAGGAGAGTGGGATCCTAGGATAGGTTGTGAAATAGCTTCTTGCCAAAATCTCATGAGTTTTTTTTCTTCCATAATAGTTGAGACTGATGGAATTTTTTCTATTGTTAAACTTCCAACTATTGTTTTCTATTATCTAATGTTATCCCATTTTATTTCTTATATCTTACTCCAGATACAGAGGTAGGGTTTAAAATTTATCTAGTTCTAGATACATTGTTTATTTTGGCACATTTTTATCATATGGCACTAATAGAGTTAAAATATATGAAAATTTTGTTTTTAGATTTGGTAGTGAAAGAATTTTTTCATATGAGTGTTTCACTTTGGGAATCACCTTATTAACTTTCCCAAGACGTAATATGGTTCACTCCAAATGTTTTTGGGCCATTGAAAATTTAGTCAGGTAATAGTTAATAACATGTATCATTTTCCACATGTGGTTGATCTGTTTGAATATTTAATGGGGGTAATGTGGTTTTGAAGATTGATCTTCCATCAGGTTATCATCAGCTCAAAGTCTGAGAGTGAGATATACTAAATAATGATTTCAAGAGAAATTTTTTCCATTATGAAAATCTTCTTATGGTATTTGGTCTGACTTACACTCCTTCAATTTTTATTTCATTTATTAGTCAGATATTCTATGAGTATCTTGACACATTTTTGGTAGTGTTTATGGATGATATTTTGATTTTTTCTATATTTGTGTGTGAGCATGAGCACAATTTGATATTTGTTTTTGAAATCCTAATGAGTTGCCATTATTATGGACAGATTTTGAAATGCTTTTTATGTTAGATTTGGTGACCGAGTACCACATGATTTTACATTGATTTCATGTATATTGGGAAACTTGAATATTAATTAAACATATTATTATATAATGTCCATTTTTCTACATGGATTTCATGTAGAAATGTCATAATGTATTTATTTCATACATAAGGATATATAAGTTACCCACTTTGATGAGAACCTTCAAGCGATATGAAAGTATTATTAATATAGTTATGTAGTTTGACAATGTACTATAATGGGACACATGGTATTTAGACTATCTGTTCATGCACTGGTAAGTGGATGAGTCTTCATCTCAAAAAGTTCACACTTGGTAATATCTAAGATGAGAGATTATGACAATAGTCACACTGGTAAGAATCCCACATTTTTGGGGTTCATAGAGTATTCCTTTTTGTGACCATGTGTAGTAATCCTTAGACTTTATAATTATCATTAATGTATGTCATGACTCACACATTTATATTTACTAACGAAAACATTCATGCCATATGTTGGTAGGAAGTAGGGTATGTTGGTTACGTCATGATTAACATGTAATTAATGGATAATTTGAGTAAGTATTTGTCCTTTTCATATTTATAGGATTTGATATATCAACCATTTGATAGTAATATAATTTTCACCTAAATTACATGGATATGGTGTACCAGCATGTTTATTTCATATAGTCAAAGAATGTCATATCATGAAATAGGCTGAGGAAACTATCATGATACCATCTTGAAAATATATTATGGAAAATGGATTACATTATGGAATGATCATTTTCATGTGGTATTCCTATTTGTGACTTTAGGATCTGTATCTTTGTTGCCTTGACCGATTGCTAGATAGTAATATTAGAATTTATGGAAGCCCGCCTAATTCCAATGAGAAAGAATCCTAGAGGGTCGCATCCAAATAGTTTCCATTGATATTTTTTAAATTCAATTTTAATTTAATTAATGGAATAAATATTATTCTGAAGATTGGGTAAAAATTTTATTCATGTTATATCGATCTCATAAATTAAATGAATATTTATTCTTCAACATATGAATGAAAAATTATTTTTTAACTTATTCAATATTTTTTAAATTTAATCTTTGTTATTTGAATGAAATATTTATTTATGAATATAATATTTATTTATATTTTCAGAAAATATCGTGGAGTTTGATCTGACTTAGAACACATCAGGTGATAATATAACTATTTACAAGATTGAAAATATTATTAAACAGTTTGTGCAAGTTGGTGAACTATAAAATAACACTATTATTATATTAGATGGGGTTTATTAAATTTAATAAATGTTATTAAATGACTGACAAGAAAATAAATAATATTATAACATAAATATAAACTCCATAAATATATGTCTATGTCTATTGTGTTTTTCATCCTAAATTGGGAATGAATAATTGTTGCAGACAACAAATTCTCTTTAGACTCCTCCTTCTATATACCTCTAAGGAACAATAAATGCAAGAGATATTTCTTCAAGACTGAATAATGACTGATAAAGAATAAACAACACATGACACTCAATTTTTCAAGCTAGCACCTAAAGGTCAAGTGGTGTTTCTCAGCGATCATTGGTGCATATTTGGATCACTTCTAGATGAATTCTATCCTTTTAACTTCATATCACAATGAGAGATATATGAAAGAGTCTTTTCAAATGACCAATATCCATCAATGGAAAATTTTGTAATCCTAGGTATGTATTTCTTCACGTATTAAATAAATTATTTATAAATTTAACATATAAGATCCTTACTCGTGGTTTTGGTATGTGATTATTAAATTAAATTTTAATATTTCTATAGCCATCACACTCATTCATTGTGCCCATAACCAATAAGTCATATTAAATGGGTCACATTTAAATTTATAATTATTTATTTTATCATTACTCTATATAAAATTGTGGTCAAATTTCATTTCATGGTATTTTTTCATTAATATTATTTAAATTAACATATTATTGACATATTAATCATGTTTTTTCAGTCTTTCATTTTATTAAAATGGTTTGAAAAATTGAAGTATTAGCAGAGAGTCCATCGGCAAGTGCCAAATATTTGGCTAGTAAAACCGTGTAACACAGTGTGTAGATAGAGAACACATTATGTACTCATCCCCATTATACATAGATGAGACAATAAATTAATTACATGTGGATCATTTATTAAAAAATTCTTTTTGATGGGGACAATATGGAACATGGAATACAGATACATAGTGTGTAGCTTGTATGTACATGAAGTGTAATCTTGTGAGTTTACGAATTGAATCCCTAGGCATGTGACTTGAATACATTATAAACGAGGTACATGGAATGTTTCTAGGTTTTACATGCCGAATATGCTCTGAATTTATAGAAGAATTAAATTTCATTAAATTGAAAATTTCATAATAAAAACATTATTTAGTGATTGAAATCTATTTTGTGTTTAAAAATTTACTTAATTATAATAAATATTTCATTATTGGTCTCAATGTTTATTTTCCTTGACTTCCGTAAATGATTAGTATATCTTATTATGTTCGGATGATCATTATGGTGGAGGGGAATCAATTAATTAATTAATTAAAGCATTTTTATCTTAATAATAAATTATGAATAAAGAAATAAATAATAGCTGGTTACTTTTGTATAATCATTGCATGTATGACCATTCATGATCATAACCACAACTTGTGTAGGTGTTGGATATTTTTATTTAATTTATTATATGGGTTTGATATTATTTATCATTAAATTAATATATGATGGCATGTGTTTCATCCCTACCTCTATTATTATGTAGGACAGACATGTCTAAAGGGTATTTAAGTCATACCCTTTTAAACAATCCTTTGGTTACCCTCACCAAAATTTGATTTACAAATACATGTAATTAATGGAGTATCCTAAGGTACATGGAAGTGGTCCAAGATGGAACCATAATGATGTTAAATTAGTTAATACATAGGTGTAATGGTCAAATTCTATAACTCATGCCATGTCAAGAAAAACAGGTTATTTCCCCTAGTTGATAGGTTTATTTAATTTCCACTCATTAAATCCTTTTTTAGATAAATCTCAAGAATGGATCATTTAATTAATTAATTATTTCTATATATGCATCTATTTATTTTATAAATTAAAAGATTAAGTCACATAAATAAATGAAATAATCTATAATGATGATATTTTAATATATCTATTATGTGTAAATATTTTATCCCACATTATTAATTATTTAAATAACATATATTTAATATTAACCAGACTTGTAAATTATAATACCCAATAAAATTTATACCCAATGAATTAAATAAATGAATTTTTCATACATGTTTTATCCAACATGTTTAATTAATTAAGTTACATCCACTTAATATTAATTGTATGTGTAAAATATAAAACAAGATAAACTTTATTCATAAAATCCCTCGCCAAAATATTAAGATAGATATGGCCTTCCATTACTTGATTGGGAATGAAACTCAATAGAACTAAATGATTGACCAACCCTTATTAGGACACTTACTTTTATAAGTGGATTTCTTATAATGGTTTTTGATTAACATAATAGTTTTATATCAAGAGCAGTTTACCTATTTTAGATTTGGTGTAGTTCAAAGGTAAGTGTTGAGGAAATCTGTGTCTGGATTTTAGGATAGGGTAGTCCACTCAATAGGTCCAGGAGCTACAAGCTCATGGTTGGAAACGACCAACATACCTAAATACATTAGAGTAGCTTGACCAACCCTTGTTTGGGTTACGGGAAAGGGAATGTAGATACTTTCCACTATAATTTATAATCAACTGGTCATTCTATTTTCAATAGTCAGAGCTGTTGGAACATGATAAAATAGTGGGAGATTTAATAAAAATCACTTAATTTATAAATATCTCACCAAATTTATAATCTAATAATGTAATAATAATATTCTCTTTTAATTATAGAATAAAATGGAAGGATTGTCATCCACATTATCCCGAAAATAAATATTGGATCCTAATTGGTGAAAAAAGCAAGGAATGGTAGAGATACCTCCAGTTTTTCCTATTCCATGAACAGAAATCTTATGTACTAGAATCCTCATTTCCTAATTCTCATGCTAAGAAGGTGAGTGATAAAGATTTACTAGTCTATGAGAAACATGTTAATTAAGGGGTTTGAATTAGATTTTTGATGCTTTTTTATATGTCTATTGAAATCTGGAAGTCTCGGGAAAAAACGGATATGTATAGAATTATTGAGAACCTCCATAGTATTTACTAAGAGAGAGCTATAAAAAACAATTTCAGATTTCCATGGTAGTTTTGAAAAATAGTCTTACAGTAGGAGCCCCATCTGGGCCACATGTAGTCATGATCATTGGATAAATTGAGTGCCTAGTGCTTCTAGATTTTAAGCTCCATGAAAAACAAGGCACCAATCTCATTCTGGCATCACTCCCTCAGAGTTTTTCTAGCTTTCTTATGAATTTTCATCTGAAAAACATCGAGAAGCCTCTGGAATATTTTATCACTCTTATTCACAATGTATATTTTGATTCAAATAAAAACAATCCTTCCATCCTTATGGTGAAAAAACAAAAAAGGATGTTAAAAAGCTTTAATAACAAAGCATCTTAACACCCATCATATAATAGGAAAATCAAGTGGAAGGCAAGGGGAACAAAAAGTTTTCTATTTCGCATGTGTCAAGAACATCCAATAGAATAAAATATAAACTCATCCAATGATGTAAGGGTAAGATTCAAGTTAATTTATTACCAATTGAAATTTATTTATTTCTCGAAACTGGCTTTTAGATATAGCTTGTGGTTCTCTCATATGTATTCAAATACATGAACCATGTAGATTAAAAAATATTGCCTGAGGATAGGTATATCTTCAAGAATCCAACAAATTTAAATATATGGTTGTATTCCAACCCATGTGACTAACTGTAATGATTGGGGTTATAAAGGGACTCCATTATGTACCTTTAGTTACCAAAAACAATGTTTTTTTATCCAGACCAGAAAAAGATGGATTTAATTTCAAATTTGGGAATAAATGTTTCTTATTTTATAAATATATAATTTTTTATGGTAAGTTGAATTTAAATAATGTTAAATATGTGTGGGATTATATATAACAAGTAATGGAAATTGATAATGAAGTTACTTCTCATGAATCATATAACATACAACTTCAGTATAATTGGCTTGGTCATGTAAATGAAAAGTACATGAATATTTACATCAAGATAGATATGTATATTATTTTGAATTAATACCACATAGTGTGTGTCATGTGTGATGACAAGGAAAAATGACTAAATCCCCATGTAGTGGGAAAGGTGAAAGGGATAAACGGATTATTGAATTAGTTCATACAAAAGTGTTTGGAACATTTCCTATTAAAGAAAGGGGTGGTTGATCATACTTCGTAACTTTTACTCTTGATATTAATAGATATTGATAAGTTTACATAATGTGGTATAAGTTAGTTTATTTTTATAATCCCAAGTAATACGAGAATGAAGTAGAGAAATATCTGGGTAGAAAGATTAAGAAGCCCCGCACAGGACATGGTGGAGAATATGTCAGTCAAAACATCATTGATTACATATCATAGTTTGGAATCCTATCCTTACTCGCTCCCCCTTAAACACCTTAGTGGAATTCTGTATGAAAAAGGAGGAATAGTACCTTGTTTTACATAGTGAGATCAATGAAGAGTCATTTGATTCTTCTATTATCCTTTTAGGGATATGAATTACAAATATATTTACATATACTAATCCATGTTAAACTAAGTTGATAAATGTTTTTCAATTTGAATTTCAGAGTAGAAGAAAATCCAAATTATCAAACTAACATGTATGGGGAAGAGAAGAATTTGTTAAGGCCGCTTCAGGTAATCAACTTCCACCACAAGGTACAAAGTGTACCATTATCAGATACCCAAGGAAATAATTTAATATTACCTATAAGACCCCATAAAAAATCAATAGTGGAAAGAAATGTCACGTTTTTTAAAGCGATAACATCTATAAAAAGAGAGAGTGGGAGTTATATAGACATTGACGAAGATATGCCCCTGAAACACAAAAGTTAGTATAAGAAACAATTCTCCATCACCTCATGGAAGAAGAAACTATTCTAGAGACACATGTACTGCATAGGAGTAAAAGAGAGGATAGATAACCAGAATGTTATGGTTTTCTAGTCACTGAGGATGGTAACCCATTATTAGATGATAATAATAATCCTATAAATTATAAGTAAGTAGTAAGTGTCATGGATGTTATCAAGTGACAATAATCCATGAATCATGAAATAGATTTCATGTACCAAAACCATGTCTGTATTTTTGTTGACCAACCAGTAAATGTAAATCCTAATGGTCTCAAATGGGTATTATAAAAGAAACTGGTCATGAAAGTCCAAATCAGTGCCTATAATGAGCGACTAGGTTGAAAATGTTTTAAAAAGCGTCATGACATTCACTATGATTTTTTTCACTAGTTTCATTGATTAAATACATTAGAATTATACATTCTATTATGGAATACTATGACTATGAGATTTGTAAAATAGATTTCAAAAAAATCTCCCTTAATGGGAACCTATATTAATATGTCTATATGACACAACTAAAAGGGTTTGTGACTCCAAATGATTCCAATAAGATATGAAAATTATAAACAAAATACATTTATCGATTAAAGTAAAAATCTAGGTCATGAAACATTTGTTTTGATGAAGCCATAACATAATTTGATTATATAAATAATGAATGTGATCCTTGTGTCTATAAATGGTTTAGTTGAATTGTATTTCTTTTTCTTAATCATACAAGTTGATGACTAACTATTCATAGAAAAATAAGTACCAATATTACATTATATTAAGTCATGGTTGAATAAATTATTCTCTTAAAAGGACTTGGGAGAGTTACCTTATATTCTGGGTATCAGGATCCATCCTAATAGATCCAAGAGGTTTCTCAACCTTTGTCAAAGTATATACATTGATATGATACTGAATATAATCACTATATAACAATCTAAGAGGGGGTTGTTTCCAACATTACATGGCATTCATCATTCCATGAAAATGTGTCCTCAGATAAATGTGGAAAGATATAGGATGGAAATTATTCTATATGAATTTGTGATTAGTTCATTCATGTTTTTTAATATATGTACTAATCTAGATGTTTCCTATCCAGTGTGTATAGTAAGAGGATATCTAGATGATCTAGGTGACCTCCATTGGATGGAATTCAATACTATACTTATGTATTGGATGAGTAATAAGGATATGTTTTGGTTCTGTGGTGGATATATGGAAATAGTCATTATAATATATTCATATTCTAGTTTCCAATATGATAATATTACATAAATTAAACAATGGGATTCATCATCACATTGAATAGAATTTTTATCTGCTGGAAGAGATCAAATAAGGTTGTGGTCACAAATTATTCTATGGATTATGAGTATATTGCATCTTCTGAGGTAGCTAAAAAAGCAGTATGGATTTTAAACTTCATCTAATAGCTTGATGTGGTTTGTAGAATTAAATATTCTAACACACTCCATTGTCATAATACAATAGTGGCGGCTCTCACAAAAGACCCAAGGTCACATAAACTAACAAAGCACATAATTTTGAACTATCATTACCTAAGGTATTTTTATTTTAGATGTAAGATTGTATTGATCAAAATTTCCAACAAAGACAACATTTTTGACCCCCGGACTAATGCATTGGCTGAGCAGAAATATTATTGTCATGTTTGGTATAGCGGACAAAAAGTTATATGTAGTTTTCTTATGTCCAAGTCAGACTTTATTAGAGTTGGTATCCTATGACTAACAAATTTTAAATTAATTAAATATATATTCAATGACATGAATATTAATTTAACAACATTTTAAATAATGTTCATTATTAAACATGGATTTATTGTAATAATGTACTAGGCTAATTATTGAATTGGTATGGTCATAGCAGTTCCCCACTATGATGAGAACATTGATGGTTTATGAAAATATTCTTAATATAGTTCACCAGTTTGATAACATATTATGATGGGACACAAAGCAGTTATATTTTAAAATGAGAGTATTCATAATTGGATGAGGTTTAATCTCATGAATTTCACACTTTGTATTCTCCTACACATGAGATTATGATAATATAATCACAATTATGAATTCAACATGTTTTGGTGTCGTTGGATATTCCAAATTATAAGCATGTCTAATGATCCTATGAAATTAATATTATCATTGATGCATGTCATGAAACACACACATAGATATACTAATTAAAAATGTCATTCCATATGTTGGACAGAAGTATGGTACCTTGGGCATGTCACAATTTACATTTCATCAATGGATAAGTCAATGAAGGATTTGTTCTTTACATATTTATGGGAGTTGATATCTTGACCCTTTGATTGGAATATAACTTTCACATAAATTCTATTTCCATGGTGTAACCACACATTTATTTTAGGTATTCAAAAAAAGATATATGGATCAAATAGGTTTATGATACCATCATGAAACCTTCATTAAGAGATATTGTGATAGAGGTATTATATTACACACTGAGTGGTTATATGTAGTTTTAATCATTTTGACATTAATTTATTTATATTGTGTTCCATAACCCATTGCTATATTTTAATCTTGAAATTTTTCCATGCCCACCAAATTCCAATGAGAAAAATTCATAGAGTCTAACACTATGTGTTAATGTTGACCTCCATTAAATTATATTTGAATTTAATAAATTGGAAAATATTATTCCCAAGACCAATGAATAATTTTTTTCATGACACATTGATCACATAAATTATGTAAATATTTATTCATAAACACATGGATAAAAAGATTGTTTATTTTAATGCATATTTAATATATATTTACTCACCAATATGTGAATGAAATATTTATTTATGAATAAAATATTTATTCAGATATTCACTAAATACTCTGATGTTAGAATTGACTAGGACCGCATCTGATGATAAAATAATTATTTATATGATGGTAAATATTATTTATCAATTTACCCAAGTTGGAATACAGTAAAATAATATTATTTTTATTATTTAGTTTGGTGTTTATAAAAGTTAATAAATGATATTTAACGGTCAACATGAAATTAAATAATATTTTAACTTAAATCATAACTCTATAAATAGACATATATGTGTTTTTTATCCATAATTGGGAATAAAGAATTGTTGGGGAAAATTGATTATTTCTCAAATCATCCTTTTCTCTCACTCTCAAGATTTAGAAATGCAAGGGATATTTCATCAATAATTAACAATGAGTTATCATGAATGAACAACACAGGGAACTAAATTTTCCACTCTATCACTCGAAGATTGAATGGTGTTTTTTGGAGATCATTATACCCCATGTGGGTCACCACTAGAGAGATTCTGTCCTTAGTTCCACATAGTTCAATGAGGGAAATATGAAAGGGTATTTTCAGAAAGATCACTATTTAAATGATGAAATTTACTATGTCCATGTATTTATTTCATTATATATTAAATTAATTAATTAGTTATTTGTCATTCAATATCATCTCTCATGGTTTCAAGAAATTATTATGAAATGAAATTTTAATATATCGCCTACCACAACATACATACACTATTCCAAAAACTAATAATTTTTTTATTCAAGAACGAATGTTCTTGGGGAACATTATTTCTAGGAATGGATTATCAGTTGTTCCTGAGAAGGTGAAGACCATTTTGTTCTGTGAAGATCCATGAAATGAATTTGAGAATTAGAGATTACCTGTCCTTTCAATATATTATTAATGGTTCGACAAGTATTTATCAATGTTTACATAACCATTGACTAGTCATGCCTAGAAATGGGTGAATTGTATATAGGATTCAATGTTTCACTCTTATATTGATGATATAAAATGACTTTCTACATTGGAATGTATTCTGATATTTCATAAGCCTAATTAGGGGTATGTGGTTTTCTATGATGATTTAATTACTAGTTTAGGTTGTGTAATTGTATAAGATTATTAATCTCATTTGATTCAAAAACAAGATAAGAATTACCCCACTCATGATTTATAGATTTTCTTTGTTATGCATGAACAAATGGTTGGAAGCACTATCTTTTTTGGGACAGTTTCATGGTATTTTCTAATATAAATTGTATGAGTTAAATGTTTTCTCAAAAAGACATGACATTCAGAAAGAGGATGTTGGGGGGAATATCTAGAGACATTTGAATTAAAAAATGGCTATACCTCAAAGAAGGGGAATTTAATTTAATTATCTATCAGTAGAAAAGTACCACAGTTGGTAACTCAATAATCAAAGGATGAGTTGAAAATTATAGTGATATATATTTAGTTTCACCTAGATTCTCTGGAGGATGATTTGTGTATGGTTCTAGATAGTTAACAGTTATCATAATCTCTCCCTGAGTCTATACTATAGTGTCAGTAGTAGGATGATGAGTTTAAATTAATTTGAGAAACCCTATTTGGTGGGGAGATTGTTTCTGGTTGGTCATTTGCATTATATTTTATTCTTTATTTTGGGTATTGGTTTTCCTAACAAGAATCATCGAGGAGCTCAATTTTGTTTGAATATCATAATTCATCATGATCTATTCATCCGGGAACTTTGAAGATGTAATATGATATGAGGCAGAAATTCTAGTGTCTAGGTATAAAGGGTGGGATTACAGATTATGTGTCCCACTATTACACCTTTCAATGGATAATAGAATAGAATCTAAAACTATTTCATTTTATATAGCCTTTTTTATTCCAGTTTGGAAATGGGATGATGTTTCACGAATTGTTTTAAGATTACCATAGAACCCCCAAGGGAAGAAATCTATCTAAATGGTAATTGGTTGATTAAAAAATAAGATCATTTCATTTTGATCAGGGACACCATAAAATTTGAATATCTTAGTAAGATATATATGTAGGGGATCATGAGGTTCAACAAGGTTCTATCTTCCATTATTATGGACAGGGATCTTAGGATTACATTGAGGTTCAGGAGGAGTCTCCAGGTGGTGATGGGGACTCAGGTGAAGATGATTACAGCTTACCATCCAAAGATAGATGTCCATATGGAGCCTTCTATTCAGATCATAGAGGATATGCATCATTCCTATGTCTTGGATGTTGGTGGGTAATTGGATAGCAATATGGGAATGGTTGAGTTTTCTTATAATAACAAATATCAGTCATCAATCAGAATGGCTCCCTTTGAGGATGATCTCCCATAAATATCACCTCTTTTTTTAGAATAGGTGGGTGAGGATTTTTTGGTGGGACTATGTCTCATTCTGGATATGTCAGTGTTGATTCAAGATATACGATTTCAACGTGTTATAGCTTAGAGTATTTATAAATCTTATAGGGATTGGCAGTGCCTTATTTTGGATTTTTTCATAGGTTATTTGATTTTCTTGAAAGTTTGTCCATGTTTGGGTCAACATCAACTTGGAAAGTAGGGAAAGGTGGCTTTGAGGTATATTGTATTGGTTGAGGTCATTGAGCATCATGGGAATGTTTATTATCGGTTGGTATTTCTAATTCTGTTGATGGGTATTCATGATTTTTTCAACATATCATAGCCTAAGAAATACCATTATAATTCCTCACGCATTCTGAGTTTGTATGATATTGAGTTTTAAAATTATATTTTTATTATAAAATATCCATTGGAAACCATGGACTCTCAAGTGAATTACTTTCATGGGAATAAGATTTTGTTAGTCTGGTTATTATGGAAACATAGATCAAATTCTCACAAGATATAGGAGACAAAGACATTAATAAGGGAGTAGTGACATCACCTACTTACCAAACATCGTTCATCAACGTGAAATTTTTAGGATGTAATGTCTTATATAGAGATTTTTTAAGATCATCTTACCCACATTATTTTATTTCTATTCTATCCTATTGTTTCCCAATTTAATTTGGGTATGTTTTGGGACTTCTGGGGATGCTAATAATTTTATTGGGGAAACAACCTAAATATATGGGTTGCATATTTGTTTTAATTAATGTAGTATTTCTATGAATGAGTTAGATGTTTTAGGAGGTTCTTTCTAAGTTCATAAAACATTGGTGTTGGTTTGGACGTTTTCATAGAATCTAGAGTTTCTGCTGTCTATTGTTAGATTACATGCCATGTAAAATAATTACATGTCATGAAATTCTTACTTGTCTTATATTGGCCACTGGGAAGATGTTATGATCTTGTACAATGTATGTAAGGATTTCTTGTCATGAATATTTATAATTTCATGAATATTTTAAAATCGTGATTTTTACCCAAGGTGATTCATTTTTTTTATTTTTTTTAAATTTTGTGGAATACACGAATTGATAATGGGATTCACACCATGTAATTCTCAGGATTTGGGTTTTTAGGGTGTTTTATGGTTAATGTTTATTTCATTCAACCACATGATTCTTCCCTCCTGACCTAGGAGCTATCCCAAATGATTTTGGGGAAATGTTTTACCTTATGTATCAATTTATTCAGCAATTTATCTCCATCGAAGTTGTAATGATTTTCTCCGATTGAGAAATTATTTTTTCTTATTCATTATTTTATATTGCAGTAGCACTGTTGTGTTCTGTAATTAAATTTATAGATATGTGATGATAATATTCTTGATCCTTTCTATATCTGTTGGGTGATATTCTTCCATAGGCTGACCATTGTGTTTATTGTGGGGTGGTGTAAGAGTTTCATTGACGTATGTTGTGATATGTCCACTCAACAGACCTCTTTTCCTTTTGAAGCAATTCTATGATGTGAGGATTAATTATGGGGACTTTGTTATTGTCTTTGTATTCTTTGTTGTTGGTGGATCCCATTGTGGGAAAGAGAAACCATAGGTTTTGGTAGGTGGTTCCATATCTATCCAAAATTGGCTGAACAATATTGCTCTAGTTTTATAAATTATTTTATTGATGAAATTTCATGATTTATTCATGTGTGTGAAAATATATTTTTGAGAAAATATAGTATTCCCCTCGTTTTGATAAAATAAAATATATTGTTCAAAGAATTGTGAATTGGATTTATGCAAATGATTTGCAGCCATGGTTTTTATGAAATGGATTGGAAAATATAGAAAATGGGAATCCTTTGCTACATAGGTGCAATGTGTAATAATATGACTCATATATTCTTCTAAGGGTTCACTCATGGGGTGTTCCTCTACTCTCTAGGTTTGTTGTTCTATGGACCTGATAGATCTTTTGGGGGTTAAATTTCTAGGATTTACCTCTTCTCATTATATTTGATGCATATATCTAGAGTATTTGTGTGTATGATTTTTTTGTTTAGGTATGATTGTCCTAAAACTCTTAACCTATAGTAATCCTTATCCTGATGTTACCTATGTTTTTGGAATCTACTATTTTAGCTTTTTATACCATGGATTTTATATGGTATGTGATACATGATTTTATTTGATTTGACTACATGATGTATATGAAATTATTTAAAACTATTTTACCTATATTATTTTGGAAATGTGGAAAATGAAGAAATAAAATGAATAACACAGAATTAAATATAAAAAATATGTAACTTCTTATCATTCTTTGTTTTATTTAATGTTGGGAATTGTTCAAATTATTGTATAGGTACTTGATAAGGAACACCTGGGTGGGATCCTACTAAGCCTATTTACTTCACTCCCTACATACCCTGTTTTCAGTGAATGTACCTTTTTTGTATTTAGATGTAGGGAAAGGCAAGACACCACAGGGAGGTAGTGAGATTTTTGTATGCTGAGGTTGGTAGTTTGTGGTGAGATGGTGGGAGTTTTACCAAACACTAAAATGGAGTATTCAATTTCTCATTTTAGTTTTACATTGATGTTGGACACGTACTTTGGGATGTTTTAACTACATTTGAATTGTATAATTACCACTAGATTCTTTCAATTAGATCATATTTTATCTTTTCTAATGTTTCACCTTATTTTTTATATATATTTTCTAGGTTTTTAATTCATGTGGGGTGAAACAATTCTCTCAAGTTGTTGTTATAAGCTCAGGTGCTAGTCTGCAGCCCATGGGAATCAAGAATTTTCTTTAGGTATGTGAAAATTCAGGTTTTGTACTAGTTTCAGAGGGTATTTGGGTTATATTCTCCACTTCACAGCATAAAAAAAGTATTCTGATCACTTCAAGAACATTTATTTTAACTGGTGTTAAAATCCTTGATTTTTAAAATTAGTTATTATATAAATGATGTTAAAGCCCAATAATATAGGTCTTTAAAAATGATTTATATGAATAACTAATGTTAAACCCCTCTTTAATGTGGTTTTAACATCAGCATTATATTTTTTAAAATTATAACCCCAACACATACTCTAACAATTCTATTAGTGTAATATCCAACATGTCCATTAGAACCTACTATATATTTAACAAACATAATTGTTATGAAAGACATGAAAACATCATAAAATGATTAAATTTATTATTCATAAAAATAAATAACACTGAAAAAATCACAAATAAATTTAGGTCATCTTCTACCAAATTCAAATCGTCTTTCTTATTTGGGTGGAAACACTAAATGTTTTGACTTTATTCACCATAAGATTGAGTTTCCTTGTATTTATAAGGTCACTACACCTTTCATGCAACATGAAATAAGAAATGGTAGATATAATAATCGAATTGTATATTAGGAAACTGGAATCATACATAATTCCATTGACACTCTATATATTTAGATATATATTAATGAAAACTGATTGAACCAGTTGAATTATCTATAAAAAAATATTTGAAAGGAAAGGGATCAAATATGATACAATTATGACCAAAAAAAGAATAATAAATCCGGTTTATGAAAATCTGAAAGTTATAATTTTAAAAAATATTTAAATAAATTTTAAAATTTTAAATTTCGAAAAATATGGTACATATACCACAAACCAAAATTAAATTATGGGGAATATAAGGAAAATAATTGAAAAAGATGAAATTGTAAAATAATGAACGTATTTATCCTAAAGAATAGTGAGATGAGTTACATAAGTCATGGTAAATATTTCAAGATTCAATAATTTCACTAAATTCAAACTTGTCTATGTGACAATAATTTCAAAATAAATCACATTATTTGATATATACTTGTCAATTAAACATTTTATATTCATCAATTCTTTTCTACCAAATGTGTCCTTACTCTTTACAAACAATCCTCAATGACTCACTAAAAATATAATGAGAGTGATCATGTAAGACATACATTGAGATATCGACTAAGATAACCTCATCCATTGTGCATTTCTTTTCTCCCTTATATTTACTAGAATATATTTTTAAATTATATAAATTTACATTAATTGTTTTCCTTTAGAGAGACAGTATAAATTGGATGATAGGTACAAATGCATAGATCATAAACATGGGTTAAAATACTCATGATTTATAGTTGTGAACGTTGATGGGTGAATAATTTAGTTAAAAAATTACCTAAATGTTAAATAAATGTGTCAACATGTAAAAAGATTTGTTATGATACAATTAGCTCCACTAAAAATAACTGAGATGATATATACTAAATTGAAATTATTTTATGACTAGTGGTCACTTGGTGTTAGGGTAAACTGGATTATATAGATATACATATGATGTATATAATACATCTTATGGTGTACATGTTCACATAGAGATATGAGAATATTTGATTGAGATCACACCAAACCCCTTTGTAGTTTGATTAGAACTGCTTCTTTTCTATAGAATTCTCTTTTCTTAAATCTATTTAATAAATTTTTCACATTTTTTTCAATACTGTTAAGGATCAAGGGATCACATTATTTGGATTTTTGATATCGATTATGTTTTGGTCATGGTTCTTTCTCCAATATAATTATGGTTTGATAAAACTATATCTAAGGGGATTTTTTCATGGGTTAATATAAATTTGCGTATTTTCTTCTAAAATCCATATGGGTTTCAGTGATAGTTGTATATTTTTGGATGTTGACTAAGATTTAATGAATGCGATAAATATTTCCTAAGTATATGTCCCTTACACCAAATCCTTAAATAGGATACAATGATTACATTGGTTCCAACATAGATATGATGAAATATAACACTACATTGTAGCGAATGAAATATTGTATTAGTGTTTAGAATTTCCATCAAATCATACATGCCAGGTTTCATCAGTTTTAAAGCATAGTGTTTTTTCATTTAAATCATAGAAATATTTTTTAAACATTCAAATGCTTATAATAATAAATGAGGTGTAATGTGTGATGTCTCTACCGAAACTCTTTGTATAATAAATTACAGAAGACTCTTCCAATAAAAGGCAATAAGTTACTCCATTGGGGATGATCATTTATTTCACAAAAAAACTCCGAAGATATATACCATCTCGTAGCATCGTTCATCATAAGTAGTGATGGTTCTAGGACCCATTTATTACATAGTAATACTCAAGATATAATCATGGATCCAAAGGTCAGTGTACAACATAAGAGGTAAGAAACATCCATTTTCTTCGTAGTATATTTCAATCGATTTTACAATGAAGATTAAAATATGGATTACATGGAACTGAAGGTACACTTCTTGTATTCATTTTTTTCATGCATGTTGATTCTATCATAGATATATTGGGTATACATTGGATTTCTTCTATTGTGAATGGTTATTGGATGATCGCCTTTAACCCAACAGTTCATAGTGAGGCCCTCACATTGAGTAATTTGATTATTTAAAATGTTTTATTTAAAATTCATTTTTACCCCAATCTAAATAGATTTCATTAATATTATACGGATCTAAAGTGTAAATCATCCCTCTATTTTAATACTACCAACATGGGTTGACCATAACTATGTATAAAAAAATTTATTTCATAAATGTTCTTTATTGTCTAAATTACATTTAAAATTTAGAAAACATATTTATATATGTATCTATTACTTTTATAATAGTATTTCATAAATAATTTATTTTCCATTTTATATCCTTTATTCATATTGTTAAGAGGGTGCATTGGTTATCATAAATTTCATGTTAAATACCTTAATCAGTTCACTATTAGTATGATAACAACATCAAATAAAATCCCAAAATGTCTTTTGAGGAATATTACATATGGTTTAATAATTCATTACATATTTTGAATCCATGCATGACATAAACTAACATATAACCAAAAATTATAATTAAATTATTTTAAAATAATAACTTTTATGAAAAATGTACCAAGATAACACATTATTAATAACCAAAAGGGTTCTCAAAAATTTAAACAGAACCAGCAATATTTCCCAATATATTATTACAAAACTAAAAAAAATTAAAATAACTAAATTTTAATTAAAATCAAAACCAAATGAAGCCTTAAACACCTAAAAAAACATCCACTCATCAAAAAAGATTAAATTTCTATAAAAATTACGATATAAAACTATGTATTGTATAAAAAGGTAATTTAAAAAAAACAAAACCAAACATGGAATTTTTCATTAAAAATAATTCCCCTTTAGATACTTACATAGAAAAAAAAATCAACTTCCATTTACAGACCTACCTAAGGAAACAATAGGTATATAGTTATAAAAATCTTTTTAAACATGTTAATTCCAAACCAATATATCCAAGAACCATAAAACATTGAATGTTAATTATAAATTCATATATTCCACACTCCATGAATCATTTTGTAAAAAACAAGGAACAAAAAACATTGGAATCTTAAAATGTACATCTGATTACAGTGAGGGGGTGTAGAAGTGTGTTGAATAGTTTGATAATTATGATTGATCTATAAAATAACCCAAAATAATATCATGAGTTGAGGATATTTCATAAATTCAATTTCATTAGAGGAATCATCCAGAACATGATTTTAGGGTCCTTTGGTAGAGTAGAACATTCATAATAACTTAAAATAAAGTTAGGATCAGTGGTTTGGTGTTAGATCCTAACATTTTTTAATGGTGTTTAATTTTTTAAATTTTGGTGAAACTTCATCAGTTATGGCTAATTAAGTATTTCTCGAGTGTATGGGTGATTTGGGGGTATTCCAAGAGTGAGGGAAATTAAATATTAAGAAAATATTCCAGACATTGCAAAACACATGGTTGGTGCATGATTAGTGTAAACCATGTTCCTGGCCCAAGAAACTGTACAGCTTGGAGACCCATTCAGACAGTGGCTGGTGCATAGTTACTGCACAGTTTTCAAAATAATATATGTACTTCTAGGAAGCTGTGTGGTTTGACCCCTCTTAAATAGAGTTAGCTGCACGATTGGCGCATGGTATGTCCAACCATTTAGAAAAAATGTGCGGCATTTAAAAAGTGGTATATTCCCATTTTCCCTCTTCATATTAAATGTTTATTCAATAAAATTTCACCCCTTGTAACCCCATTTATATTAGGTGATGAACCCACAACCCCCTCCTCCTCCTACACGTGTGATTATTCATCAATTCAAGAGAATTTGGAGTGTTAGATAGTGAGAATCAATGATTTAGGTGAGTCTAACACTCTTCTATGCTATATTTTCTATATTAGGGATTATATAATTTCTCATATTCTTTATGATTCCTAAATCCCTAAATATTTTGAAAGATTTTAGTTTGGGTCTTTAATAGGTGTTTGAATTTGAATAAAGGGATGAGGTTAAGAAATTGTTCATCAATAGTCATGATTTAGGTGGTCTTAAAGACTTTTCCCATAGTATTTATGTTTTATATGTGTATGTAGTTGTTCAATTTCGCTTCATTTTTTAATTTTTTTGTCTTGGGTTAAAAATGTGATTTGGGACTTATATTGAAATGTGAAACCCTTCACGGACTCCTTTGGGTCTGTTGGTGTAGTTAGACCAAACAAAGGGCTACCCATTATGTATAAAAAACCCTTTTTAAATGGGGATTAAATTGTTCAACATCAATATGAGGGAATTTGAGAGTGAATGGGTAGTAAAGGTATAATTGCATATGTGGTCATGGTTAATTGGTTAATTGAAATATTTATAAGTTTGATATTGTGAAATCCCAAATAGGTCTTCAAATCTTTTAAATGGTGCGTATAGAAGGTTTCACCTGATTGTAGATTTATCAAAAGAAAATGATGTCTGAAATTGAGTAATGATTTGAAAGGAGGTGTTGAATTCAATGTGATTATAAAAATTGGTTTTCATTAGAGGTTTCAAATGATTATTTAAATGTTGTAATGTCCAAAAAATTTTGAAAATAGTATAATGGTTATTGTGAATGTTGGAAATGTAAATTAAATTCTAGGGGAATGTTTCAGTTCTTCAAATAGAAAGAACATTTTTTTAAAGGGAGGATTCATGATTATTTTGAATTTTTGTTCATTCCATGATAAAGATTTAAATCCCCATTAGGACTGTTGTAATTGAAATGACATGTGAGTTAGTGAGATAGAACTTAAAATGATTATGTTGGTATGTTAACATCATTATTAAATGAACTAAATGATTAATGTTCTTAGTTTACGATATTGTATAAAGGGTCGGTTTGAATAATAAAATATTTGTTAATGAGTTGTGTTTAAAATTGATAAATATGTTTAGTAGTTATGGTTTGTGTTTGGTAAATGTGTTGTAGTTAAAGAATAATGTGACCAGGGCTTGATGGTAGTGTGGGGTATTGGACATGTGGATCTATACCCATGGGTTGGGAGGGACTGAGGATCTAAATCCCACGCATATAATGGATGAGTTAAGGACTCAAACTAAGGCTCTATTCCCCTAGTTGTTTCATAGGATGAGACTACTGAACCATGATTCCAAGGATAGTGTTATGTATTATTGACTTGGGATATTTTATTGAGGCATTATGCTTCCCAATGTATTGTCATGGAATTGGTTTCAATGGAGACTAAGGAACTATGCTTCACAGATTTGTAGACATGACTTGATTATTGGACTATGTCTCTTGGTATGTTTATAAATTGTGATTACTGAATACCCCTTTTGTTATAAAAGTGTGTGTTACCCCTTGTGCTATGGATTAGACTCCCCGTGTGACTGGAGAAAGTTTAGTTATTTTCTTGAACATAAATAACATAATGGATAAAATGGATCCAGAAGTATTGTTTAAAAGTTAAACCATTTTTTTTATAAAATATTTATAAATGGGTAGTTTTTTTAATATGAGACATGTTCACTTAATTCCTTGTTTATTTATTGAACTTGTTCCATGGATACACTATTGTATTAACTGGTTATTTCTCTATACACTATTGGTGGTGGTCTACTATGTTTTACTCACACCCTTCCCGGGTCTCCATTGAACTTGGGTATCCAAGAAGAAGCAACTTTTTTTCAGATACAATTTCACCATAAGGCCTGGGTTTTTTTTGTGCCTGGGATATCTTGTTAGAGCATGGGTGAATAGATCCGGGTTGGAAATCTAGCCCATTTTATAGATCTTTAATTGTATGGAATTAGAAATTTAATTTTTACGACTTCTTGTAATGTACTGTATTTGAAATATTATTATAGAATCTGTTACTTTGTAACTTATTGTAACTCCTTATATGTTGGAAATTAATATGTTCCTACTATTTACTATACCTATTTATATTATTTATTCTATGTTATTACTCTGATAAACATTTATAGTCTCCCAAATGTATTCCTCTAGACCTGCATTTCTAGTTGGCAGCCTCTGGCATAGGTGGAGGTCCACCTGGTGTTATGTGATGACCCGACTCAGGGAACTGGATTAGTTTCTACTAGTCTGATGATGTTAAAAAGTGGGATCAGATCCATATATTTTTTCTTATTAATTGTGGAATGGTTGATAGTATACTAGGATCTTATTGTGGTTGGTTAATAAGCTCGTTTATGGCTGCTTACATCCCCACATACGTAGGAAACTAAATGTTCTAGGGGTGTGAACTGATGCATGATTTTGTGATTTTACGGTTGATTGTTATTTCCTCCTTGAGTGATGATGTTAAATGTGTTGTTATAGATTTATGTGGTTTTATCACATGGACCAGTATGGAAAGAGAGGGTGTGTGAGTTCATGTATCACGATAAGAACATAGTATTGATAGGATATCTCCATATAGTCTTTGATTGATAGTTCTTTGGGATTCATATACCGGTAGTGTCCTTTTCTTCTTCAGAATTTTCTCTGTTGATTTTCCCTTCAAATTTTTGATAAAGAAATTTCTTTTAAACGTAAAATTTAATAAAGACACGAATTTTGGAATGTTGGCTTAATAAAATGGTTTCTGAAAGTGCAAATTCTTTGGTTGTGAAAATGGAAATTCTTAAAATCTATAACCTTTGGTTTTAAATGGTAAATTTTAATTATGTTCGGAAAAAGGGAAAATGATGGAACTTTTAGGGACACCGGTGGTGGTTATACCTTGAGTTTTTTTTACCCTAGTTATGGGAGGTTTGGGCTATGAGGGTGCCTCAGTGTTGAGACCTTGGGTTATTGGATGATAGACCTTAATGTATTTGGGTGTGCCGATTAATGGAATGTTTCTTGTTATTTATTTAGTTAGGTTGTCACCCTGAAGTTTTGAAATGATATTTGTGAATATAGTGGTGTTAAATCATGCTGGTGGGAACCATGAAAGTTGTGTTTTTGACCCTAGAGTGGGTGTTTGACTTGTAGTTCCATTGTACATGAACAAGTATCCTTGGTGTGAACCCTATAGTCAATGGATGCTTTGGTGAGTCAGAAATTGTGTGTTTTGGAATGGGGTCAGGAGTTTCACCCATGAGTAGTGGGTTGTTTGAGGATTTATGTGTATAACCTATATATAGAGCTAGTGGCCCTTCCTTGATGTGACTCCAGTTTATGCAGTTAGTGTCATTGTCCATTAAAGGGTGACCCGTTAGAGGGGTTAGTTAGGTTGCGAGTGTCTTAGGGAGTGTGAGGAAGAGGTGGACATTATGGGTGACATTGGCTATCATAGAGTGATTCCTAGAGCATGTTTGGGCTTGAGGGATAATTATATGATTTAATGGTTTTTGATAAGTGACTCGAATTGTGCTCATGAATTGAATGTGTCATAAAATCAAGGGAAACATTGAGGGAGGTTGGCCTAGAATTCAAGGTTACTTTTAAATTGGATGCCTGGGTGGTTTCTTCAAAAGAGAAATTGATTCATGACTGGTGTCATCTAAATTGGCAAAATATTATAGTTATTCTTAGACCTCATTTCATTTCAGCACATGAGTTCCTTCATTTGGTTACAAAGGAAATTGTGAATGGAAGATCGTTCGGAGACCTGAACCTATGGTTTTTATGGTGTTTAGTAAATAATTCGATGATTATTTAGGGTGGACAAGGAAAGAGAGACCAATGTGTGGATTTATTATTTTGTTATGGAGGTGACACATGAGGTGATGGTGGTTAAATTTTTGGGAATGTTTATACGATTGGTTAGGTTATTTGCAGCTATGTTGAGAATAACCTGAGGCTATTATAGCTAAAGGACAAAGAGGCATGGTCAGATGAGTACGAAAATGTTTGGACCCATCTATAGTGATGTGAAATTCATGTGTTCTTGAGCCTGGTTCAGTGTGTGATTTTCGGAAGGTGGGATACCTCGAGGTCTCCGGTGAGGTCCCGATGTGAGAGCTTTTTGGGAAGGCATGATACCCTTTCATTTAATTGATCAGGTTTCTAGGGATAGATTCCAATCATTTTTCAATGTGATCACACTTGTAAGTGAAGTTTATGCACAAGATAGTTGGGTTATGGATCAGTGTGGTGGTCATTTTGTTTCCCGGTAAATCACCAGGGTTGTTCTAGAATAATTCTAGTAGGGAAATCGTGTTGGTTCCAAAGGGAATACTAGATCATGACTGCTTGAAAGAAGTTCTTGAAGTTGTAGTGGGTTTTGGTTTGAAATATCATTAGAGGTATGGTGAGTGGGTGTAGATAAGAAATTTTTAGGTAGTTAATACCAATACTTTAAGATGGTTGAGTTGATCCCAATATGGGAAGTGGCGGTGGTGATGGATAGGTTTTTTTTGGGGTTCATCGATGAATTCAAGGCATACATTTATGTATTTATGATAATGTTAAATATATTGAAATCATCCTTAGTACCCTGAGTGGGATATGGCATTGCGCCTTTCTACCTAAAAGTTATTTGGAAGGGAATGGAGCCTCTTGGGGGATATGCTTAGGGAGCGATGTGTGTGGAAACGTATGGTGGAAAGTACACCATCGATCGGTTATGGTATTGGTCCTTGGGATGGATTGGATATTGAAAAATTCCAAGATTTTCATTCTCAGAATCTGATAATGAGTAGTGGATGATGTTTTTTTGTTTTAGTTGAATATGGATGGACATTTCAAATATTCTAGATTCATCTCATGATCAAAGTGTGTTCCATGATTGTTGAAATTTCTTGTGAAAGTGGTGATAATGATACTCTTAATGTGGGGAGTGGTATCTCAATCCGGAATGCATGTAGAGGACAATTAAGTGAATGCGGTGTCAGTGGGTTTCCAAAGAGAAACCTACAATGGGACATGTTGGATTTATTAGGGAGGGCCTTGTTTTCCTTGAATATGGTATTTAATCATACCAAGCAATGTATTTGGGATGATGGAGATTCTAAGATAAATTAATGATGCTTGTGTTATAGTTTTTATGTGTGAAGTGAATCAAAATGATTTTTTGGAAGGGTGGTGGATACTTTTATGGCGGAGTTTCACCGGAATTCATAAATGACTCTGGTAGGCGCATTGGATGATGGTGTTTCACCTTAGGTAATAAGGCGCCTCAAGCATGTGAAAAGGTGGCAGCATTTCAACATTGGAGGATTTGTGTTTTGAGAAAAGATAGTTGGGGATGGTCTGATATTGTATGGTAAAATGGAATCAATGTGGTGAGTATTAAACCACCCTTGGTTGATGATGTATTGATATGTGTGCTTTAGGTTTAGAAGAGATCTTGATAAATATTGTGTTTTTTTGTTCTCATATGGGTGGAAATATTTCATCCCATTTGGGAGGTTTTAACGTGAAGACTGTATGCCAATATTGGAGGGAGTTCTCATAGATATTGAGAATGGTGAGTTGGGAAACACATTAGATAAGTTGGGGAAGTTGAGTGAGGTTCTGGTTGTCCATTAGATAGTAGTGGTTCCAAACACCAGAAGGTGGCGGTGATGAGCTTAAATCATACAGTAGGGAGCATCATAGTGGATAAATGGTTGGTAGGTAGTGTGACCAATGTTTTGGGTTAGATGGTCTCGAGTAAAATACATCATGTTCTTTCTGCTATGGTGGATGGTTTTTGCTCAGGGTTTGATTGATTTAATACATTGAGATGAAGGTTGTGCATGGGTTGTACTTTGAGTGTTCAGAAATGGTGTGAGTTCATTAGGAATTTATTTGCGGATTAGTGTAGGTCAGGGAATTTGATTAGAATCTGTATGTTCCTTTCATGATCTATGGATTGGGTAACCGTTATAGATTTTTATAGAACTTCGTGTAATGTAATTAAGTGTTTTTCAACATAATTTTTATAGAATATCGGACTGAGGGTCTTCTATCTAGTTATCCCATGGTAATGTAATTCTTCATGGGTATCCTTATGTGCGATGGCACAATGGTGGTACATGGACCATTCTCGTGTGTGTTTTTGGGGGATGATGAGTTTGAGGTAGATGAGTCTTTTAAGAGAATCATGTTAGAGACTGTGGAACATAGTGGGGAAAATGTGTTTGGGGTAGGACTATTTCCTTAGCCTGAGTGTGGTTATCGCATGGTTGTGTTCAGGGATAAACTTGAGAGATAATGGTTTATTGGTGGTCCCATGGTATCACCTTTTGTTCTAGAAAACTCATGAATGGATTGAGGTGTGGCTCAAGGATGAGTTGTTATAATATGGGGAGGTTGTATGATCCTGATATTTCATGAAAGGTTTTCCTTTTTCAAATTTTGGTTAAAATTTTATGGGTATAGTTAATGAAGTGGTTCTTGAGTGTATGGGGTTCTTGGAAGTTTTCTGGGGGTGTGGGATATGAAAGGTGTAGAAAAGTGGCCAAACATTTCATATCACATTGTTCACACATGGCTAGTATAAAATGTGCTCCAGACCCAAGAGACCATGCTTCCTGGGTACCTTTTCAAAGAGAGGCTGACACACAGTTACCACATGTTTTTGTAAACTGTGTCGGTGATTCTTGGAAACCATGTGGCATGGACCCTCTTAGATAGAGTGAGTAACACGGTTGGTGCATGGTTTTCCCAACCATGTGGACAAACCATCTATCCCTAAAAAAGTGGGAAATTCCCATTTTTCCCTATCAATACTAAATGTTTATTCCTCAATTTTTGACCTCATTAGACCACTTCCATCTTGGGGTGATAAACCAGTAACCCCCTCTTACTCTATGGGTTATTCTACTTTGATTATTGCATTTAAAGCATTATGTTTAGTGAAAATAAAAAATCATGGTGAGTCTAACACATCTCATTCCTATATTTTCTAGATTATGGATTTTTGAATATATCATATTCTTTTTAATCCCCAAAACCCACACTTTTTCAGTGGATTCTAATATGGTTATTTAATGGGTGTTTGAGTTCAAATCAAGGGTATAGGTTAAGAAAGTGGTCACCAACGGTCATGGCGTAGGTGGACATAAGACATTCTCCGTAGTCTTGATGAGTTATATGTGTATGAAGTTGTGAACTTTCACTTCCTCATTGCGTTTTTATGTCTAGGGTTACGAAAAGTTATTTGAGCCTTATTTTGAGATCTGAAACCCTTTATGGACCATGTTGGATTCATTGGTAAAGTAATACTGATCCAATGGCTACTCATGGGGAATTTCAAACCCTTTTTAAATGGTTAGTAAATTTTTCATCATCGAGAAGAGGTAATTTTAGAGTGAATTGGTGGTAAAGGTGTAATTGGGAATTTGGTAATGGTTATTGTGTTAATTGAAATGATTATATGTTGAATTTTTGTGAAATTCCTAGGAGGTTTTGAAATGGTTTAAATGGTGTGTTTTGGGGCTTTGACCTGGTTGTAGATTTAACGAATGTAAATGATTTTTGAAATTGTGTAATGCTTTGAAAGGAGGCATTGACCTCACTGTGATTTTCAAAAGGGGCTTTAAAAATATTATTAAAATGATGATTGAAATTAGATAATGAAACACTTTTGTGAAATTAGTTTAAATGGATATATTGAATGTGGGAAAGTGAAATAAAATCCATAGAGAATATTTTATGTTTTCAAAGAGATTGATGGATATTTTGATTGTTGGATATTGAAATGAAAACCATGGGGAATATTTTAGTTTTTCAACGATCAGTGTTTTAAAATGTGGATTCAAGATTATATAAAATGAGTATTTTGAATTGTGTTTAATGCCATTATATTGATTTAATGGTCTATTGGGACTGATTTAATTAAAAATACATCTGGGTTAAAATGATAGAACTCTTAAGGATTATGTTGGCATGTTAACATGGTTATAAAATGAACTAAATGATTAATGTTCTTATTTGATGATATAGAATGAAGGGATTATTGGAATAATGGAAAATGTGTTACCAAGTTATGTTTGTAAATGATAAATGGGGTTTATCATTATGGTTTGTGTTTGGTAAAATTTTTGTGGTAAAATAATCATGTTCATATAATATAATGGTAGTTTAGGTTATTAGACATAAGGATATAAGCCCACAGATTGGGTTAGACAGAGGCTCTAAACCCCACCTATATAATGCATGGGTTTGGGAGTCAAACATATGCTCTATTCCCCTAATGGTTGCATTGGATGAGACTATGTGACTGATGCTCCAAGGATAGTGTTATGTATTATTGATTTGGGATTGTGTAATGAGGCTCTATTCATTACAAAGTATGGTCAAGGAATGAGTTTGGATGTCATACAAAGGAACTATGCATCCAAACATAAGGTCACAACATGGGTTGGGATGTCGGACTAAGGCTCTATGCTCCACAAATGAGTAGACATGACTTCATTACCATACACTTGATCCATGTTAAGTTGATAAATTGTAATTAGTGAATGGCCATTGTGTTATAAAATTGTGTGAAACCCCTTATGATATGGATTAGGATTAGGATGTGAACAAAGCTAGTTTAGTCGATTGGATGACCCTAAATAAGTTTTAAGATAAAATGGTTCTATTGTTATTATTTAAAAGTGAAACCTATTTTTTGAAAAAAATTGGTTAAATGGGTAATTGTTTAAATATGAGACATGTTTCAATGTTTCCTTGTTTATTTACCACACACATTCTCTATATACACTGTTGTATTGACTAGGTACTACTTTATACATCATTGGTGGTGGCCTAGTAAGTTGTAATCAAACCCTTCTCGGGCCACCATGACAGTTCGGTACCCAAGAACAAGGTACTCTTTTTCTGATACTAGTTCATGATGGGGACCTAGTGTTCAGTTGTGAATGGGATGTCAGGTTGGGGCATGAAAGGTTAAGACTCTATTGGGACTTGAGACTGTGTTGTTGAAAATCATTTTTTGTTTTGGTATTATAATTTTTATTTGTTTGACTATATGACATGTAGTGTATTTATCATATTGATATAGCATGTGATACTTAGTTACTTGTTGGCACTCCTTCTATGTTCTAGATTTATTTTTTCATGTCGTATACCTGTTTATATTATTTATATTGTGGTATTACTATTATAAACTAGTATAGTCCCCACAACATATTCCTCTACACCAATGCTAATAGTCGGAAGCCTCTTGTGTATTGGTAGGAACCCTTGAGGTAATGTGATGACCTAGCAAGGAGCACTGGTTTAATAGATATCATGTCAGAGATGTTATATGTTGTTGGGGTTATTTTATAATGATAGTAAGGGATTTATCAGATCTTATAAGAGATGGTTGATAAAATATTCTTTTATCGACACTATAACAATTATCCATAAAAATTAAAATATTATCGAACATACATTTAGTACTGATAAAAGTGATCTGTTCCAATACTAAACTTTGCATTGATAAATAAATGAAATGTATGAGGTACTAGTTTGATACGTAAAGGTTACCACCAGAGTTAAAATATTTTCAACCTTTATTTTTTCTAAATTTAGTACCTATATAGGTAGACATACTAACTCTATGTTTATCACTACTAAACACCTAATACGTAATAAATATAATCTATATGTAAGATTATATGATAAGTGAAATTTTTCAATTTAACAAAAATCAATTAAAACAAATTCAATAACTATAAAATGTTACTCATTAATCTCTTAAAATGATATGTAAGAGTTCATACATTTCTGATTTTTAGAGGTAATTAATTATAACCTAAAATATTACTATTTATAGAAATTGATAGAAAAATTTATATGTATTATTAATTATATATATATATATATATTTAAAAATATTTATATACATACATACAAAAGATAAATTCGAAAGATAAAAAATACAAGAATAATTAACATATTTATATATTATTAGTTATAGAAAAAAATTAACAGTTAATAATTATAAATCAATGTGACTAATTTATTTTAGAAGTATTATTAATCATAAAAATGTGTAAATATTTTATGCTATATATAAATTTTTAAATAAAAATATAAAAATATTAAGAATTTCATTTCAATATAAAATATTTACAATGAATTAATATTTATATAAAATCATATATTATAATTATATATATAATATTAAAAATATTTTTATTTTAAAATTATTATTACAATTAAAAAACATTTATTAATTATATAAATGAATAAATATTTAATATTATAGATATATATATATATATTAATAATTATGTTTAAATTTATAGATAATTATTTTCAACATATAACTAATTAATATTTAATTTACTATCAACTATATTTAAAATAAACCTAAATTATTAATATTATTTTAATAAATAATATATAAATTAATAACATAATATTTTTTTATTAACTACATGAAAAATCTAAATGTATAATTATTTTTCATAATGTATTGTTATATAAAAAACCATAAAATTATAATTATAAATTTTCATAATTTTATTTAAATATATTTAGAATTTCTAAAACAAAAATATATTCTTATTACTAGTTATATATATATTGTATTGGTTTTATAAAAAAATTAACTAATAATAATAATTAAAGTGTTATTATTTATATAAATGAATTGATATTTTCTAAAATATAAATCTAATTATATTAATCTATAATCATATTCATCAATAATTATATGTATAAATATGAATATATTTAAAGTATACATTACTTAAATATAAATATTAATTAATATTTATATTATTATAATAATATATAAATAAATTCTTATAAAATTACAAAAATTATGAATATAATTGCATTTTAAGATTTGAAATATAATATTAAAATTATTGATTTACATTAATGGCTATATTAATTTCCATGTATATATATTTATACATATGTGTTTATGTGTCATGGGTAAAGTCTCTTAAGGAATAAGATGGCTACAAAGATGATACAATCATCGGCTGGTTGAATATTGAGTTCACTAGAAATTTATATCCACTAGTGGTTCAGTACAATAGAATATAAACTTTCAGATCATCCATTTTTTATCATGGAGAACCGGAATTAGGAATTCAAGAAGAACCCAAATCACCACTCTAAATTTGAATCACACACAAAAAAGAATAAAATTAACATGAGAAACAAATTATGAACCCAGGTTTTACATGGTTCATAATTTATCCTTTTTTCCACGGGAAATCATTGTTATCTCTTCTGTGTTACATGAACTATAAGATTTATAAACACTATATCTTAGTAAGTCAGGGTTAAATTTTTTAATCTAAAACAAAACCACATCCAGTAGGTGGTCCCACGACCTTATATAGAGGTTCTTTGTTGATTTAAAAGGTAACACCTACCCTAGGCATTTTTAATCTATCTATTGACTTTGTCATTCAATGGATACTTCCACTAACTCAACCATCCCATATAGTACACTATTTATGACACTCAAAGACCATCCTACACAACATCAATCCAGGAAATATTTTTGAACATTCAATGGTCTAACCCACATGTTGAACATTTCTATTTTCACTGAACTTACAGGGCTGGAGAAAACTATCAAAGACAGAACTTATGGTGAGTTAAATAATAGTGACTTTAAGAAAATATCACGATCCAAAAAATGCCCAAATTTCATATTTTTTCAAGGAACCTCATATGTATCATCCAAAACTTTGGGAAAACCAACTCTTTTTATCATTAGTAACAGTTTTTTTCACCCTTATTTCGTTTAGATGATTCCCACTAAGGCACACTATTGACTCAGACATTCTTGGACTAACACTTTTGTGATCATGTTGGAAAAAATATTATTCTCAAGGATTTTCTTTATCTCAAACATTTTTTTCACTCCTATATTCTAAAAGTAATGGAATTTCAGGTTACTGTTCTATTATTTCATGAAATTTAAAATTCTTGCGAATGTGGATAATAGTCCGATTAACATATGATAACGTTCTACCTTTTGATGCTTTTCATAGTCCTTTGGAAAGATCTTTAACCAGATTAAAACCTTTCCATCTTCTATAACTGCAAAATACTATGCCTTAGTTGATGATTATAACGACCCATACTTTACATACATTGTTAATACTTCAAAATTGAAGCACACTTATTACAACATATGACAAAACCACAAAGGACTATATAGGTATAGTGTCTTTAGAAATTGGGAAACATAAACAACAGGTTCATAAATCTTCTACAGTGTATCCCATTTATTTCATCATATCTAGGGTCCCTTTTAGCATATTCTACGTAATATCCATCTTCCTGACCTGGGGAAAAGAAAACATACAAAAATGGTGAGCTCAAATGCTCAGCAATGGAAAATAAAGGAAATAAAATTCATATCATATCTTTTTGAAAATCATAACCTGCAAAAGAGATCATAATATCTTAACATGGAATAAATCATAGAAGTGAAAATGAGATCCCCATAATCATAACATAAAACTTGAAACTTTGTGGCATGCACACATAATCAAGGAAAATCATTTCTTGTTAGTCATGACTCATTGCCAAGACTATCTTAGCAGACAAAGTCCATTTCTGAACCGATTTCTCTCCTCGTTTCAGTCCTGTATCACTGAACCGAAATAACCTTCTGTTCCAACCATGTCTATATCATGAGATATAAATCTTTACCCAATTCATTGGAGGGAGATATAGGTCCCACCCATCTTATAATGAATCATTTCTTATGTGTTCCACATAATCATTAATCATACATCATCTCATAACAGATGTAACAAAAATGGGATTCTTGAAAAATAATGACATCATAAAACAAATCATATAAGGTAAATGACTTCATAAAAATAATTCCCTCAAAACATAATCAAATCAATGTAATAATAGGGATAAAAACAGAACCCTATATTATCTTAGATGGAAAATAATTTTGATAAAACATTTGAACTCCATTCTTGAGAAAAATATCCTTTCTAATTCAAATACATTTTTCCTCTCGTAACATGTCATTCAATTTTAATCTAAAAGAAGTTGATTAAAAATAATCTTGAAAACTTTTAAAGGAATCTTCTTGGAAATAATCTTTTAAAAATCCATTCATTTCGTATAAGTTAAAAAAACATTCTTCTCGTACTTTTGTCGGAAAAGTCAAAAAGTACCTCATACGAAAAATGCCAAAAGATTCCTTTCATATCTTTTACTAAAATCTCACAGAAGGGTAAAATTTGATATAAACTATTTTATAAGGATATAAATATTACATATTTGGGAAACATGGATGTGTACGATAAAATACACCCCAGTAAATTCCAAAGTATAAACAATCTCGGATAAAAATGAGATTGTGATATTTCCCTTACCTTAGGTCCGATTTGCTTTGTACGTGTCCGAAGCTCCTGTATAATGGTTTAAATAATGTTATTGACTTATTCCAGAATCATACATATTGATATGATATCATATATGGTCATATTCTTATCTTCTTATTAGTAATATTTCATTGTTACTTGTTACTCGGGTCTTTATTGCCTTTTGTTCTTATGCGTGTTTTGCCGAATAAATTCTTATTCTTCTTTTAAGGTTATAGATAACATATATCCAGAATGGTGTTAGTGTAACATATGTCATATTTATTCATTCAATTCATTTATATAATTACTATGTAATGATGATCATGTAGAACGAGTCGCATCACATCGTGGAGACGGTATTCCGTACGTACGCACGAGCGATGATATTGTTCCCATGATCGTGGAATTGTATTTAAGTGTATTTATACTATTTCAGTATCAATATAACTTTATAATAATCATATATAGTTACTCATTACACCATTATACCCATCCTTGTAAGGTGATGGTGGAAAATAGATTACACCACGGCTAGGAGACGGTATTCCGTACGTACGCACACGCGGTGATTTCATTTTTCCGTAGGATGGATAGAAGGTGAATTAGGGTTGTTTCATATTTATAATAACATATAAGTATGTAAGTAATACTGATGTTATTACTTTATCATGAAACAACTAAAGAAGAAGAATTTTAAGAAGAAAGAAATTGAAAAGATCGGTAATGGATATTACCTCTTCTTTGAAACGCCTCTTTGAATCATCCACTTAAGGAACTAAGATTGGTCTTTGAAGAATACCAGGACCTCTAGGATTATTCTACGGAAGTGGAGAAGGGATTTTGGCAGGGTTTGGCCGAGCTTGGGTTCTCAAATTGGTGTGAGGAGGAGGGGGTGGAGGTGCCCTTTTATAAGGGAGGAGAGGGGAACCTTAGGAATATCTCAAAATATTATTTTATATTAAAGTACAAATCGGTTTATAATGGTTACAAAGGGTCTTATTTCGAAGGTAAAGTGGGTATGGGTCGAAATCCTATCAACCAATAGGATTTAGACAAGTTTGGGTTATTATTTTAACCTTATCAATTAGATTTAACTCTAAGTTAAATAATTTAACTTTTACCATGACTTTTTGTTTTCTTACACTATATGGTTAATACACTTACTATAACATGCCAAACGAACCCCAAGTTTTTTATTATTAATATATATATCCTTATCTAAGTAATTTGGCCGAACCATAGATTTTTAGGAATAAAATACCAATTAATAATATAATATTTTATTTAAAAACTATTTTGTGTCAATTTTGACGCTATTTGATATATGATTTTTTTGAAAGTCATAAAAGAATTATATGTTCGAACCAAGTTGATTAAATCAACACTAATATGTCATAGTAACCTATAAAATTAATGGAATTCATAAAAAGTCTCAAATTACATTTATTTGAGCATTTATAACATCAATTATGTTAACATTTCCTTAAAAGGGTAATTACTGCATCATCGTTGTGTCATAAATAAATTAATTTATTTAATGTCTAAAAATTATAAATAAAATATCATTATGTAGGAAATCTTCTTAGATTTCTAATTAATATTTATAGTCGAATTTATCTTATGTATAACCCCATATGAAGAATGTTGTAGTTATTAAACTTTGATTTTAACTATTTTAACTATTTATTAAATAAAATAATATTAAATGTCATAATCTAATCCAAGTGGACCTAAATGGTCATATTATATTCATAAGGTTGTTTTTGGTCGAATTACACCTATCCAATATAATTAGGACATGTTTTAGGGTAATAGTAATATCATATTTACCCTTAGTTACCCTATTTACTATTAACCGCAGTAAAAAAAGTAAAAAGTTACTATTCACCAAAAAATTATTTTTATCTCATTGAACCATGTTTTACTTACTGATATCAACTGTGTCTGTCGGATTTTCGAAATTCCATTCACAGAAGCGGTAAAATTAAGTTTTATGCAAAATTCAGGTTTTATCCTACCACGTAGTGGTTTCACTATTCATCAAAAATTTAATGTTTTTAGAAAAATACCAAAATTTCACCGTAGGCTAATATCGGTATTCTGAATCCAAAAATGAGGTCCATTTTGAAAGATAAAATTTCAAAAAGTGGTTATTGCTATAACGGTTATTTTAAATAATATTTTAATAGCATATTGTCGTTTAGTGAAACTCGGTATTGCGTACAACGCAAGCTATCGAGGAAGGTCGCAATTGCGTGTAAAGTAAGCCAAGCTAGTGTGTAGTGAAAGATTCCTTTGATGATATATATATAACATAAAAACAAAATATTACTCATAAAAATCTCGGGTGTTACATTCTACCCCCCTTAAAAAGAATTTCGCCCTCAAAATTCGTCACTTTGTAACAAACAGATGAGGATACTTCTCCCTCATCATATCCTCAAGCTCACATGTAGCTTCTTCAAGATGGTGGTTCCTCCATAAAACTTTCACCAATCGAGTGGTCTTGTTTCGTAGGAATTTTTCGCTACGATCCAGAATCTCTATCGGTTGTTCTTCATAAGAAAGATCTTGCTCCAGCGGTACAACTTCTGAGCTGATTACATTTAAAGGATCAGGTATGTACTTTCTCAGGAGAGATACATGGAACACATCGTGAACTTGAGAGAGATTCGGTGGAAGCACCAATTGGTAAGCTACCTTTCCAACATGATCCAGTATTTCGAAAGGACCGATATATCTAGGGCTCAACTTCCCCTTCTTTCCAAATCTCATAACCCTCTTCCAGGGAGATATTTGTAAGAACACATTATCACCCACTTTAAACTATAGGTCTTTTCTTCGGTTGTCGGTATAACTTTTCTGTCGACTCTGAGCTGATCTTATGTGTTGTTGAATAGATCTGACCTTTTCTACCATTTCATCAACGAGATTAGGTCCTAATATCTTTCTTTCCCCAACTTCATCCCAGCAAGATGGAGTCCTGCATTTCTTTCCATAGAGAGCTTCATAAGGAGCCATCTGAATACTGGAGTGAAAGCTATTATTATAATAAAATCTCACCAAAGGTAGGTGTTGATCCCAACCTCCTTTTAAATCCATAGATCAAGCTCTCAACATATCTTATAGGGTTTGTATTTTTCTCTCAGACTGACCGTTTGTCTGAGGATGATAAGCAGTGCTGAAACTCAACTTTGTATCCAGAGTATTCTGATGACTTCGCTAGAACATCGAGGTAAATCTCGGATCCCGATCAGATATAATAGAAAGTGGTACTCCATGCAATCTTACCACTTCCTTTACATATATCCTGGGAAGCTGATCTAGAGAGAAATCCTCTCAAATAGCAATGAAGTGTGCAGACTTTGTAAGACGATCAACTATGACCCAGATAGCATTATTGCCTTTGGATGTTTTAGGAAGTCCTGTGACAAAGTCCATAGTGATGTTTTCCCATTTCCATTCGGGTATGGGTAATGGTTGTAACATCCCCTTAGACATCTGTCTCTCATCTTTAACTTGTTGACAAACCAAGCATCGAGAGACATATTCAGCAACATCTCTTTTTATGACATCCCACCAGAAGTACTCTTTCAGGTCCCTATACATCTTCGTGCTTCCAGGATGAATAGAGAATGAATAACTATGAGCCTCATCCAGCAGCTCCTTCTTTAATTCGGGGATGGGAGAAACACAAACCCGATTCCTGAACTTTATTATCCCATCACAATCAAGGTTGAATTCAGGAACATTTCTCACCTACTTTTGTAACTAGACATCTTCTTTATGTTCCTCTTTAATCTTCACATGTATAGATGGTTGAACATTTATTTGAGAAATATAAGATTTTTCCCCTTCCATTATAATTCCAAGATCCATCCTTTGTAAATCCATAAATATTGGATCTTTTATGATCCTCATCATGGATAAACTAGCATGGTCTTATCGACTTAATGCATCTTCCACCTTGTTTGCTTCCCCAGGGTGGTAATGGATTGAGTAGTCATAATCCTTAATCAGCTCCAACCATCTTCTTTGACGCATATTCAGCTCCTTTTGTGTGAAAATATACTTTAAACTTTTATGATCAGTATAAATATTACACATTTCACCATAAAGGTAATGCCTCCAAATCTTTAATGCAAAGATTACCGTAGCTAACTCTAAATCATGTGTTGGGTAATTTTGCTCATGGATTTTCAACTGTCGTGAGGCATATGCTATCACCAGATCATTTTGCATAAGAACACACCCCAATCCCTTCTTGGATGCATCACTGTAGATCACAAACCTTTCTCCACTACAAGGCAGTGTGAGCACAGGTGCACTGGATAACCTTCTTTTCAACTACTTGAAATTCTCTTCACATTCCTCTCTCCAAACAAACTTAACTCCTTTCCGAGTCAACTTGGTGAGTGTATTAGATAATCGTGAAAAATCTTTTACAAAACGTAGATAATATCAAGCCAAACCAAGAAAACTTCAGATCTCAGTTACTGTTGTTGGTCTCGACCATCTTTTGATAACCTCTGTTTTTGCTGGATCCACAGATATCCCCTCTTTTGAGATAATGTGACCCAAAAATGCAACTTTTTGAAGCCAAAATTCACACTTGGTAAATTTTTCATAAGGATTCTCCTTTTTCAGGGTCTTCAATATAATTCTCAAGTGATCTTCATGCTCTTACTTGCTCTTTGAATAGATAAAAATATCGTCTATTAAGACTACCACAAATTGATCAAGATAGTCTCTAAAGACTCTATTCACCAGATCCATGAATATAGCAGGGGCATTAGTAAGACCAAATGGCATCACTATAAATTCATAGTGTCCATACCTTGTACGGAAAGCCATCTTTGGTATATCCTCCCTTTTGACCCTTAATTGATGATACCATGAATGAAGATAAATCTTGGAAAAGTATTGAGCTCCACGTAGTTGGTCAAATAAGTCATCAATGCGTGGGATAGGATATTTTTTCTTGATAGTGATCTTGTTAAGTTCTCGATAATCAACGCAGAGTCTCATTGATCCATCATTCTTCTTAACAAATAGAACAGGTGCTCCCCAAGGTGACACACTAGGGCGTATGAATCCCTTATCAAGATTCTCTTGGAGTTGCTTCTTCAATTCCTGCAACTCAATTTGGGCCATTCTATAAGGTGTCTTTGAAATAGGCAAAGCACCCGATACGAGTTCTATTGAAAACTCAACTTCACGATTTGGTGGAAGACCCGGTAATTCTTCCGAAAAGACATCATCAAACTCCCAAACAATGGGCATATTCTTAATCGCGAGTTTCTCACCAACCATTTGAGATAAATAACCTTCATTTAGTGTAATCAATACCCATAAAATGGAAGAAATTTCCACTGGAAGGTTATGTTCATCCTTGCATTGATAGACGATCATAGATTGATCTGGAATATGAAATGTGACTTCCCTTCTTTGGCAATTGATATGAGCTCCATATAAAGAAAGCCAATCCATGCCAAGAATCACATCGAATTCCACTAAAGGAAGGATCACAAGATTTGCAGGAAGCACTTTCCCACAAACGTCAATTGGAGAAGAATTGTAAACATTTGATGCGATTGATGTGCCATTAGTTGTTGTCACAGCTAACTCAATATGTAATTGTTGAGGTAATACGGTGATAACCTTAGAAAATTCTTCAGAAATAAAAGAGTGGGTGGATCCAAAATCAAATAAAACATTTTCTACATTAGAGTGGATGGTAAGTGTACCTTTCACCACTTCGTTATCGTTCTCCACATCCCTGATAGAAATTGCATGTGACTTTCCTTTGTCTTTAGCCTTAAGAGTTTGTTGATGTTGACCATCATCATCAAACCTTGGATTTGGGCATTGATTGGCATAATGCCCCATCTCCTTGCACTTGAAACATTGAAGTGTAGTAGGTTCATTCTGTGTATCCCTTCCTTTGTTTGCATCATTAGACATCTTCTTCCCATTATCGCGGCATTCAAATTCCCAATGACCTTCCTTTACACATTTGAAACATTTACTTGTCCCTTTAAGACAACTCCCTCCATGTTTCTTTCCACACTTTGAGCATAAGGGAAAGCTCATCTTCTTTTCAGTGTGCTCTTTAGATTTTCCTTTGAATTCCATTTTCCTCTTCTTATCAAACCCATATGACTGATGGGTTACTCCAACCTCTATCTCGACTTTGAGAGCACATCGAACGATTTCCTCGTAGCTATTGAAGTCCCTTATGGCTAACGCCCTTCAAAAACTTGGTTTTAAGCCACTAAAGAATCGATCGATCTTACTCTCAGGTTGGATAATAATACCAGAAGCGTACCTTGCAAGTCTTGTAAAATTTTCTTCATAGGTACCAATAGATTCATCATCCCATTGCTTCAGTTCAAGAAACTCTTTCTCCATCATTGTTCGGAGAATACGAGGGAAGTACTTATTGAAAAATAAGTTCTTGAACTCGTCCCATTCCATGGACTCAATTTCATCCCTTGGCCTCATATTCTTAATAAGATTCCACCATTGATCAGCATCTCCTTCCAAACGATACACTACTAGGATGACTTTATCATGTTCAGAACATTGAAGAACTGAAAATATCTTTTCAGTAGTACTAATCCATTGTTCAGCAACTAATGGATCAGTAGACCCGCTGAAAGAAGGTGGGCGCTGCCTCATGAAGGATTCAATAGAATGTTGCTCCTTCCTTTGCTCGTTTGGACATCCTGCATGATTCATAGCTTGAGAAAGTTGTGTGAGCATGGCTACAAGATTTTGCATTCCAGCTCCCATACCGTTTGGTTGCTCAGGGGGACAGTCATTGCATTTCCCATCGCATTCCGCATTAACACGGTTCCTTCGGGATCCATCCATTGACTAAAACCAAGAAGAATAGTGTGAGCGACACTAATTATAATAGGAAAACCACATAATTCAAGAATAAAATTTTCACTCTTAATGTCTTATCCTAGGTTATTCATGGCCATTTCTAAAACACTAAGATTGTGTTCTATGCTTAGACTTATCCTTAGGGTTCTTACTAAGGCTTTCACATCCTAGTTTCTAAAGGTTGACTATACCTTTCCTCTGATACCAACTATAACGACCCATACATTACATACATTGTTAATACTTCAAAATTGAAGCACACTTATTACAACATATGACAAAACCACAAAGAACCGTATAGGTATAGTGTCTTTAGAAACTGGGAAACATAAACAACTGGTTCATAAATCTTCTACAGTGTCTCCCATTTATTTCATCATATCTAGGGTCCCTTTTAGCATATTCTACTTAATATCCATCTTCCAGACCTGGGGAAAAGAAAACATACAAAAAGGGTGAGCTCAAATGCTCAGCAAAGGCAAATAAAGGAAATAAAAGTCATATCATATCTTTTTGAAAATCATAACCTGCAAAAGATATCATAATATCTTAACATGGAATAAATCATAGAAGTGAAAATGAGATCCCCATAATCATAACATAAAACTTGAAACTTTGTGGCATGCACACATAATCATGGAAAATAATTTCTTGTTAGTCATGACTCATTTCCAAGACTATCTTAGCGGACAAAGTCCATTTCTGAACCGAGTTCACTCCTCGTTTCAGTCCTGTATCACTGAACCGAAATAACCTTCTGTCCCATCCATGTCTATCTCATTAGATATAAATCATTACCCAATGAATTGGAGGGAGATATAGGTCCCACCCATCTTATAATTAATCCTTTCTTATGTGTGCCACATAATCATAAATCATACATCATCGCATAACACATGTAACAAAAATGGGATTCTTGAAACATCATGAAATCATAAAACAAATCATATAAGGTAAATGACTTCAAAAAAATAATTCCCTCAAAACATAATCAAATCAATGTAATAATAGGGATAAAAACAGAACCCTATATTATCTTAGATGGAAAATAAATTTGATAAAACATTTGAACTCCATTCTTGAGGAAAATATCCTTTCTACTTCAAATACATTTTTCCTCTCTTAACATGTCATACAATTTTAATATAAAAGAAGTTGATTAAAAATAATATTGAAAAATTTTAAAGGAAGCTTCTTGGAAATAATTTTTTAAAAATCCATTCATGCCGTATAAGTTAAAAAAACATTCTTCTCGTACTTTTGTCGGAAAAGTCAAAAAGTACCTCGTACGAAAAACGCCAAAAGATTCCTTTCATATCTTTTACTAAAATCTCACCGAAGGGTAAAATTTGATATAAACTATTGTAGAAGGATATAAATATTACATATTGTGGAAACATGGATGTGGATGATAAAATACACCCCAGTAAATTTCAAAGTATAAACAATCTCAGATAAAAATGAGATTGTGATATTTCCCTTACCTTAGGTCTGATTTTCTTTGTACGTGTCCGAAGATCCTGTATAATGGTTTAAATAATGTTATTGACTTATTCCAGAATCATACATATTGATATGATATCATATATTGTCATATTCTTAGCTTCTTATTAGTAATATTTCGTTGTTACTTGTTACTCGGGTCTTTATTGCCTTTTGTTCTTTTGCGTGTTTTGCCGAATAAATTCTTATTCTTCTTTTAAGGTTATTGATACCTTATATCCAGAATGTTATTAGTGTAACATATATCATATTTATTCATTCAATTCATTTATATAATTACTATGTAATGATGATCATGTAGAACGAGTCGCATCACATCGTGGAGACGGTATTCCGTACGTACGCACGAGCGATGATATTGTTCCCATGATCATGGAATTGTATTTAAGTGTATTTTTACTATTTCAGTATCAATATAACTTTATAATAATCATATATAGTTACTCATTACACCATTATACCCATCCTTGTATGGTGATGGTGGAAAATAGATTACACCACGGCGTGGAGACGGTATTCCGTACGTACGCACGCGCGGTGATTTCATTTTTCCGTAGGATGGATAGAAGGGGAATTAGGGTTGTTTCATATTTATAATAACATATCAGTATGTAAGTAATACTGATGTTATTACTTTATCATAAAACAACTAAATAAGAAGAATTTGAAGAATAAAGAAATTGAAAAGATCGGTAATGGATATTACCTCTTCTTTGAAACGCCTCTTTGAATCATCCACTTAGGGAACAAAGATTGGTCTTTGAAGAATACCCAGACCTCTAGGATTATTATAGGGAAGTGTAGAAGGGATTTTGGCAGGGGTTGGCCGAGATTGAGTGCTCCAATTGGTGTGAGGAGGAGGGGGAGGAGGTGCCCTTTTATAAGGGAGGAGAGGGGCAACTTAGGAATATCTCAAAATATTATTTTATATTAAAGTCAAAATCGGTTTAAAATGGTTCCAAATGGTATTATTTAGATGGTAAAGTGGGGATGGGTCGAAATCCTATCAACAAATAGGATTTAGACAAGTTTAGGTTATTATTTTAACCATATCAATTAGATTTAACTCTAAGTTAAATAATTTAACTTTTACCATGACTTTTTGTTTTCTTACACTATATGGTTAATACACTTACTATAACATGCCAAACGAATCCCAAGTTGTTTATTATTAATATATATGTCCTTATCTAAGTCATTTGGCCGAACCTTAGATTTTTAGGAATAAAATAACAATTAATAATATTTTATTTTATTTAAAAACTATTTTGTGTCAATTTTGACACTATTTGATATATGATTTTTGTGAAAGTCATAACAGAATTATATGTTCGAAAAAAGTTTATTAAATCAACACTAATATATCGTAGTAACCTAAAAAATTAGTTTAATTCATAAAAAGTCTCAAATTACATTTATTTTAGCATTTATAACATCAATTATGTTAACATTTCCTTAAAAGGGTAATTACTGCATCATCGTTGTGTCATAAATAAATTAATTTATTTAATGTCTAAAAATTATAAATAAAATATCATTATGTAGGAAATCTTTTTAGATTTCTAATTAATATTTATAGTCGAATTTATCTAATTTATAACCCCATATTAAAAATGTTTTAGTTATTAAACTTTGATTTTAACTATTTTAACTATTCATTAAATAAAATAATATTAAATGTCATAATCTAATCCAAGTGGACCTAAATGGTCATATTATATTTATAAGGTTGTTTTTGGTCGAATTAAACTTATCCAATAGAATTAGGACATGTGTAAGGGTAATAGTAATATCATATTTACCCTTAGTTACCCTATTTACTATTAACTGCGGTAAAAAAAGTAAAAAGTTACTATTCACCAAAAAATTATTTTTATCTCATTGAACAACATTTTACTTACTGATATCAACCATGTCTATCGGATTTTCGAAATTCCATTCACAGAAGCGGTAAAATTAAGTTTTATGAAAAATTCAGTTTTTAACCTACCACTTAGTGGTTTCACTATTCATCAAAAATTGAAAGTTTTCAGAAAAATACCAAAATTTCACCCTAGGCTAATTTCGGTATTCCGAATCCAAAAATGAGGTCCATTTTGAAAGATAAAATTTCAAAAAGTGGTTATTACTATAACGGCTATTTTAAATAATATTTTAATAGCATATCGCCGTTTAGTGAAAGTCGGTATTGCGTACAACGCAAGCAATCGAGGAAGGTCGCGATTGCGTGTAAAGTAAGCCAAGCTAGTGTGTAGTGAAAGATTCCTTTGATGATATAAATATAACATAAAAACAAAATATTACTCATAAAAATCTCGGGTGTTACAATGATAACATCACCACCATTTGTATCCATGATATATAGTTGGTCATTGTTCTACCAAAGGTATATCTGTAGTGATTTTAGTAGTTCCAAAATAACAATCATGATCTTCCTTAGAAAATCCTTTTAGAGGATCTTATTCTTTTATTAACAATGTCTTATCAAACTAACCTTTTAGTTATTGGACGATCCACTTCATAGCTTCCTGCTGATCATTCCCAGGGTTAGACATAAAATTAAATACCACTCCCAATACAAAGGTAGTGCCAAATAGTGTAAAAAACATCACATACATCAATATTATAATAATTTATGCTTAAAAAACATTTTAAATGTGCCAAACCTCAAATCTCATTGAAGGTTCTTGTACCTTGGATAACTTGAAGTGTCCAACAATGGGATTTATAAAATATTTACATTTGGTCATTTGAATCCATTCACTAATATTACAGGTTTACTTATTCTAAGAAAAAAAACATAGTAGCAGAATTCTGATCCCATTATATCCTTATCAAAAATATTTTCTTGCCTTATCCAAGATCCTTATTTTCAAATATTCTAGAAAAATTACCCTATAAATATTTAATCTTCTGACTTTATAGTCTTTCCAACAACATTTCATCCACAAAAATTAAGACAACTATATAAGATTCATCATTCCATAATTTTTGATAGAAATAGTGATCAAAATCACTCATTTTAAAACCTTCCTCCTTTATTAAAGCATTGAACTTCTGGTTCAACTATCAAGGTTCCTTTTTGGGTCCATATAGACTTCACTACAGTTTATTAAGGTTGAAATTTTTTGATGGTCTTCAAACCAATTGGTTTTATAAATGAATATATCCTCCTCCAAATCAATATAAAGAAAGGTAGTTTTCAAATCCAACTGGTCTAACAATAAACCATTAAATGGAACAATTCATAATATTTTTCAAATTATATTATTCTTTTTTACTGAAAGAAAAAATTTTAGGAAATCAAATCCTTCCTTCTGTTGGAATCCTTTCACATCCAACTATCCCTTATATCTTCAAATTCAATCAGTATTTTATTTCAAATGGTACACCCATTTGTTATCATGTTCTCTCATTTCCCCTTCAGTAGTTCGGTAAATTCTAATATTTTTTTGAACATTAATAAATTCTCTCTTCCTCCATGGCTAACTCCAACTTCTTTGAGTCACAGAGAGTAGCTTCCTCTTATGTACATTATAGATCCACAACATCAATATGACGTAATAAGTTTTCATCAACACCATACCATTGTATTTTTAATCTAACTCTATAACATATTCTCAGATTAGTTTATGTATTCATTGGATGTTTATTTTCTGGTACTTGATCTTTTAGTTCTCATACTTCTGATTACTTTTCTACCAGATTATTCCCTTAGGATTTGTAATTTCTTGAGAAATCTAACACAACATCAATTGGTGGATCTTATGATGAATTAATTTATCTATCTAATATCACTGGTATTTTTGATTTTCTAATATTTTGATCTAGAACAACTTGTACATCTGCAATTGATCTCTTGTCATGAAATCTTGATTCAACAAGTTCTGATTCTTGCATATGATTTTTTTTTCAGATTCAGATTCATCCTCTTTACTATTCCTTCTTATTATAGAGTTCTATATACTGTTCTCACAATTATGCCCCCTTTATCCCACAAAATCTCTATATGTTTGTAATGTTGTATTCATCACAATTATCTAATGTTAAGCACTTTAATTTCTAACCATGTTACAACTCCCCCATGGATTTCTACGTAACAAAGGCTTACAATACATCGTATTTTTTAAAAAAATTAATACCATACCTTCCATATGGAATCATCATTGAACATGAAAAAGAATTGTGATCCTCCATGTTGTTGAACTAAGGTAGGTCCTCAAAAATAAACCTGAACAAGATCTATCTTCTAAGATATTGGGTTCATCCATTAATATTGAATTACATCCTATTTTTTTCCAAACACATATCTCTCACCAATTCTGAAAGTTTTATGATTGATATTTAGAATTCCATTCCCTAGTAGAACCTTCATGATCTTCTCATTAAGCTGACTAAACATACAATTCCAATCCTCTGGATTTTCATAGGCTAAAATTTTATCCATTTCACTTCTATTTCGACTTCCATTCAATTAAATGGATCTGTTCTTTACACCTCATTCAACAAAAATAGATCCTTGATTATTTTTCTTGAGCCAATTATTAAAATTAGAACTTAATCATTTATCATCAAACAAAACTACTAAACTGAGATTTCTCATGAGACTTAGTATGTGTCTAACACCACTCAACCTATGAATAATCTAATTATGCATCCATAGATTTACATCTCCCTTTCCAACCACTACTAAATATTTTTCATTTTTTTAGAAAAACGTCCCCAAAGCTTCCAAATAAATATTTATTAAGGAATCAGTTATACGTCGATGAGTTAATGATGCACCAGAGTTAACTAATAATGAATCCATAGATTATGAACATTTATTAGTAGATATCTAACATCTTCTATTGTATTAATGAATTTTATGAGTCCATAGGTTTTGCTTCAAGTTTTCCCCTTTAAATTTCTATAGTTCCTATAATGAATTTATTTCTTACTAAAATTCTAGAAGGTAATATTTGGACCAATCAACTTTCCATGACTCTTCCCCCTGATTATTTCACTTGATTATCAATGATTCTTCTAATGAGGTGAACATTTCTTTTTATTAGAACAAAAAACTATATCGGAAGGTTCTTAGAAATAGTTTCTCTTAAGATCTCATTAAGGATCAGTATTTGAATTTCTACAAACTCTAGTTAATATTTACCATAAAAATATCTTACCATAGTAGTTATGTTATCACATGATTCTAGTAATGATTAATGTAGAATTATATCCCACAAATCATCTATGAAAGTCACATTCACTAATTTGAGATTACTTCTGAACAGGTTGAAATCATTCTCATGATATTTCAATAATCGTACTCATGATAACCTCAAGATAAGAAAATTCCTCATTAGGAATTTCTTTACGGTTTTGAATTTTTCATACATCTCCTTTAGGGACTCCATAAGTGTAGTTGTAATATTCTTCTCTTGGAAGTTAGAAGCAATATTTCACACCAACATCATCCTAAAAAATCATAATACTTTATTGTCTATCTTTTCTATTTTACTTTCTCTATATTATCTAGTTTCTTACCAAATTGGAGTTTGAAATCCTTCTTGATGAGGTGGTCCTCTGTCTACATCTTCACAAAAAAAATTCTGTTCAGTTGAAATCATTGATATGAACATTTCCTTAATATAATGCCGTATCATTCAATAAATTAATAACTAATATAAAAATAATATGTCTCTGAGGTAAGAAATAAAGTTTCCTTTTTTTCTGAGTGTGTCTAACAATGTATCCCATTCATACCACTTCTTGTATAAGAAGGTAACTGAAAATCCAATACAATCATGAGCTAGTTGAAAGATGATTTCATCTGAAATTTGTATACACTGATGGTTTAGCACACTGAAATTTAAAATATTGAATCATACCTCTCGATCTTAGAGAATTGGAATTAGAAATACAAGTTTCATCATAATCATTGTTCAAAAAATGAATCACACACACACACAAACAAATAAAGAACCTGAAAAAAATATGGAACACCAGTTTTACAAGGTTTATGCTTTCATCATATGAACATGGGAGAACATTCTTAACTCATTTATATTACTGTATATACAATATTTACAAATAGATTAGGTTAGTAAGACAATATTATAAATTTTTAAAATTCACTTCAACACAATATCCCACAGGTGGTCCCACCTACTCATATGGTGGATCATTTAAGATTGAATAGGTAACACCAACCATTGATATTTTGGGTTAACCGTCTATTAACTATTTGGTTAAACTAATACTTCTATTGACTCAATAGTTCCAGCCTATTCGCTATTCATGACACCCATAAACCTTTATGCACAACATCCACTAGAATTTTGTGAATATTCGATGGTCTCTCCCGTATGCTAATGGATTGTGCTGCTGTTGAACTGAATTGGTCGGAGCGAGTTTCTGGTGGATGAACTTATGATCACTAAATTATTGGTGACTTGGATAATTCTTTACAACCCTAATAAATTCAACATATATGTATATAAATCTAACTATATGAAATGCATATAATATTAATTTCTTTGTTAATTTTCAAAACAATGAAAACTAAAATAAATTACTATTTTATAAAAAATTCTTATATTAAATAATATTATTATAGAAATATTCTTGTTAAAATAGGGAATGGCCCCTTTGGTTAAGTAGGTGTGTGTGTTGGGGTGTTTGAGTTTAACTAGGGAGTGTTTTCCTCTCCCACCTTTTATAATAAAATTATATCAATCTTTTCATCCTGAATATATATGTGTGTGTGATTAATTAAAATTTATTTAATTTAATTCGATTTAGTTTATTTGTTAATATTTTTGTATAGTTTATATAATTCATTTTTAGTATTTTTTATCTATATAATTAATATCTTCTATTTATTCATTTTTAATCATTTTTTATCTTTGGTTCATGAAAATTTTATGAATTAACTCTTAAATATTATTTAATATTATTTAATTTTATTTATTCATTTATTATTATATACTAAATAATAAGTTTAAAAATATATCTAATAATTTTTTAATATATATATATTTATATATATTTATTTAATTTATGAGTAATATTTTCAATATGATAGTAATATATATGAAAAATATTTAGTTATTTTTGTTTATTATGTTTTACCATTTAAAATTTTGTTTGAATTTTATATAATTAAAATATTTAAATGAAATTTATAGTACTTTTATTTAATTTAAATAATTTATTAGAAAATAATAAATATATTTTTTAAAAAAAATTATTTAAAAAATAAATAACCAATAAATATATATATATTTAAATAATTATAAAATAATAATTATTATAATTATTATATTTACAATTATATATATTTAAATATTAATAAATATTTATATAAGTAAATATGCCAACGAGCTTGTACCTATGTGGTATTGTCTCTTACTTGGAATCCAAGAGGTATTGGGATCAATACCTGTTGGGCATAGGTACTATTCAGTACTATGTACGTGGTGATGCAGGCGGTGACACGAACGATGATGCATGCATGATACATGCATGACACTACACTGGGATTTGGGGCCACATAATAGGATTCATGCACATTGTGACAATGTCTGTTGTATTAAATAAATAACACTTGATGGGTGAGTTATCCCCTCCGCGGGGCTATGGACTGCCTTTCTAACCTAAGTGTGTGGGGTAAGTTTTTTTGGAATGTAATCGTACCACAATGAACCTAATATGTATATATAATTATATATATATATATAAATATATAAAAATATATTTAAATATATTTATTTATCATTATAATTAAAAATAAATACATTTGTTTAAATAGTTATACATTTATAATAAATATATTAATTATATTTATAATGATATATATTCATATATTAATATATATATAACTACAAAAATATATATAATTATATAAACAAGACATCTGGGCCATAGACATGAAGACCCAAACACGTTACCCCAATGTTTTAAAAAAAAGATAACAAACAAGGAAGTTAAGGGGCTTAACACGACAAAACATACCCTCAATAAAAAACATAGAACGCCAATTCCTACAATTTCCTCAAGATCCAAAGCATCTAAGATTATAGTATTTTACCTTTGAATTTCTCCCTCTCAACCATGTCATTGTTTATTTTGAAGGCTTATACTCCCCATCTGATGAAGAGTTAAAGGAGTCACCCAGCATTGTGGAAACCTTATATTTCTAGGATATGTCATGACATTCCATCTCATATATGGCTTAGAAGCTATCTTCAATGTTTCATAACAATAGATTCTTTACAATTATGTAGTCTATGTAAACAAATACATCCATCCCAATTATGGAAAATATAATTTCAAATTGGTAGTCAAACCAATCAGTAATGTCTTTTCTAATACCCTAGGGTGTCCTTTTATATTCATGGTCTTGAAAAGGGGTTTTAATATTGGAATATTTAACCTCTGCATTATCACATTCCATGTAAGTGGCCTTAACAAATATTTCATAACCATTTTTCATTAAATCAGAAAAGTGAGATGGTTATGTCCAATACACATTCCAAATTCCCACACTGGTCATCTTATAAGTATACAAAGGATGCTCCACTTACAACGGGGAACCATAAAAGACATATAACCCATAGGGTTTTTCTCATCCGACCCATCTTCATAATCATCCTGAAAAAAGGTGATGGGAAAAAAAATCCTTCCCATGCCCACTTGAGAGAGGCATCTAGATCAGAGTGGGTACATCATAAATTGACTAAGGATGAGGCTCATAAGCTTTGGATTATCAAGGGGTTACCAGTTGGAATCCCTCTTCATCCATAACAATTTTTATCCATTTGGTCAGTGACTTAGCCAATACCATAGATTATGTTTCATCATATGAGGATGTTTTTTGGGCCATCTCAATGCCTATAACTATGTTAGTACCTCCCATGCTAGGTCATCCCACCACCAAACTTGTGTGGTTAGATGATTACCCTACAAATATGGATCATGCGCTATGGGAGTTACTCTATGGGTGTGTTGCTCCACCTTTTATAAAATGAGATCACCATCCAAGGAATCGTCACACACAACCATTTATAGATATCACATACAAACAATGTTGTAATTTTTTTCTAATTCTAGACCACCCTTATCTATCATGGTCATTCTATCAGCACCAACAACATCCTTTAATGATGTAGCATTTCTAGGTTTCATATATCTGAAATTAGATATGAAATCAACCACATCAGCAAATTATAGCTTAGAGAATGAATCTCAAAATCAGGTTCCCCATTAATACACCCAGACCATATCCTCAATCCATCATCTTTTCCCACTAGTCCAACGCTTTCTACAAAGACAATTCCATCTTAATTAGGCTTCTTAAATTGGCATTCTTCAACCCGATTTCCTAAAATTCGAACACCTAAAACCCTGTTTGAAATTTACACTATCATGCATAATTGAAAAGTGGTTGAAGCAAAAGTATAAAACATTTTCATACTAAATGACCTAATCAAACATAAACACTCTCTCAACCAATTAGATTGTTTCAAAAAGTGTTGAGATGAGATCAAATTCAACCATATTTCTAGCATAGTGTTTGTATCTGGCAAACTAAGTTTCATTTTCACGCTTAATGGGAGTTCCCACCACCAAGGAAATATCATAATTGATATATGAATGCAAAAATAACCAATTCAACCCTTTTATTGGAATCCATGATTGAGTAGTAGTGTTATCAGCTTCAGACGGATTGATCCTTGGGTGCCAATATTGGAATCATAGGACCCCTAGTTAGAGATTCAAAAAAAACTCAACTCCAGGACCTTAATTTAAGATCATGAAAATTTAAAGTGATACAGAAAAAAACTCATAATGAGATACACAATGTTTCAGTTATCAAATCCCAAAATCTATAAATGAATCTTCCATAAATCTTCAAGTTTCTAGGAGTTGTTCCTCAGGAAAGGGGTAATCCACACAATAATGAAATATTTACATTCTTTAATATGATCTTCAAAGAACATCTAATTCACTTTAATAATGTCTAGGGAACCATTCCTCAAGATTTTATTGTGCGTTAACATCGAGTAATTGTGAGGACTAGAAAATATATATATCATTTCTAATAAACTATGATGCCTGAATAGTTTTCAGATCCTCATAAGTCCTCCAGTAACTTGTATTTTTAGAGATAGAATTATGTTCAACCCTTATTGAACCCCACTCAACATTAGAAGGAAATAACTCATCTCCTGAGTCGGATCTAAGGTGAAATTTCTTTTAATGTCCAATGAAAACCATCATAGGATTGAAATATCCATAAATGTTTGAATCTGCCTCAGTGATGTTTCTCTAAATTCACTTGAATAAAAGATTCAGGCTCTCAATTTTCATGGCCTCCATCTAGCATACAATTAAATAGATTTAAATTATATAAATACATTTATAATTTTGTATCAAAATTTTTTAAATATATTTATTTAAAATAATTATCATAAATATATATATATCTATTTATTATATTTAGAATTTTATATTAAGGTGAGGAGAGGAGGGGGAAGCAATGATGGGGTATCCTTGGTTGGGTCATGCATGTTGGAGTTGCTATTCTAGAGACATCTTTTTGTACTTCGGATTTTATGTATATTTAAAGAAGAGAGACACATAATCTCAATTTATATGGAAGTGATGATGCCCCTTCTATTGATCTCCCATGGAGATTCAGTGGTGGTCTTTCACTAAGCATGTGGCTTGAAGAGAGGAAGGGTTAAAACCTACTTCACTACTATGTGAGATCATACGATCTGGGTAGTTCATCCTACAACATCATTTATTGAATATATTCTAGGCAGTGGTTGCAATTTTGGTAGATCTGAACATCTAGATTTGATCATTGTGTTGTTGTGAGTTAGGTATCTATGGTGTTTGGTTTTGTTTTGTGGTGGTCAAGGTATTCTATATATAGTCACAGTGTTGTTGCGAGATGGGATCGTATGGAATTCAGTGACTATTCTCGGTGGTATAGGTAGCAAGATCTGATTTTTATCCTCTTTTTCCTCAATCATCTGATGTGGTGTCTGGTAAATCAACCCAGTTGATTTTGTATGAAAACATTAAAATACCTCATGGAATATCCTGATCATTCACATAAATTCTTATCAAAATGTTTCAGGAGGCTTCATATTTGATTGAACCTCGAATCGTGTAATATGAGTATGGTAAATTTACTATATTTTTACACCATGAGGCTTTCTCCGAGCAGATAAAATATTGAAGGTTCTCCCTGATTGAAAGGATTATTCTTGACAAGGGTGATAAACCCTTGATTGTGGAATATTTAAAGAATAAACTGAATCAAATTTGGGGTTTTGAAAATTGGAAGATCATCCCTATAGAAAGGGGATACATTCATTTAATTTTCAATTTGAGAGTCAAAAATATACTCCTTGGGAGCCCAGTTATTATACTCTTAATCCAAGAATTCTCATAATTTAATAATGGAACATTAGTTTTAACCCACTTAATCAAAATCAAAATAATGAATTGGTCTTGGTTAGGCTTCATGGGATCAGTTGGGTATTTTTGTTTCAAAAAATATTGAAGGATATTGCTTCTTTCATTGGTGAACCTCTTAAGAATTATGTTAATACAATTCAGGGAAATTTTGTTTAATACACAAGGGTCTTGATTGATATTGATTTGTTAACCATAGTTCTAATTCTATCATTCTTGTTGTGAATGGTGAAAGGATTGATTTTGAGTTTGAATATGATGACTTACCGGATTTCAGAAACATTTTCAAGCTTGATGGGTATGAAATTGAAAATCGTAGGTTGGTTCAGAAGATCAAATCCATGCCTTTCAAGGGAAATGGTAGGGTTTGGTTCAAAAGGGAGGGGTGGTCTCATCCAAAACTATTTCTAAGGAGGACACAATGGTTCACTCTAATGAAATCCATCACAACATGAAAGGTAATGAGATTTCAATTTTGGATCATTCCCTATGACATTTCGTCAAAGATCATCTCTTAAGGACATAGTTGAAGGGATTGATAACATGTCATTCATGTAGGTTCTTAATAGTGATCATGATAAATCTATTGGAATTATTGGACAATTTCGATTATATGTTTAGTGCAGAATGTGTAGTCACATTCTGCTGGTAAGTATGTGGAATATGATGAGCAATGCACTACTCAAGTTGTCGTCAATCTGCAATTGAATCAGGAGGACCTTTTAACTACATCTTTTTATCATAAAGGGATGAAAAAAACTATTCTTGACTAGTGATTTCAAGCTAAAACCCATATATTTTCTCTTAATTTTATTGATTTAGGGCCCAATAACTCAATATTGGATAGATTGGGGAATATGCATAAGACTACTGTGCAGGGGGCACTGATGATTAGAGTCCTTCCACTGTTACTCCTTTGGGTTCTAGTAAAAATAATATTAGTCTGGTTGAAATATTAAAAATGTAAAATTGAAAAGATATATTCCATAATAAATTTATTAATTCTCATGGAGTTCCTTTTTTAATGGAAATGTGAGTGATAAGTTTGTTTTGGAGGGCTAAGGTTCAGCAAATGATGATGAGACATGTAAGTAGCCAAAACATGGAGGAGGGGTCGTTATCTGAGGGGTAGGTGAAGTTTTTGATCCCATAGATGACTTTTTTACCATTGTGAAGTGTCTTGGAAATTGGTTTCACTCCTCATATCCATCTGTATTATGCTTCCCTTTTATTTTCAATATATTTTGGAACAATGGGAAAGCCTATGGCACACAGTGTCTTGATAATTATATATATATTTGTATATGTATATATGGTGATTAGGAGAACAATTATATTCAGATAAACACACACCACACACATAGATTGGACATTCATGTCATATCCTCCATCAAGGGAAAACCATCCCATTGAAACCTATTTACTCATATATGTTAAATACTCATAAGCCAATCATTTGATGGATGGAAGACCCATTCGTTTTTGATGTCCCAAAGCCCCTACCTGAAACAGCATATTCATGGACTTTCACCCCTTTCCCACATCATGTCTATATCACTGTCTACTCACATAATGTTTGTCTCACTTCCACCTATTTATGTGTTTTCCTCAACATTATCATCATATTTCTCCCAAGGGTATTTCCATGATTTGAACTCTGGTCTTTTGGATGCATGATTATAGGGTATACTACTCAAGCACAACACCAAGTGCAAAAAATGATGAATTAATAAATTTGTAAATAATTATATAATTATATATAAATATATATAAATATATTCATAATTTTATTAATATATAATTTTTATATATTTATTTATAATTGTAATTATAAATAAATATACATACATTTTAAAAAAATATAATGTTCTAATAAAATTATTTAAATACGAAATATATTTATTATATTTATCATAGTTCGGGTTTTTCTTAGTTGAATAATCCAATAATATTATATGAAAAATGGGAGTTCAAATTCCCATGGGCACAGGTAATATAGTAGTACTATAGAAGTACTACAACAGTGGAGGCACTGTCACAACAGTGGCACTATAGTGGTGGTGGGCACTATAGATGATGAAGTGGTGGGCACTATAGCAATGGTGGGTATTTAGATACTACTGTGGTGGTAGTGGTACTATATCGGGAGTTTTAGAAGCCAGGTTCCTATAGTACTATTCATAGAATGAGTCTTGGGCCCAAAAGTTCTGGCCTACGAGCTATGAAATGGGCTATATACCCACTGGGCCTTCGGGAAAAATATATATAATGTAATAAAGTGGGTGGTTAGGTGGGATATCTCTTGGAGGCATATGACCGGCCTTTCAAGCCTGTGTGTGCGGTGGATTCCACCTTGGTTTTGGATGCATTATATGAAGATGGAGTTATTGCATTAGGATGGCAAACTCGTGTTGGCGAAGGGTTTCGATGGTGACCTCGGTCATCTTCTGCGAGTGAACTATGATCCCGTTTGTGGGACCTCTATAGTATGCTATTGTTGAGGTGAATAGTTTGGGATCCTATGTGATGACATTTATCAGCTAGAGACTTGTGATCCCATTTGGTATCCCAGCAGTCCTTCGATGGTGATGTGGATGACTGTGATGTAGGCACGTGTCAGGGATTTATGTTTTCATTTTTTCCACAGGGGGGCGGGTACGAGTCGGCCGACGACAGGTTGTCTGTGTACCGGTGGTGTCGATGTTGTCTGGTGGATTGGGATATGGTGTTAGGCAGTATTAGGTGGCCTAACTCATTCTGAATGTGGGATCGTGACCCACTCTTTGAAGGGTATTTAGTTCTAGTACATGAGATATTTGGATCCTAGCGGTTGACGATTGCAGAATTGATGGACAGTGGTAGGTGGACTTTCTTGAAAGATGGAGACGATTAATGAAAAGCGATATGACTCACAAGATGCAGTGTGGAGGCCTTAAACATCCTAGAATTTTCCATGCTAATTTTTGGGTCGACAAGTTTTGGTTCTTTTCTCAATTTGGGTCAGTGGTATTTCATTCCCATTTTTTGTTTTGGGACATTGGGCCAATGGCTAGTGAGGATTTGACCAAAAAATCCAAAGGGGGGTCGACGCTGTGTATTTAGACGATGGGTATTTCATTCTTGAGGTATTTGGGTCCTTGTATTGTTTTATTTCGGGTCTTGGATTGAGGATCTCATGTTTAGTGGAACTTAATTGCCACATGTCTGATGTTGTGTTTTCTTGCATTTCTATTTTCTTAAATAAATTTTTATGACTGAGCATGATAAATTCCTAACCATTCATGGTACACACACACACACATATAATTATGTAAATATGTTTAAAATTAGATAAAAATATTTCTAAATATATTTATTTTTAATTATAATTATAAATATATATATATATATATAATTATATAATTATAATAAATATATTTAAAAAAAATTTATTTATTAGACTTATAATTATATATAATTAAATATAAATAATTATATAAATAAATATAGTTATATATTTATTTATATAAATATATTTATAATTATCTGCCTCCACTAGTGAGGAGCAGTAATCAGTGACCGTAAACGACCATGCCATATCCATCGCCTTGATTTCATTTGTGGAAGAAACATCTTCCCCCTGATTGGCCTCTCTAAAATCCTGCGAGATAATCATGTCTAGTTGACGAACCTGATTGAGGCATTCAACCCACTTTGAAAGTATCTGCCAAGGCACATTCCGTGTTCTTGTTTGTAAGGTTTGGACTGCAAGTTCAGAATCTAATTCAATCCATAACACGTTCCAATTATAAAAAACAACATACCTAATTTTGTGAATAAACTCCCAAATCTCCATTTCAAAAGCAACACCAACACCAGTGAATTGAGAAAAACATCCTTTCAAAAATCCATGGTACGTACGAAAAACACCACCGCACCCCGATGAGCCGGGTGCACCAGAAGAAACTCCATCCACTGTAACATCCCAAGTAAATAAAGAATAAAACATTTTCATATTTATTAATATTTATGAATTAAATATTAATTTTACTTTAAAGGGGTTTCTATGTTCGATAGCGTACCAGATACGCAACAAAGAGTTTCTTTGAAATCTTACGTTGCATACTAGTAATAAAATAATATTATTTTAAATGGTAGTTAACACGTAGCCGTTGTTTTGGAAGGAATGAATAGGAATAACTAAAATATGATTATATATTATTGTTGAATGTTTTTACATTTATCCAATAAAGGATAAAGGCTTAAAATATGAAAAGAATTCAATTTTAGGCATATAAACTCTAATTTTCACTAAAGGCCCACTTATCGCCTTTTAATGGAGAACCGTCATTAAATACAGTTTTGGTCACTTTTATACATCCTATTGGACCAAATATAAATCTTCTTTTGAATCGGGACATCAAAATTTACTTTGTGTAAAGTTTAGGTATTTTTCCGATAAAGATCATTTTTTAATGAATAGTGAAAAATGTTGTATTTTAATTCAAAACCGCTTTTTAATCTAATTTATTAATATGATTACATTATCTTTTGAATTGGATTTAAAGTAAAATTAGAATATATTTTTACCATTTAATCCAATAGTGGTCATTGGAATTAATTTCACTTTGAAATTGGACTTAAACTAGTGTCAATCTTTTGATATATATTGTTTCATAAAAACAGGCTATTGTCATGACAGCGGGAATTAATTATTAAATTAAATAATGTAACTTAGATTTTTTGATGTTTTTAAAATAGACTTCATTTTTGAATTCATAATATCAAATATAGCTTTGGGTGATGTTTTGGTATTTTTCTGAAAAACATCAATTTTTGATGAATAGTGAAACCACTAAGTGGTACTTAAAAAACTGATTTTTCATTTAAATGAAACATTACCACTTCTGTGTTTTGAATTTCAAAAATCCGACATACATGGTTATCATTAATAAGTAAAATGTGGTTCAATAGGATTAAAATAATTTTTTGGTGAATAGTTACTTTTATGTTTATTTATCGTGATTAGAGTTAATTAGTGTAGTTTAAGGTAAATGTAATGTTTTAATAATATGAAATGAAATATACACATGTCCTACCCTTATTGGATGTGTCATGGACGACAAAGAAAATCCATGGGTCAACTTGGGGACCCCATGGAGCCACATTGGTAGGAAAATGACATTAATATCTTTTTATTTAAAGTTAAAATAAAAAAGTAACAAACATGAGTTGTTTTACTAATGCAATTTTTAAATGGGGTTATAAAAGTCAGATTTTTTACTATAAATATTCATTATAAAGATAAAATGATTTACTACATAATGACATTTTTTTATAATTTTTCGACATTATATAAATTAAATTATTTATGACACCATGATGATGCAGCGATTACCTCATTATTTAACGATTTAAATAAAATAAAAAGATAATGTAATATATAAGCCCTAAACATGTCAAAAACCTATTGTATGGGTGTATTTATAACCCTTATCACCTTATACCCTAAATATATAATTGTGGGACCCTTTTTATCCGAAAATAATTTTATAATAAAGTATCATTTCTTAACTTTCCAAGAGTGCCCATCCTCTCCTCTTATAAAAGGCCCCCACCTCTACCACCTTACCCACACATCTCAAGCCTTTGGCTCGGCCAACCCCAGCCCATTTTGTCTCTCCACATCCCTATCTTACTCCTAGAAGCCTCACTTTGGGAAGAAGGCTTCCCAAGGAAGCTTTTAAGCTGAAATATAAGAGAGTTGCCAGATTTTAAGGCAATGTCTTCACTTGTGTTCTTTTGTTTTATTTTTCTTCTCCAACCCCCTAAACTCTTTTTACTCATTTATTTTGTAACAAAAAAGTATCCTCAATATACTAGGATGTTTTTATAAGAATTATTAGAGCTAAAATTACACAAACCTTTATCTAATGGTTAAAAAACATATTGTTTCTGTGGATGGCGAATTTCTGCCTCACGAAATGATGATTGTTCAACACTCACATAACACCTTCAAAGGTGGCCATTAAGATGAAACTATAATTATATATGATATATAATATGTTTATGTTTTACTTAAGCTTCTATATTTTTCATTTTTGGCATACCTTTATGGTTTCCATTGTGGGTAAACACGATAATTTCATTTTAGGAAGTGCGGACTACCGCCCCCTCAAAGTGATTTGATTCAATAATGTCATACGTGGGAGGTATAAAGGATGTATTTAATGATATTATATATGATATTATACTAGAATTATAATATACCTTTATATCATTATGATTTCACTCCATTAAAGTATGAGATATAAATAAAAGTAGTGTTCATGCGTACGCACGGCTTACCGTCTCCATTAATGGTGCATTTCATTTCGTATCCCCAAATGTAATGTACTATTATAAGTATATATATATATAATGAATATATATGATGTATTCTACATCTGTGTGATGAATATAATTCTGGAATTAAAATATACATACCTCTCATTTATTTTTAATTCCATTAATATGACATAGAAATGAAAGTAGCGTTCATGCGTTCGTGCGGCTTACCATCTCCATGAACGGTGCATTTCATTTCTTAACTCTAAATGACTACGTAATATTATAAATGCATTTATATACAGGATATATATAATATATATGATATCTATATCATTAATATAATTCTTGATATAATGTATATTTTACCACATAAACAACTTGTAATTATAAAGATTTTATTTTTGACTCAAGTACCAAGGATCGAAAAATGACAATTATTAACTTAAATAATTACATATTGTTCATAACATGGTAATAAGTGATATAAAAGGAATAATGAACTTGAAAAAAGGTTCTTAAGAAAGTAGAAATTAACTCAAGTTTATTATTCCGGACGTTAAAGAACGATCGAGTCAAGTCGGACGCGAGGTATGGGACTTCGTCTCAATCTCCTTTCATTGAGGCATATTTTTTTTATACACCACATCCTTTTATACGGTGTATAAAACTCTTTTAATTTTATATTTATTCAAAAGGAATATATTTATACGAAGCATTTCACTAAATGACAAAAGGGAATGTTTTTGTCGTACGTATGTAGCGACAACGACTTCTCCGCCTCCGTAGCCATTATTTGAGCTTCGGCTTCCTCTACAAGAAATAAATTTTTTAATGAAAAATAAATACCATGTTTTTCATTTCTTTTATTTTGGTATTGAAAATGGTTTTATAATTTATTTGTTATGTCAATATATTTATGTGATATATTGTGATCAAAGTGTGGAAATGTTTTCTTTCAATTATATTTGTTTTATGTTTTATGATTTTATAATGGTACTTGGACATTTGACGTGTGGTTACATGATAAACCATATGACGAGTGGTTCCGTGAATACCAGGACTGGTGGTTACGTTATAACCTCCAATGCATTGGGTATGGAAGTCGGCCGTATGGCTATTCCATTAAGTGATATGTGTAGAAGCAGGCCGTATGGTTATTCAATTTATGTATGTTTATGTCCCAAGTTACCTTTATATGTATGTGTTCTTTATATGGTTTTTATAGTAATTTTTTGGTTACAAAAGGGTAAGTAATGATATTTTATTCAGTGAAGAGTTTTTACTACTTCTTAAAGGTGAAAGGTATTACTTAGATAAAGTATACATGGTTTACTTTTTGTTTTGAAAAACTAACAGTTTTCATTCTTTGGATATCCCTTACTGAGCTTTTTATACTCACCCCATGTTTTTTGAAATGTTTCTCACAGGAATTAATGTGGAATAGGGTCAAGGATGGGCTCAAGGGAAAGTCATGCAATCTAAAACATCGAACTAGACATGTTTCTTTTTAAGAGTTTTTATTTTATGAAAATTTAGTAGAAGTGAATACTTTGTAATCTTTTGAGATATAATAGTTATGTCCTAATTCTTTAAGACTCTAAACCTGAAAATATCCTCAATGTGAATTATTAATTTAATTAAATATTAAGTAAGGTTTAAGACTGGGACCTTATAGTTGGAATCATAGGTCGGTTTAGATAACATTAGGTGTTAGAATTCTATTAAATGATTATCCAAAAATATTTTTTTGAAATGATATATCATTTGATGATTACCATGTTGCTTCATCTGAGACATGTTTGTTAAGAATGGTTTTTCATAGAGGAAATAGAAAAGCTTTTCTGGGAAGGCATACAGAGGAAAATGACCTTTCAAATCAGTATCCTGAGATATTTTGAATCAGAACTAAACAGTTTGATGCAGTGATGACTTAGTTGAATCAGAAGTTGAAAAGAAGATTGGTGAATGCTCCAGTTTTGGAACATCCTTCTAGGAATGGTGAGTTTGTTATATATTGTGATACTTTGTTGACGGGACATGGTTGTGTCCTTATGCAGAATGATTAGGTAATTTCATATGCTTCACATCAATTGAAAAATCATGAGGTAAATTACCCTACACATGATTTGGAATTAGCTGTTGTTGTTTTTACTTTAAAATTTTGGAGGCATAATTTGTATGGAGTAAAGTGTGAAATATATATTGATCAGAAAAGTTTAAAGTATATATTAACTCAGAAATAATTGATCATGAGACAGAGGAGATGGCTAGAATTAATCAAGGATTATGATTGTAAAATTCATTACCATCCGGTAAAAGAAAATAAAGTGGATGATGCTTTGAGTCGAAAAAGTAATGATTCATTAACAATGTTTCATTTGGAACGTGATCCTTTGGCTAAGGATTTGACGAACTTTGGCGTATAATTTTTTGGTTTAGGATGTCCTTCTGTTTTGTCAGGTATCATTGAAATCTTCTCTATCAGACAGAATCAAGCAAGCATAGAAGCAAGACAGTGAGTTGCAGAAAAAGGTAGAGCTGGTTCAAAACTGTATGTTTCCTAAATTCAACATTGATAATGATTGGGTTTTGAGTTTTGGGAAGAGATTATGTGTGCCTGGTGATTCACAGTTGAAGAATGAGTTGTTATGTAAGGCTCATAGTTCCCTGTTTCAGTTCATCCTGGCAGTACTAAGATGTATAGAGATCTGTGGGAGTATTACAGGTGGGATGGAATGAAAAGAGATATTTCTAATTTTACTGTAAAATGTTTGACTTTTCAGTAGGTTAAAGAAGAGCGGAAGTTATCGAAAGGGATGCTTCAGCCTTTACCGGTGCCAGAGTGGAAATGGGAAAATGTATCCATGGACATTGTTGTGGGATTACCAAGGACATATCGAGGTAATAATGCAATCTGGGTTATTATTGATTGCTTGACTAAATCTACTCATTTCCATCCTATTAGAGATATATTCTCTCTAGATCAACTTTCTCGATTATATCTAAAAGAGATAGTCAGGTTTCATGGAGTTACCTTCTCTATTGTATCTGATCGTGATCCCAGGTTTAATTCTAACTTTTGGAAAGGCCATCAGAAGTCATTGGGTAATGAATTAAATTTTAGTACATATTTTCATCCGCAATCAGATGGGCAGTCAGAATGAACAATTTAGACCTTGGAGGATATGCTACGATCTTGCTCTATGGATTATCAGGAAAGTTGGGACCATCATCTTTCTTTGGTTGAATTTTCATATAATAACAGTTTTTATTCTAGTATACAGATGGCTCTGTTTGAGTCATTATATGGGAAGCGGTGTCGAACTCCAGCTTTTGGGATGAAGTGGGTGAAAGGAAGCTAATGGGACCAGAATTGGTAGAAGATATGGTAGAAAAACATAAGTTTATTCAGAAACACATGAGAAAAGCTCAGAGTAGATAGAAAAGTTATGCGGATAACCAGAGGAAGGATCTATCTTTCGAGGTAGGTGGTCATGTTTTTCTCAAAGTTTCACCATGGAAAAGTGTGATGCAATTTGGTAAGAAAGGAAAGTTGAGTCCAAGGTTCATTGGACCATATGAAATTTTGGAGAGAGTTGGATCAGTTTCATACAGAGTGGAATTACCTCCGAGTTTATCTCAGGTACACAATGTTTTTCATGTTTCGATGTTGAGAAAGTATATGCCAGATCCATCTCATGTTTTGATCCCAGAGGTGCTTCAGTTGGAAGAGAATCTCTCTTATGAAGAACAACCAGTCCAGATTCATGACCGAAGAGATAAAGTGCTGCGAAATAAGGTAATTCAGCATGTAAAGGATTTGTGGAAAAACCATATGGTTGAAGAGGCAACATGGGAATCTGAAAATGCTATGAGGGATAAATACCCCCACTTATTTTGATAAGTGAATAAATTTGCGAGGAAGCAATTCCCAAAAGGGGGGATGGATGTAACATCCCAGGTAAATAAAGAATAAAACATTTTCATATTTATTAATATTTACGAATTAAATATTAATTTTACTTTAAAAGGGTTTCTATATTCGATAGCGTACCCGATACGCAACAAAGAGTTTCTTTGAAATCATACATTGCACACTAGTAATAAAATAATATTATTTTAAATGGTAGTTAAGAATTAGTAGTTGTTTTGGCAGGAATGAATAAGAATAACTAGAATATGATTATATATTTTTGTTAAATGTTTTTAAATTTATCCAATAAAGGAAAAAGGCTTAAAATACAAAAATAATTCAATTTTAGGAATATATACTCTAATTTTTACTAAATGTCCACTTACCAGTTGTTTAGGCATATATACTCCAATTTTATTCATTTATTTTGTAACAACAGCAGTATCCACAATATACTAGGATGTTTTTATAATAAGGATTCGAGCTACACTGACACACACCTTCATCTAATGGTTAAAGAACATACTGTTTCTGTGGATGACGAATTTCTGCCTTAGGAAACGATGATTGTTCAACACTCATATAACACCTTCAAAGGTGGCAATTAAGATGACACTATATTTATATATGATATATAATATGTTTATGTTTTACTTAATCATATGTATTTTTCATTTTTGGCATACCTTTATGGTTTCCATTGTGGGTAAACACGGTAATTTTATTTTAGGAAGTGCGGACTACCACCCCCGCAAAGTGATTTGATTCGTTAATGCCATACGTGGGATGTATAAAGGAAGGATTTAATGATATTATATATGATATTATACTGGAATTATAATATACCTTTATATCATTATGATTTCAATCCATTAAAGTATGATATAGAAATGAAAGTAGCATTCATGCGTACGTACGACTTACTGTCTCCATGAACGGTGCATTTCATTTCTTATCCCCAAATGTAATGTACTAATATAAGTACATATATATAATGGATTTATGTGATGTAAGTTACATCTAAGTGATGAATATAATTCTTGAATTAAAATATACATACCTCTAAATTAGTTTTAATTCCATTAATATGACATAGAAATGAAAGTAGCGTTCATGCGTACGTACGGCGTACCGTCTCCATGAACGGTGCATTTCATTTCATACCTCTAAATGATTATGTAATATTATAAATCAATTTATATACTGGATATATATTATATATATGATATCTACATCATGAATATAATTCTTGATATAATGGATATTTTACCACATGAACAACTTGTAATTATAAAGATTTTATTTTTGACTCAAGTACCAAGGATCGATAAAACAACCATTATTATCTTAAATAATTACATAGTGTTCATAACATGGTAATAAGTGATATAAAAGGAATCATGAACTTGAAAAAGGTTCTTAATAAAGTTGAAATTAACTCAATTTTATTATTCATGACGTTAATGAACGATCGAGTCCAGTCGGACCCGAGGTATGGGACTTTGTCTCAATCTTCATTCATTGAAGCATATTTTGTTTTATAAACCACTTCCTTTATACGGTGTATAAAACCCTTTGAATTTTACATTTATTCAAAAGGAATCTTTTTATATGAAGCGTTTTTCTAAACGGCAAAAGGGAATGTTTTTGTCGTACATATGCGGCGACAACGACTTCTCCGCCGCCATGACCATTATTTGAACTTCAGCTTCCTCTACAAGCCATAATTTTTTAACGAAAAATAAATACCATGTTTTTATTTTCTTTTATTTTGGTATTGAAAATGGTTTTTATAATGGCTTTGTTAGGTAAATATATTTAAGTGATATATTGTGATCAAAGTGTGGAAATGTTTTCTTTCCATTATATTTGTTTTATGTTTTATGATTTTATAATAGTACTTGGACATTTGACGTGTGGTTACATGATAAACCATATAACGGGTGGTTCTGTGAATACCAGGACGAGTGGTTACATTATAACCTCCAATGCATTGGGTATGGAAGTCAGCTGTATGGCTATTCCATTAAGTGATATGTGTATAAGTCGACCATATGGTTATTCCATTTAAGTATGTTTACGTCCCAAGTTACCTTTATATGTATCTGTTCTTTATATGGGTTTTATGGTAATATTTTGGTTATAAAAGGGTAAGTAATGATATTTTATTCAGTGAAGAGTTTTTACTACTTCATAAAGGTGAAAGGTATTACTTTGATAAAGTATACATGGTTTACTTGTTATTTTGAATAACTAACAGTTTTCATTCTTTGTGTATCCCTTACTGAGCTTTTTATGCTCACCCCAAATTTTTTGAAATGTTTCTCACAGGACATAATGTGGAATAGGGTCAATGATGGGATCAAGGGAACATTATGATATCTAAAACATGGAACTTGACATGTTTCTTTTTATGAGTTTTTTTATGGAAATTTAATAGAAAGGACTACTTTGTAATCTTTTGAGATGTAATAGTTATGTCCTAATTCTCTAAAACTCTAAACCTAAAAAGATCCTCAATGTGAATTATTAATTTAATTCAATATTAAGTAAGGTTTAAGGTTGGGGCCTTATATCCACATTGACTTTAAGACATGGACCGATTAGGGGAATCCAGTGAATGTACCTGGTCATCTTCGGCTTTTGAGGGTGCCCAGAAAAACCACGTACCCACAAAATCTGCAAGTCTAAAAAAAAATTATCCATCGCACCAGATTGTACCTTGGAAGCAGCGTAAACCTCCTGGTCAATTTCCAGCATTCCAGCCCGAATGGGAACCTTCCTATCCTCAACACTATGCCTTACATTGGGGGTACCAAAGCCGCCTTCACCACATTATCTATTGGTCTAGACAGTTTTTAAGGCCCAACAATATGGATTTCATTTAAGTTACCATTTGAATGACTTCTTCATCAATGAGTATATTCTTATCCTTATCGCCTATTAGTTTAGTGGTTGACCTATTCACTACCTGTTGTTGAACCATATGGGAACTAGTCTCCATGAATTTATTAGAGACAACATCCACCATCTTGTTTTTTTCCTTTACTTTTCGCCATAGATAAAGAGCACTCCTTCCACAATTCATCATCTACTTATTCATGTACTTCATTCTCAAATTTGGTTTAACCATTAGAAAATTCAACATTAGCAAACTCTAACTCATTATAATTAACATTGTGTTTCCACAACATCTTAGTGTATTCTTTGGATACAATATCCACCCATGATTTCTTTTCTACATGAGGACTTCCTATCCCAATCCACACCCACTGGATAGAAAACATAATAGTCCTACACCCTGGGGTTGTCGGCCAAAATGTTATCCTATGGAAGCTTCTAAGAATCCACAGAGTGAATATTCATTGGACTTCCAGAAACCCCCACCACTTCAGCATCAGTGGAGGGTCGAATGGTATCCCTAAAATCATGAGATAAATTCTCTATTTGAATGAATCCATCCCTAGAAAAAGCAGTGTCATGTTTAGGTTTTCATTGCCCCAAATCCCCCCATCATTCCATACACATCTAGTTGTGGATTGAATCTATTTTCATTCAAAAAATTGAAATTCTTAAAACATTGACTCTCCTCAAGAACAATAATGGAACGAGAGGAAAAATTAATAGAAAATTTTCAATTCAATAATCCATGGCCAATTATTCTCTATTAATATAATTATATAAATGTACTTATAATTAAAAATAAACAAATATATATTTAAATAAATAATTTATTTATTTATATTTATCATATAATTAAAATTATGCATTTTTTCACAAAAAAAGAATTGATAAAGATTTTTTATCGAGACATACTATTTTAGCAGTAATAAAACCATTCTTTGTCATCAATTTTTGGAATGTGATGATAAAAGTTTAACTCAATCATTAAATAAGACCCTAATATAGTCCTACTCTCTCACACTGTTCAAGGGCACATTGAATTGAATCATTATCACCACTCTTCATCAATCTTCTCAACAAATCGATCCACTCGAAATCTATGGTATGAGTTATTTTATTTTCTTAGTTCTTGAAGATCCACTACTCACCGTACCCTAATCCCATCACAACACAAGCACACTAATTTTTCCTAAAAAATCTATTGTTAATTCTCAAAACACACTTATTGAATTCCAAACTATGCACCTGATCTGATTCATTTCCCATTGTATCTCCTCACATGAATAACAACCGAATGAACCACTATTAGCCAACCGCTCTAAAAATTCCCATCTACCGTCGTTGACATGCAGTTTATTTTCTGAAACATAATGTATTCACTCTTCAAGGCATCTCAAGATCATTCTAAAATACCAATCACAGTCTCAACCTATCATTGGTTTTTATTTGCTTCACCAATTTTCTTTTCTATTGTTATTTGATATCTTGATTGTGTTTTTTTGGATGACAGTGGTTCATGATGTTTGGGATTTCATAGTTATCACCATCCCCCACTTCCAATTTCCAATCACCCCAAAATCAAGGTTATTTGAAAGGATACATAAGAAGGATTTTCCATTTTTTGAAATTTTCTACATTACACCCCATGCATATTATATTCAATGTTTTTTTAAATTAATTTTTATATAAATTATCATATTTGTTTTTATTGACAATATCAAATATAATATTAAAGTATAAATTAATATGTTGTTAAACATAATTTCTGAAAAATAATTTTTATAACTTCAATATTGTTTATATGTAATAATAAAAAACAATTATTAATAATTTTGATTTTATATATATAAATAATTATATATAATTTATAAATAATTTTAATTATATATAATTTTATTATAAATTATTTTGATTATGTTGAATTAATAATTTATTCAAATAATTTATATTTTTTTTTAATTCATAAAAATTTTGAATTAATATTTTTCAATTAATATTTATTCTGAGTTAATAATTTTTATTTAATAATAATTTTTAATGAATCATATTGAATTATTAATTTCAAATTGATGATTTATATGAATAATTTATGAATAATTTTCATTACCTTGAATTTATCATTTCTATTATGTGTTTATAAATAATTTATTTTATGTCTATATAAATAATTTTCATTAAAAATAATTATGTGTGTATAAATAATTTTGATTGTGTGTATATAAATATTTGTTTCAACATAATTTATAAATAATAAAAAAAATAATTATAAACACATTTTTAAATATATAGTTAATAATACATATATATATATATGTGTGTAATTATGAATTTATTTTATAAAATTATATATTTATGAATGCAAATTTATATAATTATAGAAAAATAAATATATTTATATATAATATATAATTATATATAATTATATAATTATATTTATAATTATATATATTTATAATTATATAAATAATTTTCAAAAAATTATATATATAATTAATAAATATATTTATTTAAAAATAATATATATATAATATTAAATTATAAAATTTTTTAATTGGAAAAATCTTGTTTTGGAAAACCATAGCTCTAATAAGGTTTATTTTTATCATATTTCCAAAAAAAATATTTTCATTTCGTTTAAAAACTATCAACAAATTGGATGGAGAAAAATTATAATCATTTAGTTTATTTTAATAAATTTCACATCAAAAAACAAATAAATTAAAATTAAAATTAATGTCATTTCATTGTTTAATCATTTTTTAAAATTTTAAAATTTGTATTAATATATTTTTATTATTTTAAGGATTGTATAATTTTTTAGTCTTGAAATTATAATAGTGTATTAAAATCAAGGTATGTTATTAGTTGTGATCTGTTTCTCCCCATCAAGCAGCTTTTTTTGTTTTAAATTTTCAAAAATGGTTTGAACAGTGCCCTTGAAAACGTTCTTATTTGTACTTGGTCTACCTCACTGATTCTCCACCTAATATCTCTTTCAATGGTCCATTATTGTTTCACCCTCTCACTCCTTTTCACATTCATTTTCACTCATTCATCATTATTTCTTAGTCATATTTAATAGACCTCCTAGTTGTGCACCACAAAAACCCTTCCTACTTACTGTGTAAGGTGGTGATTGAAAATTATAATTAGAAAAGGTTTTTACAGTGCACTGATGGTAATCATATCCAAGTACAAAGTATCCCTCTTACTCTTATAGATTAAAACCAAACTTTCTTTTTAAAACATGTCATTACCTTGTGTATTTTATTTTTAGAAAAAAAATATTTTATTATCTTTTAATATTATTGTATTTTCATGAAACAGAAAGAAAGAAAGTATGATGTGAAAAACATTGAGAAAGAAAATATTATATCTGACCAATTGTAATATTTGTATAAAAATAGTTATCAAGAATAGGTATATATAAATTGTTTTGAATATTTTTTTAAAGGAAATATGTTGATCAGCATTATGTTAGATTATGGTAGGGTATCTGTATTTATTGGGACTTGAATTAGTGAAAGAGATGGTATATTATGTTCATAAAATTTAAAAACATTATTTATAACACGCATTATTAAAATTATAACCATTAATAAACAAATTTATGAATATAAAATCATACCCATTAATAATATTAACTTAATCTAATATGTTAATCATTAGATAAACTTTTTTTTATAAAATGGTTTTTATGCTTTATTTACTTTGTTAAATATTAATATTAACGAATAAGATAAAATGGATATAAATAAAAAATGGCTGGAAAATAATCATATGAAAAAGTGGGGTGACATAGTTCATTAGGCCTGCAAAAGATCATGCATATGATGCTTCTAAAATATTTTATCAATGTTTACACTATTTTTATTCAAGGATAATTAATCTGAGGAGTTGGAAGAACACTTGATTTGTCATAGAATATATCAAATATATAAATGTTGGTCCAAACATGGGGAAAACTGAATATCTCTAGTTGTTGTGATTAGACTTTGTTTTATGGATCATATGATATGGTTACGAGGGTGGAAAATGATGAGTACTATATCCAGGATTTGTTTACAGGTGTGAAATATGATGTTGATTTTAATAAGTAAATAATTATTATAGTTGAAGAAGAACTTCACAGTTGTCCAAAAATTGCTTGAGAAGTTAAAGAGTTGTGAAAAGACGCAATTGTATGGTAGTGGTACTAAATATACACATTATCAGCTATATTGAAGCTATATATTTTAATATATGGAAACATATTTAGTGTCACCTATTTTACTAAAGTACCTTTTCTCTTAAATGACATGCTCCTAGAAGATAATTAGCTTTCCATTCAATCATATTAAACTAAATGAATTCTACATTCAATGGGTATGTTCATTGAATTAATATATGACAATCAAAATGTTTGCGTAATATTTATCATGGAGCACATGTCCCTTACAAAATACCCAATGCGTGGTTCTAATAAATAAAATAAAGACGAAACAGATCCTATGAATGTTTTATAATACATTCCAATGATTCATAGGATTATATGCTTATATAAAATTGAGGACACTATAATATAATTTATGTGGAATGAAGATATTATAAATAAATATGGTAAACATAATCACCTGATAGACTCTCCTTAGTTGATGAGAATTTATCATGATTATCTTGAACTTGGAAATGAGTCGATAATGCTATTTCTTGTTGTCTCTACAAATAGAGTGAATCCTTTTGGTTTTCAAAGTAGTACGTACATTACATTTCCAGTTATGTTGGTAAATTATTACTTTTCACCATAGTTATACAATAAATAGAGATACATTACATTATAAATTATTATATAAATAAAAAAATGTGTAATTATATTGATGATTATTTGTATATACTGATTGATGATTTGAAATTTTTGTTGGATTCAGGAGTTATGTTGTATGATGGCTTCATAAATGAATATTTCACATTTAGAGCCATGTTGTAAGGGATGATAATTAATTTCCTACTTATGTAAACTTTGAAGTATATAAAATTCAATGAACTCAATGATGTCTTATCTATGATCAAGGTATATAGTCAATTAGGTTGATACATTCATTAAACACTCTGTTTCTTGAACATCAATGATTTCTACCACGGTGAGATAGGTATTGATCTTGAACAAAATCATTTTATGGAGGTTCATAATTACATCTAAAACAATCTATACATTCATTTAATCAAATGTTTGAAAAATTAAATGATATGGACACTACATTTTGTAAAAAATTAGAAACCATACAAAAATCGGCTGAAAAAAGATATCAGTTTTTTTAATTAACACGATGGAATTTTTTTTATGTATACCATTTTATTGATGTTATGCATACTGAAAAAATATGTATGTGATAATTCCATTAACATGTCACGAAATTGATCCAAAAAAATAATGGAATTAAGTCTTGGTTAAACATAATTGACATAAAAATATGGCAATAGTTAGCATCAGTGAATATTGAAAAAGGAAATTTTCTTCCAGCAGCTACTTATTACTTTCCTTGAAAGAGTGATATTATGACAACCTGGCTCTGCCGACCAGTTGCCCCGCAGACATGTGGTCCCCACCCTGGGGCCCACCCATGTGCCTGAATGGGTTTTCTAACTAATGACAGTCCCCACAGGCCAACACATGTCCTTTAAGTAATTTCCGACTTATGTAAACTTTTAAGTATATAACATTCAATTAAATAAATGATGTCCTATCTATGAATAAGGTATATAGTCAATTAGGTTGAGACATCCATCATATATTGTGTTTCTTGAACTTCAATGATTTCTACCACCGTGAGATAGGTATTGATTTTGGACAAAATCATTTTATGGGAGTTCATAATAACATCTAAAACAATCTATACTAGCATTTAATCAAATGTTTAGTATATTAAATGATATGGACACTACATTTTGTAAAAAATAAGAAACCATACAAAAATCGGCTGAAAAAAGAGATCAGTTTTTTTAATTAACATGATGGAATTTTTTTATGTCTACCATTTTATTGATGTTATGCATACGGAAAAAATATGTATGTGATAATTCCATTAACATGTTACGAAATTGATCCAATAAAAAATAATGGAATTAAGTCTTGGTTAAACCTAATTGACATAGAAATATGTCAATAGTTAGCATCAGTGAATATTGAAAAAGGAAATTTTCTTCCAGTAGCTACATAAAAACATTCCTTGAAAGAGTGATATAATTATAACCGGGCTCCACCGGCCAGTTGCCCTGCAGACACGTGGTCCCCACCCTGGGGCCCACCCATGTGCCTGAATGGGTTATCTGACTAATGACAGTCCACATAGGCCCACACATGTCCTTTCCACTGCTTTTTGTCCTCACTAACACACACCCTGAGAAACTTCCCAAGAGGTCACCCATCTTGATCACCACTTCTGGTCAAGCACGCTTAACTCTGGAATTCTAATCAGACATGCTCCTGAAAAAAAAGGTTCACCTTGTTGACATGAGTCATGTCATTTAGTCATTTAACCATTTATCATTTGGGGGTGTTACAATCACCCCCCTTTAGAGCACAACACCCTCTTTGTGGGCCCTACATCTCAACCCAGGCAGTGCACAGCACTAAAGTCTTGGTTCTTCCACTGATACCAAATGTGACAACCAGGCTCCGCCCACGAGTTTCCCCACAGACACTTGGTCCCCACCCTAGGGCCCACCCACATGCCCAAATGGGTTGTCTGACTAATGACAGTCCCCACATGCAAACACATTTCCTTTCCAGTGTGTTCTTTACTCACTAACACACACCCTCAGAAACTTCCCAGGAGGTCACCCATCTTGATCACTACTACAGGCCAAGCACGCTTAACTCTAGAGTTCTAATCAGACAAGCTCCTAAAATGAATGGTTCACCATGTTTACATGAGTTATATCATTTTGTAATTTAACCCTTTATCATTTGGGGGTGTTACATATATCATTTTTAAAACTTATTTAATTATGTAATGGTTCCCAAGGGGTATTCAACAAATTTCGCAAACATCATGTCAAAGACTGATTTCATGTTAATGGTTATAAAATCACATGAATGTCAGGTTTTGTTGAAAGACCTAATACTAGTAGCTTTACATTTAATTATTCATAATAATTTTCATCATAAATTAACAAATCTCTGTTTCTTTTTTATTGCTATATGAAACAATGTTATAGACTCAACAGAATTTCCAATTGTGAAAAATGAAATTGTTTTTGTATTATGTGAATTATATATGTTTTTCCTACCGAAATTATTTGATATGATTGTACCATGATAGTTCACTCAGTAAGAGAGATTCAACTATTTTTTCATGTACATTAAAGGTGGATATAATTCATTGAATGAAATATGATGTTTTTAAAAAGGTATGTTAAAATAATAGTCATCCAAAAGGTTGTATTGTTGATTGATATGTTTTTAAGGTAGTCTTTGATTTCTATATCGACCACCTAACCAATTTGTAATAGATTGGTCTACCAAAATCTCAACACACCATGAATTTTATAGGAGAAAGAATTTCTAGAATAGATGTTATCACAATTTCTATTACAGATTGGGATCTGGCCCACCCTAAAGATTTTCATAACAGTTTATAGGTTTCCCCATATACTGAAACCCACAAAACAATTATTATCCATTTAAATCCTTGAGGGTCTTAAATATGGATATCAAATACACATAATCAACAGATACTGGGTTGTTTTCAAGACCATATTTTTATGAATTCATCTAAAAATATGGATTCAATTTCAGAAAAAAATTTGATGGCTACTCGGTAGACCATGTGTTAATGTATTATCTTCTGATGGTTCTATAATTGATGGTTATAAGTCCAATAAAAATTAACATGATGAATATAGAACCATGAAAAAAAATTAGTTACACTTAGGGATGATGTGATACATGTATCTAGTACAAAGGATATAATAAAATTTATGAAAATATGACATACATTTGTATCATCAAAAAAATATGTGAGTTGGATTATACAACACTCTAACGGCTAGTTTTCCAATGATAGTGGGTTGATAAAAGGAGGGATGTTAATATATATGAATTGGAATTAATGAAAGTGAATTTAAATAAGGATGTTTACAAAGATAAACCATTTATAATGGAATCACAGGAAGTATGGGTGGTTTATGCTCAAGATCCCACAAACAGAAAGTGGTAATCTATTATATTATCAACCAATGCCACTAAATGGCTATATGTCAATTCAAATAAAGATGACTCATTCATTAGTAATTTGTAATAATTTTTTAGAGGCCATAATGTATATGGAGTCTTTTATATAAGAGGAGTCAACAATGGAAGGATTTATATACTTGATAGGGGAGTTAAATCGCTTTATCATTTAAAAAGGTGTTTAATAATCAGGATTAGTATTTTTTATAATATAAATTGTGTTACCTCATATTATTATGTGTTCACTACTACATATACCTAACCTAAATTAATTTTTCACCCAATATTTTTGATACTGACTTCTTCACATGTCAATTCTCTCAATCCTGAGGAATGAATGATTTCTCAACATGTTGGTGCCCCCAATGCAAAGGAACAACAAACTTCTGCACATGTAGATGATAACAATCCATAGTAACAACATATTTATTATGTTTATAGTGACCCCTGACTTTTATACACATTATTACATGATTTTAACCATAGTTATCCATCATATACATACCCGGATTGTAAAGTCTGTTGTCTTTGGAAGATTAGGTATAAAAAATTAAAAAATTGGAACGAGAAAAAAAAATATTCAATATTTAATCTCAATAATGATCCCTTGCCTTCCTTTTAACTCTTATAAATTCATAGTATAACCTTTTTGATACCTAAACAAAGAAAAATATCTAAAAACCTCAGTAAGGGAATAAACATTGGAATAAATCATATCACATGAGTTTGAAGGAATGAGATTATAACATTAAAGGAATTGCTCATGAATAAACATGTGGAATCATAACATATAGAACATGGAATCATATGATCAGGGTAATATTGGAATTTGGTAGAAACATATAAAATTACATATACACGTGTCAAATCTAACTGCTAATACTATATCACATGATGGACAAAGTCCCATAATGGAATATGTTTACTCCCATATCCCATACATGATGTCTCGTGATACTAAGCATTACCATATGAATTAGAGAACAATCTGTGTTGACCCATAATAATATATTCATGAATATGTGCTGCACATTAAGAGTAAGACATAAGGAATAATCATAGGGGTTACCCTTGGAAAGAAATGTATATCGTAATCATGTCATAAGGCATAACCAAATGGATTATAAAAATGGTATCCCTAGAAGAAGGGATTAAAAGGTGTTTGGAAAATAATAAAGTGAAAAATAACAATATATCATGAATAATTATGTCTAAATAAAGTTAATATATAAAAAATAGTGTTTATGAAACTTTTGAAATGGACCATTTTAGTGCGATTTAAGGCACATGGTTAAGTAGGCTTTAAAAGGGATAAATGAATAATTATTTTCATAAATCTAGAAATGAATTAAGATGGATTTTTATGATAAAATTATTGTTTTTATAAATATATGGGGCTTAAAATAGTTTATGTAGTGTTCTTTAAAATGGTTATGAAATGGAAAATTTCACTTTTATCAAGCATTCTTATCAAGGGAAATTTAGAGGGGAACCTTATAAATCATGTAATTAATTATAAAAGAAGGATGAATTGATATAGATACATAATTTTATAACATATTAATATAATTTTTAAGAATTATATATGAATAATGAAGAATCAAAATTGTGTAAATAGATAGAAAGCATAACTCAAAGGAAAAAAATAGATTCAGATACATCCCTTACATTATGTCTGAATACATCTTGCACTTTAACTAAATTTATGTTGTTATAAAATTAAATTCATTAAAAAATTTATTTATAACCTATTATATATTTATTTGGTTTATTATAATTTTCTTTTATTGGTTATAGACATTTTTTTGAGTTATAATGTTTAATTTTGTCATTTTGTGAGTGTTTGTTTCATAGTTTCATGGTCATTTTACTTGTGTATAATTATGGAAGTTATTTCCGAATGTGATTAATTCTCAATAAGTGAAATTATATTGTATTAATTAAGATCCATAATTTTAAATGGTTTCATGGATTATCTTTTTTCAGATATGAGTCTGGTTCATTTGATAATATATTAATTATAATTATTTAATTTATTTTTGGTCGTTTTTTTATCATAATGAACTAGTTTCATTTTATTGCATATTATGTTTATATATTAGTTAAAGAACATGAAAAAGGTTATTATATACATATTAAAATTTATATTAACCATATTATGGATTTTATGACCATCCTTGAAGGTGATAATGAAAAAAAAACTCATCATCTATGAAGGTGGTAAACTGACATGTCACGAATGATGTTATCATTTTTAGAATAAAAGGATATGAGAAGAGGCTTGATGATGAATATTCCATTAAAATAACAGAATTATATTATATATAAGAAAATATAGTTATCATACTTTTTTTTATAGGGGATTTGAGGATAGTATAATAAAATAAAGAAAATTAAAAGGGAATGATAGATGATTTTACCTCTTGAATGTTGTCTCTTTGAGAACATTGTTAAGGAACATGGGTTTGGATATTCATTGAGACTGTAATATATTAGGCATGGGGAAAAATATTGGTAATCTAATTGGTCATAATATTTAAAAGATATAAGGATTAAAATCTATGAGGAGAAGAGGTGGTGAGGGGAGGTATTTATAGGGTGGGAGAGGGGTGGTTTTTTATTATGTTCATTATTTTATTATTTTGGCTAAAGACTGTAAATAGTGTTTATTCCAATGAATAAATATATTAAATTTTTTAATAGATTTTTAACCAATGGGTGATTACATTATCCATAAATTATCCATGAATAAAAAATTCAGTTGTTTGTTAAATATTGTAAATTACCGTATTTCAATATTCCCAAAAAATTAAACTATTTTAGAAAAATATAAAAAATAACCCTATACATTTTTCAATGTGTAGATTTCAAAAATGGAATCCATTTTATCAAAATAGTTTTCTAAATATTCGAAATTTAACTTTTTACTAAAATCATCATTTATTCCAAAAAAACCATGATTTTAATATTATAATCACTTTTATAACCCATTGAAAAAATAATTGAGGTCTTATAAAATATATTTTATTTATAATAAAATATAAAATTAATTTATGAATCTATTTTATGAAAATAAATTTACTTTTAAATAATTATATTAATCATAAAATTGAAAATAAAAATTTATGTTTCACAAAAATAACAACAATTAATTTGTTATTTTTAAAATATTTATTCACTTATAATGTGATATAAATATATCATATTTTTGCTTTTTATAAAGATTTAATTTTATATATACTTTAATAAGTTGGGTTTCTATTCTAATTTCCATATTACTATTCCTATAAATTAGATTACTATTGCAACGGTCATGTCATTATTCCAAGTGTATAGGTTCCTTAATATCTAAAAATACCACTTATTTCATTCATTATATATTCAATTACAATTTCTATCATAGTTAAGAACTATCATATTCAAATTGTATATTATATTATTAGCATTATGTTTTATTTCTATTGATTTATTTATCAGTGCGTCCATTCTAGTGGATCGAGCAGATCCAAATTTCTCCATTATTGTTAACATTGTTTATAATTATTGTTAAATATTAATATTTGGAATTATTGTTTGTTTATTTTGTGAATAATTTATTATTATTTATTTATGAGAATAATATTTTTGATGGTTTTTATATGTGTAACACCCCAATCATCCACGGTACGCTACTATTTGAATAATACAATAGCATGTGTGGTACGCAACTTCGATTTCTAACACACCACAACCAATAAAACTAGCTGTTATCAATATTAATACCAACTTTTTTAAATTTTATAAATTTTATATTTCAAAATGGACTTAGTTTTTCGATTCTTAATATCATAATTAGATTAGGGTGAATTTTCGGTATTTTTTTGAAAACATTCAATTTTTTATTATATTTCAAAACACTGGGTTATAGTTTAAAACTGAATTTTTATTTAAATAATTAACTATTTTATTTAAATTGATTTCAGGTAAAAATAGATACATAATACATATAAAAGTTCAATGTAATTCATTAGAGTTAGTTAATAATAATTTCAGATATATAAATAGTTTATTGAACTTTTTACCGTCATTTACCCACCTCCTAGGAGCATTTGCAAATTCACATAAAACATTATTTTACCGCTTATGTGAGTTATATTTCAAAAATATGAGAAACACGATTGATATCAGTATATAAAATGTGGTTCAATAAGATGAAAATAATTTTTGGTGAATAGTAACCTTTTACTTTTATTTACCACGGTTAAAAGTACATAGGGTATTTAAGGGTAAATATGATATTATTATTACCCTAACACATGTTCTAATTCTATTGGATATGTATATTTAGACAAAAAACAACCTTAGGAATAATATAGGAACTTTTTTGGTCCACTTGGATTAGATTAGGACACTTATTATTATTTTATTTAAAGAAGAGTTGAAAGAGTTAAAATCAAAGTTTAATAACTAAAACATTATTAATATAGCGTTATACATAAGATAAATTTGACTATAAATGTTAATTAGAAAGATAAAAATATTTCCTACATAATGGTATTTTATTTATATTTTTTATAAATTTAATAATCTAATTTATTTATGACCCAATGACGATGCAGTAATTACCTAATTAATGAAATATTAAAACTATTGATATTATAAATATTCAAATAAATGATATTTAATCCTTTTTATGAATTACACTAATTTTATTTGTTAATATGACCTATTAGGGTTTATTATATGAATTTGTTTCGATGTAAGAATGCTGTTATTAATTTAGAAAAAACAAAATACCAAATAGTGTCAAAATTGATATAAAAGATGTTTTTAAAAAATATTATATTATTAATTGATATTCTATTCCTAAAAAAGTATGGTTTGGCCAAATTACTTATATAATGATAGTTATATCATTAATGAACCACTTGGGGGTCTCTTGGAAGTATATAGTCTGTTTATTAACTATATATTTTAAACATACAAAGAGACATGGTAAATATCAAACTACTTAACTAAGAGTTAAATCTAAAAATAAAGTTAATATAGTGACCCAAACCTATCTAAAGCCTATTGGTTGAGTAATCTTCGACCCATACCCAACTTATCCTTTAAATAATTCATTTTGGAGCCATTAGAAATCGAAAATTATTTTATTATAAATTAATATTTCTACCTTTTCTTAAGATGCCCCTCACTCCTCTTATAAAAGGTCACTCCCCCTTCTCTCTAATTCACACCTTCAAATCCATTTGGCTTATCCATACTCTACCCAAATACCATCTAAACTATCCTCCCTTCATCCTAGATACCTTTCTTTAAGTAATTATTTACTTTATTTAAATTTTTTTATGTCATATTAGATACATATTACCTATATAAGTTCAATATAATTAATTGGAGTCAGTTTATAATAATTTTAGTTATATAAAAATTTTATTGAACTTTTTACCTTCTTTTAGCCACCACCTAGGAACATTTTCAAATTTACATAAAACATAATCTTACCACTTATATGAGTTGAATTTCAAAAATATGAGAGACATAGTTGATATCAGTTAGTAAAATGTGGTTCAATAAAATGAAAATAATTTTTGGTGCATAGTAACTTTTTACTTTTATTTACCACGGTTAAAAGTAAATAGCGTAATGAAGGTTAAAAATGACATTATTATTACCCTAAAACATGTCCTAATTCTATTGGATAAGTTTAATTCGACCAAAAAAACTATAAGAATAAAATATGATCATTTAGGTCCAATTGGATTGGATTAGACATTTATTATTATTTAATTCAAAGAAGAGTAAAAAGTAATAAATTCAAATTTTAATTACTAAAAATTTTAAAAAAATTCAATATAGGGCTAAACATAAGATACATTTGACTATAATAATTCATTAAAAAGATAAAATAATTTCCCACATAATGGTATTTTATTTATATTTTTTAGACATAAAATATTTTAATTTATTTATAACACAATGATGATGAAGTAATTATCTAATTAATGAAATATTAACATAATTAACATTTTAAATATCCAAATAAATGTAATTTGAAACTTTTTTTAAATTACACTAATTCTATAGGGTAATATGACATATTATGGTTATTTAGATGAATTGTTTTCGAAGTAATAATTATATTATGAATTTAGAAAAAACAAAATACCAAATAGTGTCGAAATTGACATAAAAGAGTTTTTAAAACGAATATTATATTATTAATAGATATTCTATTCTTAAAAATCTATGGTTTGGCCAAGAGACATATATAATTATAGGTTTATCATTAATGAACCACTTGAGGTTCTCTTGGAAGTATATAGTAATCTTATTAACCATATAATATAAAAATACAAAGAGATATGGTAAATGTCAGTCAATTTAACTAAGAGTTAAATCTAAAAGTTAAAGTTAATATAGTGACCCATACCTGTCTAAATATAATAGGTTGAGTGGTTTTCGACCCATACCCACCTTATAATTTAAATAATTTATTTTTGAACGATTATAAACTGAAAATTATTTTATTATTAAATACTATTTTTAGCTTTTCCTAAGGTGTCCCTCACCCCTCTTATAAAAGGGCACTCGCCCTTCTTTCAAATTCACAAATACAAAGCCATTTGGATCATCCATCCTCATTCGAAATACCCTCTCAACTGTATTACCTTCATCCTAGAGGCCTTAAATTGGTCATAAATCTATCCTATTGATCCCTTTTGATCAAATCAAAAGGAATAACCCTATGAAGAGGTAAATATTTCATCACCTCTTTCAAGTTCCTTTCTTCTTCCACTTATACTTTCTTTGTTGTTTCCATTCTAAAATAATAACTCTAGTATATTCTATATAAAATTATTTTATTATAAATATGGAACAACCATATTCATTATTCTATACATCCTATGAATTACATGTCACCATATGTGTGTACGTAAGGATTACAGTCTCCACGTCGTGGTGTAATTGTTATTCAATACATTATTATTTGGATGGGTACAATAATTACGTGTAATTGATTAAAAAATAAATATAACATGATAATTATTCTGTATATATGATATATCATCAGTTTTATATTATTTAAATATCAAAATAATGATATTGTCACTCATGCGTCTGTATGGATTATCATCTTCAGGAACATGATGAGATTCATTCCCCATCATATCCATTCAAGTATAATTTTCATTTTATGATTAAAACTAATTTTTTAATACATAATATCATTCTGAATATGAATAAGATACATCATATCCGTAAGAAACATTACATACGTGACAACGTATACAAAGGAAAATGAATCAGTTAACAATCGAAATGAAAATAATACTAAAATATTATTAAGAAAGAAATATTAAAAGATCATATATGATATCTTATTAATATATATTATTCTTTTAATTTAATAATAATTATTTCATGATTATACAAGAGTTTAACCTACCATCGACCAAGGAAATGTACAAGGTAATGGTTAATTTCACATTCTATTTATTATGAAATGTTGTTTTAACGTAAGTATCTACTGGGACCTCTTTATCATAAACATCTGTGTTTTCATAAAAATATATTTCAAAACATTTTTACACTTTACTAGAATATGGGATAATGTCATTTATACCCTTTTTTTACTTTTTATAAGATGTTTTTTAATGGAATATTTTCTTCATTTTCCAAACAAGGTACTTTATAACATTTTCGACAAAACTAATGTAAGAATGTATTTTTTAACTTATACGGCAGGTGTGAATATTTTCCACCATTATAACATCACCAAAGCTTCCCTTACATGCTTATAATAATATTTCAAAAGTTAAGGTTTTCTTTTATAATTATATGTATTTTATAAGATTTCAAAATAGAAAGAGATATTTCCTTAAAAAAGGTGTTGATTTCATTTATGTCAATATCCTTTGATTTATTCTATATCAAAATCCTTTGAGGTATTTTATGATTATTTGAAGTTGATTTATTATGATACAAAAATCCCATATTTTATTGAAGTATTTTGGATTTGTTTGACTTTGGATGTGTTATTTTTAAACCATTCATGGTTTATGGATGAAGTATTGACATTTCATATGTATGTTTTAATACGAATGTTTATGTTATTTTTAAAACTTTTCATATGAGGAATGAATTGGACTTAGTAAGTGACGGGTGGAGCCCGCTATAGCTCCTATATTAATCGGTAGGTCTCATGAGTCAAACTAGTGTATTGGAAAAAGGCCTTGACAAAATCTTATTTGTATTCATGGCACAAGGCCTAGAATATGTAGTTATGAAAGTCTGGCATTATGAATTATATCATTATGAAAGTGGCTATTGATAGTGCTGGTGATTATTCGACTAGTAGAATATCCCTGTTGATAATTAAATGGAATTATTTGATTTTTATCATTTCCATATTATGGTGATGTTCATGTTTAAAAAGCTTTTTGTTTTAATATTATACATTTCCTTATATGTTTATGCTTATTTATGAATGTTTCTGGTATATTGTTATCCTTATTGGGCATATGTCCTCACCCATTTCTATGTTTTATTTTTCCCAGTATGTGAAAAATTATATTATGACTGACCTGTAGGGATATTCTATGGGATCGCACTATTGTCTAGGGAAACAATTTTGTTCTAGTTATCCATTTTTTGATGTAATATAAACCTTTTGAAAGTATCTAGTACTTCTAAGGCTGCTATACTAATCAGTCATTAGAGTCTTAATCTTTTGTGATCATGATAATTTTATGTAATAATGCACTGACTCTAAGCTTCTGGGGTCTTGGCGTTACATTTGGTATCAAAGGAAGCTTAGTACAAACCATGGAATCTAGATTTATGTGATCTATGATGAGAGAAAATTACCCTAAGATAGAATTTGAGTATTAGTATAGATGAACTTCCTAGAATTTTGGTATTGTTTAAATTTTGTGAGTTTTCCAAAAACAATACATCCCTATATGGATACAAGCAGGTAGAGGTAGCTCTGGCACATATGTACCTAGTGGTAAACCTAAAAACCCGCTTTGAGCTAGACTCGAATGATAACTAGTGCATGACAAAGGGTATTGCTGCACTTTTGGTTACGACTCTCCTAGGGGATATGCTTAGGATTATTATAATTTTATTTACAAGCCATTATGAAGGATTTATGATTATATACTTTCTCAAATAAAACATTTTTTTATGATTATGGATTATATCCTTAAACTGTTCAGTTTATGTTAGCTGTTTTACAAGTTTGGATTTATGTATTTTGATTCATAAACTAATCAAGTTTATGCCATTGTTTAGAAATGGTTCCTAGTGGAAGGAATGGAAACTGTATCAATGAATGCACTCCATGTAGGGATTTCCCTCCATCTCAAGATAATTATAGTGGAGCTAGTGATACAACTGGTGTTGATCAGCTTTTCACCATTCTAGGACAACTCACTAAGGTTATGAATGATAACCCTACCTGTATGGAGAACCCTGATCCACAACGTGGAGGATCAATGTTAGATCGATTCATGAGGCAAAAAAATCAACATTAAATAAGATTTAAAATCCATTATTTGTTGATCAATGGATAAATTCTTTAGAGAAAATATTCCATGCCTTCAGGAGTAGCGAAATAGAAAAAGTTGACATTGTAGTTTACCGCCTCACTGGAGATGTTGATCAATGGTGTTCATTGATTCAAAACAAAAATGCAAATGATGAAGTATCAAACATTTTTTGGAGTTAGTTTAATGAGATTTTCATAGAAAAATACATTCCTTATGGCCATCGAGAAAATATGGAAAGGCAATTTCTGAGTCTGATGAAAAAGGAGGATGAGAATGTCGCCAATTATGAGGCTAACATTAAAATGAAAGGAAGTAATGCAGTTGATTATATAAGTAATCCAAGAAGTAAGATTGACCATTTCATTGATGGATTAAAACCATTTCTCTGTCGACCATTAGTCTCATAATCCTTCTCGTCATACGAAGATATTGTATCATGTGCTATCAATAAAAAAAAGAATTATCTAAGTCCTACGACTTTAATGAAAAGAAAGAGGAGAAGAGATCTGCTGAACACTCTAGAAATGAAAATAAGGGGAAGAAGGGTAAAGTTGAATATCCATCCTTTAGTCAATTTGAGAAGAAACACCCTGGTACTTTCCTGAAGGGTATGTGAGTATGATAAAATTATGGTGAAAGAGGCCACCAAGCTCGTAATTATAAGGCGAAGAAAGAGGATGTTGATGTTTAATGTTACAATTGTAGAGAAAGGGGGCATTACGAGAATGAATTTCCTAAGCGTCAGGGGAACATACCTCAGAAAATGCCAAGAGATCAAGGCTAATCTTATGATATCACTATTGGTGTGGTTGAATCTTGAAAAGATGTGGTTGTAGGTAATTTAATGGTTTCCTCAATTTTAGAAAATGATTTATTTGATTATAGATCATCGCATTGTTTCATATATTCCGAGTTTTCTATGAATATTAGTTATTTCCAATTTGATTTAACAAGGGAGTTGTCAGTCCAAACTTCTAAGGGAAGTATCATTGCAACAATGTTTTGCGAATCAGTCCCTATTAGAGCATATAAATATTCTTTATCTTCTGATCTCATTGTCATACACATGATTGAATTTGATATAATATTTGGTATGGGTTGGCTTTCAGACCATGATGCATAAATTTATCATAAGAATAATGAGGTTACTATTTTTGATGATAATGATAAAGAACACCTTATCTTTAGAGCAGAATCATCACCACCTGATTCTTATCATGATCCACCCCTAGTAGCTCAACTAATTTCAATTATTGGGGAGGAAGAGAATGAAATAATTGTGGGTGAGGAATGGAATGCTCAAATAGAGGATTTACCTATTGTGAAAGAATATTTTGATGTGTTTCAAGAATATTTACCTGGACATCCTCTAGAACGAGAAATTGAGTTTTCCATTGATTTAATTACTAGTTCAAGGCCCATATCAAAGACCCCATATAGAATGGAAACAATTGAACATGTGTAACTAATGTAACAACTAGATAAATTTAGTAATAAGGGATTTATTTTCCCTAGTTATTCTCCATGGGGAGACCATGTCCTTTTTTTAAGAAGGAAGATGGATGAATGAGATTGTGCATTGACTACAGGAAGATCAATTCTATAACAATAAAGAACAAGTATCCCCTACCTAGCATTGATGATTTATTTAACCAACATCAAGGATATTAATACTTTTAAAAGATTAAACTTCAATCTGGAAATCATCAATTGTGTTTGAAGAAGGAAGACATTTTGAAAATAGCATTTCAAACCAGGTACGAGCATTATGAGTTTACAGTAATGCCTTTTGGATTGACTAATGCACCCTCTATTTTCATGGATCTAATGAATATAGTTTTCAAGGAATATCTTGATGACTTTTTAGTGGTGTTTATTGATTATATCTAGGAATTCTCCAAAATATATGAAGATCTTGAAAATCACTTGCACATTATCCTGAATACTCTTAGAAGACACGAATTATATGGGATGTTTAGAAATGGTGAATTCTTACTTCAAGATATTTCATTTCATGGCCATATTGTCTCTAAGGATGGAATCTATATTTATCCATATACGACGAAGGAAATCCAAGAATGGACATCACCGATTAGTATAACTGAGATACACAGTTTTATTGGTTTAGCACGTTATTATCGATGTTTCATCCAGAATTTTTCCCGGTTGGATAACCCATTAACAAAGATCACACGTAAAGGGGTGAAATTTTTTGGACAAAAGAGTGTGAAGAATGTTTTGAATAACTAAAGATAAGATTAGTCAATTATCCAATATTGACTCTACCATTGGGGATTGATGGGTTTGTTATTTATAGTGATGCTTCAAAGAAAGGACTTGGTTGTGTCCTTATGTAGAGTGATAGGGTTATTTCCTATTCATCACGACAGCTAACAATTCATGAGAAAAGCTATCTTACCCATGATCTTGAGTTAGAAGCTGTAATCTTTTCTTTGAAGATATGAAGAAATTATCACTATTTTGAAAAGGTGAGATATATACTGATCACAAGAGTTTGAAGTATATTTTTTCATAGAAAGAACTCAACATGAGGAAAAGGCGATGGCTTGAACTACTCAAGGATTATGAATAAAATATACACTACCAACATGGGAAGGAAAATAAGGTGGCAGATGATTTATGTAGAAAGGATCAAGGAGTTTTGAACAAGACGTCAGTTGAAAACAATCCTATATACCTGGATCTAGTAAAGAAGGATATGGGAATCACCATGGAAGGTGAAACATCAATAATTTTTCAAATGGTTTCAAAACCATCCTTACTAGAAAGGATAAAGAGTTCTCAAACAAGTGATGAAGAGTTTAAAAAGAAGATTAATTCTTTGAATGATGGGAGATTGAGTGAATTCGTATATGAAGATATAATTTTGAAATTTTTGAAGAGACTTTGTGTTCTTGATATACCTGATTTTAAAAGGGAATTGTTGCATGATGCTCATAGTTTAAATTTCTCTATACACCCTGGAAGCACTAATATTTATAGATATTTGAAGGAACATTTTTTTAGGGACAAAATGAAGAGGGAGATTGCTAATTTTGTGGCAGGATGTATGGTTTGTCAACAACTGAAATCTAGAATGCAACAACCTGGAGGAGTCATGCAACCTCTTCCCATACCTGAGTGGAAATGGGATAATATTATGATGGACTTTGTCATGGGACTAGCAAAGACTCCTATAATGAACGATGCAATATGGATCATTGTTGATCATCTTACCAAGTCCGCAAATTTTCTCTTTATAAGAGAAGATTTTCCACTTGAACGTCTAGCAAGAATATTTATTAATGAAGTTGTAAGACTTCATGGAGTACCCCTATCGATTGTTTCTCATCATGATCCACATATTACATCAAGATTCTAGAATGGTCTTCAAAAAGGCTAGGATACTAAAATTCCTTTGAGCACTACCTACACCCCCAAACTGATGGACAATCAGAAAAGACTATTCAAACCTTAGAAGACATTTTGAGATCATGCTCACTTGACTTTCATGGTATGTGGGATCAATATTTAACTTTGGTAGAATTTTCCGATAACAATAGCTTCCATTCAAGTATTCATATGAAACCATATAAAGCATTATACGGAAACAGATGTCTGACATCATCCTTTTGGGATGTTGTTGGTGAATGAATACTCCTAGCTATACTTGTGGAGGAAACGATGGAAAAGGTGAAGGTAATCCAAAACCACATCAAAGAAGCTCAAAGTAGGCAGTAGAGATATGCCGATAACCAAAGGAAGGATTTGGAATTTCAGGTAGTATATCATGATTTCTTGATGGTATCTCCATAGAAGGGTGTTTTCCATTTTGGTAAGAAGGGTTAATTGAGTCCAAGGTACATCAGACCTTTCGAAATTCTAGAACGAATTGGGGCTGTAGATTACCGTTTGAAAATGCTTCCAAGTCTCTCTGATGTTCCTGATGTGTTCCATGTATCACTGTTGAGAAAATACATGCCTGACCCAACACATGTACTTACCTATGAGGAATTAGAATTGGAACCTAATCTGTCTTATTGCGAAGAGCCTATCATAGTTCTAGATACAAGAGAACAAGTTCTGAGAAACCGGACAAAACGTCTTGTAAAATGTCTTTGGAGAAACCATAAGATGGAAGAGGAAACGTGGGAACCCAAGGAACATATGATAAATAACCACCCGCGTCTTTTTATGTAGTAATATTCATGAAATTTTGAGGAAGAAATTATTTGAAGGAGGAGAGAATGTAACACCCCAAGCATCCACAGTACGTTTCACTTTGAATAATACAATAATGTGTGTTGTACGTAACTTCGAGTTCTAACACATCACAACCAATCAAACATGCAATTATTAATAGTAATTCCAAATTTTTGAAATATTATAAATTTTATCTTTCAAAATGGACTTCATTTTTTGATTTAGAATATCGAAATTAGCTTAGGGTGAATTTTTGGTATTTTTCTAAAAACATTCAATTTTTTATGAATAATGAAAAGCACCGAGTTATAGTTTAAAACTGAATTTTTATTTAAATAATTATTTATTTTTTTAAAATTTATTTTAGTTAAAAATAGATACATAATAAATATATAAGTTCGATATAATTCATTGGAGTTAGTTTATAATAATTTTAGATATTTAAAAAATTTATTGAACTTTTTACCGTCTTTTTCCCACCTCCTAGGAGCATTTGAAAATGTATATAAAACGTAATTTTATAGCTTCGTTGAGTTGAATTTAAAAAATATGAGTGAAAAAGTTGATATCTGTATATAAAATGTGGTTCAATAAGTTGAAAATAATTTTTGTTGAATAGTAAATTTTTACTTTTAATTACCATAGTTAAAAGTAAATTGGGTAATTAAGGGTAAAATTGATATTTTTATTACCCTAAAACCTGTTGTATTTCTATTTATTAAGATTAATTCGATGAAAAACCATTAGTAATAAAATATGATCCTTTAGGTCCACTTGGATTAGATTAGGACATTTATTATTATTTAATTCAAAGAAGAGTTGAAAGTGTTAAATTCAATTTTTAGTAACTAAAATATTTTTAATATAGGGTTAAACATAATATAAATTTGACTATAAATATTCATTAGAAAGATAAAACTATTTCCTACATAATGGAATTTTATTGATACTTTTTATACATTAAATAAATTAATTAATTTATGACACAATGATGATGTAGTAATTACCTAATTAATGAAAAATTAAAATAATTGAAATTATAAATATCCAAATATATTTAATTTTAGACTTTTTATGAATTACACTAGTTTTCTAGGTTAATATGAAATAATAGGGTTGGTTAGATGAATTTTTTTCTAAGTAATAATGTTGTTATGAATTTAGAAAAAAAATACCAAACAGTGTCAAATTTGACATAAAAGAGTTTTTAAAACAAATATAATATTATTAATTGATATTATATTCCTAAAAATATAAGGATCAGCCAAAAGACTTATATAATGAAAGGATTATCATTAATGAACAACTTGGGATTATCCTGTATGTATATTGTATGATTATTAACTATATAATATTAAAATACAAATAGACATGGTAAATGTCAATCTATTTAACTAAGAGTTAAATCAAAATAACATTAATATAGTTACCCAAACCTATCTAAAACCTATTGGTTGAGTGTTTATTGACCCATATCCACCTTAGCTTATAAATAATTCATTTTGGAGCCATTACAAACCGAAAATGATTTTATTATAAAATACTATTTCTAGATTTTCTTAAGATGCCCCTCACCCCTCTTATAAAAGGGCACTCCGCCTTCTTTCTAATTCACAACTTCAAAGCCATTTGGATAGGCCATTCTCAGACCAAATACCCTCTAAACTATCCTTCCTTCATCCTAGAGGCCTTCCTTTACTCATAAATACATCCTAATGGGCCCTTTTGATCAAATTAAAAGAAATAACCCAATGAAGAGGTAAATATTTCATCACCTCTTTAAAGTTCCTTTCTTCTTCCACTTCCCCAATCATTGTTGTTTTGATTATAAAATAATTACTCCATTATTTTATATATACTATGATATTATTATAAATATGTCACAACCATGTTCATTTTTCTATCCATCCTTTTAATGACATGTCACTATAGGTGCATACGTACGACTTACCGTCTCCACGTTATGATGTAATTGTTATTAAATACATTATTATATGGATGGGAATAATAATGATGTGTAATTTATGTAAATAATAACTATAGAATTATAATTATTATGTATATATGATATAACATCCAACTAAATATTATTTTAATATAAAAAATTGATATTGTCGCTCATGTGTACGTACAGATTACCGTCTACCCGAACGCGATGAGATTCATTCCCCATCGTATCCATTCAAGTGTAATTTTAATTTGATGATTAAAAATAATTTTTAAAGACTTAATATCATTCTAAATATGAATAAGATAAATCATACCCATAAAAACAATACTTACATGGAAAAGCATATAAAGGAAAACAAATCAGTTAAGACCCGAAACGACGATAATACTGAAATATTATTAAAAAAGCAATATATTAAGATCATATATGATATCATATCAATGTATATGATTCTTGTATAATTTAATAACTATTATTTCACCATTATACAAGAGTTTAACCAACCCTAGACCAAGGAAACATACAAGGAAAGGTTTAATTTCACAATCTCTTTATTATCCGAGGTTATTTTAACGTAAGTATATACTTGGACCTCTTTATCATCCACATATCTGTTTTCTTAAAAATGTATTTCAAAACTTTTTTACTGTTTTCTAGACTATGGGATAAATTCGTTTATACCATTGTTTTAGTTTTTATAATATGTTTTTGAATTGAATATTTCCATCATTTTCCAAACAGGTTACTTTATAACCGTTTCGACAAAACTAAGGTAAGAATGTCTTTTTTAAATTATACGGTGGTTTTGGCTACTTTCTTCTATTATAACATCCTCAAAGATTCCCTTATAATCTTATAAGAATATTTCAAAAGTAATTGTTTTCCTTTATAATTATATGAATTTTAAAATATTTCAAAATATAAAGAGATACTTCTCTAAAAAAGGCTTTGATTTCATCTATGTCAACATCCTTTGATGGATTTTATGCATATTTGAAGTTGATTTATTATGATCAAAGACATACATATTCAATTGAATGTTTTTTGATATGTTTGATTATGGATGTGTCATTTTTACACCATTTATGGTTTATGGATAATGTATTGAAATTTCGTATGCTAGTTTTAATACAAATCTTTATGTTATGTTTAAACCTTTTCATATGAGGAATGCATTGGACTTATAAGTTATGGGTGGAGCCTGCTATAGATCCTCAATGCATCGGTAGGTCTCATGAGACAAACTATTTTCTTCTCACAAGGCCTTGACAAAATCATATTTGATGTCTTTCCATAAGGCCTTCACTATGTGGTAATAAATGTCTGGCATTATGCATTCCATCATTATGAAAGTGGCTATTGATATTGCATATAATTATTAGTCTAGTATAATATCCATGTGGATATGGAAATGGAATTATTTTATTTTTATCAGTTCCATATTATTCTTAAGTTCAAGATTAGAAGGCTCTTGTTTTATTCTTATACAAAGCCTTTGATGTTTATACTTATTTATGAAAGTTTAAACTATATTTTTATACTTACTGAGCATCTGAGATCACCCCTTTCTATGTTTTATTTTTCCATGGATGTGAAAAAGTATATTATGATTGACCTACAGGGATAGTCTTTGGGATATCAGTGTGTTCTATGGAAACAATTTTGTTGTAGTTTTCCATTTAATGATATAATGTTAACCATGTGAGTGTATCTTGTACTTCCAAGGACACTAAACTAATCGGCCTTTTAAGACTTGATCTTTTGTGATCATTCCAATGATATGTAACAATGCACTGAATCTGGGATTCTGGGGTTGGGGCGTTACAATATGTGATTTATGTTACTTATGACATAAGAAGGGAAAATCCATTGATATAATTCGGAGTCAAAACTTTCTTCCCCCCTTATGAAGTTTCATCCACAAAATTTAATTTTACATAGTAAGGTGGAAATAGGTGATGGTATTTATCATTTATTTATTCCTTCGGTTTCGATGTCACCTCTTTATATTTATGGGTCATCCATAGAACATTAAAAGGGTGTGTATTCTTATTGTATAGAACATTATCTCTTCAACACATGATTTTCACTGGTTTATCCTCAAAAGAGAGATAGTTTTACTATTATACCACCTATGAATTTAGTATATGTGAGGGATATAGTATGTTATTACTCAAGAGGGATATGTGTAATACATCATGTACTTGATACATGGTTGGTGTAAGTTCTAGTTGATAGGCCACAACCTCTACATGATTATAAATTTCAAGGGGGATAATGTTCCTAGGGAATACATTTATTCTCTTCCTAACTCTCATGACCCTTTACCATGGAGATATGTGGAGGAATACCATGTCATTATCCTCAAACTCTAATTCACATAGATTATTATCTATATAGAACATCGGTCAACTTGGAGTTTTCATGAGGTCTTGCTGAAATGTTCTTACCGTTTCTACTATTTCTTAATGAATTTTTAGTCCCAATAACTTACGTTCACTGGAATTATCCCAGCATATGGTTTTTCTAAATCTCTTCCCATAAAGGGCTTCTTATGGAACTATTTGAATGCATGAGTGGAAACTATTTTTTTAAGAGAAATCAACTAGTGAAATATATTGTTCCCATCCTCCTTTGACGTCGATATAACATTACCTAAATATTTCTTTCGGTGAATAAATAGATTGCTCATATTGTTCCTCAATTTTAGGGTGATAATCCATATTGATGTTCTACTTAGTATTTTGAGAATGTTGGAGAATTTACTAGAACATGGAGGAAAATATCATATCACGATAGAATAGAATAGAAAATGGTACTCCATACAGCCTCACTACTTCTCTAATGTATATCTATGCATGTTGGTTAAGTCAAAAATGCTCTCATATCGCAAAAATGTGAGTTGTCTTTTTATGATAATCCACAAAGACCCATATATCGTCATTTTTTATATATCTTTAAAAGTCTAGTGACAATGTCCATAGTGTTGTTTTCCCATTTCCATGTAGGTATGGTAAATTGTTTCATCATCCCTTTATCATTTTTCCCTTCAACCTTTACTTATTGGAATAGGAAACACTTTGATGTATATTCATTTATATCTTTATTCATATTGTCCCAATAATAAGTCCCTCGAAGATCTCGATTCATCTTTGTGTACCCTAAGCGGATAGATAAGGTTGAGCTATGTGCATCATTCAGAAGCTCATTCATTATCTCCATATTGGGTGGTACACAATTTCATGACCCAAATATTATGACTCCTTCAACATCAATTTTTAATTCATAAGATTTCACTTTTTTTATATCTTCCACCATCATCTGAATTTACGCATAATCTATTTTAGCATCCATTATCTCCCCTAAAAGGGATGTTTGAGAAATAATTTGTGAAAAAAATGATGATATACCTTCCTTTAAGATTCCCATGTCCATCCTTAACACATCTACGATGATTAGGTCCTTCTCAATTATCGTCATTCATATATTTGTAGGATCCTTTATACCTATAAAATCTACCACTTTATTCAATTTACTAGGATGGTTGTGGATTGATTACTCATAATACATAATGAGCTAAAAATACATTCATTGGTGCCAATTAAGAACCTTATTTTTGGATATATATTTAAATATTTTATGATCAGTGCATATCTCACACTTATCCCCGTAGAGATAATGCTACCAAATTTTCACCGCAAAGATCACCACTACTAGCTCCAGATCATGCATGGGATAGTTTTTTATCCTTAAATTTAAACTACCTTGAGAAATAGACTATTAAATTATCATTTTCCAGCAGTAAAAATATTTTTCCTTTCTTTAAATCATTTTTAAATACCACAAAGAGCTCCGTACTTGTCAGTAGTGTAAGTATTGGTGCAGTGATAATAAAAATTTTTACCTCTATGAAGTAGTATTCAAATTCACTAGTCCAAAAAAACTTTACTCCCTTATAATTCATCTTGTATAGTGGGTTTTAAAATCACAATAATTTCTTCAAAAATCATCAGTAATACCGAGATGTACCAACAAAACTACAGATATCCATTATAGATGTTGGTTTGGGCCACTCCCCAATTTCCTTTTTTTTAAAGAGTCCATAGATATCCATTTTCTAGTGTTAACATTCTCCAATAAAGATACTTACTCCATCCTAATTTCACATTTATTATAATTTATATATATTTTACCCTTCCAAATGTATTTATTATAGTATTTAAGTTCTCCTCCTTTCTCTTGGAGTATATCAAAATATCATCTATAAATATTACTATTAGTTTTTCGAGGTAGTATCTAAATAATCTATTCAATAATTCTATCAAAATTTATGGAGAATTAGTGAATATAAAGGGAATCAGTATGATCTCATAGTGTATATACCTTTTTGAAAAGGTATTCTTGAGAATATCTTCCTGCCACAACTTTAACTGGTGATATCTTAACCAAATGTCAACCTTAAAGAAAAACTTTTCCCCAAGTAGTTGATCAAAATATTCATCTATCCATGGTAAGGGATACTTGATCTTTATCCAGATTTTTTTTATCTCACAATAATCAATGAAGAGGTTCATTGATCCATAATTATTTTTGATGAATAGGACTAGCATGCCCCACAATGAATCACTTAGATGTATAAAACCCTTATATATATATTTTTTGTAACTACTTCTTCAGTTATTCCAACTCAATCATGACCATTATTAAAGGATTCTTTGAATTAGGTATAGATCCATGAATATGTTCAATTGATAACTAGACATCTCAATCAAGAGGATGACTGAGAAATTATTCCGCGAACACATTAGTATAGTCCCTTACAATATGCATGTCTTCACGAATGATACTCTCTTTTGTAGTAATCATTGGATATTGATATTATTACTCCAAGGAAATAATTTCCCCAATATTGATGACAATTTTGAAAGAGATTCACCCTCCTCCTAACACTTATACAGAATTAGAGGATGCCTTGGGATGACAAGAGTGATCTACCTTGCTGAATAGTTGATGTAGGATTTGTATAAAGATAAATGATACATTCCCAAAATATAAAAAAAACATTACCAAAGGAGGAATGATGATATTTTGTGGGAGTTTTAGTCCAAAAACATTGGCCACAGAGGAGTTTTATACTTTATATTAAATAATTTCTGAAATATTTGTTCTCATAGATAACTCAACCTTGATAATTTGAGGTTGTTTTGGAATTGTTCTATTTAAAATTAAATATATGATAGAATCTGTGGAACAATAATCAAATAGTAGATTCATTATTCATGAATGAATAACTACCATACCTGTCACCACAATATTATCAGGATCCACCTCAGCAATAGTGAGAGCATATGCCCTTCATTTCTACCTTGGAGGTTTTCTTAGTAAATTTTATTTGATAACCATTCACTTAGGGTATATGCTCTCATAATAAACTTGTAACTTTTAGTTGAAACATTACAATATAGGCAGAGTTGTAATATGAACCTTACTTTTTTCTTCCGGATTAGGGATTTTCTTCAATTGCATTCAGAAAAATATTAGCATAGTGGCCCTATCTTTCACATTTGAAGCATCTCCCATTTCCCATTAGATAAATCAAAAGCTGCTTCTTCCAACACTTTGGAAACATGGGATGTTGGTTTTTCTTTCCTTCATGTGATTTTTCTATTGATCCTCACATACTAAGCATAATTCTTTAATTTTTATCTCTAGGACCATTAAACAACTGATAGTCCCCAATATTCATCTCAATATTTATAGCACGTCAGATAATAAACTGATAGCTACAAAATCATCAGATCACCAAGGATCTTTTTAACTTATATTGAGTCCACTAAATAAGAAATACACTTTTCTTTCATTGTTCATTAAAAATTCAGGGGTGTATCATACGATCCTTGTAATGTTATCCTCACACACCTTGATAGATTCATATTTGTTTTCTTTCTTAGGAACTACCTATCCATATTAATATACCGAGTTCAATGAAATGTTTTATTGAAATTTATTATCCTAAATCCTTCTAAATCTAGGGAATCAATTTCCTCCTTAGAATTTGTGTTTTTGATCAGTTTCCACCATTGATTAGCTTCCCCTTAAATATGATAGAATGCCAGAATGAATTTCTCTTTTTTTAGTATTGAAGGAACAAAAAATATCTTCACCATGGATTCAATACAATATTAAATGATGTGGGGATCAAATGGTCTACTAATGATTGGAGAAATTTATAATATAAAGGATTCGACCGAAACATGCAATTTCTTAGGAGGAGTGGTGTATTCCATATAACGACTTAAACTATTAAAATTAAAATTCCAATTTAATTTTATTTGAATGTATTATTATATTATATGCTTATAGAAAACACATGCACTGATATTATTTTATTATATCCTATCAGATTTAATTGACCATTAAGAATCCTTACCATTGATAATATAGCCATTCAAAAGTGACCACATTATTAGTATAAATATAGGGTTTCAACACATCTAATTGACATAGGAAAAAGAAGTTATGACCCCAACTAGTTTGATCGTACTTGATAAAGCCCATTTACTAGAGTTTCTGAGGGAGATATCATCTATAGGATTTACCATTGACCAATCCCAAGCTAATATCAAATCACCGAAGCATGAGTGAAACCATTAAGATGAGAAGTTCTTGCTCATCAAGATCACAACCCAAACCATGTTTGCTAAACCACCTAATGAAATCCCAACCATCATGTACTATACCTTTAGAGTGTTTTCTGCTGTATTAAAGGGCTATGTATCAAGACCCTAGAAATATGTGTATGAACATTATTTATATAGAATAATGAATATATTTTCATCCTTTCATTATTACTTTAAAATTTATTTTTATTTTGTTTTAATAAAACACAAATTGTATTATTTGGAAATATTTAAATTCAATTAAGGAATGTATTTTGTATAATTAATGGATATTTTAATTAAAAAAATTATTATAAAAATATTAATTTTTTTTTTATTATTTATAAATTTTCATATATTTTTCTGAAGTTAAATGCAATTTTTAAAAGGGTTAAAAAACCATTATTATCAAAAAAATTCAATAAATATCGTTTATTTTTTTGAAATTAGAAATTCACATATTTATAAAATTATTTTTATAAAATCAATATTATTTTTGGAATCATAACGTCAAAATTATCCAATGGTGAATTTTTTATAATTTTCTTAGATAGTCAAAATTTCATTTAAAAATTAAATACCATATAAATATACTTTGGTTATTATGACATCATAATGACCTATATGTGATGTAATAAATAATATAAATGGTGTCTATGACCAAATATAAGTTTTAAATTTAAAATAATAAGATTTTGCGTTTATTTTTTTTATAAATCCAATATTAATCCTGCAAAACATATAATATATTTTGAGGTTATAAAATCATTTACTTAAGAGTATGACTCCCCTCCACATAATAAAGGAAATTATTTTATTTATTTATCCCTTTGGAATTATAAAATAATAAAAAACAATTCCATTTGGAGGAAACCAAGGGAAAACCCATGATATGGTTTGGGGTTCTGGTTATTTTATTTTGTAAAGTACATATCGTAAATAATAAGGAAATCCTCCACTTTTCCTATATAGAACCGCACAAGATCCAATTTATCTTCACTAAAACTACATTTAGAACATTCAAACTCCTCAATTTTCTCTATTTAGTCCACCCATGGTTCTACAAAACTCTCAACAAGCCCCTCCCATGAATTTGAAGTCACACACTCAAGTAAGAGATCTTCAACACTCCCTTTTATTCAAGCACTAATTTTATGTCATGTTTCATAATTTCAATTTTTCATGTTGGGATATGTTCTTCCATATCCCACATATGTTACTTTTTATTTATACATAATTATAGACCCTTTACACTCTCATTAATCCTTCCAATCAATTGTTATGTACACCCATCACTATGCTGAAATTTAGTAATGGATTTCTCACTTCTCATTTTCATTCAAGCACTTTTTTTATTTACTGACTAATAAATTCAATTTTATTATATTGGTATATGTTATTAAATATTACCCATACCATCCATTCAATGTATAAATGGATATATCCTTATTTCACTCTCATTAATCCTCTCATTATTTTTTATGTACTTCGGTTTCAATGCTGAAATATAGTCACGATTATTTTATTTTTTATAGTTTCATCATTAACATATGCCTAAAATTATCTATTTCAAATCTTCTGATATGTTTTTTTAATGTCCCTATTACTGACCATTTTATGTATATTTATTGATAGACCACATTCAATCTAATCAACCCAATTTTATGAATCCTTAATTGATATTGTTATACCTCCAAAACTTCACTATGATTTTCCTTGTCAAAACAATTGTGTAGTGAATATCATACCCATTTCTTATCAAGGTTGTTCACCTTTATACACTTATAATATGATTTTATACTTACATGTGTATATTTAACCTTCATTTATCATGAAATAAGATATTATTTTGAATGAATATATGTTATATATCAATTTGGTACACATAATCATGTAAATGAATTAAATGTGATGGGTGAACCTGAAATTATATAGCGCTCCAATGTATTGGGTAATTTTTAGCACCATGATACGTCATATTGGGATATGAAGTGAACCTAATTAATTTTGGTGCCTTTTAAACCATGATTTCGTAATTGTTTTATCCTTGACCTATGTTTATGTTGTAGTGTTTTAATTTGTTACAACATTTCCCTTGTTATGATTATCGAGTTATTATAATCCTTTTTATTCATGTTCCTTTTATGCCCCATTGATATTTCTATTGTATAACCTATATTATCTTCTTCATGTTATCCACGGTTTATTAAATTACTAGTATTTATATCTCATTTAATTATTATTATTTTTCTAGGGTTATCTTATGCAGTTCAAAAAATCTATGGAATTTTAGAAACATGATAAAGAAGTTTTCAATAATGTTGTTGTATCCCATGTTCATGATGTTATACTTTGTACCAAATACACAAATACACTAGACCTATAAATATTTTCAGGTGTATAGAGTGTAAATGTTTTTTAATAAATCATATTATATTATGAAATAAAGAGCATAGTTTTTATATTCCGCATGATTGAAGTTATTTTCTTAACTGTATTTAGTTAATCTAGTTCTATCATGATGTTTTGGGATCCTATTCTCACCATATTTTGAATCTAATTAGGATAATTATCACATTTCCAATCAGATTTATTATTATAGTAGATTCTCATATTTCTTTTTATTAATTAAAAAAATAAATATAACACAATTAGGGGACTTGGATTCTTTGCTAATGAGAATATAAAAAATTTATAAACATATAAGTAATGGCATATAAATATAAATTATATCCAAACATTTGATTCCCAATGTTTAAATCTAGGGTTTCTATGTTGATTAAATTATCCCTTAGGTTCCTTCTAAATTTTTCATTTCATAATCACATAAAATAACTTGACCATGCTCTGATACCAACTATAGCTACCCTTTCCTTTTGTGCATATTATTACATGGTTTTAGGAATAATAATATATCATATACAATCCAAGGATCATTTATTCTAGTGTATTTGGATGATTAGTTACATAAAATAAAAAACATTGAACATGAAAGAAAAAAAATCTTTTATTTCATCTCCATAATGATATCTTAAACCCATTGATCTTATATAACATCATAGGATTACATGGGAAATACATAAACAGAAGGGATGGGATGAGAATCCCATTAAGGGGATAACCTTGATAATAAAGAATATCACATGGGTTAGAAGGCATGGCATGATAACATTAAAGTCATGACTCCTGAATAATCATGTGGAATCATGACTTATAGAACATGTAATCATATGATCATGTTAATATTGGAATGTGGATGCAATATATGACATGAAAAAAACATGGGTGTAACCTAACAACTAAGACTATATCATTTGGTGGACAAAGTCCCATAATGGATTAGGGTTACTCTATAATATCATACATAACATCTCACGAGACTCAACATTAACCAATTCATTGTAGATCTATCTGGTTACACCCATCATAACATGTTCAAGAATACGCGTGCCACATGAAGAATCAAACATAAGGAATACACATATGGGTTGCCCATGGGGAAAATGGGTATCATAATCACATCATAAGGCATAACCAATGGTAATATAATAATGGTATCCATGAAAAAAGGGAATAAATAATGTATTAAAAATAATAATGTTAAAATAAGAATATATTATGAATAATTATTTCCAAAAAACTGAATACATGAAAAAGAATGTTTAGAAAAATTTATAAATGACCCATTTGATCACAGTTTACGGGAAAATATTAAAGATTCCTTAAAAATGATAAATGCATAATTATTTACAAAAAACTAGAAATGATCAGAGATTGTTTTTTATGATAATTGTTTTTAAAAAATATTGGTGACTTGAAATAGTTATAGAGTGTACTTGAAAAAGGGTTAGAAATAGAGAAGTTCCCTTTAATCTGGATTTCTTAAAGAGATAAATTTAGAAAGGATCATTGTAAATAATTTAATTACCAAAAAACAGGATGCATTTATCTGGATACATATGTGTGGGACATATACACTTATTTAATTATAATTATATAATAAGAGGGAAGAAATGAATTTGTTTAAAGAGAGATAATGCATATCCTGAAGGAAAAAATAGAGGTTCTAAGAGATCCTATTCAATTTGTATGAATGTGTTATGTGAATACATTTAGTTTCCTATATAATAAAATTATGTTCATTAGTAATATAGTTAATTGACTCTTCTATATGTATTTTATTGATTATAATTTTATTAAGTTCATTTATAGAAATTACGATGAGTTGTATTCTTTAATTTCATCATTCTCAAAGTGTTCGTTTTATGGTTTAATGTTAGGTTTACTTCTTTATAATTATGGAAGTTATTTTTGGATAGTCAAATCACTTATAAATGGTTAATTTGTACCATATATAAATTTTTCTAATAAGAGGATGATTCTTTTGATAAAACATTAATAATAATTGTTAAATTTATTTTTGGATGTTTTTTAATCATCAAAAACTAGTTTTTTATTAAATATTATGCATATATATTAGTTAAAGAACATGAAAATATTATCACATAAATATTAAAAAATACATTAAACATAATAATGGTTTTATGACCATCCTTGAAGGTGGTAATGGAAAAAAACTCATCATCCATAATGGCGGTGAACCAACATATCCCAGATGATTTTATCATTTTTAAATTAATGGAGATGAAAAGATACATGATTATTGATATTATATTAAAATAAATTAAAATTATAGTACATGTATGATATGAGAGTTATCATAAATCATTTGATCCGGGAGCTGAAGAGAGGATAAGAAAAGATATGAAATTAAAAGAGAAGGACTGGGGATTTTACATCTTGAATGTTATGTCTTTGAGAACCTATTTAATGCACTTGGGTTTTTTATTTTGTTGAAACTAGTAGATCATGTATTTGGGTAAGAGTCTTGGGAAGGTAATTGGGAATAATATTGACAATCAATAAGGCTTATATGGTTTGAGGAGATGGTGTGAATTGGGGTGATATTTTTAGCGGGGGGAGAGGGGTTTTTTATTATTATATTCATCAGTTTATTATTTATCAATCAAGTATATAAATAGTTTTTATTACTATGACTAAATATAGTAATGGTTTTAGGATTTTTTTATCTAATGGGTGATTCCACTATCCAAAAATCATCCATGACTCAAAAAATCATGTATTTGTTTAATACTATAAGTTTTCGTATTTCCCTATTCATCAAAGATTAAAATATTATAGAAAAAACCCTATTATTTACCCTATCCATTTTTCAATGTATAGAATTAAAAAATGGGACCAATTTTATGAAAATAATTTTCTAAATATAAGAAATTTATATTTCAAATAAAATCATCGGTTATTCAAAAAAAACTTATTTTTATATTTTAATCATTTTTATGTCCCTTTGAAATATTAATTAAGATATCATAAAATTATATTATAATTTTAATAAAAAATATTATTAATTTATGAATCTAATTTATGAGAATAAATATTCTTTAAAATAAAGATATTAAATATAAAATTATAAAGAAACATTTACATCTCACAAAAATTCCGGCACATGATTTTTCATTTTTAAAACCATTATTTACTTACACAATGATATGAATATATCATATTTTCATTCATAATATTCCTAAATTTTATTTACACTTTCATAGTTTAGGTGACTATTATAATGGCGTAATTACTATTCTTGATGGTCAGAGTACTATTTTAATGTCCCTGTCACTATTCCAACAATATAGGTACCTTAATTTATATAAATACCACTTATTTAATTCATTCATAATTCAGTTAAAATTCTTATCAATGTTATATATTACCATCTACAAAATTTAATATTGTATTATTAACATTATTTTTTATTTATATATCTTTTTTCATGAGTGCAGTTATTCTAGTGGATCAAAAAAATCCAATTTTTCCCATTATTGTTATCTTATTTTATACTTATTATACATCAATAATACATGGATCTATTATTGGTTTATTTTATGAACAATTTATCATTCATTATTAATGAGAATAATTTTTTGATTAGGTTCTCTATGTGATTTATGTGTCTTATGACATAAGAAAGGAAATTCCATTGATATAATTCAAGGTTGTTACAATGTTGAGGTGAAGAAAATGGTAGATGGTGAACAACTATTGGGACCACTTTGTGTATGAAGAATGTTTTTGTTGTGAATAGTTGTTAATGCTAGTCAAAATGAAGAAGGATATGATTAAGGACTCCCATGTTAATAGAGATCAACAGAAGTAATGATGCGTGTAGAATTGTTGTGCAATCATAGCATTGAATTTCATATTTGAATTTTTTTCCTGAAGTCAATTAAGACGATTGATGCACTGGTCCTTAGTTCAAGGATGAAGAATGAGATGATGAAGGACTCCAAATTTCATGGAGATCAGCTGATGTACGGATTCCTAGAGAATTTTTATGCAATCATAGCATTGAATTTCATACATGGACAATTATCCATGAAGTCAATTTAGAAAATTGATGCATTATTCCTTACTTCAAATACCTTGTGTCAAAGGTGACACATTGTCTACAATAATTTAGAATGGTGGGGTATCATCCATTTGAGGATGATTAAAGAAGAAATTAAATTTGAAGAATACCATGCAACATTTCATGAGTGTAGGAGAACCATTAAAGAGCTTACTTGAAGAATTGAATCATATGATTTTCAAGATGTGTAGAATGATGGTTGAAGAAGAAGAGAGAATGTGGAAGTGCTTGAAGTTCTGTGGTAGCCATTCATTTCACATTGTATCAAAATAAAATGATGATTTTATGATTTATATTTCACAAATATCATAAGTTATAACAACTTCTCATGAAATCCTTATAATGGAAAGGGGATAAACAATGATTCTATTAATATACAGTTTTTCTTGGAAGGAATGATGTTGATCGAAGATTAGAATGATTTAGAGCTTCCCACTAAAAACAGATGATGATAAAGCTATTCGATCAAAGGATACATATCACAATAGTGGATATCGCGATGAAAGCTGATGAATGGTGATGGGATTCAGTGGAGAGAACAATGAAAAAGGAATAAACAATATAGAGGCGGCATAAAGGAATGTTTTAAGGTGGCGCTATTTTCCAGAGTTTTCCAAATTTTAGGGCCTAAAAAATGGGAGATGAAGAAATGTGTTTCTGAAAAAGGCTGATGAGCGTAAGTTTGAAGATGTCCTGGTATGTTGCGCGCAAGTGGAGTTCCATGATCAGAACATTAAAATTTGTCAAAGGAGAGGCTTGGGGGAAATATTGGTCTTTTGCATGCAGGATTGGTTTTTGAGCGCAAGATTGAAGGGAGTTTTGAATCATTCATGCAAGGCATGATTCACGGTACAAACATAGAAAATAGAAAAGGAAGGAAGCTCATAAAAGATTCAAAAAGTTAGTAAAATATTAATTTCGTGAGAAATAATCTTACGCGGAAAATGCGACACAAATCGGGGCTTTGCACGACGCATCTGGATTGTACCAGACGTTTGGAATGTTGCACGCAAGGTATGATTCAAGGTGTAATCATCAATATATGGCAAAGGAGTGAAGTGTGGGAAAGATTCAAGAAGTTCTCAAAATATAAGGTTGGCACGAAAGAGATATATGAGCCCAAAGGGATGTCAAATGGGGTTTTGCACAACACGTCAGTATCTTGCGCGGACATTGGGGTTTGTGCGCATAGGGGTCAATGGTGTCTATAAATAATAGGTGACCCCTCACATTTGTTATGCTCAACAATTAGAAGATATAATAGCTCTAAAGAACATAAAAAAATATATGCAAATGAATTTTCATGAAAAAAGTAAGAGTTGTGTGCAAGAAAGGATAGTTTCACACAAGAAGAGAGTTGCATGAAAGTTTGAAATTGCACACAAGAGGTTTTCCAAGAAAAATTGTAAATGTTACGCGTAAGTCTTTAATGTTGCATGAAAGTCTCCCAAAATGGGGGTGCACGAAAGACTAGGTTCCCAAAGGCCTTCGATAGGTGAATAACACTCTCAAAGTGACATTTGGAAGAAGTAAGTTCTGGGAACCATTCGGTATCTCGAAGAGAAGTAGAACCACACTCACATGATTGGTGTTTAACACTCTCGTTGTGCTTTGAAAAGTCATGAATCACTAGATGTGAAAATGAATTCATATCTACACAAAGAAAGAAGGTAGTATACAGATACACTCTTGTGTTGGTATTGAGAATTAAAGAAAGAGATGAATAAAACAGTATACCATTCCATATTATACTCTGTCAAAGAAAAAGAAGGGAAGAACAGGAATAAGAACAGAGTATTCCCAATTAAATCCTGACAATTATTCAGGGTATTTAAATCCAGATGATCCCAAGTGAACTGATCTTCATTTCTTGAATAATAACATTGGTGTATGTGATTCTATCCAAGAAGAGAGAAGATGTTTTAGTGCTTTTGGTTGTTACACTAAGAGGAATAAAGGATAAGTACAGTGTAGTTGGTGTTGCACTAGATAAGAAGAAAAAGAAAGAAGAGATAATAGATTGCCAAATGGTTTTCATGTAATCAAGTGAAGAGCACTAAATAAGACCAACAGTAGAACCTAACTTTTGATGAAGGACGAATACTATCTCCAGAGGCAGTATAAGGAACCATCTAGAGGCTGCAAGTTAGACTAGGCTATCACCAGTCCATGGAATGGGATTGTTTCCCACCCCCTCTAAATTATAGGGACTCACACTGGCTAGAGGATTGCTTTTTTATCTATTTCACTGTAATAGCATATCACATCATAGTGTAGAATCCATGCACTGGTCATATCCATGCATGGCAAGGACTTAGCTACTCTTATTGAGTGGTGAATGTTGTAAAAATATCTTTTTCATATTTTTAATGCATTCAATTATATCATGCAACAGAGAATATAGAATAAGAGGATCAATATCATAACAGGTCAAGAGGTATAGGGATAAAAGTTGGAATTGGATTAAGAAAAAGTCCCCAACACAGATTCACCCCCCTTTCGGTGTTAGTTATATCCCCAACTAGTCCTCTCAATTGGTATCAAAGGGACATTTTTACCTTTTTTGGATTCTATATAGTGACATTATTCTCTTTTGATGACCTGATTTTCATTTATGAGTTTTCAATGATGTGAAATTTCAGTGAAGATTCTGTTATCTCTAAGACGAATATTATATCTACCAAGACCATGATGAACAAGAAAAATAAGGAGAAGAGAATGTTGAAGAAGAAGTCCCTATTATCTAATTAAGAGAGAGAATATGGTTCCACATATCTTGTTGACATTGAAGACACAATAGACATGGATAGTTATGAGAAGGTGGCTCAAGATTCCAATAAGAAGATGGATAACCTTCCTACTTCAAATGATAAGGAGGTATGTGTTAATAAATTTGGAAATTATTATCATGATAAAAATGATGGCACAAGTGGTGATGATCAATCTACAAAATTTCAAGAAATATGAGTTGATATTTTAAGATTGATTCTACAAGGTATTTTTGAAGAGAGTACTTCCCTTGTTTGTGGAGTATTTTAATGCCTGCAAGTATATATCACTCAGCTAGAAGAAGAAACTGATGTTTTTTAGAAAGTCTTACAAGAAAAAATTGTTGAATATCTAAATCTCTCTAGACAGGTTGGATCCTTTGAAGCAACAAAGAGGTAATTTGATGTATGTTGTTCAAAGTTGCTCAAAGATGTTGAAGAAAAAGAGGAAGTCAACAAGACTCTATAATATAAGATCCACGCACATTAAGATTATTTGAAAATGATCAATGAATTCAAGGAGGTATATTTTGAAGAAGACTCTAAAAAGATCAAAAAACTTGACTCTTTGTTATAAAACAAAGAGAAGATGCATGAAGATGAAGTTCAAAGATTGGGGAAGGCGTGGGAAGATAAGATGACTATTATTAAAGACCAAAAAGTCATCCTCAATATGAGATGTCTAGAGTTGGAAGCTCAGTTGGCCCATCTTGAGAAGACACATATTGAAACTCCACAAAAGTACGAAACAGTTGCTTGTAGTACGTAATGTTCACTGGTGTATTCTACTATCAAAAGACCTCCAACATATGATAAGAAGATCATGAATTCACTCATTGATCCATCACAAGTAGCTGAGAAATTAAAGGTATCATCCACACCAACTTGTACAAATGTTTCTAAAAATGCTTTTATAAAAAGTTAAAGTTTGACGAAAAATTCTAAAAAAGTATGGATGAAGAAAATTGAGAAGCAACCTAACACCATGGATAAGGTAGATAAAGGAAAGATTGTGGAAGATAGATCCCCATAGAAATCCCAAAATACCAAGAAGAAGACTCAATAACCTTATCAAGGAGATGACAAGAAGTCATGGTTTGTTGGTCAATGCTGGTGCTGCAATAGATTTGGGCATTGTGCATAGGATTATTGTTAAAACACCTTAAATATAAAAGTACAGAGAAATCCCGTCTCAAGGGGGATAAATCCATAGAAGAAGAAGAAACATCCATAGATCCAGAAGAATCTATATACAGAAAATAGATTTGGAATGTTATATGACATCTATGATGTATGCAATATGAGTGACCACATGAATGGTGAATGTTCATTTCAACATGTACCCAAAGATGGTAAGAAATGGGGACCACGAAAGCTAAGTAAGAATGAAGAAGCATACTTGGGAATAAATCAGATGAATAATGTGAAAAACAATTCTACCAAGAAGATTTCAAGAATGAATGATGAGAAGTCCTTTGATTCTAAGACCAAGAAAGTAAAGGGTGGTGCATCCAAAAGAACCCCTAAGAATGATTACACTCAGAAGAAGTCATGTAGATGATCCAATATTGATGCCTCCGTCTCTAATGATATATTGGTGGTTTGGAAAAAAGATTTGGAAAGAATGAGAATGATGGAAGATGCACATTCTAAGAGTTGTGGTAAAAACAAAAAGAAGATTCTAAATTAAGACAAATAAGTTTGGTGTGTGAGGTGCCAAAAGGATGGTTATACTATTAGATTATTCATTGAATTTTCTCCATTGAAACAAGAATTCATCAAAAAGATGAAAGTTGCACCAAAAGATTCCAGTTCTATGAATGCCCTTGAGGAAAAAAATTCACACACAATGATATGTAATAAATAGTAAGTTCCACTCAGTCAATGTCATCATTTAAGATACGTTGTGAAAGTGTGAATAATGGAGCATATGGGTTGATAATATCATCTCAAACTTGTTTTTCATATTGATAGAGCAAGGATGATCCACCTTATTCACTTAAATCTTTGTTTTTTGAATTTGTTCTTATCATACATGGAATTGAAGGTGAGGTAATATCTTTGGAGGAGAACCTGATATTCAGTGAAGAGAAGTGTTCCCTTAATTGGGAGACACATTTTGAAGCCTCCAGAGTCATTTTCTCAATTAGTATCAACAATAGTTGGTATAAAATTCAATTACTCTGAAGATCTTATGAAGATCTTGTAATTGAAAATGGTAGATCATTTATTAATCTCTCAACCTTGGTTACTCAAAATAAATATTATTCTCAATGGGGAGTAACTAAGTCAATCAGTGACATATGAATAATGAAATATCCCTAAGGACACTTAACCTTCAAATTGCACTTGAATGTTCTTGATCTGTTTGGTGAAGTTAGTGTAAGAATTTCAGGTTGATTATTTCGTATCAAATTCAATATATTCAACCTAGAATGAAAGAGGAAATCCATTGATGACAACTGTATGGGTTCTTAACTCATGAGGTATCATGATTTAGTGGATAATGGATATATTTTTTGTCTAAATCAAATCCTATTGTATTCTACACCGAGTAATGATCACGTAGACATAGAGTGAAATGATTTATGGCACACTTCTTTAGATTAGACTGATACCCTCTCTATCATGAACTTTTATTTCATGTTAATAAGGGGGAGAGAAAGTGAAATGAATGTTTGAAAATTAAGGGGGAAATAAATAAGTTAATGGGGGAGAAAGATTCACATTTTTTACATTGACACATTTATTTAAAGAGAATTTTAAGGTATTGACATCAAATAAAAAGGGGGATATTGTTGTGACCAATTTGTGTATGAAGATTATAATTGATGTGAATAATTGTTAATGATAGTCAAAATTAAGAAGGATATGAAGAAGGACTCCCAAGTTAATGGAGATTAGCAGATGTAAAGATTACTATAGAATTGTTATGCAATCATAGCATTGCATTTTAATCCTGGAAAATTTGCCACGATATCAATGCAGACGATTGATGCACTGATCCTTAGTTCAATGATGAAGAAAGAGATTATGAAGGACTCACAAGATAATGGAGATCAACTAAAGTAAGTATTCCTGGAGAATTGTTATGCAATCATAACATTGAATGTCATTCTTGGACAATTCTCCATGAATTCAATTCAGACGATTGATGCATTGATCATTAGATCAAAGACCTTGTGTCAAAGGTGACACATTTTCTATAACAATAAAGAATGGTGAGGTATAATCCATCTAAGGATTATTGAAGAATAAATGGGATTTTAATTATACCATGAAAATATTCCTATGTTATTGAGAACAATGAAAGTGATTACTTGAATAATATAATCATATGATTTGCATGAGGTGTAGAATGATGGTTGAAGAAGAAGAGAGAATGTGGAAGGGATTGGCATTCTGTAGTAGCCATGAATTTCACATTATATCAAAATCAGATGATGCTTTATTGATTTGTATTTCACAAATATCATAAGTTAGGAAAACGTGTGATGCAAGCCCTATAAAGGAAAGGTGGAGAAACGATCATTCCATTCATATACAATTTATCATATAAGGAATGATGATGCTGAAAGATTGGGAAGTTTCAGTGCTTCCCATTGAAAAATGATGATGTTAAAGCTTTTGGATCAAAAGATACATATCATGATAGTGGATATTGTTATGAAATCTTAATAATGGTTATGGGATGTAGTGCAGAGAACAATGAAAATGGAACAGACAATTTGGAGGCGACATAAAATAACGTTTTATGGTGGTGATGTTTTTTACTATTTTCCGATTTTAGGGCCAAAAAATCATGAGATGATGAAAAGTGTTTTTGAAAAAGGATTGTGAGCGCATGTTTGATGATGGACTAGTATGTTGCGCACAAGTGGAGTAACATGATCCGAACATCAAAAAATTTAATGGAGAGGCCTAGGTGAAATATTGGGGTTTTGCGCACATGATTGGTTTATGCATGCATGATTGAAGAGAATTTAGAATCTTGTGTGCACGGCATGATTTTTAGTCCAAACTTTTAAAAATAGAAATTGAATTAAGTGTTTGAATGATTCAAAAAGTGCACGAAAGATGAAGTTGGAGGCAAAAATACTTATGCGCCAAAGGCGATGTTAATTGGGGTTTTGCGCGACGCGTTAGGATCTTATGTGACATTTGGAATGTTGCACAAAAGTTATTATTCGGGGTGAAATCATCATGAAATCTAATAGGAGTGAAGTGAGTGAATGATTCAAGAAGTGTGTAAAAGATGAGGTTGGTGATAAAGAGACATAAACACCCAAAGCAACGTCAGACGGTGTTTTGTGCGAGAGGTCAGGATCATGCATGACACATTGGGGTTTTTGTGCACAGGGGTCAACGAGGTCTATAAATTATTGGTGACCCCTCACATTTTTTACGATCAACACTTAGAATAAATCAGCAATCTGAAGCGTATAAGAAATATACACAAAGGTAGTTGTGAGGTAGAAGTAAGATTTGTACACAAGAACGAATAGTTGATCCCAATAACAGAGTTGCGCAAAAGTTTTAAATTTCACGAATGAGGTCTTCTATGAAAAAATATGAATGTTGCGCGCAAGTCATTAATTTTGTGTGAATGTCGCCCAAAAGGGGGTGCCCAAAAGTATGGGGTCCCACATGCCTTCGACATGTACATTACACTCTCAAAGTGACTTCGTGAAGAAGGAAGTACTGTGAAACATTCAGTGTCATGATGAAATGTAGAACCACACTCACACAACTGGTGTTTAACACACTCATTCTACTTTGAAAAGGGAAGAATTACTAGACATGCAAATGAATTCATATGTGCACAATGAAAGAAAGTAGTATACTGATACACACTTTTGTCGGTATTGATAATTGAAGAAAGATATTATGAAACTAGAGTACCATTCCATATTATACTATGTCAAATAAAAATAAGGGAAGAAGAATAATAAGAACATTGTATGCGCAATTGAATGATAGCAATTATTTTGGGTAGTTAAATTTAGATGATTCCAAGTGAATTGATCTTCATTTTTAGAATAATCACATTGGTATAAGTGATTATAGCCAAGAATATAGAAGAATTTTTAGTGCATTTTGTTGTTTCACTAAGAGGAGTAAAGAAGAAGTCAAGTGCAGTTGGTGTTGCACTAGAGTAATAGAGAAAGAAAAAAGAGGGAATTGTTTGTCTACTTCTTTGAATGTAATCAAGTAAATTGGACTAAAGAAAAACAAGAGCAGAACCTAGAATTTGAAGAAGGAAGCATAATGTCTCCCTAGGCAGTATAAATAACTAGCTAGAGGATTCAAGATGGACTAGACTATCACCATTCCTAGGAAAAGGATTGTTTCCCACCCCCCTCTAATGTGTAGGGACTCACATTGGTAGGAGGATTGATTTTATAGCCACTCCATTGTAATATCAAATCACATCATAGTGGAGAATCTATGCACTCGTCATATCCATTCATGTAAAGGACAAATCTAATCTTATTGTGTTGTAAAACTTATAAAAATATCATGTGCATATTTTAACTCCTTTCAATTATTTCATGTGACACGGAAAAGAGAATAAGAGAATCATGATCTTAACAGGTCAATATTTACAGAGATAATATTTGGGATTGGATTAAAAAAAGTCCCCAACACGAATTCACCCACCCCCCTCTTAGTGTTAGGTCTATCCCAAACGGGTCCTCTCAACAACTAGTTTCTCGAAAAATATAGTAGAACCACATCATGATGGTGTTAGAAAAAATTATTAAGGAGAGAAACAAAAGAAACAAATTTGAGGTTTGATGGAATGTATTTGTCCAATATGTTAACACCAACAATTCCATGTTCAGTAGTTACATTGGGTTCACTAAAAGTATTTTAATTCTAATTAATTTAGATTCATTCAAAAATTTTGTGTCCACACAAAAGACACTGAATTTGGAAGATATTATTGAAACATTATTGTACAATTGTTTTATTTTACTAAAAAATCAAAATAATTAAACATTGACTTAATCATTATTATCTGTTTCATAGTTTTTTTATAGTATATGACTCATGAATGAATTTTTTTAATGATTTCTAGAAAGGCTCAAGGGGGATTTATCAAAATTCTTATGAATAGTCTTCTTAAATATGTTGAAGGTAAAATAATCCTATACCCACCAAATATTCAGGCACACATAAAAACAAACACGCATGGGATGGGCTTCTTGGTCATTGTGAGGAGACATCTTTTATGGTACACTGTGAATGGTAATACATTACTTGAAAATTTGTGTATTAATCACCTTGATTATGAATTGTTAATGTATTAAACCACAACTGAGTGATAAAAATAATCAAAAATCCACAAAACCATTAATCCCATTTCATAAAGAAATGATGAGGTACGCTTCACATGAAATAAATGGTATGGATTTAAAATCTATCATAATAATTTTATGTGAAATGAAATAACATCAAAATTATTGAATTCTATTAATATGAATATTGATGAATAAAAATTATAATACACTTCCATATAACATCATGTGTTATGAAAGGTGGCATGTGTAAATAATAAAGGTATACTAATAGATGAAAACACACAATAGTATGGGAAGCATGTATAAATATGACATAATAATTTTTTTATTTAAATATGTATTGTAATATAATGATTGTTTATTTTCCAATATTATTATCTCATATTGAAACATGATTCTTAATCAACTATACCTAATTAATAACTACTATCAGTTCCCTTGAAGTGGAATGAATAGTATGGTTACGTTAGATGTGTGGGTTTTGGGGTGTCACCCCAAACATTTTCTGAGAAAATAAATGAACAGGGGATAGGGATAAGAAAATTGAATAGTTGAAGACATGATCATATCGTATATAATAAAAAACTAATTGGTCATTAGGGTTTTTAGAAAATTTTATATGATGAAATTAAATAGAAGAAACAACATAATAAAAAACTACATGAAGATTCCCCCAACATCCCCTCCAGTTTTGAGGTGATCTATTCCCATTCAAGAGTTGTATTATAAGATATAATCAATATTTTCATAATTTTTTCTATGAAATTTTAATCAGACAGTGATCGATAACATTATTATACTGATATTATATAGGTCAAAAATGGTTGTGATTTCTATCTGTCAACACCCACCTATCACCTTATTATGAGGGGTACCGTGTACAATAGACAAAGAGATATTCTACACAAAAAAATAATTTCCAATATCTCATGTGAGAGTAGAGATTAAAATTTCCCAAGAGCCGAGAGGTGAGATACTTATTCAACTTAATGATCTAAATATTCATATGGTCAATCAAGCTATTGGAACATTTGTAACTTTTCCATTAGATCAAATAATAATAATTTCAAAAAGGATGTATTCACTTCCAATTTATTCTTCGTGCAAAAAAGTCCTAAATTGATGAATACTATTACAGACAGACAAAGGAAAGGGTGTGAAATGGTAACTTGCATCAAAATGTTCTAAAGGATCAACCAACCAATTGAAAAGATCTTCACAAAGTACCCTTACCACACATGTTCAACTTCCACATTTACTAACATTAGTGCTTCATGAGGATATAATAGTTGGAAGTGGAAATATGACCTCAATTTATTTTTATGAATAGATATATGAAGAGACCCTTACATACTGTTTTGGTCTTGTAAATATAAATGAAATCATCGTGCATGAATGGTTATGAGTTTCAATTCTAATTATACAAATGAGGTTTTTTCATGATTTATTTGTGAAAACAAGAGAAACTATTTTAGTTATCAATAAATTTAATCCAAAATTTTTTCAGGCATATATATCAATACTATTTGATGGGAAGACCCTAGGAATAGAAATTTGGACTCATTATTCCTCTCATCACTTCTGCACAACAATTATCATTGGAAGAAAAGCAATATTAAGGAATAGTGGAAAAACTGACCATAATTTTTAAAAGAAAATTTATAGACGGAAGGAACTTCGTAATACCCATTATGCAGGGGTAAAACTCTATAATTTAATCATAGAAAATATACTTTTACTCATTTCATGACTTAGTTATTTTTATTTTTTTAGGGAGAATTGGTTTCCCATTATAGTGAAGTTAGATACTCCAAAGATTTATTTTCTAGATTTAATGGAAGGATAACCTACAAATTGACCACATGTGATGATGTTTACCAATTTGTAATACAACACATGAAATTTTTTACAAATAAAATTAAAATTATATATTTTATATTATGTTTTAGTGAAAATTATATTATAACAAGGTGACGTTTAAATATCATCAAAATTAGGGAACATGAAGACTCTACAAGATTACATGGTAAGTACATCCAAGAGACAATAGATGAAATCCAATATTATAAAAATTTATGATTTACTATAGTGGTACTATAGTAGTTAATATAGAAAGTACTATTTGGTAATATAAGGGCTGAAATGATTCATCTGTTTGGGATTTTGGGCCATTTGTTTGACCCTTGAGTCCTTTTGGGCCTTTAGGCATCCTAAGGCCTTCAGTCCAGTAAGGCTTTCGGGCTACCTCAAGGCCATCAAGACCCATAAAATTGTGCTTAAATTGACCAAGAAAACAATATAAGGAGTTGTCTCTAGATGAGGATTCATAGTAAGAATATTGACTAGAGAAGAGCTAAAAGATTTATAAGAATGATAGGGTATGGAAATTTTCATCGATACTTGCATGTGCATGCAAGGGAAGCCTAACCAAACATCCATGTGAATGTTGAGAGCTGAAAGCATAATGTAGATGTTTGGGAGGGGAAATTCCATGTAGTTATAGTGTGAATTAATTCCAATAAATACCTTTGGTTCATGTAATATCATGAACCCTTTGAGCCATGTTAGGGTTCCCCTTCAACCTTTATAATGGGGAGTATCAAAAATGAATAAAAATTGAAATACTTTTGGCCTTTCAGAGGATATTTCATGAATACAAAGAGCATATTGAATTCAAATAGATGAAAATTATTAATGTATATATAATAATATTTAACTATCCAAACATATATCAAAAAAAATTACTAAATTTTCTCAATTATTATGTAGTGTCTAAAACAAACCAATAGAAGGGTCATTGGTTATTATATATGTAAATTTATGAATGTTATCATATACCATAAACAAACTAGCATCCATGAAGAGGTATTTTTTAAGATAATTAAAATTTCATATAAAATATTAATTAATCCTTTGTTTATTTATATTTTTCTAGTACTACCAGAACTATTTATAGACCTCATATTCACAAGCAGAAATAGATTTGTTTAGAAATTGAACATCCCTTCCTGACTGACCACTAAATTGGTAGTTGATATGGCATCTACATGGCCTCAAGAACATCTAACCATATACCAGAGGCTGCAGACTAGCAGTGAGAATGTCAAGGATGTTTGGGGGGGGAATTATAACCTCATAATCAATGTTGCACTGTGGTAAATATATAGTAAATATCAAGAAACATCAGATGCAATATAACGTAATGAACAAGTAGTGAAAGAAAATATAAAATAAAATAAATATAGAAGATATCAAATGCCAGTTGCTACAAAGCATTAATTTTAGATGATGATACATAATCTAAAGGAGTAACATAAAACATGGATTAAGTTTCAGTACAATATATGACTCAGGTAAATGAATGAACAAAAAATCCCAAAGGTGAACCCCACAAGAATCCCGAGCTTTGGCTCGGTCCTGTGATCCTAACTCCTCAAGTATAAGAAAATAGCACAAGAAAACGTCCATAGCCATATAAACAGGAAGGTCAACCCGGGTACCAATTGTTCCTGAGCTGGGTGTGAGATAACATCTCAGTAGTCTAGCACCAATAGTGTCTATCACAAATCATTTCATGAAATTTAATTTAAGCATTGGGTAGTTAAATTGGTAAGAGGTAAAGGAAAGTAAGGATTCCCATGATATGTAAACTTTTAAATTAGTGATTCTAGATTAGTCCCTCAAGGATCCTTGTACAAGATATTTATGCTCGTATAGTTAGTCAGATACAAATAGTTCACAAATAAACAGCATGAACTAGTCTTTCATATAAACACATTATACAACCAAGACCTTACTATATATGCCACATCCAATTTTAACTATGTCTTTAATGTTCAACTAGAATAATCATAACATTCATGGTCCGGAACAATAATTACACACATCACTTTTTACTACACTCTAGCTGTTTAATCGAAAGAATTGTATACCTCATGGTCATAATCCATGTCAATGAGTCAGACCACGAATGTCAATATCCAAGGATTCAAAAACCAATGAATTCTCATCGAGTCCTAGCATCATCTCATTGGATACTTGGTAGAGGAACTGCTTAGTGTCCAAGGAGCATTTCATACAAGACATGTCCTACGTTGGTCCATGAAATAGGGTTACATGGGGTAGAAAATCCCAAGGCATCGCAAAAAATCAAGAACCAACGTTCGTACTCAACCTAAGGCATCCACTACTGTGTTCAAGATCCATAGAGGTCCATCTGTGGAATCTATACAATCATTCATTTCATATTAATTAACGTTCGTCACCATATGAGTCTACCTACTCATATATAACCTTTTACATTTAAATCATATAATATGAATACCCACTAATTAATAACATTTCATGACCACAAAAAACAATGAGTAAACACATAGATTTTTTAATTTCTCATTCAAGTAATTTAATAAGATTAATCACTCATTATCCATCATTAGTATTAAATTACATTCAAAGAGTACACCCACTCATATAACTACTCACATTCAAACATGTCACAAGGGGATACCCACCCATTTATTACCAATTACATTTATTTATAACACAATCATATACCCACCCATTAATCACAGTTCACATTTTCTAAAAAATCATTCAAGAAATCCATGTTCCCAAATGCCATTAATTCAAGGGAATTACATTCCATGGGAGGAAACTTCCCTTAACAATCAATATTATTCCATTAAACATAATGTTGGGCTTACAAAATCTATGAAATAACCATAGCACACCCCTTGGGTTGTTCAATCTAGGCATTAAAATTCAAATAAATAAGAACAAGTTGACACTAAGAAGGTGAAATATTACCATAAACGTTCATAAGGTAAAAAATCCATTTCATAACACCATTAATGTTCATGTCCTAAACATGAATTACATCATTATATGTCATCAAATCATAAGGAAAACTATAAATAATAAAGTCAAGAATAAATCAAAAAATTAAAAAATAGTTTTTGGATTGAGGACAGTGCACCTCCGTTGAAGGAGTTTTATGATAAAATCATGACATTATTTCTTAAAAAATAATTTATCCCAATTAATATGTTCATTTCATAATCACAATTCAAATTTTCTTATAATAATTATTCAGGAAACTAATGAATTCTTAAATTAAAGAGGAAGTAGATGGATCCAACTTCAAAAGTTGACTTATCCAGTGCTTTAGATTTCGACGTCGTTGATGAAGATCACTACACACATGCATGCACATACACTATGATATGTATTTATATACCCCTTAATCATGTGTACATATTCCCCTCATCATGAGGGAACCTGTACAAGGAGGAAATATACATACACACATAGAATCACATACACATACCTATGTATGTGTGTGAAAGTCTTTAAGATTCCAAACAATGATCTAATTAACCAAAAGGGGTCCAACAATCAATGAAGACCTAAAATTAAATAGGTGAAACTAAATATCCAACAAAAACCATCATCTATGTCTATAATAGAAAATCAAAAAGAGACTAAAGTGCATCTCCCTTGAGGAGAACACCAATACACACCCAATACAACTCAATAATCCATCCACGCACCCTTGCATCAAAGGAAAACAAAAAAACCAGATTATCACTAGAACAAGGGTTTGATCGAATTGGTAGGGTGATGGTAAGACAAAAAATAGTCCCAAAATCATGTGGAGAAAGAACCAAATACGTTACCTTGAGACATAGAACAATAACTACAAAAATATACATGTGAAATCATCACAAAGAGAGGGAGTTAGAGAGGGGGCATAACACATCTCAAAAGGGAGCCCCAGGGGTGCGTCGTGATAAGGCACCATAGAGGTTTAGAATAGGTTTTAATTTTATTTCATTTTTATTTTAGTTCATTTAATTTTACTCAAATTTAAAAATAGGGTGTCGTACATGAGTTGGGATGAATGATTTGGAAAATTGAGCTCCAAACGTACGCCATCTACTAGGCACGCTGGAACCCCACATGGCTTTTCCTACACAGTTTAGAAACCGTGCACCAACAAAATGGTGAATAGTGTTTAGGTGTTGCCTCTGCCACAAATGAGGTAGTATAGGAAAGTTTTTTGGAAAATCATGCACAACCTATGCACACATCAACTCCCCCATATTCATAAGGCCACACGATTTTTTTCTTGGGTGGAATGATTTTAGAAAAACCATTCACCTAGTTCTAACCCTTCAAAACCTGAATTTCATGGGTCCAATGGTCTTGAATTTGAGTGATCCATGTGGGAAACTTATCAATCCTTTATCCAATATCATAATCATCACATATAATTACTCAAACATTGAGAATTATATTCTATGGATTATTTTTAAATATGAAACATCTAGTCTTTGCTAAAAACTCTAATTCCCTAAAAAAACCACCTATTCCAAAAACACGTTATTCTAAAATCTCCCAAATTTATAACTTATCATCCCCGAGAATCCATTACGATAAAAAAACATCACCCAAACTACAAGGGTTATAAATTCCCATTTAAATGATCATGTTGTGTTTCCAAATTCCAAACGAACCGTAAATAATTTCACATGCCTAAGGAATTTAAACCATCAAAACTCGAGCCAAAGATCAATTACCAATTGAAATATTAATGTGGAATTTAAAATATCCCACTTTTCTAGAGACACGATCTCAACACCATCTCCTTAAAAAACACACTGTTGTGGCTTTCAACCAAGGTTCATAGAATTTAATGGCCTATTCCAAACCACAACTCCTCCACTATTACAACAGCCTAAGAAGGAATATTCAAAGAATTAATGCAATTCTTCTCATGTGATTTATTTAACTGTGTGAAGCTGATTACACATGGGGACATATCAAAGACCTCATTACAGTGGAATGGTTGAATCTCGATCAACCAATAAAATTGGCCACACATTCTTTCCTTAAAAGACATCATCTACCCATAAACCACACTCACCTTAAACTAGATACATTTTATTAAAATGGTTTCATAAAAAATAATATATATATATATATATATTAGAAAGGAAAAAAAGTTAATCCACCTCTATCTAACCATTCTCAAAGTTTCCTAGCATAGACGGTCGACGTATCACAACTGAATTGAAACACCTCTGTAAATGAATTTTCCATTTATAATGAATTAGTCTACTGAAGATCACGCATAACTTCTGGTGATTATTCAAGACCAAACAAACACATGGACATTAAAATTTTTTGTGCTTCAACACAAAATAAGGCATAACCCAAATATAACCCACTATAATCATTACCTTTTAAGCACACCTCTATGCCCAACTACAAGTCTTGGGTAACCACAGATTTATCAAATTGGAGTCCATGTAACTAATCCAAGGTAGTACATACTCCACGTTATAAGTGAGATGTTGGTATGAAGAAAAACATTCAAATTAGAACATCGATTGAGCCAAGAGTGGAATCCTCCTGGTGGTTATGTAAAAATGAACTAATGGGGTCTAAGATCCCATCCCAGGCATTCATAAATGGGAACCCAAGTATCACATTTAACTAACCAAACCTCCAAAGAACGATGCATTCATCATTCAACATAGATTATGACCACTTATCAAGCCCAATTTATTTTAAAACATCGTGTGGGGTATGATTGTTGCTCTCTTAGTGCAGCATGTATGAAGTCAGGATAGGGTACATGCTCATATAATTCATAAGAGTACACTAAGGGGAAACAAAAGGTTAACAAAAAGATTAGTTGAACCTGTACTGGTCGACTCTTTGCTAGAAGCTTAGCTTCTCCTGTGGAGGTATCATCAACAATACAACGATGCCTATACGAACTGAGTAATTAATTATCTTTAAAACTTTACCATAGAAAACCTTCCATGACTAATAGTGTTTCTAAATATTTTCTCACACATCCAACCTCATAAATATCATGTTGTCATGAAATCATCAACCCAATTCAAATCATGCAAGATGACATCTCGTAGGGTTTCATTAAATCCTACGGGGATATAAAAATTGAGTAATTTATATTAAATTCATGAATCCTATTTAAATATGTAGTATCTAGAAAGTACGAGTGTCGAACTAATAGGGACTGAACGTATGTTCTAAATTAATTAGTAAATTGAAGTTTCAATTATTTGATTATTTTAAAAGAAATAGAAATAACAATGGGATTGATTGGGTTATACTATGAGGATGGGAGACATGCTAGGTTTAGTTATTTTTAGGTTTTTGAGATAGTGATTTACTTGAATGTGAATTTATTTAGTTTTAGTGTTTTAATTGGGTTATCAGGGTTCTTTGGTTAGGGTACCTTCCCTAATAATGTGGTTTTCCCTTTGGAATTGTCAGCTACTTGGGGAAACCCGTTATTTGGTTACCTAAAGCTTTGTTTAAACTTAATCAACCATGATTAAACAATGGCCATACACAATCAATTATGATTAATTGATGAAAAATATTAAACAACTTCATGTTGAAGCAATGATAATGCAATACAAAAGGAAGATGAATATGAATTGAATAAATGGACTGTAGAAATCAAAAACATTAATAGAATGTAGAAAATAATCCCTTGGAACACATCCCCCTACAATCTCATCACCCAACACAAATGGGACTACTCACTCATGATTGGAGTGATTAGCATTAGTACCTAGAGAGGAATGGTAGTGAATAATGGAAATGTTGTCTCACAGATGTCCCTTTGTGTTTAACTTTCACCCTCAGGTCTAGAGTGTCATGGAATGGTGGATAGATGCCTCTTTTTATAGGTAAACATGTCTAATATTATGGCCTGTATCATCTGTATTTTCTCTGTGTATTTCCAAGTACACAATGTGTACTTGGGTTACATGTCATGTAACCTAGATCTGATTTTTCCTCTTCCGTGTTGAATCCACAGATTTTACTTTGATTTAATGACTCATTACATGTCATCTACCAAGATTACACATCGTGTACATTATTTTCACGCTATATACCATCATCATAACTTTTCCAGTTCAGATTTTTTTCACCTGATATATTGATGAATTGTACTTGTAGTACATGATGTGTGGTTATTTTCCATCAGGTTCCATCTTTTCATCTCCCTCATAAAATTTGTGTCATGCCACATCCTTTTGACCATATTTTCTACTCTTTTTGTTCCTTTTCAAAAATAATTTATTTCCTTCCAAAAATAATAAAACAGGTTAAATCATTCCTAAAATGGAAGAAGAATTCAATAAATTACAAGAATTCATTTATCAAAACACCTTAAAATACATGTATGAAATATAATAATCACAACACATACTAGAATTTGATTAATAAAGTATCTATTTAAATGGTATTCATTAATTGTCTTCTCTCTAACCCTAAGTAAAAAGTTTATAGAACTAATGAGGAGCTCCCCACCTTAGGGGTCTCCTCTTAATTGAAATAAGGGATAGAATGTATATCCTATCACAAGAATTCTAGACCAAATTCACCGTAAATGCATGTGTGACAATCCAGAAACCTTGATCACTACTTCAAAGCATTTCGCATGAATGCTGAAATGAAACTATTTAGTCTATCAAAACACCCAAGTACCAGATAGTCTTCCTAAGTAGTGGGACAAAATTCTTTCCTTAACACCAAGGTCACTTTACTTTGGAGTTGAAAAAATAAGATACTCAACAACACAAGGATCAATGATCACACTAAACTTAACTGGTTTATTAAAACATTCAACACCTCTATAGGTACCAGGCATATAAATGAATACAACCCCGAGATTACAGAATAAAATGACACATACTGAGTATAATACATAGGCTATATTCCCTATGAAATTTTATTTTATATTAACCTCAATGAAATTGGCTCAAAATCACATCGTCTCATACATCCATTTACTCGGTTGATGATGTATCGAGTCGTCTAACTATGATGGAAAGAGATGCTCACATGACCTCCTAAGCATCTAATCTTTCATAATGCATGTATTACCTGATGAACATGCATTCCCCAATACTCATTCTCATATTAATGGTCACGATGTGAGGGGAACCCATCCAAACAAGGGTTTCCTTTTAAATAAAAACGTTCTACTATGGACAATGACACCTAAGCTGCACCAAACATAAAAAGAAAAAAACATTAATAAGGAATTTGAATCATTAAAGGGTTTTACCTACCATGGTCTATCCCTTTACGAATCATACATTTCAACCCCATCAATAGTGTTGGGAAAAAATCTCTCAAGGAAACATTGCAGCATTTTTGGTTTGGCTGCATTTGTTGAAAAAGTAGGTTCTCATGGTGAATTGTTGAGTTCCAGATATTTTGTTGAAAATCCATGTTGAAAATGAATTGTGACAATGTAATGTAAGATCTAGAGGTGGTAAAAAAATAATATATACATGTTGGTACTATTTTTTAGTGTTTGTCAAATTTTTATATTCCAAAATTCGAGTTTTTGGGAGCATCGTGAAAAGTGAATTTCTTAGAAGATCTCATCAAAATATAAAAATGTCATGAGTTTTGAGAATATGGGATTTAGGAATTGTATTTCTCAGACATGAAGAATGTTGATGGTGAGCTCTATGATTAGGACTAGCTTCAAAAACTTCAGATGTGATGATAATTATAAGGGAGTAATATAGAGGCATCACAAAAGAATAGATAGAATTACCCACAATTACAACGAGGTTTGTGATCTGAAAATTTTCACGGTAACTCATGATATAGAGACAATTTCCAAGGAAGTTTCAGATATTTGATATTTGAGCTGATGTGGAGCTCAATTTGTATGAAATGTTCTCGAGTCAGTGGCATATCTTATATATAGACCTTGACCCCCTTGAGAATAATAGGGAGATCAAATGAAAAACATTAATCTCTAAAATTGTGAAGGATATTCACAGAGAAAGGAGATTCATGAAAGCAACGTGAATTCATTGAGTAAATTTTGATTTGTGAAAGGAAGGTGCACTGCGATACCCAGTTCAGATTTTTGAAGGACACATGGTTCTTAATGGATTGTTTAGCATTGTAAAATCACAATGACTAGTGTGAGCTCTGTGAATCTATGAGCACTGTGATCTATAGTGCTCTAACATCTACTGAGATTTTTAAACCAATGAGCTATGTGAACCTGTGAGCTTTGTGAATATGATGGATCATTGAAAAGGATTATTTGAGCTTTGAAAAAGTGGTAGCTTCGCAATGGTAGTGTTCTTAGTGAAAGAGTTCCAAAAGGGACTACCTTGTGTTAAGTGGAGAAGTGTTTTTCATTAGTTGATGAAGGTGGATCTTCAACAGCGCATCAATCTATAATTGAGGATGTATTAATTAGTGATAATAAAGAGACCAAATTGTCTATAAACTATGAGTGTATCTTCTTGATAAAGTATAGAGCTCACATCAGTTGAGAGAGTAGTGAGTTCTCAAATTGTGAATTGTTATAAACTAAGAGGTACAATGATTCCACATCAAACATGTAAACAGTAGTGTGCTTATAGTGGATTTGGTACATTGGAACATCACCAGTGTATTCTCCTTGTATATATCCCAATGAGGGTTAACCATGTAAAATTGTTGTGTCATGTGCATGCATTAAGGTTTGTTCATACTCTGCAATGGTAAGGAGAGAGAAGAGGGTTTTTTATAAAAACAAAACAAGATAATAAGGGGTAGTAGTTTTAAAATGTAATAACCTGATTCACCACCCCTTAGTGTATCTAGACCAGTGTACCTAACAATGTTTATTTGAGTGAATAGTTTATATCAGTGTGTCTCACTCAATGGAGTCCCCCAATCATAAATGTATTATAATATTTGAGGAGAATAATTTTCAATTATGGAAGAATCAGTTGCAACACTACATTCGATCTTTGGTAATGGATGTTTTTACAATAAAAATACATTGTATCTCAACTGACATAAATAGTGGATCTTTATCAAATGCTGAAAGAATAGAATAGTATGTTAAGGCCTACCAAATCAATTCCTTAGGGGGGAGCTCTATCCAATGATATCTATATGAAGGTTTATGTCATTGATAACTTCACATGCCATGTGCGAAAATCTATTGACCATATATGGAAGATATTCCAAGGGCATAGAGTCAGAGTTGAATGTTATTTATAAAAAATATGAAGATCAGAGAATTAACTTGAATGTGGGTGTTGATGAATTCTTTGACAAGGAAAATGTCGTAGTGGAAGACATGCGAGGACATGGAGAAATCATTGGAGACAAAAATATTGTGATGCATATCACTAAGAAACTTCTACCTCGATTCAATCCGAAAGTCTCAGTAAAATAAGATAATGATCTGAAAGAGTTGACACTGGATAATTTGAATAGTACCCTTATAGCATATAAAAAGAGAAATGAGGATAATGATGCTGCGGAAAAGGGGAAATCTAAAGAGGTGACATTTGAGGCCATATGAAATATCACCATTGAAGATTCTCAGGAAGAAGAAGAGACATATGAGGAAATTTTATTCCTTTTGAAAAATATTCAAAGATCATTTGGAAAGTTAGAGGGGAATCATCCATTAATGTGTTTTCAATGTTAATGGTTCATCATCATGTAGCATGGTTCCCTAAAATGTTCCAAGAAGAGGATGATGTCGATGAAGATGAAATGCCCATGAAGAAGTCTTCAACCTATTTGAAAGGGAATAAATAATTGAAGAGAAATTTCTTCAAGAATAAGAAACATCTCTCATGAGAATGTGATTGTTCAGATGAATCTAAGGATGAATAGGTTTAATATAGTGAGAACTAAAAAAATTGTTGGATGAATGTTATGGTGGATGTTGTTAGTAGTGCTTAGGAAAATGAAGAAATCAACACAATTGAAGAATAAGAAGTTTATGTAAGAATTGATATGAAATCTATGTTAGAAGCCACTTTGGAAGATATAATTGTTTTGAGATCCAAAACAAAGAAATCCAACAAAGTGGTTCATGATGTGAAACTCAACATGAAACAGTAAGAAGAATAGAAGTCTGAGTTAATGGTAGAAATTGATAAACACATGTCGTCAGCACCAGAGGACTCAAAAATAGTTAGTGAACATAAATTCAAGGTTGGAGGATAAAATTGAGAGATCAATGGCTTGAATAACACCGTGAAAGATCAATTAAAGTGCATCAAAGAACAAGAATAGGAAGTTGTTAGCCTATGACAAAAAGTTAAGGACCAAGAAACAATTTTGATTCCAATCATGTTATCAGGAAAGTAGATCATTCAAAAGGATGAAAAGATGATATTGGAGCATTTTGGCCTAATAGAAAAGAATCATGAATTTGGTTCAGTGGTTAAGGCAGATGCGGGGGATAATCAAAAAAAGAAAGCAATCAGGTTTGAAGCCAATTCACAACAACCTATTACTAGGATGAATATTGATGTGGGTATGAAGAATAATTAAAAGAATCAGAGAACCCCAAGTAAAAAAATATATGTATATAAGTGACATGTAAGTATTCACCTTTCATTGGGTGTTATTGATGTGAAAATATGGGACACTCGCAAAATGTTTTTTCTATATCAATAAGATACTGAAGGGTAAAAGAACAGTATTGGAAGACAAATAGAGAACAATACTCTAGAATATATTTATAGGGAAAATACTTATGGTGTGGAGGATTTGGGAACATGGATAGATATTGTACATCAACCATGCAGAAGAATGTGCTAAAGCAGAACCAAAAAGTCCGCAAGCAGAAGATCAATGAACCAACAAGGAAGATGAAAATGAAAAATAGATTTTCATATTTGCAAGTTAAACTCAATCCACCATACTCTAAAGAATATATGAAATATCAATCTATGTCATGTATGATGAAAAATACATGGTCCACGAAGAAGAGAGTTGAGAAGGAAGTGGTTACTGAAATTTCTCTAAAAGAATCAGACCGTTTTGGTGTATGAATCCTTAATAGTGGTTAAAAATTCTTCATAACATGGAATAAAGATCTATTTATATAAATAAAATATGACAAACAATGATTTTTCATGTTTGGAAATTATGATGGTTTGAAGATAATTGGCTCTGGAAAGGCTAGGTTTGTGGAAAAAGAAATATGATGTGCTGATGTCTTTGTAGTAGAAGGTCTCAGCCACAATTTGCTCAGTGTTAGTCAACTATGTGACATAGGGAATAATATAATGTTTAATAATAAGATTTTTATCTTAAAAGGAAGATATAATTAATTGATTTTAAAGTGAATTATTAAAAAGGAAAATATTTACATTTTATGTGGTGATGAAGATGTGTGTTTTTTGTTCAGAGAGGAGGAAAAAAAGTTATGGAATAAATGTCTTGGATAAATATTCAAACCTTCTCTAAAAGATTTGGTAATATGTGATACAACTAGAGATCTCTCTAAGATATCACGTGATCGTACACATACGTGTGATGCTTGTCAAAAGGGGAAGATCATTAGAAATACATACAAAGAGAAGGAAAAGAAGTTAATAAGAGTCCTCAAATTGGTGCATACTAATGTTTGGGAACCTATCTCACCCTGATCCATTTGTGGACAAAGATATTATGTTATGTTAATTGATGATATTGAAGAATGGCATATTTATTATTTATTTCTCATAAGTATGATGTGATCACTTTCCAAAATAGTATTGGAGGGAATATGAAAGGACGATTGGGAATAAAATTATGAAGTTTTGTACTAAAAATGGTACAGAATTAACAAACATTAAGGTGGAAGACTATATAGAGAAATATAGGATAACACATCATGTTTATTCAGTAAGAACTCCCCAATAGAATAGAGTGGTTGAATGGAGAAATAATATCATCAACAAAATGGCCATAAAAATATTTTATAAAAATAAATAATAGAAATGTTTTGGAAGGAAGCAATATTGACAACGGTTTACATTTCTAATAGGGATCTTTTGTGACTCAGGAAATAAATTCATCTTATTATATTTGGTACGGAATGAATCCATTAGTGAAATAATTTTAATTATTTGGAATTAAGTGCTTCATTCTCAACAAGTAAAAACAGAGGATTTTTGAGTCACATGGAGATGAGGGGACATTATTTGGCTACTCAACAAAAAGAAAAACATACTAATTATTCAACTAGAGTCTAGGAAATGTACTTGATATCAATTAAGTCACTATTGTGGAAAATGAAGAGAATACTCAACAACACAGTGAACAGTTCGTGATGAAATTGATGAAGAGGAAAGTAACATAGGGGGTGGAGACATAGAAGATGCGGACTCAGAAGAAGATATTGATGATAAAAAAGAAAATTCAAGTTTGTTTATGAAAAGAATCCAAATATTTACATAGAAATTGATAGGTAGAATATCATTGGTGATCAGACAATTCCATTGCATACAAGATGAATGAAGTCACTACAACAAACATCTCTCTCATCTCATGTTGAACATAAATACTTATTTGATGTGGCTGAAGATAAAGATGGGTCTAGGGGATAAATGATGATCTAGATTAGATTGACAAGAATCAGACTTGGTACATAGTTTTAGGCAGAAAATTAATAATGTCATCAGGGTAAAATGGTTCTTTTATAAAAACGTTAGTGAAGATGGTGTTGTGATCCAAAACAATGTACTTCTCATGTGAAAAGATTCTTCCAGATAAGGGGTATTGATGTCGAGTAGACATTTTCACCTGTTTCAAGGCTAAAAACAATCATATTTTTCTTGGCCATTATAGAGAAACATAAGTTCAAAATTTTCTAGATGGATGTTAAATATGCCTTTTTTTAATGTTTTTTTTGAATAATAATTTTATTTTGAGAATCCAGGTGGTTTTCCCATTCACAAAGATGAGAAAAATGTTTGTTAGTTGAAATAAAATGTTATATGGGGTGAAACAAGCACCAATATCATGGTACTCGAGGCTTGATTAGTATTTGAAAATGCTTGGTTTTTAGCGTGGTAGAGTTGATCACAACCTCTAGTTCAACAATGAAAGTAATCAAAGGATAATGGTGCTTGTTTATGTTGTTGACATAACATTTTTCAGGTTGGATGAAACTTTTTGAATGAAGTATTCTGAATTCCGGAAAAGTGCGTTTGATATTACACAAATTGGAGAGATTAAAATTTTACTTGGTGTAAGGGTGACAAAATGAAATAATGACACTTTCATTTCTCAATATAAATATTCCAAGGAAGTTTTGAGAAGATTTGGAATAGAAAATTCCAAGGATATGAAGACTCGATTTTCCACCAGGATGAAGTTATAAAAAGATTATGATGGTGAGGAAGTTAATATCATAGAATATGGGAAGATTATTGGATGTTTACTACAGCTAATATCAATTAAACATGATATTTTCTTTTCCACATGCTAAGAAGCAAGATACCAAATCAATCCCAAGGAAAGCTGCATGATTGCAGTGAAAATGATTCTTTGGTATATTAAGGGAACTGTGGATTTGAGTTTGTGGTATAATGATGAACCTCATCATGAAATTTTGGGATATACAAATGCAGTTTGGGTTGGATCAGCAATTGATAGGAAATCCATGTCATGAGGTGCTTCCTTCCTTGGTTGATTTTTGTATTTCTTATATAATCATTAAGTTTTAATTTCATTAAGAACCATAGAAGCGAAGTATATTACAACAACTCAAGAATGAAAACAATTATTTTTGGATGAAGTATATGCTTAATGATATTGGATTTGAAGTGAAATATATGATCTGAATCCATGGAGATAATTCGAGTTCTACCAATCTTAGAAAAAATCTTCACCATCAATCAATGAAAAATCACATTGAGATGAAACACCATTTTATCAAGGAGAAGGTGGATAAAGGGATATTGAATTTGGAGTATGTACCTACAGATTTATAGTTTGTATAAATTCTGAAAAATATATTTCCCAAGGAAGCTTTTGAGAGTCATCGACTAGATCTAGGAGTCCAATCAACTCCCCACACATGAAAAATTTGAAAACGAGTGACCTTTGGGTTCATTGGGAAAGGGGGAGATAATGTGACTGTTAAAGGGGGAGAAATATTTTAACAGAAGGAAATGTATTATTTGGTAAAATAAGATATATCATGACATCTGAGGTTCATGATGAATTCCTTTTACTGGTATTAGTATGGTATCAACATTTTGTGTCAAAAATGAAGTGATTCATTGATTAAATTTTCATACTACTCTTGTTTCTCACACTGAGAATTTATCACATGGGCTTAGAGTATGTGGTGAATTAATATTTAGATTCTATCAGAATCACATGAGGAAGATGATGGTAGATGACGGAAGGAGATTTATTTAGGTATCAATGTGCATATAATTGATATGATAAGAGTTTTCAACAAACCGTAAGGGGGATATTGTTGGGAAAAAATCTCTCAATGTAACATTGCATCATTTTTGGGATGGTTGTGTTGGTTAACAAAGTAGGTTCTCAAGGTGAATTGTCAAATTCTAGAGATATTATTGAAGATCCATGTTGAAAAGAAAAAATTAAAATTTAATATAACATATAGAGGTAGTACAAAAGAATAGATATAATGTGGCTCTATTTTCATGTGTTTTTCAAATTTTTGGGGTCAAAAATTTTGGATTTGGTGAGCAATGTAAAATATGGATTTCCTTGTCTATCTCATAAAAATATATAAAAGTAATGAGTTTCATGAAGATTGGATTCATAAATTGTCTTTCACATATACATGAAGAATGTTGATGGTGAGATCTGTGATTTCGACGAGCTTTATGAACAACAAAGGTGAAGAGCATTGTGAGGGAGAATTTTCCTGGTAGCACAAATGAATTTATAGAGCGTTCTATGATTATGACGAGCTCTTCAATCTGAAAATATTTGCGGTGCTTCGTGATATAGAGATAATTTAGACATAAATTTTAGAAATTTGGTATTTGAGATGACATGGTGAAGTCTCTTCATGGAAAGTTTTCGAGTTGGTGGAATAAACTATAAATAGACATCTACCCCCTTGAGAAAAAGGGAGATATCAATCAAAAAATCTTAATCTATCGAATTTAGAATGAGATTCACAGAGTATGGATATTCTTAAAAGAAAATTGAATTTGTAATGTCAGTTGATCTATGAGAAAGGAATTTTCACCACATTGGCCATTCCAGCATTGCAGAGGACCCACACTATGTAAAGGCTTTTTTAGCTTTGCAAAATCCCAAATACGATTGTGATCTCTATGATGTAGTGAGCTATTCAATCAAGAGAGCTCCTAGATCTAGTGATTTTTTTCATACCTATGAGTTTTTCAAATACGTTGGAGCATTTCCAAGGAATTTTTTATCTTTAAAAAGGTTTATCTTTGAAAAGACATTGTGATTAGTGAAAGAGTTTCAAAATGGAATGAATAGTGTTTAGTGTAGAAGCATTTTTCATGACTGGATAATGGTGGAACATCAATAGAGAATATATCTAAAATTAATAAAGTATTCATTAGTTATAATGAAGAAAACAAAATGACTATAAAATATAGGTGGATCTTCTAAATAAGTTGTGATCTCACTTTAGTTGTGAGAGCAGTGAGTTCTCAAATTGTGAATGGTTGTAAACTAGGGGGACAATGATTTCACATCGAACTTGTAAAAAATAATGTGCTTGTAGTGGATTTGGTACATCAGCACATTGTCAGTGTATTCTCCAAGGACGTAGCCCAGTGAGGATGAACCATGTAAAATTGTATTGTCATGTTACTGCTTTAAGGTTTGTTCATACTCTGCAATGGGAATGAGAGAGAAGATGGGTTTGTATAACAAAAAAACAAGATCATATGGGGTAGTTGTTTTAATGTATTACACCATAATTCACCCCTATTTCAGTATATAAACTAGGGGACCTAACAACTGGTTCATGGAAATAATATTTCACTATTCTCAAGGGACCCTTTAATTTAAATCATTGTCAATAGAATCAACATACTGATAAATGCTCAGGTATCCGTTCCACGACATACCACCAGAAACATTTAAACTACCCTTCCATGGGTTTTTAAACAAATGACACCACTATAGGTTTCATTTTAAAACCATTTCATTATTTCAATTCAACCTTTGAACACATGGAATAATTTTAAACAAAGGACACCACTTAACATTCATTGTCACCCCATCATGATTAGGTAATTTACCATATAAATTACGTTTTAGCTAAAAAGCGACATGTGAGGGTCCCATTAAACAAACAAGGGTTATTCCTAAAGTAACCCTATATCAGCTGGTAAACATTAAAAGTTTTAAAACACCCTCAATGGGTTATCACATAAAAAGATGCCCCAACTATCCTACCTGGGTCTGTTGGATTATTTTAAAAGTTAACCAATCCATTTCAAATCTAAAGTGAACAACCCTTTTTCATTAATTTCCATTTAACAATATAACATGCTCATATAAACAATAATCTAGTGTTATGAGTGTCCATCAACCAATCTATAAAGCGCCAATAAACTTTATATGAGCAATTTTTCTCCCTTTCAGTAGAAATAAATTTACTGTAACAATTCAATTTTTGATTCCTTTTACAATGGTTTGTATACATGGGTTACCTTTTCTAAGTTATAAGGAACCCACACAACTTACTACTGAACCTACCTCCCTTTGTAAATGTAACCAAAAAATTTTATCCCATACGACCATTTTCACATCAAAACATTTCTGGAATGTTATAACACAAAAACCACGAATATTAGAAAAAAATTCTAAAATCAGAGGCAGTAGGGAATAAAATCACCTAGACATGTTATACAAGAAGGTATGTTGAATGTTACCTAAACAGGTACAACTATGCATGGTATAACACTCAATCACAAAAATGAAATTATCACTAAACCAACTAATGAGTCCACATGGCATGGAGTATCCATGGCATGTTAATTTATATTTTCCTAATATGATTCGTGAAATGATTCATCCATATCTTACTAGGTGATGTGAAAAATATTATAAATCTAATAAAACAATCAATAGTGAAAAATAAACTAGTCACCCAAGGTGAAATAATAATCAAATATAATATCAAACTACATGAAAAACAATCCACATCCCGAGACACATGGTCATTTTTCATACATTGGGTGATCAGTCCCAGACACGACTATTTTCCAAGCTCCAACACTTTCCTAGTCTTGTGTCTACTAGTCCAAAATAGTACGATAAAGGGAAAAACTGCTCTTATACCGCATCGTAGCATCCTAATCCAGATGACCACAAAACCAGTAGCTTAACTGGCCACCACATAGCCTCAAGCATGTCTCCCCATATTCTATATATAAGGAACCGTCCTGAAACCTTACATAATGTTGAATTAAATGAATAATTCAAATTAACAATATTTTCAGGTTTAGAATTTTAGAGAGTTAGGAAATAACTATTACATCTCAACAATTTACACGGTAGACACTTCTACACAGTTTCCATTTCATTTTTTTGCAAAACATGATCTCTTGAAAAAAAGAGTCGTGTCTAATTCCATGTTTAAGACAGCATGATTTTTCCTTGATCCCATCCATGACCCTATTCCACATTATATCCGGTGAAAAACATTTCAAAAACTTGGGATGAGCATAAAAATCTCAGTAAGGGATACACAAAGAAGAAAAAACAGTTCGTTTTTCAAAACAACAACCAAACCATGAATACTTTAACATAAGTATTAATTTTCACCTTTATGAAGTAGTAAATACTCTTCCCTGAATAAAAGATCATTAATTACCCATTTGTAACCAATATATTTCCATAAAACCCATATAAAGAACACATAACATGTAAAGTTAACTTGGGACATAAACATACGTAAATGGAATAACCATACGATCAACTTCCACACATATCACTAATGGAATAGCCATAGGGCTGACTTCCATACCCAATGCATTAGAGGTTATAATGTAACCACCCATCCTAGTATTCACAGAACCACCCGTCATATGGTTTATCACATAACCACCCGTCAAATGTCCATGTACCAACATAAAACCATAACACATACAAAAAATACAAAGGAAAGAAATAATTTCAACATTTAGATCACAATATATCACTTAAATATATTGACAAAACAAATCCATTTTCAAAACCATTTACAATACCAAAAATACGTAACAGGGTATAAGGTATTTATTTTCTTTTAAAAACATTATGGCTTGTTGAGGAAGCCAAAGATCAAATAATATTCATGGTGACGGAAAAGGTCGTTGTCACCGTGTATGTTAAAAGAAACATTCTTTTTTTCATTTAGTAAAACGCTTCGTAGAAAAAGATTCCCTTTGAATGAAATGAAAAGTCAACGGTTTTTATAGAGCATATAAAAAAAGTCATGTATTAGAACAAAATATGCCTCAATGAAAGGAGATTGAGACGAAGTCCCTTACAAAGATCATTTTTTTAATAAAATAGATCTACTATTTGTATTCAATATAATTTCACATAGAGAAATTATAAATACAAGATAGGACATAATCATAGAATGACATAATTTGAATGTAGGAGATTAACCCAAAGAAAGGAAATAGGGTTAAGAAGTTCCCTTACCTCGTGTCCGACTTGACTCAATCATTCTTTAATATCCTGAATAATAAACTAAAGTTAATTTATACTTGATTAATAACATTTTTGAAGTTTATTATTCCTTTTATATCGTTTATTACCATGTTATAAACATTATTTAATCATTTAAGTTAATAACTTTCGTTTTTTCGATATTTGGAACTTGAGTAAAAAATGAACACCTTATATATACAAGTTGTCCATGTGGTCAATAGTCCATTATATCCAAAATGATATTTATGATTTAGTAATCATATATATCATATATATCCATTATGTACATGTATTTATAATATTAAATATCATTTAGAGGTAAGAAATGAAATGCACCGTTCATAGAGACGGTAAGCCGTACGTACGAATGAACGCTACTTTCATTTGTATTTCTCATTTTAATGGAAATAAAACATAATGAAACATAGTTATATTACAATTCCAGTATAATATCATATATAATATCATTAATAATATCCTTTATACATCCCACATAAGGCATTAATGAGTCACATCACTTTAAGGGGGTGGTAGTCTGCACTTCCTCAAATGAGATTATCGTATTTACCGACTATGGAAACCATAAATGCTTGATATAATTGGTAGTGTAGAAGAATAATGAAATAATAAACATAATATATATCATATATAAATTGATTTCCATCATAATGGCCACCATGAGAGGCGGTAAGATGTAATTGAACAATCATCATTTCGTGAGGCATTAGTTTTCCACAGAAACATTATGTTCTTCATCCATTAGATGGAGGTGTGTGTAAGTGTAGTTCGAATCCTTATTATAACAACATTATAGTATATTGAGGATACTGGATTTGTTTCAAAATAAAGGAATAAATAAGAGTTTAGGGGTTGGAGAAGTAAAAAAAAATGAAAACAATTTAAGAAAAACTGTTACCTTCAATTTGGGTAACTCCATTGGTTTGAACCAAAAGGACTTCTTAAAGTGCCTTCTGCCTAAGGTAAGGATTCTAGGGGGAGTATAGGGATTTACAGAGCTTAATTGGGCAGAGTTTGGATGAGAAAAATGGCTTGAGAGGTTTAAGGAATTGGTTATAAGTGGTCTCCTATTATAAGGGGGAGGAGGGGCTCTTTAGGAAAGTGTGAAACTATTATTTTATTATACAATTATATTCGGTTTCTAATGGTCAAAAAATCATTACAGATGAAGATAAAAAGACTCATGGTCAAAATAAAATCATATAATAGGAATTGGACATGTATTAAATAATATTTTAATCATTATAATCTTATTTATTTAAATGATTTATTAATGAGGTAAACAATGTATCATTATTATGTCATAAATAATTAAATTCATTTTTTGTCTAACAATTATAAAAAAAATACCATGATGTAGAAAATCTGTTTAGATTTCCAATTAATATTTATACTTTAAAATATGTCTTTTATATCACCATATAAAAATTATTTACTAAAATATTTTTATTAAGGTCAATTTTGTCCTTACATTAAATTAATTAATCTAAATTGTCATTATCACTCCCAAGTGGATCAATGGGGTCCAAAATTCGACCCAAAGATGACCATGGTCTTAAATGACTCAAACAATAAGGTTTGAACAAGTTTTAAGGTAAGTTTGAATTATTATAATATTATTTTTACCTTGAATTACCCTATTTACCTTTAACCACGGTAAATAAAAGTCAAAAGTTACTATTCAACAAAAATTATTTTCATCTTAATGAATCGCATTTTACTTCCTGATAACAACAATGTGTGTCGGATTTTTGAAATTCAATTCACAGAAGTCATAAAATATCATTTAAATGAAAAAGACCATTTTTTAACTACCACTTAGTGGTGTCACCATTCATCAAAAATTGAATTTTTTCATAAAAATGCCAAAAATTAAGCCAAAGCTATATTTGATATTCCTAATTCAAAATGATATCTATTTTTTCAAATTCATATCATAGAAATGGAAAAAATTAATTATAAAACTATTTCCCGTTATCAAAACAAATAGCGTGTTTTTAAGAAACAATAACTATCAAAAGATTGATACTTGTTTAGGTCCAATTTCAAAGTGAAATTAATTCCAATGACCAACGATGGATTAATGTTTAAAAATAGATTCTAATTACACTTTAAAACCAATTAAAAAGATAATATAACCATATACATAAATTATATTAAAACATAATTTTGAATTAAAATACAATATTTTCAGTATTCATTAAAGAATAAACTTTATCAGAAAAAATGCAAAACTTTATAAAAAGAAAATTTTTATGTCCCCATTATAATGAAAGATTTTATTTGGTCATATAGAATTTATTAAAGTTACCAACACTATATTTAAAAAGGGTTCTCCATTAAAAGGTGATAAATCGGCCTTTTAATGTAAATTATACTTAAAATTAGATTCATTCACATTTTAATCCTTTAACTTTTTATTGGATAATGTAAATACATTTAACAATCATGTATAATCATATTGTAGTGAGTTTCAGTCATTCTTTCCAATACAATGGCTAGGAGTTAAATACCATTTAAAATAATAATATTATATTATTAGTGTGCAAAATAAGACTCTAAAGAAACATGTTGTTGCGTATCGGGTACGCTATCGAACATAGCAACCCTTTTAATGTGAAATTAATATTTAATTCAAAAATATTAATAAGGATAAAAATATATTATTCTTAATTTACTTGGGATGTTACATCCTTCCCCCTTTTCGAAATGGTGTCGTCGCAATTTTTATTCACTTATCAAAATAAGTGGGGATATTTATCCCTCATAGCATTTTCAGATTCCTATGTTGCCTCTTCAACCATATGGTTTTTCCAAAAAAACCTTTACCTAGTAAATTACCTTATTCCGCAACACCTGATCTCTACGGTCAATAATCTGAACTAGTTGTTCTTCATAAGAGAGATTCTCTTCAACTGAACTACCTCTGGGATCAAAACATGAGATGAATCTGGCTTGTACTTCCTTAACATTGAAACATGAAAAACATTGTGTACCTAGGATAAACTTGGAGGTAAAGAAACTCTATATGCAGCTGATCCCAATTTCTCGAGAATTTCACAAGGTCCAATGAACCTCGGACTCAACTTTACCTCCTTACAAAAATGCATCACACTTTTCCATAGAGAAACATTGAAAAAGACATGATCACCCACCTCAATGGAAAGATCCTTCTTCCGGTTATCGGCATAACTTTTCTATCTGCTCTAAGATGTTCTCAGGTGCTTCTGAAACAACTAAACTTTCTCTACCATCTCTTTTACCAATTCTGGTCCCATCAGCTTCCTTTCACCTACTTCATCCCAAAAATCTGGAGTTCGGCAACACTTTCAATATAATTCCACAAATGAAGTCATCTGTATACTGGAATGAAAAGTGATATTATATGGAAATACAACCAAAGAAATATGTTGGTCCCAATATCCCTGATAATCCATCGAGAAAACTCGTAACATATCTTTCAATGTATGAACAATTTGTTATGATTGCCCATCTGGTTGAGGATGAAAAGTTGTACTAAAATTTAATTCAGTACCAAATGACTTCTGAAGGCTTTTCCAAAAGTTATAAGTTAACCTGGGATCATGATCCGATACAATGGAGAGGCGAACACCATGCAACCTGACTATCTCATTAATATACAACCAAGATAGTTGATCTAGATACAAAGTATATCTAATAGGAAGGAAATGAGCATATTTAGTCAATCGATCAACTATAACCCAGATTGCATTATTACAACGAGATGTATTTGGTAATCCCACAAAAAATTCCATGGATATATTTCCTCATTTCCACTCTAGCATCGGTAAAGGCTAATGCATTCCATTCGGTAACTGTCTCTCTGCATTAACCTGCTGAAAAGTCAAACACATCACTGTAAAATCAAAAATATCTCTTTTCACTCCATCCCACCAGTAATACTCCCGAAGATCTCGGTATATCTTAGTAATACCAGGATGAACTAAAAATGGGGAACTATGAGCTTCACATAACAACTCATTCTTCAACTTTGAATCTCAAGGCACACATAATCTCATTCCAAATATCAAAACGTGATCATTATCAATGTTAAATTCAGATAACATACCCCTCTGAACCTACTCTACATTTTTCTGAAACTCACTGTCTTCTTTCTGTGCTTGATTTATTATGTCTAATAGAGATCACTTCACTGACACCTAAAACAAAACAAAATAATTTCATGCACCAAAAACGTTTATGCCAAAGTTCAGAAATAAAAAACCAAAGGATCTAGTTCCAAAGGTATCATGGTTAAGGAATCATTAATTTTTTGACTCAAAGCATCAGCCACTTTATTTGATTTTCCCAGATGGTAATGGATTGTGCAATCATAATCCTTGATTAATTCCAACCATCTCCTCTGTCTCGTGTTAAATTATTTTTGAGTAAATATATACATTAAACATTTGTGATCAGTATATATTTCACACTTCACTCCATAAAAATGATGCCTCAAAATTTTTAAAGAAAAAAACAACAGCAGCTAATTCCAAATCATGTGTAGGGTAATTTAACTCCTGAGGATTCAACTGACGTAAAGCATAAGAAATTACCTAATCATTCTGTATTAGGAAACACCCCAGTCCTTTCAACGAAGCATTACTGTAGATATCAAACTCACCATTTTTGGAAGGCAGTGCCAAAACTAGAGCATTCACCAACCTCCTTTTCAATTCCGGAAAACAATCATCACAATCTTTTGTCCGGATGAACTTAACACCTTTTCGAGTAAACTTAGTCATTGGACTAGATAACCATGAAAAATTTTCAACAAACCTCTGATAATAACCTACCAAACAAAGAAAACTGCGAATCTCAGTTATATTTTTGGGTCTTGGACATTCTTCAACAGCTTTTGTTTTATCTGGATCAACAGTTATGCCATTTTTTGAAACAATGTAACCAAGGAATGAAATTTTTTGTAACCAAAACTCACACTTTCTTAATTTCACGAATAGTTTATTTTCTTTTATGGTTTAAAGAAAATCCTTAAATGACTTTCATGTTCCTCCTTACTTTTGTAATAAACCAGAATATCATCAATGAACACAACTAAAAATATATCCAAGAACTCATGGAAAATTCTATCCATAAGATCCATGAATACAGCAGGTGCATTGGTTAACCCAAAAGGAATAACTAAAAATTCATAATTACCATATCTAGTATGAAACATGGTCTTCAGAACATATTCCTCATTTACTTTCAACTGATGGTACCCCAATCTCAAGTTATTCTTTGAGAAATACTGATCTCCCTGGAGATGATCAAACAAATCATTGATATGAGGCAAGGGATACTTATTCTTACCAGTGATGTTATTCAATGCTCTATATTCAATGCAAAGTCTCATTGAACCATCTTTCTTTTTAACAAACAAGACAGGAGCACCCCATGGTGATGTGCTAGGTTGAATGAAACCTTTATCTAATAACTCCTACAATTTCTTGTTTAACTCTAAAAGTTCTATTTGAGCCATTCGATCAGGGGGTTTTGAAATTGGCTTAGAATCAAGAACTAAGTCAATAGTAAATTAAACATCACGATCATGTATAATACTAGGATACTCATCAAGAAAAACATCAAGGTTCTCAATTACCACTGGAACATCAGTAATATCAACACTTTCTTTATTTTCAACAATATGTTCAAGGTAACATTCATTTCCTTCCTTTACTAGTTTCACAACTCCATGATATGTTTACAAAATCAAGGGTTCATTCTTGTACACAAACTGTAAATATTTCTAAAATGAAACCCCTTTTGATCTTTAGTCAATCTTGGCAAGATAAACAGAAATACAATCCAATCCCAAAATAACATCAAACTCTACTAGAGGAAAAACAATAAGGTTTGAAGGTAGATTATTTCTGCACACAAGGACATAAATGTTCTTATGTTTTCATTTTGTCTCAAAATTTCCTCCAGGTGTTTTTCCGTATGTTCAGTATTCATATCATGAGATGGAATTCCCAATTTAATAGAAAACTTTTCAGAAATGAAAGAGTGTGTAGACCCTGAATCAAACAACACATTGGCATAATATGAACAAACAAAAAGTGTGCCAGATACTACATCGTTTAATGTCCCAACAACTACTAGAGTAGTTGAAAAGGATTTAACCACCCCTTTCTTCTTGTAGTTTGGCTACTTTCCATTAGTTTAGTTCTTCTTTGGACACTCATGTTCATAATTACCCATTTCATTACACTTAAAACATCTTACCGATGGTTTTTCATTCCCTTCTTAATCATCTACCTTACAGTTACGAGCAATATGGCCATACTTACCACACCAGAAGCACTTTCCTGACATTGATAAACATTCTACAGGATTCTTTTTACCACACTTATCACAAAATGGATATTTAGTTTTCTTACCTCCAGGATTCAATGATGAATTCTTCCTCTTTTCCTGCCAACTGGACCTCTTATTCTGTTGTTTTTCAAAGAACACATGATCATCGGAAAACTCCATTTCCACCTTCTCTTCACATCGAACATGTTTCTCATAACTTTTGAACTCGTGAGAGGATAACGCTCTTCGATATCGTGGCTTCAGTTCTATGTAAAATCGATTAATCTTACTATTATGATATTCGATGAAATTTGGTTCATACCTTGCCAGTCGAGTGAAATTTTCTTCATAAGTAGCCACTGAGTCATCCTCCTACCTCAATTCCAGGAATTGTTTTTCCATCCTATGATGAACCACCATAAGATAATATTTCTCAAGAAACATACCTTTTAAATCATACAAATTGAGAGCATCAATCTCTTCACTATCCCTGATATTTTTCATCATCGACCCCCATTGATCAGCTTCACCTTCAAAATGGTAAACAGCAAGACTAACCTTTTGATGTTCTGAACAACCCATGACATCAAAAATCTTCTCCAATTCTTTAATCCACCCTTCAGCTAGAACTGGGTCAGATGATCCTCTGAATGATGGGGGATGTTTCCTCATGAAATGATCCACTACTGATATGTTCCTCTGCCGTTGATCTAGCTGATCTCGTGCATGAATACCACCACCATTTATATCCTGATTCAACTATGTCGTCACTACAACAAGCTGTTTAGTTCTGATTCCAACCATCTCAAGATGCTGATTTGGAAGGTCATTTCCCATTGTATACCTTCCGATAAAAGCTGCATTGTTTCCTCTACGAAAAATCATTCTTAACAAATAAATATCTTAGGTGAAGCAACATGGTAATCTGTAAATTCTATATCATTTCAATATCACCATTAATTAATTTATGGACATTTTTTTTACAATTCCCTAACTTCTAAAGTTGTCTAAACCAACCTCTGATACCAACTATCAGGACCTTGCCTGAAACCTTACATAATATTGAATTAAATGAATAATTCACATTGAGGATCCTTTTATGTTTAGAGTTTTAGAGATTTAAGCCGTAACTATTACATCTCAAAGATTTACAAGGTAGACACTTCTAAAAAGTTTCCATTTCATTTTTTTTACAAAACATGAACTCTTGAAAAAAAGTGTCATGTCAAGTTCCATGTTTAAGACAGCATGACTTTTCCTTGATCCCATACATGACCCTAATCAACATTATATCCCGTGAAAAACATTTCAAAAACATGGGATGAGCATAAAAAGCCTATTTAGGGATACACAAAGAAGGAAAAATAGTTAGTTTTTCTAAACAACAAGTAAACGATAAATACTTTAACATAAGTAATACTTTTCACCTTTATGAAGTAGTAAATACTCTTCACTAAATAAAACATCATTACTTACCCTTTTGTAACCAAATGATTACCATAAAACCCATATAAAGAACACATAACATATAAAGGCAACTTGGGACATAAACATACATAAATGGAATAACCATACAGTCAAATTCCACACATATCACTAATGGAATATCCATACGGCTGACTTCCATACCCAATGAATTGGAGGTTATAACGTAACCACCCATCCAGGAATTCATGGCCTCGCACTTCATTTGGTTTATCACATAATCACCCATAAAATGTCTAAGTACCAATATAAAATCATAAAACACACAACAATTATAAAGGAAAAAAAAGATTTCCACATTTCCATCACAATATATCACTTAAATATATTTACATAACAAATCCATTTTCAAAACCATTTTCAATACCAAAAATACGTAAAAGAATATAAGGTATTTATTTTCTTTTAAAAACATTACAACTTGTTGAGGAAGCCAAAGATCAAATAATATTCACGGTGAAGGAAAAGGTCATTTTCACCACGTACATTAAAAGAAACATTATTTTTTGTCATTTAGTAATACTCTTCGTAGAAAAAGATTCCAATTTAATGAAATGAAAATTCAAAGGTTTTTATACAGTGTATAAACGAAAGTCTTGTATTAGAACAAAATATTCCTCAATGAAAGGAGATTGAGATGAAGTCCCTTACAACGATCATTTCATAAATAAAATCTATCTATTATGTGTATTCACGATAAGTGCACATAAAGAATGTATAAATACAAAATAGGACATAATCATAGCATGACATAATTTGAATGTAGGAGATTAACCCAATGAACGGAAATTGGGTTAAGATGTTCTCTTACCTCGTGTCCGACTTGACTCGATCATTCTTTAATATCCAGAATAATAAACTAGAGTTAATTTATACTTTCTTAAGAACATTTTTCAAGTTTATTATTCCTTTTATATCACTTGTTACCATGTTATAAACAGTATTTAATCATTTAAGTTAATAACTTTTGTTTTGTCGATATTTGGCACTTGAGTCAAAAATGAACACCTTATATTTACAAGTTGTCTTTATGGTCAGTAGTCTATTATATCCAGAATGATATTCATGATTTAGATATCATATATATCATATATATCTAGTATATACATGTTTTTTATAATATTACATAACATTTAGCGGTAAGAAATGAAATGCACCGTTCATGGAGACGGTAAGTCGTTCGTACACATGAACGCTAATTTCATTTCTATTTCTTATTTTAATGGAAATAAAACATAATAATACATGGGTATATTATAATTATAGTATAATATCATTAACACTATCCTTTATACATCCCACATAAGGCATTAACGGGTCACATAACTTTATGGGGGTGGTCATCCGCACTTTCTCAAATGAGATTATCGTATTTACCCACTATGGAACCCCTAAAGGCTTGATATAATTGGGAAGTACATAAGCATAATGGAATCATAAACATAATATATATCATATATAAATACAGTTCCATCATAATGGCCACCATGAGAGGTAGTAAGATGTAATTGATCAATCATCGTTTCGTGAGGCGTTAGTTTTCCATCCACAGAAACATTATGTTCTTCCTCCATTAGATGGAGGTATGTGTAAGTCTAGTTCGAATACTTCTTATAAATACATTTTAGTATATTAAGGATAATTTTTTTGTTAAAAAATAAAGGAATAAAAAAAGACTTTAGGGGTTGGAAAAGTAAAATAAATGAAAACAATTTAAGAAAAATTGTTACCATTAATTTGGGTAACTCCTTTGGTTTGAACCAAAAGAACTTCATGAAGTGCCTTCTGCCTAAGGTAAGGCTTATAGGGGGAGGATAGGGATATAGGTAACTTAATTGGGCAGAGTTTGGACGTTCCAAATGGCTTGAGATGTGTGAGGAATTTGTTAGAAGTGGTCTCCTATTATAAGTGGGAGGAGGGGCTATTTATGAAAGTGTGAAACTATAATTTTATTATACAATTATATTCGTTTTCTAATGGTCCAAAATTCATTAAAGATGAATATAAGATGACTCATGGTCGAAATAAAATCATTAAATCAGAATTAGACATGTTTTGGATAATATTTTTATTATTATTATCTTATTTATTTAAATGATTTATTAATGACGTAAAAATTGCATCATTATTATGTAATAAATAATTTAATTTATTTATTGTCTAAAAATTATAAAAAAGCTTCCATGATGTACGAAATCTTTTTAGCTTTCCAATTAATATTTATAGTCGAAAATGGGACTTATATAACACCATATAAAAATTAATTACTAATATTTTTTTAATGTCAATTTTGTATTTACATTAAATTAATTAATCTAAATTAACATTATCACACCCAAGTGGATCAAAAGGGTCCAAAAATAAATCCAAATATGCCCATGGTCCTAAATGACTCAACCAATAAGGTTTGGACAAGGGTTAAGGTAATTTGGAATTATTATAATATTCTTTTAACCTTGAACTACCCTATTTATCATTAACTGCGGTAAATAAAAGTCAAAAGTTACTATTCACCAAAAAATTATTTTCATCTTAATGAACCACATTTTACTTCTTGATAACAACCATGTATGTAGGATTTTTGAAATTCAATTCACAGAAGTGGTACAATTTCATTTAAATGAAAAGTAAGTTTTTTAACAACCACTATGTGGTGTCACTATTCATCAAAAATTGGGAGCAGGTGTTCACCTGGCTCTAGGAATTTTTGGCTATTCATCAAAAATTGAAGTTTTTCAGAAAAATACAAAAAAAATCATCCTAAGTTATTTTTGATATTCTGAATTCTAAAATGATTTATATTTTTCCCAATTAAAAACATATAAGTTGCCTTAATTAATTATAAAATTAATTCCTGTTATCAAAAACAAATAGCTTGTTTTTAAGAAACAATAACAATTAAAATATTGATACTTGTTTATGTCCAATTTCAAAGAGAAATTAATTCCAATGACCAACATTGGATTAAATGGTAATAATATATTATAATTACACTTTAAAACCAATTAAAAATATAATCTAACCATATAAATAAATTATATTAAAAAACAATTTTGAATTAAAATACAATATTTTCAGTATTCATTAAAAAATAAACATTATCAGAAAAAATCCAAAACTTTATAAAAAGAAAATTTTTATGTCCCCATTATAATGAAGGATTTTATTTGGTCATATAGAATGTATTAAAGTTACCAACACTATATTTAAAAAGGGTTCTCCATTAAAAGGTGATAAATCGGCCTCATAATGTAAATTATGCTTAAAATTAGATTCACTCACATTTTAAGCCTCTAACTGTTTATTGGATAATGTAAATACATTTAACAATCATGTATAATCATATTGTAGTTATTTTCACTCATTCCCTCTAATACAACGGCTAGGAGTTAACTACAATTTAAAATAATTATATTATATTTTTAGTGTGCAACGTAAGATTCCAAAGAAACTCGTTGTTGCGTATCGGGTATGCTATCGAACATAGAAACCCTTTTAAAGTAAAATTAATATGTAATTCAAAAATATTAATAAGTATAAAAATATGTTATTCTTCATTTACTTGGGATGTTACACTATTGCCTTCCAACTAGTAGTGATGGTGTCAAGGTAGTTCAGTGGGGAGACTATACCCTCATACCCATTGTTTCACAGTCATAAAAAGATAGTAAATACAAGCAGCAATAGATACAATAAAAAGAAATGATAAATCAGTGAAATACAATGTTAGATTAATTGAATATAGAATATGTAAAATGATATTTATGAAAAACATGCCTGTCATATGATGATACATAATCTGAAAGAGTAAAATACAAGATGATTTACATTTTAGTACAATACATGACTCATGTAATGGAAAGAACTAAAAATACTAAAGGTGATCCCATGATCATCCTAAGATCCAGCTCTGTTTTATGCTCCAAACTCCTCAGGTATAAGAAAGCATCACAAGCAATGGACTGTATCCCTATAAACAAGATGATCTACTTGAGTACCCATTGTACCCAAGTAGGGTGTGACATAACATCTCACTAGGCTGGAACCCACGGTGTCTAGCACAAAGCATTTATTGAAATATTATCTAAGTAGTGTGATGGTAAATAGGTGACTAGTAAATGAAAGTATGGATTCCCATGGAATGTAAAACTTTGGATCAGTGCCACTAAATTATCACATCAAGGCTCCCTGAACAAGAGAGTCAATATCCTATAATAATATAGCTAAAATATTTCACAAATAAACAATATGACATTTTCATTCATTCAAATGCATTATACCACCACAACCTTGTCATATACCCTATATTCAATATTAACCACAACCTTTTCATTCAACCAAAAGAATCATAACATTCATAGTTGGGAAATATAATTACACATGTCACTATTTACCATGTCCAAGACATGTAATTTAATGAATCATATGCCTAACAGTTGTGTTTTATGTTAAAGAGTGGTACCATGAAGGTTTGATCCAAGGTGTCGAAGCCCAATTCATCCTCATAGAGTCCTAATAGAATCTTATGGGAAAAAATGTATAGGAACTGGATGAATTCCTAGGAGCATTTCATACCCTAAATTTCATACGTGTGCCCAAGAATGTAAGATCCAATGGGTAGCAAAACCAAACAAATCCCATGGAATCATGACTCAAGGGGTATACTTAACCCAATGAATGAAATACCATTTCCATGATCCCCGAAGAGTGATCCATTGAATCAATATAATCATTCATTTCATATCAATTAACATCCATCACCATATGAGTCTATACACTCATATTTAACCATTTACATTTAAATCATACAATGTGTATACCCAAACAGTTATCACATTTCATGACAAAGGAAAACAACCAGTATACCAACTTGTTTATCAATTTACCTTTCATTTTATTCAAAGAGTATACCCACTCATTATCCATCATTACTATTAAATTACATTCAAAGATTATACCCACTCATGTATCTATTCACATTTAAACATGTCAAATGGGTATACCCACCCATTCATTACTAATTATATATATTCATAACACATGGGTATACCCACCCATTCATCAAAATTCATATTTCCTAAATAACAATTAATGAAATTCAAGCTCATATAGGCTATTAAGGCAAGGTAATCACATTCCGAGGGAGGAAATAACACGTACCTCTCTATCAAATTCTATTAAACTTAAATTAATGATTAATACATCTAGGAAATTAAAATAACACATCCCATGGGTGTTTCAATCTTGGCAAAAAATTCAAATTAAAAGGAACAAGTTAACACTTAGAAGGTGCAATGGTTCTATAAAAATTTATAAGGTAAAAAACTCAATTTTCTAAATATATTAAGGGACATATCTTGATCATGATATATATAACAATATGCCATCAAATAATGGGTAAAAGTGTAAAATAATAATCCATTCAAGAATTGAATAACTAACCAATACCTTTTGGTATGAAGACTTCACACCTCAATTGGTGGTGTTTTATTATAAAATCATGACTTTGTTTCTTAAATAAATCATTTATCCCAATTTTTAATTTCATTCTAGAATAAAAATTCAATTTTTCTAAGAGTAATGAACCAGAAAACTAGTGCATTCATTAATTAAAGAGCAATGGTAGGGATCCTACCTCAAAAAAGACATAGAAAATACTTCATATTTTGATTCCTTTGATGAAGATCTCTCCACAATTGCACACACATAAACTCCTATATATATTTATATACCCCTTAATAATATATAAACCTTCCCCACACCATGAGGGAATATATACAAGGAAGATATATATATATACACACACATACCTATATAAGTGTGTGAAAGTCTTTGAGATTCTAAAAAATAGTCTAATTAACACAAAAGGAACCAAGGATCCCCAAAGACCCCAAATTAAATAGGCGAAACTAAATAGTTGATGAAATTCCATGTCTTAGACAGTGGAGGAAAACAGAAAAGGGACCTAAGTGAAATTCCCTTAGTGGAGAACACTGAAACATGCACATGACAACTTAATAAGCATTATTCACACCCTAGTATTGAATTAAAACTAAAAATCTATATTACCCCTTGACCAAGAGTTCGACAAAATAGTAGGGTAATGGGAAGACCAAAAATTTCCTAGATATCAATAGGAGAAGGAACCAGAGACCATACCTAGAGAAATAAACCAATAATTAAAAAATATCCACGTGAAATCGTCACAGATGGAGGGATCAAGAGAGTGGGTATCGAACTGCTCAAGGGGATATCGAGGGGTGTGTCGCGATAAGGGGGTATGAGGGTTAGAATTGGTTAAAATATCATTTTATTTTTATTTTATTTAATATAATTTAACACAAATTTAAAAATAGGGTATCACAAATGGATTGGGCCACACTGTTTGGGAAATCGTACGCCAATAGTGCACCCTCTACTATGCACATGGGACCCCCACACGGATTGCCCATCATGGTTTAGAAATTGTGCATCAATAATGTGGTGATTAGTTTTTTGGTAATGCTACTACCACTAACTGTGTATGCCAGGATCATGGTTTGGAAAATTGTTAATGTTCGTGCACTCCACCACTGCCTTATCGTTATAAGGCCTCATGGTTTCCTTCTTGGGCTACGTGGTTTCATAAAAACGATTTTCTTGGGGAATACCCTTTAAAAACCAACCTTTTCCAAGTCTGGTGCTCCTAAAAATACTTGAGCCACCCGAGAAACTCCATGAGGCTTTATACAAGCACAATAACATCACATTAAAGCACACTATATTTTGGAATTCCATTCCAAGATGATTTTTTAAAAATAGACCATCCATTATTTTCTGAAAAATAAAATTCCCTAAAAAACCTCCACATCTAAAAATACAAGATTCTATAAGAAATTAATTGACAAGATACCTTTTGTCCAAATTTATGCATAAACAATGAAGTGGTGATTTCATACCAATTATTTAGGTGATTTTTTCATCATTTTATATAATTGTTTTGTTAATTTCCTTATTATTTTTATTTGATACTTTAATAAAATGATCCATAATTCATTTTTAACATGTAAGAATCCACCAAACCTAAATCCAATGCCCAATCATTATTGGATGTGTTTCCTCAGGAAAAGAAACACCCAATAGTTCTCTATCCAAAAGTATCTTCTTTCCAAAGTAACGTCCTTGGTTGTATTTTTACCTACAATGCTTAATAACTCACATTGGTTATGGGGATGGGAGGCTGGGCTTATCAAACCCTTTTGAGGAGAATTATTTCCTACTCCATGACTCTATAATATATTTATGATATTTCTATGAATCCTTTTTTAATTCCCAAGTATGAAAGGTATTTCCATTGAATTAGAAATCAATCATGCATATGAACAGAATATAGACTCATGAGTATATATATGGGGTTCTCCATAAATAAAGATATCTAAATTTATCAGAGTATCTCCATCAATGGAATCCTTTTATATACTACTTAGATATTCTTCGATCGTTATTACAATGATTCTAGTTTTCTAGCCACATTTTGGGGAACTATAGAGTTTATTGCATCCAGGTAGATGAGGGTCACTATGTAATTTATTGTCTTCTTAAGATATGGGAGTTTTTTTCAAGTTGGGATAGAACTCGCAAATAGGATTCAAAGGCATCCTTATTAAAGGAATCAGAACACGCGTAGCTTTTTGTTTCTTAATAGGGAACATCATACCTTTTAAGGTCGTTTGATAATGACCCAACTGTATAACTTAACATCATGTGGAATGGGTTTCTACATGAAAGGTTCCCTGTCAATGTTAACTGTGGGACTTATGCTGAGGTGGCCAAAGGAAACCTGTAAAAAAGATGTATTGTAATATTGAGTTAATCCCTACTTAAAATATGGCCCAAAGAGAAAATGGTTGATTTGGGAGGTTCTCTTTGAGTCTCATAGAGGGTTTCTACATATCACATTTAGAGGGGAATCAATGTCTATGTAGTTCGGTATGTCTCACAGGAGAGTATGAACCTTTGAGAGGACAGGTTGGGGATTACTCCTAAAGAGGATACACTCTAAAAGAGACCATGAGGGATATTTTATCTCATGGATGTTTGGGGGATTAATTCAGGTCTTAATCCTAATGGGGATGCCCAGATTAAGGAAATTAGGATTGGGGATTAATCCTAAGGAGGATGCCCAGTGAGATCGAGACCCATGTGGCCTTCTTACGTGTCCTAGTTAAAGGGAATCTATGTTCATATAGTTTATTTATTCACTTGGATAGTTTGGATTTCATGATCACTATTAAACTATAATCCCTCATTACCCGTGCTATATGTGATAAAAAAGAGGAAGTGGTTGATCTAATTATCCCGATAAACTATTTCTTCCTTCTAGTCAACAAGGAGACAAATCCTAGATGGAGAGGGATGATGTGTTGAGTTCACTCATCTTCATTTTCTTAGGATAGTGGTGAAAGGGGCCAAGGGTATGGAACTTAGCAATTATAACTTTACCCTGGAAATATTCTAGGGTATAAATAATGAATAAGGACCCTCAGTGAAGGCATAAAGAAAAAAATTGAAACCTCCTACATAAGATTCTAGGGGATTAAGATCGTAGGGATTACCTAAAACAGGTCCTCTAGCGAAGTAGGAGGATCATTACATGTAAAAAGGAAATGAAAACATGAACCTTATCCTCCCTACATGAAATGGAAGACTCCGGGTCATAGAGATGAGAAGGGTGGGCAATATTACAAAACCTAATCCTCTGGACCAGGAACTCCATGACACTATCTCTAGGGTAAGGGTCCTCATGACCACAGATAATCAAATCTATAGACACCCCGATGATCATAACCCTCTGGTCGGACATGTTTGGAAATCCTCGGATCATAGAAATACAAATCTAAATGGGATACATATTGATGTTATTTTTCCCGAGTTATTTTATATTAGTATGTCTTGGTTGAGTTTTTATCATGGCCCCTTTCATACAAGGGATCCATAGAAGGAAATTCCCTTCCATGAGTGTCATTGAGGAGGGCATCATGAATGGTTTGGGCGGGATGAAGACTAGGACAATCAAAGGAGGCTCACACTAGGGGTGATCCACTTAGGTAGCCCGGGGTAAATTAGGAGGAGCTTGGCTGATGGACCACTTGGGTGACTACACTTAAGAAAGACCATTCTCAATCCTTCAAGGGTCTTTATAGGTCTTATGAGAGGTTAGTCACACAGTTCCATGGTTATGGAATGTAACATTATGCTAGTCTTCATTAATTAGGTGTTGGGTGAGTGTGTCAAATAGGCTTTTCTTTCTTTAATCCCTGGGAGGACTTAAGTTCCACTAACCCCCTTTAACTCCATCTTCTTTAGGTGCTAGAAAACTACCTAGAGGGTTACACATAGCATGAGATAAGCACTAGGGTGAACGGAGAAACAATTTATTTGTGGGGAAATTCATCCATTGAAATGATAACCACATGGTCCTATTTATAGGAAAATATATGACCATGAGTGAAGGTGTTATTTTCAGCAGGGACCTTGTTTTCCAATGGTGTTTGGCGGTACTTGTGTGGCTTTCTTGGGAAAACCCGATGCTCCATACTGTGAGGGTTGCACCCCCACACCCCTACTCGGGATCAGTGATGGGTTGTAGTCTCATCCCTTTGGGTGGGTCCCTTCACTGTCATCACTATTCCACATGAAAAATGCAATGTCACATAACAAACATTTCAATATTGGTTGAGGATGTTGGGGGTCGCAAAACATGGAAATCTAATCATATCCTTCTTTTAGTTGAAAAGATGTATTTCTACTCCAACCCTAAATTTGGTGTCTATGTTATATTTACATCTTCAATTCTTTATAAAAGTGAATGTAACACATTTCATGGTATTAAAAATGACTCAAAGTGAATATTTCTAATTTAAAATTTACATTTTAGTAGAAAACACACATTGCATAATCAAAAAAGAGAAAACAGATTCTGATTATTTTGATACATTGTATAATAAACCCATTAGTAATTTGTAATGTATAAGAATCATCCACACCTCAATCTCTTACAAAGGATTCCTAGTATTACTCCAAGTATATTTTATCAGTTTAAATCATTAATTTAGTTAAAAATATGCGTCACTCAATGAAAACCAATAAAATGATTTAGGAATGTCTTGAAAAATTATGAAATCGATTCCTAAGTCATTCTTAATGTGTATAAATAAATACCACATCAAAATGGAACATGATGTGACTGGTATGACTCAATGTGAATCTTTTCAGTTTAAATTGACATTTTATTAAAAAATACAAGTTACACACTCAAACCCAATAAAACACATTCACATTATTTTGATAATTTATGAAAAAAGGATATATAAGTCAATTGTGATGTGTAGGAACCAACCTCATGTAAATCTGAGGCACGATGAGATTATTAGGACTCAAAGTGCTTGTTTTTAGTTTAAAATTACATTTTAGTAAAAATCACTAGTGACATACTAGGAAAATACATTAGGATTGTTTTGATACATTGTAAAAATGATACATAATTCATTTCTAATGTGTAAGAATCATCTCCATCATAATCCAATGCATATTTTGACTGGTATGACTCTATGTGTGTATTTTTATTTAAAATTATAATATTAGTAAAAGGACAAGCAACAAGATCAAAAACTAAAAAGATATTCATATTGTTTCTATACATTAGAAAAATGATCCCAAATTCATTTTTTGTGTATGGGAATTAGCATCACATCAATTTAATACACGGTGTTTCTAATAGTACTCAAAGTGTCCATTTTGATTTTAATGATGAAATTTTAGTTCAAAACATGTGCCACTCACTAAAAACCATGAAAATTTGTTTGGATTGAATTGATAGTTTAGAAAAACAATAAATAAGTCATTTATGACATGTATGAATTTTATCACATCAAATCAACTTCAAATGTGATTAGTATGACTCAAAATGTGTGTTTCCAGATTAAAATAGCATTTTAGTAAAAAAAGTGACATACTTAAAACTATGAAAATGCAATTGTGATGTTTTGATAAATTAAAAAAAAATTATTTCACTTTTAGATTATTTTTATACTTTATAAAAATGACCCATAAGTAATTTTTTATTTGTAGGAATCACCCATACCACAAGCTGATACACGGTGTTCTAGGTATGACTTAAAGTGTCCATTATTAGTTTAAAATTTAAATTTTAGTTCAAAACATGTGTCACTCACTAAAAACTGATAAGACACACATAGATTGTCTTGATAATTTTGAAAAATGTTTCAGAATTTATTTTTTATATATAAGAATTAGTCTCTCAACAAACAGACACATGATGTGACCAGTATCACTCAAAGTCATTGTTTTCAATTTGAAATGTCATTTTAGTAAAATAAATCATGTGATAAAATCAAAACTGAGAAAATGCCTTCAAAGTTTTTGGATATTGTAGGAAAATGATCGATAAGTCATTTGTGAGATGTAGGAATCATTGACACCTCAATCCGATGCATGGTTTGACTAGTATGACTCCATGTGTGTCTTTTTATTTAAAAATAGTGTTTAGGTAAAAAAGAAAATGACATATTCAATACTGAGAAAATGTATTTGGATTATTTTGATACTTTAGTAAGATGATTCCTAAGTCATTTGTGACATGTTGTAATAAACCTTACCCCAATCTGATATACAGTGTTTGAGATATGACTCAATGTGAATGTTATTAGATTAAAATTGACATTTTATTTCAAAGCATGTGTCACTCACTGAAGACTGAGAAAACATGATCAGATTATTTTGGTAAATTATGAAATCAATTAATAAGACATTTGTGATATGTAGGATTTAATCTCATGTCAAAACTAATAGACGATGTGAAAAGTATGACACAAAGTGTTTGTTTTCAATTTAAAATGTCATATTAGTAAAAAAACAAGTGACATACACAGAACAAAGAAAACACATTGAAAATGTTTTGATACTTCAATAAAATGACCCAAAAATCATTTTTGACATAAAGGAATTATCCTCACCTCAATATGATGCATGTTGTGATCAGTATTACTCAAACTGTGTCTTTTTTTTTAAATTAATATTTTAATAAAAATGACATGTGACATACTCTAAATCGAGCACACATTCGTATTGTTTTGATTCTTTAGGCCAAAAATCCATAATTTATTTTTGACATGTAGGAATTAGTATCACCTAAATATGATACACATTGTGATCATTATGACTCAAAGTTTCTATTATTTACTTAAAATTGACAATTTAGAAAAAAAAAGGCACATGGAAAACTCAAAAACCGAGCAAACACATTCAGATTATTTTGAAACATTTGGAAAATGACCCATAATCCAGTTGTACCATGTAAGAATTAGCATCACCACAATATGATTCATGATGTTCTTGGTATGACTCAATAAGCCTGTTATCAGTTTAAAAATTACTAGGTGAAAAATGACTTATTTTGATGGGTTATTTGCGATGGGGTTGCAACTCATCACAAATAGTTCTTCAACGAATACTTTTGCAACGTGAAACATAACCTATCACAAACAGTTGGTTGAAAAAAGGTTTTTTGTGATATGAATATTTTCCTACCGAAGAAACCTTTGTCGTGCATTACACGCCAAACCAAGGGAAGACTATTTGCGGTGGGAATATACCCATATTGCAAATAGAATCCCATCGATTTTTCTATTTATGACGATAGTTTACTCTAATCCAAAATGTTGTGTTGGCAGGGAAGTATTTGTGACGATACCGATCACAAATACTTTTTATCATATTATGTTATTTTTGATGGGTCTCATCGCAAATAATTTTTTTAACTGCTGATGTAATTAATGCTTGTGAAGTTATTTGCGATAGGATCCCCGTAAAAAATAATCTAACCTATATATACCCCCCTAACTTTTTTTCATTCCAAACTTCTCTAAACTCTTTTCTCCATGTCTTCTCTCATTTTCTTTAGTTTAAACTTTTTCAATTTTTAAAGATTATATAGGAGAAACTTTCAAGCTTTGCATCTGGTGAAAGATTCAGTTTGAAGGTATTTATTTATTGTGATTATTTTTTATTAATTTATTTTATTTTTTATTTGTAATAATTATTATTTATTATAAGTAATTTAATTTATTTAGAATTAGCTAGTTTTATTTTACATTTTGTATTTTTAGAAATGTTTTATTTTAATTTGGCTTAATTTTTTCAATAAAAATTAAATAGTTTTAATTTTAAATAATTTGTTTTATTTATCTATAATTAGTAATGACTAGTTATAATTATTAATAATTTTTTGTAAATAGTAATAATTAGTGGTAATTAGTAATAATTAGTGGTAATTTTTAATAATTACTGGTAATTATAAAATAATTAGCGGTAATTAGTAACAATTATAAGAAATTAGAAATAATTAGTGGTAATCAGTAATTATTAGCTGCATTTAGTAATAATTAATGGTAATTTGTAATAACAAGTGGTATTTTGTAATAATTTGTTAGAATTAGTTATAAATTAAAATTATTATTAATAATTAGTAAAAAATGTTATAATTAAGGGAAAATTGTAGAAAATAGTAATAATTTTCAATAAACTAATAAATATTTGTAATAATTATTGGTAATTAGTTATAATAAGTAGTAATTATTATTAATTAGTAAAAATAATAATAAAATGTAACAAAATAGAAAATATTAGATAAAATTAGCAATAATTAGTAAAAATTAGTAAAAATTAGTAATAAATTACAATAATAAGTAATAATTAATAAAAGTTTGTAATAATTAATATATATTAGTACTAATTAGTAATAATTATAAAAAAATATAATTAGTTGAAATTAATGATAATTAATCGTAATTAGTAATAGATAAATTTAATTAATAATATTTAGTAATAAATTTTTAAAGAAAAATAAAAAATAGTAATAAATAACAAATATTAATAAAAATAGTAAAAATTTGTAATAATTATTGTTAATTAGTAATAAATTTTGGTAATTAGTAATAATTAGTAATAATAAGTGATAATTAGTAATAATTAAGGGTAATTATTAATTATTATTAAAAATTATATTAATTTGTAATAATTAGGGATTATTGGTAATAATTAGGTGTAATTAGTAATAATTAAGGGTAATTAGTAATTATTAGGGGAAATTAGTTATAATTAAAAATAATTAGTTATAATTATTAATAATGATTTATAATTTTTTATAATTAGTAAAAATTTGCTCTAATAAAAAATAATTAGCTGTAATTAGTTAAAAATAGAATTAATTAATAACTATTAGCTGTAATTAGTAATAATTAGTTGTGATTAGTAAAAATAAGTTATATTTAATAATAAATTATTATATGAAATTAAAAATTAGTAAATATTAGTAAATATTAGAAAATTTTAGTAAAAAGTAATAATTATTAGCTTTAATTACTAATGATTAATGGGAATTTGTAATAATTAGGCGTAATTAGTAATAATTAGTTGTAATTAGTAATAATTAGTAAACATTAGTGATAATTAGTAAACATTATTTTTAATTAGTAATAATTAATGATAATTCATAAAAATTAGTTGTAATTAGTAATAATTAGTGGTAATTAGTAATAATTTCTAATAATTAGAGGTGATTAGTAATAATTAGTAAAAATTTGTTGTATTTAGTAATAATTAGTGTTAATTGGTAATAATTTGGAGTAATTTGTAATAATTGGTTATAATTAATTAAAATTATTTGTAATTTGTAATAAATTGCTGTAATTTGTAATAATTAGTTGTAATTAGTTATAATTGGTTGTAATTACTAGTAATTAAGTGTAATTAAAAATAATTAGTTGTAATTAGAAATTATTTGCTATAATTATTAATAATTAGTTGTAATTAGTAAAAATCAGTAGTAATTAGTAAAAAATATTAATATTTAGTAATAAAATAGTAATAAAATTTATAATTTGTAATAATTATAAATAATTGGTGGTAATTAGTAATAATTAGTAATTTATCTTATAATTAATTATTTTATATTAAATTTTATTAAAAATTAATGTTAATTACTGAAACATATCAATGATTATAAAATAATAACGATAATATGAAAAAGATAATTGTGGAAAATAGGACATAAATCATTGATGGAAGTAGTAGGATATGTGTCGATAAATTAGTAAACATTAACTTTAAATATCTATTTTATTAAAAATTACTATTCATTAGAAAAAATTAACAAAAAATATCAGTAATTAATAAAGATTAGTAAAAATAAACATTAAATCGCTATAACTAGTAAAAAAATAGTATTAATTTAAAAAAATCAATATTAATTAGTAAAAATTAACCATAAAAAGATAAAATTAAAGATATTTACAAGTAAATTAGAATTTAAAATTTTTTTACTCATTTTTTATCATCTCTTTCTTAAATCAATGTATACATATGAAATTAATTTATTTTATATTTTTAGAGAACTATGGAATAATGAATTTAAAGAAACTATTTATTACATGATCGTAATTCGTTAAATCCTCAAATGAATCCAAATTATTTCATTATAAATCATGTATATATTGAAGGTGATGAAGCATTTTTATAATTTTCATCATTAAAAAAGATCTTTGTTTCACAAGGGAAAATTATTTTTCCATATAAGAAATGTGATATGCGGAGGGTTAGAATAGTTTACAACATTGGGGGCATCTATTAAATTTTTTTATTCGAATAGATTATGTTTTTTTGTATCAACAAGGTAAACACAGTTCCATATAAGATACTAATAATTTGGTTCCAGATCCTTCAGGGTTAGAAAATATAGTACATGAGGTTGTTGGTATATATTATTAAAAAACAAAAACTCATGATGATATTGATTTAACTCAATTGTTGTAACTATATCAATTTTGATGTGTTTTTGAAGTCTTATGAAGATGCATTATATCCTTGTTATAAGATAATAAATTTGGATGTGGTTTCAAAATTTATGGCTATTAAATTGGCTAATGGGATTTCAATAATTTTTTTGATAATATATTCCCTTAGGTTAAGGCTCTATTAATAGAAAATATGTGTTGCCTACAAATTTCTATAAGAGCAAGATAGTAGTTCATAATTTGGGTCTTGGGTATCAGAATATTCATCCATGTTAAAATGATTGCATCTTATATTTATGTGAAAATGAGTCATTAGTTAGTTCTCATGCTTGTGGAAAATAGAGGTATAAAAAGGCTAAACTGGAGAAGTATGTATTGATTCTTATAAAATAGTTGAGGTATTTCCCACTTACACCCATATTGTAGTTTTATTTATTCCTCAAAACACATCATCATTGATATCATGTCACAAAACCAATATTTCAAATGGTAATAGATTAAATCATAATTCTTATGGTGATTAATGGAAACATTTTATCCAAGTACATTTGTATTTTTCTTTATAAGATTGAAACATACGACTCAGTATTTCTTCTGGTGGTTTTAGTCTATTTGGTTCTTACTATAGTCAATATTCTTTCTGGCCCATCTATATAACTCGGTAACATTTACCGTATTGGATGTTGGTGAATGCACCATAAATGTTATTAACCTTATTAATTCCTGAACATACAGAAAATAATATCAAGGTTTATTGTAAGTCATTGATTAATGAGTTATATTTATTGTGTAGTAATTGGTCAATACATATGATGTTGTTGTGAAACAAAAATTCATAATGACAGTTTCTTTGATGTGGACAGTTAGTGACTTTCCAACTCATGGAATGTTATTTGAATGGAGTACACATGATCCAAAATCATGTCTATATATTGTGATAGAAAAAAAGTGTTTATGCTTGTCAATGAATGAAAACCTTATTTTGTTGACTGTCATTGAAGAATTTTTCCTACCGATTACACATTTCAGTGGAACAAATATCATTTTAGAAAAAGAAAAAATTTAAAGAGATGAACACCAAACAATGTTCTAAGGTATTTAGTTACAATCCATTATGTCTTCATTACCTCACATTACCATTGAAAAGGCTATAAACCAACAGAAATATATGGTTTTGGTAAAGAACACAATTGGATAAAATAGTGCATTTTTGGGATCTACCATATTGGACTAATTTTATGGTCCATCACATGTTGGGTTTAATGAATATTGAGTAATACTATTTTCATAATATATTTTATATTGTTTTTGACACACTTGGTGAGACCAAAGATAATATAATGGCATGATTATATCTTTCTCAAATTTTTAAGCGACTATAAAATGTTTTTTTTTTTGAAAACGACAGATCATATAAGCTGATGAATCAAAAAGTGGCTTATACTGTTTGGAATGAAAATTTGTTTATTATTTTATCATAGGATTTCATATTTGAGGCTTCAAGATGTTTATGTTTTCAATTTGGTTAGATTTATCAGAAATGGTTATATTATTGGATTAAAACGTCATGACTTCCATGTTATAATGAAAATAATTATACCAATGGAATTTAGAGTTTTGTTTAATTATAATATTTGGGATTCACTAATAGAAATATAATAGTTTTTCCAAGACATTTGTGTGGTGAAAATAGATTGTGATTCACTAAGAAGACTACAAGAAGATGTTGTTTTAATTTTACATTAATTGGGAAAAAATCTTGCTCATTTTGTTTGATTCAATGAAAAATTTGATATTATATATTCAATATGAAGAAAAATGTGATGGTATGGTATAGTTTCGATGGATTTACCTATTTGATAGAATCATGTAAAATTGAAGAAAAATGTACATAACAATGTATTAGTTGAAGGATCAATTGGAGAAGCATATTTATAGAAGGAAATTTATTTCTTCTTCTATCATTATTTTAAATATTAATATACCTAAAAACAAAACCACATGGGTCATAATGAGGGAAATTTTGATGATGAAATGTACAATCAATTATCAGTTTTTAAACAGCTTGAGCCTAGATTTGGTGGAGTTCATGAACGATGGCATTAAGATGATGAACATCATAGGGATCACAAATATTTTATAATCAACTGTATAGAAATGACACCATTTACACTGTGAATGGCCCTATCACTTATTATATATATTTTTATGTAAATTAATATAATTTTATTTATAGACTATATGACAATCATATCAAGAAATAGTTACCACAAATTACAAAAGCTTCTCTTGAAGAGTAGCTGAAAAATACTTTTCCGACTGGTTTCAAAAACATGTAAAGTAAATTGTTTATGGTTTAACACATAAAATTAATTTATTTATTTTAATATTGATAATTTTTTTTCAAATTTATAGGTATCTTAACATTCCGTTAAAATTGATAATTAATTGTGTGTGTTGGTTAACCCAATATAAAAAATTGTTAAATCTTGTAATGAATATGTGGTGAATGGTTTTCAATTTTATACATGTGCATAGGGGGAATAAAAAAACAACTAATAGTGGTGTTATCTTGAGAGGATCTCATCGTAGAGAAAGTGAATATTACTTTTACAGTAAGATGGATGAAATAATTTAACTATGTTATCTAGGAAATAATTATATAATGATGTTTAAATTCGTTAGTTGGACACTGATACATAATTTTATGTTCATATGTTCCATGTAACAGTTGATATAAATTATAAAAGACTAATTTCAGTAAATAAACCATTTATTTTGGATCATTGAAAAAAAATTATAATGAAAATTATTATGCTTCTTAAAAAGATTTAATTGACTGGTGGAGCATAATAAAAATAAATTATATTGAAAATGTATTTACGCAAAGTGAATGTGGTTCCACCAATGTTGGAGGAATTTAAATTTTTCAAGAGACTATTCAAATTTCATCTTTTCCATGAAGAGACCCGAATATTTATGATGACACCCCACAGTTATGGGATAATAGTGAAAATGATGTTATTGATTTAATAAATGAACTTTATATATCATGATATTGATGATGTTGAAACTACTTTATAAATTTATCGTGATGGGGAGGAATATGAAGATGGTGACACCATCATATATGTAGATGAGGATGATGACGAAGATTGACATGGTTAAATTCCTTTTATAATCATATAATATACATATATATATTTTACTTTTTAAACTATTGATAATAGTCATTTAATGTTTCAAATAGTCGATGAGTGTTTATTTGATTTGCTTCATGAGTTAAAGGAGGCTCCATTACATGGTGACAAGCATATTACCACATCATTTGACCCTCATACTACTAGCAGTTAAGTGATGACTCGGTGGCATCATGGTCATGAGAAATTTAATATTCCTTACTATATCCTCAAGCAATTTCCATGTCTTGAGTTAGATACATACATGTAGGTGTATGTTCAATTTTGTATTTTTGTTAGTTTTAATTACTTTTCATTATTTAATTTTTATACTAATTGTATTTTTATTGGTCCTCTCTTTTCCCAAATTTTTATATATTGTTTTTTGCTAGGGTTGTGCTATTGTAATGACTTATATTTTTCAATAATTTATTTTAATAAATTAATAGGATAAATTATGAGACCAAGCACTGAGATGACATGAGATTCTGAGGTACGATGTGACTCGAATAAATATTTGAATAATTTTCAGTTTTTAAATATAAAATTCTTGGTCGTAAATTTTGAACTTTAATAACATCCAAACATGATCACCGATTGAAAATATGAGGGAACCATTTAATCTAGAACTGTGAATTTACCTTAGTTGTGTCATATCCTTAACCATCATGTGTTGAGGGTGAAATTTAATTTTTGGATGTGAACGTCACTAAAATATTCAATAAAAATATTTTAATTTGGCGTTGTGCAGGGGTGAAACTTTGTTTCCTTTTTATTAAGCCTAGGGAAAGGGTTACATGGTTAAAATTGACAACCTAGGAATTCCGTGAGTGATCTTGAGATAATACTGAAGATTTTCCTCCCAATGGTAAACAACGACGGAGAAGCAGATCAAGAACGTTCTTCAACAGATTTTCAGTGACAATGAATCAACAATGGCGGATGATCCAATTTGAGGTCGGGTGTGTCTTTATTTTTGATTTACTCTCCCATCCATGAATTAATACGATGAACATGAATCAATTGACGAACATATTGATTAATGGATCATGCATATTTTTGGGGAATGGGTTTTGATTTCAGGATGTTTATCAGTAATTGAATCTATGTTATAATTTATTTAGTTTTTGGCCCTCTATTATACAATTACAATGTGGATGGATCTTGGAAGACACAAACAAGGCCCATATCCTTCCATTTTGTGAATTCTTATGTTACTCCTTCATTCCCACAAATCAGCTTCTTGTTCTTAGTTGCGAAAAGATCCAGTTGGTCTTGGTTGAAAAACTATAATGAGTGTGGCATGCGGCAATAGAGACCCGCAATCCAAGTGAAACCGTAGTGGAAGGTGGGAGCCATGGCTAGAGGCCATTTTGATGGTGATCAGGACGTTGCAGTGGGCCACATTGGCATTATAGTGTAGGGGAGGAGGCTTTCTTCTCAACAGCTGGTGGTGGAAGCCCGCAACAACACAACTGTGAGTAGTGTGCAGTTGTTGTAGCCTGGTAGTCTGCAGTAGTAATGGATGACCACGTTAGGAGGATGCAGAAGAGGGACACGGTTAGGTGAAGCTGCATCGGATGGAGGAAATGTGTCATAGTCGTGGGTGGGGAGTGGTCATGTGGACCGACCATGTTGACCTGGGTGACCAGTTGGAATGTGTTCTGGATACCGATTGAGAAGGGTGGGGTGCGGCCAGCCGGGCTGCATCTGGTTCGGATGGGCGAGGCCGGTAGCAGTCCAGCCCAACAGAACGGGTTGGGCCCATCTGGTCAGTCCATTCCCAATAGGTCATGTAGACCCAACAGGTCAGTTCGGCAAACACCGAGTTGGGTCAGTCCTACTGGGTCTGACTGGACATGGACCCAACAATCCCCTTTTCACAAAAAAGACCATAACTTTCAAACTGTCTTTCTGTTTGACAATCAATTTGATGGACTGGTACCCTCGCAATGAGAAGGTCATTTTTTATATGGATTTTTATGTTTTTCATAAAAACCATTGTAGGTACATAGTTTTAACTTGGTTCATTGCTCATGGTTTTAAGCGGAATTGCATCCATGACACTAGAATCCAATCCCCTCTAGAGGCCGAGTCTGGAATAGTGTTGTGGAATCCTCCACATGAATTGAATAATGCTCTATCACCCATGATAGAATTTATTATGTATCAATGTGAACCCCAATTTCAATGATTCAATCCTCTAACTAGTGGGCCAAATTAAAAGGGTTCATGGTATTCTCTATGTTGAATCCCCTACATTACAATATGCATTGGTGGGGTTCATGTTGTTCTCTTAGAAGAACACCCTATGTTATGGGGTAATACAGATTCAGTTCATTATATTATTTGAGAAGAATACTTTGTTTTAATGTCATGATCTTTTACAAATGTTTTCTCTTTGGGCGAGGCCATAATTATCATGACCTTTTATAAGAGTTCTCGATGACATCAAGGCTCGAGGAGTGAGTAATCCTGGAATGAACATTACATGAGTGGAATCATGTGTCTAACGATTGGATATGGTTTATCTTTTTTCATTGTGGATGGTTATGAGTATATCTGGATATTACTCGAATATGTTTCGTAGAAGTATACTTACATAGAGATGATGGTGTGTTCCCTTTGTGGATTACATTTGGGGTTTTCTTTTGTGGTTTTCGAGTTTCCTACTGAGTATTATTTTACTCACCCCTATATGATATTTTCCCGCACATGTCATGTCTTGTGTATATTATCGATGTTTTTGATGTAGTATAGCATGGACAAGGATTTGGTGGTGTCCAGTGATATTAGATAGATGAGGTGTACACCTACGGCTTTAGGCAGCGTCCCTTCACCTAACCTTCAGGTTAGGTTTCATGCTTATGAGTTTCAGACACATCTATTTTTATTTGCATTTTCTATTTCTTTTTGTGGGTTTGTATTATAGGCTAAGTTACTATAGCATCCTGCCTTTTTATCACATAAACTTTCATTTTATTATAAAAAACTGAGGATCAATAAGGTTTAGGGTCTTGGAAACCATGAACTTAATACATTACAACATAAATCAATCTTCTTAAACACCTGAAAGAAATATACTTATGTTCATCATAGGTTCATTACTGCATCTCATAACATGGGCATATACATCAAAAGAAAGGGTGAGCTGAAGGCCCAATAAGGGAAACAAGGGGAAACAATTAACATGTGAAATTGAGATAGAACAATAAAGTCATGAAAAGAACATTAAGGCATGAGAAAGAAATCATGAGGTATATCATAATAAAAATTACTTATTTAATAACTTCAAGATGTGGCTACAACATTTAACATAGACAATCAATTCTGTTTCACCAAGGTCCATCCCCAAGGTTTCATTAAAATTACCAAGGTTATTCACCAAGGCGTCATTAAAAATGGTCATCTCTAGAGATTAAGTCTTTATGCAATGTATTGGAGTGTTATCACGAAGAACCCTTAAATTTTCCTTTATTATAATGTGATCCACATATATAATCATCACAAATTTCATAAATAACCCATATAGAATAAATGAAATGGGTTTCTTTTCATAATCATAATGTTTTTAAAAACTGCTTTGAAGACGTGATCTTTATGTCACTTTAAACCCACGGAAAAAGGATAGTGGGTTTCATGTATGTAATTACCATAATTTAAAATAGAACATTATGATATATATGTGAATACCCCTGTAGAATAAATAGTTTTGAGTATTCACTTAATAAAATAAAATATTTTGAGAAAAATGGAGAGGCATTTTGAGACGAAAATTCTGCAGCATAACAGCTATGTTATAGGGTTTTAGAAAATATTTAAAAGAGAGGGGACATGGTTCACCCACTCATAAATTATCCATAAAACAGTATAGGGACATAATATAATAGATATAAGAACATGGAAATGAAATTTGAAAGACATACCATATGAAATGAAAAACATTGAAAGAAGATAAAAATAAGATTTCTCTAATGAAAATTCGGCAGCCTAACGGCGTCATTTAAAACATCAAAAAATTAATTAATTGATGAGATCAAATATGGTCTCTCATAATATGAACATATAAGATTAGTATGATTGATATAGAGGTCATACCTCCACATAATAAAATGGAAATTGAAAGACTTGACATGAAAATAGAATTCGGAAGCCTAACAGCGTCACTTAAACATCAAAAAATGACTTGGTGAGATCAAATAGGGTCTCTCATCATATGAACATAGAAGATCAGTATTATTAATATATAGGTCATACCCCAACATAATAAAAATAAACATGAAACACTTGACAAGAAAAAAGAACTGGAAAATGAGAACGGCGATAGAATCCGTTACAAAAAATTTCGGCAGCCTAATGGCGCCACTTAAACATTCATAAAACGAAATGATGATTGTAAGAGGGGATCTCTCATCATATTAACCTAAAAAGGGATTTAATAGGAATATAAAATAACATCCTCCAAAATAATAACATGGAGAATAAATTAAATGACTTAAAAGAGAGTATTTGAAAAGAAAGAGAGAGGTTGGATCCCTTACCTTAAAACGTATCTCTAAAATCTCAAAGGTTAGGACCTTGAGGGATTGGGGGAACCTTGTGAGGAAACTTTGGGAGGTAATGAGACCAGAGCATAGTTTTGGGAGAGTAGGGAGTGAAAACTATAGGAGTAAAGGGTGGGTATTTATAGGGAAAGTGAGGGGACAAGGCATTAATGGCCAAGGGACACCTCATTGGTGCCATTGGAAAAACCATGGGCCTACCCATGGTATTTGCCCATGGTATTGGACACTTGGGACACCTCGTATAATAATTCATCCCCTTTAGTCGACCATCCCTTAAAATATCTCATGACATCATCATGATGCAGACATGATGTCATTAAACATACAGAAACCCTAAAACTGTATGTTTACTATTCACTAAAAATTCAACTTTTTCTAAGAACTCACAATATATCACCTTAACCAAATATCAATGCTATGATTTCAAAAATGAACTCCATTTTATTTAAATAATTTTCTAAATATTTTTAATTTAGTTTTTAAATAAAAACACTATTCACCAAAAATTCATTTTTTTCAGAAAAATCCCCAAAAATTATATTACCATAATATCAATGCTCTCAGTTCAAAAATGAAATCCATTTTATAAAAATAATTTTCTAAATATTTATAATTAAATTTTTAATTAAAAAAACATTATTCACCCGAAAAAACTAATACTTGACTAATAATTTCAGAAACAGTTATTTACCTATTTTATTGAATCTCATTACTTAAGCAAGGTACCTAGATTATATTAATACTTTCTTTAAGTGATATTACTAATCATCTGGTCACATTACTAATCCTAAGCGTAAAATCATTATTCATACTTTTCTATTCATCAAAAATTATGTTGATCTTACTAGACTCAAAATTTCGTACTGAACATAATTATAGAAGATCATTTTTTTGAAAATCATTACACATTTTTAATTATTTAAGGTTTAAATAAAAATTTTTAAAATATCTTTTTTCTAAAATTCATCAATAATATACATCCTACATTTTTCTGAACATTTGAAAATTTACAAAATTCACCATAAGAAAAAAACACAATTTTATTTATCTCAAAGGATTACACAAATTAGTTACGGCCTCTTTACATAGCCCCTTATAACCCCAGTATGGGACCTAAGTGTAAGGTGTGATAACGTGAGAGAATCTGAGGGTGGCTCGACCAACATTTCATGAGTAGTAATTTCTATCAGTTTGAACTTCTCGCGAAGCCGATTTCATTCTAACTTCACACGATGAAGTTCAGCTTGGGTTTGGTCCAGAGAAAATCCCAGTGGTTCTACCTCATTCCCAAGTTCTATTTGATGGGATTCTATTGGATCGAGACTACTGGATGAGGCCTTCGAATCTTATCTCTATATTAATTAACAAATATCACTTGTATTTAGAGACAATAATCACAACATTTGGTTTCCAAAGTTCATACTGACTGTCGGTCATATAATTGGCAAAACCCAGTAGTTTCATTTTAATTATACCCATGTTATCAAATGAAATAGTTTTGTTGAGTATGAATTAAAATAACACACAAAATTTAGGAAAAAAAATTTATTCAAAATTTCGGGTCTTTACATTCTTCCCCCATTAAGAAATTGCATCCTCGCAATTTTTTAAAATTGGTCGTGGAAATTTCATTGAACGTCCCACATTGGAAAAAGAGTCAGTAATATTATTACTTTAAAATAATGAAAAGGAAGTACAAAGGGTTAACCCATACTAGGATTCCATGTAGGAAAACATGCATATGGAATAAAAAAAGGGTCAAGTTCTGAGGGAGAGTGATAGAAAACATGATTAGGAGAATGTTAACCATAAGAAAATCACAAACTTATGATGTGTGTAAACAGTATTCGATTAACTAGTAGGAAACTTAAACCAATAATGTTTTTGTTTTACGTTCATTTTTATAATTTTGAGGAAATATAGAATAAAAACAGAAAGAAATATACATACGTTCAGGTAGAGTTTCATCCTTTTATAAGTTTCTACAAAAATTAATCTTTTCCTCAAAATATGGGCATTCAAAACTACTTGGTCTCATCAAAGCACAAGAATCACCTTCTAGAGAATCACATAATCCACCAAATATTAACTATAAATTTCTTCTATCTTTAAACATTATCCTAAAAATAGAAGTGGTAAGATAAAACAATTCTTCAAAAAGAAAAAATCCCATAGGAAGAAAAAATTCTTTAAATCTTCAAAATTCCACAGTACTACCCAAAGTTCATCATAGACCATTCCATAAATAATTGTCCTTAAAATTCCTCAAGATAAAAAAAACTAAGATTGAAACCCAATTAAAAGAAGGATTTGATAGCAGAGTCTTCCAAGATAAACATTATCATTCATCTCCTAACAACATCAACCAATCCTAACATCTTATAACAAAAGTAACTAACCTAAACATATTTTCCCCAAGATAGGTTAATAATTTCCATAAGTGACCTAAATTACCATAATTTCGCTTTAAATTCATATATTCTTGAAAATATAAGTCAAACTTTACACATCAAAGAAAATACCATAGTAATCTATTTACCTCGATCAAATAGGGTTCCCAAAATAGTGAACATCTTCCAAAATAATAATCATCTTTTAATCCCCTAATCATCTCTTTTTTTTCAAGAATAAAAACTTCATTACATCAACATGTGATTCATAACAATAGATTTTTTCCTTAATGATATAAAACCATCTTAGGTAGTGACTCGATGTTCTTAGAAAACATTAAGGATATGCTCATAGAGCACAAACTAAAATACAACATGACATAGACAAATATTGTGAAGAAGTTACATGTACTTCCATCATCATGATCCATATCAGTATAGGACTTGCATTGATCCCATGTCCTTGAAGATTGTTGATGCTCATCATGCTTCTCATCCCTTCCAAGAGAGCATTGCCTTGGATAATTTCCAACTTTTACACACTTACGATATTGAAAAGTATAAGGTACATCAGATCAAACTTTATCTCTATTCATCACATTATCCATTTTTTTAAATCAATTGTCTACTTTATGCACTTTCTTCCCACACTTAAAACATCTCCCGGTTCCATTGTGACATTCTCCTTAGTGCCTCTTCCCACAATTTTTGAAAAAGGAAATTGGGTCTTCTTTCCCTTATCAACTTTATCAGATGAACATCCTTGAGACTTCGTGTTCTTCTTTCTTGAAGAATTTGGGCATTCAACTAGGTACCAATTATTAATTGTGATTTTTGATAGCTGGTTTGGCATAATCACAATCTGTTCATCTTGATCTCTCATCATCTCTGTCATATTAATTGAGAAATGATCACATTTCCTATCACATTGGTTTTTGGGACATGTTCTTCCATTTCCTGCCATTAACTATGAAAAAAAAGTATAATTAGGGTCTTAAATACATAGCCAATAATCATTAAAAGGAAACTTTAAGCATATAAGGATAAACTTGTAGAAGGAAAGTATACCCTAACTTGTGATCCCCTAGGTTCCAATCTAGGTTATCCATGATCATATATTCTTATGTGAAACTTTATTTTTTTTTTATTTGTTGCTTTAATAATGGTTCATACTAAGCTTATGAATTTTACAAAGCATTTCCCCCAGGAGTGTCGTAACAAAGAGTGCAGCAAGGCCCATTGTCGTGTAGCAATTCCCGTTCGAGTCTAGCTCAAAGCATTGTTTTCAGGATTTACCCCTACGTACATCTGAGCCAGTGCCACCTCTACTCGTATCCAGACAGGGATGCATTTGCTTGGAAACCCCTTACTCAATACTCACCAAAATACCAGGAAGATTTCCTATATTTAAAAATTTATATAGGGTTATTCATAATGTTTTCATATCTTAATTTACACAAATAAATAAACCATCATTTGATACCAACTATAGAATCCTGCCTTTTATCACATAAACTTTCATTTCATTATACAAAACTGAGGATCTTTAAGGTTTAGTGTGTTGTAAACCTGGAACATAATACAAGAAAACATAAAACATTGTTCTTAAACACTTGAAAGGATTCTCCTTATGTTCATACAAGGTTCATTACTACATCACATAACCCGGGGACCTACATCAAAATAATGGGTGAGATGAAGGCCCAGTAAGGGAAACAATGGGAAACATTTAACATGTGAATATGAGATACATCAATAAAGTCATGAAAGGAACATTAAGGCATGAGAAAGAAATCATGAGGCATATCATAATAAAAATAATGTATTTCATAACTTGATGATGTGGCTACAACATTTAACATAGACAATCATTTTTGTTTCACCATGGTCCATCCCCAAGGTGTCCTTAAAATTACCAAGGTTATTCACCAAGGCGTCGTTAAAAATGGTCATCTCTAGAGATTAAGTCTTTACGCAATGAATTGGAGCGCTATCGGGGTGAACCCTTAAATTTTACTTTATTATAATGTGAGCCACATATATCATCATCAAACATTTAATAAATAACCCATATATCATAAAATAAATGGGTTTCCATTAATTATCATAACGTTTTTAAAAACTACTTTAAAGACATGATCTTTATGTCAATTTAAACCCACAGAAAAAGGAAAGAGGGTTTCATATATTTAAATCCCAGAATTTAAAATAGAAAATTTTGATATATATGTGAATACCCCTGTAGAATAAAGAGCATTTAGTATTCACTTAATAAATTATAAGAATTTGAGAAAAATGGAGAGGCAGTTAGAGATGAAAATTCTGCAGCATAACGACTATGTTATAGGGTTTTAGAAAATATTGAAAAGAGAGGGTCTATGGGTAACCCACTCATAAATGATCCATAAAACAGTAGAGGGACATAATATAGTGGATTTAAGAACATTTTAATGAAATTTTAAAGACATACCATATGAAATGAAAAACATTGAAGGAAGACAAAAATAATATTTCTCTTATGAAAATTCGGCAGCCTAAGGACGTCACATAACACTTCAAAAGAAATGAATTGATAGGATCAAATAGGCTCTCTCATCATATGAACATGTAAGATCAGTATGACTGATATAAAGATCATAACCAAACATAATAAAAAGGAACTTGAAAGACCTGACATGAAAATAGAATTCGGCAGCCTAACGACGTCACTTAAACTTCAAAAAAATGAATTGACGAGATCAAATAGGGTCTCTCAACATATGAACATAGAAGATCAGTATGATTGATATAGAGGTCATACCACAGCATAATAAAAATTAACTTGAAAGACTTTACAAGAAAATAGAACTTGAAAATGAGAAGGGCGAAAGAATCTGTTACCAAAATTTCGGCAGCCTAACGGCACCACTTAAACATTCATAAAACGAAATGATGAGAGTAAGAGGGGATCTCTAACCATATATAATGAAAATGGAAGTAAGAGGAAAATAAAATAACATCCTACAACATAAGAACATGGATCATAAAAGAAATAACTTAAAAGAGAGCATTTGAAAAGAAAGAGAGAGGTTGGATCGCTTACCTTAAAACATATCTCTTAAAACACAAAGGATGGGACCTTGAGTGCTTGGGGGAACCCTGGAAGGACTCTTTGAGAGGTAATGAGATCATATCTTCGTTGGGGATGAGTTTGGAGTGAAAACTAATGGAGGAAAGGTTGGGTATTTATAGGGAAAGTGAGGGGACAAGGCATTAAGGGCCAAGGGACACCTCATTGGTGGTATTGAAAAAACCATTGGCTTTCCCATGGTATTTGCCCATGGTATTGGCCACTTGGGGCACATCATAAAATAATTAATCCCCTTTAGTCGACCATCCCTTAAAATATCTCATGACATCCTCATGATGCAGTCATGATGTCATTAAACATACTAAAACCCTAAAACTGTATTTTTACTATTCACTGAAAATTAAACTTTTTCTGAAAACTCCCAAAATTTCACCTTAACCAAATATCAGTGCTCTGATTTCAAAAATGAACTCCATTTTATAAAAATAATTTTCTAAATATTTTTAATTGAATTTTTAAATAAAAACAATATTCACCGAAAATACATTTTTTTTCAGAATAATCCCCAAAAATTACCTTAACATAATATCGATGCTCTGAATTCAAAAATGAAATCAATTTTATAAAAAAATTTCTAAATATTTTTAATTAAATTTTTAATTAAAAAATAGTAATCACCCGAAAAAACTAATACTTGACTAATAATTTCTAAAACAGTTATTTATCTATTTGATTGAATCTCATTATTTAATCAAGGTTCCTAAATTATATTAAAACTTTCTTTAACTGAGATTATTAATCTATTTCATCACATTACTAATCCTAAGCGTAAAATCACTATTCATAATTTACTATTCATCAAAAATTAAGTTGATATTATTAGACTCTAAATTTCGTACTAATCATAATTGTTGAAGACCATTTTTTGAAAATCATTAAACATTTTTAATTATTTAATGTTTACATAAACATTATTAAAAAATTATTTTTCTAAAATTCCTCAATAATATACATCCTACATCTATCCGAGCATTTGAAAATTTACAAAATTCACCATATGAAGAAAACACAATTTTATTTATCTCAAAAGATTACACAAAGTAGTTACATTTTCCTTACCTAACCCCTTATAACCCCATCATAGGACTTAAGTGTAAGGTGCGCTAAGGTGAGATAATCTGAGGGTGGCTTGTCCAACATTGCACGAGTAGTAATTCCTATCAGTTGGAACTTCTCATGAAGGAGATTTTGTTCTAGCTTTACACGATGAAGTTCAGCTTGGGTTTGGTCTAGAGAAAAGCCTAGTGGTGCTACCAACTTCCCAAGTTCTATTAGATGGGCTTCGATTGGCCTGATACTACTGGATAAGGCCATCGAATCTTCTCTCTATATTAATTAACCAATATCACTTGTACTTAGAGACAATAATCACAACATTTGGTTTCCAAAGGTCATACTGACTATCAGTCATATAATATTCAAAACCCAAACGTTTCATTTTATTTATACTCATGTTATCCAATGAAACAATTTTGTTGAGTATGAAATAAAATAAGATAGAAAATGTAGGAAACGAAATTTATTCAAAATTTCGGGTCATTACAGTTACCATATTTTAATTTACTTTCCTCTTACACTCTAGGTGAGTTATATTCATAGTGGTTTGAATTGAAGGTTTACATAGTTTTTTTCATTTAATCATTTTTGGGATTGGAGATGTGTCTGTGTGTACAATTACTTAGAAAAATGCCACCCATTTCTACGATTTTCAAACTTTGCACGAGCCGCAAACCCCTAGACTTTTGGAGGCTGGCTTGGTGTAGTCGTGGAATGGGCCACATAAGGACGAGTCGTGATATAGTGCAATAATTGTGGTCTTTTCCACATTGGGATCAAGAGTCTATGAGATTGGTTTGGTCCAAGAGTGTTAAGTGTTTTGAGTTGACTTTCAGGATAAGGAATCTAGTCATGGTGTGGTGGATGATGTATCCATACCTTAGGACTCTGGAAATCTTATTTCTAACTCGGTATAAGAAAAACATGTGTTATAGTGAAATGAATGATAAAATCATAATATAGGGATGGGTTATGTTTTCTTTATCCTTCTTGAGTCTGATCTCCAGTTATAATCTATTTATTATGGTTCATCTTTATCTGTTTCAGGATGACTCTATGTTGTCATCTATCTAAAATTCCAGTGAATGATCACAAGGATGGTCTTCTATGTATGGAGGCATCTGTATAGGGGCCTATTCCATACATGTAACATCCAGGTGGTTTTCCAATGGTAGTACCACCCATATAGAAGTAGTTCTTTCTATTGTTACTGGTAAAGGAAGCATGCAGTTTGAGTGCATTAAATGAGTTCCAGAGGCTACAACCACCCAAGTCCAGGGGTGCGATAGACCCCTAGGTAGCTGAGGAATGGACGGAGGTGTTTAAATGTGTCTTCCTCCTTGTAACGATGCCTTCTGATCATTTGTAATTCTGATCCATGAGTCTTCTTTAGGACTCAACGGGGTGATGATGGAGCTTAGTTAACCAACCACATGACGAGATGAATCTCTCTTAAGATGAAATTGAGTGATCTTCAGGGATGATATATTTATAGTAACATTTTGTTGAACACACCTACAAGAGATCCTACATCAACAGCTTGGAATCGAGATAGTATCAGAGTACTCAGCGATGATTACCGAAGATTCTTGCTACTCCACAGATGTGGTTTGATGAATGATTTTCTGGGATCATAATTTTGATCATGGACTATGTTGGGAGATTAGGTAGTCCATGGTATCTCTTATCATCACTACTTGGGCTTGGATACTAGAGAAATCTCTAATCATGGTGTGCATTCAGGCGGAGTAGATTTCGACAGTGGGAGTTACCAACAGGAACCATGTAGCAGAGTCTTCGATGGTGGGTAGCAAATTGTAGAAGAAGGGCCTAAGTGGGGAAGGTACTTCAAGAGACATCCCTAGGATACAATATCAGTGGTGTGAGGATCCTAGGGTAGAGCATGATAGCTGAAGGAGATACTATGTTTCAAGTGCAGCGATCAGGGACACATTAATTGTTATTTCCTGACACGTCATAGTGACGATAAGAGGATGGTTGAGAGATCATTGAGGCATAGGTAATGGTTTTAGAAGGATGGTTCGTAGGGAGGTTGATGTGGAAGTGAAGTAGGTACAATATAAGGTGGTGGATAAAGGTTCAAGGTACCACCACCACCACCACCCCTAGGTGGTCTACCATGGGCTCTGGGAGCTAGAGGACAAGGGGGGCAGCTTTAGGCGAATGAGGTTGATGACCTTGATGCCCCAGAGATGATTAGTGATATGATATATATTATTTACACAATATATTTATTTCTTATATACATATGTTCTAGTCACACCTTCCTTTCAATGGAACCTGTTCGGATTCTGGAGATTTTAGTGGAGCTATTGGCTCGATCATTACATTTAGATACTCCTACGAGATGGGATTTGATAATCCTACACTGGTTCAAGAAGTGTTATATTAATCTTGAAGGTGATATATTTTTTTGGGATCTCCAAGTAGTTGTGTCGATTCCATACGACATCATTCTGGGTATGGATTGGTTATCCACATTTCATGCTCAGATTGACTATTTTAGGTGCAAAGTGTGGTGTGTCTGCAGAGATGGGACAAGGTATTCCTTTATTGAAAAAAAAGGAAATTCATGTATATCAGTATGGAATTTCTTAGATGAGGGTATATATGATCAATCACCAGTAGGCTATCCTTACCCTTGGTGTGGTGGAGGAGAGGATTCCGCAGTATCCTGTAGTGGTGGATGAGTATGAGGATGTCTTCCCTGAGGATGTTCAGGGATTATATCCTCATAGAGAGGTTGACATATATATTTATATATAACAAGTGAAATCATTGATATCAACACCTGCATATCAGATAACTCCCACTGAGCTTTATGAGTTGAGGGTACAGCTAGAGGACATAGAGAGGAAGGGATTTGTGAGACCTAGTGTTTCAACCTGGGCCACCCTAGTTTTGCCTTCTAAGAAGGAAGATAAGAGTTTAAGGAAATGTGTGGAATTGAAGTGACTAAACATGGTGAATGTGAAGAAAATATATCCACTTATAAGAATTGACAACCACTTCAGCCAACTAAATGGAGCAATGTGGTTCTCTAAGATAGACCTCATATCTTACTATCATGAGCTTCGTGTATGGGATGAGGATGTACTGAATAAATCCTTCATATGTTTTTATTACCACTAGGATTACATGGATATGTTGTTCAGAATAACCAATGCCCCAAAATTATTCATGGGACTCATGAAAAAGATCTTACATTCATACATTGATCACTTTATCATGGTCTTCATTGATCACATCCGGGGGTAATCAGCATCTGAGGAGGAGCATGAGATACACATGAAAATCTTCCAAGACATACATCGAGAGAACCATATTTATGGGAATCTCTCAAATGTGTCATTTTTGTATTCGAGGGGTCCACATTCTAGGATAGGTCATTTCATAGGCCGGATGTGTAGTGGATCCTGTGAAGATAGTGGCAGAGCGTGCTTAGAAGCCACCCAGAAGTGTGATCTAGGAGAAGAGTTTTCTTGTTTCTTTATGGGTACTATCGAAGGTTTGTTCTAGATATTTATATGATATAATAACCCTTGATGACTCTGATGTGTAAGGGATAACCCTTCGTGTTCATAGATATGTTCCGTTAGTGTTTTCAGGTGATGAGACGGAAGTTGACAAGAAATCCCATCTTGAGGAAACCAGAGGATGGTGATGGGTATGTAGTGTTCTACGATGCATCAGGGGTTGAAATAGGATGTTACCTAAGGCAAGGTAATGTGGTTATTTCCTATGCCTCATGGATGTTGAGGTAGCATGAGTAGAGCTGTGCATCCCATGATCTTGAGCTGGCAGTTGTGGTCTTCACATTGAATATGTTGCGACATTACTTGATGGGGGTCGGTTTAACAACTACTCAGACCACAATAGCCTCAAGTATATATTTTCTAAGAGTGACCAAAAAATAATATATAGGTGGTGGATAATGTTCCTCTATGATTATGAAATCAAAATTTTATATACTCCTTGGATGGGGAACATGGTGGCAGATGCAGTAAGTAGGAGATCCAGCTTGCAGTTGCTGAGTAAAGCATCAGAGTAGTTGGACACATTGTTGATATCCTTCATTGATGATGGTGGATAAACATATCTCTTCTTAATGGTTTTCACTCTTAAACACTTATAAAAAGTTAGAGAGGCAAAACTTGAGTATATCAACTATGAGTCTCTATATAATTAGTTGTCCATATGGTAGGACCCTGATGGAAATTCGATAGGTGGGGAGCATGTAATTCTCTTCATAGTGAACATGGTTATTCTAGTGATTTTGTGGGAGTATGTTCTGCGGTATTTCCACACATCCCCGTGGCAATACATCCAGGTGTGGAAATGATGTATGAGGACCTCTGATGTCAGTTCTGCTGGCTAGTGATGAAATAATCACTGACAGAGTTCATATACCGGGGCCTCACCTGTCATCAAGTGAAGACAGAGTACTAGGTTCTACCAGGCTGGACTCAGCCCCTTGAGGTTCCTGAGTTTATGTGGGATGGGATTTAATTGGACTTTGTGATAGTTTACCACAAACATCCAGGGGACATGATACCATATAGGTGACTATTGACCAACTCCCAAAATCATCCCACTTCCTATCTATTTAGGAGCAGACATCCATAGAGAGATTGGAAAGACTCCAAACTCAGGAGATAGTGTGAATTCACAGGGTTCCCTCGTTGATCGTTTCATACTATGATGATCATTTGGCTTCACGGTTGTGGAAGTGTGTGGAGGAGGCTTTTGGGACTCAGTTGCAGTTGAGCACATTTTTTATCCCCAAAAGGATGGTCAGGAGGAGAGGACCATTTAAGTTCTAGAGGACATTCTATATGACTGCATCTTGAACTATGGTTACAGATTGGAGGAACTCCTACCACTAGTGGAGTTTTTGTACAACAACATTTACCTATCCTCCATTGGTATGGAATCATTTGAGACGTTATACTGGTGACCTTACATATCACTCAAATGCTGGAATGGCCTAGGAGAGTCTGCACTTATGGTCCCAGAGTTGGTACAGGCTACCACTGAGAAGTTGAAGATAATCCAGGAGCGGATGAAGACTACACATAGCAAGAAAATTTCATATTTTAGCAGGAGATGGAGGCCCTTAGAGTTTAAGGAGGGATACCATGTTTTCATTCAGGCCTCACCTCGATGGGGATTTCAGAGATTTGGCTGGGGTGTAAAGTTATCTTTGAGGTTCATTGGCACTTTTCATATTCTGAGCATTGTAAGAGAGGTGGAGTACCTCCTATATCTACCCACACAGTTTCACCAGGTGCATAATGTCTTCCACATGTCATATTTGATGATGTACTTGCACGAACCATCACACATTATCAACTTGGGTGATCTGGACATTGATTATGGGGTGATGTTTGTAGAGAATATGATGGAGATTAAGGATCTATATGAGAAGATCCTTCAGGGGAAGTCGATTCCTCTAGTGTGTGTTTAGTGGCATCATGGAAATCTATAGGGTAGCACCTGAGTGTGAGAGGCTGATATGCATGCTTAGTACCCTCATCTCTCCATTGATTATCCCTTTTTTGGATTTTTCGGATGCAATGACCTAATTTTGGGTGAATGTGATGAATCGTATTTTTATCCGATTTATTTTAAAAAATATATTGGAAAATTTTTGAGACCAACTGCTAAGATGGAACAAGATTTTGTGACACAGTGTACCTGTAATGAATCATTGAATAATGTTTAGTTTTTTAATTAAAAATTATTGGTGTTAAAATTGAAATATTATAACATCTAAATGGTTTCTAGATCAAAACATTGAAGTCACCATTGCGTCTGGAACAATGTATTTAGGTTAGGAAGGGCATATCCTCAATCAGAATGGGTCGAGGGTAAAAGTTAATTTTTTGATGTTAACGTTATTAAACAATTCTATAAAAATATTTTAATTTGGAATTTCACAGTGCTACAACTTTGTTTCTTTTTTTATTAATCCTAGAGGCAGTGTCTGGGGTCATAATTCATAAACCTTGAATTACCTAAGTTCTGTTGAGAAAATCCAGAATATTTTCCTCACAATAGCGAATGATGATGGAGACACGGATCAATATCATTCTTCAAGGGAACATTATTAACAACAAATCCATGATAAAAGATGATCCAATCCTAGGTAGTGCATTTTTGTATTCTATTTCATCCCACAGTATTTAATTCTTACTAAGAATGTGAATCAATAGACAAACAAATTGATTCATGGACTGTTTGTATTTATGCAGAATGTGTTTTGATTTTTATGTGTTTATCAGAAATTGAATATATGTTATATTTGATTTAGTTTTTTTCCCTCTATTCATCAACACTAATGTGAATTGATAAAGGGTGATTTGAAAAAGGCCTAGATTTTTCCACTTTGTGCATTCATGTGTTATGCCTCCATTCCACCAAATTTGTTTATCCTTATTCATGTAGTAATGATCCAAGTGGTCCTAATAGAATAGATGATGGAAGGAAGGTTGGAGGAGGCGATGAACTGTATTCCAGGAAGGACTATAGCGGCAACTGAGATCTGTGGCAAGACGCTGTGGCGGAGGATAGTGGTCCGCAGCAGTGGTGATCAGATTGCGTCGATGCCTGGGTGCAGGCAGAGTAGGACACCAACTCGACGATAGGAAGAGGGTTCCTGCAGCAGTATAACTGCAAGCGGCGTGTTGGTGTTATGTCCAGGCGGGACATGACAGTGATGGATGGCCGAGATAGGTGGCATCGGTGGAGTAATGTGGCTCGTTGGAGCTACGTCCGACGGAGGGCCCATGACAGAGCTATGGCTAGGCACTGGTCATACGAAATGGTTGTGTGAATCGTGTACTATCCATATTGATCAGGGAAACAGGATGGTACGTGGTCAGGATACCATATGACCAAGGTGGGATGCATCCATTGAGGCCGCATCCAGTTTTGATGGTCTGACCCACGTGCAAGGGTCTGGGATGGAGCTAGTGGGCTAAATTGAAGCAGGTTGGGCCAGCAGTGGGCCGGGATGGTAGTGGGATGGGAATAAGTGGGGATGGACCCTCAGAATAGGATGGGCTAGTGAGACTATTCGACCTGGTGGGACGTGTTGGTGAACCCGGGGTTAGACCAGACCTAGACCCAAGTTTCCCCTTTTCACAATAGTCCTGTAACTTTCAAACCATAATTCCATTTGGTTATCAATTTGCGGCATTGGGACCCTCATAATGAGGTGGTCCTTTTGAGAAGGATTTGTGAGTTTTTAGAAAGGTCTAGTGTAGGTTCAAGTATTTCCATTGGTTCATTCATTGATGGTTCATCTAGCATAGCATCCACCTCACTAGACGATAATCCCCTTTAGAGGAAGAGTCCCAGATAGAGTTGTGGAATCTGCCATGGGACTGGAGTGATACTCTATCACCCCATATGGAATTTCTTTGGTATTGACATTACAGTCGAGCATAAGGATTTAATCCTCTATCTAGTGGTCCGTTTAGGTTGGGTTTCCGGTATTCTCTAAGGAGAATCCCCTACATTACAATCTGTATCAGTGGGATTTGTGGTATTTGTTGAGAATAATCCTTTATGTTGTAGGGTAATCCAGATTTGGTTCATGGTATTCTATAAGAATAATACTTTATTTGTATATAATGATCTTTGAATAGTTTCTCTATTTGGGTAGGGCCCAAATTAGGGGGACATTTTGTAAGAGTTCCCTATGACATAAAGGATTGAGGAGTGAGTTCCCCTGGAACAAGAATTCCTCGAGTGGAATCCTATGGCTTAAGATTGGATATGATTTATCCCTTTTATTTGTGGATGGAGATGAGGGTATCTGAATATTCCATATATATGGTTTATAAAGATATACATGTGTAGATCAGAATGTGAATTCCCATTGTGGTTTACATTTGGAGTTGTCTATTGTTATTTTGGGGTGTCCTACTGAATATTGTTTTACTCACCCCTGCACAGGCTTTGCCCAAACGTGTCATATCTTATATAGGTGATTGATGTTTTGACGGAGTCCAGGGTGGACTACGAATAGGTGGTGCCTAGTGAGATTGGAAAGATGATGTGTACTCCTATGGCTTCAGGCAGTGGCCCTTCACACCTACCCTTCAGGATGGGTTTTCTATATAACATTTTTTTAGGAAAAGTGGTGCCTCAGTCAAAGACCAAATAACATTCTATTGAATAAAAAATTATAATGGATTATAGGAAACAGAAATAATGGATTTTTTTTATAATCATTTTTAAAAAGCTAAAGTAAATACAAGGGATGGTGTCCAATAAGGACATGGTCTGATAAACACCCTTGTTGGCAAGGGCATCAGCAACAGCGTTAGCCTCTTTGAAGTTATGTGTGGAAATGTAGTCTATATCATGCATAGTGTCCAAGAACTACATCAAAAGATTGATCAAAGGCCAGGAAAGGTGAGTCACACCAATCTAGATTTCCTGGAAAATAGTGGTAGAATCACTTTCAATCTATAGTTTACTCCAACCTTTTTAATTGTTTTCACTCTTCTTTTTTGGTCGTCTTGTATTTTATCCCGAGTTTCCATATTGTACTTCCCATTCCTTTTGCACTATGGTGATGTTATATTCTTAGTTGTTCGCATTCATGGTTTACTATTTATTATTATATTTCAACATTTGTGGGCTTGGAGAAGTGTGCGTGCATACATGTACTTAGTAAAATGCCTCCCATTTGTGAAGTATGCCTAATCTGTGTTAGTCACCATCCCCTATCCAATTGGAGGCAGTCTTGGGGTAGTCTCATCATGGGACCCACTGGGATGGGTTGTGATAGCAATATTTCAGAATTATTTTTACGGATAAAGGGTTACGTGGGATCAATTCCCATTGATGTTCAACATGACACATCCAATCATTGGATAATACATAATTATATAATATTTATTTTGAAATTTAATTAATTAGTTAATTGATATTATTAGTTATGTGCATGGTTTATGGTATATCTTCGATGATAGCACATTAGACTCTATCCGAGAGGCATGTGAGGTATATATGTGTGATTGTTGTCTTTATTTTCTGTACAATAAATGATGGACAATAATAAGAAAAGTGGGAGTCATAGATTTTGATCAGTCTTGTTGTAACCACTGACCATATTACATATCATTTCAAGGTTTGGATAGATTACATTCATATTTAATGGGTGATTATTTTTAGAGGATAGAATAATTAGGTCCACAAAATCAAGGGAGGTTGGAGGTCTCACAACGAGATGGTAATTTTACATTATGTACACATTGAAAACATAGGGTAGGTACTTTTTAATAATTTATATAACTTTAAATGTGAAGTCTTTATTTTATATTCATATAGGCAGTTGGACAACCAGATATTATGGAGTCTTCCATTTATAAGAGGTCGTATAGGGATCTTTCCACAATAGAGATTAGAGGGTATAGCTAGCATCATATTGTCTTTGTATAATTTCTTTTGGTTTTTTAAAATTATCTATAATTAATAATTTAACCATTTTAATTTTAAATTTCAATTGAAGGAGTTATATGGGGTCGTGATATCTCAAACATAGGCTGAGAGTTATGCAGAGACTGAGGATCATGACTCCGGTGTAGTAGGATTTGATGATGTTTCATGGATGTTGTTGACTCGGTATTCCTTTGAGAAAGGTCAAGGTGTTGGGATCAGCCCTCGATTGATGCATTTAAGATATTACGGTACCACTACGATGTCATCACAAAACTTGAGAGGAGCTCATGGAGAGTCATCATCATCAACTTTACAGTATGAAGAGTAGTTAAAGATATCAGACTGAGCTTATAGAGAACATGTGTAGGGAGCATGAATTACTCCATCGACAGTAGGAGGAGGAGGAGGAGATGCATCGATGGCAGGAGCCGTAGCATGAGTAGTCAATGGAGTACATGAAACATCTGACTCATGGTTTAGGGATGGAGTTCCCTCTAACACCCCCTCCAGATGACCCCCCATCTCAGTTATTTATATAATTTTTATGATAAACACTTGAATGTACAATTTCATTGTAATGTTTTTATAAATCCATATATTTACATTTCTATATAGTTTTGTTTTTATATTGTTGTGAATATTGTGTTTTTTATATTATTTTATTATTTTAACAATTTTTATTATTTTATAATTTTAATATTATTATTTTATTATTATTATTATTTTATTATTATTATTATTATATTGTTGGGAATATTGTGATTTTTATTATTTTATTATTTATATTATATTTTTGTTATTTTATTCAATTTTATTAACATTATTTTCTTAATTATTATTTATTTATGTTTTTTACGATGGGTAGATCATCCCGTCGCAAATTACTATTTAGGATGGGTACATCCACCTTTTTAAAAAGGGTTTTTTTAAACAGATATAAACTCTTTTCGATGGTAAGGGATTCCATCACAAACAGTTTTTTTACGATGGTCCCTTACAAAAAAATTATTTAAGATGTCATTCTCTATAATGGGCCATTTCTAACAGAACCCCTTTGCAAATGACCTTTTGTGAGTGGATCCCATCGAAAATGCTTCAATTCCTAGTTTTGATTAACAATTTTGTTCGAAACATGTGTAGCTTGCTAAAACTTGAAAACAACATGCTTGGATTATCTTGATAATTTAGGGCAATGATTCCTAAGGCATTTCTGACATAAAGGAATCCGTCTCATTTCAAACCGACACATGATGTGACTGATATGACTAAAAGGGCATCTATTCAGAATGAAATTACATTTTAGTAAAAAAGTGACATAATCAAAATTGAGAAAACATATTATGATTATTTTTATACTTTAGAAAAATGATCCATAAGTAATTTTTTATTATTAGGAAGATGTACCACATCAATATGATGCATGCTGAGACTTTTATGACTCAAATTGCACATTTTACTTTAAAATTACATTTTATTAAAAACCACATGTGACATACTCAAAACTAGGAAAACGTATGCTTAAAATTTTGATACTTTATAAAAATGATCCTTAAATAATTTATGATGTGTAGGAATTATTCGAATATCAATCTGATGCATGGTGTAACTAGTATCACTCCAAGTGTTTAATTTTATTTATAATTAACATTTTAGTAAAAAAGAAAAGTGGCATGCTCAAAACAGAGAAAACACATTTATATTTTTTTTATACTTTTTGGATAATGATCCTTACGTCATTTTTGATGTCTATGAATTAATCACACCAGAATCTGATACACGGTGTGCTCAGTATGACTCAAAATTTTCATTATTAGTTTAAAATTGAAATTTTAGTTAAAAACATGTGTCACTCACTAAAAACTAAGAAAGAGTGGTCAAATTGTCTTTATAATTTATGACAATGATTTGTAAGTCCTTTGTTATGTGTAAGAATCGGTCTCATATAAAAATGAAACATGATGTAACTAGTATGACTAAATGATGGTGTTTTCAGTTTAAAGTGAAATTTTATTAAAAAAACAAGTGTAATTATCCAAAATGAAAAAACACATTCTAATTTTTTTGATATTTTAAGGAAATGAACTATATTTCCTTTGTGATATGTAAGAATTATCCACACCTCAATATGACATACATTGTATCTAGTATTAATCAAATTGTGTGATTTCAATTTTAAAATGAATTTATTTAATTTTATTGTTTCATATATATTTGTAATTTATTTCCTCAGAGTGATACTAACATAAAAATTGTATTCCTAAATAGGTGTATTTTTTTTTGCTCAAGTTGGGGTGATTTTTATGAAAATTGAAACCCTGATCAAGATTTTTTTAGAGGGGTTTGGGTGCCAAATACAATGAAACTATTGATGATATTTAATGTTTGTGATATATTATAATCTCTAATGTTATTGTACAAAATAATGTTTGAAATGAGTATAATAATGTTTTTTTCATGAATTTTTTGTGTAATTTTTATTTCCATTAAATTATGAAATTTTTATGTCTTGGATTTCCTTGTATTTGTTGAAAAATTATGCTATAATTTTCGTATCATACTACAATAGTATAGCCTTTATCAGGGATACTTCTACCACTACTAAATGGGGTTATTTATCATCACTAGATGTATAATATCATTTATCTGTGATTTGTTTAGCATTAATAAAGGCCCCCCTTTATTATTTATTTTCTAGTACAGATAAAGAACCCTTTAGTTCTTTATTAGTGGTGATTAAAGGGTTCACCTTTTAACATATATTATATTAATAACACTTTTTTAATGATGTTGATTTTTTTCTAGTACTTATAAAATACTATTTTGTAGTAGTGGGTGTTTCATGCACAATAAGAGAGTGTGCGTGGGTGGCACAAGGGGCGTTTGACAGCAGAGTTGGTATTGGATGCTAGGTTGCAGTTGGCAGTTTGAGGTTTAGAAAAAAATGGGGAAAATCCAAAAAAAAGTAGGGTGTCATTTACATGTTCCCTTCATAGCTCACATGGGCTACCATGTTGTGGCATCTCCCTAAAGACCATCACATGGCCCCATTTATAGGTATGACTCTAGAGTCTTCAGTGTGGTATCTTGGGTTGTTTCTACTAACCATCATGGCGTCGTAATGACCATGGCATCGTCCCATTAAACACTAGTAATGGGAGGCACAATAGGAAGATTTAGGTCAAATATAATTGGATCCATTGATAGGGTGTAGGTGTTTTCCTTTGTTTCCATGGAGTACTCTTATGTTGGTTTCAATGTAGGCATTGTAAATTTATGTGGGTGGACAAGTTTCATACATCGTGATCACCTCGGTGAGTAGTTGAAGTTGATACTATGGGAAGACGATGGTTTTTAATGGTTTTTTCATATAGATTTTTACAGAATGATATATGGGATTTCATTTTTTAAAATGGGATCTAATAAGCATAAACCTCGTTGACACTTCTTCAGTCTGTGAAAGAAGCATGAACAGGGTTCACACTTCTCCCTCTTCCACCAAGGAAGGGTGAAACTCATTCACACTTCCTTTACGGAAGGAAAAGGGGATGCATTAATGGGTTTCACACATCTGAAAGAGAATTTTTTTATAAAAGGGGTTCCCTACACCAAATATCATTCTTCTATTTTGGTATTTTTTATGAAGCTCTGCAGGAATTCCTTCTCAACATATATTTACATCTTTTTTTTAAATGAAAAATTACTATTTAATTTTTTTTATTGTCTGAAGGTTATTTATTCTTTTTGTATGATTTATTTATTTAATATGTATCAATTCATAAATGCACAGATGTATAATGTAGTGTTTGTTGTGTGATTTAATTTATATTGATTATTTAGAAAATTTAATTTAGGTGTTTATTTAATTGAAATGTTCTGTATAAATTGTAATTTATATTTAGGGAAATAATATTTTTTAAATGTATATATTCTATAAATTTAGGTGGTAATTATATATATATATATATATATTGTTAAAAATATATTAGTTGTATTAAGTATCATATTTAAATTTATTAAAATATATATATGTAATATTATTTTTATTAACATTATAAGTTTTTTTATTATAACTAATAATTTCAATTTTTATTGAGTATAAATAATTATTCATCCAAGTAATAAAGTACAGAATTGACTAAAATATTATATATATGTACGCAATTTATAAAATTTAAAATAACACAAGTGTATAGTATTTTATTGGTTATTATGTAAATGTAAACTATATAAATTTTAATTAAATTTAATAAATGTTATTATTTAATATATATATACATAGACACATTGAAAAGTTAAAATTTTAGAAATTAGTTGAATATAATTATTATATATTACATCTAGTTATAGGTAATGTTATATAATATGATAAACATAATAAGTATACTAAAAACATGTTAATATTATTGTGTGACGACTGATCTTGATATGACTAACCAATTCATAAATAAAATTGCATGCTTTTTGTGTATGTGGTTATATAATTTGTAATAATTGAATTTTATTTTACACATTGATGACGTGTGATTCATACCTCTATAAGTATGTAAATAAATGTGTGTCAGCCTAAAAAATGATGTGTATGTCATACCCCTAGACCCCCTCACTTGCATGTGAGTAACTTTGTAATAAAAAATCATTTGACAAAAGGCATTCAATATGAGATGTTCAACTAGAGGCATTACCTTTTAAAAGGAGACTGGTGGTTAGTGAACTATGCTATAATAGAGAGTTTAAGAGCTCACCCCTAGGTTTTTGTTTGTTTGTTAGATAATAGTTAACAAATAAATAGAATAAGTTTCAAGATCATGTCGTGGTTATTTATTCATAATTAATTAAAATATATGAAATTTTTTTTGATGTCGTACAAAAATATATATGATTTTATAATATTTTATTTGGTAATAATATCACTGTCAATATACTTCAATGATTTTTTTTATATATCCATTATAGTTTTAGTTATTGTTTTTCATATAAAAATGTGAAAAATCATCATGACAGTCTGAATATAAATAGATGTATTTATATATATTATTTATTAAATATAGTACGTAAAGGGACAAGATTTAGAAAATAATAAATATCTGAAAAAAAATTAGCAAAAAAGAATGTTTACTGATCTTCATATGAATGTTTAATATATGATTGAAATTTCATGTTTAGTTTTTTTATATCAAGTTATTTAATTTATAATAATTGGATGATCTTGAGATCACTGACCAATATATGATTTAAAATACATGTCATATTTTTTTGGTAATATAATTTTTAATAATTTCATTTTGTTATCATCATTGATGACTTGTGTGCTATCCATCTATCTATGTAAAAAAGGACCTACATGTCAGCAAAAAAATCATATATATCTAAAACCCCTAGACCCTCTCACATTCTTGTGAGTTGCATTATAATAAAAGGGAGTTTGTCATGAACTGTTTCTATTTGAAGATGTATTTTTACACCATGTCTGAAAAGTGACAAATGGTTGATGAAATTTGAGCTAAAATACTTGCAAGGATCCCCCGTAGGTATTAGTTTGTTTATCAAATAATGATAAACCAATCCATAGATGAAGTCATAATATCAAGTCAATTATTCAATCACAAAAAACTTTAATAATTTATAATTCTAATGTAGTATGTAATATTTTATTAATTATTTTTTATGTAATCTTTTCTAAGATAATATATTCTAATGGTGATGTAATTTATACCATGTAGAGTTTCATATATAGTTTGATGATAGCCTTAGGGGTGTCATTAATTCCCACTGGATTACTAATTTTAGAAATTTATAACATGAAACAAACTAACCACTAAACTATAGAGTAGTATAGGATATGAAAGTGCGAGGTCAAACCCACAGAGACCGGTTTGGTGAAAATATTAATCATATAAGACAAACCCAATCTTATTTTGATTTTAATAACTTAAATATAAAATAATGAGCATTTAATTTTTTTATAAGGTGGTAAGAGATAACATAAAATGGGCATTAGGAATCAGTGATTCCATGTTCATGAGATGATAAGCTATAAGATAATCAATTAACAATCATGCAGTTTTCAGAATCAAGTTTGAGCGAGTTCAATGGTCTTGATAAACTCTCTTCATCCCAAAAAATCATTTCTCATGGTTAGGTACTTCGGGTTGTAAAAGATGGGGAGCCTAAAACCTTATTTAATCATTGGGAATGCACAAAACTAATGGTCAGGGTTTAAGTCTATTCCTCAAATCACATATTAAACAAATATATTTAATATAGGCAATGTCCATGCAAAAATAATGAATTTAAACCAAATCCTAAACCCAACACAAAATGATATTGTAAGAAGAATTAATAATGAGATAGAATTTAAGAGAAAATATGAAATCCCATCACTAATTGAAATTAATTATGAAATAATTCTTACACTCAATTCTATTTCATCACGCTTTCCTCGGCTTGAAAGAATCACCCGCTTATTCTAACCACTAAAAGGTATGGAAAATAAATAAATAAATAATGTATAAAAAGTGGCGAAGCAGGTGTTGTTCCTTTTTCTAGTGGTTTTCTAGCTTAGAGATCCATCCAGAATGTGTTGGAAGGGCAAAAATGGGCCTCCTTTTGTAGCCAAGTCATCCAAAATCTATAGCCCCTATTGCCTAATTTTTCTTTGCACGTCGCCTCTTACATGATGTGTACTTGGGTTACATGATGTGTAGCTCATATTCTCTTTTTCCTCTATCATGTTTAATTGATTAAAATATCATACATTGGTTTGACTATCATCACATCTTGTTCTGGTCGTACACGATTTGTACATTGATTTCACATTGTGTATGCTCTTCATGACTTTTCCTTCATGGATATATTTTAATTATAATGTTTATGATGTATAAATTTGATAAACTATGTGTAATGAATTTTTATTTAGTTTCTATCTCCACTTATCTCTAAAATCTTGTGTCATGCCACTATTCTTCTCTTATAGTGAGAATTGTCATTCCGATCATTTTTCATCTATTTTTCATTTGTTTTTACAAATACTTTATTTTCTACCACAAATAATAAAACAAGTCAAATAATTCATAAAATGGAAATATTGTTAAATAAATTCAAAAAATCAACACATTAAACAACTCAAAATTATATACATGAAATACACATATGATTTTCCACTTGAAAGGGTGTAAAATCTTCATGATTGTGTGACATTGGTTGATGTTTTCAATAAGTTTTGTAATCGGTTAAAAATGAGGGATGATTAATCAATTACTTCAATTACATATCAAATTCTTCAATAACCTTAATGTTTATAGAACACTAAGGACCCTCTGGTCCATTATGGGGATTTAATGGATGCAAATTTTTTATTTAGGAAATAGTGTAAAAATGGTTTGATGGAATTTGATGTGGTGATTTATGATATTGATATGGTGTAACCTAATACTATAAAACCATGTTTTGGGAGATCTATAAAAGTATATCCTTTATAGTGCTCATATTCATTTCCTCCTGACATGAATCCTATGACAGAACAAAATTATCAAGAAGATGATTATAATTTGTAAGGAAATGTAGTATACATCCAATTATGTACTCTTGATATACTGAATGATATATTATCTGAGGATGATGTATCTATTGAGGCATCAAGAGATGATTCAGGTGGGAGTGTTGTAGAGAATAAAACTTTTGAGGATCCTATGATAGAAAGGTTTCCATTCATCCACTAGATAGTGGTAATCATCCTTTAGTATTGCTTTCCTTTATTTAAGGAATATCATGTGAACAACATTTTGATTGGGATTTTAATACTCTAGCTTTTGAATACCCAGGAATTATAGAGAATAAATTCTTATCAACTGATAATTCCATCTATCTCGGGTAGGAGTTTCAAAGTAAACATTCCATTGAAAATGTGATAAAAAAACCACATAGAGTGTCATTTGACATTTTTTTGATGATTTAAAGAATGAAAAGTATATCATTCGATGTGAACAATATTATCTAGAATGAAAATTTCAATTAAAGGTAATATAGAATAAATTGTTTTCATGTAAAAAGATAGGAAAATTAGTAGTCTCACACACGTGTGTACATATAAACATGTCACAAGATCACTCTTCACATGATGCATATTTTATTTCACCTATTATTTTAGAGAATATACAAACATGTCAAGAGGTTCTTATGGACCTTTTGGATGAATGAATTCAATAGATGTTTAACTATAATATATTCTATGTAAAATCTTGGAACAAAAAATATATGGAGATTATAAAAGTGTATGGTGATTAGGATGAATCATATTCAATGTTGCCACAATTTATGGAATTTTTGTCTATCATAAATTCTATTATTTATCATTTGGACATTTTTGAGATTGTATCCCCAAATAATAGAGTTCACTGATCAAATGTAAAATTCAATAGGAATTTTTTTGGCATTCAGTCCATGCATCACTGCTTTTCCCAATTATAAACAACTAATATAGGTCAATGACACTTTATTTTAAGGCATGTATAAATGTTTTCTAATCATTTATTAAACACTTGATGGTATTCGTGGTCCTCTTACACTTTCATCTCTATTATAGAAAAAGAGAATTTTGAATCCTAGAATATGTTTTTTGCATGTGTACACATTCATTTCACACAATACCAGGGAGTGTGTATGATATCTGATCACCATCGAGTGATTAAAGAGGTCATTAATAATGATGAGGTTTCATGGAGAGATCTTAATGCTTATCATCAATATTACATTAGACATATTCCAAGTAATGTGTATAATAATTTCTGAGATGAGGTAATAAAGAAAGTGATCCGTAACATGGGTATGTTTTTCTAAACAAACTTTTTTTGAAAGAAAATTTAATAACCTTTTCAATACATTATTCTCTTACAGATTTATCATATTATCACCAACAAGAAAGGTTTGATCAATATCATGAAAGGATTCAAAGAGCTAATGAATATCTGTAAGAATATATTGTATGGATTTCAACAGAAAAATGGACATTATCATATGATGGTGGTAGGAGATATGGAGATATGACAACTAATATAGTGGAGTGCATAAATGGGGTCCTCAATGGTGTTCACAAACTGCCAAAAATAGGGTAAATGTAAGAGGCCTTTTATAAATGTGTGCACTACTTTGTTGAATGGTCTAAAAATTGCCTATTAGAAGATGAAAAATGGAATGTATTTTACTCAACATTTCCAAAGTGACATTGATTTGATATTACATGAGTTATCAAGAGTGACTGTTATAGACTTTTATCAATAAAAGAGAAACTTTTAATTAAGAGAGTGTTATAACCGAGATACATGCACTAGTGGTCGAGTGCTTTTCATCATGCTGGATAACATTTACAATGATCGCAGGTACATCTAGGTGTTGAGATATCCTTATGCACATGTTCTTGCATATTGTGCATTGATAAACATATCATGGGGACACTATCTTGACCAAATGTATCACATAATCACTTCGGTTAATTGTTATAGTACATCTTGGAAGCCTATTGGTGACTATAATTATATCCTACTATCTTCTGATCATCTGAATATCATCCTTGATATTTTAACATTTCTTAATTTTGTTTTAATTTAATTTTTTTTTTTAATTTCAATAATGTTTTTAAATTATTGGCTTGATATTAATAGGTTGCACCCATAGAGAAGACCAAAGTAGACACAAATAAAAAATGATATGGACTATCCTCAGCAACGGGGAGGGAGACTATGATGGAACATTTTTCACGCATAAGGAAATACTCGTAAGAGATATTCCCATGTTTCAAGACATAGCTTCACTTCCAGTCATCCAAGATTGAATTTGTGTATTTTTTCATGAATGTGTATATTTTATTTTATATGTCTACATTTAGTAATGAATCCTTTATTTTCAACTTGCTCAATTTTTGTCCTATTTTATCATTGGTTTGTTTTATTTTTTTATTCTATCAAAAATAATTTTGTGATACTATAATTATGATAAAATAAGCAGACAATGAAAATGAATGTATCATGCAACCACAAGTTCTATGTATGTTTGTCATCACTAATGATTTATATAAAAAATAAAATATATTAAACATAAATGTAGTTCACTAAAAAATAAAATCATAATAATCCAACAACACCAGCCACATATATTTGGTTACCTCTTTTTCATTATAATTTTGAATTATACATGCTAATTGTCTACCCTATATTTCTTATTGTAGTTTTTTTAAAAGTTTACAATTTTTTTGAATTCAAGATAAAACTGTACTAATGATATCATTTATGTATATGGAAGGTCCTCAAATATTCACGACCTAAGATAATAATGTTTCATGGCTGGTTTTAGAGGGCCTTCTAGTGCCCCCTTTGAGTGTATGAAGATCTCATCATTTCCATCATGTCGCACCCCTCCTCAATGTCATCCCAAATCTTCGTCGTGATGGGTTATATGGTGTAGGAATGTGAGACTTTGCCTTTGTTGACCATCAACACATTGTTGTGATCATAGATAGATTGAGTCCACAATCACATACATTATTCTTTATAGAGGGGCGATGACTAATACACTGTTGGATCTGTCCATTATGTTGGGACTCCCCATCAACGGTGTGGCTGTGATAGGACACGTCAGAGCAGATTGGTTTGAGATTTTTAATGATTAATTGGAATTGAGATCCAAAATGATGGTAGGTCTATCGTTGATAGTATATTAAGCATTCACTGGTTAGACCATGACTTCTCACATCTAACAGAGGATGCCAACAAGATCATTGTGCTATGGTTTGCACGTTATTACATTTTGAGGCTGAACAGTGGAACAATTTTCATTGATCATTAAACTATATTTGTGCACCTGATGTATTTACCATTAATATATGATTTGGACCTAGTAGGAAGGTATAGTTGGGGATCTGCCTATCTCAAATATAGGTACAATGTGCTATGAAGTGCATGTCGCATCAATAAGATGCAGATAAGAGGATATGTTATTCTTATATATATATATATTGTACCGGAGCGCATTCCCCACTTATCTCCACATCCACGTACGTCATTGCCTATAGATATTGTAGCTGAGTCTCTGCGTTGATGATGGTATGTTATTCCCTCTAATGTTTAACTTAATTGTATAACATTCTTTTATGAAATATAACTATAACAATGTTATCAATAGGTGGATTTAGACACATCATCATTTTGATAAAGCCAAACACGATGACCATACCTAAAGACATATGTTGTACAGATTTCATCCTGACAATAAAAGTAGTTATTATTTATATAGTAAAGTATTTATTCTTTAATGTACATATTTTCATTTATTAATTTATTATTTATTTTTTAAAGATTACATGGATTCTATATATTGCTGATATCATCAAGATTCATCCATAGTATTGTAAGACAATGTTTTCTATCGACTCTTATATAGTTCCTTTGATTCATTTTCGTATTGTCGAGTGGAATCAGACACACTGAGTTATGAGGCAGTTCATATTCCATCAGCCCGTTTTTGACCGGTCCAGTCAATTACCTTCACTTCATTCCCTAAAGATGTCAGAGGAGATAGAGATTCATTGGAGGAGGAATCATGCAGGATATATTAAGTCATGGGATATATGACAAGAGTCTCGATTACAGGGGAGGGGACAACACATATACATTTATTCAATCCACTAGATTAAGCGTCTTGGTACTGCAGGTCCTCAATCAGATTTCTTACACGACACAGACGAGGAACTCATAACTTGGTAATCATTCATTCTTCCACCGTTGAATAGATTTTTTTATTAATATTACTTTACAATAGATTTTTTTATGATGCTCGTATCACTTGTCTCTTTCACTTATTTGACCCATTAGAGGGAGGTGCATTTGACTAGTCATATTTTCATAGAGTTCTGACAGTACTGGTTCCTTTAATGGACGAGATTAATCATGGAATTTTCTTTGATCCTCCACTCAATGATGAGGCTGTTAAGCCTTGTATAGATGTTTTTGGGGTGAAAACATTGTTATGGATGCTAATATTGAACAGGATGGGGGTGTTCATCATGATCATCTAGATTCTTCTCCAGCTACTCCGTCACAGCCAAAGGCACAAACATAGGTTGACTGGTTTCAACTAGATACAATATTTGACTCTAATTTTCAGACATCTACAACATAAAGACCATCATGTTCATATGTTGGTGGGAGTTCCAACCAGTATCCATTGTCCATTGAGGTAAGATAGGGTACAAAAGGTGAGACTGTACACCCATCACCTATCACACACGATGATGTGGAGGCAGGTGTCAATGATGATATACAGGAGCTGCGTACCCTACACCAGTGATGTAGATAGACACTATGTGGACGCATCAAATATACGTCTGGTTGTGGGATAGCGGAGCATCTAGGCTAGAGATGAAGATTAGATTAATACTAGTCTGATGAAACATGTTGTATGCCTTTGAAATTATTATCTATACATTATTTAAAAACATGCTAATATATTACATAATGTTTCATAAATCTAATAATTTATATAATTGAAAATTCATAAAAAAAAATTTGAACTAAGAAACATTAATATTAATAACTACATGTGTACTACTAATAATTACTATTTTATATCTTTATTATTACATAGTATTATTATCTATATATGTATAATAAATAATATTCTTACATTAAATATTAATTATTAATTATATTAATTATTTAGTATTCAATAAATATTATTACTATTTAATAATTAATTTAAGATGGTTGTTTATTATATATAATATTAATTTTAATACAACGTATTAATATAATAAATAATAATCTTAAATTAATTATTAAATAGAAATATTTTCATTAAATGTGACTAAATATCAAATAAATATTCATCAATATTCATAAATATCAATAAATATTACTAGATATTACAAAATGTTAATAAATATTCATAAATATTAATATTTACTTATTTTCAAAAATATTTATTAATATTTATGAATATTTATTTAATGGATATCTATTATTCACGAATATATATTAATAATTATTAACATTTATTAATGTTTATTTAACATTTATTAATATTCAATAAATATTTATTTATATTCATTAGTATTTATTTAATATTTATATTATTAATAAGAGGGTTTCACCCGTAACCTGTTAAAAATTTATTAAAATTTTTGAATATTAATTTAATATTTACTATTATTTAATTGATAATTATTATGATTCACGAATATTTTTCTTTTTTAAATAAGGTTTACTAATTTTTAATTTATACTTATAAATATTTATAAGTGTTAAAAAATTTGTTTATTTTTATTAATATTTGTTAGTATTTTATTAATATTTCTTATTATTTAATTAATATGTCTTAATATTCATTTATATTTATTGAAATTTTTAAAATATTTTCGATTATTTTAGTGAAATTTAATTATACTTAATTAGTATTTTTAAATATTGACGATTTTAAATTAAAAATATGGGAAGAAACATGAACTGTGTTCACGCTTGGTTAACACTGATTACAGGAGTCACCTTTTAAGGATGCTTAGATCCACAATACTATTGATGGAATTATGTAGCCCTAGTAAAAGCATGTTTCATTAAGGGAAAATCATTAGTTGCAATGGGTTATTTGCGATAGAGAACGGTCCTATCAGAAAAATACAGTCAGGACTGACTATTTACAACGGGACCCTGTCCTCATCACAAATATCTAATTATTTGTGAGGGGAATTTATATTCCATCATAAAAGGTTTGGCACATGGTGCACACCAAGCTGGGAGAAGGATACGTGTAACAATTGGTTACACCTGTCGTAAATACTATCTACGGAGCTATGTTTTTGATACGAGACCTGTCAAAAATACATTTTTTAACCACTGTCCCAAACAAATAGGGGGTTTAGCATTTGCGATGGGATTTAATTTTCATCCCAAATACTATGTCGACGGGTAGGTATTTGCGAAAAGACCCATCAGAAATAATTTTTTAACTGTCTCCCCAAATTGATAGGGGTGTTAGCTTTTGTGATGGGTTTTACCTAAAATAATGTTATTTTCCATGATAATCCCATCACAAATACTCTCATCGCAAATAATCTATCATATGTATACCTTCATCCGCTTTTTTCATTTCACAACTCTTTAATCTTTTCTCTCCCTCTGTACTCTCATACTTCTCTCTTAATTCTTTTCAATGTTTAAAATTTTACATCAGAGCGATTTTCAAGCCATGAATCGTACAAAAGATTTTGTTTTGTGGCATTTATATTTTTCTTTTATTTTTCAATAAAATAATTTAATTTTATATTAGTTATATTTATTGTTAATTAGTGATAATTAAATTATATTATAATCAGATAGTTTTATTTTGTATTATTTATGTTTATAAATATGTGGTTTCTTTAATATTTAACTTTTTATTTAAAAGTAAATAATAATAATTATTAATAAATTGGTTCAACTATAATAAATTAATAATAATTACATGTAATTAGTATTAATTTTAAATAATTTTTTATAATTAGTTAGAAATTATTATGAACAAATAAAAATTTATTGTAATATTATGTGGTAATTAGTAATAATTAGCAATAATTAGAAATAATTAGTAATAATTAGCTTTAATTGTTAAGCATTAGTAGTAATTAGTAGTAAATAGTAATAAATAGTAATAAATACTAATAAAAAATAATAAATAGTAATAATTAATAAGTATTAGTAATAATTAGTAATAATTAGTAATAATTAAAAATAAATAGTTATAATTAGAAATAATTTGTAATAATTATTAATAAATAGTAATGATTAATAATAATAAGTAATAATTATTAATAAATAGTAATAATTCATAATAATTAGTAATAAATAGAAATAATTAGTAATAATTTCTAAATAAAAAGTAATGAAAAATAATAATTAGTAATAATTTTCAATAATTTTTAATAATTAGTAATAATTAGTAATAATTAGTAAGAAATAGTAATAAATATTAATAATAAGTAATCAATGGGAATAAATAGTAATAATTAGCCATAAATAGTAATAATTTGTAATAATTTTTAATAATCAGTGATAATTAACAATAAATAGTTATAAATAGTAATAATAAGTAAAAAATAGTAAAAAATAGTAACATATGGTAATAAATAATAATAAATAACAATAATTAATAATAATTAGTAATAATTAATAATAAATTGTAATAAATAATAATAATTAGTAATAATTATAATAAGAAGTAATAATTATTAATAAATTGTAATAATTCGTAATAATTCGTAATAATTAGTAATAGTTAGTAATAGTTAATAATAATTGGCAATAAATTATAATTAATAGTAATAATTATTAATAGTTAGTAATAATTAGAAAAAAAATAGTAATTAATTGTAATAATAAATAATAATTAGTAACGATTAGTAATTGTAACACCCCATGCTCCCATATTATGCTTCACATTAAAAAATATAATATCTTATGTTGTATGTAACTTCGAGTTCTAGAACACCATGACCAATTAAACTAACGTTATGAATAGTAATACCAACTTTTTATATTTTATAAATTTTATTTTTAAAAATGGACTTCATTTTTGGATTTGGAGTATCAAAATTAGCTTAAATTCAGTTTTTGGTATTTTTTCTGAAAATTTTCAATTTTTGATTAATAGTGAAAAACACTGCATTTTTGTTTAAAACCTACTTTTTATTTAATTATTTATTTATGTTAATTAATTTTATTTTAGGTAAATTATATAAAAAATACCTTTATATGTTCAATGTAATTCATTAGAGTCATTTAATAATAAAATTAGATGTATTAAATTTTACTAAACATTTTAATGTCTTTTACCTAACTTCTAGGCATATTTATAAATTTGCGTAAAACGTAATTTTACCTCTTCTATAAATTGAATTCCAAAAATATGAGACACAAGGATTAACTAATTAAGTAAAATTTGGTTCAATTGGAAGAAAATAATTTTTGTAGAATAATAACTTTTGAATTTCTTTTACCAGGGTTAAAAGTAAATCGGGTAATTAAAGGTAAAAATTATTTTATAATTACCCTAAAAAATTACCAAATTCTATTGGATAAGTGTTTATCTACCAAATTCTACCATAGTAATAAAATATGATCCTATTTGATCAGCTTGGATTATATTAGAAAATTTATTATTATTTTATTTAAAGAAGAGTTAAAAGTATTAAATTTAAATTTCTATAACTAAAAATAATTTATATAGGTTTATACATAATATGAATTTGAATGTAAATATTCATTAGAAATATAAAAATATTCCATACATAATGGTATTTTATTTATAATTTTTATAAATTAAATAATAAAATTTATTTATGACACAATGATGATGTAGTAATTACCTTATTAATGAATGATTAAAATAATTGATATTATAAATATCCAAATAAATTTAAATTGAGACTTTATATGAATTCAAATAATTTTATATGTTAATATGACATGTTAGTATTGATTTAATTTATTTTTTTAAGTAATCATGTTTTTTGGACTTTCACAAAAACCAAATACTAAATAGTGTCAAAATTAAAATAATTGATTTTTTAAAACAAATACTATATTATTGATTGATATAATATTTGTAAAAATATAAGGTTAGTCCAATGGACTTACATAATGATATATATGTCATTAATGAACCACATGGGGTTATTTACTAATTTTATTGTATTTATTTTATCCCTGTAATATAAAAATACAAGAAGACATTGAAAAAGTTAAACTGTCTAACTATGAGATAAATCTAAAAGATAAGGTTAATATGGTGACCTAAAACTGTCTGAAACCTATTGTATGAGTGGTTTTCGACCCATCTCCAACTTTTCCTCTAAATAAATCTTTTTTGAGCCATTATAAACTTAATATTAATGTATAATAAATTAAAATTTCAATCCTTTCCTTAAGTGACCATCACCTCTCCTATAAAAGGGCACCTCCCCTTCTCTAAAAATAACACCTCCAAATACATTTTTATCATCTAAACACTACTCAAATATCTTCCCAACAACCCTAACTTAAACATATAGTCCTTATGTTTATTGTAAATATGACCTAACGAAACCTTTCGATCAAATAAAAAGGAAGAACTCGAAGAAGAGGTAATAATTTCATCACCTCTTTCAAAGTTATTTTCTTCTTCCACTTCATCTTTATTTGTTTTTTCCATACCAAAATAATAATTCCAGTACCCTCTAAATACTATTATGTTATTATAAATATGGTACAACAATTTTGATTATTCTATCTATTCTATGAATGACAAAGTCACCATACGTTCGTATGTACGATTATCCGTCTCCACGTCATAGTGTAGATTGTAATTCAACACTTCATTATTTGGATGTGTATAATAATGTGTATAATTTATGTAAATAATAAATATAACATGTTAATTATTATTTATATATGATATATCATCCAATTAAATACGATTTCACCATCAATATAATGACATTGTCTCTCGTGCGTATGTACAGATTACTGTCTCCCCGAATGCGATGAGATTCATTCCACATCATAACCATTAATGAAAATTTTCATTTTATAAATAAAAATAATGATTAAGAACCTAATATCATTATCTATATGAATCAAATACATCATATCCATAATAATCATGAACTATGTAACGAAACATATAAAAGAAAACAAATCAGCTAACACCCCAAATGATGATATTAACAAAATATCATTAATAAGAAAAATATTAGAAGATCGTATATGATATCATGATTTTGTATGTGGTTATTTTATAATTTAAATAACTTTATTTCACCGTTATATATGAGTTTAACCTACCCTCGACTTAAGAAAAGTAAAATTTAAGGGTTAGTTTTACAGTCTCTTAATTTATCTGAGGTTGTTTATACGTAAGTATCAACAGGGACATATTTATCTTCCACATCTGTGTTTCTGAAAAATGTATTAAAAAAAACTATTTCCTATAATATGGTTTAAATTAAATTATACCCTTGTTTGACTATTTATAAAAAAATTTGATAGGAATCTTTTTGTCATTTTCCAAACAAGGTAATTTAGGAATTTTTCGACGAATTTAGATAAGATATTTTTATCTTATACGGAAGGTGAAGCTATTTTTCACCATTATAACAACTTAGAATATTCCCTTCAAATAAAATAAGAGTATTTTCAAAATAAATATTTTCATTTATAATTATGAGACTTTTAAATGATTTCAAAATAGAAAGAGATATTTCTCTCAAATAGTTCTGATTTCATCTATGTCAATATCCTTTTTTGGATTTTACACTTGATTGAAGTTGATTTATTATGATACAATCTTCCATATTGTATTTAAGTTTTTTGATTTTTTTTAATGTGGATGTGTTATTATTATACTATTCATGTATTATGGTTAATGATTTAACATTTCATATACTATTTTTAATACAATGGTTTATGATATATTTCAACCTTTTCATAGGAGGAATTCATTGGACTTAGTAAGTGATGGGTGGAGCACACAATAGCTCCAAAATGCATTGGTAGGTCTCATGATACAAACTAGTGTCTTGGTACAAGGTCTTGACAAAATATTGTTTTTATTCTTGTCACGAGGCCTTGACTATGTAGTTATGATGTCCGGCATTATGCATTCCATCATTATGAATTAGCAGTTAATATTACATGTGATTATTCAACAAGTAGAATATCCATGAGAATATGTAAATGGCATTATTTGATTTAAATTTTCCATTTTATTTTGAATTATAATTTTAAAAGGCTTTTTTTTAGTCTTATACATTGCCTTCAACATTTATGCTTATTTATGAAAGTTTCCACTATATTGTTATCTTACTGAGAATCTAAGATCACCACTTTCTTATGTTTTATTTTTTCCATGATGTGAAGAATTATATAATGATTGTTCTATTGGGATAGGATATGGGATATGATTTTGTTCAAAGGGGAAACAATGTTTTTTTCTTTATTTCATGATGTAATGTAAAACTTATATATGTGTCTAGTACTTCCAAGGATACTAAGAAAATTGGACTTTCGATAATTGATCTCTCATGATCTTTCCAAATATATGTAATAATACACCAACTCTGGGTAACTAGGGTAAGGGCATTACAATTGGTATCAGTGGATGTTTAATTCAAACCATGAAAGCTAGATTTAGAAAATATCTGATTAGATAACATTACCCTAAGATAGACTTTGAGCATTAGTGTGGAAGAACTTCCTAAAATTTGGTAATGTATATATTTTGTGTATTTTAATGAAATAAATCCCTATCATGATACGAGTAGGTAGAGGAATCTCTGGCGTAGATGTACTTTGGGGTGAAAACTCCAGCAAGGAGTTTCAGGCTTGACCTGGGGTATCCTAGTACACAACAACATGCCTTGCTGAACTCTTGGTTATGACACTCTTGAGGGATATTCTTAGGATAATTCAAATTTTCTTTACAAAACCATTATGAAGAATTTATTAGTATATACTACCTCAAAGAAAACATTTTTTATGATTATGAAATATAGTCCAAAAGTGTTTAGTTTATGTTAGGTATTTTACTATTTTGGAATTATGTATTACCATAAACTAATCTATTACATTCCATTGTTTAGAAATGGCGCTTAGTGGAAGGAATGTAAATCGTATCAACACACGCAATCCATGTAGGAATTTACCTCCTAATCAAGATAATTATACCAGAACTGGTGATGCAACCGGTGCTGAACAACTAATTACTATACTGGGACAACTCACTCAGGTTATGAATAATAACCTTTCCCGTATAGAGCACCATGATCCCCAATGCAGAGGATAAATGTTAGATCGTCTAATGAGGCAACAACTAGAAACATTCAATGGGACTACAAATCCATTTTTAGTAGAACAATGGATATGTTTCGTTGAGAAAATATTTAATGCTTTGGGGAGTATCGAAAGGGAAAAAGATTTCATGACATTTTATCACCTCACAATATATGTAGATCAATGGTGGTCATTAATTCAAAACACAAAGAAGGATTAATAAGTATCAAATATGGAATGGAGGGACTTTAAATATATTTTCCTAGAAATGTACTTTCCTCACGACCATCAAGAGGATATGGAAAGACAATTTCTGAGTCTAAGGAAAAAGGATGATGACAATCTTGCAAAGTATGAGGTTAACATTACAAATATAGAAAGTCATGAAAAAAATTATATACGTAACACAAGGAGTAATATTGATCGATTCATTGATGGGTTAAAACCATTTATCGATCGAGCATTAGTCTCACAATCCTTCTCAGCAAACATAGATATTGTCTCATGTGTTATCAAGATAGAAGATGAATTCTATAAGTCTTATGACATTAATGAAAAGAAATAAAAGAAGAGATATTCTAAACACTCTGGATGTAGAAATAAGTGGAAAAATAGAAAAGATGAATTTCCATATTACAGTAAATGTGGGAAGAAACACACTAGTACATGCCTGAAGGGAATGGGAGTCTATTACAAGGGTGGAAAAAATGGCCACCAAGCTCATGATTGAAAGGGAAAGAATGTGGTTTTCAATATTTAATTATACAATTGTAGGGAAGTGGGGAATTATAAAAATGAATTTCCTAGCCACCAAGGCAAATTACCTAAAAAATACAAGGGAGAAAGGCTAAGTTTAAGCGATCATTACTGCTAAGGTTGATGCTCTAAATGATGTACTGGAAGGTAATTTAATGGTTTCCTCAAATCTATCCAATAATTTATGTTATTCTGGATCATCGTATTGTTTCATATTTTCTATGTTATCTATGAAAATTATATATTTCCAATTTGATTTAACAAGGGAGTTTTCCATCAAATCTATTAATAGAAGTATCATTGATATGATTTTTTATGAATTAGTTCCTATTAGGGCATATAAATGTTCTTTGTCGACTAGTCTCTTCATTAAAACCATGATTTAATTTGATATAATCCTAGGATTGTATTGGATCTTAGATCATGATGCGAAAATTTCTTGTAATATGAAGGAGGTTACACTTTTTGATGATGATAAAGAGGGCCTTATCTTTAGAGAAGAAACGTCACCATCTATTTCTCAAATAGAACCTCCCACAGTAGCTCTACTAAATTAAATTATTAGGGAGGAATAGATTTAAATAACTATGGGTGAGGAAAGGAATGTTCAAATAGAGGACATACCTATTGTGCAAAAATATGTTGATGTGTTTCTAAATGATTTACCTGGACATCCTCCTGAATTATAAATTGAGTTTTACATTGATTTAATTCCTCATTCAAGGCCCATATCAAAGACCCATTATGGAATGGACACTATGAAATTAGTGGAACTAAAGAAAAAACTATAGGAATTGAGTAATAAAGGATTTATTCTCACTAGCGTTTCTCCATGGGGATCCACTGTTCTATTTGTTAAGAAGAAATATGGATCTATAAGTTTGTGAATTGACTACATGGAGATCAATTCTTTAATAATAATGAACAAGTATCCCCTACCTCTTATTAGTGATTTAATTGATCAACTTCATAGAGCTCACTATTTTTTATTGATTGACCATCGATCTGGATATCACTAGTTGTGTGTGAAGAATGAAGATATTCCAAAGACAACATTTTGTACCAAGTTTTGTCATTATGAGTTTAGAGTAATGCCTTTTCGACTGAATAATGCACCCTATGTCTTCATGGATCTAATTAATAGAGTTCTAATGGAATATCTTGATGACTTTGTAGTGGTATTTGTTGATGATATCTTGGTATACTACATCATCTATGATGATCATGAAAATCCCTTGTGCAGTATTCTAAATACTCTTAGAAGAAATAAATTATATGGGAAGTTTAGAAATTGTGAATTCTGGCTTCAGGATATATCTTTTCATGGACATATTTTCTATAATGATGGAATCTCTGTTGATCATTATAAGACATTATCAATACAATAATGGCATTCACTGATGAGTATAACTGAGGTACATAGTTTTATTGGTTTAGCAGGTTATTACCAATGTTTTATCCATAATTCTGTCAAATTTGATAACCCATAAACCAATATCACATGTAAAGGGGTTAAATTTTTTTGGACCAAAGGGTGTAAAGAATGTTTTGAATAACTGAATACAAGATTATTAAATGCATCTATCTTGAATCTACCATCATGGAATGATGGGTTTTTTTATTTATAGTGATGCTTCAATGAAAGGAATTGGATGTTTCCTTATGCAGAATGATTGAGTAATTTCGTATGCATCAAGACAGGTAAAAAATTAATGAAAAAAACTATCCAATTCATGATATTGAGTTAGAAGTGGTAATATTTGATTTGAAGAGATAGAGACACTATCTCTATGGTGAAAACTGTGACATATATACTGATCAAAAGATTTTGAAGTTTATTTTCTCATAAAAAGGACTCAACTTGAGGAAAAGACAATGCATGAACTACTGAAGGATTATTATTTGACTATACACTACCACCTGGGGAAGTAAAATAAGCTGGCATATGCTTTGAGTAAAAAAGATCATCGAGTTTTGAATAAGAGGAGAGTTGAAAGGGATCTCATATTCATGGATTTAGTAATGATGGATATGGGAATAATCATGGTAGTTGAACCATCAATAATCATTAAAATGGTTTCCAAACTATATTTACTATAAAGGATAACAAGTTCTCTGAATTATGATGAGTAGTTTCAAAAGAAAATTAAAGATGTGAATGATGGGAGATTTTTTACTTCGTATACGAAGATGAAATTTTGAAATTTGGTAAGAGACATTGTGTTTCTGGCACACCTGATCTAAAAAAGGAATTGTTGGATGATTCTCATAGATCCAATTTCTATATACACCCTGGTAGCACCAATATATATAGATATTTGAAGGAAAATTTTTGGTTGGACAACATGATGAGTGAGATTGCTGATTATGTGTCAAGATGTATGTTTTGTCAATAGATGAAGGATGGAAGACAAAATCCTAAATGATTCATGCAACCTATTCCCATATATGAGTGGAAATGGGATGATATTACGACGAAAATTGTCATGGGGCTATCCAATACTCCTAGAAGGAATGATGCAATAAGGTTCATTGTTGGCAGTCTTACCAAGTCAGCACATTTTATATCTATAAGAAAAGTTTTACCACATGAACGTTTAGTAGGACTATATATTAATGTTGTTTTAAGAAATCATGGTGTACCCCTATTGATTGTTTCTGATTTTGATCCACTTTTGACATAAAGATTTTGAACATGTCTTCAGAGAGCTCTAGATATTGAACATCATTTGAGCATTGCCTACCACTCTCAAACTGATGGACAATCAGAACAGACTATTCAAACCTTAGAATACATGTTGATATCTTTCTCACTTGACTTTCAAGGTATGTGGGATCAATATATACCTCTGGTAGAATTTTTCTCTAAAAATAGTTTCCATTCAAGTATTCAAATGGAACCATATGAAGTAGTATATGGAAAGATATGTCACACACCAACCTTCTGAGATGATATTGGGGATAGAAAACTCATAGGCCCAAAACTTGTTGTGGAAACAATGGAGGAGATTAATATTATCCCAAGACACATCAAAACAGCTCCACATAGTAAAAAGATCTACACCAACTGAACGAAAGATTTTGAATTTCAAGAAGGATATCATGTTTTCTTAAAGTAATCTCAATGTAAGGGTGTTATATGATTTGGTAAGAAGGGTAAATTAAGTCCCAGGTACATTAGACCTTTTGATGTTCTAGAACAAATAGGATTTGTATCTTACCATTTGGATATGCATGCATGTCTCTCCATATTTCATGAGGTGTTCCACATATCACTATTGAGAAAAAACATGCCCGACTCTATACATGTACTCAACTATGAAGAAATAGATCTGGAACCGGATATGTCATATCATGAAGAGCTTGTCGTGATTATTGATACCAGAGAACAAGTGCTCAGAAACCGGATGAATCGCCTGGTGATAGTTTTAAGGAGAATCTATAAGATGGAAGAGGCAACATGGGAACCCATGGAACTTATGATGATCAACAACCCAAATATTTTTGAGCTTTAATATTAAAGATATTTCATGGAAGTAATTATTTGAAGGAAGGAAAAATGTAACACCTCAAGCATCCATGGTACGCTTCTCAATGAATAATACATTAGCTTCTGTTGCACGTGACATCGAGTTCAAGAACACCATGACCAATCAAACTAGCCCTTTTGAAATGTAATACCCACATTTAAAAAAACTATTTTTTCTTAAAAATGGACTTCAATTTTGGATTCCGAATATCAAAATTATCTTAGGGTGAATTTTTGGTATTTTTCTGAAAACATTCAATTTTTGATGAATAATGAAAAACACTGCGTTATTGTTTAAAACATGCTTTCTATTTAAATGATTTTTTTTTATTTAAATTCATTTTAGGTTCATATATACACATAATACCTATATAAGTTCAATTTAATTCATTGGAGTCGTTTTATAATAAAATTTTATGTATAAAATTTTATTGACCTTTTTAACGTCTTTTACCCACCTTCTAGAAACATTTCCAAATTTGCATATAACCTAATTTTATCGCTTCTGTAAATTGAATTTCAAAAATCCAAGACACAAGGATTACATTAGTATGTAAAATTTTGTTCAATAAGATGAAAATATTTTTTTGTGAATAGTAACTTCTGAATTTTATTTACCACGGTTAAAAGTACATAGAGAAATTATTGGTAAAAATGGTATTATAATTACTCTAAAACATTTCCAAATTCTACTGGATAAGTTATTTTCGACCACAATCAACCTTAGTAATAAAATATAATCCTCTTTAATCCACTTGTATTATATTAGGACATTCACTGTTATTTTATTTAATGAATACATAAAGTGTTAAATTAAAATTTTCATAACTAAAACATTTTTAATATATGGTAATACATAAGATAAAATTGACTATAAATATTTATTAGAAATTTAAAATTATTTCCTTCATAATGGTATTTTATTTATAATTTTTAGAGATTAAATTATTGAATTTATTTATGACACAATAATGATGCAGTAATTACCTTATTAATGAAGGATTAAAATAATTGATATTAGAAATATAAAAAAATGTAAATTGAGACTTTTGATGCATTACACTAATTTTATAAGCTAATAAGACATTTTTTTATTGATTTAATTTTTTTTTTTGATGTAATCAAGTCTTTTTGACTTTCACAAAAACCATGTACTAAATAGTGTCAAAATTGACAAAAACAAGTTTTTAAAACAAATATTATATTATTAATTGATATAATAATCCTAAAAATATAAGGATCATCCAAGGGAAATAAATAATGATATATATGCCATTAATTAACCACTTGGAGTTTTCTATGAATTTTATAGTATGTTTATTATCCATGGAATATAAAAATACTAGAAAACATTGTAAAAGTTAAACAATTTAACTAAGAGTTAAATCTAAAATATAAGGTCAATATGGTAACCTAAACCAGTCTCAAAACAATTGGATGGGTTTTTTTACCCAGACCCACCTTATCCTAGTAATAAATCCTTTTGTATCCATTATAAACCAAATAAGATTAAATAATAAACTAATATTTCAAGATTTTCCTAAAGTGACCCTCGCCTCTCTTATAGAAGGGTACTTTCCCTTCTCTCAAAATCACACCTCCAAAGTCATTTGGCTAGGAAAAAACCTACTCATATATCTTCCCAAATACCTTAAATTTAACCCAAAGGCCTAACATTGATCAGAAAGACATCTTAAAGAGGAATTTTGATAAAATCAAAAGACAACACCAGAAGAAGAGGTAATACTTTCATAACCTCATTTAAAGTTCTTTTCTACTTCCACTTCCTCTTTCTTTGTTGTTTCCATTCCAAAATATTAAATATTGTACCATCTACATTCTGTGATGTTATTAAAAATATGGTAGAATCATATTCATTATTCAATCCATCCTATGAATGACAATGTCACTATACGTGCCTACGTACGACATACCGTCTCCACGTTGTGGTGTAGTTTGTTATTCAACACTTCATATTTTGGATGGGTATAATAATGAGTATAATTAATATAAATAATAATTATAAAATGTTAATGATTTTTTATATATTATATATCATCCAATTTTATATGATTTCACCTTCAATAGAATGGTATTGTCTCTTGTGCGTACGTACGGATTACTGTCTAGACAAACGTGTTGAGATTCATTCCCCATGGTAATTATTCTAGATTAATATTAATCTTATGAAAAAAAATGTTTAAGAACTTAATTTAATTTTTTATATGAATAAAATACATCCTATCCATAAAAATCATGACTTACTTAACAAAAAATATAACGGAAAACGAATCAGTTGACACCCAAAATGATGATACTATTGGAATATCATTAACAAAGAAATATTAGAAGATCAAATAATACATCATATTTATTTAAAAAGTAATTTTATAATTTAATAAAATGATTTCACCATTATAAATTAGGTTAACCTACCATCTACAAAGTAAAAGTAAAAGGTAAGGGTTAATTTTACAATCTCTTTATATATCTGAGGTTGTTTATAGGTAAGTATCTACTAGGAATTCTTTATCATCCACATTTGTGTATCTTAAAAATTTATTTCAATTTTTTTACTATTTCCTATAATATAGGTTGAAGTCATTTATTCCATTTTTTGACTCTTTATAAAATTATCTGAAAAGAGTCTTTCTGTAATTTTCCAAAGAATGTAATTTATGCCCTTTTCGACGAATTATGGTAATAATTTTTTTACTTATATGGTGGGTGTGGCTATTTTCCAACGTTATAACACCTTTGAAGCTTCCCTTACATGATTATAAGAGTATTTTCAAAATAATTGTTTTATTTTATAATTAGGAGAATTTTAAATGATTTCAAAATAGAATGAGATATTTCTCTCTAATAGTTTTGATTTCATATATGTCAACATCATTTGATATATTTTACACTAGTTTCATATTGATTTATTATGATACAATATTACATATTGTATTGAAGGTTTTCTGATATTTTTAACTGTTGATGTGTTATTTTTATACCATTCATGGTTTCTGGGAAAATTATTAACATTTCATATGATAGTTTTAAAATGAATGATTATGTTATGTTTCAACCATTTCATATGAGGAATGCATTGGACTTAGTAACTAATGGGTGGATCCTTCTATAGCTCCTCGATGCATTGGTAGGTCTAATGAGACAAACTAGTGACTTGGCATAAGGCCTTGAAAAAAATCTTATTTGTAGTCTTGGCATGAGGCCTTGACTACGTGGTTATGATGTCTGACATTATGCATTCCATAATTTTGAAATTATCTATTGATATTACATGTGATTATTCGACTAGTAGAATATCTATGTGAATATGTAAATGGGATTATTTGATTTATCTTTTCCATTTTATTCTGAATTTTAATTTTAAAAGGCTTGTGTTTTAGTCTAATACATTGCCTTGAATATTTATACTTATTTATTAAAATTTTCCACTATATTGTTATCCTTATTGAGCATCTGAGCTCGCCTCTTAATATGTTTTATTTTTCCTATGATGTGAATAAGTGTATTATGATTTACCTTTAGGGATTGGATATGGGATATTAGTGTGATCCAAGGGGATACAATGTTGTTTTTCATTATTTCATGTTGTAATGTAAAACATATGTATATATCTAGTACATCCAAGGCTACTAAACTAATAGGACATTCAAGACATGATCTCTTGTGATCATCCCCATGTTATGTAATAATGCACCGACTCTGGGTAACTAGGGTCATGGAGTTAGAGTAATAATTTGTAATAATTAGAAATTATTAGTAATAATTAGTAATAAGTGGAAATAAATAGTAACAAATATTACTAAAAAGTAACAAATATTAATAAATACTAATAAATTGTAATAAATAGAATTTATTAGTAATGAACCCTAATAAATAATAATAATTTGTAATAATTGGTAATAATTAGTTATAATTAGTAATAAGTAGCGATAAGTTTTAATAAATTTTAATAATTATTAATAATTATTAATAATTATTAATAAATAAATTAGTAATAATTAGTAATAATTAGTATCCATTAGTAACAATTAGCAATAAATAATAATAAATAGCAATAAATAGTAATATTATTAATGAATAGTAAAAAATAATAAAAAATAGTAAAAAATAGTAAAAATATTAATAAATTGTAATAAATATTAACAATTGGAAACAAATAACAATAATTAGTAATAAATAGTAATAATTATTAATAATTGTTAACAATTAGTGGTAACTAGTAATTATTACCAGTGACTAGTAATAAATATAGGTAATTAGTAATAATTAGTAATAATTAAAGATAATTTGGAATAAATAGAAGTAATTAGGAATAATTAGCGGTAATTAGGAATAAATTGTTGTAAATAGAAATAATTACTGGTAATTAGGAATAAAGAGCAATAAATGGGAATAATTAGCGGTAATTAGTAATAATTAGAAGTAATTTGTAATAATTGATGATAATTAGTAATAATTAGTAGTAATTAGTAATAATTATCGGTAATTGGTAGTAATATTGTAATAATTAGTAAAAAATTGTAATAAAAAGCAGTAATTAGAAGTAATTTGAGGTAATTATCTATAATTAGGAATACTGAGAAATAATTAGAAACATTTTCTTTTCTTTTTGGATAGTGGTTTTCTATATCAAATTATTTATAAAAAACAAATTATTTTATAATTTTGAGTGAAATGTTTAACAAGGATGTTGAAAAAAGTCATTATTTAATGATTGTACATGGATAAATAAATGTATAAATAAAAATGTTTTTGGTATAAATCCTATATATATTGAGGGTGTTGAAACGTTCTTATCATTTGGATAATCAATCCCATTATTTTCAGAAGTGACAATTAAATGTCCATGTAAAAAATGTGATCTGATCATGTTTGACACATTTGATAAAGTTGAGGGGAATCTATGGCATTTTTTGCAAATAGATTTTGTTTTTTTGAATTAACATAGTGAACATAGTTTCATGGAAGATAATAATAATCTAGTTCTAAATCCATCATGGTTTCAAAAATTTAGTACAGGATGTGACAAGTCAATGTTTTTAGTAATCTAAAATATAGGTTGATATTGATTTAACTCCTAAGTTATAACTATCAAAATTTTATGGTTTTTTGAGGTATACTAAGGATTACATATATCCTAGTTACAAGATAATAAAATTTTAAGCGGTTGTAAAATTTATGCCTATTAAATCAGATAATGGAATGTCAAATATTTATTTTTGATCCGATATTCTATTTGGTTAAAACACTGTTACCTAATGGAAAGGTTTTTCCTATAAATTAATATGAGATAATGAAGTTGGTTCATAATGTAGGTCTTGGTTATCAGAAGATTAATGCATTTTCAAACAATTTCATCTTACTTTATGGTGAAAATGAGTTTTTATATAGTTTTTCGATATGTGTATAATCGATGTATAAAGAGTCTCAACTAGGAAGGTCTGGATTGATTCATGTAAAACAATTGAGGTATTTCCATCTTGAACCAAAATTATAGCATTTATTTATGTCTCAGAACATAGAATAATTGATATAATGACACAAAACCAATATTTCAATCGATAAAAGCTTAAACAACCCTTCTGATAGTGATTCATGGAAAACATTTGACCCTGTACATCCATCTTTTGTTTTAGAAGCCCAAAATGTGTGAATTGGTCTTTCTGCTGATGATTTTTGTCGGTTGTCAATATTCTTATTGGCCTATCTTTATAACTCCATACAATTTATATCCTTGTATGTTGTTAAAGGATCCATATATATTTTTTACCTTATTAATTCTAGGACATCCAAAAAATAATATTGATGTTTATTTGAGACCAATAACTGAGGAAGTCATTCATATTGGTCTAAGTTGTTGGTCCGTTACAAGTTGGAAGTCATTCATATTGAGAAAAAGTGAGAATATATTTTATACAATTTGGAAATACTAAGTAAGATCAATGATAATGTAAATTCATGATTATATAATTCCCAAATTTACAGGAGACAAGTACCTGAATTGTTTATAAATTTCATATCATAGAATTTAATGAAGCCAAAATTAATATATACCCATTCCAAATGAAATCGATTATTACTTTTATTAGTAGATTATAGATTTGATAATTCGAGAGGTTATGTATCCAATTTGGGAAGATGTGTCAGAAATGGTCATATTACCATATTAAAAAATCAGGACTGTCATGTTATTATGAAAATACTTCTTCCAGTTAGACTAAGAGGTTTTTTTAATTCTATGATTTGGTAAGCACTAACAGATAAATCATATTTTTTTCAAGACATTTGTGTGGCTAAAAAATACAATGATGCACTGAGAAAACTTAAAGAAGATTTGGTTTTAATTTTATGTAAACTGGAAAAAATATTCCCACCATCTTTCTTCAACTTAATGGAAAATTTCATATTATATTTGAATCAAGAAAAAAATGTTGTGGATTGGTGCTGTTCTGATGGATGCACCCCTTCGATAGAGGAGTTGAAAAATTGAAGAAAAAAGTTAGGAACAATATTTCAGTTCATAGATCAATTGCGAAAGCTTATTTGCAGAAGGAAATTTATTTTCGTGATCTCTTTATTTTCAACCATAATATTCCACAAAACACAACTGTATGGTTGAAAATATTGATCATGAAATGATCAATAAATTATTAGTTTTTAATCATATATAAATTTTCTTTGGTGGAGTTCCTGAATGATGGATTTCAAATGAAGAACATTATAGAGCTCATACATATGTTCTACTAAACTATGAATAAATTACACCATTTATACTGTGAGTGCTATTATAACTTATTTTATAATATTTTTTTAATAAATTAATATTCTTTTATTTTTAAGTTGTGTGATTATCATTTAAAAACAACTTCTACAAATTAAAGTAGTTTCACATAAAGAACATCTCTAAAATAATTTTCCCTACTGGTCTTAAAAACTAGTAACATGAATTATTTATGGTTTAACCTATAAACTAAATTTATTGCTTTTTATATTGATAATATTTTTACAAATATTTAGGTATCTCAATATTTTGATAAAATTGATAATCGATTGTGTGTATTGAGTAACCCACCATCTAAAATAGTTAAATATTATAATCCATATATGGTGAATGGTTTTCAATTTCATACACGTTCATATGCGTAATCAAAAAAAATAATGAATTGTGGTGTTTTCTTGGGAGGATCTCATCATAGGAAAATTAATGTTGAATTTTACGACATGTTGGATGGAAATATTATTATACTTTGTTATCTCGGATAAAATTACATAAAGATGACTAAATGTCAGTGGTTAGATACTGAGAGATGCTCATGTGTTCATCCAGGCCATGGAATTGTTTTTAATAAATATAAAATCCCTCATGTAGTAAATAAACCATTTTTATTGGCTCATCAGTCACATGACATTTATTATAAAAATTATTTTACTACTTCAAATGAGTTTGGTAATTGGTGGAGCATAATAAAAATGAAATCTCAGGAAAATCAATTTATTCAAAGTGAATGTGGTTCCTTTGAAGTACAAGGAATTTAAATTATTCAAGGGACTACTCAAAATCTATATTTTCCATAAAGAGACACATATATTGATGATGAAACCTCACAATTAATATTGTATGGTGATGGTCACTTTATTGATGTAAAAAATGAATTTGAAATGACATGAGATGATGAAAGTCATGACCCATCCCTCGGGGAATGTGTCGTGACTACCCCAAACCCGCCTACCATAGGATAGGGGCTAGAGACTAGCACCGAAGTCGTATTCCCTAAAACTCGAAAGGTATTGTCTATATATCCAATAAACACATGTAACAATGCACAGAACAAGATATGAACTCAAATAAACTGAATAGTAAATAGAGTGACTACAGTGAGTAAAAGGGGCCAGAATACAACCCCAACTAGAAAGTACAAGAAACTGAAAGTACAAGTAAAGTAGATCAGCTCCTGTGATCAGCTGGAAAGGATCCTACCTGAAGGGTAGGTATAACTCTCAGATGGTCTTCTCTGTGGTAAGCCTCATCTAAGGTCCACCTTCGAGCTACCTGCAGTCCGGGTACTCTTTCCCTCAGTCAGCGCTATCCGTCATCTACACCAAACACAACGAGGTGCGGGTATAGCTCATGTAGGGGTGTGTATAACGATACTCAGTAGGGACCCCAAGAGCCTCAAGGACTCACAAAATCCACAAAGGATAAACCACAAATCATGAAACCAACTGACAACCCAACATAGGTATGTTCCCATATATATACCTACATTATCCAATATACCCATCTCAATCATGAGGAAACACAGAGTCCAACTCAAAATCCCAAAGTTCAAAGGTTCTACAAAGGAAGGTATTACCAAGAAGGAAAGTACCACAATGTACATACTCTGCTCACACCAGGTATTTCTTAAGTACAGTAGTAGAGATTATTAGATGTAACTACTGTATCATCTTACTCTATTAAGAGGCTCTGATGATGAACCATATAGGATCTATCAGTTCTGACCCACATTAGATCTATAGATGCTGACCCACATAGGATTGATTAGTGATGACCTACTTAGGATCTCTTAGTGTTGACATGTTAGGATGGTATGTTTGAGTATGATATACTCTATAATACCAAACGTAGGATCAAATAAGTACAATGAGATAAAAATACAAGAGGGGTGAATTGTATACTTTAAAAATTCCCTTAGGAAAATTTTGATAACCAAAATTCACAACACCTCTAAGTTCTAAAGACTTTCTTGATTCTGTAAAAGTGATTCTGGAAATTAAACATAACAAAAGTTTACACTAACTAAGATTCTACATTAAAGAGTATAAAATCTAACTAAATTAGAGTAAAAGTAAGGAAGTATAAGAAAGTTATACTTTCCTTAATAATACAAAATGCTGTGGAAAAAAATTAGTAAAACTACAAGTAACAGACAATAACTCTTTTAACCCAAAGAGAAGGGTATCCAAAAACCTTGGATAAGAGGTCCCTTGATTTATAATTTCAAGAAATTCTGTCTTACCCACACCAGGGTAATCCCTCGATACGAAGATCAGAGTCTATCTTGCTATCTCCGAATTTCCTCAACTGTCAGGTAGTTGGAACCTCTGTCTTTCTCAGCAAGTATCCCTTAACTTCAAGGTGTTGGAACCTCTGTCTTCCAATCCCTGGAAGACCTCTACTATAATCAGAAAAAATTAGAGTCATACGAAGCAAGTATGCAGAAGGCATAGTTTGAACAATCTGGTCAAATATTCTACATAAAGCATTGAGAGATGATAAGAGCATCTCTCTCTAGAAATCACTTCAACAACTTGTAAGCACAGATGATGTCAAAGTTGTCAAATTTGTTTCTTATTTTAAAATGAGCACCTATTTATAGGCGATCCTCCAATGGTCATAACCCTCCTCCAACGGTCATATTTCTCCTTGAATTTCGAAGGGACCTGTACATGTGTCACTAAACCAATGGTTGGTCAATAACTGAACGCACGACCTAATTTTTTAATGAAACAAGTGTAAGAATAAGTAAAACTGATGTTCGGAATGTAGGAAAATAAATGTTTGGAGTCTAAAAAAATGGAATTCGAAGTCTATAATAAAAAGCTATCCAGATTCTGTTTTTTTGGAATTCTGAACCTGAATTATGTAGAAATCCGGAGTCAGAATTTCAAATAAATTCGGAGTCTGGTTTCATCAGAATTAGGTACAAGAACATACCAAGTACAGAGTCAGAGTTCATTGGAATTCGGACTCAAAACTCATAAGTGTTCGGAGTCTGAAATCATAGAACTCGGAGTCTGAATATAGATAAGTTCATAATCAAAATTAAGAGTCGAACCATATGATATTTTGTATCCAGAATTCGGAATCGAACTTCATTAGAGTTTGTATCCAGAATTCAGAATGGAACTTCATTAGAGTTCATATACAGAATTCGGAATGGAGCTTCATTAGAGTTTGTATCCAGAATTCAGAATGGAACTTCATTAGGTTTCGTACCCAGAATTCAGAATGGAACTTCATTAGAGTTCGTATCCAGAATTTGGAATGCAACTTTATTAGAGTTCATATCCAGAATTTGGAATGGAACTTCATTAGAGTTCATATCCAGAATTCGGAATGGAACATCATTAGAGTTTGTATCCAGAATTCGGATACTAAAATAGAATACTTCGTATCTAAGTATTATATGATTCTGAGGTTTTAGATATGAATCCGATTTTTATACATAATAAAAATACTGATATGAACAATGAAATCATGATAGGGATAAATTCCTTTAAGAAGGTAATTTTCCTTATATAAGTAAAATATATTTTTTTTATGTTTAAGGTGTTTGTGATTTTTAAAAGAAGAAATAATAGAAAGGTCATATGGAAAACCTTATTGACTCAACAATATACCCCTTTTTGGAAATCACAAACAACCTTTCAAAAAAGAATATAAGAACGTAGAAAAATTTCTAGACTTTGAAATTAATGCTTATATCCATTTTTTCATAGTTGATGGTGAATAAAAATATCTCACCCTTAGGCTTTAGTACTCTAAGGATTGAATTCTGGATTTCTGAAATAGAAATTTCATTATCATGAGAATGAAAAACATCATAATGAGAAGCCCCCATTAGATAAGCTCCCCTTACTTTGGGATAGTTCTTCTTTACTTAGAAATTTTTCTTCTCCATTTTAGATTTTTCCTTCTCCTCCTTTTGATTAGTTCTTTTTCCTTCTCCTCCTTTGTGATTTTCAAAAAAAATTGAGGGAATGGAAAAACAATAAAGTACCTGAAACATTAGGAAAGACATAGAAACAACAAAAACAACCAAAATTTTCATTACGATTTAAAATATTTTTACAGGGAAATACATTACAAAAATAAATCTGATTTTTCTATTTGTCTATTTGTCTTCCTTTTCCTTGGGGATTAATTTCTTCAACAAGCTTTTCACCTTCTTTAAGTCTTCATGGTCCTCCTATGCTTTCTTTTATAAGGCTTTAATCCTTTCATCTTGAGACACCAGAGCCTCAGACTATGCCTTATGAATTTCATCGTTCTTCACAAGCTATTATTTAATCTCAATTCGGAGATCTCTTTACCCTTTCAAACGTTGAGAAACCGAGTTAAGCTTTTGATTCACATCCTTCACTTGTTGATTCCGAGTATTTTTCTCAAGGGTTAGATTTTCTTGAAGATTATTTATCTTTGCATCCTTGGTATCAAAATAATCATTTACATTATTCTGAAAACGATCAAACTCAACCAAGTAATCATCAACTTTCATTGACCATAGAGTGATTTTGCTGCATGATTTTCTGTGAGCATCATAATTGATAAGAAAATTTCTATGCTCAGCCTCAATATTCACACACTTATCCATGACCATGGATATAGATTCTGGTTTATGATCTAGTCTATGTTGAAGCATCTGGAACCTAGAGTCTATGGTGGGAAAGATCGAAATTTTATCCACTAATTTCTTCAGAGTCTCAACAACAAAGTCATGACCCAGTGCTGATGATTCCGAATCAGACACCTTGCTCAGGGATTGTTCTTCTCCAATTTCAACAAACTTTCTTTTAGAAGAGCCACCAACATGCTTCTCCCTTATGATATCTTTTATTTGGGTTTCCATAAGCACTTTATTACCCTTATCAACTTTTGGAATGGGCTCTTTATCAGAAGATTCTTCCTCACATTCAGACAGTTGAACAATTTTGTCTTCATCTGGTTTCTCCTTCTCTGCTCCTTCTTCAAGAAAATGCTTCTCATAGCTTTCTTCCTTAGATAATTCATTTTCATTCTCTTCTTCCTTGTCATAATTTTTCTTACCATCTTTCTCATCTCCTTTTCCCAGAGTGACATGCTTTTTGGATTCAGCCTTTTCTTGATAATCCTCAACTTGTTTAATCAAGTCATCTAGATCACCACCGACTTCTTCTACTACTTCTTCTTCTTATAAGCTTCTTCTTCTACTACTCTTTCAACAGCCTATTTCTATTTAGGTTTTTCCAGAGTGAATTAGTTGTTTCCAGGGGTCTTTGGTAATGGTTGAACAATAAAAGTTTTCAGTACGGGAATCTTCTCAGAAGCTAATTCTGTATCTCTCAAAAGAGATTGTACAACCTCAGCCTTAGACGTCTTCTTCATCATCTTCATCTCTTTTTCTACCTTCTCAGGGTAATAAGTTGTCTTCTCTATTAAGGATTTTTCTCCAGCAGGGTCCAATCTGAACTGAGTTTCCCCTTATTTCCTTTTATCCTTATCTTCCCTCCATTTAGCAACCACCTCATATGGATATGCTTTCGGTTTCTTTAGCTTGGGAGGTGCAGATTGGGTTTCCTTAGCATTAGGGAAATTTTTCTTCAGCCACCACTTCTTTCAATTTCCTCTTCTTGCCAACCTTCTTTACAGGCTCAGGTTTCTCCACATTCTCCAGAACGGCTTCTGCCTCCTCCTCTGGAAGATCGTAAAACTCACCTGACTCTTTTGAAAAACTAGCTTTTATCCTCTTTAAGGTTTCATCACTTATCAACATCACCTTACAAATTCTTGGCTTTGAGGTGCAAGCACCCTTGTAGGAATTAAGACACCGAATAATAATCATGGAGAGAAGAGCATGATACATAATAATTTGAGCTTTCCAAGTGCCGTTCTTGATGTTCTGAACTGTAATAATAATTTTCCTCATCAGATTGATCTTTCTTAGATTTACCTAGAAATCTAAGATGTAGATATCACTTTTCTTTAGGTTATCCTTGCCACCTCTTCTCAGAACAAAAAACCCTTGAACCCACAACTTCAGAATCTGATTTTTGGTGGAGAGATAGGAAATATTTGTTGTTTTTTCATCTTTGAGCCCAAGGCATTTTATTGCCTTCACATTGCAGAATCTTCCTTACACATCTGGTAGCTTATGTAAACAAAATTATGCTTCACCATCGTATGATATGCCCACAAATCTTGCATTTGTGGTGAAAGAGAGCTTGTAAGTCTTAGCATAGATCTTAAAAGAAAATCTTTCTCTACCTTATTCTTCATAGAAGGAAACATACTCATAAAATTCTACAAGAATATCTGTATAAACATCTAGTTGATCCCATAGTTTTGATATGTAGAAATCTTCCCAACTATTGAGTTTGATATTCATAGAAATTATAGAATCATACTCACTGAAAAAGTCCAGATGGACTAACCTTTCACTGTAGACTAACCATTTTGAGATTGGCTTCGAAGAAGACATATCTTGGGAAGTGGATTCTACAGACATTCGGAATGGAGGAGCACTGAAAGATTCAGAACGAGCTTTATGAACTGAGGTAGATCTTCGACACGTGAGGGCTTTGAAAATGATGTTGGACAACCATCGGGGGTCCCCTTTATATAGGCGGTGGTGGGGACCTTTGAACTTCCAAAACCATTCTAACGGTTGAAAAACTCTTTTCCCTGATCAGACGGTTGAAAACATACCCACAAGGAAATATTTAATCCGATCTTTTGAGGTTTTAACAAAATCATTTGGATTTAAGAAGAAATGAATCCAATAAATTTTATAAGAAAAAGAGACTACAAGCAACTAAAAAATGATTACGAAAACTTATGTAAGGAAGTGATAACTTTCGGATTCACTAGGAAGTTTATTCGTAATAAGTGATATTCTTCCTGAAGAAAATTTAACTACGAAAAACACACTATGAAAAATATACTATGAAATGTTTATTGTAAAAACTTTGAGTACCAATACTCTAGTACAAAAAGTATAAGTATGAAAATATCCAGTACAAAAATTTTAATTAAGAATATTCTCATTACAAAAATTCTCATTACGAAAAATTCCCATTACAAAAATTTTCATTATGAAAATTCTTATTACGAAAGTTCTCATTACGAAAATTCTAATTATGAAAATTTTCATTATGAAAACTTCATTATGAAAATTTCCAGTACGAAAACATCATTACAAAAATTTCCAGTATGAAAACTTCATTTCCAAAATTTCTAATATGAAAAATTCATTACAAAAACTTCCATTATGAAAACTTTATTACAAAAATTTTGAAAGGCTCATTACGAAATTTTTTGAAAACCACATTACGAAAAATTTTGAAAAGCTAACAAACAAATATACTCCCCCTATAAAAAGGATTTTATTACTGTAAGGAGAATGGTCTAACAAGATGTTATTGAAGGACTATTACCTCACTGTTATCAATCCTAAATTCTGTTTAATGTATTCAAATCTATTGGACAGTAATTATTTTGTGAAAATATCAGTAAGTTGATCTTGCATTCTGATAAATTTAAAAATGATATCTCCTTTTTGTGTGTGATCCCTAAGAAAGTGATGCCTAATACATATGTGTTTTGCATGAGAGTGATGTGTAGGGTTTTTACTAAGGGAAATGGCACTTGTATTATCACACAAAATTTGAGTCTTAGTAAAACTCAAGCCATGTTCTGTGAGTGTGTGTTGTATCCACAACACTTGAGCACAACAACTTCCAGCTATTACATATTCAGCTTCATCAGTGGAGAGTGCTACGGAGTGTTGCTTCTTGCAAGACTAAGAAACTAATGAATCTCCTAAGAAATGAATAGTTCCAGATCTACTCTTTCTATCCATTCTACATCCACCAAATTCAACATCTGTAAAACTTTTTAGAACAAAATCATTTCTAGAAGTGTAAAAGATTCTTAAATCCATTTTTCCCTTTAAGTAGCAAAAAATTATTTTCACTACCTTTAAATTAGGTTACATAGGATTGGATTGATATCTTGCACAAAAGCATACTGAAAATATAAAATCTGGTCGACTAGATGTCAAGTAAATTAGACATCCAATCATACCTCTAAAAGATTTTTGATCTACTGGTTTCCCATCTTCACCAAGATAAAGTGTGTTTGATGTACCAATAGGAGTACTTATACTCATAGTGTTTTCATTCCCATTATTTTTAAGAATATATTTAATATAATTATGTTGGGATATGTAGATTCTTTCGGGTTTTTCAGAAATTTGAAAACCAAGGAAAAATGTTAACTCACCCATCATACTCATTTCAGACTCAGATTTCATTAGATCCACAAAGGAATTAGTTAATGATTTCTGAGTTGAACCAAATATAATGTCATCAACATAAATTTGAACAATCAATACTTTTTTCTTAACTTTCATTATAAAAAGGGTTGGATCTGTATTTCCCTTAACATAGTTATTTTGAAGCAAAAATCTTGTAAGTCTATCATACCAAGCTCGTGGGGCTTGTTTAAGGCCATACAAAGCTTTGGTATGTCTAAAAACATGATCAGGATGTTTTGTATCTTCAAATCCATGAGGTTTTTCAACAAAAACTTCCGCTTGAACATAACCATTAAGGAAATCACATTTCACATCCTTTTGAAAAAGTTTAAAATTGAATAATGTTGTAAAGGCAAGTAAAATACGAATAGTTTCAAGTCTAACTACTTGAGAATAGATTTATTTATAGTTTATTCCATCTTGTTGATTATAGCCTTTAGCAGCCAATCTAGATTTATTTATAACGATGACTCCATTTTCATCTCACTTATTTCTAAAGACACATTTTACTCCAATGACAGATGTTTCCTTAGGTCTTTCAACCAAGGTCTAGACTTTATTTCTTTTGAATTCATTTATTTCATCTTGCACGGCTTTTATCCAATCATCATCACCTAAAGCTTCATCAGTGCTTTTTGGTTCTAATTGGGAAAGGAATGCTAGATGTTCTACTTCATTTATTAAGGAACTTATAGACCTTATAGGTTGATTCATATCACCAATGATACTATCAATGGGATGATTCTTATGAAATGATTGATTTGGGTTTTGAAAAACCTGTTCATCAACATAAGGTAGGAAATATTCTGGAGTAAATGTTTCTGAAGCATCATCTTGAACATTTTCCTTATCAGAAGGGTTTTCTATCAAAGGTTTATATTCAGTTTTTTAAAACACATCTGAAGACGTAGGTTGAGGATGTCTGAAATCAAAGGGATCAGTTTCATCAAATTTGACATGTATTGTCTCTTCAACAGTGCAAGTGTTTTTGTTAAAAACTCTATAAGCCTTAGAAGTTGTTGAGTAGCCTTAGAAAATCCCTTCATCTGATTTTGGTGAAAATTTGTGTAAATTATCTTTAGTATTCAGAATGAATACTTTCCATCCAAAAAACATAAAGTAAGAAAGTCTTGGTTTTCTACCATTCCATTACTCATAATGAGTTTTATTAAGAAAAGGTCTAATAAAGACTTGATTTATAGTATAACAAGTAGTAGTTATAGATTCAGCCCAAAAAAGTTTGGCTATAGAATACTCAATCAACATGTTTCTAGTTATCTCTTGAATAATTCTATTTCTTCTTTCAACAACTCGATTTTTTGAGGTGTTCTCGGTGCTGAAAAGTTGTGAGTAATACATTTTCTACTACAAAAAGTTTCAAAATAAGAATTTTAAAATTCTCCTCCAGGTTCTCTATGAATAGTTTTCAATGGATGGTTTTTCTTATTTTGTACTTGGGCTCTAAAACTTTTTAAATAAGAAAAAGCTTCAGACTTATTTGTTGAAAATAGAGCCATGTAAATCTACTGTAATCATCAACCAAGACAAATACATAATACTTGCCCCCAATGCTTCCAGTTTGGGTTGGACCAAAAAGATCCATGTGCACCAACTGTAGTGCATCAGTTGTTGAGACTTCACCAATTGATTTAAAACTTGATTTATGTTTCTTTCCATATTGACAGGGATCACAAACTTTTGAAGAATCAAATCTAAGATTTGGTATATGCTTAACTAAACCTTTATTATAATGTTTTCATAGGTTCCTAAGGTTACAGTGTCCTAACCTTCTATGCTATAACCAAGAATGTTCTTCCATTGTACTAAGGCAAGGTAAGTCTTCACTCCTAAGGTATTCTATGTTTAGTGTGTAAACATTCTCTTGCCTATTAGCAGAAAGAATAAATTCTTCCTTGGAATTGTGTACTAAGCACTTATCATTCCTACAATTCACATGGCAGCTTTCATCACATAATTGACTTATGCTGATGAGGTTGTTCTTAAGACTTTTAACAAACAAAACATTTGAAATCAATGTTTTTTCAAGAAGAAAAATGTTACATATACCAATAATTTCTCGCTAAGCATTATCTCTGAAAGTTAATTTTCCTCCTTTCGTCTTGATAATCATTTCAAAATATTTTTTGTTACCAGTAATATGTCAGGAACATCCACTATCCATGTACCAAGTATTGTTGTTGGTACATTCCCTATTTTTTGAAAATAATAAAAATTTAGGTTTTCAGAATCCAAACTTTCATGGATATGGGAATTTTCGACAGTAAAATTTTGGGTACCCACATCTTCATAGAAAAATAAGCCTTATGAAATCCTAAATATTGGGTTTTGATTAAAGAACAATTCTTTACCCAGTGACAACCACATTGACACTTTTTTCAAAATGGGGCACTTTGGGGAAAAATGTTGTTGTTACTAAAAATCAGTTTAGAGCTAGTGTAACCAAAACCAGAAGTATTCCTTCGAGGTCAGATTTTTGAATAAATTTTATCATAATTTTCTTTACCATGGGTAAAGTTTGACAAACACTTCCTCAAGGAAAATATTTCAGATTTGGGTTTGATAACTAAGTTCTTATCTTTGAAAAAATTTGAATTAGATCTAGGCTCTAAAACATCTTTCTTAAAAATTACATTTTCTAGATCTTCTGAATGTTTATTCTTCTCAGAACTTACATCCTTAATATTTTTTGAAATACTTTCAATATCAACATTTTTATTATCATGCTCTTTAGAAAGATCTAATATTTCCCGAGTAATAATAGTATTGTTATAGTTTTCCTTATCAATCCTTTTCATGAGTTTTGAGTTCTCAATATCAAGAAGTTCCACAAACCTAGAAACTTGTTCATAGGTAGGTAAAGTATTTTCCTCATCAGAAGAATATTCTTCATCAGAAGAGTTATAATATTTACTATCATTAGCATTTAAAGAAACATTGGTCAAGGGTTCAGCATTGTATACCTTAGCCATAAATCAGTGATTGTCAACAGTTAGTCTGGCTATTAGACAAAGATTATTCTGTCCAGAAGATTCATAATCAGAATATTCATCTTAAGAGTCACCACCACTAGCACTCTAGGTGTCATTATCTTTTAGAACATTCTTATATTTGGACTTGTAATTCTTCTTTATGTTCCTTTCAGAATGCCTCCCTTTTCATAATTTAATTTTGAGCATAGGGCATCAGGTCTTATGTGTCCAGCTCTCTTACGTTCATAGTATGTGACCTCTGAATATTTCTTGTATTTCCTTTCCTTATTCATATACATGGATTGGAAATTTCTCGGTCCATATATCTTGTTCATCCTTCGAGCAAGATTAGCTAACTCATTTTCTAATACTTCACTCTCACTAGATTCAGATTGAATAATAACCTTCTTAAATTTGTATCTAGTAACTCTCTCAGGATTATTAGCATTCATGTGATTTGAAGTTGTAGTAAAAGCAACACTACCATTCCCAATGTTCATCTTTATGTTGTCAGCATCTCTCAACATTCTAGTATCATATTGAAGAAGAGTTCTAAACAGTTCATCAAGAGAAATTTGAGCAACCTTTCTGTTTTCATCGATAGCAGTTCCCTTTTATTCCCACTAATTCAGCATGATGTCAATTATCTTGTCAACAAGGGCATCATCATCTAGACATTTCTCTCCCATAGATTGTAAGCTATTCATGAAAGTCATGAATCTCTGTTCTAACTTATAAATTGGTTCTCCATAAGGAATATTAAAACCATTATACTTGGCTCTGAGCATGGCTCTTCTATTCTCAAACAATTTAGATGTACCAAAATGTATAACTTCAAGTTTCTTCTATATACAATTAACAGTTTCACAAGAAGAAATTTGGCTACATATGTTCCTAGTCATTGAAAAAATCAATGTATTGTGTACCTTATATTTGAGTTGGTATTAATGCTTTTCTTGATTAGTAAAAGCACTAACTTCCTTATTAGGAATTTTAAATCCTCTAGTAATCATGGGAAAGTTATCTACCCTAGTATTGATAACGAAAGTCTTCATAAGATCTCTCCAATATTCGTAATCATTACCATTAAAGATTGGTGGTCTAGTAAGATTTAAGTTGTTGATAGAACAATCATTTAAACCTGCCATCCTTAGGAAAGACTTTGGCACACATACTTGTTATTAGTTTAAGTTTGTAAACAAGAGAAAATATTCTAAGAAAGAAAAAATTTATCTCTAAGCAAAAAGTGAATCTGAACTATGATTCCAAAAAATATATTCTGAAAAGTATGAATCTGGAAATATGAATCCGATTGTTATATAAAAAAATCTTCTGAATCTAATCGTGAGATTAATTCAGATTGAACCAAGTGCTTTGATACCAATTGTTAGGATGGTATGTCTGAATATGATATACTCTATAATACTAAAATTAGGATCAAATAAGTAAAACAAGATAAAAATATAAGAGGGGGGTAAATTTTATACTTTAGAAATTCCCTTAGGAAATTTTTGATAACGAAAATTCACAACACCTCTATGTTCTAAATACATGCTTTATTCCAAAGAGATGAGTATCCAACAAAATTGGATTAGAGGTCCCTTGATTTATAATTTCAAGAAAGTCTGTCTTACCCACACTAGGGTAAGCCCTCGATACGAAGATCAGAGTCTATCTTTCTATCCATGCAAGTCCTCAACTATCAAGTATTCAACACCTCTGTCTTTCTCAGAAAGGAAGACCTCAACTTCAAGGTGTTGGAACCTCTCCCTTCCTATCCCTGGAAGCCCTCGATTGTAATCAACAACAATCAGAGTTTCATGAAGAAATTCTGTACAAGTCAATGTTTGAACAAGCTATTCAAACATTCTATAGGATTCTTTGAGAGTTGATAAGTTCCCCTCTCTCTATAAATCACTTCAACAGCATGTAAGCACAGATGATGTCGATGTTGTCAAAGTTGTTGCTTCTTTTCAAATGAGAACTTATTTATAGGCAAAGCTGCAATGGTCGGATCCCTCCTCCAACGGTTATATTTCTCCATGAATTTTAGAGGGACATATACACGTGTAACTCAACCAATGGTTGGTCAATAACTAAAAGCACGACATCGTTTTGTAATGGAACAAGTGTAAGCATAAGTAAAACTGATGTTTGGAATGTATGAAAATTAAAGTTCGGAGTCTAACCAAAATGGATTTTGGAGTCTACAATAAAAATATATTCAGATTCTATTTTGTAGGAATTCGGAACCTGAATTATATAGAAATCTGGAGTCTGAATTTCAACAAAATTCAGAGTCTGGTTTCATCAGAATTTGGAACCAGAAATTACAAAGTTCATAGTCATAGTTCATGGGAATTTAGAGTCAAAACTCCTAAGAGTTTGGAGTTTGAATTCAGAGAACTCAGAGTCTGAACATAGATAAGTTCATAATCATAATTCGAATTCAAACTATATGAGAGTTTGTATCTAGTATTCAGAATGAAACTTCATTAGAGTTCGTATCCAGAATTCAGAATGGAACTTCATTAGAGTTTGTATCCAGAATTTGAAATGGATCTTCATTAGAGTTTATATCCAGAATTCGGAATAGATCTTCATTAGAGTCTGTATCCAGAATTTAGAATGGAACTTCATTAGAGTTCTTATCTAGAATTAAGAATGGAACATCCTTAGAGTTTGTATCCAGAATTCGGAATGGAACTTCATTAGAGTTCCTATCCATAATTCGGATCCTAAAATAGAATACTTCATATCTAAGTATTATATCATTTCAAGGATTTAGATATGAATCTGATTTTTATACTTAAGAAAAATATTGATATGAACAATGAAATCATGATAGGGATAAATTCCTTTCAGGAGGAATTTTTTTTATATAAGTAAAATATATATTTGCTTAAGCATAAGGTGTTTGAGATTTTAAAAACAAGAAGGAATGGAAAATTCATAAAGAAAACCTTATTGACTCAACAATATCCCCCTTTTTGGAAAGCACAGAAAACATTTTGAAAAATAATATAAGAACATAGAAAAATTTCTATACATTGAAAATAAATCTTATCTACCTTTATTCATAGATGATGGTGAATAAAACTTACTCCCCCTAAGGACTTGGAACTCTAAGGATTTTATTCTGGATTTCCGGAATGGAATTTTCATTATCATGAGAATGAAACACTTTTTAATGAGAAACTTCCCCTTATATAAGCTCTGCCTTACATAAGGATAGTTCTTATTTACTTAGAAATTTTTCTTCCCCCTTTTAGATTTTGCCTTCTCCTCCTGTTGAGTAGTTCTTTTTCCTTCTCCCCCTTTGCGATTTTCAAAAATAATTGGGGGAATGGAAAAACAATAAAGTACAAGAAACATTAGTAAAGACATACATACAACACAAGAAACCAAAATTTTCATTATGTTTAAAAATATTTTTACAAGGAAAGACATTACAACAAAAAATCGGATTGGTATATTTGTCTTCCTTTTCCTTGGGGATTAAATTCTTCAACAAGGTTTTCAGTTTCTTCAAGTCTTTCCAGTCCTCCTCAGCTTGCATTTCTAAGGATTTAATCCTTTTATCATGAGCCTTCAGAGCCTCAGACTGTGTCTTAATAATTTCATCCTGCTTCACAAGATTTTCTTTTATCTCAATCTGAAGATCTCTTTCCCCTTTCCAACTTTGAGCAACCGAGTTAAGGTTTCCATTCAAATCGTTCACTTGATGATTCTGAGTATTTTTTTCAAGGGACAACTTTTCCTAAAGATTATTTATCTTGGAATCCTCGGTATTAAAAGAATCTTTTACATCACTCTGAAAATAATCAAACTCAGCTAAGTCATCATTAACATTCTTTGACCATAGAGTGATTTTGTTGCATGATATTCTGTGAACATCATAATTGATACGAAAATTTCTATGCTCAACCTCAATCTTCACACACTTATCCATGACCATGGATACAAATTCTAATTTCTGATTTAGGTTGTCTTGAAGGAAATGGAACTTGGATTCTATGGTGGGAAAGATCGGAATTGAATCCACCAATTTCTTTGGTGGTGTTCATGAATGATGGATTTCAAATGACAAACATTATAGAGATCATACATATGTTCTACTCAACTATGAATACATTACACCATTTATACTATGAGTTCTCTTATCACTTATTTTATAATATATTTTTTCAATAAATGAATATTCTTTTATTTTTAAGTTGTGTGATTATCAAATAAAAACAACTTCTACAAATTACATCAGTTTCACATAAAGAACATCTGTAAAATAATTTTCCCTACAGGCCATAAAAACTAGTAACATGAATTATTTATTGTTTAACCTATAAAATAAATTTATTACTTTTTATATTGATAATTGTTTTACAAATATTTAGCTATCTCAATATTCTGATAAAATTGATAATCATTTGTGTTTATTGAGTAACCCACCATCAAAAAATAGTTAAATCTTATAATTCATATATGGTGAATAGTTTTCAATTTCATACACATTCATATGGGGAATCAAAAAAAATAATGAATTGTGGTGTTTTCTTGAGAGGATTTTATCATAGGACAATTAATATTGAATTTTACGACATGTTGGATGAAATTATTATACTTTTTTATCTCGGATATAAATACATAATGATGTTTAAATGTCAATGGTTGGATACTGAGAGAGGCTCATGTGTTGATTCAGGCCTTAGAATTTTTTATAATAAACAAAAAAGCATTCTTTTAGTAAATGAACCATTTTTATTGGCTCATCAGTCACATAAAATTTATTTTAAAAATTATTGTACAACATCAAAAGAGTTGGGTAAATGGTAAAGAATAATAAAAATTATATCTCAGGAAAATAAATTTATTCAAAGTGAATGAGGTTCCTCTAAAGTACAAGGAATTGAAATTATTCAGGGGACTACTCCAAATCCATCTTTTCCATGAAGAGACACAGATATTGATGATGACACCCCAAAATTAATAGTCTATGGTGATTATCACTTTATTGATGTAAAAACTGAAATTGAAATGACATGAGATGATAAAAGTCATGACCCATACCCTGATTCCCGTACCGTGACTACCCCAAACCCGCCTAGCATAGGCTAGGGGCGGGAGACTAGCACCGAAGGCGTATTCCCTAAAACTGAAAAGGTATTGTCTTTGTAAACTGTAAACACATGAAACCAAGCACAAAACAAGATACGAACTCAAGTAAACTGAATGGTAAACAGAGTGAGTGTAGTAAGTAAAAGGGGCCAGAATACAAGCCCAACTGGAATGTAAAAAAATTTAATGTACAAGTAAACGAGATCAGATCCTATGATCACCCGCCAAGGATCCTACCTGAAGGGTAGGTATAAATATTGGATGGTCTTCTTTGTTTTACGCCTTGTCTAAGGTCCACTTCTGAGCTACCTGTAATCAGGGTAATCTCGCCCTCAGTCAGCGCTATCCGTCATCTACACCAAACACAATGAGGTGCGGGCGTAGCCCATGCAGGGGTGAGTATAACTATACTCAGTAGGTACCCCTAGACCCTCAAGGACTCACAAAATCCACAAAGGATAAACCAAAAAGCATTAAATCAACTGAAAACCTAACTTAGGTACATTCCCATATATATACCTAAGTTATGAAATATACCCATCTCAATCATGAGGAAACACAGAGTCCAACTCAAAATCCCAAAGCTCAAATGTTACACAAAGGAAGGTATTATCAAGAAGGAAAGTACCACAAGGTAAATACTCAGCTCACACCAGGTATTTCTTAGGTACAGTAATAGAGATGATTATATGTAACTACTGAATCAACATACTCTATTATGAGGCTCTGTTGCTGATACATATAGGATCGCTCGATGCGGACCCACATTGGATCTCTAGATGTTTTCCCACATAGGATTGATCAGTGATGACCCACATAGGATCTCTTAGTGTTGACCCACATAGGATCACTAGGTGCTAACCCATATAGTATCGCTCAGTGCTGCCCCACATAGGATCTCTTGGTGTTGACACACACGAGATCGCTATTCATTCTTCACATCACAGCAAGCACCTTGGTTCCCACACTAAGCTTGATTTTCTCTAGGAGGGTCCGCATATAAAGGAACTGGTCGATACTCCAACTTTAATTAAGTCTGAATAAAATGAATCCCAAAGGACTGCTATGTCATTGGGGTTGCAACACAACAGACAGTGCGTCAATCGGACTCCCGGTCTGTAAGTAATTAGCCTTTTAGTCCTGAGGGCCCGATTGGATTCGTGCTTGATCGAACCCGACCATATCCCAACATTATCAAAATCTCAATTGGGGTATACCAAAGGGTCCTTCTCACTCCAGGGTTTCTGGTGCTGTAGATTGTTCTTCAAACAGACATCTGGTGCCAAATTTATGGCTGAAAGAGCGTAAAGCTCGTAGCTTGTCTGGGTCAGGTCCATCCCGGTCAGTTTGACCAGCCTAACCCAGCCAGCTGGTTCAGGCCTGGCCCGCTCTTAGTGGCGTAGGGGTCGCGGAGCATCACAAGGTCGTGAGGGCGTCACAGAGGCTGGGAGGTCTGCATGGAGGACCACATGGTGGTGAGGCCGTAGGGCGACCTGGTGGGCCGTGTGGCGGTGCAGAGGGATGTGGGGCGGTGAGGCCACGTGGAAGCACGAAGGGCCATAGGTCAGTGAGTCCATAGTGTGGTGCGGAGGGTCGCATGGTAGCGCAGAGGCTGCAGGGTGGCAAGGAGCTTCATGATGGTGTGGTCACAGGACGGCGCGAAGGTCACCGGGAGGCGATGAGCCACGGGGCTGTCGCCTTTATCACTGCCATCGATTTTCCAGTCGCCGCATCTGTTCGTCGCCATGGAACAAATCCACCTTCTTCCATCATGAAGAACACGCCATTCAGAAAGAACATCAGAGGGGCTGGGCCATGTTTTTCAGGATTTTACCCTCCATGTTTGAGCGGTATCAAGCAGCTCAAAAAAAACATGAATGAAGAATGTCAAACCCTAAATCCTCCCGAAATTGATTATTCCCAAACCCACAAAAGAAATTATCTGCAGATCAACTAGTTAGAGAGTTTATTTGTGTTCTTTTTTTTTGAAGGGAATAACATGGGAAACAAAATCACACATAATTAATCCCCTACCTCGATGGTTCAGTTGAATATTGTCAGCTGTTGAGACGGATTGGCATTTGTCAATCCCAAAACAAGTCTCCTCCAATGACGTCGGCGAGGAGAGGAAAAAGATGAAGTCAGTGTTAATGGTGTTTCTTTGATCATCGGTCCATTCTTTGATAGAGATCATTCTATGGAGTTTGGGGAATGATTCGTTGAAGGAGATAGTTCTTCATTGGCATTCTTCATTAGATAAGTTCTTCCACAAGTTCTCCCCTCTCCATTGTCAACCCAAAAATCCTCTCTTAAAGGATGAGGTGCCAACAAATAATATTATTTAACATTTTAATTATTGGAACCATTACGTTTGCATCATTTAATTGAAATAATTAATCAGAGGTTCTGGAACAATTAAAGTGGGGGATGTTCAAGAGACATCCCCACATTTAAGTGGGAGGTTCAAGGTTGGGTGGTCCCCGCCTTTGAATTCAAATTTGGGGGGTTTAGGCTCAGGTGGTCCCCACAAACATAACCCATGTGGGAGGATTTAGTTCAGGGGGTCCCCACCTTTATAACATTCACATGGAAGTTTCAAATGAAAATAAAAATGTTAGACATTTTTATTTTATTTTAATCGTTCAGAAAAAGCACAAAAAAAATAATCTTTTACTCTCAACCCATTGTGATCGAGGTGAAGGTCTCCTTAAGTGAATATCGGAACTATGAGTTCAACGGTGCCCCCTGATTTAAATTCCAAGCATTAGTTCAAAATTTAAAAAACCCACTCACACGTTTACTGAACGTACCCACAAAACGGTTCATAAATATATTATGGGTACACAGGGCCTTAGAATCACGCACCATCAATTTTTGCAGACTCATAAAATTCTTATTAAATTAAAAAAAATTACATGGGAATTTTGGGTCTTTACATTCTCCCCACCTCTGTGATTTGCGTCCCCGAAAGCCACATCACAAAAATAGGGAAAAAAAGTGAGGGTACTGAGCACAAATCTGAGCCTCCTGCTCCCATGTGCTCTCCGGAAAGTTTCCATGCTGCCAGCGAATGCGCACCATAGGTATCGACTACCCATGGAGGACCCACTCTTGTCGATCTTCAATCTCTAATGGAACCTCTATAAAATTTTCCCCATCGTTGATGTCCAGCTCACTATGGTCGATGATGTGAGAAGGGTCGTGCACGTATCTACTCAACTAGGATATGTGGAAGACACCGTGCACCCGATGCAACTGAGGTGGCAGAGATAAGCAGTAATCCACCTATCCATCTGTATTGAGGACCTGGAAGGGTCCAATAAACCTCAGAGATAACTTGTCACCTTGGCCAAATCTCTATAAACCTCATCGGGGTGAGACCCAGACAAAGACATGGTCACCATCCTCAAACTCTAGAGGTCTCTGTCTTCTGTCGGCATAAGACTTATGCCTACTATGTGTAGTCTTCATCCACTTTTGGATGATCTGCACTTTATCTATTGTAGATTATACCATCTTTAGTCCTACTAGTGTTGACTCCCCTGGGCCAGTCCAGCACAAAAGTGATCTGTAAGGTCACCCATACAATGCCTCAAAAGTGCCATCCCAATGGTGGAGTGATATCTATTGTTATATAAAAACTCCACCAGAGTAAAGAGATCCTCCCAACTGTGATCAAAGTCAGGGATACACGCACATAGCATATACTAGAGGGTCCGAATGGTCCACTCAATCTGGCCATCTGTCTGATGATGGAAGGCGGTTCTCAAATGAAGATGCATCCTGAAATCCTCCTACAGCCCCTTCCATATCTGGGAAGTGAAATGTGTATCATTATCGGAGACAATAATCGAGGGTACTCCATGCAGCCACACAATCTCCAACACATTGAGGCGTCATGAGGTCTCTACTGAACCCTGCTCTCTGATCCGTTGAAAGTGGGATGAATTGGTGAGTCGGTCGATGATCACCCAGACAGAGTCATGTCCTCCAGATGTACATGGATTTCTTGTCACTAATTCCATGTATATCCCATCCCACTTCCACTCTCGGACCTATAAAGGATGAACCAAGCATGCCGATACCTGATGCTACACCTTCACTTGCTAACAAGTGATGCATCAAGAGACAGACTCTGCTACTGCTTTCTTCATAACCGGCCACTATTGTTGTTGTTGGAGATCCTGGTACATCTTCCCCACTCATTGATGTACCTCTAGATGTGATGTATGGAACACCCTCATCACGTCCTCCCAGAACAACACTGGTATAATGGTACTTCCTATAAAGAGGATGATGTGCTCCCAACCTTCAGAAAATCTATCAGGTGCATTCCCTATGGATATCTGAGCACGCTGAGGCTCGTAGTTTGTGTCCCCATGTTGCACCTCCTAGACTCACTGAAGATGTAGGGGAGTGATTGTAAGAGACTGAAGGAAAGCTACTCCATTACATTCCAAGAAGGATATCTGCGAAGTGTCCAACTACTCTATCGCCTCACCTAGAAGTTGTACACCAGATCTTCGGATGAGTGAATCTACTAAAATGTCCCCCTTCCCATGAGTATCGACTATCTCGAAGTCATAGTCCATAAAGAACTCAATCCAAAATTGTTTACTCAGGTTCAAGACCTTTTGAGAGAAGATATACCTTAGACTCTTCTAATCAGAGCAGACTATAAAATGTTCACCCATCAGATAGTGTCACCACATATTCATGGTGAAGACCACTGCTGCTAAATCTAGGTCATGGGTAGTGTAGTTCTTCTCATACTGTCTTCATTTTATAGAACCATATGCGTTAACTACTCGCTCCTGCATCAGGACACATCCAAGCCCGACCCCTGATGCGTCGTAGTAGACTACATGTCCTACGCCCTCCTCTGGATGCCTCAAGATGGGGGAACTAGCCAGCCACCGCCTCAGCTCATGAAAACTCCACTGGAATCTCTCCAACCACACGAAGGGTTTCCCCTTCTTCATCAATGATAATAGTGGTGATATAACTCTGGATAAATATGGCAGAAATCTATGGTAGTATCCAGCCAAACCTAGGAAACTCTGAATCTTTATCACTCTCTTGGGTGGATCCCAAGAACGTACCACCCTTATCATTGATGTAACTTCTGAAACTCTTACCTTTGATATGAAATGTCCTAGAAATTGAACCTCTCGGATCCAGAACTAGCACTTCGAGAGCATACCACAAATTTGGTGCTCTCAGAGTGTGTCCAGAACTACGTGAAAATGACAGGCATGCTCATCCTTAGTAGCCGAGTAGATCAGAATGTCGTCGATGAAGACTACTACAAAGAGATCATGGTATAGCTCAAATATCATATTCATGAGTCCCATGAACATTTTTGGAGTGTTGGTTACACCGAATAGAAAAACCAAGAACCCTTTATGGTCTTACCGACATCTGAATGTCTTCTTCTGCACATCCTCATCTCATACTCTGAGCTAGTGATAGCCTAATCTGAGGTCTATCTTCGAGAACCACTGTCCTCCTTTTAGTTAATAAAGAAGGTCATCAATCCTCATGAGTAGGTTCTTGTTCTTCACAGTCACTTGGTTCAAGTGGTGATAGTCAACAAAAAGCCTCAAACTCCCATCTGCATTCTTGGTGAACAAAATCAGGTCTTGACAAGGAGAAACACTAGGCCGAATCAACCCTTTCTCCTATAAGTCCTCCAACTATACCAGCAACTCAAAAAGCTCTATGGGAGCCATCTGATATTCTAGTGTAGATATAAATTCCATATCGGGGTACAATTCAATGTAAGGGTCCAACACTCTGCGAGGAGGTAGACCCTAAACATCATCAGAGAATACATCCTCATACTGGTCCACCACAACACGATAACTCAGACTCTCCACATCAACCGCACTGAGGGTAAGGCTAGACAAATGATGAATGATCAGAGACACTCTCCTCCTGGTAAGTCCATCTTGTGCTGCAAAGTATCCCTTCTTGCCAGTGAAGGTAAACCTAGTCCCATCCATGTGGACACAAAACACATTGCACCTAATAGATTCAATATGAGCATGGACTATAGATAACAAGTCCATTCCCAAGACGGCGTCGTAAGGCCTCGACGCCACTACTAGGATATCCCAGCTGAAGCTAACTCCTCTTAGAGTAAGATCACACTGCCGGCACCAGTGCTTAATCAATGAATCATCTCCCGTAGGAGTATCTAGCATTAAGGATAGAGCCAACGACACCATCAGAATCTCAGAGCTTCGAACCAGTGCAGTGGTAATAAAAGAATGACTAATGCTTGTGTTTATAAGTACTACAGATAAGGTTGAGTAGACACAGATCTTACCTCGTATCATCTTCGGAGTGCCGTGATCATAGGCCTCAGCTTCATGGAGAAGATCTTGCACCTATACTCCTACTACGTGTTGTTAGGGTGGACCACCATGTGGTGGTTGTGGTTACATCTCAAATTGTTTCCCACCACCACCTGCATGACCAGCTCCCCAGCCATGTCCACCTGCTCCCCACGGTCCTCCTCAGTTGAACCTCTGTCTCTTCCTTGGTAGTCCTTAAACTGTTTTTTGATCATCCATATAGATCGTCATAAATTCACAAGCCATGTGAGCCTACCCGCCACATGTGTAACACTTCCCGCACCTAGCATGATTGGTTCTATCTGAGGTGCCCAACACAAACGACCCTGAATCATGCGGTCGCCCCCCGATAGGTCTGGTCCTCTTGGACTTCTGTGACATCTGTCAACTACCAGTTGTAAAATACACCACTACGTGACGTCCGGTGGTGGTTCTCGCTGAAATTGACTACTCAGCAAGAAATCTATCCATTATGAGGATTCTCTCTAACACCCCCATCTGCGTCAAGATGCTAAGAGAAATCATCAAATCCCTAATCTATCGTATATTCCCCTACTCAAAGTTCTGGGCCCTGAAGAATGGGTCACACACCATATCAATGGATTAGCATGAGAGCTCATTGAACCTCGCTGAGTATTGAGCCACAATCATGTTGCCCTTCTGTAGATAAAGTTGCTCCTGTATGCGCACTGCACGAAGATTTTCTGGAACAAACACTACCCAAAACAGGCTCTTGAAGTCTTCCCTAAGAAGTGTCACCTCATTGTGAACTTGGAGCATCAGGCTCCACCATCTGTCTACTGCTTCCAGTAGAAGGTCGGTGGAAAGGATCACCATGAGATCAGATGGTGTCTCTACCAGTCAGAAGACTCTCATTATGGTCTCCATTCAATCATTAGCCACCTTTGGGTCTATCTCTCCCCTAAACCAGGGTGGACCTTGACACTAGAACTCGTGAAATTCTCTAAAGTGGTGTTAACTTTTTACTTCTGGGGATAGTGGAATCGGTGGCCCAACGGGTAATGGTATTACTCATGCCTCCACTGGAAGAGGGCCCTCCACCTAGGCCTTGTCGCTCGGTGGGCTATTAGTGCGTACAATATCTAGAACCCTAGCTGGCTCTCTACATGGAGGCATCCTAAAAAGAAACAGGTGTGACACAGTCAATAACTTATACATTATGAGTTGACTCAAATAGATCACAAAGAAAACTCTTGAAAACACACATTCAATCATTGTTTTCATGAATTGAGTCAGAAATCAGAATTCAGGGACCTGGTGTATGGATCCTTCGGCTACCGTAGCAACACTAGATTACATAAACTGATAACCACACTCACTACACATAAAATTATTACTGTTATAAATAAAGATCAGAGTCATATGTTATATGATAGAACCGACTCCTCTGAAACCTATTTGTTATGACTCATCCCCCGGGGCCTCTGCCGTGACTACCCTAAGCCTGCCATCCATAGTCTAGGGGATGGTGAGTAGCACCAAAGGCATATTCCCTAAAACTGGGAAGGAATTTCCTTTATAAGCTGTAAACAAGAGCAACCAAGCACACAACAAGATATGAACACAGGTAAAATGAATTGTAAACAGAGCTAGTACAAAAGTAAAAGGGGCCAGAATACAAGCCCAATTAGAAAGTACAAGAAACTGAAAGTACAGGTAAACTGAAATTTCTCGGTGATCACCCACCAAGGATCCTTCCTAAAGGGTATGTAAAGATCTCAAACGGTCATCTCTATGGCACACCCCATCAAAGGTCCACCTCTGATTTGCCTCCCATTGTGGTACTCTCATCCTCAGTCAGTGATGTCCGTCGTTTGCACCAAACACAATGAGGTGTGGACATAGCTTGTGCAGGAGTGAGTATAAAGATACTCAGTAGGGACCCCAAGAAACTCAAGGTCTCACAAAATCCACAAATGTTAAACCAAAAAGCATGAAATCAACTGAAAACACAACTTATATATATGCTCATACATATACAAAAGTTATCATGTATACCCATCTCAATCATGAGGAAACATAGAGTCTAACTCAAAAGCCCAAACTCAACTGTTCAAAAAATGAAGGCATTACCACGAAGGAAAGTACCACAAGGTACACACATAGCTCACACTAGGTATTTAATAGGTATAGTTGTAGAGATGATTAGATGTAACCATTAAATCATTTTACTCTATTAAGATGCTCTGCTGTTGATCCACATAGGATCACTCGGTGCAGACCCACATATGATCACCAGATGCTGACACACATAGGATTTCTCACTACTGACCCACAAAGGATCACTCGGTGATGACCCACACATGATCGCTAGGTGCTGACCCACACAAGTTCACTCAGTACTGACCCACAAAGTATTGCTTGGTGCTAACCCACATAGAATCACTTGGTGATGACCCACATAGGATCTCTCGGTGTTGACCCACATAGGATCACTATTCATTCATTAGGTCACATCCAGCTACTGGGTTCCCGCACTAAGCTTTCTCATCTCTTGGAGGGTCTGCTCCTCAAGCAACTATTCAATACTCCAACTACCCTAATTTCCCACGAAAATGTATCCCAAAGGACTACCACATCATAGGGGTATCAACACAATAGACAGTGCGTCAATCGGATGCCCGATCTGTATGTTATTAGCCTTTTAGTCCCGAGGGCCTAGTTGGATTCGTCCTCAATCCAACTCGACCATATACTATTATTATCCAAATATGAAGTGGGGTATATCAATGATACCATCTCTTTCTGGGGTTTGTGGCGCCACATTCGGTTCATCAAGCGGACGTCTGGTTCCAAAGTTATGGCCAAAAGAGTATAAATCTCATAGCTGGTCTGGGTCCGTTCCAACCCGTCCTTGGCCGACCCAACCCAGTTTTGTTCGACCCGGACCATCGGGTCTGCCTCGAACCGTGCGGGGCAGCGCGAAGGGCCGTAGGGCTGTATGGAGGGCTGTGGGATGGTGAGGCCACGGGGTGGTGTGGAGGGCCGCGGGGCAACGTAGAGGGCATAGGGCGGAGAGGAGTCATGGGGCCTTACCCTTCGTCACGCTGATGATGTGTCGGTCGTGACTTATGTCTGTCATAATGGCACAAATCTAACATCTTCCATTGATAATAACTCACCATTAAAGAAGAATGTTGAAGGGTTTGGGGCATGTTTGTTTCGCCAGTACCTTCGGTGTTAGAGAGGTAGCAAGTAGCTCAATAAAAACATTAATGAATAACGTTAAACCCTAAAACCTCCCGCAATTGATTATTCCCAAATCCGCAAAAGAAGTCATCTGGTGATCAACATGTTATAGATTTGATCTGTGTTTTTGTTTTATAAGGGAAGAACAAGGGAAACAAAATCAAAAATAATTAAACCCCTACCTTGAGGGTTCGGTTAAAGATTGTCCGCGGTTGAGACAGATTGGCGTTTGTTTATCCCGAAACTTGTCTCCTCCAACAATGTCAGTGAGGAGAGGAAAAATATGAAGTTAGTGTCGACAACATTTCCTCGATCATCGGTTCATTCACCATTGGAGATCCTTCGAAGGAGTTTGGATAAAGATTCATCTAAGGAGAAGAGTTCTTCGTTGGAATTCTTCATTTGAGAATCTCATCCACAAGTTCTCCCCTCTATTTTTCCCACCCAAAAATCCTCTCTCCAATGATTAGGTGCCAACATAAAATATGATTCAACATTTTAAATAACTGCATGATTAAGATGGAATCATTAAATTGGCATAATTAATCAGAGGGTGTGGCATAATTAAGGTGAGGGAAGTTCAAGAGACATCCCCACATTTAAGTGGGAGGTTCAAGGGTTAGGCAGTCCCCGCATTTGAATTCAAATTTGGGGGTTTTAGGCTCGGGTGTCCACACTACCATAAACCATGTGGGAGGCTTTAGTTTAGGTGGTCCCCACATTTATAAAATCCACATGGGATTTTCAAATGAAAATAAAAATGTTAGACATTTTTATTTTATTTTTTTATTTAACAAAAACCACAAAAAATTGTATTTCACTCTTGACCCACTACGATCGAGGCGAAGGATTCATTAAGCGAATACCGGGACTGCGGGTTCAACGGTGCCCTCAAATTTAAATTCTGAGCACCTGTTTAAAAGTTACAAAAACCCACTTGCATATTTACTAAACGTACCTGAAAAAAGTTCAAAAATTCATTCCGTGCACATCAGGTAGTAGAATCATGCACCATAAATTTTAGCGGACTGGTAAAAATCCCATTAAATTAAAAAAAAATACATTAAAATTTTGGGTCTTTACAATGAAATTGAATCTTCTATGAAAATTGATGATACTGATGAAAAATATAAAGATATTAACCCCATCATTTATGATGATGAGGATGGAGATGAGGATGGAGATGAATATTGACACAGTTAAATGATGGTTGTAATCATATATAATATATATCTATATATAATAGTTATTTTCAAATATTTCATAAAAATTGTAATTTGTGTTCCAGATGGATTCAGATCTATTTTGTGAGTTTGAGGGTGCTGATCTCCCTAATGATTAGAGGGATGTTGGTTCATCTGACCCTCAGAATATTGGTGGTGTAACGAGGACTCAGAGGGGTTTTGGTGTTTCGATATTGATGATTCAAACCCTATCCCTGAGGGACATCCACATATTACCTCAAATCCATGCATGCGTAGGTATTATTACTTTTTTATTTTACTTAGTTATCATTTATCATCATTAATCTATATATATACTAATTATTTGATTATTATTATTTTTAAAAAAAAAATCATATAGCTATTAGATAGGGGAGTTCTATATTGCAAAATTATTTTTCTGGATCATGGGTTACATGGGATATGATTCCCATAGATGTTAAGAACTGCATGTTCAATCATTGGATAGTACGTAAAGAAAAAAAATTTGAAATTTATTTAATTAATAACATGATATTATTAATTGTTTATGAGGATTATGGTATCCTATTAATGAGATCGTGTGTGACTCTATCTGGAAGACATGGAAGGGATGTATGCATGATCGTTTCAGCCTATTTTGATATAAGTTAATTTGTAAAAAATGAGGAATGTAGGAGTCACATAGTTTAATCATTCTTGGTGTGATCCCCAAAATGATTACATTTCATCTCAATTTTTTGGGATTATGTTCACACTAAATGGGTGGTCGTTTATATATGATATCATCATTAGGTCAAAAAAACCAAGGGAAATAAGTGGTGACATATCAATGTGGTAGTAGTAAATTTAGTATTCATATGGAACATATAGTAAGTACATTTTTTTAATTAATTTATATAACTTTAAAATTAAGATATTTAGTTATATATTTATATAGGTAGTTGGGAAACATGATATTATGGAGTTCAATGTTTAAAAAAGTATGTACATCGATCCAGTCACTAGATATATTAGATGGATCATCATCATCATATTGTGGGCTATATAATGTTTTTTGAGTTTTAAAATTAACTGAAAAATAATATTTTAACTATTTTAATTTTAAATTGAAATTTAAGGATTCATAAGTGGTCATGATGTCACATAAATAGAGTGAGAGTTAGTCCGAGACTGATGATCAGACCAGTACAACATGATTTGATGAGGCAGTATAGATGCATGCGACCTAGTATGCCTTCGACAAAGGCTGAGTTGTGGGTATCGACTCTCGATTGATGTATGAGAGTAATTATTGTACCACTATGATCTCAGTGTGAAACTCGAGATACGATCATAAATTTTGTGTAGGAAACATAGACAGTAGTTTCAAGGTATGACTCTGTATTCTCTCAACTATTGGTGCTCTCGATGCCACATCCTTCCATTCTCCTTGGGTTATGACGTTTTCTTGAAGGTGACGGATCTCCCTGTATCTCCTGGTACTATATTCTCTTTTATCTCACATTTATCTTCTTCTCCCCTCTTGATTAATGCGTATTTCTGGTTTGGGTATCGAGTGATGCTTACTGCCCCTCTTTCTATCTATCACGGTGCTTTGAACCCCCATCTGGGTTTGTGGGCTGGTGCCCTAGATGTATTGGTTTTACATCAGTGTTGATGTCTGAAAACATTCTTCTCCACTTCCCTTTCTAGACTACTCGTTTGGTTCAACTATACTTTATTCAGGATCAATTTAGGATCTTAGTCTACTTGGGATGGTGATGGAGGTTGGCTGGCAGCGGTCTCATGCTTGGGTTCTTCTTCGATGCAGATTTTGCTTGGTGATCTTGGTTTGATGTATCTGATGAAAGTCTACTTCCCCCTTGTGGTCGACGGTGTGGCTTCTGGAGCGGCCCACTACAAAGGCCTATATTATCTCAACCCTACTCTGTCATCTTGGAAATGAACTCCTTTCCTAGTCGGTCTGGTGTGTGGGTCTTCAAGGAGGCTTTGGGTGGTGCAGTTCGAGTAGCTTTTGGTATCTAGGAGGATGACTTGATCTTGGTGAAGGATTTTATTTTTGGATGTTTTTCAGAGACTTTCATAGTAGTTTTGTTTGCATCCTCGGTGGAGATATGAAGACATGGATGGTATTTAGTGATGTTTTGCTTCTTTTTGTTGTTTATATTTTCTTCGGACATAAACTCTCACAGTGGTGGTTGAGATGGAACTGATGGATGTTGTAGGCAATGATGATGGTTGATATGGTTTATGTGGATGTTCTTGATGGGTGATATTAGTTCTATGTCTCCTAACGAGGGTGGTAGATTCATCAACGACATTACATGTGTGATATCTGGTGGGGTTCTCATTAGTGCGGTGACTCATGTGGTGATGGAATGATGATGATAGTGATATGATGATATCAGTGATGTGTGTGGAAGTGGTATTTGTCAATGACGTGATAGCTACCACAGTGAAGCCTCTTCCATTTGAATTTTTAACTAGGGATCTAGTTTTAATTTTGAATTTGTAAGGTGTAATATTTGTGGTTCCCACTTTTCTTGAGAGTGGATTTTATCATGAAAATAAAAAAAGTACTCAAGATGAACTCATGGAGAGTCAGCATCATCTGATGCATAGTATCTAGAGAAATTGTGAACTCAGGGTGAGATTCTAGATAGTATTCATAGGGGGAAGGAAGTGCTTCATCGATAGCCGCAGCTGCAAGAGGAGAAGTGTCAATGCCAGCAGCAGTAGCATGGGCAGATGATGAAGTACATGCAACGTTTCAGTCATGGTTTAGGGATAGGGTTCCCACCACCATCTCCTCCATCACCTCCACCTCCTCTAGAATACCCTCCCCATTAGAGATGTATGAAATTTTTATGATAAAACATTTGAATGTATTTTTTGTAATATTATATATTTACTTTTTAATATACTGTGTCTTTTATATTGTTGTGAATATTCCATTATTATTATATTTTTTATTTTATTACATCATTATTTATTTATTTAATTATTTTATTACATAATTATTTATTTATTATTTTATCAAAATTATTAGTTATTATTATTTTATTTTTATTATTATATTATATTTTTTGGAATATTGAGATTTTTATTATTTTATAATTTTTTATTATCTATTTATTATTATTATTATTATTAGTTTTCTTAATATTTTTTTAATATTAATATTTATTTATTATTATATTAATATTAATAATAATAATATTATTATTATTATTTTATTCACATTATTTTATTATTATTATCATTATTTAATTAAATTTTATTAATATTAATTATTATTTTATTTTTTTAATGTTTTTTGCAACGATTCTGTCATAAATAGTATTTGCGAGGGGGCCATTATAGTAGGTTTTTTAAAAAAAACTCAGACAAACTATTTTTAATTCTATTTTCTACAATGAGGTATTAACAAATGGACCCCATCGCAAATTACTCAACTTCTAGTAGTGTTTTGTAGTAGATGGGACACCATGCACTGTGTGTGAGTGCGTATGGGTGGCATAGGGGGGTGTTCATCAGTGGGTTTGGTGTTAGATGCTGGGTCACGGGTGGTTGAATGAGGGGTGAAAAACAACTTGGGAAAAATCTAAAAAAGGGTGGGTGGTATGCATAGATGCCATGCATGGCTCACATGGGGCCACCATGTTGAGGTATCCCCCTAATGACCCTGACGTGGCCCCATTTGTAAGTATGACTTGGGAGTCTTTAGTTTCGAACCATGGTTTGTTTCCAAATCACCATCATGGGTTCTTTATGACCATGAAATGGTCCTTAATGTAGTCAATGTCAGTAACAAGAGGCACAATGGGCAGATATAAGTCAGACACAAGGGGCACCATTGATAGGGGGCAGGCATGGTCCATTGTTGTCATGCATATGTCTGTTGTTTCTATCAATTCATGTTCTAGGAACTATTATGGGTTAAAATATTTTCTACATCATGAACTACTAAAAAATAGTGTTTTTTCAGTGCTACAAAGTGTTAACAATCGAGATTCTATTAACAGGGGGTCCCTTTTATCTTTGCTAAAAATGTTTATAAAGGCCCCTTTTCAGCATTAGAAAATGCACTGTTAAAAGTAATAAAAACTAAAAAATATTATGTAAATCTGAGTGTAGAGAACCAATCTTGGTGTACATGGAAATTACATTACTTTTTTATAATACTTAATACATAAAAAAAATAGACACCCATGGATCGTAATAGTTTATTGTCTTTGGAAACTCGAAACCAAATCTTCTAATCATGGTGAAAGATCTTCAACATCTCCCATAAAGTTCTTCCTCTTTTTTACCTAAAAATTTTATTTAAATCCTGGGGAAAAGGAAACCTAAAACGAGTGAGCTCAAATTCTCATTAAGGGTAAACATGGTGAACATAAAACACTCCATAAACATTTGAATGTAAAAACATGAACTTAAAATCTAAACATAAAAATATTGAGCAATGACATAAAACCTGGAAGTACACAAGGCATAGATCATAAATGAACATTTATCATGATAATTTATCTTTGGGATAAATCATGTAATTGTGGTATCCATTAAGAACATGTTATTATTTCCAAAGTAGCCAAGGCATTGTTTCCAAGACCATCATAGTGGACAATGTCCATTACTGAACCGGGTTTACTTGTCGTTCCAGCCCAGTATTATTGAACCAGATTCACTTTCTGTTCCAACCATGTCTATATCATGAGATATAAATATTTAGAAAATTCATTGGAGGGAGATATAGGTCCCACCCATCTCATAATGAAATTATTCTTTCATGTGCCACAAAATAAACATAAATCATTCAGCATAACCCAAAGAATAAAATGGGTTTCATATACGTCATCCCATCATAACATAATCCATATAAAAAAATGGATATAATATCATCATAAAAAAATAAAACCACGTAAATAATAGGGACATTATACATGAAGCATATCCATATTCAAGAATGTCATCTTAGATGGAAAATAGTTGGGATAAAACAGTTAAAATTAATTCTTGAGTAAAATATCCTTTCTTCTTCAAAATAAATATATTCTACCAAAATGCCATGTGATTTTAAAAGAAATGAATATTAATTAAAATAATCATGAAATATTGTAGAGGAAGCTTTGTGAAAATAAGGCGTTATGAAACTGTAAAAATCCATTCACTCCGTATAAGTTAAAAAAACATTCTTCTTGTACTTTTTTCCGGAAAAGTCAAAAAGTACATCGTCTGGTAAACAAAAGAAATATTCTTTCCATACTACATACTAAAAGTCAAAAATGGGTAAACATGAATTTAAACATACATGGAATAATATTAAGTACTTTATGAAAAAATTTCTTTAAAACATCGAAATGGATGATAAATATTACCCCAGTAAATACGTATGAATAAACAATCTGAGATAAAAATGAGATTGCAAAATTATCCCTTACCTTTTATGATTGGTGAAATCATACGTGTCACAAAATAAAGAAAATTACACACATGTGTAAATATAATATCCTCCATAATAAAAATCATGAAACATTCAAGGTAATCATAAACACCATACAAAAGAAGTAGATGGTGATTAAGGCATATGTCTCACAGAAATAAAAGTGAGACAAAATAATCCCTTACCTTGGGTCCAATTCATTCCGTATGTATCCAAAACTCCTATATAGTGGGTTTAAACATATTATTAACTTGTAATAGAACCATAATAACATTTATGATATAATATATGATTCAATTATGACTTTATATTACCTATTTTGTTTGTCAATCCCATGTTAAAGCGGTGTTTTGGGTAAAATCGTTTCATTTATCGTGCGTGTTTGGACTTGTAGTTCATGATATTATTACTTATATCCTGATTTACATAATTAAAGAATATAAAAAATCATTTATATATAATATATATTCCACATATAAATATATATGATAGATTGATAAATGGAATGAAATACATAGTTCATGGAGATGGTAGGTCGTACCAACACATGAACACTGTTTTCATTTCCTTATTGAATTGAATGAAATTAATTAAATGAAACATATTTGTACATAAATCCAGTATCATTATTATTTCATATCTTTCATGATTATTTATTATATATACTTTATAATCATTCTTGAATTGTTAACATGGAGAATGAATCTTGTCACCTCGTGGAGACGGTAATCCGTACGTACGCACGAGCGACGATATCGTTCCCATAATTATTGAATGGTATTGTAGTGGATTATATAATATCCCAAAATTAGTATCATGTTATAATAATCATATATAGTTATTATTTCCACCATTATACCCATCCATGTAATGTGGTGGTGGAAAATAAAATTACACAATGGCGTGGAAACGGTATTCCGTATGTACGCACGTGCGGTGATTTCATTTTTTGTAATGATGGATAGAAGGTGAAATACAGTAGTTTAATATTTATAATAACATATAAGTATATTTTTTATACTGATGTTATTACTTAATAGTGAAACAAATAAATAATAGGAAGTAAAAGAAGAAATAAATTTTAAATAATCAGTAAAGGATATTACCTCTTCTTTAGCGCGCCTCTTCTAAACCGCCTCTTAGGGCACTAACGTTGGTCTTCAAAGAAGACCAGGACCTCTATAATGTTTATATGGAAGTGTACAAGATAAATGGACAGGGTTTGGCTGAGGTTGATGGCTCAAATATTTTGAAGAGGATATGGAGGAGGTGCTCTTTTATAAGGGAGGAGAGGGGCACTTTTATAAACCTCAAAAATATTAATTTATAATAAATTCAATCACAACTAAAAAACCACAAAAATGACTCAAATTAAGATATTAAGTAATATATTGTTGTAATATCATCATCCAATCAAATTTAGACACGTTTTTATTTTATTTTAAACCACATTATTTTGATTTATCCTTATTTAATCTATTTAATTTTATTTGAGGTAATAATATTATAATTTTTAAATTCTTACAAATACATACTTATGTGTTGTTAATTTTCCATAATTAGATTAATTATTACATTTTCGACCATATAATTTTATATTTGTAATTATTAAATGTTTTTGTTATTTTTAATCAATTTAATAATATGTTATTTTTATAAAATATCAATAGTGTCAATTTTGACACTAATCAATTATTTGAATTTAAATAAATACACAAAAATGATATATTCGAAACAAAATATTTAATAGATTCATAATATTTTATATTAAACAAAAAAATCATGTAGCACATTAATTTGTTCATATAATAATTATTTTAATTTTTTTAAAACCATTTATTTGATATTTCAATCAATAAAATAATATCTACATCACTATTGTGTCGCCATTAATGATAATTATTTAATCCCTAAAAATTATAAATAAATTAAAATGATTTAAATACATTTATTGTATTTATGTTGAAAATTTATTTTCCACATTTTATGAATCTTATCACTAAATTAAAATTATTACATTTATAAGATATAAGAGAGTGGCATGTTGTCATATTCATTGGTTTTAATAATAATTACAACCTTTCCATAGTCAAAAGTCCATTAAAAGAATCAATTCCGACCCTTAAGGGATATGGGTGGACTTTTATTCATCCAATAGAATTTTGGAAGGTGTTAGGGTAATTTCTTAATCTTATATTTACCCTTAATTACCCAATTTACCTTTAACTGTAGTAAATAAAACTTACCGTAGTTACTATTCATAATGTCCAAAAGTAAAAGAAGAATATTAACATAATTTGGACCTACTGATTCCTAATATGGAATCCATTTTTGCAAATTCAAAACACATAAGTGGAATTATTTAATTTAAAATTAATCCCACTGTTGAGAAAACAGGTTTTCAAAGCTAAAACATTGCAAAAGATTGAAATGTTTTTACCTATGAATTGAGTGTAAAATTAATGCCAATGAATTAAATTATTTTAAATGGTAAAAATATATTCTATTTATAATTTAAAACCAATAAATATTATAATTTAACCATATAAATTATCTCGATGAAATAAGATCTTTTAAATTAAAATTTATTGTATTTTTACTATTCATAAAAATATGAAAATTAGTAGAAAAATATTAAAAAATTATACAAAGTTAATTCTTATATCTTTATTTAAATGAATATGTTTATTTCATAAAATTGAACTTATAAACGTGTCAAAAACAAGATTTAAAGTTGGTTCCCCATCAAAAGGGGGAAAAACTACATTTTTTTAAAAATACTAAATTTACCAGAAAATTTTATTTTTTACTCATACCATATTCTATAAAATGTGTATGATGAATTATAATGTTATAAAATTAAAAATTTATTTAATACTATTCATAAAGGCTAGTTCATAATTACATTATAATATATCATTGTTTAGTGAAACATGTTATTGCCTACAACACACACTATTGAAGAAGGTCGTTATTATGTGTAACTCAAGACAAGTCAGGGTTGCATGTAGTGAAAGATTCCTTTGGGGTTGTGTATAACATAATAAAAATATATTTCCTTTATACATTGATCAAAATATATACCTGGTGTTGTGTAAAAATGAATTTTATTTGAAAGAACTTGAAATTGTGTGCAACACAAGCCAAGAATAGAGCTGCGTATACTACAAGCTAATACATTGTTGCATATAGCGCAGGCTAATCTTGGTGAATCTTACAACAAAAGACATCGATAAAACTAAAAATAATATTTCTCTTAAAATATTGGGGTATCACACTGAGTGACCTTTTTAACAATGCTTTCAATGGTGCTAGGATGCCCCGCCCGCGATCACTCTCAGCACCCCTTTAACAGTGCAAGGCACTCACCCACACCATTTAATAGCTCTAGCCCCACCTGCACCCACCCGCGCACCCATTCCTCTAGTTGGATACGAACTCGAGACCTCTCCCTTGTGCACCTACACCATTACCACCCACTCATCTAGTTTCGTTCTCCAGTTAATCATATATCCATTTATTTATATATATATATAGTTATATTTATTCATAAATTAATATATATTTATATATATATATATAGTTATATTAATATATATACATATATATCTTCATATTAATATATATTTATATCTAATTATTTGTATACATATTTAGTTATATTTTTTATCCATATATTTATTCATATGTTAATATATATCTATATGATTAGTTTTAAATACATTTATAAAATATATATTTGTTGTGTGTTTATAAATAAATAAATACATATATACTACTTACATACACATGTATATTATATATATATATATATCATTATTTGTAAATATAATTGTACATATTTATATATATTTACATATATTATATATTAATATCTTTATTTATATGTTAGAATATATAGATAATATATATCAGTTTATTAATACACACACACACAAACACATTATATAAGGATTTAAATGTTCATAAATTTGTATTTTATGTAAAATGGATATAATTTATTATTTATATAAGGATCATATATTGGGAAATATATTTTATATATAAACATGCTCAATTGTTTATTTATAAAATTAAACTTTAATGTGTGAATATATAAAAAATATGTATATATTATTATATGTATGAATATAAATAATAGTGAATTATGAATAATGATAAAATTTCATATCCATAATATCAATATGAATGTAATACCTTGTAATAAATTCAGTTACCACTGAAAAAGAGTAAAAAATACCACCTTAAATGTGGCTGAAAATTCATTGAATGATAAAAACTTCTTGCACCCTAACTAAAAACTCAGTTTTGTAGGCCTTCAGGGCAGTTTTTTACCTTAAAAATGTGACAACAGTTTACTTGTGTCACTAAGGGTGTATATCTCTATTCAAGATTCTATTTGATATGTGGTATAACTCAAAAAAACACTCGGATCAAAACATATGGTCATTGGAAATTGGAGATATGTTTCAACTTATTTTAGGTCTTATATTAATTTTTTGATTCTTTGTATCTTTAAATTGTTATTAAATGATTACCACTCGATACTAATTATCGAATTATTAATAAATAATGTTTTTCTAAAATATTTTATAATCCATTTTCACTAAATATTTTATATATTATGTGTAATGGTTTATTTTTTCTTTTCTAAAACATATTTTAAAAATATATATTATATTTAAATCAAACAATTTATATTTATTTATTAGTATATTAATATATTAATAAATTATATTTTATTATTTTTTTGGAATATATATTATATTAGTGCTAGTAAAAAAATTTCTGATAAAGACCCTCCATTATCAGCGCAAATAAAAAAACACTGAATAAGGGTGCCACTAAGAAAAACAATTTTGTGGTAGTGGTGAGCACCTCGGTGACCAACTGAAGTTGACACAATGGGGGTCCAGAATAACAGAAGGCTAATGTAGCCACTATTGGTGAAAGAAAATCATAGTCAAAGAGGCAAGACAATTGTCAGGATTCTTTTCATGGTCCTTTGAGTCAGTCATATTCTTAAACCTTTGGTTCACACCATCATGGCGCATTCGGGTCTTGGAAATCAATGGCCTTAAAAGGGTCATCAAAATCAAGGGAATTTAGGTCATATTTATGTAATAATAAAATATTTCCAATGGTTTCCTGCCAATTATTGTGGGGGAGGTACAAGGTTAGACCCATTGGATATAAACATGGTCTAAGCATGAAATGAATGTTATAGGAAAACATTTTTAAAATGTTTACTTCCCTTAAATAACTTTCATATATCATCAACAAAGGAAAATATATATTCATGATTCATATTGTTTCACATTTATTGGTGATGGATACAGTGAGGTATATTATTACCCTCTTTTCCAAACATCCAAATATTTCTATAACTGCCAATCAGGGTTCAATACATGAAACGTATGTTAAATAATGGAATGATTGAGAGCTGGTTAAGGAACTCTAGTATGGTGGAGGGGTAGTTGGAAGTGGAAGATGGTTCAATTGTGGCGGTTCATGATCCACCTATAGATGCAGTCACCATGGAAGATATTAGAGCAGGGCATGGAGGCCACCGAAGACCCCTCCCCCATCTCTTGTAGACAGATGGTGCACAACTTTCCCTATTTGAACACTACCTTTTGGGAGAAAACCCAATCCTTCATTGGTTTTTACAAAGGATAATGGCTAACATATATCCATGGATGGGAAATTTCTCCTAGCACGCATGGGTTTTAGGATAAAACCCCAGAAGGGAATATTTGATAGTCTCATGAGAACTAGGGTTGGAGGAAATTGATCTTGAAAAGTGGTATCAGATCCATGGTGCAACCCAAGAGTGATGTATGGTGAAGTATTCCCCAAACTTGTTTGAAAATGATAGAATTTTCTCATTTGAATCATGTGAATCCATGGTTCCCTGTGTCAAAAGTCTTCCTGATAAATGGTTGTCAGGCAGCGAGTCCCGATGATAAGAAAATGGCAGTGTAAAATGCATGGATAAGATGGATTATCATTGAAGAGGATGCATGTGTGGTCTTTGGTTTAAGGGGAGGATTTTTGGGTGCTAACACTATAATGACCCAAAGTTTTATCAATGGAATCCCCTTCTTATAATTATTCCTTATAGAAAAATCACATTAGGAATAACAATGACACATACTGATACTAAATATTATATGAACATTAAACATAATTTTTCCACTTCTATGTTTTGAATTTTAAAAATCTAACATACACAATTGTATTCAGGATGTTCTTGGAGTCTAATAGAACAAACATATTTGATCGTGAATAGTAACATACCCTTATGAATAGCAACATACCATTATCAATAGTAACCTTCCAATATGAATAGTAATATAACCCTTATCAATAGAAAATTATAAAAATTAATAATAACATTACCCTTTCATGATTAATTATACATTAGGCATCATATAAGTTACAATTTTACCATTGATAAAATATTGGTATTTTTGTAAGACATAAATAATTAATTATAATTAACTAATTACGTTAAAAGAGATTTTATTTTCATAAAACATGTTCATAAATTAACAATGCTATGTCTTCTAGTTTTATGATAATTTTAGAAGACCTTATGTAATTTTTTAAAGCATTATTAAAAAAGTATTAATTTTAAAAACAGTATTTTTCATGTAAATTATAATTATAATTAAATATTAAATTAATAATACATAGAATGTTATTTTTTAAAAATTGTCTTCATTTTCTTTATTCTACATTTCAAAAAATGGTTAGGGTGAATATTTGGGTTTTTTATTAAATAATTTAATTTTTGGGTGAATAGTAAAAATATAGTTTTTCACATAACTTGTGTATCTTAAATTGAATAATTCATGATGTAATGATGAAATAACATTATTGAACGTTATATTCCTTAATGTTAATTTTTAATTTCATAAATTGTTCCTTAGAATACAATAAACTCAAATTCCAAATGTAAAAAAATATTCCAAAGCCTAATGTCAAAAGGTGATTCCTTAAAGTATATTTTTCTCTTTCTTTCACTCTGCTTTTAATAAAATAATGAATTCAAATTATAAAATGATTTAAAGTCTAGAAAAATTATATTATATTAATTTATAATTTATGTTGTAAAAAACTACTATTACATGTCTAACATTTGATATATTATTTTATTTAATATTTAATCCAAAAAACACCCCTCCCTATATATAAATAACCCTTCTCCCTCCCCTTGCCAAACCACACCTCTCAAAATTCATGACTTGTATAAACACTACTCAAGCATCATCCCTATCCCATATCCCACTTCTAATAGATTCTGGTCTCATCAAGAGACCAATCCTAGCTTCTTTGTGGAGGATCTCAATAGGAGGATTCAAGAGGTAATTCCACCCTCTCTCACTTCATTTAATTTACATTCAATTTCATGTTCTTTTTTAATATATCTCCACCTATCCACTTTCACATGTTATTTTAACTCCATTATCTCAAATATACTATAATATTATGATAATAATGGGATAATATATCTTTCACCCCCCTTCTCCTCCTCTTTTTTATTTTAAAATGGAAAACGTTGTTTGTAAGGTGTTAATTTATCGCATTCAAGAACAACTTGTTTTCTTTTTTCTTATCACCTTTAGATCCGGTCCTGAAACCATTTTTATAGATGAATCAAATTATTTTAAATATTTTATATCCTATTTATTGTTCCATAACTATGTTATGTACATATTACAAAATTATTAAACAAAACAACTTCGTTATGGTCAAAAAACTGCCTGAATTAACCCAAACGATCATCATTAAATTCATAACTAATGATTCATCCACATGGTATACAACCTAATTCATTATAAGATCATTTAAAATTATTTAATATCATTAAGGACATGAAAAAAATCAGTTTTTAATTTTTATTCATGTTCAACACAAACTTCCATTTATGAATAAAAGGTAACCGATAAAGAAAACCATAAAAATGTACATTCCCGAACAATGTATTTTAACTTTGTAACTCATCCAAACCCCCATAAAATAACTTAATGTGAAAATAATGATCCTTATTCATGTAAAAAATTTATTTAATTATTTATAAATTAATCTAATATGTTTATTCATAACATTAATGTGAAGAAAGTGTTCAAATACAAGGTAAGGAGAAATTTCAAACCCAAAATGATTTCTTTAGGTTCTCCCTCTTTCACTCAATTTTTGGTATGGTAACTCAATAAAATTCATTTTCCCAAAATTATATTACATTGTTTTGGGATATAAATGTTTTATACTAATATTCATGACAAACCCAGTGTTTTTCAAAATAACTCATCTATGGAATAAACACACTCTTGAAGATTGTTTCTTCTTCAATCATCATTAGTTGTTCTATTCAAGAATGTTATTCCCAATATATTTTGAGAACCAAATTTTTATGAATATATTCCTTATTATGTAAAACCCATTAATTTCCATGGGTTATTTTTATGTTTATGTTGGACATATTTTCTCTACAGCATGCATGATAATGTAAATGTTAGGATGTGACAGGTGCGCATGAAATTATATAGTGAAATAGGAATGTTATGACGTGACAGGTTTACTGATAATTATACAACACTCCAATGAATTGGGTAAAGTTATGAATCTCATGAGTAAAAGGTAAATGATGCATGAACATGGTGTTAGAATTATTCGGAAAAATGTGCAGTAGTTAACCACTAAGACATGATGTTTCATTTTTATGCATTACCACGATTCAATTTTTTATTAATCATTCCTCTCATGATCATGTTCATTTTCCTTTGTTATGATTATTCTGACCCATTGTTATATTGTTCATATATATCCTCTTACTGGAATTTTGTCTCACCCCTTTTTTATGTATATCCTCAGGTGACTACATGCACTAATGAGGGGTTATGATCCATTAAGAAGAAAGAGAAGAAAGAAAGAAAAAAAGTTTTTTATGGATGTTGTAAAAGTTATGTTTGGTCCTAGTTTTCCCAATATACTAAACCTCTATATCCTCATGGTGTAATACTATTATGTTTTTTTATCTTTATAATAATTTAATATTAATGTAAGAAAAGGTAGGGTCTTTATAAACCCAATCCGACATCCATTTTTACAAAGGATGATGGCTCACATATAAGCATGGAGGGGCAACTAGAATAAAAACTATTTTTAATGACTCCTTTTTTAATGGTGTTTTTTGAAACCGATGTGAAAATCTTTGAAAATTTATTTTTCACATTGTTTATTATATTATGAATATTAATATCCATTTTTACTAATTTTTCAAGTTGGTTATATTAGAACCGACGTGAAAAATCAATTTTCATGACTTTTTCACATCAATTTTTAAGTAAAAAATGTGAAAAATCTATTTTTCACATTTTTTATTTAATATACAATGTTAAAACGAATTTTTCAAGTCTGTTATTAAGTAACTAATATGAAAATTATTTAGTGTGATGTAGTTCATTTCTCAAGCTTTGATTTTACTCGTCTCAGAGATCAAATGGAGTTACGGATCAAAAGCTAAGCCATAAAAATTTTATAATCACTAAATGATGTTATGGGGATGGCCATCTTTATATAGACATAACTTTTGATCTATAACTTTTTTTGATCTTTGAGAAATATCAAATCGAATATTGGGAATTGAACTACACAATTTTAAGCATTTTTCACATCGTTTATTTAATAACTGATGAGAAATTTTTTTTAATGTCGGTTATTAAATAAACGATTTGAAAAATTCACAAAAATTGATTTTTCAAATCGGTTCTAATAAAACCAAAATCAAAAATCAAAAAAATTAAAATCATTTCATGAAAATTATCATAAAACTGATGTGAAAGATAATTTTAATTTTCCACCAATGTGGAATTTTAAATTTTTTACATCACGACATCAAAATTTTTAATTGCCGCCTCAAAATTTTAAAACTATTTTTCTTTTACCATCTCAATTATATATTTCCATTATACATATATCTTAATTTAATGATCATTTAATTAAACTATCATTGATACTCCAACTCGACTCATTTGATCATCAATGTGAATCAACTATTTCTTCTTTTTGCGATCTCATCAATGTTTTTGTAATTATTTTTCCATGATTTTTTTTTTTAAGATTAGCTTTCATAATTGATATACACTTTAATGATAATTTATTTCAACCATTATCATTCCACTGACTTGAATTGTTTGATCTTCCTTGTGAATCCACTATTAAATATTTTAGCAATATCATCAAGGTATTTGTAATTATTATCCCATTATTTATATTATTTATGATTAGTTTTCTTAATTGATATACTCTCTAATGAATATTTATTTATTATAATGATGAATAATTCTTTGTATCATTGTAAAAATATAAATCTTCCTTTATTTTCAAAAAATCCTTGTATGAGGAAGCTATGGTTAGCTCATTCGATATTTCCACACAAAAAAATACATATCTCCTGATGGTCATTACCTTTTACCCATAACATCATTGAAGCTCTAAAACCTATAAAATAAAAGCTTAAAAATTTGTCTATAATATGGGAAATAGGTTTTACATTTGTTTTTAGAAAATAGATATTCAGTGTCATTTTTAATGTTAGGTTTTTAAAAATGAATATAAAAATAGATCTTTAATATCATTTCCAGATGGTATTCACATCGGTTTTTTTAAAACCAATATAAAAAAGAATAAATTTTTTTATAATCATTTATTTAATATCTGACATTAAAAATCATTTTTTATTGTCTCTTTGACATATGATTCCTTAAAACCTACGATAAAAATTTAAAAAAATAGATGTAAATATTCTTTACTAGGGGGGAAATTTCCATTATCGCCCATTGGTTTTAGGATGGAACAAGAGATGGGATTATATGATGGGACTAGGAGAACTAGGGCTAGAGTAAATCGATCCTGAAAATACTGTTAGGGTGGAGCCCGATGTCCCAGTGGAAGAATTTTCCCAATCTCATAGGAGAATATTCACTCGAAGTCCTTTTATCAACCGAAGGAATTTAATCACACCACACCTGATGGAATTTTTCCACCTTACCCGAAGTCATTTTACAATGCAGCCAAAATAATTTTACAATACACCCAATGTGTTTCTCTCTCAATACACCAACACCCATGATCATACCATTTTGATGTACCGCCAATCATTACAACCAAGACACATTGCCTGATCTCCGCAACCAAGAAGACTTTTGATACATTTCACAATCATCATCTACACATAAATTTTTTCATTCACTATCATTAAAATTCTATCTTCGAAATAATTATTGCATATACTTCATTTAGAATCATCATCTCGTTGTTTTCCATTATGGGAAATTAGGAAACCATAATGGTGGTAACCCCTTCTCGTTCTCTTTTAGCAGCTACATATTTGGGGACCCCCTTCCAAAACATGTTACTGCATCATATTATATAGACACCGAGTCCGTATATCCAATTAATACAGTCAAAATTCATTATTCCATGAAATTAATATTTAGAATTGATCTCTAATAATGTTGGGAGAAAATAATCCATTAATGTTGAGATAAATCTCAACATTAATAATTTTCTCTCTCCAAACTATTCAACATTTAACTAAAAAATCCCAACAATATACAACTTGATTTAAAACTAAAATACTATATAGTCATATCCACCATCAGGGCCTCTGTGATCATCGACTAATCCAAGCTCCAAATGTCACCCAATGAATTGAACACACCGCATGACATATACGGCCAATGAGACTTTTGATATTCCAGCAACATCACAGATACATCTGCCATCTTCCAGTGACATTATTTCAGACACCTAATTGACCACCTAACCAGAAGAACATCTGTAGTCTTCCACCAATATATGAATATAACTAAAAATTGAACATGCCTCATGAATTCTTTGTGTCAATCGGAATTTAGATATCCCAGAAACAAATCGGCACCCCCATTTTCCTCTGGTAACATCATTCGAGTATTTGATAAACTGCCCCACCACATGCCTGACACCATGTTCTACAGCCGATCACTTCAACCAATCCCTATGATACCACTATTGGGTTATAACCCAACGTCGTAGTAGAAACAGTTTCACAAACACACAAGAGAATATTCACTTGAAGGTCTTTTATCACCTGAATGAATTTTATCACACCACAACCGAGGGAATTTTTTCACCACACCCAAAGTCATTTTACAATGCACCTAAATGACTTTTATAACACACCCAAAGTATTTCTCCCCCAACACACCCACAGCATTGAACATTCCATTTCAATATATTACAAATCCCAAAAACTAGTACATGCCTCTTGACATGCACAACCAAGAAGGGTTTTGATACATGGCACAATCATCATCTCCTCACACATGCTTTCATTCATCATCATTGACACACCATCATTGGAATCATCATTAATTCTTCCAAGTGAGGTGACCAAGGGAAGCCTAGTCTAATTCAAGATAAAGTATGCAGGAACTAATAAAAATCACTTTTAATAGAACTATTAAAAGTCCCACTTTGTTGTCACTCATAATGGTATCCCCTTTATCGGTGTTTTTAATTCTATTAAAATCACCCACTATATCATCAGTTTTTAAAACCGCTCATAAATACCCTTCTTTATTACTGATTTTTTAATAGAACTAATAATGGGTATATTTCAAAAATATATATATTTCATTAAAAATAATATATTTTTATTGATAGAAATGTAGTAGTTGTTTTTTTAATATGATTTAGATAATGATAAGCAAAAATTTACACATATTATATATGATATTTAGTGGAAATAAATTATAAAATAATTAAAAAATATATTTAACTAAAATTTTACTAATTATTATCAAGTAATGGCCATTTAATAACAATTTCAAGATAAAAAAAATCATAATATTAACAATGGATCTAAAATAAGTTGAAAACATAACTCAAAATTCAAATGGTTATAACATTTGATCCATGTTTCCCTTTGAGATCTACCACATATCAAATAAAATATTTCAATGAGCTCTAAGACCTAATGACCAATGGGAGAACCATCTTGTGTTTTGAGACCAAAGAGGACCCATAAGGCCTAAAAACTGAGTTTTATTTGGGGTACCTAAATTTTTTAACAATCGATGGATTTTTAGCCTCATTTAAAGGGGTTTTATTACATTTATATGGGGACTAATGTTTTTTCAAGGCTTATACCCCTAAGGATATTATTATGTTCAAACAATATCATTTTTCATAATTTAGTATTATTTATAACTATGAATATACACATATATACATATTTGTATATATTTACACAAAAAAATAAATTTTATAAATAAAAATATAAGAATATTTAAATATAAAACATATTTATAAAAATATAAACCATATCTAAATAAAACAATTTTCTATTTTATTTTAAATTAAAATATATGTATATTTATATTCTTATATAATGTGTTTGTGTGTGTCTATATATATTTTTTTGTCTTTTTTAACAAATTGATATATATTATCTATATATTCTAGTGTATGTATATAAATATTAATATATAACCTGTAGTAGTGTGCAGCATAAATGCACTAAATTTTCAATATATACATTTAATTACCAATATGTATTTTCTCACTATTCTATATGTATATACTACCATATACAATATGAATTTAATAAATATAAAAATTCAGAATTCTTAATAAGGGTTTTCAAATATGTTTTTGATATATGTAGTGCACTATGTATGAAATATGTTATCTCAAATATGTATCTCTAATCTATTTAAAAAAACATATCAATTACATGCTCTATGATTATGTCCTTTTTCTCAATTGTATATGAAACATTTATCTTGCATTTGGATTTTTTTAGTTTTGTCAGGATATATGATGTGTTTCATATGATTATTTAATAATCATTTGTAGCATATATAGTTCAATATTCAAGAAATCAACATGTAAATAATCTAAAAAGTAGAGTACCTGTAAATAACATGTTGCAGTAGCTTCCATCCCCTTCCTTCAAGGAAGTGTCTTTGAGGGAGATCACATTCACCCGAAAAAAACAAATCTTCCATCATGGGAATACACTAGTCAAGGGATCCAAAAAAATTTCATGTGGATAATCAAAAATTGATGGTGTTTTGGTGCCCTCCCAAATGAGATAAATGGAGTTTCAGGATTAAGAGTTTGTAGTACTGTCCCACACACATCACACCACCAAATAAAAGAGTACTCATTCGGTTTTATAGATGAAGCCTGAGGCTTCCACATTATAAAGCATCCAATGCATGTCTGTCTATTTGGTGTATATTCCTTGAACATGTTTTAATAAATAAATGAAACCTATGAATGAACTAACATTTGGTTCAAATTAAAATAAAACCATTTGGGAGAATATGTATAGGTAGTTTCATCAAATGGAACTCATCCAGAATTTTCCTCACATTCATATTCAATAATATATATATATTTATATATTATATTTTTTATACATGCATAATATGAATCTATTAAATGAACACTATATATAATATCATATTATATATATTTACATATTTCATGCATCATATGAATGATTACATACATATCATACATTTATATTTTAGTACAAACAAAACAATCTCGATCGTCCACTAAAATTCGATAAGAACATTATGTGAAACTTCACACAACTCTTTGTGAATCTATCCAAACTCTTTTGAATATAATTTTTACCATCATACTCTCTTAATTTTTAATAAACATTTTGTATAAAAATTTTAACCTTATCCATGGGCCTAACTGTGTTACCATACCGACCTTAGAATAATTAACAACAACTATGAAATCTCTATTGATGTAATAAAAGAGTTGTCTCTAGAAAAAACGTTAGTGGTACTGAAGCTACTAAGGGGTCTAGTGTGGTCTCTATTAAACATATTCGGATATCTATTAGAAAATTAACTCCACATGACATATCATATACATCACATGCATACATATATAATCTCATTTTCCAAGACATCAATCAACCACTAGACATGGAATATATCTATCTAGTTTTGGCTTCCCATCATTTATTGATTTTACAAACAAACTAACCAAGTCAATAAATACATTGCATTTCATTACATTATTTGACAAGTACATCACATGTCACTTATCCATTTATTTAAACACATCATATGTTTAAATACTAAGAATGGCAATGAAATTCTTCAGTCTAATCAAAACTAGGGTCAGATGTCTTTACGTTTTCCTACAAGTGATAAAATCCCGTCTTGGTTGTGCTCCAACTGATAACATAATAAGAAATATACACCCCATACTATCTAAGTAAACATGTAGAGTTTTTTAAGTAGGGTATCAAAGTATGAAGTTATTCATGATAGGTATCTCTCCAACCTATTATAATAAGGATTCATAATTAGCCAACACCCCTATGTATATTGATGATTGTATGAAATTCCATGAGAAATACTTTGGCAGATAAATCCATGTAATAAGTCTCTACATGTTATCTCATGAATGCATTTTTCATAACTCAAACACACTTTTTTTAATGATTACATTAATTTATTCAAGATAATATTATCATATCATTACAACCAATAATATTGTATACTGATGATCAGTTAAGGACATTTCAAAGCCATGCTTTTAGGTGATATTATCATTTGATCGTTCATGTAAAATTAATAGCATGACACATGAATGAATGAAAATTCTATATTTCGTTTAATATAATAACATGATATATTCAATGGTATTAAAACCAATATATCATGTGTTTAACACCTTGATATTCAATATGACCATCAATATGTTTATGAAAAACTTGTTTCTTCAATGGATATGATACATTTTCTTGAGTATCCACCCAAATGATATTTATATCACCCCTCTAAATGATCTCCCATATGAGGTGTTATTTGAGAAGGATGTCTTTGGTCCATGGATGATACTTAGGTTCCATAGCCTATGAAACAACACCATTATTCTCACAAAATAGTTCGATTTCTCCCTCAATGATGTGATCACTCTATATTTGGAAATGAATGTTTTGATCCAAATAGATTACCACACAATATCTAATATAGTGATTTATTCTGCCTCTATTTTTGAGTCTACTATGGTGGATTATTTTGACCAATTCCAACCAATTTATCTACCATTTAAGCAAGAAGAAAATCCATATTATGATTTCATATAATCTTTGTCGGATTGAAAGCTAACATTTGTGTTACCCTTTACACAATTCTCTTCCTTTCCTCCAAAGTTCATGATCATATCCTTAATCCTTATTAATTAATTAATGATATTCTTCATAACAATCCAATGAATCTCACCGGGATTGAATTAGCATCCACTTGTTATGCACAAATCAAAAGAGACCTTAGTTCCACTACATAATATGTAATACATTATAGATCCTATGGAAGATGCATAAGTAATCCTATACATACTTTTTAACACCTTATAAGGATCTTGAATCTTCCCCAAATTCTTTCTGAAAAACACTTGTAAAGTTACCTTCTTGGATTTCACCATGCTAACTGCCTTATCAATTTAATAATATACATGATCTCACTCAGTGCAAACAACTTCCTCGATCTATCTCTATAGATTCTCATTTCACATATATAAACTGCATCACCCTTGTCTTAGATTGAGAAATGTTTACCCAGCCACATATTCATAGTGTTAAGTGTTGGGTTTTCATTTCCAATATTCTATATTTTATATACATACACCATCAGAAACACTATTATACTTCCACTAAGATGCTTGAATATATGAATCATCCACATTCTTAATGAAACAAAACTCTCCAGTTGTATTATCCAAATAGACATTCCATCTTCGTGAATCTTACTTTAGTCCATATATATAAATATTCAATTTTTAAAAATTTTCATTCTCATTTGGAACTCCCAAAACACTCAAGTTGTATTATATACATATCCTCAAATAAATAGTTATGAAGGAATACAACTTTGACATCCATTTTCTATATCTCATAATAATAATTATTTTCTATGACTAAAATATCCAAATTGACCTTATCATTGCTATAGGTGAAAATGGTATCTTTATTATCAATACCATGAACCTATTTGTAACTCTTTACCACTATATTTTCTTTATAGGTAGATACTTTACCATAAATATCTATTTTCTTGTGGAAAGTCCCCTTTCACATTATGGTTATCACCCCTTTAGGTGTATCCAAAAAGTTACAAATAAGGGTAGTGTATAGGAAGTATATCTCATATTTTATGGATTTCAACCATTTCTCAAAATCAAAACTCTTAATAGACTCTGGATAGGAAATAGGATCATCTCCTATGAAGGTTATTTTATCATTATTTTCCATGATAAATCTATATCTCTCAGGTTCTTGATGAATCCTATGATACCATTGAGGTTATTATGTAAGATGAGTTGGTTCTCCTTCCACAAATCTATGTTGAACCATCACAAACTCCAACTATGTAACACATCATGTTTGTTGATTATGAACTTCATTAAAATAAAATTTCCTCCCCCTAACTCCTCAAATTAGATATTACTTGTCAAGAAATATACTAGTTTGGCCCATAAACACTTTTTTATCAATTTCAGGGTATAAATAATATCCCTAGGTTTCATTGGGATAACCAACTAATACAAATTTTTCTTACTAAGGATAAATTTTATCAAAATTTAAACATCATGTATAAGGTCCACAACCCAAAATCCTCACACCAGATAAATGTAACATACCATACATTTTGAATGATAATTTTTTGAATTTTTTTTATATTATACTATACACAAAAAACCATATCTCTTTAATAATGAATTTTTATAAAGGGAAATGTTTCAATTAAGATTCGACCATTATTTGACAATTGGTCAAATGTGAAAATTGGTCTATATGAACATTTTTAAATATAACTATTGGAAACTATACTCTTGATAATAATTTATACATTATAATTTGTAATTATAATTGATAATGAATAATCAATGTAGAAAATAGAAATGATAACCTCAACCAGTAGATTCTTGTTGTATAAAGCCCATTTAACATATCACGGGAGGGAGGTAGCATCACTAGTGTTCACTCTTCAATAATCCCATGAAAATATTCAAAAGTGAATTAAGAATGAAATCATCTATGAGAGAATTTATAGTTTTTGGATATTACCACTTAGGTGATGTTAGTGGAGTCGCCCGATGAATCTATCAACATCACATGCCTTACCCTTAGGTCATATGAAGGTGTTATAAGGGATTATGTTTCAACACCCTACTTACTTAATGTGTAATTCCATTTTTAGTATAAAAATTTTATTCTATCAATTATGATTTAGGAATGGTTTTTCATAATACAATTGTAATGGAATTTTATAAATTGTTTTTTTAGACAAAAATTGTACTTTCCATAAAATATATAAATATTTATCATAAACTCAGATATTATGAATAATACTTATTTTAATGAAATAGTATGATAAAATCACTCTTATTTAAATATAAATTATAAAATATTTCTTTTTCAAGTGTGATAAATTTTACTATGAATTTTCAATCCACTGTTATTTTTAATGAAATGAATATTTATAGTTAAATGTTATAATTCACATATTTATAAAATTATTACAATAAAATAAATATCATTTTTTAAATTAGTATACTAATTAAGTTGAATTTACTTATATTTTTTAACAAGCTTTTTTTCCTATGAATAGTAAAAATAAAGTATGAGTTTTTCGGTATATTTAATGACTTTATAATTATGTAATAATTATGTCATAATGATGTAATTACTAATTAAGGGAAATATAAAACATAAAATATGTTATATTATTAATAGAAAGTATTTTAATAGTTCTCACCCAATTTCCAATCCAATAATTAACATTCCAAATTATAAAATGGAAACATTAACATTTAAAACATTAACTTTGTGGAAAATTTACTTTTCCCGGCCAAAATAAGTAATATAAAATGAATATTTAATGTTTTGTATTAAAATAACATAAAATAAGACCCAAATTTCTATAACCAAGGGGAGATACCATGGGTAAGACCGTGGTTTTTCATTTTCAACAACCGTGGTTTCTAAGGCCTTTATTTGGAAATTAATGAGCAAATCCTCCACATTTTCTAAAAATACCAACCCAATTATCCATTTCATTTAACTAAAAATCCATAATCCATGGAACTATGTTTTTTTACCCCCCAAGGATTTCTCAAAAGGTATCCTCAATCCTCAATGGTCTCAATCACCATGTATTAGGAGTTACTTTTCACAGTAAAGAATTTATCCTTCTTTTCTATTCAATTGAAGAACCTCTTTTTGTACGGGTCTTCAAATTTCTCTGATCAATCTACATAGTATTATCTTTTTTCTTAGATCCTTAGTTCCAATTATTTTTCATCAATGGTAGACCATTTTCCCCTCCCTTTTTACCATTTTCTAATACATCATTTTATACCCATTCTACTACTGAATTTACTTCTAAAAATTTATCTATTCTTATAAATAAATTATCTTTTATCTTCCTTTTGTGAATACCCAACCCTATTTATTTTTTAGGGGTATTCAAATATATGTTTAAATGATTTATTTTTTCTAGGATTAAGATAAATTAATCCCTCAATCCCTTTCTATGGGTTTAAAATGAAATAATGATCATGGTTTTATGAACTTTTGAAGCACCATGATGTTGATATGAAACCAATTTCTTTTATTCTCCATGGATTAATTATGTAATTTGTTTTTATGAAACCTCAGTGAATGAAATTAGTTAGATGATTATGAATTTAGAAATTTTATTTTATTTCCACATTTAAAAGTTATGATTCATATTAATTTTCATTATAATATTCATCATTTTCTCTTGCTCATGCCATAGTGATATTCCTCATGTTCTAATTCATATTTTTAAGGATCACATGTTAACTATTTCCCTTTATTTCCTTTATTGGGAATTATTCTCACCCTTTAATTTAATATATGTATCAACGTTATGATACACAATAAATTTACTTAGTAGGAACCTTTTTAGTAGCCTTTCATTTTTATTTGAAAAAGTTTTTATGTTCTCATGTTTTTTGTACCTTTTTTCTAGAAAATAATCATTAAAGGATCCTCGGTTTTTACAATATAATGAATCATTACGTAATAAAAAGGAAATACTCTATAGTTGGTATCAAAGGACAATTTAGTTATTTTTGAAAATTAATATTTGATAACTTTAGGAAGAACCCTAGGGACAAGGTAAAATATATGAAAACATAATGTTATTTTGGTGAATTATTTTGAAACTGATTTTCAAGAAATTATATCCTTGAATGGATTTGAACAAGTGGATGTGGATCTAGAATAGATGCATCTAGGTATAACACCCAAAAAACACATTGATCTAGACTCATGCGGGAACTAGAACACAAAAATGGGATTTTCATCACTCCTGTATTGACACACCAGGGTGAAATGTTCAGTTAATCTCAGTCTTTTTATAAACCATTACTATGGATTTATATAAAACGTAATTGTTTTTAAAGAATACTATATTTAATCATTATGTTTTGAGACAAAAAAATCATTTAGAATTTTAGGATTCTTAAATGAAACACATTTCACACTAATATTCTCTTATTTTATAAAATGAAGGGAAATGGGTGGAATCATGTAAATGGTGATTGAAAAAAATCATGTTATGAAGGCCCAATGATGAAAGATTGAATGGAAAAAATCATGAGAAAGATGAATCAACTGACTCATGTTATGGGAAATAACTTCAATCAAGTTGAGATAACAGATTCAAATCGATGGGAACAACATTATGTTGAGTACTTTATGCATTAATGACCACATTAATTTGGTGGATCAAAAAACTCATTGATTTTGAAACCACAGATAAACTATATATAAATGATCTTTTTTGTACTCCATTATTTTAAATAGAAGGAATTCACCATTTTTTGTACCAATTAGAGGATGATTTTAGTTAGTGGTGGTAGCTGATTAAAAACATGAATCCAAGAAGAGAAAATAATTCTATGCAGTGGGAAGAGTTCAGGGGAACCATTTTCAAAAATCTATTTTATTTCTTTAATGCAAATGGAAATGGATATGGAATTCATAGAGCAGAAGTATAAGGAATAACGAATATGTGGGAATATAGGATATGATCTTTACAAGACATTCTCATTATACCTATAGATTTGTAATGGAATTTTTGATAGATTATTTGGGGGACTAACAGCTCATCTACAAAAGAATCAAGCCGATCAGGACAATGTTATATATGAGTAGATGGTGCAAAGTACAATATAGGTTGAACAATACTTCAGAGAGATGCAATTGGCCCATATATCTTATGGGAAGAATAGATCAAAGGACCCAAAATTATGGAGGAAATTCGATCATGCAAGAGGAGGAAAGTAAGTGAAACTTTCCATATGCAACAAATGTTGGAAGAAGCATATGGGGAACTACTTTCTTGGGATGAGGAAATGTTACAAGTGTATAAGAGATGATTTTATTGCTCAAAACTGTCATAGTGAGGTGAAGACTCAACTTATCAATGCTAAAGATAAATGAAAGATGGTGCATTCCCAATGTGAAGTCTAATTATTCAAGTGTAGAAAACTTGGGAACTTTTCCAATAATTGTCCAAATCAGAAGATAATGGAGGGGAATCACCATCAACCTTAGAATAGGCCAAGAGATAAAGGTTGGTATTTTTCTATCACTAAGACTGAAGTAGAGGTTTTAATTGATGTGTTGGAAGGTATTCTCATTTTTCTCTCAAATACATCAAGTACATTGTTTGATTATGGTTATACACATTCCATTATTTCATTCATGTTTGAAAAGAATATAGAATCAATACCTAAAATTCTATAAGTAGAGTTATCAATCAAGACTCTTGGAGGGATTATAGAAGCATCAACATTGCATAGAAAATCTTGTATTGGATATAGAGAGCACAATATCATAAAAAATCCAATAGTCATTCCCATGATGGAATTCAAAATTATACTTGGGGTGGACTTTCACTTGAATTATAATATTAAGATCAACTATATATTCAAGTAAATCCTATTAGTGTTAGATAGAGAACCTACAGTTATTTTCAAAGAAGAGATATCATGACCTGATCTTTGTCTAGAAGCACCACACATAGCCTTACTTATGGAAATGATTGTTAAATATTAAGAAATAAATGAAATTATTTGAATAGAATATGTACCCATCATAGAGGAATATATTAATGTATTTTCTAAATTGTTATCTTGACCTCCCCCAAAATGACAGGTAGAGTTCTCCAATGGACTAATGACTGGATCCAAGCCCATATCAAGTACCCAATATAGAAAGGAAAATGTGGACCTAGAGTAATTAAAGAAACAACTCGATGATCTTTGGGAGAATGGGTTTAACTAACCAAATGTGCCTCTTTGGGGAGAACCTATTCTATTTGTAGAGAAGAAGGATGGTTCAATGCATCTATACATGGAATATAGAGAACTTAATGGGATCACAGTAAAGAACAAGTACCCTCTTCCAAGTATTGAAGATTTATTTGACTAGATTCATGGGGATAATTTTGTATCCTATATTGATCTTTGATATGGTTATCATCAATTGGGGGTAAAGAAAGAAGATATTCCAAATAATTACTTCTGATCAAGATATAGGCACTAAGAGTTTGCGTTTTGATTGACTAATGACCCTTCTATATTTAGGGATTTAATGAATTGAATCATTAAGTACTACCTAGATAAATTTGGGGCAGTTTTTATTGATGATATTCTAATATATTCCAAATGTCGTGTGGAGGATAAGTATTATCTAAGGGTTATAATAAAAACTATGAGGAAATAAAGGCTATTTTGAATGTTTATCGAATTTTAATTTTTTTACAATAGGTTCCTTCATAGAGAACCCTTTAACCAGTGAAGTAACATCAATTAATCCTACTAAGACAATGGTTGTGAAGGACTAGCCTCATTCGAAAATAGTAACTAAGATTAATTTTTTCCCTAGTTTAGTATGATTTTATTAAAGGTTTGTGAAAAGAATATCATAGATTTCAAATCCACTAAACAATCTAACTTGAAATAAGGGTAAGTTCCTCTAGAAAAAGGAGTGTGAAGATGGACTCCAATAGATGAAGAAGAGATTAGTTACTACACCTATGTTAACTCAAACCTCTATTAGAGATGAACTTGTTATTTTTAGTGATTCATCTCTAAAAGGGCTTGGGTATTTCCTTCTTCAAAATGAAAAGGTCATTTATTAGGCATATCTATAGCTATGTTCTCATGAGCATAATTATCCAATGAATAACCTAGATCTATCTACGATTATTTTTACTCAAAATATATAGAGGTACTATCTTTATGGGAAAAATGTAATATATATGCAGACCACCAATGATTGAATTATATTTTCACACAAAAGGAAATGAATATGAGACAACGAAGATGGTTGGAACTTATTAAAGATTATGACTATTCAATTCATTATAACCCATGAAGAGAAAATAAATCCACTGATTCATTAAGTGGGAAATACCGCATTCTGATGAAAATGATGAGGATTGAAGGTGATCCTCTGATCAATGACCTAGTAAAATTGGAAATATTAATTGTATGGGAAAGGATATCATCAACCCTATCCAACATTATTTCTGAACCATCATTACTAGAGAAGATCAATAAATATCAAATACAATATCCTTTGTTACAAAAGAATGTATAGGATGTGAATAATGAGATGTTTCACGAGTTTAATCTTGATTATAAAGGTGTACAAAAATATCATACAAGGTTGTGTGTTACATCTATTCTATAAATGATGAAGGAGATGATGGATTAATATCATACCTCTATATTATCTATACATCCTAGAAGCACAAAAATGTATAGGGACCTATGTGATCATTATGGGTGGGATAACTTTAAAAGAGAGACTACTGAATACACTACAAGGTGTTTGGTGTGTCAAAAAGTGAAGTTAGAGAGATGAATTCCTAAAGAGGTATTAAAACCACTACCCATATCAATATGTAAGTTGGATAACATCAATGTGGAATTTGGCATGCGTCTCCCGTGAAAATACAAAGGAAAAAAATAAAATATGGGTTATAGTGGGTCATATCACGAAGACTTCCCATTTTATTGATAATCGGGAAGATTTATCTTTGGACCAACTTTCCTAGATTTACATAGTTGAAGTGGCGAGGTTGTATGGGGTACCACTTTCTATAATTTCTGATTATGATCCAATGTTAACATTATGATTCTTGAGAGGTATTCAACCTGACCAAAATAAAGAATATTATTTTAGTATGGCTTATCAGCCTCAAACTAATAGACAATCTGAAAAGACTGTTCAGACACTTGAGGACATGATTTTTTTTAAATGGTTGGGGCCGAAGCCTCATTTTCTTAATAAAGCAAAGAAAATACCTTTTTAACTAGGTAGAGGGAACCCCATTACATAGCCCGAAGGCCTATTGGGAATTTTTCCCATTACATGGCCCGTAGGCCCAATTTTTTGGCCCAATGCCCCTTTTGTGAATAGTAATGCTGCAGTACCCATGCTGCTACAGTACTGCATAGTACCTGCGGCTGATATAGTACTCTGCCACTGCTACAGTGACCTGCAGCCGCTACAGTGCCCACCGTTGCTACAATTCCACCGTTGCTACAGTACGTTACAGTAATGCTACAGTATCTTCACCCAATGGGTTTTTAACCGCTATTTTTCATGTAGAATTAAGGGGTTCTTATCACTAAGCCAAACCCAAACTACAGAAACATGAGGACACGATGAGAACAGGCTCAATGGAATTTAAAGGTATATGGGATTAATACCTCTCATTAGTTGAGTTATTATACAAAAAAACATCCATTCGAGTTTTAAAATACCACCCTATGAATCTCTATATAGGAATCAATTTAGAACTCCTACTTATTTGGATGAAGTTAGTGAGAGAAAGCTTATTGGGCCCAATCTTGTGTTATAGATGAAAAAAGGTTCATTCCATACAACAACAATTAAAGCTGGTCAGATTCGGTAGAAGAGCTATGATGTCAATCATAAAAAGGACTTGGAGTTTGGTGTTGGAGATAGTGTGTTCCTTTAAATATCACCTTGGAAGAGAGTCATGTGGTTTGAGAAGAAAGGGAAGCTTGGACTAAGGTACATCTCCCTCTATGAAATCATTGATCACATAGAAGTAGTGTCCTATCAGCTTGCACTTCCACCAAATATAGCTCATGTTCATTATGTATTCCATGTATCTATCTTGAGGAAGTACATACCTGACACTTCACATGTACTGAATCTGGAGGTGGTCATACTGAAACATGAACTCTCTTATGAGGAGTAACTGATGAAGATCACGGAACTTAGAGACAAGGTTCTAGGAAACAAGACTTCCATCCTCGTCCAACTGTTGTGGGGGAAGAGTAAATATGAAGTAGCAATGTAGGAACTAGAGGAAACAATGAGGTTTAAGTACAAACTTCATTTCTCAATTGAGAGAATGAGTTGAAAATTTAGGGGTATGATTTTTTAAGTGGGAATAAAGTAATGACCCATACATTTTTATTGATAATTGTTTCCAAAAAATATATCATATATTATATTATACACAACAAAACCATATCTATTTAATAATGATGTGAGTATAAAGTAAATTGTGACTATGAAGATTCGACCATTTTTTACTATTTTTAAAATATGACCTTTTTTCAATATGACTATTGGAAACTGTACTCTTACTAATAATTTATATGTTTTAATTTATAACTAGAAATGATAAATATTGACTAATGAAGAAAGGAGAAAAAATGGCCTTAACCAGTAGAGGTGTGCCACATGAAGCCCATTTGTTAGATCTTGGGAGGGAGGTTGCATCACTAGGGCTTTGTCTTGACCAAGACTATGATGATCTTTAACAATTGAATCTTGAATAAAATTTCCTATGATATAAGTTCATGTTAGTGGAAATTACAACTCTGGCGATGTTAGCCAAGCTGAGCCATGAATCTATCATCACCGCACACCTTAAACTTAGGTCATATGTGGGTTTTGTCGGTGGTTCTATTTAAATTAAATAGTTACTTAAAGCGTAATTCCATTATATAAATAAAATTATCATTCAATTAATTCTGTTTGAGGGATAGTTTTTCTTGATAAAATTTAGATGAATTTTGATTAATTGAGTTTTTAGAATAAAAAATAGTACTTTCCAAAAATATATAACAATATTTATAATAAACTAATAAATTATTTAAAACACTTTTTTAATGAAATAGGATGATAAAAACACTATTATTGAAATATAAATGATAAAAAATCAAGTGTCATAAATTTTACTATACATTTTCAATATGCTATTATTTTTAATAAATATGGTTTTTTATTTAAAAGGTATAATTATCATATTTATAGAATTATTATGATAATATAAATATCATTTTTTTAATCGTCATTCCAAAATTAATTTAGGGTGGATTTATGGGAAGTTTCCAAAATAATTTATTTTTTAATGAATAGTCAAAATACAGTTCGAGTTTTTTATTATGTTTAATGACTTCATAATTATGTCATAATGTTGTAATAAATAATTAAACACAATACAAGACTGAAAATATTTAATTTTTTTAATATTATGTATTATAATATATTTTAATCAATTTCAAAACCAATAATTTTATTTCCAAAGTCTAAAATTCAATCATTAACATTAAAAACATTATTTTTTTGGAAACATTAATTTTCCATATAAAAATATGTAATATAAAATTATGATTGAATTTTATTAATTAAAATAAAATAAAATATGACCAAGTATCCAAAACCAAGGTAAATACGATGGGAAATCCCATGATTTGTTATTTTCCAAAACCTAGGTTTCCAAGGCCTATATTTGAAAATTAATATACAATTCTCCATTTTTTCTATAAATACCCATCAATTTCTCCATATCCATTCCCTACCAATCCATCATCTAAAAATCCCTATTATTTTTACCTACCAACATGCCCTCTCAAGGTGTCCTGAATCCCCCAAGGTCCCAATTCTCATGTTTTATGAGTTACTTTTCATGGTAAAGGAATTATCCTTATTTTCTGTTCTATTCAAGAACCTCTTTTTGTATGTGTCTTTGAATTTCTATTATTTATATCTCTTATTATCTTTTTTTATCATACCCTTACAACCAATTATGTTTCAAAAATGGGATACCCTTTTACCCACTCTTTTCACAATTTTCTAAAACCATGTTTTATAACTGTTATGCTACATATCATACTTCTCAAAATTCTTATCTTCTCCTAAAGAAATTTTGTATTATTTTCTTTTAGTGAAAACCCAAACATATTTGTTTTCTATAGTTATTAACTGAGATGTATAAATTATTTATTTGTTTTTTATATTAACATACATAAAACCCCCAATCCCTTTCTATGGGTTGAAAATGACATTATGATATTGTTTTTAAGAACTATTGAAATGCCATGATTCTTGTATGAAATCCAATTTTTCTCCACTTAGGGTTATTTAAGAAATGATTTATTATGATCTATGTGGATAATATGATGTTAATATATATTAATAGTGGTACCTAATAATGATCCAATGCATTGGGTAATGAATTTAATCTCTAGAGATGACATGCTTTATGATACCTTGTTTAATAACCATAGTAATTTTTATGACACCTTAGTTAAAAACCTTGGTGATATGATTATGAATGTATGAATTAAATTTTGTATCCACATTTCCAAGTTATGATTAATTTTATTTTTATTATGATATCTCCCATGTTCTCTTTCTCATTCCATAAGTATATTCCTCAAGATTACATGTAAATTGTTTCCCTTTCTTTCCATTAATGGGACTTTTTCTCACCATTTCCTTTGATGTATGTCCCAAAGTTATGTGATGAATTAAATTTACTTAGGATTAAATTTTTATGAAATATTTCATGTTTATTATAATAATTTTTTAACTTTTCATGAATTATATACAAATTTTCCAAGAAACTAAATTTTAAAAGATAACTTGTTTGTAAAATGTAATGAAAAGTAATATAATAAAAGGGGGGAAGCAAAAATAAAATGGGATGGTTCCCATGAGATATCTAATATGTTGTCTTTGTGAATGATTTATATGGAACATTGTTTAGTATGAATTCATTAGTCTCCAGATAATAACCCCAAAAAAATGAAATAGGAAGGTCTCATAGACATATCAGCTATCAAATTATGTCAAACAAGTTACAATTCCTTGTTTAAGATAAACCATTCCATTATGGTTATCCGGGAGGACTGATATGTGAAATTAATCCATAATCTCACATATAATCTATAAATTCCTATCTCGTGTATTCACCACCATGATCTGATAAAAATAATTTAATACATTCCCATAATTGATTATGTATTTCATTCTAAAACACATTGATCTTTTCAATATTATCATACTTTGGTTTCATCAGAACACATATCTATTTAATCAAAAGTGACCAGTAAAAGTAAAGAATATCCTAGAACTACCATTTCTCTATGTACTAATTTTTCCACAAACATCATTATGTATGGGATCCAACTATCCACTAGCTCTCTTACATTTTCTCCCAAAAACTGACTTTTCATTTTTTTTATAATAAACAAGATTCATATGTATCAAATGATTCATAATCAAATGAGTACATAAAACTAGATTTATGTATCCTTTAAATGTGTTTCCCATTTATATTTCCATGGTGATAATGCCAAAGGTAGGTGGGATTGCAATCAACCCTAATTGTCTAATTCTATATTTTATAAACATGATAATCCATATTAAGAATATATAAATTATTCAGTATCTTCCCAATGATGCAAAAAAAATTAATTCTTATATATATATAGCTACTCTTACTCATGATAATGAATAAAAATCCCATATTTTCCAAATAATATTCAAAAATCAAATTAATGATTATGGAAGAAACTTAATAAATGATCTATAATTTTAGGATGAATCCACTTGGTAAAATCAGATCATAAGTGATGACCTCAAATGAAACAACACTTCATCCATTACTTACATGAAGATCAAATTAACCCTTCATCAAATCCCTCCTATATAAGAGTCTGTGTTTGTTAGCACAAATGTGTGACTCATACCCAGTATTTAATACCCATGAGTCTTAAAGGGAGAAATTAATTTTTATAACATTTTAATTTGGGAACTTTGAATGTTTCTCCTTAAGAAAATTTCTCAATACTTGATACCAGTAATTAACTATTTTATAGATTAAAATTATTAATGAAATCTATATTATTGAACAACAAAGACATATCAGATGGTTAGTATCATGTATTACATCATTTCATTATTGGATTTGAATTAATGTGCTCCCATTAAAAATTACAACCCCTGTTTCATCCCCCAAAACTACATGGGGTACTGAATGGAGTTTTTTAGTGGTGGTTATAATAATTTTCACATTAGGAACATATTCCCACATGCTTCATAGATGTTTTCCAACAGGTTTAATTTTTGGAGTTAGAAACACCCAACGATTCCCTTATTCAAGATTATTCATGATCCTTCCTTCCTAAGGTTGGTGGTCTTTAGGAAATGGATCCAAAAATTCATAGGGCCTCACATTGGTCGAGAGGACTGGAGGTTGGGATTAACACACCTTTTAGGGGAATTATTTCATACTCTTGGTATCTCTTATAGATTTAATACATATTCATTAATCCATTATTAAATCCCAAATTTATAATTGGTCTCTTAGAAGTTAACAATGAATTATTAACATGTATGGGATTGAGAATCATCTATATATATATAAGGACCTCCATCAATGAAGAAACATATATTTACTTGAGATTCTTAATTTATTGTACCCAGTTGTATGCATTCATTATAGATTACTATATCATTTATTATTATGATTTTTGTTTTAATCCATACAGTGGGGTGATATCAAATTTATCTTCATCGAGGATGATGGGAGTTGTTTTGATATTAAGATCGGGGCCATGAGTTATGCTTCCTACATATAATAGTGACAGGAATTAGATCCCATATAGTTTGGTAGCAGTTAATTTGACACAAAATTCCTTTTATGTTTATTTGAAGTGGACCAAATAGTGAAATTTGGAATCATGTGGAAAATATGTATAGGTGAAAGGTGCCTGGTCAAGGGTTTGTGTGGGATATATGCTAAAATATCCCGAGGAACCCTAAGGGAATGTATCCTATAGGGTTGAAATGACCCTATTGGGGATATGGCCCAGGGAAGATTAGGGTGAGTTTGGGGTGTTGTGTTTGGATATTAGGGAGGCTGCATACGTATCACATTTTCATGGGAAACACTCTCCATGTAGTTTGAAAGGGTTGGGTATTACCCCTATGGAGGAGGAAAAATTTTCTTTATCAGGAATGTATCCTTATGAAGGATAGTCTCGCAAGGAATGTGGCCCTTTGATAAGATGGAAAAATTGTTTTGGGGCTTTCACTGAATAGGAGCCCCATGTCAAGTTGAGAGGAAGACCCATCATAATGACTCTCTACTAAGACATATATTTGATGATACAGATGCCATGATCATCACTAACCTCAAAGGCCATGTGAGTCATGCTTGGTGTGAGAAACAAGATAAATTGGAATATATAGAAAACCACACAATATCCTTCATCCAATAGTAGATGAGTATGGAGATATGGATGGTGGGGTAATACACTATATAAAAGACTAGGGGGTTACTCTTGCAGGGATTCACTTATATCTAGAACCATGAGGATTATCATGACTCAGGTTGATATTGAATGAGAGGTGGGATTGTCTTTTTTGCAACCCAAAATGTACTCAACTGTGTTTTAAATGATCATGGTGAAACTCTCCATTTTCATGGTGGTAGGTTACTATAACAAGGATACTAGGGTAGAGGCTCGTAGCATGACATTGATCTCGAGCGGGATGTTGGGGGTGCATCCCATATTGTATGGACTAGTGGAAGTGAAGGGTTTCCCAAATATCATGACTTGAGTGAAGGGGTACCCATGTCATTTTCCTAGGTGGGGGATCACCCATGTTGTTCACCCAGATGGGGGATTGAAAAAGTAGTTTTCCTTGGTGGGGGCTTGCCCAGGTGGGGGCTCGTCTAGGTGGTAGACCTATATGGGGACCCACCCATGTCATTTTCAGAGGTTGGGGATTGGCCAAATAGTTCTGCCAATTGGGGGCATTCCCAGATGGTTCTCCTAGGTGGGGGTTCTCCCATACAGTTTTCGCATGTGGGTGGCCTTATCTAGTTAATGTTCTAGACATAAAATTTCACCCATGTATGGATGGACTACATAGGTTAAGGAGTTCCATGATTATAGATGTTTCCTTGATTCATCATCTGGGATTTTATCATTCCTCCATAAAATTGGAGGTGGAGGGTTATATTTATAGATCAGATAGTGGAACTTGGTGAAGTGGACACATGAATGGACTAGCGTGAGGGCCCCACATGAAAGGGTTGTCGTAATGGCTTGTACTGTGACTCAAATTCCTTTATAAAAACATCCTATATTCTAAGAGCTATAAATTTTGATCTGTAGTTTTATTTGGGATCTATAACTAGTAAAATAAAATCTCAAGAATAGAAATACTCTCGTCTATATGTTGTATAGACAAAAAGTTCCCAAATAACACTAAAAAATTCATTTTCATTAATCGACCCATTTTTATCAGTGATTTTAGGAATCAAAGGCATTCTCTGGGAGGGGGTCCTCTCCATTAAGACACCATATTATGGATATTTTATAAAGAATCATTATCCCTTATTGTGGATTAGTCTTTTTGAACATGGGAATCCAACATGTATCTTCTTCCTGTATAGAGACACATCTCTACTCAAACTCGACATTTGTTGTCTATGTAATGATAATCTCATTAGTCATGCAGAAATGTGTATGACATGAATTATTTGACACCAACAACCCTATACATTGTATTAATTTACAGATCCAAGACCCATACTTCAGAAGGTAATGAGTCTACTTTGTAATTTCTCTCGCCACTTTGTCATTTAGTTAGGGAATCATCCGAATCACAAAATTTGCAACTCTTAGATATTTAAGCAGGATAATATTTATCCAAATCCATCATATGGGTTCACTAAACCCTATTCTTCTGTTATCTTAATCATATTATGGACTCTTGACTAGTGTAACCCAAATAAAACATAAAAAATAATTTAATAAAGATCAATCTAAGGGAACCCATTTATGAAATAACCTACCCAATGCTATTCTGGTGTAACCCATTACTTTACCTACACAAGATAATATATGGGCACCAAACTATGGCATGAACTTCTCAGTTATATGAGTGAGGTCCTAATAAGTGTTTCTTTTATAGGAATATCACACACATTATTAAGGTGTATTTTCAATTTCCCCAATTTAATATACATCATATGGAATTAATTTTAAAATTATTTCATCTCATGTAATAAGTATCTTATCCTAATTAGTTAAATTTATTTATGCATGTTTCTAATGATTTAGTTTTGGAATACCTATTTCAACAACTAAATTAATGTGTTCACACCATATTAATGTGAAACTCTTTATGCATCCCGCAAGTATGTGTTACTATCCTAAAAATAGAAGCCATGTATATTTATAAATATCAAAATCCATCATATGTATTAATTACTTGAATGATTCCTATAAAGGCATATATTTAAACGAGATCAAAAAACTCAAAATTAGTAATCCTAAAGCTACAAATATCCAACCCAATTCATTTTTCTAGCCAAGGAATAAGCCTCCCAGAAAGTAGGTCATCTAACCACAAGCCCCTCTACATGGGGAGATTTTACTCTAGAGAGAATTTAGTACATGGAAACACTAACACCTAATATGCACATATTATATATGCCCAAAAACTATTCTCAATATCATAACTATAATTGAAAACTGAGGTTAAGGTAGATGAAAACTAAATTCAATGACACCAATACTAGCATGATATGCAATGATCTATTCTAGAAGTACTTTATCATATAATAGGAAAACACAATATCTATATTTCATAAATAATTCACTTAACATTACTATAAATGGAATTTAACAAATAAATAAAAAATTTATTTATTTTCCAAAACATGATACATTTATGAACTATGTATAAATATATTAATCGTATACAAATTTTATAAAATTTCAATAATATAAACATTTTATAATAATTTCAATTTAAAATTAATTTTTAATCTTATATAGAATTCATATGATATTACATGAAAGATAAACATTTTATAATTCAATTTCCATTGATAAACATATCATATAATCTAAATTCCATATATTTTTTATTTATAAACACATTATAAAATACCCATTATAATCTCTAAATAAACATTTTATTTATAAATCATAAATCATGTCATATAATTTTTAAAAGGAAATTTTAATATATTATATTTTATTATTTGGGAAATATGTTTCAAAAAAATTAAATAATTAATTATAAACAATTTACAATTAATTAATTAATTTATTAATCCCTTATAAACCAAATATTCAAAAAATACCTTTAGTAAAATAAAAATTGACATACTCAAAACCAAGAAAACCCTTTCATATTGTATTGATATTTTTGGAAAATGATCTATAACTAATTTTTATCATTTTGGATTCCACCCCATCTCAATACGACGCACGATGTGTCCCGTGAAACTGAAAATGGGTATTTTTTATTAAAAAATGTCATTTTATTAATGTATTATTTCATATTAATATTTAATTTATTTATTTATAGTATTACTAACATAATCTTTGTTTTCATGTATAGGTATAATCGTTTTCTCAGGTTGAGGTGATTTTTTTTGGAATCTGATACCATGGGCGGACATTTTAGGGAGGGGATCACGGGAATCAAATGATGAAATATTAATGTTTTTAAATGTTTGTTTAATAATTGTAAATGTAATTATATAAAACATTGTACGAAATTTATATAACATAGTTTTTTTACATACTATGTGTGTACATTTTTGTATTTTTGATGTTAATTAAATTTATATAGAATTTTTTAAAATTGCAGGTTTTTGTTGGGTGTGTTTTTATATCAACAAAACAGTACAAAAAACTAGAACTTTATCAACCTTATTTCTATAATTGATAAATGACCTCCTTTATCAGTTCTATTGAAAGTTTTGATAATGGGAGAACTCAATCCCCTAATTTTTTTTGTTAATAAATGACCCTCTTTAAAATCACTTTTTAGTGTTATAAAATTCCATTTTCTGCGCTATTAAAGGGAATATTAGTAGTAGTGAGAGAAGCATGACGCTCTTCATACATCATGTCATGGGCCCTCCAACCAGTCAAATGCTTGAGCCTTTGGGTCACATCATCATGGGGACTTTGCGTCCTGATAATCAAGGGCCTTCAAAGTTCAAGACAAAAAGGGAATTCAGGTTATATGTATGTAATAACTAAATATTTCTAATGAGTTCTTGTCAATTTTTATTGGGGGGATGAGGTTAGACCCATTGGATGCCAAATAAACATTCATACCTGAATCCAATTTTGCACAAAACATTGATAATTAACCTGGTCTAAGTATCAAACAAATTTATCATAAAAGATTTTTAAAAAAGTTAAATATAATTAATTTACTTTCATGTATCAAAAACATAGTAATATATATTCATGATTCATATATGGTTTTTCACAATTATGGGTGATGGATACGATGAAGTATATTATCGCCCTCTTCTACATACATCAAATATTAGAAAAACTGGCAATCAAGGTTTATTAAATGCAATGTAAAAGATATAAAGAGTGAAATAATGGAAAGATTGAGAGTGTTAGGAATAAAGATAATTGATGAATGTTAAAACAAAAAAAAATTATAAAATCTAGGAATAAATAAATATTTCCCTCTAAACAAATGCTGATGCATATAAAAAATATTTGGAAAATATAATGGTTGACACCAGAGAATTTAATTTGGAAAACCCAATAATGGAAAACCATGGGACTAAAATTGAGGAGTACATGGTAGAGAATCCCCAAAATGAAAGTTTTGTCAAATTGAAAACACCAAATTGGCTCAGTTCTTGGTATTATTGATATGCTTCAATCCATTGGTAGTGTAACATGAGGGGAAATTTTAGAATGGTGGAGGGGAAGTTGTTACCGGTAAAAGTGGAAATTACAGAAGTTCCCACTCCACTTGCGGATGCAGTCACTATGGAATATATGGGAGTAGGGTATGGCATCAGCTAGAGAGCCATCCCCCATCATCTATAGAAAAATGGCGCACATGTCTCCCTCTCCAACCACCACTGTCATCATCTCGAAAAGCATATGCCTCATCTTGTGGCAGTCTTAGTGCACCGTTATCTCCCAGATCACTATGATCAGCGCAGTGGCACATGGGGATAAGAAGGGCCCTTAAAACAACTCCCTAGTGAGGTTTCCATGGAATACGGGGTCCATATCAGGATACAGTATGCAGGACATGGAGGTTGTGGTGGGGTAAGATATATAATATGAAAACATATCCATATTGGATTCCAATTATGAAAATATAAATCTATATACATTATGGTTCAAATAAACCACCCATAATAACAACATTTTCCCAACCACTAATGTAGTTACACTTATAATATACGATACTTCTGATTCCAATAGAATTTTACAAACTCAAACATTATTTTCTTATAATATTTTTATTGTTTTATTCAAAAAAATAAATCATTTTTTTAAAATACAATTAATCAATTAATACATTCTATTACAATGTAGTACTATCTTGAATTGAAATATTACTGATAAATTCAATAAAATTACTCCAATAAGGAAACTTTTAATTTTCATATACTACATGTGTAGTGTGCAATATGTGTGTTTCCATATGCAACATAAATGCCTCAAATTTTCAATATGTATAAATTTCAAACTATTCTATATGCCTTTACTTACATATGTAATAATCATTAAAAAATAGAAAAATCACATATTCTTAATAAGGGTTTTTCTCACTAATACAAAACAAGGTTTTATCATTGTTAAAAAAGTTTTTATCAATGCTAAAAAAGTCTGATAATCAAGACATTATTAAAAGGAGTCCCCTTTATCAACACTAAAAAAAGTGCTGATTAAAAAGGTATTTTAATATTGTTAAAAAATGCTCATAAAAGGGTCCTTAATCAATGCCTTTTTTAATAGTTCTTAAAGACCCCTTTTATCATTCTAAAAACGCTTATAAAGGTAAAAAACAAATTAAAACAAATTTCTACAAATCAGAGCATGGAACACCCCCTTTTTATCATAGATATCCTCCCCTACCCAACATTAATTGCCATGGGCACCAACTCACCACCTGGATGCACTTTCATTTTCTAGTTTTTGAACTTGACACTACCTCCTCCCGCACCTACAACTTTTCCACTCACCTATATTGTTTTGTTTTTCATTTTATGATATATCCATATATTTATTATAATATATTATACATTTTTATCCATATGTTTATATATATATATACACATTTATTTATTTATTTATTTAAATACATATATAAAATTTGTTTTGTGTGTGTGTGATTATAAATACATACATGTGTGTGTGTGTACATCTATAAATATAATTATACATAATTTTATTTATTTATATATATCATATATTAATATTTATATACATATATTAAATTATTTGTGTAAACATATATACGTTTTTGAACACACACACACACACACACATATATATATATAATCATTATATATATATATCAATTTATATATATATATATATATATATATATATATATATTCATACATTTTTATTTTAAATAGAATGGATATTAATTTTTATTTTGATATGGTTTATATATTGAGAAATATATTTTATATGTAAATACGTTTAATTAATTATTTAAAATTTATTTCCTTATAGGGAATATATAAAAAATATGTATATATTGTCATATAATTGATTATAAATAATAGTACATTTTGAAAAACTATAAAATTTCAAAACAATAATATCAATTTGAATGTATTCCAATAGAATAAATTTAGTCCCCAAATAAAATAGGCAAAAAAATCCCTTAAAAGAGGGTTCAAATTCCCTGGATTTTTAAAAAATTGAGGCACCCCAACTAAAAAATCAATTTTGATGACCTTTTGGGATTTTTTGGTCTCTAAAAATGTTTTAGAGGGTTCTGCTATATCATTAGTGCACAGAGATCTACTTATACATCTATTTTATATGTGGTAGAGCCCAAATGGACACCCTGATCAAACTTTATGTCCGTTTGAAGTTCGTGTTATGTTTTCAACTTATTTTCGATATTTTACTAATTTATTTATTTTTTTAAAATTTAAATTGTTATTAAATTACTATTACTAAATAATAATTAGAAAATTATTAACTTCAAAATATTTTTAATTATTTTATAACCCATCTTCACTAATTATCATATATACTAAGTGTAAATTCATATTTTTCTTTATATAAAACATATTTATAATATTTATATTATATTTATATCAATATAAATATAAATATATATTAATATATTATTTTTAATGAAATATATTTTTTAAATTGTACCCATTATTAGCGTTAGTAAAAAAGTGTTGACAAATAGGGTTCTTTGTTAGCGCTTATAAAAAATAGCTAATAAGTTCCCTTTAATAGCACTAAAAAGGCACTCATAAAGGGGTGATTTTAATAGCATTTTTTTGCACTGTTAAATGTAACATTTATGATCACTTTTTTTAGTTCTGTTAAATGGTGGCACTACAAATACTCTTTTTATTGTAGAGTCTAATGTGTTTTTGATATATGTGTTGCACTATGTAAGAAATATTTAATTTTCAATGGGTATCTTTAATCTGTTTAAGAAACATATCAATTACATATTCTATAATTTTCTACTTGTTTCTAATATATATGAAACATTTATTCTATAATGGGGTTTTACTGTTTTTCATGTTATATATGATGGATTTTTTATGATTATATAATGATTATTTGTAGCAGATACAATTCAATCTTTAAGAAAAAAACGTGTATATAATTTGAAAAAAACTAGTTCCTATAAATCGACTCTTGTTGTAGCTTCCAATAACATCCTTCAATGAAGTGAATTTTTGGGACATCACATGCACCAGTGAAAAAAATAACTCAGCCTTCAGGGGAATACAATATTTGATGGATCCAAAATTGTTTCATGCTGATACCCAAAATTTGAAGGGGTGTTGGTATCTTCTCAAGTGAGATAAATAGAGTTTTCTAAAAATGAGTGTGTAGCAGTGTTGCAGACACATCACAACACTGAATAATGGGCTAGTCATTCTATTTTATAGATGATGCTTGAGAATTCCACTTCATAATGCATCCCATTCATTTATATCTATTGGGGTTCAAGGATTCTTCTCCCAGCTTTTAAGGCAACCATATTTTGCTGTTTGAGAGGGTATGACTTTTGACAACGAGACCAGGCATTGTGCAATGCATGGGGAATTTCATTCCATGTAACATTGGATAGTGTGAGTGATTGATATATATATATATATAAATACACTAGGTGGGTATCTCTTGTTGTTTCATTCTCCCGGGACATTAAGGGCCATGTATGAGGTCATAGGTATATGGTCCTACGGTCCATATAAGGTTACCCCTCAACCATAGAAAGGGGATTATACAAAATAATAATAATAATATATAGCCATTGGGATTTCATGTAACAGCCCGAGATTTTATGAAAAATATTCTTTTTATTTCACTAATGTCTTGTATTGTACGCTACACCAAAAGGAGCTTGCACAACACGCATCTTTGACTTGCCTTGCATACACGCAATCGCGACCTTCCTCGATAGCGTGTGTAGTACGCAATAACGAGTTTCACTAAACAACGATATGCTATTAAAATATTATTAAAACTAGCCGTTATGAATAGTAATAACCACTTTTTAAAATTCTGTAAATCTTATTTTTCAAAATGAACTTCATTCTTGGATTCGGAGTATCGAATTTAGCCTAAGGTGAAATTTTGGTACTTTTCGGATAACTTTCATATTCTGATGAATAGTGAAAATTACTAAATTATAATTAAAAACAACTTTTTTAATCGAAATAATTAATATTGATAAATCATTAATTTGAGTGGTTTTAAAGTATATTTAGAATATATTTTTACAATTTAATACAATGTTGGTCATTGGTTGTAATTTCACATTTAAACCAGACATAATCAAGTGTCAATCTTTTGATAGATATTGTTTCTTAAAAACACGCTATTTGTTTTAACAGCGGGATTTAATTATAAAATTAATTAATGCAACTTCTATGTTATGAATTTTGTAAAATAGAATTCATTTTTGAATTCGGAATATGAAATATAGCTTAGGATGAAATTTTGGCATTGTTCTGAAAAACATCAATTTTTGATGAATAGTGAAACTACTAAGTGGTAGTTAAAAAACTGAATTTTTCATAAAACTTAATTTTACCGCTTCTGTGAATGGAATTTCAAAAATCCGAGAGACACGGTTAATATCAAGGACTAAAATGTGGTTCAATGAGATGAAAATAATTTTTTGGTGAATAGTAACTTTTTACTTTTTTTACCGCGGTTAATAGTAAATAGGGTAACTAAGGGTAAATATGATATTACTATTACCCTAACACATGTCCTAATTCTATTTGACAAGTGTAATTCGACCAAAAACAAACTTAGGAATAAAATATGACCATTTAGGCCCACTTGGATTAGATTAGGACATTTATTATTAATTTATTTAAAGAAAGGTTAAAATAGTTAAAATCAAAGTTTAATAAGTAAATCATTTTTAATATGGGGTTATACATAAGATAAATTCGACTATAAATATTCATTAGAAAGCTAAAAAAGATTTCCTACATGATCGTATTTTATTTTTAATTTTTAGACATCAAATAATTTAATTAATTTATGACACAAAGATGATGCAGTAATTATCTTATTTATGAAATATTGACATAATTGATGTTATAAACACCAAAATAAATGTAATTTGAGAATTTTTATGAATTCCACTAATTTTCTAGGTTACTATGATATATTAATGTTGATTTAATAAACTTGGTTCGAACATTTAATTCTGTTATGACTTTCACAAAAATCATATATCAAATAGTGTCAAAATTGACACAAAATAGTTTTTAAATCAAATATTATATTATTAATTGTTATTTTATTCCTAAAAATCTAAGGTTCGGCCAAATGACTTAGATAAGGATATATATATTAATAATAAACAATTTGGGGTTCGTTTGGCATGTTATAGTAAGTGTATTAACCATATAGTGAAAGAAAACAAAAAGACACGGTAAAAGTTAAATTATTTAACTTAGAGTTAAATCTAATTGATAAGGTTTAAAATAAGATCCAAACATTTCTAAAATTGATTGGTTGATGAGATTACAACCCTATTTCATCTAAGCTTCGAATATGAGTCATTTTTGGAGGTTTTTAAGTGGGGTTAGATTTATTATAAATTAATATTTTTAAGAATTCCTAAGGTGCCCCTCTCCTCCCCTATAAAAGGACACCTCCTCCCCCTCCTCCTCACACCAAATTGAGCACTCAAGCTCGGCCAACCCCTGCCATTTTCTCCTCTCCACTTCCCTAGAATAATCCTAGAGGTCCTGGTCTTCTCCAAAGACCAATATTAGTTCCTTAAGTGGAGGATTCAAAGAAGCGTTCCAAAGAAGAGGTAATATCCATTACCGATCTTTTCAATTTCTTTCTTCTTAAACTTCTTCTTATTTAGTTCTTTCATGATAAAGTAATAACATCAGTATTAATTAAATACTGATATGTTATTATAAATATGAAACAACCCTAATTCACCTTCTATCCATCCTACGGAAAAATGAAATCACCACGCGTGCGTACGTACGGAATACCGTCTCCACGCCGTGGTGTAATCTATTTTCCACCATCACCTTACAAGGATGGGTATAATGGTGTAATGAGTAACTACATATGATTATTATGAAGTAATATTGATACTGAAATAATATATATATACTCCAATACAATTCCACGATCATAGGAATGATATCATCACTCGTGCGTACGTACGGAATACCGTCTCCACGATGTGATGCGACTCGTTCTACATGATCTTCATTTCATAATGATTATATAAATGAATTGAATAAATGAATATGGTATATACTACACTAATACCATTCTGGAAATGAATTATCTATAACCTAAAGATAAGAATAAAAATTTATTCGACAAAACACGCATAAGAACAAAAAGTTATAAAGACCCGAGTAACAAGTAACAATGAAATATTACTAACAAGAAGCTAATAATATGACCATATATGATATCATATAAATATGTATGATTCTGGAATAAGTCAATAACATTATTTAAACCATTATACAGGAGCTTCGGACACGTACAAAGCTAATCGGACCTAAGGTAAGGGAAAATACCACAATCTCATTTTTATCCGAGATTGTTTATTCGTAAGTATTTACTGGGGTGTATTTTATCATCCACATCCATGTTCCCTCAATATGTAATATTGTTTCCATCCACTTACAATAGTTTAAATCCAATTTTACCCTTCGGTGAGTTTTTAGTAAAGAATATGAACGGAATCTTTTGTCGTTTTTTTTTCGTACGAGGTACTTTTTGACTTTTCCAACAAAGGTACGAAGAATGTTTTTTTTAACTTATACGGCATGAATGGATTTTTAAAACATTATTTCCAAGAAGCTTCCTTTAAAAGTTTTCAAGTTTATTTTTAATCAACTTCTTTTAGTTTAAAGTTGTATGACATGTTAAGAAAGGAAAAATGTTTTTGAAGTAGAAAGGATATTTTCCTCAAGAATAAAGTTCATGTGTTTTATCAAAATTATTTTCCATCTAAGATAATAAAGGGTTCTGTTTTTATCCCTTTAATTACATTGATTTGATTATGTTGTAAGGGAATTATTTTTATGAAGTCATTTGCCTTATATGATTTTATGATGTCATGATGTTTCAAGAATCCCATTTTTGTTACATGTGTTATGCGATGATGTATGTTTTATGATTATGTGGCACACATAAGAAAGGATTCATTATAAGATGGGTGGGACCTATATCTCCCTCCAATGCATTGGGTAAAGATTTTATATCTCATGAGATAGACATGGCTGGAACGGAAGGTTATTTCGGTTCAGTGATACAGGACTGAAACGAGGAGTGAACTCGGTTCAGAAAGGGACTTTGTCCACTAAGATAGTCTTGGCAATGAGTCATGACTAACAAGAAATAATTTTCCATGATTATGTGTGCATGCCACAAAGTTTCAAGTTTTATGTTATGATTATGGGGATCTCATTTTCACTTCTATGATTTATTCCATGTTAAGATATTATGATCTCTTTTGCAGGTTTTGATTTTCAAAAAGATATGATATGATTTTTATTTCCTTTATTTGCCCTTGCTGAGCATTTGAGCTCACCCTTTTATGTTTTCTTTACCCCAGGATATAAAGAAAGGTTTTTAGGTAAAAAAAGGAAGATATTTATGGGAGATATTGAAGAACTTTCACCACGATTAGAAGATTACGTTCCGAGTTTCCAAAGACACTAAACTATTACGATCCTTTAGTGTGTGTTTTTGTTATGTACTAAGTATTCCGCAAATGTAATGTAATGTCCATGTACGTCAGGCTTCGGGTCTCTACAGTTGGTATCAGAGGAAAGGTTTAGTCAACCTTTGGAAACTAGGATGCGAAAACGTTAGTGAGATCCCTAGAGATATTTCTAAGGTATGTATAGGGATGTCCCTAAGGTTAAGTATACGTATAGGTTATAGTACTAGAACTACGCTAACGATCATAGAATTAAACCTAAGATGTTAGATGTTCAAGGTACTCCCCCTTTATTATGTTGTTTTCCCTAGCATGATTTTTGCCTCTCACGCTATTCTTTTTGGATTTTAGAAAATGGCTGGAAACAAGGTGATTCACGATAATGGAGGAAATGATGGACAATGGAATGATATTCTTTATGAGCAACCAAATGAAATGGGATTTGGAAGTCCAAACATCATTATTATGCCGAATCAGTAATCTCATAATATGATCAATAAAGTAAAATTTGGTAAGTTTCCTGACTCGGCTAATAAGAGAAAGATGGAGTTTCATGATGATCATAGAGGAAAGAAAGTTCAATTTCCCCTATGTAAATCATGTGGGAAGAGGCATCAAGGAGAATGTTTCAAAGGAACTGGAAGATGCTTTGGGTGTGGAAAAGAAGGACACAAAGCCAGTAAGTGCAAAGGAAAAGGTTCAGTTAATACCAGGGATGAGGATAATGGTATTGCTACGACATCAAAAATGGTTAAGTGTTTTAAATGTGGAATGTATGGGCATTATGCAAACAAATTCCCTAAGGGAAAGACTCATGAAGAGAATCAGTATGGTCATATGGGAAGTATTTATGTGGATGATGATGAAGAGACTACCAATGGTATGTGAGATGAAAGAATTGTTGAAGCTCGGTCAATGGTTTAAGAATGTAGTGGAATGATTACATGTTTATCATGTGTAATGTTGTATAAGTAATCTCATGGTACTATGGAATAAAGAGACATGTAAGGATTGTAACATTGTTGTCTGATTAATGTTACCAGTATCCATGAAAGGTTATTCAGATATTTTTGGAATGAAGATGATATGCGCATAATGAAGGGATAAGGGGAAAAGGAAATGTTTGACAGTATTCATGAGTTCATGATTGATATAAGGACTAAGTGATATCATGGTTTGAGTATATAGAATTTTGAGGATTTCGGTATGTGAAAAGTGTTAACTTTTAACTGCATTCAAGTTTTCACTAAGGTTCAATGGGTATTCAAGACTATACATGATTAAGGCCTTTGAATGTTTGGAATGTGACCAACAAGATATATCTTATGATATATGGGGATCAACGATGGTATTAAATCTCTGGTAATCGTTTTCACTATGTTATGAGAATGGACTGCAGTATTATGAGCCTAATGATTGGAATGAATTATGTTGGACATAAGTTAGTATTGTTTAAGGATAGAAGTTTTTTTTCCGATATTATTGATGGGATGTTATAGTAATATAGTTTTATAAAAAGGACAACCTGCAGGACGGGCGACAGCCCATCGCTTCGGACAAGGCTGTGGGAATCGAACCCACAACCGAAGTGTGACTGGCCTTTATCGCCTACCACTGACCTACAGGAAGTCCCTGTTTAGTAGAAACTAGTTTTATTATATTAAGCAGTATGATATGTGATGTATAAGTTCATTTAAGGAACCATATATGATTAATCTCACTATAGATGGATTTATGTATTTTTTGATAACTTTTCTAACCTTTTGTTTGAGACAGATGGAATGACCCATCATTCTATCACATGATCTGCTAACACATCGCGAATGACAAATTCAACTTCATTTCTTTAAGAGATGATGTGGAAATTGTTAAAGGCACGGACAATAGTGATATTGTACCAAAATAAAGTAAGTATTTATTCTAATTCAAATTTTCAACTTTAGGGAAATGATCTTGAAAACCAAAAATGTTGTCCTAGTGATCTTATACCTGATGAATCAGATGGTACCTTATATCATCACAAATCTATGGATTTGTGATTACTGGCTTTTCCATAGCCATGTTCTCTACCACTCTCCATCAGAACATGATGGTTATATTTCTCTTCCATATCCATATTTTTACCTATGTGGAAACCCAGCGATTAGTTTATTTGGGTAATCGTTACATTTCATACTTTAGTTTTTAAAGCCAAGTTTTTGTATTCCTTTTTACGATGTGGGATTCTATTAAAGAATCTTTCGAATAGTAAACCATTTATAACCCCGACGAATTTCGAGGGCGAAATTCATTTTAAGGGGGGTAGAATGTAACAGCCCGAGATTTTATGAAAAATATTCTTTTTATTTCACTAATGTCTTCTATTGTACGCTACACCAAAAGGATCTTGCATAACACGCATCTTTGACTTGCCTTGCATACACGCAATCGCGACCTTCCTCGATAGCGTGTGTAGTACGCAATAACGAGTTTCACTAAACAACGATATGCTATTAAAATATTATTAAAACTAGCCGTTATGAATAGTAATAACCACTTTTTAAAATTCTGTAAATCTTATTTTTCAAAATGAACTTCATTCTTGGATTCGGAGTATCGAATTTAGCCTAAGGTGAAATTTTGGTACTTTTCGGATAATTTTCATATTCTGATGAATAGTGAAAATTACTAAATTATAATTAAAAACAACTTTTTTAATCGAAATAATTAATATTGATAAATCATTAATTTGAGTGGTTTTAAAGTATATTTAGAATATATTTTTACAATTTAATACAATGTTGGTCATTGGTTGTAATTTCACATTTAAACCAGACATAATCAAGTGTCAATCTTTTGATAGATATTGTTTCTTAAAAACACGCTATTTGTTTTAACAGCGGGATTTAATTATAAAATTAATTAATGCAACTTCTATGTTATGAATTTGGTAAAATAGACTTCATTTTTGAATTCGGAATATGAAATATAGCTTAGGATGAAATTTTGGCATTGTTCTGAAAAACATCAATTTTTGATGAATAGTGAAACTACTAAGTGGTAGTTAAAAAACTGAATTTTTCATAAAACTTAATTTTACCGCTTCTGTGAATGGAATTTCAAAAATCCGAGAGACACGGTTAATATCAAGGACTAAAATGTGGTTCAATGAGATGAAAATAATTTTTTGGTGAATAGTAACTTTTTACTTTTTTTACCGCGGTTAATAGTAAATAGGGTAACTAAGGGTAAATATGATATTACTATTACCCTAACACATGTCCTAATTCTATTGGACAAGTTTAATTCGACCAAAAACAAACTTAGGAATAAAATATGACCATTTAGGCCCACTTGGATTAGATTAGGACATTTATTATTAATTTATTTAAAGAAAGGTTAAAATAGTTAAAATCAAAGTTTAATAAGTAAATCATTTTTAATATGGGGTTATATATAAGATAAATTCGACTATAAATATTCATTAGAAAGATAAAACTATTTCCTACATGATGGTATTTTATTTGTAATTTTTAGACATCAAATAATTTAATTAATTTATGACACAAAGATGATGCAGTAATTATCTTATTTATGAAATATTGACATAATTGATGTTATAAACACAAAAATAAATGTAATTTGAGAATTTTTATGAATTCCACTAATTTTCTAGGTTACTATGATATATTAATGTTGATTTAATAAACTTGGTTCGAACATTTAATTCTGTTATGACTTTCACAAAAATCATATATCAAATAGTGTCAAAATTGACACAAAATAGTTTTTAAATCAAATATTATATTATTAATTGTTATTTTATTCATAAAAATCTAAGGTTCGGCCAAATGACTTAGATAAGGATATATATATTAATAATAAACAATTTGGGGTTCGTTTGGCATGTTATAGTAAGTGTATTAACCATATAGTGAAAGAAAACAAAAAGACACGGTAAAAGTTAAATTATTTAACTTAGAGTTAAATCTAATTGATAAGGTTTAAAATAAGATCCAAACATGTCTAAAATTGATTGGTTGATGAGATTACAACCCTATCTCATCTAAGCTTCGAATATGAGTCATTTTTGGAGGTTTTTAAGTGGGGTTAGATTTATTATAAATTAATATTTTTAAGAATTCCTAAGGTGCCCCTCTCCTCCCCTATAAAAGGACACCTCCTCCCCCTCCTCCTCACACCAAATTGAGCAATCAAGCTCGGCCAACCCCTGCCATTTTCTCCTCTCCACTTCCCTAGAATAATCCTAGAGGTCCTGGTCTTCTCCAAAGACCAATATTAGTTCCTTAAGTGGAGGATTCAAAGAAGCGTTCCAAAGAAGAGGTAATATCCATTACCGATCTTTTCAATTTCTTTCTTCTTCAACTTCTTCTTATTTAGTTCTTTCATGATAAAGTAATAACATCAGTATTACTTTAATTCTGATATGTTATTATAAATATGAAACAACCCTAATTCACCTTCTATCCATCCTACGGAAAAATGAAATCACCACGCGTGCGTACGTACGGAATACCGTCTCCACGCCGTGGTGTAATCTATTTTACACCATCACCTTACAAGGATGGGTATAATGGTGTAATGAGTAACTACATATGATTATTATGAAGTAATATTGATACTGAAATAATATATATATACTCCAATACAATTCCACGATCATAGGAATGATATCATCACTCGTGCGTACGTACGGAATACCGTCTCCACGATGTGATGCGACTCGTTCTACATGATCTTCATTTCATAATGATTATATAAATGAATTGAATAAATGAATATGGTATATACTACACTAATACCATTCTGGAAATGAATTATCTATAACCTAAAGATAAGAATAAGAATTTATTCGACAAAACACGCATAAGAACAAAAAGTTATAAAGACCCGAGTAACAAGTAACAATGAAATATTACTAACAAGAAGCTAATAATATGACCATATATGATATCATATAAATATGTATGATTCTGGAATAAGTCAATAACATTATTTAAACCATTATACAGGAGCTTCAGACACGTACAAAGCTAATCGGACCTAAGGTAAGGGAAAATACCACAATCTCATTTTTATCCGAGATTGTTTATTCGTAAGTATTTACTGGGGTGTATTTTATCATCCACATCCACGTTCCCTCAATATGTAATATTGTTTCCATCCACTTACAATAGTTTAAATCCAATTTTACCCTTCGGTGAGTTTTTAGTAAAGAATATGAACGGAATCTTTTGTCGTTTTTTTTTTCGTACGAGGTACTTTTTGACTTTTCCGACAAAGGTACGAAGAATGTTTTTTTTAACTTATACGGCATGAATGGATTTTTAAAACATTATTTCCAAGAAGCTTCCTTTACAAGTTTTCAAGTTTATTTTTAATCAACTTCTTTTAGTTTAAAGTTGTATGACATGTTAAGAAAGGAAAAATGTTTTTGAAGTAGAAAGGATATTTTCCTCAAGAATAAAGTTCAAGTGTTTTATCAAAATTATTTTCCATCTAAGATAATAAAGGGTTCTGTTTTTATCCCTTTAATTACATTGATTTGATTATGTTGTGAGGGAATTATTTTTATGAAGTCATTTGCCTTATATGATTTTATGATGTCATGATGTTTCAAGAATCCCATTTTTGTTACATGTGTTATGCGATTATGTATGTTTTATGATTATGTGGCACACATAAGAAAGGATTCATTATAAGATGGGTGGGACCTATATCTCCCTCCAATGCATTGGGTAAAGATTTTATATCTCATGAGATAGACATGGCTGGAACGGAAGGTTATTTCGGTTCAGTGATACAGGACTGAAACGAGGAGTGAACTCGGTTCAGAAAGGGACTTTGTCCACTAAGATAGTCTTGGCAATGAGTAATGACTAACAAGAAATGATTTTCCATGATTATGTGTGCATGCCACAAAGTTTCAAGTTTTATGTTATGATTATGGGGATCTCATTTTCACTTCTATGATTTATTCCATGTTAAGATATTATGATCTCTTTTGCAGGTTTTGATTTTCAAAAAGATATGATATGATTTTTATTTCCTTTATTTGCCCTTGCTGAGCATTTGAGCTCACCCTTTTATGTTTTCTTTACCCCAGGATATAAAGAAAGGTTTTTAGGTAAAAAAAAGGAAGATCTTTATGGGAGATATTGAAGAACTTTCACCACGATTAGAAGATTACGTTCCGAGTTTCCAAAGACACTAAACTATTACGATCCTTTAGTGTGTGTTTTTGTTATGTACTAAGAATTCCGCAAATGTAATGTAATGTCCATGTACGTCAGGCTTCGGGTCTCTACATTTCAGGTAAACTATCCTTTGGTTAAAATGAAAATGAAATCATTTAGGGGAAGCTGTATAGGTTGTTTCATCGAATGTAAGTCATCCAGAATATGAAACTCAATCATATTAGACAATATATATATATATATATTATTGATTATGTTATTATTCATGCATCAAATACGTGTATTAAATACACAGTATATATAATATCAAGTTAAATATATTTCTATATTTCATCCATCATATGCATGTGTACATTCATCTTTTACAAGTATATTTTAGTGAACCGAACAATCCCCCTATTCTACTAAAATTCCATAAAAACATTATGCGAAATTTAGAAACTCTTTGTGAATATATCCAAACATTTATTAATAATGTTTTTTCATCAAAATATCTATATTTTTTTACAATTTTTGTTTAAATTTTATCGATATCCAAGGGAATAATGGTGTGACCCTATAGGCCTTAACAATATTGACAACAATTATGAAATTCATGTTGATGAAATAAAAGAGCTACCTACAACAAAACTTCAATGAAAATCAAGCTACTAATAGGTCTAGTGTGATATCCATTAAACATACTCATATATCTATACGAATATGTCGACTAAAAGATATATCATACACATCATATGTATATATATATACTAATATAATCTCTCAGTCTATGATTGTAGGAAACCACTAGAAATGGATCATATCATTCTAGTTTAGACCTCTCATCATTTCATGATTCTCCAAAAAGGGCTGGCCAAGTCAATGTACATCACATGTCATTCATTTACCTGATAAATACATCTTATGTCACCTATCTAGTTATTTAAACACATCATATGTAAAACAACTAATAATGTCTATGCATTTCATAGGTCCAATTAAATCAAGGTTCAAATTTCTTTAACTTATCATAAAAATAAACAAATACCCTATTGTTCATACTACCATAGATGATATAATTATAATCATACCCAACCACCCCACGTATTATCTAAGTCGACATGTGTACTTGAATAAGTAGTGTATCAAAGTATGAAGGCTCTCATGCTAATTATCTCTCCAACCTCATATAATAAGGATTGATAAAAAGAATATAGCCCAAATTATATTGATGATTGTATGAAATTCCATGAGATATACTTTATCACACAAATCTAAGTATTATGTATTTACATATTACCTCATGAATCCATTAATCATATCTCCAATACACATTTTTTGCAATGATTATAAGAATCTATACATTCCAACCATATAATTTAATTAATACCCTTAGTACTCTATAATAATGATCAGTTGAGGAAATTCAAAGCCATACTTTGAGGGGATATTATAATTCGATCTTTGAGGTAAAATTAATTTCATCACACATGAATGAATGATAATTATATATTGCCTTTAATATAATAACATGATACATTCACAACCATTAAATACAATATATCTTATTTAGAACACCTAAAGATTCTCTATGAACCTCATGTTGTTGTTTTGGTAACAGTTTTTTCAATGAATATGATACATTCTATAAAATATCCACACAAATGATCTTTACATCACTGCAATCAATGATCTCCCATATGATATGGTATTTTTGAAGTATCGTCTTGGTCCATTGATGAGACAAAGGTTTCTTATCTTGAGAGACAACACATATATTACAAAAATATTGATCTATTTCTCCATAGATTCTATGAACCAATCCATGTTTAGAAATGAAATAATTGATCCAAACTACTTCCCACAAAACATATGATGTTGTGATGTATTCTTCCTATATTGTTGACTCCACTATGGTTGATTATTTGGATCTCTTCCAAGTAATTTCACTGCGATTTGAGTCAGACACAAATCCAGATTGAGATATCATATCATTTTTGTTGGATTGGAAAATAGCATATTGGTAACCCTTTACATAGATATTATCTTCTACTCCAATGTCTAATAACATATCCTTATCCCTTAAGTACTTAAGTAAGTTCTTCATAATAATACAATGAATCCCACTGAGATTGGATTGGTATCCACTTGTTAGGATCAAACCATAACAAACCTCAGTTCAAGTACAAAATATGAAATACATGATAGATCTTATGGTGGAATCATAAGGAATACAATCCATAATTTATTACACTTCAAAAGGATCTTGAATATTCCGAAGATTCAATCCATGAAACCCTAGTAATGAACCCTTCTTTGAATTATTCGTACTAAACCACTTTAGTACTTTACCAATATACACGTTGTAACTCAATCCAAGAAACTTCTTAGATCTATTTATATAGATCATTATACCAAGTATGTAAGCTATTTCACCGATGTATTTCATTGAGAAACATTTACACAACCACATCTTCACAGATTTAAGTGTCAATATATCATTTATAATAAGTAGTATGTCATCTAATTACACTATTAGAAACACTACTATACTCTCACATAGATGCATGTACAATACTAGAATTTCAGTTATTTTATATATATCATTTATGATGGGAAAATGATCCACCGAAAATAGTACCATCTATTGATTAGTTATGATAGAATATTAACTCTATTGCAAATACTTTGGGTGGGTATTCCTGCTGACTATTTCCAAAAGTAGTTGCGAAGAGCATTTGCGTCATATATCTCTAACTGTCCCAAATTTTCATCAGACTAACAGTATTTTTGATGGTTATTAATTTCTATTTGACATTGTTTTGTCCCAACAAATCAATTTTCAACAGAATTAAATCCCACACAAATACACCGTCGCAAAAATTCATTGTAATTTAACCTACATGACCCTTCCTCCTTCCCGCACAGATGTACCACAACACCCGCTGAACCACCCCTTGGACCTCTGACCAACATTTTTCTTTATCAAACTCAATTTCCATCATTTTTATTATATTTTGGTTCCACTCTCTGTGGTACGGGTCCTCTTGACTTCATTTTCATTACTTCTTAGTTATATAAATTCTATTACATTTTTTAAATTTTGGAAAACCCTAGGATTAATTAATTATTTATTTATCATTACTCACATTATATTTAGGATTGATGAAATATTTTAATTCAATATTTTCCTTCTAAAATGGTACGTAAAATTTATTTTAATTGATTTGTAGTTATTATTCGAATTTTTATATTTTTTTATTTGTATCTGTTGTTATATATATATATATATATTAATGTGTGAATGTTTATATATATTTATTGAAAAAAACATGTGTGATTACATATATATATATATATTAAAAATACTTACATGTGAGATTTTATAAATATCTATGTAAACATATATCTATATAAATTGTTTTGTTATTATTATCATTTTAGAATATATATATATATATATATATCTTTGCGCGTATACGTAAACATGTGAGAATATATATATATATATATATATATATATATATATATATGTATCTATAATCTAGAATATGTATAATGGTTTAAAGGATTTCAATATATATCTGATATATTTATATTAATTAAGAAGTCTTTAAATATATATATAATACCATATGAATATACAAATATAAACTTTTTAAAGAAACATGTTTGGTTTTTAATATATATATATATATATATATATATATATATTAGTGTGTGAATTAAAATATATGTAAATATATTCTATTTAAAAAATGTGAAATTTTGTTTGACAAACATATATGTTTGAAATGACGTAATAATTTTATGTGTGTTTTTATTTTATTAATTTTTTTAGTGATTTTTATATATTTTTAAATTTATTAATTATATTTAACGTTTTTAACTTTTTAAATTAATTTTAGGTTTGGTAATTATTCTTAAATATATTCAATTATTTAATTATTTTTATTATTTTTCAATATATTAAATTTTTTAATTAATTTTAATAATTTTAATTTTTTTTAAGTATATTTATTTTCTGATTTTTAAATAAATATTATTTTATTTAATATTGAAATCATTTTTAAATATACATACCTATATATATTCAATTTTTTAAACCATTTTTTTATTTTTTTTATTTGTAATTATTTTTAATTAATTTAAATTATTTCTAATATTGATCTTTTTTTAAATTTTTTTACCTCCGACCGATTATAATTCCTTTCCAAAAAACATTATGTGGAAAACCATCACAATAGTGTATTTGATTAAATTTACGAGAATCTATTTTGATAGATAACTTATCCATTACCAAAAATGGTTTTGAGACGAGCCATAAAAATTAATCACATTTGCAATTCCTTCTTCCATGAAAAATTATTTGCGACAGACTCCCATCAAAAATGTCTTTTGCAATGGGAGTCCATCTCAAATAACACGTCACAATTATCTTAAATTCCTATTGTGGTATATACTTGAATCATCCACATTCTCGATGAAAATAAAACTCTTCAATTGCATCATCAAACCAAATATTTCAACTATGTGAAGCTAATTTTAGTCTATATATATAAATTATCAATTTTTAAATCATATCATTCAGATTTGGAACATTCCACACCCTTAGGATGTATCATATATGTATGATCTCAGGTTTTTTATGGCATAAAAATATATTTCATTTTTAGTTTAAATGCTTAATTACTGCCTAATGTGAATACCCTTTGAGGTCCTGGGTATATTAGGGGTTTTCAGGGCTTGTTTGGAGCCTCGAGCCTCGCTTTTTGGAAGATCCGGATAGAATGCACGGTTAACAGAATCATTGTGGTGTAGATCGCACGGTTTCTACTAACTGTCCAAGGAGGGTTAGTAGGGTGTAACATGACACACAGTTTGAGGAAACAGTACAGATGGAGACTCACATCCATGCAATGCACTATCAATTTTTAGAAGAGCTGAATCACACAGTTTTGATATAGTTTGGAAAGTTGTGTGCTTTAACCATGTGAGGATCCCCTTTTTACATTGAAGGGCATATTTTTGGGGCATAGTTTGTCCAACCTTGCGGCTAAACCTTGTGTCCCAGTAAATCTTAATAAATTACCAATTTCACTTAAAATATCTTGTAACATAAATCTAATTTATCATTTCATCTATTGGACAAACATGATCCATTTGAGAGCTCTTTGAAGCCAAATCATAGCATTTTCCGCTGTTCTTCTATTCGATCTTAGAATCGAGCGTCACTTGGCTTATTGGATCTATGATGGTGAGTACTAAATTCTTTTTATGATGTTATTTATTTAACTTTGAATCGGTAGAGTAATTTCGGTGTAAACTAAAATTTACTATTTTTTGGGTTTTTATCCTTTCTCTTTTTTTATTTTGATCTGAGTCAAATTAGAATATGATACTGGTCAAGCACTCTACTACGGTCATATGAAATGTGTTCTATACATTTTTGAAGTGGGTTGGTGCTTTATAGAGCTATTTTTCATGGTTTTGTCTCCCATAATTTTTGGTGTGGCCCCAAAAATGGAATGAATAAATAAATTTAATTTAATGGAAAATTTTAGGGATTCTAACTAGTTCTTTCAGACTTTTTGGAGGTTGTTTCCCCCAACCAAGGTCACCTGTGGGGTCTTCCAGTGAGATTCCCCTTTATTATACCACCCATGTGGTGTGAATTTGAGCTTTCCTAGTTAGAGGAAGCCCATTTCTAAATGAAATTAATTTTATTGATTAATTAAGATATGTTTTACCACCTTTTCATGTTGGTACATTGATGAAATAGTGTATATGGAATTGTTATATGAGTGGGTAAACTCATTGAATGTAATTGAATGTGAATTTATATATGATTAGGTATACTCATGGCACTTGAGTGCTTGTGGATTTAGGAATATAATGATATGTGAATTAAAATGGTCAAGAATGCCTTGGTTGGTGTACCATGGATCTTGATTCCATTTAGATTCCATGTATATTTCACCCATGAGTCTTGTTTTATAGTAGAGGATATGGTGGACCTGTATGCTCCATGGATCATGATTCCGTATGATGCCAAGGTCATTTATACCCCTTGGATCCAGTTTTTTGGACTCACAATGGACATATTATGTTGACATGATCCTTGGAAAAATATTTCTCTTTTACCGATTTCAAATCAAGATACTCTTGGGACTCGATGAGAATCAATTAGTCTTCTATATCTTGGATCTAGCATTGTGGGGTATGAAACTTTTGATAATATGGCTCAGTCATGGTAAATTGATAGAATTTAGGTTATACTGCATGGTAATGATGTATTTGATATAAAAGTTATATAACAAGTCAATGGTGGATGTGATATACTATGTATATGACTAGGTTGTTGTATTTAATTTTATTTACCTTATGGCTTCCTTGATATAGTAGAGCTAGATATTTGATTTGTAGGGATTATTATATGGTTGTTTAGGATCTCTTGTTTTTTACATTTTTATGGGAATTTTACTTTCAGTAATTTCATACCTATTATATTATGAACTCGGCTCTATCATTTATTACACAACCTAGATTTGTTATAGATACTTTGGGTGGTGACCTACTAGGATTGTATCTCACAACTTGTTCCAAATGAGTTGGGAACATAGATAGACTTTATGGATGCAGGTAGGGACTAGAGAAATCTCCCATAGTTTTATTATTAATATTGTGTCATGATTAGAAATTGGGGATCATGGGACTGAGATGAGTATTGTGGTGTTAGATGGGATAGTTTTTTATCTTATTGTATTTTATTACATGTGTTGTACTATTTCATATTCACATGTTTTGGATGCTTTATAGATACAAGACATGATCGTCATTGTATATGAGATAATTTCAGGCATTTTTAGATATATATCACTTTTTTATGTTTATATATTGTTTGATTGATTTAATTCAACCTATTTAGATATTTATATTTTCTTCCACTGTGTTACACTCTGAATTAAGGGAAAAGTATCCCCGCAGACCCACCTTAGGACCTCACTACTAGTAGACAACCTTTTGTGTTTGGGAAGATGTGCTTGAGGGCATGTGTCCACTAGGATCAAGGCACCGTTTATGAGAATTTTGTTCAGAGATATGACAAAGTGGTATCAGATCCATTTTTCTTGGTTTGCATTACTATTTTGATACAATATAATGTGATAAAAAGGAATAGGGATTTTGAAATGAGATGTGTCTGGGCATAGCTTACCCAATAATAGGAAAAATCCAAAAATGCATTGAATGAAATTTATGTTTTATGGATTTTGGCTATTAATGTTGATTTGATTCCATGGATGGGTGATTGAATTCAATTTTTTTGTTATCATTGATGAAATTTTGAGTTTTATATTTTTACAACCCGATGAGATAAGGGTATTCCATCTCATGCATCATTTTAGGAACATTATAGGATTCAATGCTATGTATTATGACATTCCATATTGGATGTATTTATTAATTTCATGACTATGATATGATCCATGTTTGATATACCAACTATTTTGATAGAAATTTTCTATATGGAATTGGAAAACATTGTTGGTACATAGAGTGACTTTCATAACCTAAGATATTTTTTCATGATTATGCTATAAAAAACACCCTAAGTAGCCAATTGTGGCATGTAGAGTCATGGACCATGGTTCACATGGACTAGAAATTATTATGCTGTGGATTAGGGGGGTTCCATATTTTAGTTCATAAGATGTATGGGACCTTATGGATCAGATGGGGTGAACCATTTGGTTCCACTATTTAAAAAGGGAATTGGGATGTAAATGTGAAATTAATATGGGCATAAAATGGAAAATTAAGCTATGAAATCCAGACTTGACCATGATCCGGATTTTGAGTGGGATGTAGGTAGTGTCTCTAGTGACTTTTACGAATGCCTCTTTTTATATAGTCCTAGATTTAGGAGTAGGCTATGTAGTATGGCCTATATATAGGAAGGTTTTGACCGGTCTTATGATTTTATCAGTGAAATTTTCTATCATTATTTTCTGAGGTGTGTGTTTGACAAAATTGATTCCTTCCACCACAATGAACTCTAGTCTTACGCCAAGAGGGTGGTTATGAACACACACAAGAGGGAGTGAGCCATTAATAACAATGTATCATCCTATTTTTATAGCTGAGGCACCATTAGTTTTACCATATATAGTTTATAAGGCACATTTTCTTGAGAGATTTACATACTTCATGTTGACTTTTTAGGGAGCAACGAAGTGTGCCTTGTCTATGGATGAGCTGACATGGGTGTTCCAGCAAAAAACTCCTCCCACATTTTGAGATATTTTGGTTCTTATGATACTTATATAAATAATTTTCTCCATCTTCTATAATTAAAAAAATACTCTTACTTAGTTGTAGACAACATCACCACTAACTATTGGTGTCACATTTAGCTGATTGTTATTCCATCAATGTGAAACCTACTAATCTTTTTTGGGTGTCAAAATCACCAAAAAAACCTGCATCAAAAAAACATTTTATAAAGTGAAATTCCCTTAAAAAAATTTCATATCTACATAACCTTTCAAGTATCTGATGACACACTTCACAGATTCCATGTGATCATTCCAAGGGTTAGACATGAAATGACTTACCACTCCCATTGAAAAGAAAATTCTAGATCACGTACAGACTACCAAAAACATCATGATTCCAATATATGAAGCATACATAACTTTTATAATGTACTATACCTCATCTTACATTGATGGTTTCTATACCTTTGATGACTTTAAGTGTCCAAAGAGGGGATTTATGATAGATTTTAATATGGTAATTTGAAACATTTCAATGATATTACAAATTTAATCATTCTAGGGTAACTGATTAGCCACTAAAAGAGGATAATTTCATTTTTTATATCATAATATTGATGGGTTTAAATTCCTATAAACACTGGTTTTAGTTCTTTTCATAAATTGTACCTCATTTCCCATTAATGTGAAATTCATGTTTAATGTGTCAATTTAGGCCCAATTGATCATCAGATTGTGGAATTAATTAATTTAATAGTAAGTATTTTATAATTTTGGATATGATTGAAAACCTTGTGTGGTTATTTTTTCATTTAGGATCAATGTATGAATCAAAATAGAAGATGGTGATATTTTTGGCAGTGAACGCAGAGATTTCTAGACAAAGCACAATGGATCTTAGGCCCATGAAATAAAATTTCATCCCAGAATTCATGCCTAATATAGCTTAAATCATAACAATGCAAGAAAAAAATTATGGTGAATATTTTATTCAACTATTTTCTGTGTTAATTCTAATGTTTTCAATGATATTCTTGGATCCAATGTTGAAATTTAAATTATTGGCCAGATTTGAAGTCCCATAAAATCATCCCACCATTTTAATCATAATATCCAAATGGATAATCAGATTGAAATGAAATTTGAAAATATATTATAGGAAACCTGAACTAACATATTTAACTTCTCAAACCTCCTCATATATGTTCATATTCAATGTCTAATCTTCACATAAAAGAGGGTTGAATCCGGTCCTATTTTTATGGGAATCATTGTAAAGTCAAATCTCCTTTGATTTCCCACCCAAATTTTACTATCCTAATTAATGTGGAAGGAATTTATTTATGGGGGATCAAACCTAGGCTACTGGTTTTTTCTGTTTAATGTGGGATTGGTGAAGGTATTTTCAAATCCAAGTTTTTCATTCAATTGTATTGTTACACTTTCATTTTGTAATCACATGTTCATTTTTTACCATGTTAATTTTTAATTTACATTAATTTCTTAAAAAAAGATTTTCCTTAATATATTATTATAATCACATTACTATCATATTGTTAATTTTTTCATTAGGTAGTGAATCCATTAACACCATATTTTGTGAAATTCATCACATAACGGTGGAGTGATCTCTATTTTCAATGTTTTTCTTCTTCAATTCTGCATTGATGAGTCAACTTCTTATTTCCATTGATAGAATATCATCAATGGAGGGATAAACCTCTGGTGGGTTGATCCAATAGATTTGAAAGGGGATTTATTGAATGTTATTTAATTTACTTTAATATATAAATATATTTATTATTTTAATATTTCCATACTATGAGTTATGTTCTTCTTCATCTTCGCCAACTTTAATTATGACACATTTTTAGTACTAGTACGATCCATTTTTTTTTGAGTTCTAGTTAATGTGAACCTCTATGTGAATGGTTATTATCCTTGGAATAATGTAGTGATTAAATTGGTGAATTTTTTATTGAATTATCTCATTATTTGGATACATCTAGAATCAGTGATATTATATTTTATAATAAAATAAATTCATAAAATCCACTACAAATTATAATATTGGATCAAATAATTATCATAAATTTAATTTAATTAAGTCATTACACCTATTTAATTATGAACTCTATTCAAACCCAATTTGGCCACTTTATCACCAAATCATCTTCATATAATGTATTTTTTGTTAGGTTTCTTTTTTGTTCCATGCGGATTCGATGACACAAGTTGTTCTACACATGACCGCTATATCTATATAACTTGGGTTAATTTGGGCGAAAGAAAATATTGGAGTTGTTATTGGGGACCCAAGAAAGTCACATTATAAACTCATTCTGTTCTCTCATGTTTCCCTTTTCTCATCCCATTTATCTTATGTTTTCACCTTTTTATTTGTGTGTCTCCGAAAAATATCAAAACAAAATTTCTATCTACTACAATGGAGTAACTTCAACATTACCACAACTTAAACTCTAGATTAAATCAGATTAGAAATCAATATTTGGAATCCCCTAAATTATGAAATTTTTTTGATAAACCCTTGATTTATTACCCCACATCCAATGACATGCACAATCTTTGGGATGACGAATTTTAAAGGATAAATTTCCATATTTTTCAATAGTGGTTAAAGAGATTGAACTTGGAGATGTATATAATGTCAAAAATACTATCCATACTAATCCACAACAACTTCTTGATCAAATGTTTCCAAAAATGGATATAATAAATTCGGAATTTTCGTCATTGAGATTAAAACTATAAACCATTGAAATGTTTAAGGAAACTATTCCCACTCAGGATGTACCTTAATCATCACTGATTGAAAAATCTTGTCTCCCACAATTATCCTTTTAATTTACTAGAGAACTAACCTTTGGAATTTGGATCCCTGAAGAAGATCAATTAATTTTTTATAGTTCTTAAAATCATAGAGATATTCATTTTTTGGATACAAATTATGATAATTTGAAATAATGGATTAAGTATCCTGAATATAACGCATTTGATGATTTTTCAGAAACACCAATCACTAAACCACTAGAACAAATCATAACATTCATGTCCATAACCTTTCTTGAACTTGATTCATCCTTTTTTTCAATCTTCTATTCAAAAGGAACAAATTCTATTGATAAATTTTGAAAATGAAACTGAGTTGTATTCAATGTCAAGACATATGTCTGAATTTCTTATCCAACACAAGATTAAAATTATTTTCCTTACTTCTCTACTCATGTATCCCTTCATAATGTATAAACATTAGCTTTTATATGTAATTTATTATTCTCTTAGAACCAATAAATAATGAATGATCATTGATGTTTTAGGAAAGACTAAAATCCCAACCAGATCAACTATTTCTGATACTACATGGATTTTCCCACTCATTGCAGAATAAAGAATTGTACATGAAACAAATTGTAAAAAAAAATCTCAATCATGATGAATTGTAGAAAAATATGGTCCTTAAAATGTTCTAAATTGGTATTGGATATGTTCTGGGGTCAAATAGAGATAAAAAATTTAAAATAAGAACTTTATGGGAGGAAACTCAACATTTGTATTGTCTTATTTATTTTGTGTATATTTTTGTTGAGGGAACACCCTTGTGTTATCCAATGTGATCTATTATCTCCTTTGTGTGAGATTTATTACCTAAAGCATTTTAATATTTCAAAATCAAACCCATGCTTTCTAATGTTCAAACCCTTCCTTCAACCATCCTTGAGGATTCAACTTGTAAGATGAAGACAATGTGATAAATTTCTTATTAATGGGTTATTAACTCCGAACAAGGATATTTTTCCATGAATTTATTTTAAAGGACATCCCTCCTTTCTTCCCAATTCTGAACTCTCTCTTCTCTTCCCTTTCAACTTTGAGGTTGGTTTCATTCAATGTTGGGGGGAGTGAAAATATAAGATTTTGTTAGATATTATACAACTCCTTGGAGAATAAATTTATATACTATGACCTTAATAGATTCGGTCATATTCAATGTTGAATTCACCTGTTAATAAGGGGTATTAATTTGTTATTATTTTTATGGATAGCATTGAAAATTTAAATATCCTTTGATTTCTCACCCACCTTTTAATCTCCTAATTAATGGAGAAGTAAAGTTTTGAAGGGGGATCAATACGAATCTCATAATTTTCATTTTTAAGGTGGGGGTGGTGAAGAGATTTTGAAATCCATGTTTTTCTTTTAATAGTACTGTTGCACTTTAATTTTGTAATTGAACATTAATCTTTTCTCATGTATGTTATTCATTCACCATCATTTCATAATGAAATTTCTTATTATTATATTATTATATAATTATTTAATCATATTGATAATATTTCCATAGGTATTTAATCCATTTACATCATATTTTGGGAAATTATTTACACAAAAGTGACATGATCATTATTTTCAATGTTTTTCTTTTTTAATTATACCTTGATGTGTCTACTTCCCACAACTATTGATAGAATAACATCCATTCAAGAATAAAACAATAACGGTTTGATCCAAGAGAGTAAAAAAGGGATGGAGTGAATTTTATTTAATTTACATTAATATTTAAATCTATTTGTTATTTTAATATTTCCATTCAATGAGTTATGTTCTTATTCATCTTCACACACATTAAAAATGAAAAATTTTGAGTGGTAGTAATATCCCTTTACATTGAGTTCCTATTAAATTGATTATATAAGTAAAATTGTGATTAGACTTGAAAATGTGTAGAGATTAAATTAGTGAATTATTTTTGAGAATTAACTCTATGTTTGGATACATCCTGAATTAATGACATGAAATTTTCTAATAATATAAATTCATCCAATCCACCCAAGTGATAATATAGGATCAACTCTTTCTCTTAAATTAAATTCAATTAATTATTTAAAAATATTTAATTATAAGATCAATTAAAACACATGTTGGACACTTCATATCCAAATTGAAGGATCTGGATGAAGTGTAAGCACAAGGTTGGGTGGGTCCCAACTATTCTTTTTCCATAATTGATGATCAATCTGAGAGCAATTAAATGATAAATTCTAGTATATATTGATTTAATCAAAGAAATATATAATGAAAATAAATTCCAAATTCAAGAAATAGTATCTTCCACATCATGTTTATAATTAATTTATTATATCTAAATAATTTAAATACATATGTCTTTGGTACTTTCTTCATTGAGGATCGTTGATTGCCGAAATAACCCTTATGGATTGACTTTGTTGCGCTCTTGAGGATCCAAAGAATAATTCCTCTAGAAGTGATCCACACATGATCCAATGAATTATGATCATCATCACTCATTCCCTGAGTGCTAGCATGGTGAAGAGAATGCCTGGCGTCAATTATTATGGATTACTTATTCTTCAGTCTTGAAGAACTTCTTTCATTCTTGTGAGGGAAAGAGGAGATGAGTTGTGAGAGAATTTGTTTGGATCAACAATTATCTATTCCATGAATGTAATTGATCTCACATCACCAGTTTTTGGCACAATATATGTACCCATATATCAATCAAGATGGGGTTTCAGTTACAATATTTAATTTTATAACAGCCATTAAATACAATTTCAACCATTAGATAAAACTCATGCCACCTAATGACAACAACAAAATCATTATTTGTGGTGCACCAACATGCAAAAAACAAAACCATAAATAATATCATGTTCCACATAATGATAACAATATTATTATTATTTCTTGAACCACCTATATATTTAATATTTACTAACTTGTAAATAATTAATTTATCACTGGATATGGTATCGGTCCGTCCAAAATCCTATTCTATTTATTTAACACTAAAATAATATTTTTATTCTCTTAAATTAATATTTTCATTTATAAGCAAGTGAATACATATTTATTAAATATTGAATAGAAAAATATATTTATTTTATTCACAATACGACGAATAAATATTTATGTAATTTATGTTATCATTTAAACTTGAATATAATTATTCTTTGCTATTAATAATAATATTTATTCAGTAAATTAAATTCATGTATAATTTAATCAAGACCACCAGAAACACATAGTGTGTGACCCTCTAGGATTCCTTATTGTTGAAATTAGGTGGGCATACTTAAAGTCCAATATTAACATTAGACGCCGGTCAAGGCACCCGAGAGAATGAACATAAAGTCACAACAATGACATCCACATTTGAACTCTCACTATGTAACATAATATCATTGTCTTAATATTTCCTCAAGCTTGTTTCATGTTAGTGTCATTAACCTATATTCCTGATACGTCATTAATTAACTAGCTGAAATAAACTTGATGTTACACCAAAACCATGGAATTAAGGGTGATGGTTCTATTTAAATCATAGGAGTAAGTTAGGAACTACCATAAATGGAAGGGAAAAATATTTCCACAATATCTACATTAATAGCATGTCACTCGTGGTGCACCAAACATACCATACTTACCGCCAATATAGGGCATGATAGTTTTTGTTAGTATATAAAAGTGCACATGTCTTGATATTTATTAATAATAATCTTAACAACTAAGGACCATTACAGAAACTCATATATCAAAATATCCAATGACCCCAAAACATGTATAATTCCTACAGGAGGTTCTATTCTCATAATCACCAATCTTGGAGACTACAAAGTGCGAAATTTAGAAGAGGAAGTCTCACTACTTATGGGTACTCACATATGAAGGTATGTATACTACGTGTCCCATCATAGTATTCAATCCAAATTTATAACTATATCTAAGAATATTGTCATATGAATTCAATATTCTCATCATAGCAGGGAACTACTATGTCCTTATCAATGTGACAAATACTCTAAAACATTATTACATCATAGTCATGAAGAAAAACTAATTATATTTAATATGATTTTTAATATTTGAATACATTAAATATTTATGTAATCAAAGTACAAACAGTTGGTTATAGAATAACAACTCTTAGAAACTTCCACTTGGACTAGATCCAACAACCTATGGCTTTCAGTCTGCTAGACCCCACTTGATGATCATGTTTCTAAAAAGTTAAGGCTTTAATCAGGGGGTCCACCATGTTGTCTTCCATGGAAATACTGCTCACCACAACTTCACCCCTCTAAGGAAAATCCACCAAGATGTGATACATCCAATTTATGTGCATCATCTGCTGATGTGACCTTAGAACTTATGGGAGAGCCACTATTGCAGTATTATCAAAATAGAGTGTCTTGGAATCTTTACTACGAGGTACTACTTCAAGATTTTGGAGGAAGATCTGCATCCAAAATGCTTCTTTAGCTGCTTTAGAAGCAGTAATATGCTTGGACTTTACTGTTGAATATGAGACTACATCTTTCACTCTGATCCTGCATCTTACAAAACGTCCAATAAATGAGAATTCATATCTCGTTTGCAACTTTATGTCATCTTGATTGGTCTATAAACTAGTGTATTCACATCCTAAAACAACTAGTTCCTTATCTCCCCAATAAACCACAAACATATCCTTAGCACGCCACAGATACTTAAGGATAGTATTGACCTCCATCCAATAGTGGTCACCTAGGTCAACTTGATATCTTAATACCTCACTCAATGAGTAGGTGACATCTATCCTAGTACATATCATGGCATAAATGACTGAACCAATAACTGATGTGTATGGATTCATTTTCATTCTCTTTCTTTCCTCAAGAATCCGTGGACACATTTTCTTGGAAATATGATTGCCATGGGATTTTGGAAACAATCTTATCATAGATTCATCCATACTGAATGTCATAATTATCTTGTCAATGCATGTAATTTGACATATGCCCAACAATCTCTTAGATATATCACGATGGATCTTCATCCCACAAATATATGATTCCTTGACCAAGTCCTTCATGGAGAAGCATTTGGAAAACCATTCCTAAACAATCATAATACTAGAATCTCATTTCCAATAAGTAATATGTCATCAATATATATTATTAGGAAAATAACTAAACACCCACTAAACAATTTGTAGACACAAGGGTCACATTCATTATTTATAAAACCAAATTATGTAATGGATTCATAAGTATGAATGTTCCATGACCATGATTCTTTATTTAATCCATAAATTGATATTTTCAGCTTTCATATCTTATTGACATACTTTGGAGTCACACACCCATCGGGTCGTTTAATGTAGATATCTTCCTAATGGTTCCCATTAAGGAAAGTTGTTTTGAAATACATTTTCCAAAACTCATAGTCATGGTAAGAGGCAATGGATAGTGTAATTATAATTTATTTCATCATTGAAACTAGTGAGAAAGTTTCATCACGGTCAATACATTGATTCTATTTAAACCCTTTTGCAACTAGTGATTCTTTATAGGTACTGACTTGTCCTTCTATGTCCAATTTCTTCTTGAACACCCATTTCAAACCAAAAAGCATTAGATCCACTATAGGATCTACCAAAATCCATACATAGTTTTGGTACATGGAATCTATTTCAGAATTCATGTCTTCTAGACAATTTCTAAAATCTATTCCACTAACTATTTCCATGTAGTTTAGAGGATAATTATTACGAACATATATTGAGTCACTATATTTGGTAACTTGAAAACCATACAGTTTTGGTTCTCTAACCTCTCTTGTACTCCTACATAGTTCTTGTGTCTCTGTAACATATTCTTCTTCCACGGGGCTTTGTGTAATCTACTCTTGTACCAACTCTTGTGTTCCTTGAACCTTGAATTCATCAAATTCTATCATGCTCGGACCATCTCTTTTAGAGATTTTATCCCTCTCAAGGAATTTTAAATGTCTTTCCACCATAACACTTTCATTTAAGGGGTCTTATAGGTAATATCTCTTTGTTTCTTGGGAAATCCTATAAAGGTACACTTTCTGCCTCGTGGTGCGATGTTTTTACCTATAAAAGCGTTAACAAAGGATTCACTTCCCCACACATGAAAATTCAATAATATGAATTTTCACCCACTCTAAATCTCATATAAAATACCATTTATCAATTTTGATGGTACTTGGTTTATTAAATGTGCCGCTGTATGTAATGAATTTTCTCAAAAGGATAATGGAAGACTTGCATGACCAATCATTCTTCTCGCCGTGTCTAACAAGGTGTGGTTCCTCCTTTAACTTACACCATTCCACTAGGGAGTGTAAGGAGGAGTGATTTGGGATAAGATCCAAAACTCCCATATGAAATCAATGAAGGATTGATTTGGATAATCTACACCTCAGCCTGAGCAGAGTTTCTTAATCTGCTTACCAAGATGGTTCTCAACCTCATTCTTGTAATCCTTGATCTCATCAAAAAAATCCGACATATACCTAATTAATTAAATATATCCATATCTACTAAAATCATCAGTTAAAGTTATAATGTATGAGTACCCACCCCATACTTCAACTGGAAATGGTCTACACAGCTCAGTATAAACCAATTCAAGAAGCTCTTTATCCCTTTAACCTTTCCTACTAAATGGGGATTTGGTCATTTTTCCTTTTAAACATGTGTGACATACACCAAGTTGTTTTTGTTAAAAATAATATAAATGTTCCTATTGATGTAATTTTGTCAAGAGTTTCTCATTTACCAAACATAGTTAGTGATTCCAACATTGGCTGTTGTATGATTCTTGTGATGTAACTTTGTTTTCGATTTCCATTACATGGTTTTTGTAATCCCATGTGTAAATACCATTATATATATATATATATATTTTCTTATTAATATATTTTTTATTCAAAAAGGAAAGGGAAAGGGAGACAACACCCCTCAAGGGGGTCGGAAATGGTGGAGTATAAGGGCATCCCACAGCACAAAAGAAGCACATTCTGGAGGGAGGGAAGAAAGTGAGTCATAAATAATGAGAGGCACATCCTGTCTACCCAAGCGGGCAAGGGAGTCCGCCGTGAAGTTAGCCTCCCTCCAACTGTGATGAACAATCTTCCCATGTGAGGTTCCGATCTTGCACCTTCTAATGATGTAAGTGAGCTCCCAAGGAACCCCACTAGTCCCATTCATGATCTTCGCAAGGGTTTCTGAGTCCGTCTCTATTTCGAACGCTGTCAACTTCTTCCTTCTACACACAAACAGACCCGAGGCCAGTGCATGGACCCCCGCACTCAGAGAATTTCCTAGACCATAAAAGGCACTAAAGGCGAGGAAAACTGAGCCTGATGTATCTCATAGGACCCCTCCCCCTCTCATGATTCCCCCCATACATGAACCATCAATGTTGAGTTTGAGTCCCATAATCGGCGGGTGCCATTTAACCCATTGACCAGTACCTTTTCTCCGAAAACAGGGGCGATTGAGCAGGTTGTTGATGGCAGTTGACGTTGAACCACCTTTGATCTGGGAAGCAAGCTCGAAGATGTGGGATTTGAGACTAGCCTATAGGAAAAACATCGAACGATCTTCTCCACTCCTAGCTTGATTGCGAGCCTCCCAAAGCACCCAGCACAAGGCCACAAGGATGATCATTCTAACCATCCGCTCTTGGCCAGAAGATCCCGAGCCAGAAAACCAGCACTCCATATATTCTTGGAGAGAAAACTCTCCATCATTTCTGCATGGATTATGCGTGAACAGTGACTAGAGGTGAATCTCCCAATGACTTTGAAAGAAGAGATACTTCGCCGACTCTCACCTGTGAGTAGTGCAGCAGGAACATCTAGAGGCCAAAGCAACGCCCCGGTGCTGGATGTTGTCCTCCGTAGGAAGCGCCCTGTTCTTGATTCTCCATAGTAAAAATTTCATTCTGATCTGTTTTTCATTGCACCAAAGTGCTGGAGCCCAAGCGTTGGAGGTGCTTCCTGGAAGAACGATACTTATGAAGCCTTGCGCGGTGAACCTGCCAGAGCTAGTTGCCGAGAAGCAACACCTATCGGGTTCCTCACTCATTACAATATTTTCGAACACATACATCTGATTGGCGTTCAAAGAGGTATTGATCAAGCCGAACTCCTCGTATGCACTACTGAAGGTGATATCCGGAGAAGGGTATTCGGGGTATCCCAAGGGTTCCCCGGACCAATTGGTGTCCCAAAAACTAATCTTCCCAGCACCGATGATCCATCTCGCATGACCTGATAACATGTTCATAAAGGAGAACATGCACCTTGCCAGCCGCGTGGACCTGTAGAGGCCATGTGATTCTAGCCCCGGGTACCGTGCTTTAAAAAATTTCACCCACAACGAATCCCCGATGATAACTTCCCAAGCGAGTCGAGTCTGGAGGCTTTGAAGAGTACCCTGAATATCACAGAGGCCCACTCCTCCTGCCTCCACTGGTCTGGCGAGGTGCTTCCAGGAGGCCCATTGGGACCTTCCCTCCTCCTTGGCGTCCCACAGAAAAGAGTTGAGGATAAATTCCATTCTCTCTACAGTACCCTTAGGAGGGGGGATCACCGAGAAGACGTGCATGGGGATGGAAGTGAGGACGCTGTTGATCAGCGTAATCTGTCCACTGAAGGAGAGAATCTTATTTTTCCAGTTGTAGATTCTACCCAGAATGCGATCAAGGGTCACAGAGAAGTGCACCTTCTTGACGCGGCCACAGGAGATCGGCATCCCAAGATAAGAAATGGGAAACGTCATCCTACAACAACCAAGGATCTTTTGGATCTCCTTGTTCCTTGGGGTCGGGCATTTGTCTGAAGTGAAGAAATGGCTTTTAGTAGGGTTGACACTCTGCCCGCTCCATCTACCGTAGGTGGTTATGGTGTCCATGAGATCCTTCAACGACCTTTTCCTGTCGTTGATAAAGATTAGAATATCATCAGCAAACATATGTTGGGAAATGGTAGCCCTATTCCTTCCACGGAAAGGAAGCATGAGGTCTGAATCCATCCCATATTTCAAATTTCTTGAGAGCGCATCCTGGGCGAGAACAAAGAAGAAATGAGACAAGGGGTCCCCTTGGTGAACACCATGGACATTCATAAAGAAGCCAAAAATTTTCCCATCAAGGAAATGGAGAGCCACGGTGATGAATAGAATCTGAATTAGATATCGCAAAAGACCTCCCTGAACCCAAAATTCCTCATGACTCGGATGATGAAACTCCATTCCAACAAATCATAAGCCTTGGTCATGTCGACTTGGAAGATGACATTGTGTCCAACCGATTTTCTGTTAATGTCCTGCACCAATTCATTAGCGATGCCCACCGCACCTTGAATTATCCTTCCCTTGATGAAAATGTGCTGCTCCATTGAGACCAGGCGAGGAATAACTTTGTCGAGCCTTCTGACGAGGATAGAGGATAGAATTTTATAGGCAACGTTGCAAAGGCAGATTGGCCTGTACTAGCTCACAAGGGTGGGATTTCTGATCTTCGGAATGAGGACCAGTATGGAGGCTGAAATTCCCCTAATGAGAGTGCCACTGAGGAAGAAGTCCTGGATCGACTCCACAATAATCTGGCCGACAATCTCCCAAGAGAAGTTGAAGAAGCTAGCCGGGAAGCCATCGGGACCCGACGCACTGTCCTGGGGCATGCTTCTGACAGCCACCCGGATCTCCTCGGCCGAGGGGATGGAGGAAAGAGCGCATTTGTCCACCTGATTAACCATTGAGGGGATATGGTTGAAGAAGTCCTCGGTGTCTTAATTCCCCCTCACGAAGGAAGAAACAGTCTCCCCTGCAAGGGTGTTTTCGAAATAGTCCAGAGTCATCTTCCCCGCAGTGTTCACGTCCGAAGTGTAGCCCCCGTTCTCCATTCTCAGGTTCATCCTTGAGCGTTTCCTCTCTTTGATGCAAGCATGGAAAAAAGTAATGTTTCTATCCCCTTCCTTAAGCCATCTAACCCGTGATCTCTGTTGGAAATCTCTCTCCAGAGAAATAAGCCTCTCGGACAGGTTATTCTGTTTGTCACACAGAGCGACGAACAAATTCTCATCCCAACAGTTCTGAAGGGATTCCTCCAACCTGTCGACTTCCTACCTGAGGTTGCTGATACCCTAGGAAACATCAGGTCTGGTTCTCACCCAGCTTTGCAAATCCATTTTGAGATGCCTGAGGCGGTTCACCAGGCCACCCCATGATCTGGCATCTTCATCTTTAGACCAGGACATCCTGATAACATTTAGAAAAGAGTCGTCCCCATGCCATGCAGTCGAGTAGGAGAAGAGGGAATTCGCAGCCTCCTCCCTCTTGATGGTTATCAGGAGACGGTTATGATCAGATAACACCCGCTGAAGATGAGTGACTGTCGTCTTTGGAAAAGTGTCCAACCCAAGAAGGTTGGAGAGGCAACGGTCCAACCAGAACCAAATGCGATCTGCGCCCTTACGGTGGTTGCACCAGGTGAACTTGGGTCTAGAGAATCCAAGGTCCAAAAGCCCAGTGATCCTCATGAAGTCATTAAAATCATCCATGCCACTAAAATTGAATCCAACTCCCCCCTTTTTCTCAGAGACGTCCGCAATAGCGTTGAAATCACCTCCCACGAACCAAGGGAGAGGCCCCGGTTGAAAGTTTCCCAGAAAATGCCAATGTTCCCTCTTCTTGAGAACCTCAGTGGCCGCATAAACGAAGGAGAACACCAATTCGTGACTTGCTGTAGAGATCTTAGAGTTGATACATTGAGAAGAAAGACTCAAAATCTCAACATAAATGTGGCTCTTCCAGCCAATCCAGATATGGGAGTTCTCATCGCCGCCTTGGAAGAAGTTGGGGAAACCCATTTTCCTGGTAAGAGTAGCGCCTTTACTATGTACCTGTTTGGGTTCCAGGATCACCACAACTTGAGCATGATAACTCATGGCCTCAAAGGCCAGGAAAGCACGTTTGTCTTTACCCCCTAAGCCCCGTGCATTCCAGATGAGGATGGGTTGCATCAGGGTAGGCCCTTCCGGGCTCTAGACGGGGAGGACAAAGAGAGTAGAGCAGGTGCAAACCGGCCATAATTTTTGAGTTTGGAGCGGGTGACGGGACCTGAAAACACTGCCTTGAGGGGCGCTGATTTGGGAGTAAGAACCACCTTTTTGAAAGAGTAAAAATCCTCATCCATCGGAACATTCCCTTTACCTTTAGCAACAACATCAGAAAACGAACCCGCATCTCCCTTAGAAGAGGAAGACAGCAGGCGACGTTGCGGGGAGCGACGAGAGAGCGCCAGCTCTTTCTCCAGGCCATAAGAGGGGAGGTTCTTCTTGGCCAACCCCTCCATATCCAGAGTGAGGCTACTCACAAGAGACTTTTGGAGGAACTCTGGGGAAAGCTGGGTTGAGATGCAGAAAGAAGGGGGCGAAGGGGAGAGATACCTGGGAGGACTCCCCAGAAGATCTAGGAAGAAGTCATGCTTGAACACTGCTCTTCAATCCTGTCGAGAAGAGATATCCGCAACAGGACAGGGCGACTAGGTAATCAGATCTCGAGGCTCAGGAGGGGCCGACAACCTGTCCGACACTGGAGACCGCACCCCCATGCAAACCTCTTCTAGCGCATCGTCCCTCCTGGAAGAATTCAAATTTGAAATCGTAACGGGCCGAACCGGGGACCCCACATGCCCTCGACCGGACGACGCCTGACCCGGACCCGCCTGAGGAGCTTTCTGGGACAAGCTAGCAGCGTCCTTCCTCCTCTTACATGTCGATTCCCAGTGGCCATACAGCCCACAAAGGGTGCAGAACTTCAAGGGGTGGTGAAATCTGACCTTTTGTCTCCATGAAAAACTGTCGCTAGCCTGTAAAATAACCATGGAGGGAAGTTGCTTGGCCAAGTCGAGTTCAACACAGATGCGGGGGTTGCCCGTAGACAAGATGGACTGAGTCATCTCGTCCATGCAAAGAAAGGAACCAAAGGAGTTCCCTAGGGACTGCAGGATGGAGGGGTTTGGGAAAGGTGGTGGAAGGCCTGGGAAGGAGATCCAAACCGCATCCGAGGAGGACTCGCGGCCAAAATGACAGTCCCAGGACCAGCACGAAAGGGAGAAGTGCCAGTCGCCACACCTTCTGCTAGCACTAGACCAAGCCCTCACAAAGTCGAGTCTGGAACCAAGATGGATGTTGAAGGCCACTCTGGAAAGCTCTGAGACCGCCGGCGGACAAGAGAGACCCCAAGAGTTCACCACACCCCGGAGAAAGTTCAGCGAGGTCTTGCTGTGACCGAAGCGGGCCACCAAAGAGACGTCAAGAAGAGAAGCAGCTTCACGGAGCTCATGAGTGGAGAGATACACCAACGGAAACCCGTCCACCTGCCTGGGGGGCCGGCGTTCAACCTGGATAGGATCCAAGTGAGGACGGACCACTGGAGGCATGGAGGAAGGGATGGCAACGGCCACCAACAAAGGAGAGCCACACAGAATAGCCTTGTAGGAGGCCTTCTCGGAACCTTCAACCACGCCAACCTCCCTTGGAAGCCGAAGAGCAGGCGTCAGAGCCAAAGCCGAAGCCGGAACAGGAACAGGGGCCGAAGCCGGAGCAAGAGTGGGAGCCGGAGCGGGAGCGGGAGCAGAATCCATGTTTTAGGATTTCAACTCAAATACTGAATCATACCATTATATAAATATGCCTTACCAAAAAAAATTCTATATTTTTAAAAGAAGAAGCATTCATTTCCGAACATGATAATAAATTCATATGTATCTAGTATAGATATAGAAATAATGTTTTTGGTTACATAAGCCGCATAATAACAACATTTTAACACTAAAATCATCCCAGTCAGAAACGTGAAGTTGTATTCCTCGACAACAACTATAAAATGTCTAGCTCAATTGGATAATCTTAGATATACCTCCCCTCAATAAATTTTCATGATTATATTTGGATCTTGTATTTGGATATGTATGTGAGTAGCAAAAGATGTATCTAATACCAAATTTTTAGAAACAAATAAATTTCACTCGATAACAATCACAACTGAAACTTCCCCTTTCTTCTTTAACAGGGTGTAGTTTTTCTTCCAGTGTCCCTTATTAAGACATTAAAAACAAACAAATTATGGTTCCTTTTCCCCCCATGATCTTCCCTTTCATGTAATGGTGTGAAGAAGCTTTATCCTTAAATCTCATTCACTTCCATTTACTCTTATTCACCATAACAATTGATGGATTTTCATGCATCATGTATTTTTCCAATTTGTGAAGGAAGATAAGAATATTTAAGAGATACTTATAATTGTTATTAACATTAAAATTTACAATAAATCTTGAGAAGTTATGATGGAGTGATTTGAGAATGATATCGGTACACAATTCTTCAAGGAGTTTAAACCCTTGAATCTTCAGGCGCTCAATGTAGCCAATGATCTTGACAACATGAGGCCCAGTTGGGGAACCCTCTCCAAAATTACTTTAAAAGAGTGCCTTGGATATCTTAAACCAATCCTATATTTATCTCTCTTGGTAAAGACCACAGAGGTGCTCATGCATTCTATACACATCCATGTCTTCATGAGACATCATGAGTTCACTAGACATTGATGAAAGAATCAAAAATTGAATGTCAAATAAGTCATTCGTTTGTTTCTCATATACTAGGAATTATTCTTCACTGTCCACTTGGGTAGGAGGATCAGGAAATGGGGACTCCAATAAATAGGATTTTCGTTTTTAGCGTAGAATAACCCGAAGGTATCTAAACCATTCCTAGAAGATACTGACTCTGAGGATGTTGTATTTATCCAGTATAGATCTTAGGGATAGTGTAGTTAAAGAGATTTTAATTTTTTAAAAAAAAATTAAGAGTATACTAATATTACTTTTCTTGATCAAAATTTTGTGTGAAATAATAAATAAATTTTATTAAGTTTCCCATTATTTTATCATGTTCCAATATACCTCAGCATTGAACTAAGAATGTCAAGTTAATATGATATTCTAGTAGAAAGGATCCATATTCCTCTTTGCATAACCCCTACAAGGGTTGGTCAAGCTATTTGAAGGTATTTAGGTAGGTAGGTATTTTCCAAATTGGGGATTTCACCTCTTTGATCGGTTGAGTGGACACCCCAATCCAGAAATCCTGACATGGATTTCCTCAACACTTTACTCCAAATTTACACTATGTCTAGAAAGGGAAACTCCTATTAATTTAAAATGGTTAAATCACCCCGAATCATTCATAAGAGATTCTTGTATAAAATTGGGTTTCCCAACATGGGTTGAAGAGACACATAGTTTTATTGAGTGTTTCTCTCAATCACATAACAGAAATCTTAGTCTGACTTAATATTTTTTTGAGGGATTTTATCTCTTATGTTTAAATATCTGATTATCTATATCACATGCTTGTTAAAATTAAGTGGATCTTTCTTAAGTGATTAAGCAGGTATCAGATTATATTTACCCATAATCCATGTTTATTTTAGTTCCATATTTCATACCGATTAATTCATTAATTATGTGATCTTGACAACACATACAAAATGAAAAAACCATAACACTAACCGAAATTAAATAAATGGTATGAACATGAGCTTGTTTTAATGGTTATTTTATCTAGGGGTTGAATAAATGACTACTAACATGGGGGAGAAACACCCTGAACAATGTCTAGGTTTGTGATTATAGCTTTCCACCTACCCACCTTTGTATATCCTTTGATTTGATTCGCCAAGGCCCCTAACATGGACTGCCTCTACCTACATGGGAGATCTGCCCATTAAATATGATTTATTCAACAACGGTGAGGGGGAAAAGTGTGTTTACAAAAAAGATACCATGGTCACACAAGCCATACATATTAATGAGGAGATATAACTCATAGGCTAAAAATTTAATTTAATTAAAAATTAAAAGGAAACCAATCACATACAAAGATATATTCTATCTCATTATCTTCCACTCACATTCAAAAAACTATACATTTAAAAATACTACAAATAAATTATATAATAATTATTATTAAAGATAAATTGTGCTTGAATAGATTACTTATCATCTTTAATTAATAAATCCTTTTATCTTAATATTTTTCTAGATTTCCATGAAATTTTCATCCATAATGTTGGAGGTATAACTGTAAATACCATTAAGACTCTACCCAACTTGCCTTATATTTGTATAATGTTTTAATATCATGACATATAAAATGCATGATTTAATTCCTACTATAACAATGTGTAATCCATAGCTGATTACACAAATCACATGATTGTTTTGGCCACATGTTATGCTTTAATAAAAAGAGTAACAATGTGTAATACAATTTATAGATGATATGAAGATTGAAAAGTATACAAATATTAATGTTTTAATTTATCATAATTTGTTAATGTTTGTGGAATGTAGTTCGAACTACACGATGTGTACTAGATTCACTGTCTATCTGATGTACATGCCTACAGACTCGCCATGTGTGGAATACTTTAGAAATCTTAATGTACATGGTGTGTCTAGTGGGCCACAAGTCTTTTTGTCTTTATGTTTAACTATCACAGGTCTACTGAGCTGTGTATGGGATACAAGGTTTTATCCTATCTTAAAATGGACTATATTCCATGTCAAGTGGCCACACAGTGTGTAATTCGGTAACTGTGTGCCTATCTATCATGGTCAAAATTTATTGTAATAATTAACTACAATACATTACATTAATACATAGGTCTTGAGTAATTTCCGAACTCTTCTAATGTGGAGAACATAAATACACGATGTGTAATCATGATTACACAATGTGCATGGATGATTACATGATGTGTAACTCAGCTTACACAGTTTGAACTATTGTGTTACCTAGACAGATTTGTCGACGCCTCCCTATGAGATTCTCGGTTTAATTTTAATCCAAATATTATTCGTTTATGATAAATCAATGACAAATGATATAAAAATAACCATTCTCAAAAATTAGATTAAAATAATGATTAATCTTGAATTGAAAAACTAAATTATTAATGCATAAATCATCAATGAATTATTTAATTAATTATAAATTATAATGAACCCACTCTTTTACCACCTGAAGGATCTGAATGCAGCAGAAGATTAGAGTTGGGTGGGGCCCAGATTTTCTTTTTCCTTAATCATTTATCAATCTGGGATCAATACAAAAATAAATTCAAGCATCCACATATCGATACAAAGATATTGACAAAGATAATAGATACCAGAACCATGAAATACTATCTTACACTTTATGTTTATAATTAATTTTTTAATTTATAAAGAACTTATAGACATGGATCTTTGGAAATTTCATCATTGATGATCATTGATTGTCCGGAATTATCCTTCTGGATTGAATTAATTTCAATCATGAGGATCAAAAGTAGAATATCTCTAGTGGTGATCCACACAAGCTTCAATGGTCGCCAATGAACAACACTTATTCCAGGGGTACTAGTGTCGTGAATCGAATGTCTTGCATCGATCATTCTTATTCACTTGGTATTCAGGATTGAATAACTTTTCTCAATATTGAGAGGGATAGAAAAGAGGAGTCAAGAGAGAATTTTTTTGGCTCAACAATTATCTTTTCCATGCTTGGAATTGATCTAACATCACCAGATTATATGACAATAGATGCACCGATATATTAATTGAGTTGTGGATTTAGTTAAAATATTTACTTGCGTAATAGTGATTAAATAAAATTATAACCTTTATATAAAATCCATGCCACCTACTAACAATGGAAACATCATTATTTGTGGTGTTCCATCCTATACAAAAAACATAATAAATAAAAACCCATTACATATAATGATGACAATATTATAATTATTTCTTGTTCCATGTGGATAAATAATATTAATCGACCTAAAAATAATTTATTTATCACGAGACACAGTCCTTGTCTATTTGAACTCCTCTTCTATTTATTGAAGACCAAAAATATATTTCTATTCTGTTAAATAAATATTTTCATTTACAAACTAGTAAATAAATATTTATTAAATGTTATGTAAAAAAATTCACAATCTGGTGAATTAATATTTATTTAATTTATGCAATAATTTTAACTTGAATAAAATTATTCTTCAGTCTTAGGAATAATATTTATTCCATTAACTAAATTTAGGTTGAATTTAATTGAGACTACCAAAAACACATAGATTGTGAACCTCTCGGTTTCTTTCTAATGGGAATTAGGCGGTCTTGACGAAATTCTAAGATTATTGTCTTGCTATGTGTCATGGAACCCAAGAGAAATAACGTATGTCTTTTATGTTAACATCCACATACTAACAGTCACTATTTAATATAATCTTTTATATCAATATCTCATGAATTATGTTTCATGATTGTATCATAAACCTATATTCTTGATACATCAATCTTTGACTACCTGAAATAAAAACGTCATTACAACCTGACCATAAAATTTAGGGAAATGTTTCTATGTCAATAAAAGGGATGAGATATCAACTTCTATAAATGGAAGGGAAATATCCTTCTCAACATATCCATTAATAAAATTTCATTCGCCACACACCCATTGTACACTACTTCCAACCAACATTTGGCATGAAGGTTTTTGTCAACAAATCAAAGTGCGCGAGTTGAGATACGTATTAATGATAATTTTAAAGTCCAAGGCCTATTTTAAACCCTCGTAGATATGAATACTTGATGACACCTAAACAAAATTAATTTTTACTAGTGGGTCTATTCCTATAATCTCCCATCTTGGAGACTACCAAGTGTGAACTTCATGAGAGAATGTTTCATCTACTTATGAGTACTTTCACATGATGGTCTGTAAACTTTGTGTCTTATCATAGTATGTCATCCAACCATAGAACTATATCTAAGAATGTTTTCATATCACATAAAGGTTCTCATCATTATGTGGAATGACTATGATCTTATCAATGTGAGAAATACTTTAGGACATTATTACATCATAGTCATGTAGAAAAATAAATGATATGTAATAAGATGTTTAATATTTAAATACATTAAATATTCATGTACTCAAAGTAAAAAAATGATTGTTCTAGGACAAATAATCTTACAAAAATCATCCACATAGAATGTATGTTTCTTTGGGGTTTTTCATGGGTCCTTGAGGATTCGATAACTCATGTTGTTCTACAAGAAACCACTTTAATCATATAACTGGGGTAAATTTGGGCGCAACCAGTAACACTAGAGTACCTAAATTATGATCCCTTTATATCCTTATCCCCATGATTTTATTTTAATGACCATGATCCTTCTTTTAAAGTATTCTAGAGAACTTACCCTTCATCTCTTTAATTTAATGAATTTTTTTCCTTCCTATAACATGTCATCCACATAAATTAAGAGAATTATGTATGTTCCATCATTCAAGAATTTATTATTGTAACAGTGTTGGAATTCACTCCCTGTAAAACTTTCCTCATTAATGAAATCATCAAACTTACAGTTCCATAATTGAGGTTCCTATTTTAGGCCATATAGACTTTAACTCAGTTTTCAAATAAGGACCTCTTTACGATAGTCTTCAAATCCCTTGGGTTACTTCATGAAGATCTCCTCCTCAAAATAAATATGAGTAAAGGTAGTCTTTAAATCCATACCATACAAGTGTAAAAAATTAGAATCAATAATTCATAGTACTATTAAAATTATATTAATTTTTACTACTAGTGAAATTTTTCCTACGAAATCGATACCTTTAGTTGGAATCCTTTCATCACCAGACATTCAATATAACATCTACTTCTATTAGCTTTTTCATTCAAATAGTGGACCCATTTGTTCTCAATTTATCATTTCTTATTGAATATTTTAGTTAGTTTCCAAGTTTTGTTTCGAAATTTAAGTAATTCAACTCTTCCTCCCTTGATAACTCCCACTACTTTGAGTTACTTAGAGCTTCTACCACCTGGGGAAATCCGAGTTCCCCATCATCTATTAGATGTATGAATTTTGCAGTGACCTGATACCACAAGACTGGTTGATTATCCAATGAAATAGTCTACGATTCATTTCTTATATTTTAATATTTAGATTTTTAATATTCATAAAAACCATTTTTAGTGCATTTTACACATTGAACATCATTTCACGTCATTATTGCAATTCCTTCTTAAAATTCACTATTACATGGTACATTTTTAACACTTTTTTAAAAAAACAATGAGATTAATTTTTTTTTATTTAATTAACATATTTGGAATTCCATTTTGAATATTTTAATCTTACGGATCACTTAATGAATTACAGTGTTAGATGAACACTGTAGGCTTTCAAGCTAACACATTCTGGGAAATGTAAAATTTAAAATAGCCCAATAAAAATAATTTAGATTCCAAGATACAATCCCAATGATTATAAATTTGATATAGAGATATAAAAAATCATGGGTAACACATATTTAATAATTTTACCATGCTAATTCATATGTTTTAATGGAGTTTCAGGCATCCCAAGTTTAATATTTAATTCTGGGAAAGATTACACAGCCCCAAAAAATATCCCAACAATTCAATCATATCTCAAAAGCCCAAATTCCAGTTATGAAGAACATTTATAGGCGATCAGGGGACATCATTATCTTAATATTTTTCTTCTATTGACCACAAAACATCATCCATATATATTCTCTTTTAGAAATATCTGTTGGAGGAATTAAAGGCGGATCCCAATCTAGGCCAACGGTGGAAAAGTCTGAATTCTACAATCATTCCACCAACCCAGGTGAACCATAATCAAGTTGGAAGACTTCAAATGTTGGAGGATAGACTCAAGGATTCCAAAATTCTAATTTAAGTCATTGGTTTTATATGATTTAATCATCTTTCTATGTTGTTTACATTTTAATTTTTTGTTACAAATTAGATGTTGTAATCACATTTCTTCAAATTGTGTGTTGCTCAAATAACCTTATATTCTCAATAAAACATATTATTCTTATTTTTTATTCTCTTTTCATTAACACATTGATACAATTTTGTTACGGTATAAATATATTTACACAAAAAATAGATAAATTCTTTAAACAACAACATATTTTTTGTTATTTCATTGCTTTTCACTTCATCAATTCCTCCCTCATGAGTATAATTCGTGCTTCCATTGAAATTATAGAATAATTGGATGAATAACCCATTTATGGGTTGATCCAAGGGAGTATAGAGGGACTATATTGGATGTTATTTCTCAATCATTTAATTCTTAGTCACTTATTTTAATTCCAATTTTTTTTGACAATCTTAAAACTTTTTCATCCATTTTGAATATTAAGGCCACTCACATAAAGTGATTATATAAACCTTTAACATGTATTGATAATTAAAATAACCTCTATGTGTATAGTTGATTAGTATTAGGGTGTGTAGGTATTAAAAAAATAACTGATGAGGGTAGTTTTACTTCGTTGAAATAACCCATCTCAAATTTAAGAAATTGAAATAGTTTAAAAAGGAATTTGTCCAACCCATTCCAAGTGATAACATCAGATCAACTCATTTTCTGAAATTGAATTCCCATAAGTTATTAAAACATTTTAAAACAAACAAATTTTTTCCACTTCACTGACAAAAAAATATATAGAATTTACGTGTCTGTAAGTTTCTTCTTATGTCACTAAGGATTTTACAACCCAAGCCACAATTCAAGTGACCATGTATCCCTAAAAACATGGTCACATATGGGAAATATGAAATTTTTGAACCATTTCTGGGGACCCAAGAAATTAATCTCAACCCTAATTATATTCACTCCCATTTATTTTCTCCCACAAAAACTTCTTTATCTTTTCCCTTTTCTTTTATTTTTCACTTTTCATGGCGCATGTCTGCCTATACCTATGACCAATCAAACTGACTTGTTAGGGATGATAGTATTAGGGTTATGGAGTCAAATAATTTATTGAACTCTTTTCATTAGATACCAATCTTCCATATACTAAAGATTAAAAATTAATCCCATTTCAATTGTGGTTCTTCAAAAAACCATCTCACAAACTCGGGTTGGAACTAAAATGGAAATCCAATGAGGCAACCCCAATCATAGGAAGTGTTTTTGATCAAACCATGAATGACTACCTCACACCTACCATGACCAATTCACCCTATTGAATTAAGAATTCTTCCCAAGGAGAATCCCATAATTTCTTCAAACCTCATGTCCTGAACTACATTCCTACCTTCCATGGGTTGAAGTCATAAATTTCATACCTTCATGTAATGTAGTTAAAATAAATTGTTGAAACAATGTGACACCACATTTTCTTGAGTAATCTAAGATGAAGATAATTCCTTTATCAATTAAGTATAGAGCAATGAATTGGTTAAACAATTTGGGACCCACATAAATCACCTCCTAGGACCAATTTCATATTGAATTATACCAAAAAAATACTTACCCCATCAGAAATCAGTTGCGCTTAAAAGTGAATCCAAAACATTTTCAAAAAAGAAGGGGAATTATTTTATGAAACAAGGGAAAGGATCAAGGACCCTCTGAATATGGTACCTCACCATGGATTTTCAATCATTGAAAAAGTTAAAATTTTCAATGAAGGGTTGGGTATGGGAAACAATGAATCTATTATCATGATGTGTAATGAAACCATCAAAAACATACTCCCAAATTATGGTTATGAGTATCTAGATGGACTAACTGAACAAAACCAAACATGGGGAACATAACCTTACTATGAGAAGCCACACAATTATGGTATAAATTCATACTCTTATGGATGATGACTATATTATGAAAAAACATTCTACACTCACTATGAGGGTTGAGGAGATCTAACTTAGGAAGGTCCACGAAATTCAATCTGTTGTCCCCATATGGTCAATTAGTGACAAACATGACCAAAATACTAACAACTTCCAAACCATTCCTTCTATTAAAGATTTTTATTGGGGGGGACCTCCAGGGCAGGTCAATTATATAAAAACATAGAATCCATAGAACAAAAATACTTTCAATCCAAGGTAAAATGACCATCCATGATTCTATTGGAATGATAACCATCAACCCATCCAAAACCCCAATAAACCACAAGGGCCAAACCCCTACCCTCCACAATATTTTCAAAACTATAACAAGTTCTAAATACTACCTATATAATACTAACATCCTCATATCCAATACTAATAACCCATCTAACAACCCAATAAAAAACCTACCCAACAAACAATATATCCTCCTAGGATAAACAAACCGACACAATCTCCTACCCAATCTTCCCCTCTATCAATCCTTGAACAGTTATGTAAAAAAACTGAGACAATGAACTCAAAAGTGTTATCCCGTAAACATAAACTAAAAACCATTAAAACAAGTAAGGCACCCATGCCAACTCAAGTGGTCCCATACTCAACCTTAAGAGGAGAATCCAGTTACACACAAACCTCTCATGAAAAAAATCAGTGACAATTTTAAGAAGTGGGAAATCTCCTAAGAAACATGAACAAACCATTTCAAAACCATTAAAATATTCCACAACACATGAAAATAATGATGAAACCCCCAAATATTCTAATTAACCTAATGATAATGTGAAGAAACCACAACCACACAAAACAATCTAACAACCTCCTCTCTACTCCAATGTATGAGAGGAAAATCTAAACCAAAATTAAATGAAAATTTAAGAGAAATATTCTATCAGGTTAAGTTAGACATCCCCCTTCTTGATGAAATTCAAACTATTCATGCATACTCAATGTACATTAAGGACTTTTTCACTTTTAAAATTAAATTTTTACATTAAAAAAATGTTCTTTTAGCTACTAATTTTTTTTACCACAATTCAAGGGATCATTCCTCCAAAGTTGAAATATCAAAGATTTCCATACCTGAATGCTGAGTTAGGAGAGAAAAAAGTTTTCAAAGACCATTTTGATCTAGTATCTAGTGAGAAACTCATTCCATATTCCACGTAATATCACTTAGTTCTCAAAGAACTCTAACCCACATCAATAACACATCAACTTTCTGATTGTAGTGTTTAAGTTCTTAAGGGGATCTTAAAGGATGTTTTACTGAATTTTGAAAATTAAATATACCCTACTGACTTCTTTATCCTTGAAAATCACCCAAGAAAAATTTCTGGAGAGCAAACACTGATAATCCTTGGTATTCCCTTCTTATTAACAATCATCTCATTCATCTATGTTAGGAATGAGAACATGAAAATAACCTCCGGAAACATGAACCTCAATCCAATCATCTATAATGAAAACTATCAAATTAGGGATGATGAGGATATCAATGAGGAAAATTAGATTATTAGTGTTGATAGTAAACTATATGAACATCACAAGATTATTAAAGTATGTTTATGTCAATAAGAGATTGATTTACAATGGTAACATGAGGTAAATTTTCCTCCATCACTTGAATCTATTTCAGATAGATCTTATGATGATTTTATCAAATCAGCAATCAATGGTACCATTGGAAAAATCAATAACATTGAGTCCATATCCATTCCTGATAGTTATCTGAAAAATTTGGTGGCTGAAAATTTGGTTCAAAAGAAACCAATTCTGTCAAAAAAATTGTAAAAAGATACCATGTTTGAAAAAAAGTCCCATACATCATTCAAACGTGTTAACCAATATGATCTTGAATTTAGGTTCCTACAATCATCACTCAAGGATTCATTCATAGGGGATAATCGAGCCATTCCTATTGTCTTTTCTTCCTCCCTTTAATCCAATCAAGAGAAGATAATTATAGATGTCCTAGAAAGTCATAGAAAAGCAATTGGATGGACCATTTATGATATTCTTAGGATTCACCATCTCATTGGAACTCATACGATTTCATTGAATATAACTCCAAACCATGTCATCATCCTAAGTGGAGATTCAATACCAGTATTATAGATGTGGTAAGGAAATAACTTCTAATGTTGATAAAAGTGGGTATCATATACCCCCATTGCCTAGAATGATTGTGTAATCCCAATTGATGTTATTCCAATGAAATATGGAATCACTATGATCACCAATGAGGATGTAGATCTTCTCCCTAAAAGGGCCAATATTGGATGGAAAGTCTGTATTATCTACAAGAAGATAAACTCATGTAACTAGAAAAACTATTTCCATTTTACCTTCATTGATAAAGTCCTAAAGAGTGTGGTGGGTCATAAAATATATTACTTCCTAGATGTATTCTTAAGGTGAAATCAAATTGATGTCACTTTAGAGGATTAAGTAAAAACATCCTATACCATTCCATTCAACACATTTTCTTCGAACTCATGTTGTTTGGGTTATGTAATTCCTTGGGTACCTTCGAACGGTGAATGATGGAAATCCTATCTGACATGATTGGGGATGTTTTAGAGGTCTTTAGGGACAATGTTTCCATCTTTGGGGATAATTTTGAGGGATATGTTAAAAGGTTGTTTCCAAGATGCAAGGATAAGAATCTAATCCTAAAATGGGAAAAATTCCATTTTATGATAAAGTATGGAATTGTACTAGTCCATATGTTCTCTAGAAGAGGTATTGAAGTTGATATAGATAAGTATGATATCATTCATCACCTTCCATCTCCAAAAAATATCACGGAAGTGAGGTATTTTGTAGGACATCTTGGTTTCTATAGAAGTTCCTTTTGAATCTTTAACTCCATTTCCCAACCACTTTGTGCTATTTTGGTAATGGATGCTCCATTTTTTGGATATAAAGCTACGAGGAATCATTATATACACTCAATTATACTCTTATCTCCCCACCTGTCATGGAATATCCAAATTGAAAACATCTATTTGAGCTCATGTGTGATTCGAGTGGCTTTGTTTTAACAATTATATTACGAAATAATTTTGATAAAAATCAATTTCTCACTGCTTATGCATGTAAATCATCAAATGATGCACAAATAAACTACACCACCACTAAGAAAGAGTAACCTAGTTTATTTTTTCCTTTAACAAATTCTTTTCATATCTCTTTGGACCCCCTATCATTGTCTTCACCGATAATTCAGAAATAAAATACATTTTCAAAATACCAGACACCAAGGATAGATTGATTAGTTGGGTCCTTATTCTTCAAGAGTTTGATTTAATGATTAAGGATAAAAAGGGTGTTGAAAATATAATAGTTGATAACCTCTCTAATATGGAATTAAATTAAAAACCGCACCACCTTTCTATGTCATATTCATTTCATGATTAGCCCCTATTTTATGTGAGTGATTTCCCATGGTATGAGGACATATCCAACCACTTGGTTATGGGTGACATTCCAAAATTAACCAGGACGCAAGGTAAGAGTGAAATCCTTTCGGGTGTCAAAAAATATGTGTTTGATGATCCATACCTATTCATGTTTTATGTTGATCAAATCATTAGGATATTTGTTTCTGAGTCTGAGCAAGATTCTATTCTAAAAACTTTTCATAGGGAGGAATACGGAGGTAGATTTTCTAAAAATAAAACCATGATAAAGGTCATACAATGTTGTTTCTACTAGACAAACCTCACTATAGATTCTTCCGATTTTTACCAATTTTTTCCTCAATGTCATTAATTAGGATCTATAACCAAAAGGAATAAAATTTCCCTTACTCCCATTCTGGTCATAAAAATATCTGATTGTTGGGGAATTCATTTCATAAGGCCATTCCCAAACTCTAAGGGATATATCTACATACCATTATCTATTGATTATATATAAAAATGGTTTGAGTCCATTCCCACCAAATCTATTGACCATCATGTGGATATATGGTTCCTAAAAGAGAACATATTTTCTAGATTAGGAATTCCTAGGGCTATCATCAGTGATCATGCAACCCATTTCTGTAAATTTCACATCCTATCACTCATGTCTAAGTGTCATATTTCCAATAAGTTTAAATATCCTGCCATCCTCAAACCAATAGTCATGTTGAGTTAGAAAAATGTAAAATTAAGAAAATTCTTTAAAAAATGTCAATCACTCTATGAAATTTTGGTCTGAGACACTCCTGGATTCCCATTGGGAATATTGTACAACATTAAAAACTAGCCTAGACATGTCGCCATGTAAGTTGGTTTATGTAATATCATTCCACTTACCTATTGAAAATGAATATAAGGATAATTGGGAAGTTAAAAAATTAACTTCGAAATTTCTTTGGTTGAGGAAAAGGGGAATTTTAACTTTATGAACATGAGAAACTTAGTATGGAGGATTTTGAAAATTCAATTATAAATAAATCTGGAGTATATGCCTCTTATTCTAGGAATATAAAATTAAAACAATTTGAACTGGGAAGATTAATGCTCATGTATAGTTCAAAACGTCATCTACATATGAGAATGTTACGGTCTAGATAGTATGGTCCTTACATAGTGCATCATGTGTACCCTCATGAGGTAGTAGAGATTTAGGATCCCACTAGGGGTCATGTTTTCAAATTCAATGTTCATATATTAAATCCTTTCATTGAATCATTCAATAAACAACTAATAGTGGATGACTTAACAGAGCCAACCAATAAACCAGAGAAAAATAGATAGATTTAGGGTCTACGTAGATATAACAACATTAAACTAAAAATATTATTGGAGGAAACCCAACATAAAAATGAATTTTATTTTATTTTATTAATTTTTTATTTGTGTATTTGTGTGTAAAAAACCAATTTAAAAAAATCTTTCAACTCTTTTTATTTCTTTTATCTTTTTTATTATTATTTTATTTTAATTTTTTTTCAAATTTTTGTTCTTATATGTAAAATATATTTTATTTTATGTGATTATATGTATGTGTATATTTATATTTTAAAAACTATTAAGAGAAAAATAAAAAAATAAAATATTTATATTTTTATTTTTATGAAAAATTATGGCTCACATGAGAATGGAGGGCACGACGGGATTCGAACCTGCAAGATTTGGGAAAGAGTCTCACGAACCTTCCACTGACCTACAAGGCAAGTGGATACCCACTTCTTATTTTTAAATATAGATACTAAAAAAATTAACTATAATGATAATAATATTATATATATGTGTGTGGCCCATAAGAGATTGTTGGCCACCCTCTTTTGTTTTAATAATCACAAATCATGTTAAATATTAGTAATCATGTTTAATATTTTCAATCATATTTATATGTGAAATTTTGATTATCTATGATCAAATTTAATTTTAACACATTCTGATAATATTTATGTTGTGATACTTTTTAAATAGAAATATTTTCATCGTATGAGAAGCAAGCACAGACAAACAATTGAGTCACCGATGCCGACATTTATAAGTCGGACTCACCAATATCGATAGAAAAAAGGACTGACCAATGCCAATAGCATAAAGGTTTCACTGATGTCGATATCACAAAGGAATCTCCAATAAAAATAATTAAATTTTATCACTTATAGAATTATTTTCCTACCAACACATGGTGCTACCGATGCATGGTGCTACCAACGCAACGACACACCGATTGAAATGATTACTCACCGACAATTAAAATGAGTCACTAATGTAATGAGTCACTGATTCATAGAGACACAGATATAATGAGACATCGATACTAATAAAATGACTCACCAATGGATTGAATCACTGATACATTACTCACCAATAAAGGAGTCACAGATAGACTGTTCAAAATTTATCCATTTCAAAATTACTTTCAAACTGTCATATTTGAGTACTTTAATGCAACTCATTAAACCAATGATTTTTGAAGAAAACATTAATAAATATGTAAGTAGATAGTAGGAGGTATGAGGTACCTCCAAATTATCATTGTAATGATAGATAATATAAAATAAAAAAAATCATTCTGAATATATTTAGATAATTACACATGAATAGTAGAGATCTTACATGAGCATAATATTGAACCATCGAACAAGTAAAGAAGAACACGTGAGGAACACTTCATTCTCACTATCATTGAAAAAGAGAATTTATATGTACCAAAGCTCCAAAATCACTATAGCATTCAACTAAACCTATGGAGAATAATTTTTAATTTTCTTGGAAGATAGAAAATAGTTCACCACAACACTTTGTTTCAGTGTCTTCTTCAAGAAGAGGACTCTAACTTCAACTCTGTTACATCAATGAGTCCAGATCTAAACTATATAAAACACAGATCCTTCTAAACCATATCAAATATATATTTTTCTATTAAGTACCAATTTATTACATTTTTGAGTAGTGTGTGAATATTTCTGAAAACAGACATTGTCTCCTTCACTAAACTAAAGGATACAATAAATCCTTACTCAACTATCTTTTTACACATGTTTATCCCACATAGAACTGTGGTGGAGGTCTTGTGACATGGAAGGTGTTGTGTACTATTGTCTAAAATATTATATAGGATGTGGATAAAAACATTTATCAATATAGAAAACTTGTCGGTAGGTGATCACCTTATTGAGAAGACAAAATATCATCTTGAGACTTAACCCCTTGTTTTATATTCGATGTGTTTTCGAATTTACTATTAAATGTTTTTTATTATACATTAGAAAACTGAATTTCTCATTGATAGTTATCCTTATCTAGTGTTTATAACTGTTTTGGTTTATTAGATTAGTCTCACAAGTTGTCTCAATATTTCATATTGTTTCAACTATGAAATAATCAATCATATAAGAATTTAGATGAACAGTCATACTATTATAAATTCACAACTTTGGTCAACTAGAATGTTATGTTTTGAAAAGGGATAATATTTAAAATATTACTTTTAAATGAAATTTTTATAATAACTCAATTCACCCCCTCTTGAGTGTCCTACTCTGACCAACAAATGGTATCAATGGATTTTTTTATTTCTATGTCATCAATGTTTTAAATCTATTTTAAATATTTTTCAACTGGGATTTTAATTGTGTTTGAATGATCTCTAAATTTCTATTAGTTCTAAATTTCTATTTTTTTTAAATCCTCTTCTATGTTCTTAATCATGGATAATAGATTAGATAGTGATCATACCAACAATACTCTATTATTTAATGGAACTAATTATTCCCAATTGAAAATTAAAATTAAAATGTACATAGAAAGTATTGGATTTGAGATTTGGACTTCAATTTTAGATCAATATATGATTCCAGCTACTGCTAGTAATACTTGGGATAACAAAATCAAGGATTACTATAACAATAATTATAAATCTATGAATTACTTATACTATTATTTCATATATGAATAATTCATTAGGATTTCTTCATTTAAATTAGACCCTGAAATGTAGGATACTCTTGTTGTTTCTCATGAAGGAACATCAAGTGTTATGGAAATGGGACTTAACCAAAATTCTATTAAATATGATAACTTTAATATGAGACATGATAAACCTATTTATGACATGTATATCAGGATCAATGAAACATTGAACACCATGATCTATCTGGGAAGAGATGTTATTTCCAAAGAGCAAGTCAAGCAAATCCTAAGATGCTTACTAGATAGATAGAGAGGAGCCTCAATGTTTTTTATTGAATCCTGTGACATGAGTACCCAACCAGTGAAGGATTTTATTGTAAAATTGATGATGTTTTAAGAAGAGATAAAAGCAAACATAGAAAAGGATGATGAATAGAAAATAAAATCTATTTCTTTAATATCTACTACATCCAGAAATAAAGGCAATGTTTATGGTGAAACTAAAAGTTCATGTGATGAAAAATCATCAACAGACAGTGATGAAGATATATATTAGATAGCTAGAAGGTTTAATAAATTCTACAGAAGGAGGAAATTATTCGGGAAATAGAACTTCATATGAAAATATTACAATATGGAAAATGGGAAAGGTATTGGAAAAGAGTTGAAAACTCAAATGAGGCATTATTTTATGAGTGAAAAAGAAAGGGACATGTAATGGATGACATTCACAAGCTAAATTACAATAAAATGTATGATTCTAAGGAAAAAAAGAATAAAAAGACCATGAATACTACTTTGAGTGCTTCTAAGGATATCTAAATTGGCTGATAATTGTCGATTGATAAGAAATCCAATAAATCAATCATTTGTTTTATGAAAAACACATTTTAGGTAAAACTGAACTGTACTGAACATAATTCTTACTATTCTTGAGATGAAACTGAATATAAAAACATATTTAATGAAGAAATTTTTGAATATTAAAATAATTATAGAGGACACTTTTAATAAACAAAAAGATATATAAAAATATTTAATGAAACAACATGCTTTGAATACTGCTATTAAATCTGAACATACTATTGAAAAAGAGAAAAATGCTCAACAACTTAAGGAAAACAATGAGGTTAAATTGTCCAATGATCAATTGATGAATTACATAGAGAATTTTTCCAATTGAAAGGAAAGTTTAGTTCAAATTCTATGTAAACAATTAGCTCCCAAATATACATCTAGTATAGGATACCAACTAGGAAAAATAAGCTTATCTGGAACTCATTTTATATCAAAATCTGGAAAATAAAGTTTTATGTCTTGTTCTGGAAAATATTCTACATGTTCCAACTGTGATACATATTCTACTATTTAATGTTTTAATGGACCAAATAGATTTTACTTTTAAAATATTTTACATTTATCTTATAATATTCCCATGAATCATGTATGTTTTTCAAAATCACTTATTACTAATGTTACTAGACCCAAGTAGATCTGGATACCATAATCTTCTCTTGATTGATAATTTTTGTAGGAATGTTGTTCGAAAAGATCCTATAAAATCTTATAGTACTCTGACAGCGGGTCATAAATACATATGATGGGAGACTACTGAATCCTCAAGAACCTTATAATGATTTAAGGTGAAGATGTCACCATTGGTGGTAATGCAAAATGGAAAATTATTTTTCTTGGCAAGACTGGTAGCTCTAACTCAATATTAATTTAAAAAGTTCTATTTGTTGATTGTTTAAAATATAATCTTCTTAGTATATCCCAATTACATGAAGGTGTATTTATTGTAAAATTTTAGAATGATTCTTGAAATGTTTTTAATTCTAGAAATGAATTAGTATTTTCTGTTATTAGAAATGAAAATGTTTATGTTGTTATTTTTTATTATTAATTTCAAAAAAAATGTTCTAGATTTCTTTTCTAAAATATTTATTTATTTAGTAGAGGATATTAGGTCATTGTATCATTCACTATATTATAAATCTTATTAATAATGGTTTAGAAAAGGATCTACCTAAGCTTATGTTTCTTAATGATAAATTCCATAATCCTTGTCAAAAGGGGAAACAACATAAAATATTTTTCAATGAAAAGAATGAAGATTCAACTATTCAACCTCTTGAGTTGGACCATGTGGATTTGTATCATCCACCTATAGTTTCAAGTATTAATTGGAAGCACTATATATATGTTCTTGTAGAAGGATATTCTAGATATACATGGAGCTTTTTATTTAAGGAAAAAATTGATGTATTTTTCTCATATTGTCAATTATTCTAGAATAATAGAAAATCATCGAGGTCTTAGAATTAAAACCCAAAAAAGTGAGCATGGAATTGATATTTAAACCCAAGAGTTTGAATATTTTTTCTCAATAAATGGATACAGTCATAAATTTTCTTCTATTAGGGAACCCGAGAAAAATTGAGTTTTATAAAGAAGGAATAAAACCATACAAAAAATAGGTAGAACCATGATTAATGAATAAGATTTACCTATATACTTTTGGGATGACGTTGTGAATAAATATTTTTATATATTTAACTGATTCTTAATCAGACCTATTCTTCAGAACACTCCAAATGAGTTGTGAAAAAATATAAAATACAAGATTAATTACATCAAATTCTTTGGTTTTAATGTTTTTATCCATAATACAAAGGAAAATCTTGAAAAAAATTCATCCAAAAGTTTTGATGGAATTTTCATATGATATTAAATCTCAAGTAAATATAATAGAGTATTAAATAAAAGGATCAAATGTGTGGAAGAATGTATGAATGTAAAATTTGATGACATAGACCCACATGAGCCCCAGACCACTTTAGAAAACCAAGAATGATGATCTATAAAATCAATACATAAATGAAAAATCCACTGATCCAAATAATAAAAAACCTATTAAATCATTAGTTTTGGAAACATTCTAGATTCTTGTCATGATGAAATCTAACCTTTTGGAGAAGATTAAATTACTAGCCCTTCTTTTTCTATACCTATTAGAACTCTTACAAACCATCTTTAGATGCTATAGTTGGAGATTTAGATAAAGGGATCCAGACTAGATTTTCTCTAAGAAATCATGTTGAACATCAATCTTTATTTTCATAGTTTAAACCTAAGAACATCAATGATGCAATCAATGATGAATTTTGGGTGATGTTTATACCGGAACTGATGAATTAATTTGATAGAAATAAATTTTAGAAACTAGTGGAGAGACCCAAATACACCTTGACTATAGGCACAAATGGTTATTTTGAAATAAAGTAGATGAATATAATAACATATTTAGAAACAAATATTGATTATTTGAACAAGGTTATAGTCAAGAATAAGGGATTCACTATGAGAAAACCTTTTCACTAGTATCTACACTTGGGGCCATTAGAATCCTTCTTAAATACACTACACATCTATATTTCAATCTTTATAAAATGGATTTAAAAAGTGCAATCTTAAATTATTATATGATTGATGATGTTTTTCATTAAACAACCCCTTGTTTTACAAATAAACACTTTAATAATCATGTTTTTAAAATTATCTAAAGCTTTATATGGTTTAAAGAGTGATCCAAGATCTTAGTATGAAATGCTAAAAAAATTATTATTTATTAAGGTATTACAAAATATGTTGTTGATCCTACTCTCTTAATAAAATGGTTTTATAAGGATGTTTTAGTTGTTAAAATATATGTTGATGATATTATTTTTGGTTCTTTAAGAAATTTCTTTTGTATTGATTTTTTAAAAATGATTCAAGTGAATTTAAAATGATTTTAATGGGGGGACTCCAATTTTTCCTTGAATTTAAAATTTTTCAAAAAAGGAAGGTATTATTTTGAATCAATGTAAGAATACTAATGATCTTTTGAAATGTTTCTCTTTGATAGAACTGAATGTAGTGATAGTCCAATGAGTACCACTTGTAAGTTGGACCTCGATGAAAATCATAAAACTTTTGATCAAACCACTTATAGAGAATTGATTTGGAGTTTACTCTACTTGACTACTAGTAGACCTGATATTAAGTTTAGTGTATATATATTTTCTCGTTTTCATGATAATCCTGAAGAGTCACATTTAACTTCTATTAATATAATTTTCAAATAAGTCATGCATACATCCAATATCGGATTGTTCTATCCTAGAGGATATGCATTTGATTTAGTAAGTTATTTTGATGCTGATTTTGGTGGTATTAAGTTATATAGAAATATCACTTCTAGAACATTTCAATTTTTGGGAAAGTATCTAGTTTCATGGTGTAGTAAGAAGAAATTTTTTTTTTCATTATCTATTTTTTATTCCGAATACATAAATTATGGTATCTATTATTGCTATATTTTGTGGATGAAACACACTTTTCTATACAATCGATGTCAATTCAGACTTGTATATATATAATGTGGTAACAGAAGTGATCTTAATATTTCTATGAATCCTGTTTCATATTCTAAGAAAAATCCAATTCATGTAAGACATCACTTTTTGAGATATCATTATCAAAAAGGTGATATAAATTTAGAATTAATTGGAACTGAACATCAGCTTGCTGGAATTTTTTCTAAGCCGCTTAACATTGGAAGAATGAACTACAATAGAAATGAGTTAGGAATGATCAATATATAGTATCTTATGTTATTATTCATTATAATGATTTTAAATGACATTTTCATACCAACACTGATAGTATAAAGTTTTAAATGTCATGCCGACACTGATAACTTTATCATGCTGACATAGTTGTCATGATGAAACCAATGCCCAGTCATGCAGTCACTGTTAGTGTTAAGCCAAAATTTTCATTTCGACACCACCACCTTTTCATGCCGACACCATTAGTGCTATGAATAATCTTCCATACTGACATCTATGAATAATTTTTTTTATATGTTTTATGTTTTTTCCAAAATGAAAAATTTTCATTGATTTCATTGATCCCAGTTTATGAAATTATGAGTTTAGAATTTAAGGATTTTTGTGAACATAAATTCCCTAAAAGAGATAAATTAGAGTTAATACATTCTTCTATATTACCTTCACACTCTTAGCCATTTCTCACTTCTTACCTTCGACCTTTCACACCCCAAACATCATGAGAATTGTATGAATTGTGCATGTTAAGTGTTCTCTAGAAGGTAGTTAAAGTGCAGAGTCTCATGTTTCTATGAAACATAAAGCAGAGACATCAGGGTCTGTGAATCTCACGCTTGAAACTTGAGTGGTTAAAATAAAAAAGAGAGTTCTAATTGAGTGGTTTTGGGGGAAAAATCATTTCTATTGATGGTGATGTGAACCGAGTCTAGATTGAGTGGTTTTCAGGCAACAAAAGACCATTCTACCTGAGGATAGTTCATGCGTTTTACATGAATGTGGAGTTTTTTATATAAGGAAGAGAGGTTACAGGGATCAAATTAGTCGTTAAAAGAAATGAATATCTCTTTTCCATCGAGAAATCGGAATTAATGTCTTATGGTACCCCATAAGAGTGTTTTTTATAACTATCAAGGTAGTTATCCACCTAAGAGTTAATTTTTATATTATGTGACATCTCTCAAAGAACTTACTAAAAATGATGATAACATGAGACCAATTGCTACAAAGAAAGATGGGGAGAGCAGGATTTTTTTCAAATTTATTAAGAATCAGATATGTCACAAAAAAGGGACTTTTAATCTTTGAAGTGTCAATATGTATATTTGTTCTATTTGCTGAGGAAAGGGATAAGGTAAATTTATCTAGATGCATTATTGTTCAAAAAAGTGTAATGATCAAGACCTCTTGCAAGTACAACTCTTTGTTTTTACCTTGGATGATCACAACTATATTGAAAGAGAAAGGATGTGTTAATGATATTTATGAGATTATATCTGAGGGTAGTAGGATTTACCAAAGAAAAGAAATTCATAAAAGGATAAAAATCAACTAGAACCCATGAAAGAAAGAATATGTTGATGATGAGGAGAAATTATATGAGAATTTTAACCCATTGGACCACCCTATTAGGACATGGAATATTGTGGATCCAGGACATGGACCATATGCTCAAGTTGATTACTCTTCAGATTAGCTAGAAGAACCTACCACACCAGCTAGAGATTAAGGGTCACCTATCGATGATAGATGTGATCCTGACACCACAATAGAACCAAAAGGCTTTTCTTTTTGACATCCAGATTTACCACATGATTTACCTTCAAATGAACCCACTCTTGGATCTAATGGAGATGAGGATACTCAAGTATTAGGTAGTTTTGTGTATGGAAGAATTTTGGGTAGCTCTAAAGATGAATCAGGAGTAGTAGACGAAGAATATGAGAGAAAAAAATAATATAGTAGAAATGAAAGTAGCAGTGATAGTTAAAGAGGTTCTTTTTCAAGAAGTGATGAAGGAGATGATGAAAATATTGGTTTAAGTGGAAATGAAAATCATAGAGATGGTGATGTTGAGGAAGGTAGTCAAAGCGGAAGTGAATGTGAGTCTGGTCATCCAGATGAGGATCTAGATACTATTGTTGTAGATCCTATTGAGTCTGTTATTCCAAATGTTTTTTGTTGAAGTGGAATATTCATGTACATCTATCCTTGTAGATATTAGGAGGATACAACAAAGTGAGGGGGATAACATTGTATAGAAATATTTGATTGAGTGGGATCCTCAAGACAAAGGGGTGAGAATAGATACCCTTCCTCCCAGAGTTGCATCTGTTGCTTATAAGTGGGACCAGTACCCAGGTTATGTCATACTTGGTTTGGACTATGACGATTTAGATGATGAAAGTTATGCTGCTCCAGGGAGACCTATGGCCGAGGAGCGAGTTTGTGTTGACACCTCTTAGGTAGTGTCTTCTACCTCAGTCCCTAAGCCTCCTATTATTTCTGTTTCGAGTGATTATGTCACTAAATATAATTTTTATAAGTCCATATATTAGATTTATTTAGATGTGAGAAGATCTGTTAAATCTCAAATGAAACATGAGATTCAGAAATCCAAAATAGAAAATACACAGTTAAATGATGAGTTAAAATCTCCTAAATCTATGATAAATGAGATGAGGGAGTCTATTCAATATATTTCTACTTCTTCTCCTAATGTGTAAGTAAAAATGATGCAGTCATTGTTTCAAAGAAGGTGATAAGTGAAATCAAATCTAATTTATTACCATAGTTTAGAATATTGTTCCCAATAATACCAAATTGGAAAATGAGATAAAAATTTGATTTCTTCCATAAATGGTTTAATAACTGAATATGAATGCTATTTGGAGACTTTTGTTAAATATCTTAAGGAATGCCTTTCTACTCCTATTGTGGTCCCTTTTACCTCTTCTCAACCTACTTAAATATCTTCATTTTTGGGAACTGGGGCAATATGATCCCTTTTTAAGGAAAAATTGCATAATTTCGTTGAATTATTTGAAAATGATGAGAAAAATACGGACAAATTACATGATATGCTTAGATATTATACCAAGGGTGATTTTGAAACTCAAGAGTAGTTAATCAAGAAGTTTAATATTTATTAGTCCAACCTTATTACAAAGTACAAAATGACCTGTCCTTTCAAGATTTTGGGCGATAACTTGACTTTCCCCTAGTGACCAATACCTTGAAAGATCATGTTCAGAACCTAAAAGTCTCCACTCCTAGGTTGGATAATTTTTTAGAGAATAAAGATGATTTTTATAAATATATGAATTTTGGTGGTGAAATAATTGATTATTTCATCATACTGTTGAAGTCATACCTTCATTTGAAGAGTGCATCAATTGTGGTGCCTAATACTGCACCTATTGAACCTATTGTATCAGTGCCTCACCCTCATATATAGTTGTTCATTATTTGACTCAGATCATATAATTCATCCAACAGTAGATGCATCCTCAGGTAATCTCACTATATAAATGTAGCCTTTCCCCTACTATTCCCCATGGAATACCTCTTCCATCCACAACTTCTTCTTCAACTTGACCTTCAATTGATCCCTCAGAGAAAGGAAAATACCCTCTAATCCCTGGTAAGTAGGGTCGGTGATTTTTTATAGGGATTATGTATTGTAATTGTTTTTTGGTGTATTTCACTAACTACTGTAATACTTTGTACTTCATTATTTAATTAAATTCAGTGCACTTTCCTTTCATTTATTTGTGTTTTCAATATTATTCATTGATAAATCTTATTTCATTATTGTTTTTATCCTTTGATACCCTTACACTTTTTGATAATCTTGAAAGGTGGAGAACATTTTGGCATTATCTATATTTATTTTTCTTTTGGTACCACTCTTATATATTTTATTTTCCTAACCTATAATTACACATGAGAAGAAAAGGCATAAGTCTTTGATATTATTTTGTATTTCATTTTCTTTTATTCCATTAATATTTACTTTACCACTTAACCTTATCTATATAGTGGAAAAATTCTTTAGTAATGGGAGATGATAAGTAAAATGAATACATTACACATCAAATTATTGTACATTATAATTCAATGATTTTTTATTGTCAAAAAGTGGGTGATTTTTGGCCCATAAGAGATTGTTGGCCACCCTCTCTATTTTTAATAATAAAAAATCATGTCAAATATTATTAATCATGTATAATATTTTCAATCATATTTATTTAATTTCCAATATGTGAGATTTTGATTATTTATGATCACATATATGTTTAACACGTTATGAAAGTATTTATGTTGTAATACAGTCCAAATAGAAATGTTTACTTATAATGAGAAGTTGACGAACTAGAAATTAATTTTTTTATTATAAAAACACTTTTGAGGTGAAAGTGAGAAAATACAAGATAGAACATTACAAAAAAATTAATAAACCAAAAAACATAAACTAGAACAAGTATATAGGATCTACCCATACCTGCGATTTCACCTTGGTGACAAGCCTCCACCATCGCTTGATCACACGACCTTTTATCTGGTGCAGAGTTTCATGGGTACGATACCATTAGTTGAGCCATACCCTCTCAAACATCCAAATCCTAATGGCATGCGCAGGTGAAATATTCATTGTCTGAACCTCATTTGTCGCAAATACCCGTATTATTCTAAGTCCAAAAACATCAAAACATTGAAGAAAATTCAAATATAAGTTTCATCTACAAACAGATCATGAACAATAGAGTCTCATCCAAAAAAAATATGCATATATAACCAAAACCAACAGCAAATTCCTCCCAAATCAACAGTAGTCTCAAAAAATTTCCAATAAAAAAATGACTCACTTGCACCTCCTACAAAGTCAGTCCACCAAACAAGAATTGCACACCAAAAAATCCAAAACATGCAGATCAAGAAACAATCTGAAAAAACCGAATTAGGCATAATAAAAACTTCACCGATGTTAAGAGGGAGAATGCAATCCTGTTGAAACTCGTCCATGCCACAGCCATAACGTCGACGTCATCACCGAACTGATGTATGTTGAAGAAGAACTGAAACACACACCCAATAATTCTAACAGAAAAGTACCATCCAAATAGAAAATGTAAAGAAAAAACATATAACTGAAAACCATAACCCGTATGCTAGAGGAAATCCGAGTGACACCAGGCCTTGATCTTGTCACCGCCATCCAGTTATCCCATAGAGTCCACGCAAAACCACCCGAAGACAACATATGGGGATGGAGAAACACACTCAAAACACAGATGCTGGAACTCGACCTCTGTTCTAGCACCATGCTGCCATGGGAACCCTATCCATCGAAGGTGGATTTGAGTGAGAAACAGACTAGAAACAGTGTGCAACGCCGAGACGGTCATGTCTATGAAGTTGCACGACACCACTGTGGAAGAGGAGCCACCACCCTGATCTCACAGAGCATGGGATGGGGAGCCGAGACAACCCAGAGTGATGGAAGTATGTGGAGATGAGGGGGAAATCTTACCGATGTCGCGCCCCTTATAGTCTCGTTCTCTAACATTTAGGGCTCCACTAAGTATGAGAATCTGACACCGACATAAAATTGAGTCACCAATGCCGATATTTATAATTATGACTCACTGATACTGATAGCACAAAGAACTCACTGATGCTGACAACAAAAAGAACTCACTGATGTTGATAGCACAATGGACTCACTAATACTGACAGTTCAATTGTATCACTCATAGTAGGATTGTCCTACCGACGCATGGTGCTATGGAAACATTGTGTTACAAACACATGGTGCTATCGACACATGGTGCTAACGATGCATGGTCTAACAGATGAATGGTTATATCAACTCATGGTTCTAAAAACAAATTGTGCTTCCCAAGCATGGTGCTTCCGACACTTGGTGCTACTGATGCAATGACACACCAACAGAAAAATAGACTCACCGACTGTTCAAATGAGTCAATGATGTAATGATTAACTGATTCATAGAGACACCAATAGAATGAGACTCTAATTGTGATAGAAGGACTCACTAATTAAATGATCCTCCAATATATTACCCACTAACAAAAGAGTGAACAACAGACTGTTTAAAATTAAATTAATTCAAAATTATTTTCTAACATTCATATTTGAGTACTTTAATGAAACTAATTAAACTAATTCTTTTTACAGGAAACATTAATGACTATGTTAGTAGATTGGATGAGGTATGAGGTTCCTCCATATGCTCATTGTTGGGATGGAGAATTTAAAATAACATCGTGCGATCTGAAGATATAGTGATGCGTACACATGCATAGTAGAGTTATCGCATGACCATCATATTGAACCTACGAACAATGAGAGAAGAACACATGAGGAACTCTTCATTCCTTCTTTCTATGAATCAGAGAACTGTCATATACCAACGATCCAACATCTCTATATCATTCATGTAAACCTAAGGAGAGGAAAATATAATTTTTCTAGATGACAGAACACAGTGCTCCATGACACTCTATTTTAGTGTCTTCTTCTAGAAGAGAACTCCTGCTTCAACTCTGATACATCAAAGAGTCCAGAGTTGAACTGCATAACACAAAAAATTCTTTTTAAACCATATCTAATATCTATTTCTCTATTGGGTACCTTTTTATTACATTTTCAAGCAGTGTATGTATCTGTATGAAAAACACACACTATCCCTTGCACTGAATTGAAGGATACATGATATCCCCACACAACTATCTTTTTACACTTGTTTATCCCATGTAGAACTGTGGTAGAGGTCTTGTGACCTAGAATGTCTTGTGTACTATTGTGTAAAACCCAATCCAGGGTGTAGATAAAACCCATTATCTATATATACTTCTTGGTGGAAGGTGATCAAAATGTGGAGAGGACTATGTTTCTGCTTGATACCGAACCTCTTGATTTATATTCACTTTTTTTTCAAATTTAGTTTTCTCAATTTTTTCTAGTTCTTATGAAAACTGAATTTCATGTTGATAGTTAGTCATAAAAATTGCTTATAAGTATTTAGAATTATTATATTATTTATAAATATTATATTAATATTTCATATTATTGCAAATGAGAATTAATCAATCTTCTGAGAAATTAGTTGAACAGTGAGACTATTATAAATTCACCACTTTGGTTAACGTGTCTATTATGCTTTAAAAAGGTGGAATCTTTAAAATTAAATTTTTAACATAAATTTTTATAGGAACAAAATCCACCCCCCTCTTGAGTGTCATACTCTGACCAACACATACAAACAGATATATATGTATATATATGCGCAATATGAAAATTCGTTTTTCAAGGTGGAAAATCCCCTTAGGACTCGAACCCAAGACCTCAAGGTGATAATAGAACTTTCCTTCCATCGTCCTATGACCTGCCCTGCACATTTCATTCATTATATATATATAATAGTGTTATATATATATATATATTTATGTATTTATATTTATATTTAATTTTATTTATTTGCCTCATGCTTGTGTTAATAATGCCAAATTTAACTGGTCCATTTTTTCCTTTCCATTTGTTTTTGTTTATTTTTATTTAAAGGGACCTAAATGGGTTTCCAATGTGTTTTAATTTTATTGGTGTGTAAGATTCAGGGGATTCTAAGATGGATTGGATTTAAATAAAATAACATATGTACAAACACAAACTACCATCATTAACGAGGCTTCTCTGGGTGGCATAGAGATCAATGGAGTAATCAAAATCATCACGAAAATCAACTTCAACAACAAGGTGACCTCATTCCATGCTTATAATTTATAATTTTATTTTTTAACTCCTCTCCTCATCCTATACCCACTTCTAAATGTTATTATAATTAAACACTGGGGAAAACTTTAATATAAGTGGGAGTGGGTGAAAAAAAATTATCAAATAATATTTTTTGTTCATCAATGGAAGGGAACTTTTATACAACATAGAACAAGATAATACACAATATACACCTTGAAACTAAATTCTAAATAATTTTTCATGCCTAGATTTTTATTTTAATTTATGTTTATGTTCATGAGTATGTATTTTGGAAAGTGTAATTGTCTAATGTGTTTTTTCACAGATTAAATTTTCAACCAAAATAAAAAAATAACAATAATCCCAATGCACGTCATTTGGATTGTGGGTTATTAGTTGAGTTCATGGGTTACCTCAATTAATAGCACATGTTTGGTGAACATTTTAATATTAACATGATTATTCTTAGAAACCCCCATAAAAATAAAAATTATGCACGTAAAGATATGAAATAACCTAATACATGGCTTTCGACACTTGGGGATCCTGACACCATATTTTTCTCACCCATATTTGGGTATATTATCTATATTATTTGTAATTTGAATTTATTTTCTATTTATTTGACTTGAGATAATTTATGATTATGCAAGCTTCCCTTGGTACCCTATGGTCTTTGAACCTGAGAGTCATCAAAAAAGTCTCGCTATAGGGGTTGACCTAATTGAGTTCAATTTCAATTACCATGGAAAATTGAAAAAAAATTGAATAATCATATTAATATTAATATTTTATTCCACCTAGAACTTTCATAAATTCCCATTGAATAAAAATGAACCCCCCCTGTCTATTTTTACACACAACACATGATCATGCTAAATTTAAATTGGATGAAATGTTGCGGTGAATTTGAACAAAGGAATGGGCTTGTGATTGGAATATGCTTGTGAATATACCTTGTATTAAATAATTTTTTTTTGTGTTTAATAATTTTTTTGTTTGAGGAATTTTGGTGAGAATTTTATTTGAAAATGTTTCTGTAAAAGGAAATTTGAATTTCATATTTTTAAGATACATTTTTGTTGGGTCTAGAAAAACTCATGTTGGGTGTGTGATTAGCCACTGAAAGTGGCTAATATTAATTGATAATATTTTAATATTTAATTTCTTAATTATTCATAAATACCATTTTTAGTTTATTTTTAACTTTAATCATCATTTTACATCATTATTGCAATTCCTTCTTAAAATGAACTATTACATAGTACATTTTTGAACACCTTTTAAAACAATCAATGGTCCTGACTTCCTTTTATTATTTATTTTTATGATTTCTGATTCCATTTTTAATATTTTATTCTTACAGACCACTTGATGAATCACATTAGAAATGAACAAAGTGAGATTTCATCCCAAAACATTATGGGAAAAGTAAACTGGACAACAACCCAATACAAATAATTTAGTGGCTAAGATAAAATTAGAATTGTTAACTAATTTTATCTGGAGAAATAATATATAATGGAGAATATTTCATTCAATTTTGGACCAAGATAATTTGGATTTTTAAATGGAGTTCTAGGTGGCCCAAGTTAATGATGAAATTCTTGGCCCGATTCTACGACCCATAAAAACAACACACCAATTCCATAATATCTCAAAAATCAAAATTACATTTGGGATTAAATTTTATAGGAAATTAGAGGACATCATAATATTTATATATTTATTATATGTTCCATCCAAATCATTCCATCTAGATTCTCATTTGGACACATCTATTAGAGGCTTGCAAGCTGGCTCCCAATCTAGACCATCTGTGGAAAATTCCAAATTATACAAGATTTCTACCACCCTAGGACTACCATAATCATGTGGGAAGACTTTAAATTAAGGAGGATTAACTCAATGATTCCAAAAGTATTATTTAATGTAGTGTTGTTGGGGGATTTAATCATCTCTAGGTGTTGTTTTAATTTTAATGTCTTGATGTCAATTTGATGTTGTAATCACATTACTTCAAATTGTAAGTTTCTTGAGTCACCTTAGATTATTAATAAAACATATAATTATTATTTGATTCTAAAGATTTTTAAACCAATTGATAGAAACTTATTAAGGTGTGTATTTATTTACAACGCGAAGAGATAAATCCTTCAAACAACGGTGGAGTGTTTTTTATTTCATTTATTTTCACTTTTTCAATTCCTAACTCATGTGTCAACTTCCCACAACCATTGAAAGAATATAATAAATTGAGGGATAAAACACTTATAAGTTGATCCAAGGGAGTATAAAGGGGCTAGATTGGATTTTATTTCACACTTATTTAATGCTTAATCACTTCTTTTAATTGAGAATTTTTTTGGATGATCTTAAAACATTTGTGTCCTTATTTAATTTCAAGGGAACACGCTTCATGTAAAAATACAAAACATTACCTTGGTGTGATCATAAAAATGATCCTCCATCTGTACAGGTTATTATTATTAGTGTTTGTAGGTATTAAACCATTAAATTATGATATTAGATTTACTTCATTGAAATAACACATCTCAAATTTAAGAAATTCAAATAATCTAAAAAGTTATTCATCTAATCCACCCCAAGTGATATCCTTGGATGAATTCATTCTCTGAAATTAAATTCACATAGGTCTGTTAGGGTTAATTTAATCCATCTAAAAATAGGCCGATGTTGTCCATGTCATTTCCAAAATCAATCCACATAATATACGTGTCTATTAGTTTCTTCTTTGGTCTCTTAGGATTGGACAACCCAAGACACACTACAAACGAACACTTAACCCTAAAAACATAGGTAAATCTGGGTGAGGCCACTGTTCCTCATACTATATATGATCTTCTCAGAGATGTTCCAAAATCCATTAGAATATCATTTTATTATTATTGAACTTTTGGGGCTCCAAATGATGATGAAATATATAACAAATATTGCGATTCAGATTCACATGTTCGTGAGCATTCTAGAACACATTCCATTAGTTGAACTTATAATGAATTCATTCTTATGTCTGGTATCTCTGATATTTTTTAATTTCCAATATTTTCATCTAGACCAACTTGTACTTCATTAGTTATCCTTTTTTCCTCGATTTCTTATTTAACCAAGTTTTGATCCTTAGGATATTTTCATTAAATATTACATCACATATTATAATGATTTTATGTTGATCATCACTCCAAAGTCAGTATCAAAACTCTTCATTTCTATAACTTATAAAAAATGGCTTTGGGATTTTCCACCATTTTGTCTATATTCATTTCAAAAATATGATCGTAAGTAATGAAACTATATATTTTGTGGTGTGAAACTTATGGTAGCTTATTAGATAAATTTTATTCTAATAGTATTTGTATTACTTGGGAGGATATAATTTTATTATCCATGAATGTTAATATGTTAATTTAATCCAAAAATTTGTCCTTGTGTATATAAGAGTTCTTGTGCATCCATTTATCCTTCTATGTCAAATCCTGATTCATAAACTCTACCACTCCATTTTGTTGTAGAGTTTGAGGTATTTTCCTCTCAATCATTATCCCCTTCATCCAACATAAGTTTTTGAAGTTTCTACTCTTGTATTCACCACTTTTATCAAATCTTAAGTACTTCAATTTCTAACAGCTTTCTAAAACCACCATGGAGTTTCAATGAATAAAGTCATATAACACATCAGATTTATTTTTAAAAAATAAACTCATACCTTTCTTAGGGAATCTTCAGAAAACATGACAATGAGTATGGATCCTTCGTGATATTGAACTAAGGTATGTCCCCAAATAGTAGTCTAAACATTATCCAGCTTCCAGGCTCTGGTCTTCAACCATGAAATAAAATAGACAATTTTTTTTCTTTCTAGACACACACAAATCACAAATTCTCATAGTTTAATGATTGATCATTAAAATTTTCTTCCCTACTATACTCTTCATTTTCTTATCACTAAGGTGACTCACCCTACAATACCAAACCTCCAAATTTTTAGAAGTTTAAATTTTAGTCCTTTTACTTCCATTTGAACGTACATTCAAATAAATGGTTCTATCCTTTCCATGTCATTCCATAGCCATGGACTCCAATGTCATTTTCTAGACACTATTATTCAAATTAGTAATAAATACTTCATCATCTAACATACAAACTGAAATGAGATTCTTCCTGAGTCTTATTTTTTGTCTCAAACCTTTAAATGAATGGATACTACCGTTCTATATCTATATATTTACATCTCTCTATCCAACCACATATAATGCCCCGTCATCTATTAGAAAAACATCCCCAAATATTTTAGATACATAGGTTATCATTCATATGTTATCAGTTGATCAGTTAAGGATGCAATAGTGTGAACCACCCATGAATCCATTAGATTATGAATAATGAGTAGTATATCGATGCCATAATCCATTACATTAAACAATTTGGAAGTTACATTGGTTTTACTTCCAGTATCCCCCATTAAATTATTTTACATCCATTAAAAATTTCTTTTCATAATGAAATTTTAGTATGTAATCCCTATACCATTCAACTTTACATGAATCTTCTTCCTAGTATTTTCTTTTGAATATTGATGATCCTACTAATGAGGATAAATTTTTATATATTTGAATTAAACACTCTACTGAAAGGTTCTTCGATTTATTTTTTCATGATATCCCTATTATGGATCAAATTTAGGACTTTTAGAAACACAAGAACATGTTTTCCAAAAATAATTTCTTACTACAACAACTATGTCATCCAATAATTCTTGTAAAGATTAATGTAGTATTATATCCCACATATCATATGTGAAAGTCACTTTCACTGACCTGAGATGACTTCTAATCATGATTAATTCATTAACATGATATTTCACTAACCTCTCTTAAGATAACCTCAAGAAAAATAAATGCCTCATTAAGAAAACATTGTTCAAGGATGTCAGTTTTTTATACAACTCCACTAGTGAAACCATAAGTCCAGTTGTAGTTTTCTTCACCTAGATGTTAAAAGAAACATTTCATTTGAACATCATCTTCACAAAGCCTAATTCTTTCTTGTCTTACTTTTCACATTTTCCTTTATCCATCCTGTCAGTCTTCCCACCCATGTGGAGTTAAATATCTTTTTGGATGAGATAGTCCCCTGTAAATATCTAGAGACTAAATTCCTTTCAGTTGAACTCACTGATGTGAACCTTTCAATCATCTATTATCACATTTTTCAATGAAAATATAACCAAAAAAATCAATATGAATCTAAAGAAAGTGATAAAATTTCCTGAGTTTTTTAGTGTGCCCAAACAAGTATCCCATTGGTAAACATTCTTGGATAAAAAGACACCTAAATGGATGATACAGTCATTAGTCTATTGAACCTTGAGTTCAAAAGATATTTTTATTTACTGGTTGTTGAACACAAAAAAATTTCAACTATCAAATCATCAATCTGAGTTTAATATCATTATATTTTGGAATTCATGAAGAACCCTAATCACTGTTCAAAAGATGAATCACAGAAACATGAGAATACAAAGAAAAAAGAAAAAAGGAACACCAACATTATATAATTTGGACATTCATCTTATGTCCACTAGAGAACAATATTAACTCTTTTTTATTACTGAAAGTACCAGATTTAAAAAAAACAATAGGTTAGTAAACAAGATTTATAATTTTTCATAATTTTGTATAGTAAAACCTATAGTAGGTGGCCTCATATCTTTTTATAGTGTTTCATTGTTGATTAAATAGGTAACACCAACCTCTGATATTTTTGGTCAACCATCAAATGAATTTTCAACTCAACTATGACTTCCACATACTCAATTGTACATGATAAGTCACTACTCATGACACACAAAAACTAGAATTCACCACATCAATAAGAATTTCACAATCTTCTAATGGTATAACTTATATGCTGAAGGTTCTAGTTTTTACTGGACTAACCAGCCGAAAGAGAACTACTAGTGACTAAACTTCTGGTGACCTGAATAAACATTCCATTAATCATGTAAATTTGTATTCAAGAAGACAAAAGACAAAGAACAATGGCAAACCAAAAAACAAAGACGGAGGCCTAAGGTGGCCGAAAGTAATGGAAGCCAAGGGCATCCCCTCTGATGAGGTTGACCCCCTCTGGATTCATGGAAATCATAGTATGGAAGCAAATGGGATCCAGACCGGGAACGTCAATAGAATCTAGATTGTCTGCGACGTTGTTTTCCTCACGCCAAGTATGGTACACACTCATGTTGCATCTAATCATGACTCTGAACTTCCTAATGATGTAAAGGATAAACCAATAGATAGTGCTGCTACCTTGCATGGTGTAGTGAAGAATTTGGGAATCAATTTCAACCACAGTTAGTATGATCCCTTTTGGACTGCATAAGAGGAGCCTGAAAAGCATCGCCTTGGCCTCTGCCTAGAGTGGAGAACGCCATGATGAACGACCCCAAGGAGTTGTGAACCACCCCTCCTCAACGAATCAGCCCCATATTGCATGACCCATCTGTATTGAGTTTAAGCCCACTGTTGGGTGGTAACCAGCAAACCCAATTACCTCTATTAATCCTACTGCCCGAAGAATTGGAATTACTGCATGCAAGAAGCTTATGAAGGGTGGGAACCTCCTTCTATCTATCATAAGATCAGACCATATCCAATAGAAGGAACATAGTTCGATAGATGACACCCTGACCAGAGATAGTAATACCTTCATGCCTGGCGTTATTCCTCACCCACCTAATCGACGAGCACCCTCTGTGAAGAACCACAGATCGTGCCGTTTGATCTGGACCTCTCTCCACCACTTCGTGGAACCACTGATCACAAAAATTCCGGCCCTCCATGTGACTATCCTGGATGCATGTGAACTCCCCAAAATACTACCAAACCACTCTGGCCCAGTCTCCTTCAAAGAAAAGGTGTCCCGTGCCCTCCTCCTGGTGGACAGAACAACAATGGCACCGTGAAGCCAATGGGATACCACAACACTTGATGTTTTCATTGGTGGAGATGGCCTTGTGACACAGCCTCCAGGTGAGAAAGTTGATTTTGACAGGGATACCTTTGGAGCAGAGAATGTCATCCCACGGGTTGCTCTATTCCTGGGAGACCAGAGTACGCCAGAAATATTTTGAAGAAAAATACCCTGAGGGAGACGGAGTGAAAGCACATCTGTCTGGTTCGGAGTTGAGCTCGATGAGGTTAAAGATGTCTAGCTGGTCCTTGTCTATGGGCGCATTGATAAACACTGGATGGAGAATGGCCTCTTTGAAGGTGATCGAAAAGACCAGACACCCAGGGAAGCCGAGGATAGTGGAAACCCAATTATGATGCTAGAAGGAAATGTCCCCCCACCCTACTAGCTATATGGAGTGTGGTTTCATCGCAAAGATGAGAGGGGAGAAGACAGACCAGAACGGAGAACCCTAACTGGTGGATGAAGCCTCTATCCCAGTATGGGAGCTATTCATGGGGGTCCCCAAATGCATCCGTTGATCGAAAACTTCTCATGCCAGCTTTGCATGCATGTAGAGTAGGGTGTCATCGAGCCGGCACACGTTGATGTCTTCCTCCCTGGCCGGTCTAGCTACCCTATGCCATGAAGCCCAGTGCCGCCTTTTTCTCCGAACGTGGATCCCACATAAAGCCTGCCAAAATCTTATCAATCTTGTTAATAATACTAGATGTGACTTTGATAGCTGAGAGAGCATAGACAGGGGTGGCGAGGAGCATGCTGTTAACCAACATTATCCAACCCCCAAATGAAAGATAGACATTCTTCCAGTTAAGAATCTGGCCAGTAACCCTGTTGATTATACTGTCGAAGTCGCCCACCCATAGCTTTCTTGGGGAAATGGGGGCACCCAGGTACTCCAACGGAAATCTCCCGATGTGCATGTCTAGGATGATCTAAATCGCATGTATCCGGGTGTCTGAGCCTCTATTGGAAATATAGAAATTTCTTTTGGCCTTGTTGATAACTTTCCTGCTCCAAAGACAGTACTCCTGCAAAACCCTGTTGAGGCCTTTGATGGACCGCATGCTGCCGTTCATGATGATGAAGGTGTCTTCCGCAAACATCATGTGAGAAATAGGGGGGGCCTTCATTCTTCTATGATATTCTAGAACCCCACCGCTGTTGGTTCCCCAATGCAGTAGTTGATTGAGAACGTCCTGTGAAAGAATGAATAGGCTCAAGGAGAGAGGGTCCCCCTACCTCAGGCCACAAATGGCTGTGAAAAACCCATAATCTTTTCCCATAAACTTGGTTTCCATCCAAGAGTAACTAAAACACCTAAAATGATGTCGATATTCCACGAGGAGAACCCCATTCTCGCTAGCACCTTATTGATATAACCCCACTCCATCTGGTTGGAAGCTTTGTTCATATCAAGCATGATGGCTAGGTTAGAACCTCGAGACTTGACATTGATGTCCCTAATCATCTCCCGGGCTAGGGAAATGGCCCCCTGGATCGAACAGCCCTTCACGAGCCCATGTTGTTCCAAGGACAACCACCGGGGGATGTGGGAAGACATCCTCGCATTGATAACGGTGACCAAGATCTTGTACGGAAATTTACATAAACTCACCGGTCTGTAATGGGATATGGAGGAATGATTCTTGACCTTAGGGAGGAAGACAATAGTTGTGGTGCAGGCAACCCTGGGGAGATGACACCCTTGGAAGAAATCCCGAACAACAGCTGTGACATCCGTTTTCACAACGTCCCACAAGGATTTGTAAAACGACCTCGTATAACCATCAGGGCCAGGAGCACTTTCATGATTGAGGCTCAGCATTGCCTCCTGAATTTCCTTGTCCTCATGGATAGATCTCAGCTCGGCATTGTCCTATATCGAAATCCTGTTGGGAATCACATCGAAGAAACCCCCGACCTCAACTGGGCATCCATTGGGTAGGAGGGAGTTGGGACCGGTGAGGAGTTCATGAAAGGAGGACATAGCCAAAGCCCCTACCACATCTCTTTTATTAGTGAATGTACCTTCCTCCATCAAAATATTCAGATTCACCCTCTGTTTCCGTTCCTTGATACATGCAAGAAAGAAGGCAGCGTTTTTTCCCCTTTCTGAGCCACTTGATCCTTGACCTTCCCCTCGCCAAACATTCCTGTTTGAGGAGAATGTCCGCCAGGACACTTTTCTTGTTGGAAAGATCTTCAAATTCCCTATCATCCAAGGCGTCTTCCAGGCATTGCACTTGGTAATCCATGTCCTGCATGGCGCCCGCTATATCACCCTCAGTGGGAGTGGGGTATTTTTCCCACGTTTGGAGCTTACCTGTGAGTCTGCGCATCTTGTTGTGAACCTTCATCCATGTATGTCCCTAAATAGGCTCGATCCAGGAACCTAAAACCATGTCTTGGAAACATGGGATACTGTCCCAGTGGTGGTGATAACGGAATCTTTCGGACTGATCCTATCCTAGGGACAGGGAAACGAGAATGGGAAATGGTCGGATAGACCTCGGGCAAGGTGCCTTACCTTTGTGTTAGAGAACGTGGAGATCGATTGCATATTGGCCAGACAATGATCCAAGAGACTCCACGAGCAATTCCTCCGTCCCTGGTTATTCCACCATGTGAAAGGGTCTCCAGAGAAACTGAGATCCGAGAGCCCTCTCCTTGCCAAAAACCGAACGAAGTCCATGCTCGCATTCCTCTGAACAGACCTCTACCTTTCCTCTCTTCCGAGGTAGCAACCACGTTGAAATCCCTCCTGACAATCCATGGGAGGTTCCCCAAGTCAAAAGAGTTCAGGTAACTCCATAAACATAGCCTTTGATGAGCATCGCACCAGCCATAGACGAAGGATATGAAGAAAGACATGTCGTCATACCCCACTCTTGTGGTGATGAACTGATTACGGGCCATAACAAGGTCCACATAGAGGTTCCTGTGCCAAAAAATCCATATATGGTCGTTGGTGGGATCAGCTTGCAGGAACCCATGCATGTTGATCTTCCTGGAGAAATCATTGATGTTAGCGGAACTCTGTTTGTGCTCGACAATGGTGACGACAGAGACTTTGTGACATTTGATTTTATTGGTGGGGAAATCTGCCTTCACCCGAGCTCCAGTGCCCCGAGCATTCCATATTATCACTGGGATCATTTATTGAAAAAAATTATGGCACTGGACCCAAAATTCAGGGCCCTATCAAAGTGAGAGGAAGGGAGCTCCTGTTGGTTCTTTGATCGGGAACGCGTACATACTCCCGCACCCTTGTTCTGCTGCGAGACAACGGGGAAACGATCCTCCCCGAGAGTGTCAAGATGGGTGCCCTTGAACTCGACTGGGACTGAGATAACCGCCCCTTCACCCTAGGGCTAAGGCTGGAAGGGCCTTCATCAGTGGGGGTGGGGGGCTGCAGCAGGCGGGACAGATGACCCCCAGGAGGGGATACCCCGAGTGGCACCAGTATCCAAGGGAATCCACCCCTGGAGGATCCTCCCTTCGGGAAAGAGGCTAAAACGGTCGGGGCGGTATCCTCTGAGAAGTTAGCTGGTAGTAGGGGATGGGGAGCAGGCAGAGCCAGCATACCTGTGGTCCTGGTCATCCCATTCAAAAGCCACCCCACTAGCAGGGAATCTTTAGAAATAAGAGAGAGGAGCAGGGGAGGGGGACGGATGCCGGCCGGAGGAAAGGAAACATCTCTAGGAATGTAAGGAGCCAGGTCCAAACAGGATATGATGGTTCGAAACGATGATGAGGATGAGGTTTCCTCCGGCCTAGTGCCAGTGGCAGGTGAAACCACCACTGTCCTATTGACCAGAAAGGGGTCCGCTACGGGGGTGCCACAGGTGGGGTCAAGAACCGGAGGGAGGCAGCTGGGACAAGTCTTCAGGGGAGGAACGAAAAGCCTTATTCCTGCTGCACCTGCACACGTAGATCGAGTGACCGTGGAGCAGAAAAAATGTGCATTACCTTGGGAAGATCGGGTAGGAGAAGTTCTGATCCCAAGAGAGGCCATACAACACCTGGAGGGAGATCCGATCCAGAATGGGTAGGGATAGATCCATCTCCACACAAATAGAAGCCGAAGACACATCCACACAGCTCTTCATCCTGTCATCCGCACATAAGAAGCCACCCAGCGAATCACCGATCACCTTGAGAAAGCCCCTATTCTGGAAGGGGAGAGGGATCCCGAGAAGATTGATCCATACATCTGATCGAGGGCTTTCCTTACCCCTATGGACATCTATGGACCACCGAGACAGGCTGAAATGCCCTCGACCAAGTGACTTGGGAGCCTTGCACCACGCGGACATGAAATCTTCCTCCGAGGCAAAAACGAGACAGAACGAATTCATATGCACAGGCACGGAGTGCACCGGAAACCGAAGCCCCCATGGGGAAAAAACCGCTGGAAGATGACTAGGGGGGTTTCGCCGATCCGTAGCGGGCCACAAGGGTCCACTTAAGGCACGCCTCCGCCTCCCTAATAGGCGACGCAGGAAAGACCACGGAGACGCCGGGGGCCCCTCTCGAAGAGACCGGGGCCGACATAGACACATCAGGGAAACAAGGCGCCGAGGGATCCCCACTCCATCCTCTGATCGCAGCACTGAATGATCCAGGCCGTCGATCCACGGGATGAGGCGGCGCCAGAAGCGAGGTGCCTAGGCGAGGGAAGGAGCCTACCGCGAGAGCCTGCGCGGGGGAAGATCTGGGGGCACAGGGCAGAGATCCGAAGGAGATCACCGAAGGGACGGGCAGAGAAGTAGGAGGGAGAAAGGCAGTGCCGGAACCACGGCCGGCCACAGGCGGCGAAGGATCCGGGGGCCTGACAGGAGTAGGATCAACAGTCATAAAATTGGAACTGGCTGGCGGCGCGTGAGGCACATTCTCGATAATCATTTTTCCCCAAGTGGAATCAATACTCATCGAAAATGTACCTGAATAAAAATTCAGGATCCCAATAAATTCAGCAAATACAAGTGTAAATACAACTATATAAAATACATATTATATTAATTTCACAGTAATTTATCTAAATAAAAAAATAAAATTAATTATTATTATATAAATATTATAATATTAATTAACATTGTAATATAAGTATTATTGTTACCACATGGTCTCACCCCTCTAGGTATCTGTGTGTGTGAGTATTGGGGTGTGTGAGTTTTACAAGGGAGCATTGTACTCACCCGCCTATTTTTGAGAAGGCTATAGTTGAGATGTCAGTTTTTCCTCTCTATGACATTGAAACAGTAGGGGTTGATTGGTTGAACCCCGTTGATGGATTTCCCCGTAATTAATTATTTAATGGGGGGGGGATTCATACACCGAGATTGAGTGCGCATGGGTGGTATGATGGTGGTGAGGGGGTCAACACCAAGGTTGGTGTTGGATGCCAGGCCATTGGTGGTAGCCTAACGGCCAGTCAAACACATGGGAAAAAAATCCCAAAATGGGAAGGTGGATTACATAGGCTCCCCGCATGGCTCATATGGGACCACCAGGATGTGGCATCAACATAATGACCATGACATATTCCCATTTGTAGGTATGACTCATGATTATTTGGTGTGCCATCATGGGTTGATTCCTACTCCCCTTATGTGGGTCTTCATGACCATAGAATGGCCCCTAACAGAGTAAATGTCAATAATGGGAGGAACAATGGGAAGATGTTTTTCCCACACAAGTGGAACCATTAACAAGGGGAGATGGATTGACCCTTGGTTTCCATGCAATGATATCCTATTGTTGTCAATGCATGTGCTAGTAACTACACTAGGTGGATATATATCCTACATCGTGAGAACCTTAGGGAGAAGTTGATATTGACACTTTAGGTGGCTGACACAGTATAATGCTAATGTATCTATGACAGGTGGCCACACATGCAGAAAAACATGCATGATGTTCGTTTGGCTACCTTTCATATGACTTCAAGCCATTAAAATGATTGTGCCTTCGGGTCATATCTTCATGGTGTCTACGGGTCCTAATAATCAAGGTCCATGACAATAAAGGGCATTGAGGTCATATATTTGTAATAATAAAATATGTCCAATTTTTGCATACCATTTCGTATGGAACAAAGAGAGATGATATATTAAATATCATTCAATGAAAATAAAACGGGCACATGTGGAATTTATCCTTATTTGAAAAACCACTTGACTTCGTTTTGGTTAGCATTTCCAATACTCCCCTTCAAACCAAAACCAACTTCATTACAAACATTGTTCGTAGTTTTTTGAATGCATCTAATGGTAAGGCCTCTGTGAAAATATCATCCACCCATTCCATAGAATGGAAATATTCAATTTTTATCATTTTCTGCTTCACATGATCTCTTAGAAAATGATATCGGGTATAAATGTGATTACTTCTTCTATGATAGACCAGATTTTTGGATAGTTAAATTGCCAAATTATTTTCCACATATATGAATATGGATTCATCCTATGGATGATTCAAATACTTTAGCATATTTCTCAAACAAATTCCTTCACAAACAGTGGACGATGCTTCTATGTACTCTGATTCACATGTGGATAGGGAGACCACACTTTGCATCATTGAATTCCATGTGAAAGATGTCTTTCAAAGAAAGAATACATATATAGTTGTGATTTTTATTACATATGTTTCACCTCCCATAATAAATTTCTATGTATCTATATAGTTTTGTTTCATCACTGTATGGATGGAAAAGGAAAAATTCCAATGTTCCTATGATATACATGAGGATTATTTTTGCAAGTAGCCAATTTCATTATCTTGGTGCCTCCATATACCTGATTAGAATCCTAACACAACATAAAATATATAGCCTTGTGATTGTGAGGTACCTTAGGCTTACAATCAGACTCTTGAATATAGTCGAATCAAAACTTCTCCCTTCTTCATCTTTTGTCACTTTTAAGACCATTACTATAGGTGTTTTTATAGTATTTCAATTGGACATATTGAAATTTTCAAGCAATTACTTGTCATACTTATTATGAGATATATAGATTCCTGCACGTCAATTCTTGACTTCTATGCATAGGAAAAAAGACATGAGAACTCCGTCGGGCATGTTGAACTCCTTAAACATGTCCTTCTTGAATCCATCGAATATCAGTCGACTATTCCCTATAAACAAAAATTCATCAACATACATGCATTCTATAAGCATATCACCATGAGATTTTTTCATGATTAAAACGTAATTCTAATATGGACATTTGGAGAATTCGTTCTCAAAATGATAATTATCGATGCATGCATTCCAAGAACAGGGTGCATTCTTTAACCCATAGAGATCTTTCTTCAGTCAATACACCTTATGATCCTCTCCATTCATAAAAAACCTTCATGATTGTCAATATAGACAACTTCTTATAAAATTCAATTTAGGAATGAATATTTCACATCCAGTTGGTAGATCATCCAACTCTGATGGACTACAAGGGAGATAATCGTCTTCATAATGTCAAATCAGGTAACAATAGTGAAGAATTATTCATAGTCTACATCGTACATCTATTTATTTCCATTTTCTACAATCCATTCTTAGTAGATATCAATCTCTCCATTGGTATTTCACTGGATCATGTACACCCATTTGACACTAGTGGTTTTCTGGCTGTTGGGTAGTGTAGTCAGGTACCAAGATTCATTTTTCTATATAGAATGAATTTATTCTTTCATAGTGATTCTAAAAAATTATTCTCTTATGTCTTCTTAAATCATTAGAGGCTCATGATCTACATTGAAGTAAAAAATATTCACCTCTTTGATTTTCTCATAGATTTTTCTTAAGCCTCTTATTTTTTTAGGATCCACGGGTGAGGATAATCTAGCCAAATATTGTCTTGATGGAGTGATTTTAGGGGTGATAGAATGAATTTGTTGAAATATTTGTACTTATGATGTTCCTAAGGAAGGTGTAGAAAGGTTTTCCTCTTGATGATCATGCCTTTCTTTAGGATCGTTGGATTTGAAAAAAATATCATTATTCAATTCTTCATCATTCCATTTCCAAGATTCTTCTCCACTAAAGATCACATATATACTATAACGCCCTGACCCCAGTTACCTAGAGTCGGTGAATTGTTACATAACATTGGCATGATCACAAAAGATCATGTCTCGAAAGACCGATTACTTCAGTAGCTTAGGAAACACTAGATGCATTAATAAGTCCTACATTACATGATAAAGTGAAAAACTACAACAACATAGTCTCCGAAGGCCACACTTATATTCCCTCAGACTATCCCCGTGGGTCATTCATAAAATACTTCTTCACAAAATGGAAAAAATAAAACATAGAATGGGGTGAGCTCAGATTCTCAGCAAGGATAACAATATAGCAGAAACTTTCATAAACAAGCATAAACATTTAAGGCAATGTATAAATAAAAAAAGCCTTTTAAAATTGAACATCAGCATAATATGAAAAAAAATAAAATAAAATAATACCATTTACTTATTCACATTGAGATTAAACTAGTCTAATAATCACATGAGATATCAATAACCACTTTCATAATGATGTAATGCATAATGTCAGACTATCATAACCACATAGTCAAAGCCTTGTGCCAATACTACAAATATGATTTTTTCAAGGCCTTGTTCCAAGAAACAAGTTTGTCTCATGAGAGCTACCGATGCATTGAGGAGCTATAGCGGGCTCCACCCATCACTTACTAATTCCAATGCAATCCTCAAATGAACATGTTTAAACAAAATATAAACAATCGTATTAAAACTAGCATACGAAATGTCAATACTTTATCCATAAACCATGAATGGTATAAAAATAACACATCCACAATAAAACATATCACAAAACCTTCAATACAATCTAGAAGTTTTGTATCATAATAAATCAAATTCAAATAACCCTAAAATTCATCAATGGATGTTGATATAGATGAAATCAAAACTATTTGAGAGAAATGTCTCTTTTTTTGAAATAATTTAAAAGTCACATAATTATGAAAGAAAAAATTTACTTGAAAATATTTTTATAAGATTGTAATGTAATATAATAAAATTTTATAATGGTGTAAAATAGCTGCACCCGTCGTATAAGTTAAAAAAGACATTCTTACCATAATTCTGTCGAAAAGGTTAAAAAATACCTTCTTTTGAAAATGAAAGAAAGATTCATTTCTAAAAATCGTATAAAATGTAAAAAAAGGGTATAAATGACTTTAACCCATAGTTTATATAATATTATGAATTTTTTAAAATACATTTTTATGATATATGGATGTGTATGATAAAGAGGTCCCAGTAGATACTTACGTAAAAACATCCTCAGATAATAAAGAGATTGTGAAATTAACCCTTACCTTGTACATTTCTTTGGTTGAGGGTAGGTTGAACCTCCTGTATAATGGTGAAATAATTGTTATTAAATTATACAAGAATAATATAAATTAATATTATATCATATATGATCTTTTAACATTGATTTGTTAATAATATTTTAGTATTATCGTTGTTCTGGATGTTAACGGATTCGTTTTCCATTATATTATTTGTTATGTGAGTCATATTTTTTATGGATGAGATGTATCTAATTCATATCCAGAATGATATCAATTATTTATAAATTATTTTTAATCATATAATGAAAATCAGTCATGAATGAATACAATGGGGAATGAATCCTAATGCGTTCTTGGAGACGGTAATCCGAACATACGTACGAGTGAAAATATCATTATTTTGATATTAAAATAATATAGAATTGGATGGTATATCATATATACAGAATAATTATAATGTTATATTTATTATTTAAATAAATTACACATCATTATTATACCCATCAAAATAATAATGTATTGAATAAAAATTACACCACGATGTGGAGATGGTAAGCCGTATGTACGCATGTATGGTGACATGTCATTCAAAGGATGGATAGAACAATGAATTTGGTTGTACCATATTTTTAATAACATCATAGTATATAGAAGATACTAGAGTTATTATTTTATAATAGAAACGAAAAAGAAAAAGGAAGTGGAAGAAGAAATGAACATGAAAGAGGTGATGAAATATTTACCTTTTCATCGAGTTCTTCCTTTTGATTTGATCAAAAGGGATCCATAGGTTGGATTTATGACTAAAAGAAGGACTCAAGTATAAATGGAGGACAGTTGAGAGGATATTTGGGCAGGGGAAGACTAATCCAAAAGGCATTGATGGTGTGAATTAGAGAGAAGGGGGAGTGCCCTTTTATATGAGGGGTGCATGGAACCTTAGGAAAAGCTTGAAATATTATTTTATAATAAAATCATTTTCAGTTTCCAATGGCTCCAAAAAGAATTATTTAATGTATACAGTTGGAATGGGTCAAACAACACTCAACCAATAGGTTTTATAAAGGTTTGGGTCTCTATATTAACTTTATCTTTTAGATTTAACTCTTAGTAAAATAGTTTGACATTTACCATGTCTCTTTGTATTTTTCTGTTATATGGTTGATAAGCTTACAGTATACATCCAAAAGAATCCCAAGTGGTTAATTAAGGATCCACCTATCATTATATAAGTCCTTTGGATGACCCTTTGATTTTATGGAATAGAATATCAATTAATAATATAATATTTGTTTAAAAAACTCTTTTATGTCAATTTTGACAATATTTGCTATTTTGTTTTTTTTAATTCATAATTGCATTATTATATCGAAAAAAATTCATATAACCAACCCTTATATGTCATATTAACCTATAAAATGAGTTTAATTCATAAAAATTTCAAATTACAATTATTTGGATATTTATAATATCAATTATTTTAATATTTCAATAATTATGTAATTACTGCATCACCATGATGTCATAAATAAATTAAATTATTTAATGTCTAAAAATTATAAATAAAATAAAATTATGTAGGAAATTGTTTTAGATTTCTAATGAATTTTTATAATCGAATTTATCTTATGTATGACCCAATATTAAAAATGTTTTATTTATTAAACATTGATTTTAACTCTTTTAACACTACTGTGAATTAAATAATAATAAACATCCTAATCTAATCCATGTGGACCAAATAGGTTCATATTTTATTCATACGGTTGTTTTTGGTCGAATTATACTTAGAAAATAGAATTATAACATGTTTTAGGGTAATAATAATATCATTTTTACCCTTAATTACCCTATTTACTTTTAACCGTGGTAAATAAAAGTTAAAAGTTACTATTCACCAAATATTATTTTTATCATACTGAACAACATTTTACTCCTTGATATTAACAGTGTCTCTCGGATTTTTGAAATTCAACTCACAAAGCGGTAAAATTATGTTTTATGTGAATTTGCAAATTTTCCTAAGTGATGGGTAAAAGTCGATGAAAAGTTCTATAAAATTTTTATATATCGAAAATTATTATAAATTTAATCCAAATAATTAAATTGAACTTATATACGTATTATGTGTATATTTTGACATCAAATAAATTTAAATAAAATAAATAATTGTTTAAATAAAAATTTGGTTTTAAACTATAACTCAGCGTTTTTCACTATTCATCAAAAATTGAAAGTTTTCAGAAAAATCGAAAAAATTTACCCTAAGCTAATTTTGATATTCCTAATCCAAAAATAAAGTCCATTTTGAAAGATAAAATTTATGAAAGTTCAAAAGGTGGGTATTACTATTGATAATGGCTAGTTTGATTGGTTGTGGGGTTTTAGAACTCGAAGTTGCATAAAACACATTCTACTGTATTATTTAAAGAGAAGTGTATCATAGAAGCTTGAGGTGTTACATTATCCCCTCCTTCAATTAATTTCATCCTAGAAATTTCATGAGTATTACTACGTAAAACGACTTGGGTGGTTCTTCATAATATGTTCCTCAAGTTCCCACGTTGCCTCTTCCATCTTATGGTTTCTCCATAAAACTTTTACCAGACGAGTCATCTGGTTTCTCAGCACTTGTTCTCTTGTATCAAGAACCTTGACAGGCTCTTTGCAAAAAGATAGATTGGGTTCCAGTTATAATTCCACATAGGTGAGTACATGCATTGGGTCAGGCATGTATTTTTTCAACAGTGATATGTGGAACACGTCGTGAACATTGGAGAGATTTGGAGGCATTGCCAAACGGTAAGCTACAACCCCAATTCGTCCTAGAATTTCGTAAGGCCCGATGTACCTTGTACTCAATTTACCCTTCTTACCGAAAAGTATAACTCCCTTCTATAGAGATACCTTCAAGAAAACATGATCTCCTACCTAAAATTCCAAATAATTACTTCAGTTATTGGCATAGCTCTTCTGCCTACTTTGAGATTCTTTGATGTTGTTTTCCATTACCTTCACCTTTTCCATTGTTTCCTCCACCAGTTCGGGGCCCTCGAGTTTTCTTTCATCAACATCATCCCAACATGTTGGTGTGCGAAATCGCTTTCCATATAACGCTTCATATGGTGCCTTCAAAATACTTGAATAGAATCTATTTTTATAGGAAAATTCTATTAGAGGTAAATATGGAACCCACATACCCTGAAAGTCATGTTAGAATGATCTCAACATGTCTTCTAAGATTTCAATAGTTTGTTCTGATTGTTCTTCAGTTTAGGTGTGGTAAGCAGTGCTCAAACGAAGCTTAGTATCCAGGGATTTCTAAATACTTTTCTAGAATAATGATTTAAAACGTGGATAATTATCAGAAACAATCATTAGGGGTACTTCATGAAGTTTCACAACCTCATTAATATATAGTCTTGCTAGAAGTTCAAGTGGTAAATCTTCCCTTATAAAAAAAATGTGCTGACTTGGTAAGACGATAAAAAATGACCCATATTTCATCGTTCTTTCTTGGAGTCTTTGCTAGTCCCATGACAAATACTATCATAATATTATCCCATTTCCACTCAGGTATCAGATGAGGTTGCATGACTCCTCCATGTTGTTGCCTTCCAGCTTTCACTTGTCGATAAACCATACATCTTGACACAAAATCAGCAATCTCCCTCTTCATGTTGTCCCACCCAAAATGTTCCTTCAAATATCTATACATCTTGGTACACCCAGGGTGTATAGAGAAATTGGGACTATGAGCATCGTCCAAAAATTCCCTTTTTAGATTAGGTATATTGGGAACACAATGTCTCTTCCCAAATTTCAAAATTTCATCTTCATACACAAATACACTCAATCTCCTATCATTCAAAGCTTTAATATTATTTTGAAACTCTTCATTGTTGGTCTGAGAACTCTTCATTCTTTCTAGTAAAGATGGTTTGGCAACCATGTGAAAAGTTATTGATGTTTCAACATCCATGGTGATTATCATATCCATCTTTACTGGATCCATGAAAATGGTATCCCTTTCAACTCTCATCTTGTTCAAAACTCAATGATCCTTTCTACTCCAAGAATCTGCCACCTTATTTGCCTTCCTTGGGTTGTTGTGTATCGTGAAATCATAATCTTTGAGTAGTTCAAGCCATCTCATTTGCCTAATCTTGAGTACTTTAAGTGAGAAAATAAACATCAAACTCTTGTGATTAGAATAAATCTCACATTTTTCACAATAGAGATAGTGTATCCAAATATTCAAAGAAAATAATATAGCTACTAACTCAAGATCTTGAGTAGGATAGTTTTTCTCATGAATTATCAGTTGATGTAATTCATAGGCAATAACCCTATCATTCAACATAAGGACACAACCAAGTACTTTCTACAATGCATCACTATAAATAATGAACCCATCATTACCTGATGGTAGAGTCAATATAGGAGCATTGACTAATATTCTCATTAGTTCATCAAATCATTCTTCACACTCTTTTCACCAAACAAAAATAACCCCATTATGTGTGACCTTTGTTAATGCGTTAGCCAACCAGGAAAAATTATGGAAGAAACGTCGATAATAACCTACTAAACCAATAAAACTGCCTACCTTAGTTAGACTTGTCGGTGCTGAAATTTTTTGGATTTCCTTGGTCATTGAAGGATCAACAAAAATTCAATCTTTAAAGAAAATATGGCCACGAAAAGAAATCTACTGAATCTAGAATTCACACTTTCTAAACTTCCCATATAATTCATGTATCCTCAGAGTCTTCAAGATAATACACAAGTGATTTTCCTGATCTTTGTATCTTTTGGAGTATACCAAGATATCATCAATAAATACCACTAAAAAGTAATCAAGGTATTCCTTGAAAACTATTTTCATTAGATCCATGAAAATAGAGGGTTCATTAGTCAGCCCAAAAGGAATTACTATAAACTTATAATGCTCGTACCTGGTTCGAAATGCTGTCTTTGGAATTTCATCCTTTTCACACACAACTTATGATATCCAGATCAATGTTCAATCTTTGAAATGTACTGATATCTATGAATTTGGTCAAATAAGTCATCAATGTGAGGTTGGGGATACTTGTTATTTATTCTTATAGCATTGATCTCCCTATAATAAATGCACAACTTCATAGATCCATCTTTCTTCTTAACCAAATGAATAGTTGCTCCCCATGGAGAAACAATAGAATGTATAAATCCCTTATTAATCAATTCGTCTAGTTGTTTCTTTAGTTCCAATAATTCCATAGAGTCCATTCAATAAGGGGTCTTCGATATGGGCCTTGAACGGGGAATTAAATCAATGGAAAACTCAATTTCTCATTTTGGAGGTTGTCTAGGTAAATCATCTGGAAACACATCAACATATTCTATCACAATAGGTACATACTCTATTTAAACAATACTTTTCTCAGCCACAGTCATTTCATTCTCTTAATCCCCAATAATTGAATTTATTTGAGCTACTGGGGATGGATCTAGATAATAATTAGGTGGTGACGATTCTGTTCTAAAGATAAGGTGTTCTTTATCATCATCTAAAATCGTAACCTTCTTCTTATTAAAATAAATCTTCTCATCATGTTCCGAAAGTCAATTCATACTAAGGATTATATCAAATTAAATCATAGGTATGACGATGAGATTAGCAGATAAGGAACATTTATATGATCTAATGGGAACAGATTTACAAAACATTGTTGCGATGAAAATTCCATTAGGAGTTTTGATTGACAACTCCATTGTTCAATGAAATTGGAAATATCTAATTTTCTTAGAAAACCGGGAAGATATGAAATAATGCAATGATACAGAATCAAATAAAGCATTTTCTAAACATGAGGAAACCATTAAATTACCTACCACCACATCATTCGGATCATCAACCTCAGCAGTAGTGATAGAATAAGACTGTCCTTGATCCCTTGTCCTTTTATGAGGTAAGTTCCCCTGATGCTTTGGAAATTCATTTTCATAATTTCCCATCTCCCTGAAATTGTATCATTAATCATCAGTAGCTTCTTTATTTCCCTTGCAATCATGATCTTGGTGGCCTTTTTCATCATACTTCTAACAGACTCCCATTCCCTTCAGGAAAGTACCGATGTGTTTCATCCCACATTTACTACAGGATGGATATTCAACTTTTACCTTCTTCCCCTTATTTCCATTTCAATAGTGATTATAAGACCTCTTCTTCTCTTGCTTTCCTTTAAAGTCATAAGACTTAGAGAATTCCTTTTCTGTCTTGATAGCACATGAGACAATATCTTCGTATGACGAGATGGATTGTGAGACTAATGCTCGACGGATAAATGGTTTTAACCCATCAGATAAATGATCAATCTTACTTCTTGGGTTACATATTTAATCTACAACATGTCTTTCTTACCTTGTAAACATAGACTCATACTTTGAAATGTTCACATATTCCTTTTTCCTCAGACTCATAAATTGTCTTTCCATATCTGCTCGATGTTCATGAGGAAAGTATTTTTCTTAGAAAACCTCTTTAAACTCCCACCATTCCATATTTGATAATTTATCATCTTCCTTCGTGTTTTAAATCAATGATCACAATTGATCAGCATCTCTAGTGAGGCGGTGAACTTCCATGAAATTTTTTTCCCTTTCGCTACTCCCAATGGCATGGAATATTTTCTCTAAGTAATTTATCCATTGATCAGCTACTAGTGGATTTGTAACCCCCTTGAATGTTGGTGTTTTTTTCCTCATGAAGTGATCTAACATTGATCCTCCATACTGCGGATCATGGTGCTCCATACGGGTGAGGTTATTATTCATAACGAGAGTGAGTTTTCCCAGTATGGTGATTATATGATCAACACTAGTTGCATCACCAGCTCCACTATAATTATCTTGAGCAGGAGGGAAATCACTACATGGAGTGCATGCATTGTTACGGTTTCCATTCCTTCAACATGGTGCCATTTCTAAACCATGGCATACACTAGATTCATTTATGAATCACAATACATAAATCCAAACTTGTAAAACACTTAACATAAATTGAACAGTTTATGGATATAATCCATAATCATAAGAAAAATTCATTGAGGAAGTATATACTCATAAAACCTTCATAATGGTTTGTAATGAAAATGAGAATTATCCTAAGTATAACCCCCAAGAGTGTCGTAACCAAGAGTGCAGCAAGGCCCGTTTTCGTGCACTAGTTCCCATTCGAGTCTAGCTCAAAGTAGTGTTTTCGGGTTTTAACCCTAGGTACATCTGTTCTAGAGCCACCTCTACCTTCTCGTATCCAGACAGGGATGTATTGCTCGGAAAACTCACAAAATCTCTACAATACCAAAAATTTAGGAAGTTATTCTATATTGATATTCAATGTTTATCTTAGGGATATGTGCTCTAATTAGATTTTATCAAAATCTTGCTTCCATGATTTATACTAAACTTTCTCTGATACCAACTGTAATGCTCCAACCCTAGTTACATAAAGTCGATGAATTTTTACATAACATTGGTATGATCTCAAAAGATCAAGTCTCAAATGACCTATTAGTTTAGTAGCCATCGAAACACTAGATACATTCATAAGTCTTAAATTACATGATAACGTGACAAACTACAAAAATATAGTCTCCATAGTCCACACTCATATCCCCTCAGACTATCCCTACAGGTCAGTCATAAAATACTTCTTCACATCCTAGGAAAAATAAAACATAGAAAGTGGTGAGCTCAGATGCTCAGTATGGATAACAATATAGAGGAAAAATTAATAAATAAGCATAAACATTTAAGGCAATGTATAACTAAAAAACCTTTTAAAATTGAACTTTAGCATAATATGTCAAAAATAAAATTAAATAATTTCATTTACTTATTCACATGGATATTCTACTAGTTGAATAATCACATGCAATATCAATAACCACCTTCATAATGATTGAATACATAATGATATATTATCATAACCACATAGTCAAGGCATTGTTCCAAGTCTACAAATAATATTTTTTCAAGGACTTGTTCCAAGACACAATTTGTCTCATGAGACCTACCGATGCATAGGGGATATATAGCAGGCTATACCCATCACTAACTATGTCCAATTCATTCCTCATATGAACAGGTATAAAAATTACATAAACATTCGTATTAAAAATAGAATACAAAATGTCAATACATTATCTATAAACCATGAATGGTATAAAAATAACACATCCATATACAAACATATCACAAAACCTTCAATACAATATGGAAGTTTTGTATCATATAAATCAACTTCAAATAAGCATAAAATCCATCAAAGGATGTTGACATAGATGAAATAAAAACTATTTGAGAGAAATATCTCTTTTTTTGAAGTTATTTAAAAGTAACATAATTATAAAATAAAAAATTTACATGAAAATATTCTTATAAGATTATATGGGAATATTAGACAATTTTATAATGGTGGAAAATTTCCGCACCCACCATATAATTTAAAAAAGACATTGTTACCTTATTTCTGTCAAAAAGGTTATAAAGGACCTTGTTTGGAAAATGACGGAATGATTCTTTTATAAATATCTTATAAAAATTCAAACAAGGGAATAAATGATTTTAACCCATATTCTATAAAATATTAAGAATTTTTTGTAATAAAATATGCAGTAGCATGGATGTGGATAATAAAGAGTTCCCAGTAGATACATATGTAAAAACAACATCGGATAATAAAGAGATTGTGAAATTATCCCTTACCTTTATTAATAATAATTTAGTATTATCGTTGTTTCAAGTGTTAACAGATTCGTTTTCCTTTATATTCTTTGTTATGTGAGTCATGTTAATTATGTATGGGATTATCATATTCATATCCATAATGATATAAAGTCTTTAAATATTATTTTTAATCATCTAATAGAAATTTTTCTTGAATGGATATAAAGGGGAATGAATCTCATCACATTCGTGGATATGGTTATCTATACGTGCTCATGAGTAAAATTAACTTTCTTTTGATATTAAAATTATATATAATTGAATGGAATATCATATATAAATAATAAATATCATGTTATATTTATTATTTACATCAATTACACATCAATATTATACCCATCCAAATAATAATGTATTGAATAACAATTACACCACGACTTGGAGATGGTAAGCCGTACGTACGCACGTATGGTGACATGTAATTCAAAGGATGGTTAGAATAATGATTTTTGTTGTACCATATTTATAATAACATAAAAGTATATATATAATATACTAGAGTTATTATTTTATAATGGAAACAAAAAGAAAAAGGAAGTAGAATAAAGGAACTTGAAAGATGTGAAAAATATTTACCTCTTTTTCAGGTTCTTCCTTTCCATTTGATCAAAATGGCTACATAGGGTGGATTTCTGACTAAAGGAAGGACTCTATGATGAATTTAGGACAATTTAGAGGATATTTGGGCAGGGTTTGGATGATCAAAAGGGCTTTGAATGTGTTAATTAGAGAGAATGGTGAGTTCCTTTTTATAAGTAGTGTGAGAGGCATCTTAGGAAAAGCTAGAAATATTATTTTATAATAAAATCATTTTATGTTTCTAATGACTCCAAAAGGTATTAATTAAAGGATTAGGGGTATATGGGTCAAAAAACACTCAACCAATAGGTTTTATAAATGTTTGGGTCACTATATTATCTTTATCGTTTAGATTTAACTCTTAGTTAAATAGTTTGATATTTACCATGTCTCTTTGTATTTTTATATTATATGGTTAATAATTTTACTATATACTTACATGAGAACCCCAAGTGGTTCATTAATGATACACCTATCAATATATAATTCCATTGGCAGATCCTTATATTTTTAGGAATATAATATCAATTAATAATATAATATTTGATTAAAAAATGCTTTTATGTTAGTTTTCACACTATTTGGTATTTTGTTTTGGCTAAATTTATAACATCACTATTAATTCAAAAACATTTCATCTAACCAACTCTAATATGTCATATTAACCTATAAATTTAGTGGAATTCATAAAAAGTCTCAAATTACTATTACTTGGATATTTATAATATCAATTATTTTAGGAGTTCTTTAATTAGGTAACTACTGCATCACAATTGTGTCATAAATAAATTAAATTATTTAATGTCTAAATTTTTTAAATAAAATACCATTATATAGTAAATCGTTTTATATTTCTAATGAATAATTATAATTTAATTTAACTTATGTATAACCCAATATTTAAAATGTTTTAGTTATTAAACTTTGATTTTAACTCTTTTAACTCTTCTGTGAATTAAATAATAATAAATGTCCTAATTTTACCCAAGTGGACCAAAGAAGTTAATATTTTATTCCTATGGTTTTTTTGGTCGAATTATGCTTATACAATAAAATTGGGACATGGTTTAGGGTAATAATAATATCATTTATACCCTTAATTACCAAATTTACTTTTAATCGTGGTAAATAAAAGTAAAAAGTTATTATTCAACAAAAAATATTTTTTTCTTATTGAACCAAATTTTACTCCTTAATATTAACCATGTCTTTTGGATTTTTGAAATTCAACTCACAGAAGCGGTAATATTATGTTTCATGTTAATATGCAAATTATCCTAGGAGGTGGGTAGAAGACCGTGATATATTCTATAAACTTTTTATATATCTAAAATTATTATAAATTGACATAAATGAATTACATTGAACTTATATAGGTGTTATGTGTCTATTTTAACCTGAAATAATTTTAAATAGAATAAATAATTATTTAAATAAAAATTTGGTTTTAAACTACAACTCAGTGTTTTTCACTATTCATAAAAAATTGAATGTTTTTAGAAAAATAACAAAAATTCACCCTAAGATAATTTCGATATTAAAAATCCCAAAATTGAATCCATTTTGGAATTTAAAATTAAAAAATTTCATTACGTGCGTATTACTATTGATAACAGCTAGTTTGATTGGTTGTGGTGTGTTAGAGCTCAATGTTGCGTACAACACATGCTACTTTATTATTCAATGAGAAGCGTACCATAGAATATTGGGGTGTTACATATACTCACCAATACATTATTAGGTATTGTATTATAGTTATTATATGTTTTAATTCTTCATTGTAGCTGATGAATATACACTTTTCACCACGATCATCAAGATTTCTTCTTTTTACTTATGGAACGTAAGCATAGGCATCACATTCAAAGATTCTCACATGCACTACACTAGATATTTAGCTTCTACATGCCTCTTGTGGTATCAAATTTATGATGGTCTTGGTGGGATAGTGATTGAGTAGGTAGGAAGTACATGCTATTGCCTCTGCCCAGAAGCTTTTTGGGAGGCCTTTCACCTTCATCATGGTCCTCTTCATGTTGGGGATGGTGTGATTATTTCATTCCATAATGCCATTCTACAATGGTTTATAGGTTGTAGTGTATTATTTATTGATTCCTTGTTCCCTGTAAAAATCATGACATGCATTTGAATTATATTCTCCACCTCTTACAGATATGAGTACTTTGATTTCGTGACTTCTTTATTCATCATCATGGGTTTTGTAAATATTAATGATAGTAAAAGTGGAATATTTTTCATTGATGTAATACACCAATAGTTTTCTACTAAAATCATCAATGATTATAATAAAGTACTTATTAAATCCATCCGAGGGTGTTTCAAGTGGTTCGAAAATACCAGTGTGAACTAACTAAAGTGGATTCATTGCTCTTTTGGACATTCCACATGGGAAGGAATTCTTTTGTTGCTTACAAAGTTTAGATAGATCACATACATGATTTGGAATTTCAATTTCTAAAATGCCATGAACTGTGCATGATGAGGATAAAAGTTAAAGTCTATTGAGAGGGAGATTCCCAAAGAAAAGATGACATCTACATGATTCATTATTTTTGAGTCCAAATATAAAATTTTTAGCCTTTATGTTAATATGCAGTAGAAACATGTGATTATTCTCAATTTGTACTTGTAAAACTAGTCTCTTTTGATCGTCTCTTATAGACAGAGAAGAGCTCTTCATGTGTATAACATATCCCTTTTTAAGGAATTGGATGATACTGAGGATATTATTTTTCATGTTTCGCATGAAATAAATATTATAGATGTAATTAAACTCACCATTCTTGTGATTGATTTTAAATTTTTTACTTTACCAATCATAGGTACCATTGAAGAGTCACCAAAGATCATGTCACCCCAAGCTTTTTTTGTGAGTTCCTTACATAGTTCTTTGTTACCACTCATATGGTTTCTTGCACCTGTGTTGAGATACCACACATCCATCATTTCAAAATGCTTTTCATGTTCAAGGAGGAGTGTGACAACTTCTTGTTCATAGTGATATGTTTCTGCATAGTTGGATCAATCATTTGGATCCATTTTTCTCCAACACTGAGAATCAAAATTTCTGAATTTCATTCAATTTTGGCATTGCATGACCTTTGTGTTTCACTAACCATACATGATTCAAACTCTATAATTTCTTATTCCTCAAAAGCTAGTAAAATTTTGTTGTTTTTTTTCTGATTTCATGGATGATATCTATTCCCTTTTCCTCTTGAACAATTAGTAGTTCCATGACCACCTCATTGTGTATGACCATTCCTTTGTTATTATAGAGACAACATAGACACTAAGGCATTCTCAAGAATTTAACTTGAATTATTTTTCATTATTTTATAATTCACTTGCAATGATCCCATATATTCACCAATGGATATTTTTTCTATGTCCTCTGATTCATTGATTGCCACAACAACTTGATCAAACTTGTATGTGAGAGATTGATTTGCCTTTTCAGTGACACCAATGTCTTCTAAATTTTACCATTACATTTAAAATTGTAAATAATAACAATTAAATAATAGAACCAGTCCGAGATACTCTCACCATCCTTCATGTGAACAACTTAAAACTCTGCTCTTATTTTTTGAAGATGATCCCTCTTCACTTGATCAACACCCTTGAAGATTGTGAAGAGGTTAGCTCAAGATTTTTATACTGAATTTTCATTGGAAATATTTTCAAATTTTGTTTCATCCAACCGTTGAAAGGGGAGGAACAATGCCTTATTGCCTTTATTGAATGGTTTTTTGAGATTAGTCCTTTGTCCAGTTGTGAGGGAGGCTTCTTCATCCATAGTGGGTACTATATACCCATCAGTAATGATCTCACATAGTTTTTATGATCTAAATAAAACCTTCATTTGGAAGATCCACCTTTAATAACTTTCCTTAGACAAATTAGGAACATGAAAATGGATTGTGGAGGCCATATTTTAAAGGGGAAAAAATTAAAAATTGGAGGATGCCTTGGTTTGTGGCTTGGATACCAGTTTGTGGGTTGTTCAATCCATGACACATGAGAATAAAAAAATGAATTTATCAAAAGTAATTCTTTCAATATTATCTCACATGTCATATAGACTACAATACCCAAAATATAAATACTTTTCCCAAAAAATTAAGAATCCAAAACATGACACCCACATAATATTTATTAAAGGAACAAAAAATATATAATATTAAATATCATTCATAGGAAATGAAATAGAAACATGGGGAATTCCTTTGGATTTGAAAAAAAAAACTGCCATATTTTTGGTTTTGAATTTCCAACCACATAATGAATCCAAATTTCATCTAAAGTTGATAATGAACATAGTCTAAGTATGAAAGGTTAATGTATGAGACAACCTTTTTTAAATGTTTATTACCATTAATTTACTTACAAGTTTATTCAACAAAGATAAATATATTCATTATTAATTTTTAGTTTTTATAATTAATGGGCGATGGATATAATCTGGTATATCATCACCCTCTTCATGGCACAATCAAATAATACTACAACCAATAATCAGGGATTAATACATGTAACATAAAAAATAATGTGAGTGAAATAATAGAAATATTTATAGGTGTTGAAGGAACTCTTGTATGATAGAGGTGTAGTTGTTTCTATTTATTGGGAAATTGTAGAAGTGCATGAGAGACATTCAGATATAGTTTCCATGATTGTTATGGGAGCAGTGCATGGAGGTCATTGAATAAACCTCCCCCGTCTCTTTTAGATAGATGGCACACAACTCTACCTCTCTAACCATCAATGTCATCAATGTCAGAAGTGTATACCTCACCTCGCGGTGCACATTGTAACATCCCAGGTAATTAAAGAATAAATAATTTTCATATTTATTAATATTAGAGAATTAAATATGAATTTTAATTAAAAGGGGTTGCTATGTTCGATAGCGTACCCAATACGCAACGATGAGTTTCTTTGAAACTTACGCAGCACACTAGTAATATAATAATATTATGTTAGTTAACAAGTAGCCGTTGTACTGGCGGGAATGAATAGAAATAACTAAAATATGAATAGATATGTTTTTAGATGTTTTTACATTTACCCAATAAAAGATAAAGGCTTAAAATACGGAAAGAGTTCAATTTTAGGCTTTTATACTCTAATTTTCACTAAAGGTTCACTTATCACCTTTTAATGGTGAACCGTCATTAAATATAGTTTTGATCACTCTTATACATTCTTTTGGACCAAATAAAACTCTTATTAAGAATCGGGACATCAAATTTTACTTTGTGTAATTTTTGGTACCTTTCTGATAAAGTTCATTTTTTTTTATGAATAGTGTAAAATGTTGCATTTTAATTCAAAACCTCTTTTTGATCTAATTTATTTATATGATTAGATTATGTTTTGAATTGGTTTTTAAGTAAAATTAGAATCTATTTTTACCATTTTATCCAATGGTGGTCATTGGAATCAATTTCACTTTGAAATTAGACTTAAACTGGTGTCAATCTTTTGATACTTATTGTTTTGTAAAAACACGCTATTTGCTCTGGCAGCGGGAATTAATTATTAAATTAATTAATGTGACTTATATGATTAGAATTTTGTAAAATAGACTTCATTTTTGAATTCGGAATATCAAATATAGCTTAGAGTGAATTTTTGGTAATTTTCTGAAAAACTTCAATTTTTGATGAATAGTGAAACCACTAAGTGGTAATCAAGCAAACTGATTTTTCAGTTAAATGAAAGTTTACCACTAATGTGTACTGAATTTTGAAAATCCGACATACATGGTTGTCATTAAGAAGTAAAATGTGGTTCGATGAGATTAAAATAATTTTTTGGTGAATAGTAACTTATTAAGTTTTTAATCGCGATTAGTGGTAATTAGTGTAGTTTAAGGAATAAATAATACTTTAATAATATAAAATGACCTAGACACATGTCCCAACATCATTGGTTGTGTCATGGCCGACCAAGACAAGCCATGGCCAAACTTGGGGACCCCATGGATCCACTTTTGTTGGGAAATGACATAAAATACTTTTTATTAAATGTTAAAGTGAAAATGACACAAACATAATATGTTTTGCGAAAACAATTTTTAAGTGGGGTTATACAAGTCCAAATATTGATTATAAATATTCAATGGAAAGCTAAAAAGATTTCCTACATCATAGTAATTTGTTTATAATTTTTAGACATTATATAAATTTAATTATTTATGACATAATAATGATGCAGCGATGACATCATTATTTGACGATTTAAATAAAATGGAAAGATAAAATAAAATCTATGAACTACACATGTCCAAAACCAATTGGATGAATGGATTTCGATGCCTTATCACCTTATCCACGAATTCCATCAATATGGGACCTTTCAAAACCGAAACACATTTTCAAATAATGTAATGTTTCTTTACTTTCCAAAAGTGCCCCTCCTCTCCCCTTATAAAAGGCCCCCACCTCTACCTCATTTCACACACTCTTCAAGCCATTGGCTCGGCCAACCCCTGCCCATTTGCTCTCTCCACATCCCTCTCCTCATCCTAGAGGATTCCCTTTGGGCAGAATCCTTTCAAAGGAAGCCTTTAGGCTCAAACCAAAAGAAGTTACACTTTTTAAGGTATTTCATTCTCTCATGTTCATTTGTTTTATTTTGCTTCTCCAACCCCCTAAACTCTTTTTATTTACTTCTTTTATAACATCACCAGTATCTTCAATATAATAGGATGTTGTTATAAGATTTATTTGAGCTACACTCTCACACAACTACATCAAATGGTTTAAGAACATACGGTTTCCGTGGATGGCGAAATTCTGCCTCCCGAAACGATGATTGTTCAATACTCATTTAACACCTTCAAAGGTGGCCATTATGATGTCACTATTTTTATATATGATATATAATATGTTTATGTTTTCTTTAAGCTTCTGTTTTTTCATTTTTGTCATACCTTTATGGTTTCCATTATGGGTAAAACACGATATCTTCATTTTAGGAAGTGCGAACTACCGCCCCCTAAAAGTGATTTGATTCGTTAATACCATATGTGGGATGTGTAAAGGATAACGTTAATGATATTATATATGTTATTATACTGGAATTATAATATAACTATATATAATTATCATTTATTTCCATTAAAGTATGAGATAGAAATGAAAGTAGCGTTCATGCGTACGTACGGACTACCGTCTCCATGAACGGTGCATTTCATTTCTTTTCCCCAAATGTAATTTATTATTAAAAGTACATGTATATAATGGATATATATAATTAATGATATATCTAAATGATGAATATAATTCTGGAATTAAAATATACATACCTCTCATTTAGTTTTAATTCCATTAATATGACAAAGAAATGAAAGTAGCGTTCATGCGTACGTACGGCTTACCGTCTCCATGAACGGTGCGTTTCATTTCTTACCTCTAAATGATTATGTAATATTATAAATGCATGAATGTACTGGATATATATGACATATATTATATCTACATCATGAATAATATTCTGAATATAATGAACCTTTGACCAAATTAACAACATGTAAGTATAAGAGGTCTATTTTTGACTTAAGAACCAAATACCGACAAAATGAACATTATTAACTTAACTGATTACATGATGTTCATAACATGGTATAAAAGAAATAATGAACTTGGAAAAGATTCATAATCAAGTAGAGATTAACTAAAGTTTATTATTCAGGAGTTTAAAGAACGGTCGGGTCAAGTCAGATACGAGGTATGGGAACTTCTTAACCCAATTTCCATTCTTTGGGTTAATCTCGTACTTTCAAAGTATGTCATTATATTATTATGTCATATCTTGTATTTGTACTTTATTTATGTGTACTTATAGAGAATGCATATAATATATCTATTTTATTTTAAAAATTATTTTTGTATGGGACTTCGTCTCAATCTCCTTTCATTGAGGCATATTTTATTTTATACACAACCTTCTTTTATACGGTGTATAAACCCCTTTGACTTTTACGTTTATTCAAAAGGAGTCTTTTTTATACGAAGCGTTTACTAAACGACAAAAGGGAATGTTTTTGTCGTACGTATGCGGCGACAACGACTTCTCCGCCGTCGTAACCGTTATTTGAGTTTCGGCTTCCTCTACAAGCCATACCTTCTTTTTAAAAGAAAAATAAATACCATATTTTACTTTTCTTTTATTTTGGTATTGAAAATGGTTTTCATAATGTTTTTATATCAATGTGTTGTATTGATATCTCGTGATTGAAATGTGGAAATTTTATGTTTCCTTTATGCATGTTTTATGTGATATGATTATGTTATGGTTCTTGGGCATTATTATGAAGACGGGTGGTTCCGTGATAAACTAAGGGCGGGTGAGCCCGTTATAGCTCTCCAATGCATTGGGTAACGCGAAGGAGTGAAACGTTAAGGTTTCTCCGAAGAGATTTTAGGGAATATACTGTGATGGGTATTCCAAACGTAACCAAGAGGGTTACCCCCTACGTAAGAATGTTATGAATGCCTCAAGTTACCTTTACGTATTATGATTTATATGATTTATTCATGTTTTTATGAGGTATGTTAAAGTGCCTATGTTTTATGGGTAAAGTATGATTTCATTCTTATGTATATATGAACTCATGTTTCCTTTCCATGTTTTTATAACCCATACTGAGTTTTTACGCTCATCCCAAGTTTTTGAAATGTTTTTCACAGGTCAAGGGAAAGGTACATGATAAGATGATAGAGTCAAGGATGTGTCAAGAAATAATCCATGTTTTATTTTAAATCTGTTTCCATTGATGGGAATGAAGAAATACTATATTTATGTAACCACTTTGTTTATATGTGGAATGTAATGCAAGTTTTATGATCTAATTCTCTAAAACTCTAAACCTGAAAAGATCCTCAATGTGTAATCTTGTAATAACTCAAGATTAAGTAAGGTTTAAGGCTGGGGCCTTATAGTTGGTATCAAAGGTCGGTTTAGACAACTTTAGGAGTTAGAAAAGTGTTAAATTATAATATGATTTAAATGATATAGCATTTACAGATTACCATGTTGCTTCGCCTAAGATATTTCGGTGTTCAGAATGGTTTTCCGCAGAGGAAACAGGGAAGCAGTGCTAGGAAGGCATACAGAAGGAAATAACCTTCCGAATCAGCATCCAGAAATGGTCGGAATTGGAACTGAACAGTTTGTTGCAGTAATGGCGCAGTTGACTCAGGCGATAAATGGTGGTGGTATCCATGCACGAGATCAGCCAGAACAACCGCAGAGGAACATGTCAGTGGTGGAACATTTCATGAGGCAACATCCCCCATCATTCAGAGGATCATCTGACCCTGTGCTAGCTGAAGGGTGGATTAAAGCACTGGAGAAGATTTTTGATGTCATGGGGTGTTCAGACAATCAAAAGGTTAGTCTTGCTATTTACCGTTTGGAGGGTGAAGCAGATCAGTGGTGGTCTATGGTTAAAAATATCAGGGAAGCCGATGAGATTGATGCTCTTGACTGGGATGATTTCAAAGGTATGTTTCTTGAGAAGTATTTTCCTAAGGCTGTTCGACTTAGGATGGAAAAGCAATTCTTGGAATTGAGGCAAGAGGAGGACTCAGTGGCTGCCTATGAAGAAAGGTTCACTCGATTGGCAAGGTATGCTCCAAATTTTATCCGAGACCTTGATAGTAAAATCAATCGTTTTTACTCAGGATTAAAGCCAAAGTATCGAAGGGCATTAGCTTCTCGAGAGTTTAAGAGTTATGAAAAGCTTTTTCGATGTGCTGAGAAGGTGGAAATGGAGTTTATCGATGACCAAGTGTTCTATAACAACCAGCAGAAGAAGAGACCGAGGTGGCAAGAGAAAGGTAAGAATTCTTCAAAAAAGTCTGATGGTAAGAAAACTAAGTTTCCAGTTTGTGATAAATGTGGCAAAAGGCATGCTGGGGAATGTCTTCTGAATTCTGGGAAGTGCTACCGATGTGGTAAGATGGGACATAAGGCGCGTGATTGCACTGAAAAGGATCAAGGTGAAGGTAAGAATAAATTTGATTTACAGTTAGTGAAATGTTATAAGTGCAATGAGATGGGTCACTATGCAAACGAGTGTCCGACAAGGAGCTTGAGTGATGGGAAGCAGTTAGACTACAAGCATAAAGGGGTGCTGAAATCCTTTGCAACTACTTCAGCAGATGTTGGGCCATCGAATGAAGTGGTGTCAGCTCCAGGGAGCTCAGTATTTTTTGAAGATTGACTTGAGGTCGGGGTACCATCAGTTGAAAGTAAAAGAAGCAGACGTTCTGAAGACTGTGTTCCGTGCTAGATATGGCCATTATGAATTTGTAGTTATGCCTTTTGGGTTAACCAATGCACCTGCTGTATTCATGGACCTTATGAATAAAAATTTCCATGAGTTCTTGGATAAGTTGTGTTTGTGTTTTGAGGTTTGTGAAGAGGTTATTCACAGTTGAAGAATGAGTTGTTTTTTTCATCCTGTTAGTACTAAGATGTACAGAGGTCTGCGGGAGTATTACTGGTGGGATGGAATGAAAAGAGATATTGCTGATTTTACTATGAAGTGTTTGACTTGTCAACAGGTTAAAGCAGAGCGGCAGTTACAGAAAGGGATGCTTCAGCCTTTACCAGTTCCAGAGTGGAAATGGGAGAATATATCCATGGACTTTGTTGTTGGATTACCAAAGACATCTTGAGGTAATAATGCAATCTGGGTTATTGTTGATCGCTTGACCAAATCTGCTCATTTCCTTGCTATACGAGATACTTTCTCTCTTGGTCAACTTTCCCGTTTGTATCTTAAAGAGATAGTCAGGTTACATGGAGTTCCTCTCTCCATTGTATCGGATCGTGATCCCAGGTTTACTTCTAACTTTTGGAAAGGCCTTCAGAAGTCGTTGGGTACTGAATTAAATTTTAGTACAGCTTTTCATCCTCAATCAGATGGACAGTCAGAGCGAACAATTCAGACATTGGAGGATATGCTACGAGCTTGTTCTATGGTTTATCAGGGGAGTTGGGACCAACATCTTTCTTTGGTTGAGTTTTCATATAATAACAGTTTTCATTCTAGTATACAGATGGCACCATTTCAGGCATTATATGGGAAGCGGTGTCGAACTCCAGCTTTCTGGGATGAAGTGGGTGAAAGGAAGTTGATGGGACCAGAATTGGTAGAAGAGATGGCAGAAAAAGTTCAGCTGATTCAGAAGCACATGAGAACAGCTCAGAGCAGGCAGAAGAGTTATGCGGATAACCGGAGGAAGGATCTATCTTTCGAGGTAGGTGATCATGTTTTTCTCAAGGTTTCTCCTTGGAAAAGTGTGATGAGATTTGGTAAGAAAGGAAAGTTGAGTCCAAGGTTTGTTGGACCATACGAAGTTCTAGAGAGAGTTGGATCAGTTGCATACCGAGTGGCTTTACCTCCGAGTTTATCTCAGGTACACAATGTTTTTCACGTTTCGATGTTGAGAAAGTATATGCCAGATCCATCTCATGTTTTGAGTCCAGAGGTAGTTCAGCTGGAAGAAAACCTATCTTATGAGGAACAACCGGTCCAGATTCTTGACCACAGGGAGCAAGTGTTACGGAATAAGGTGATTAAGCAGGTAAAGGTTTTGTGGAAAAACCACATGATTGAAGAGGCAACATGGGAATCTGAAAATGCTATGAGGGTTAAATACCCCCACTTATTTTGATAAGTGAATAAAATTGCGAGGACGCAATTCTAAAAAGGGGGGAAGGATGTAACATCCCAGGTAATTAAAGAATAAATAATTTTCATATTTATTAATATTAGAGAATTAAATATGAATTTTAATTAAAAGGGGTTGCTATGTTCGATAGCGTACCCAATACGCAACGATGAGTTTCTTTGAAACTTACGCAGCACACTAGTAATATAATAATATTATGTTAGTTAACAAGTAGCCGTTGTACTGGCGGGAATGAATAGAAATAACTAAAATATGAATAGATATGTTTTTAGATGTTTTTACATTTACCCAATAAAAGATAAAGGCTTAAAATACGGAAAGAGTTCAATTTTAGGCTTTTATACTCTAATTTTCACTAAAGGTTCACTTATCACCTTTTAATGGTGAACCGTCATTAAATATAGTTTTGATCACTCTTATACATTCTTTTGGACCAAATAAAACTCTTATTAAGAATCGGGACATCAAATTTTACTTTGTGTAATTTTTGGTACCTTTCTGATAAAGTTCATTTTTTTTATGAATAGTGTAAAATGTTGCATTTTAATTCAAAACCTCTTTTTGATCTAATTTATTTATATGATTAGATTATGTTTTGAATTGGTTTTTAAGTAAAATTAGAATCTATTTTTACCATTTTATCCAATGGTGGTCATTGGAATCAATTTCACTTTGAAATTAGACTTAAACTGGTGTCAATCTTTTGATACTTATTGTTTTGTAAAAACACGCTATTTGCTCTGGCAGCGGGAATTAATTATTAAATTAATTAATGTGACTTATATGATTAGAATTTTGTAAAATAGACTTCATTTTTGAATTCGGAATATCAAATATAGCTTAGAGTGAATTTTTGGTAATTTTCTGAAAAACTTCAATTTTTGATGAATAGTGAAACCACTAAGTGGTAATCAAGCAAACTGATTTTTCAGTTAAATGAAAGTTTACCACTAATGTGTACTGAATTTTGAAAATCCGACATACATGGTTGTCATTAAGAAGTAAAATGTGGTTCGATGAGATTAAAATAATTTTTTGGTGAATAGTAACTTATTAAGTTTTTAATCGCGATTAGTGGTAATTAGTGTAGTTTAAGGAATAAATAATACTTTAATAATATAAAATGACCTAGACACATGTCCCAACATCATTGGTTGTGTCATGGCCGACCAAGACAAGCCATGGCCAAACTTGGGGACCCCATGGATCCACTTTTGTTGGGAAATGACATAAAATACTTTTTATTAAATGTTAAAGTGAAAATGACACAAACATAATATGTTTTGCGAAAACAATTTTTAAGTGGGGTTATACAAGTCCAAATATTGATTATAAATATTCAATGGAAAGCTAAAAAGATTTCCTACATCATAGTAATTTGTTTATAATTTTTAGACATTATATAAATTTAATTATTTATGACATAATAATGATGCAGCGATGACATCATTATTTGACGATTTAAATAAAATGGAAAGATAAAATAAAATCTATGAACTACACATGTCCAAAACCAATTGGATGAATGGATTTCGATGCCTTATCACCTTATCCACGAATTCCATCAATATGGGACCTTTCAAAACCGAAACACATTTTCAAATAATGTAATGTTTCTTTACTTTCCAAAAGTGCCCCTCCTCTCCCCTTATAAAAGGCCCCCACCTCTACCTCATTTCACACACTCTTCAAGCCATTGGCTCGGCCAACCCCTGCCCATTTGCTCTCTCCACATCCCTCTCCTCATCCTAGAGGATTCCCTTTGGGCAGAATCCTTTCAAAGGAAGCCTTTAGGCTCAAACCAAAAGAAGTTACACTTTTTAAGGTATTTCATTCTCTCATGTTCATTTGTTTTATTTTGCTTCTCCAACCCCCTAAACTCTTTTTATTTACTTCTTTTATAACATCACCAGTATCTTCAATATACTAGGATGTTGTTATAAGATTTATTTGAGCTACACTCTCACACAACTACATCAAATGGTTTAAGAACATACGGTTTCCGTGGATGGCGAAATTCTGCCTCCCGAAACGATGATTGTTCAATACTCATTTAACACCTTCAAAGGTGGCCATTATGATGTCACTATTTTTATATATGATATATAATATGTTTATGTTTTCTTTAAGCTTCTGTTTTTTCATTTTTGTCATACCTTTATGGTTTCCATTATGGGTAAAACACGATATCTTCATTTTAGGAAGTGCGGACTACCGCCCCCTAAAAGTGATTTGATTCGTTAATACCATATGTGGGATGTGTAAAGGATAAAGTTAATGATATTATATATGTTATTATACTGGAATTATAATATAACTATATATAATTATCATTTATTTCCATTAAAGTATGAGATAGAAATGAAAGTAGCGTTCATGCGTACGTACGGACTACCGTCTCCATGAACGGTGCATTTCATTTCTTTTCCCCAAATGTAATTTATTATTAAAAGTACATGTATATAATGGATATATATAATTAATGATATATCTAAATGATGAATATAATTCTGGAATTAAAATATACATACCTCTCATTTAGTTTTAATTCCATTAATATGACAAAGAAATGAAAGTAGCGTTCATGCGTACGTACGGCTTACCGTCTCCATGAACGGTGCGTTTCATTTCTTACCTCTAAATGATTATGTAATATTATAAATGCATGAATGTACTGGATATATATGACATATATTATATCTACATCATGAATAATATTCTGAATATAATGAACCTTTGACCAAATTAACAACATGTAAGTATAAGAGGTCTATTTTTGACTTAAGAACCAAATACCGACAAAATGAACATTATTAACTTAACTGATTACATGATGTTCATAACATGGTATAAAAGAAATAATGAACTTGGAAAAGATTCATAATCAAGTAGAGATTAACTAAAGTTTATTATTCAGGAGTTTAAAGAACGGTCGGGTCAAGTCAGATACGAGGTATGGGAACTTCTTAACCCAATTTCCATTCTTTGGGTTAATCTCGTACTTTCAAAGTATGTCATTATATTATTATGTCATATCTTGTATTTGTACTTTATTTATGTGTACTTATAGAGAATGCATATAATATATCTATTTTATTTTAAAAATTATTTTTGTATGGGACTTCGTCTCAATCTCCTTTCATTGAGGCATATTTTATTTTATACACAACCTTCTTTTATACGGTGTATAAACCCCTTTGACTTTTACGTTTATTCAAAAGGAGTCTTTTTTATACGAAGCGTTTACTAAACGACAAAAGGGAATGTTTTTGTCGTACGTATGCGGCGACAACGACTTCTCCGCCGTCGTAACCGTTATTTGAGTTTCGGCTTCCTCTACAAGCCATACCTTCTTTTTAAAAGAAAAATAAATACCATATTTTACTTTTCTTTTATTTTGGTATTGAAAATGGTTTTCATAATGTTTTTATATCAATGTGTTGTATTGATATCTCGTGATTGAAATGTGGAAATTTTATGTTTCCTTTATGCATGTTTTATGTGATATGATTATGTTATGGTTCTTGGGCATTATTATGAAGACGGGTGGTTCCGTGATAAACTAAGGGCGGGTGAGCCCGTTATAGCTCTCCAATGCATTGGGTAACGCGAAGGAGTGAAACGTTAAGGTTTCTCCGAAGAGATTTTAGGGAATATACTGTGATGGGTATTCCAAACGTAACCAAGAGGGTTACCCCCTACGTAAGAATGTTATGAATGCCTCAAGTTACCTTTACGTATTATGATTTATATGATTTATTCATGTTTTTATGAGGTATGTTAAAGTGCCTATGTTTTATGGGTAAAGTATGATTTCATTCTTATGTATATATGAACTCATGTTTCCTTTCCATGTTTTTATAACCCATACTGAGTTTTTACGCTCATCCCAAGTTTTTGAAATGTTTTTCACAGGTCAAGGGAAAGGTACATGATAAGATGATAGAGTCAAGGATGTGTCAAGAAATAATCCATGTTTTATTTTAAATCTGTTTCCATTGATGGGAATGAAGAAATACTATATTTATGTAACCACTTTGTTTATATGTGGAATGTAATGCAAGTTTTATGATCTAATTCTCTAAAACTCTAAACCTGAAAAGATCCTCAATGTGTAATCTTGTAATAACTCAAGATTAAGTAAGGTTTAAGGCTGGGGCCTTATACACATAGTGCACCGATATATTTTAGATCTCAATGATCATTGTTACAACACATGGGGAAAGGAAGGCCCCTTCAAACACCTTCATATTGAGGTGGACAAGGGATGTAGGATCCACCTAAAGATATAGTTTTTAGGCCATAGATGTGATGTCCCACCAGGTGAAGAAATATTCATGGGTGTGGGATCTACTTCCAATTAAGGAAGATTTATTGAGGGTGGATTTTAGCGAGATTAAGTCTTCAAAAATAAGTCGATAGTATTTTCCTCTTCCCTATTAGAATCAACATTTTAATTAGTGACAACAAACCCTAGTGTGGGTCTTCCTTGGTGTGAGGCCAACCATGGATGATCAGTCAGTGACGATGATACTTCTGAAGGGTATATGATCTACACAAACAACCATTGATATAGTTGTTTCCTTCATCTATATAATGGGATTGAAATCACCTAATCTATAATTATTGTGATCTTATAATGTTTGATTTTGTGAGAATAATAAAGAGGCACCCCCTTTCTTCTATGGACAGAGAAACCATGGCAGAACCTTGTTAAATTCTTCAATTTCTCAATTTTTTCTTTTGATTGTGTGTTTTTCATTGCAATGAACATATGTTTCCCCAAAAAAGAGGAATCAAAACTATCAAAACTAAAATGACAATGCTGTAGTGAGGTTTTTTAGTAACAGTAAAATTGAATTTGGTAATTTTTTTAGATCGTATCCATGATGTGTTCAGCGAGATGATTCCAATTGTGCAAGAGGAGTAAAAAAAGTGATGAAATAAATTCGCTAGAGTTGGTCAATGTTTCGTTCAAACCCCATGTGCTATAATACCCTCTTCTAGGGAAGACAAAACTGTTCACACCAGCGGTAACTTTCTTGTGATTTTACTATCTATTGTACTAAAAATCCATGTTATCTCCACATCATCGCCTGATCTAGACCATTGATACTATTTTTGCTATATCTCAGTCACTCAAGAAATTTTTTTCATATATCCAATAGTTTATTCGAGCTTTTTTGACCATTATAGATGCATATGTATGGTTAAAGTTTCAAAATTCACACAACATTAACTGGTTTAAAAGGGGTTCTACATCAATGGTGGTAATTGTGTTTTGTTGCAATGAGAATGACTAGGGGAATAATACTACATGAATTTTTTATTGAAAATTTTGATTTCCAGAACAATTTAATCATTTGGAAAAGCACATGAAGGATATTCTAGTGAGGAAGGGCATACTCAGATTATTGATCGAAGAAAAATCCAATAGAACTAGTGAGGATGATTAGAAAGAGCTTCAGATGCATGTAACGACACAATAGTTTTCAATGGAAATTACATTCTTATAAAGATTTCATAATCACAAGAAATCACATCACAATTAACTACTAAGTGCTATGTGACCCTTAAAACATAAGTTTTTTACTTCTGTGATGTGAATTTCGAAAATCTGAAATTCAAGGTTGCGATTAGTATGTTATTTGGAGTCCAACAAGAAAAATTTAATTTTTGGTTAACCTACCATTATTAATAGTGACATAACTTTATGAATAGTAATATACCTTAATTAATAGTAACCATACATTTGATATTATATAAATAATATTCAAGTGAATGTTCGATATACATATACTTTGGAATAAGTAAAATAATTATTTAAAAATGCTGTTTTTAGAATAAATTATGATATTAATTAAATATTAAATTAATAATATTTAGAAAATTATATTTTTAGAATGGAAATAATTTTTGGATTCTACACTTCGATAAATGGTTGGGGTGAATTTTTCGTATTTTTCTGGAAAACTTGAATATTTGCTGAATAGTGAATTACGGTAATATACCGTTTAAGTCAAATACACTCTTCATGACATCACTAGTCATGTAAGAAAACATGGTTCGAACTCAAAAGATAAAATTACTATTTTTTGGTCAAGTAAGACTTACTATTCCATTTCTTTGGTGGAAATAATAAATTTATGAGTTTTATATTATGAAATCCCCTCTCTCATCGACTATAAAAACCTTCTCACACTGCGCTTCTCTTCAATCCTCTCAAGACTTGTGACTTCTCCAAATTATGTCCAAACATCCTCTCAATATCCTCTCCCACGTCCATTAATCATTGGTCTCATAAAAATACCCAATCCTCTCTCTTAAAGAGGCTCTTAAGAATATTTGGTTCAAGAGGTAAATTCATCTTTTCAATTCATTGTCTTTCCTTTCTAGTACATTTTCTTCCTTTTTCTATTACCTCTCCTTATCCAAATTTTGTGATGCCTACATTACCTTATATGTTATAGATGTTTTAATTGATATTGGAATAATTTATCATCATATCTACCTTTTACATTCTTTTATACTAGTAGTAAGAACACCATCCGAGATGTGTCAAATTTCCACATTCAAGGACAATGGGCTTCTGATTTCTATTATCATTCTCAATTATTTTCATAAAAGCAATATTGTTATGGTTTAACCAGATTATTATATATGTAATATATCCTATGTAATATTCTATAATCCCATTCTACAAATGGTATTAAGTTATAACGAAAAATGAGTTTGTTGTAATCAAAACACACAAAATAACTGAAACAGCTGTCATTAAAATTCTATATAATAATTTATCCTCATTACATGTAACCAAGTTCTATAAATGACCAAAATCACCTATGTATGATCATAATTAATATTTGAATCCAATTTTGGAGATTTACATGAACTCCATTACTTAAGAACAAGTGAACCGATTATGAAAATAAAGGAAACGAACGCTAGGGAACTGCGAAATTTAATATAATAAATTATCTATAAGGGAATAAATGAACTAAACATAATTGTGAAAAAATAAATATCTGTATAATAGGTTATGAAATATGTTATTAATATGTATAATTTCATCTTCTATGATTATATGTTCCATAGTGGAACACATTCAGAATTAAGGTATGGGTTTTCCACCCGAACTTCCATTTCTAGTCGAGTTATTTTCAATGTCTAATTACCTCAATAATATTATTATGAATTATTATATACTAATAATAAATCTGGTCTGATCGTTATATATTTATAAAATAACCATAATCCTTCTTTATTTTATGTATATTTACATTTTTCAAAAGGATCTTTCCAAGTTGTTTCCAAAATACAAGCTCGATTAAAGGGAATATCTCAACTTCTTACCTATTTTCAAGGGCAATATCTAATATTTTTTTAGAAACCATTATATTTAAAAAATCACTAATTTTATTATGAAAATAATATCTTACTTCACTTATGGTTTTATACAATGATTTTTCCAAAACAACTCTTCTTTTAAAACTTAAATACTATTTATTTCAAGAATTACTCGAAGTTTTTATAAGAGAATCTCCCTCTATTTCAACAGTCTTGATGATTATTATGTATTATTGGGATTAATACTTCAGGATATCACATAAAATAATCAATTTAATAGTTTATTATTATTTTGGTTGTGTATGTGCTATCTTTAAAACATTCACCAATTTACCTTGAATGGTTAGTGTTTATGCTTAATGTTCGGGGAAAGTTATTTCCATTTCATATATTAATTTCAATATGAATGTACATGTTGTTTATGTTTATCCCCATTCATATGAGGAATTCATTGGACATAGTAAGTATCGAGTGGGCCCTGCTACAACTCCTCGGTGCATTGGTATGTAGAGACCCAAATCTTGAAGTACATGTACATTACATTACTTTTACAGAATACTTAATACATAACAAAAACAGACACACAAGGACCATAATAGTTTAGTGTCTTTGGAAACGTGGAACGTAATCCTCTAATCGTGGTGAAATATCTTCAACATCTACCATAAAGATCTTCCCCTTTTTTTCTTACCTAAAACCTTTCATTATATCCTGGGGAAAGGAAAACATAAAAAGGGTGAGCTCAAATGCTCAGTAATGGTAAGCATGGATAAAATAAAACATACCATATACATTTGAACTTGAAAACATGAACATAATGTTTAAACATCAAAATCTTGAATAATGACATAAAACATGGAAGTACGTAAGGCATAGATCATAAAGAAACATTAAGAATGATAAAATAGCATGGGAATAAAACATGTAATTGTGGAAACCATTAAGCACATGATATGATTTCCATATTAGCCAAGGTATTTCTGCCAAGACCATCTTAGTGGACAGAGTCCCTTTCTGAATCGAGTTCACTCCTCGTTCCAGTCCTGTATTACTGAACCGGTTTAACTTGTCGTTCCAGCCATGTCTATCTCATGAGATATAAATCTTTACCCAGTGCATTGGAGGGAGATATAGGTCCACCCATCTCATAATGAAATCAGTCTTACATGTGCCACAAAATAAACAAACATCATTCATAATAACCCAATAAATAAAATGGGTTTCATAAACATCATCCCATCATCACATAATCCATATAAAAGAAATAGATATAATTTCATAATAAGAAAATGGAAACCACGTAAATCATAGAGACATGTTACTTGAAACCTAAACATATGAAATAACGTCATCTTAGATGAAAAATGGTTTTGATAAAACACTTGAAATGAACTCTTGAGGAAAATATCATTTCTTCTTCAAAATCATTTTCTTTTCACAAAATGTCATTCAATTTTAAAAGAAAAGGATTTTTTTGAAAATAGTCATCAAATCTTTTGTATTAAGTTTCATGAAAATAAGGCTTTATATAACCATAAAAATCCTTTCATGTCGTATAAGTTAAAAAAGACATTCTTCTCGTACTTTTGCCAGAAAAGTCAAAAAGTACCTCATAAAAGAAAGATTCCATACATACCATGTAGTAAAAGTCAAAAATGGGTAAAATGGACTTTAAAAATACATTAATTTTTTTTTATAAAACATGTACATGCATAATAACAATAACCCCATTAAATACTTACGAATAAACAATCTCGGATAAGAATGAGATTGGAATAATTATCCCTTACCTTAGGTCTGATATGCTTCATATGGATCCGAACCTCCTGTATAATGATTTAAATAATTTCATTTACGTAATAAATTATCATATTCATTGTTATGATATCATATATGTTTCACTTATGTCTTTATATTACCCGTTCTTTTGTAAATTCCAGGTTAAAGTAGCGTTTTGGGTAAAATCATTTCATTTATCGTATGTGTTTCGACTTGTCATTCTTGATATTATTACTTATATCCTGATTTAAATAATTCCATAATGTAAAAAATGATTTATATATATTATATATTCATCATATACTTATATATTATAAATCGATAAAAGGATTGAAATACACCGTTCATGGAGACGGTAGGTCGTACGTACACATGAACGCTGTTTTCGTTTCCTTATTGAATTGAATGAAATTAAATAGATGACATAAATATAAATATATACATAAATATAGTAGCATTATTATTCCATATATTTCATTATTATTCATTATGTATACTTTATATTCATTCTTGAATGGTTAATCATGGAAAATGAATCTCATCGCGTTCGTGGAGACGGTAGTCCGTACGAACGCACGAGTGATGATATTATTCCCATGATTGTGGAATTGTATTGGAGTGTATGTATACTATTTGAGAATAAATATCAATTTACATTAATCATATATAGTCATTATTTACATCATTATAGCCATCCAAGTAAGGTGATGGTGGAAAAACAGATTACACCACGGTGTGGAGACGGTATTCCGTACGTACGCACGCGCGGTGATTTTGTTTTCCATAGGATAGATAGAATGTGAAATATAGTTGTTTAATATTTATAATAACATATCAGTATATTAGTGATACTGATTTTATTACTTCATAATGAAACAACTAAATAAGAATAAGTGGAAGAAGAAATAATGTTGAAAGAATCGGTAACAGACGTTACCTCTTCTTTGAAGCGCCTTTTTGAGACCTCCTCATAGGGCACTAAAATTGGTCTTTGAAGAAGACCAGGACCTCTAATATGTTTCTATGGAAGTGGAGAAGAGAATTTGGCAGGGGTTGGCCGAGCTTGAAGGATTAATGTGGTGTGGGGAAGAGAGGGATGAAGTGCCCTTTTATATGGGAGGAGAGTGGAACCTTTGGAATCCTCAAAAATATTAGTTTAATATAAATTCAAACCCCACATAAAAACCTCAAAAAATGACTCAATTTGAATATTATATGTGATAGGGTTGTAATATCATCAACCAATAAAATTTAGACATGTTAGGAATTTATTTGAAACATTATCAACTTGATTTATGCTTATTTAATCAATTTAATTTTATTTGTGGTAATAATATTATAAATTTAAAATTATTATAAATAATTACATATGTGTTGTGAATTTTCTATAATTTGACACTTTATGACAATTTAGACCATATAAATTTCAATTTACAATTTTTAAATATTTTTGTGATTTTTAAACAATTTTATAATATGTTATTTTTGAAAAATAACAATAGTGTCAATTTTAATACTATTCATTTATTTCAATTTAAATAAACAATATACAGAATATATGTTCTAAATAAATGGTATAATAGATTCATAAAAGGTCATATGTATCTATAAAATTAGTGTATCACATTAAATAGTTCATATAATATTTATTTTATTATTTTTAAAACCATTTATTTGGTTTATCTCTTAATAAAATAATTACTACAACCTTTTTGTATAATTATTTAATATACTTATTTGTAGCATAAAAATTAAAAATAAAATCCTATGATGAATATAAATATATTACCTTTCACAATAATAGTTTTACTCGAATTTATCATCTTACAATCTCAATATTTAAATTTTTATATTTATTAAATTATGAAGGTGACAACTTTGGCATCATTTAAAATAAATTAATATAAGTGTCATAATCAATTTTATAAGACTCCAAATGGTTATATATTAGGTCATTGGATTATTATGGTATAGATATACACCTACAATAAGTATTTTTTAGGTTTTTGGGCCTTTTAATGGGTATTATTATTTCAATAAAAAACTATATTACTGATTTTTCACTTAATAAATAATTTCTGCATCATTAATATATCACCATTAATGACAATTATTTAATCCCTAAAAATTATAAATAAATTATCATGATGTAGATAATTTTATTAGGTTTCTTCAGACTATTCATGTTCTAAGTATTATGATTTTTATCACTAAATTAAAATTATTATACTTATAATATTTAAGAGAGTGACATGTTGTCACTTTCTGTGGTTTTAATAATAATTAAATTATTTTCATGGTAAAAATTTCATAAAATAAATCTAATACTACCCTTAGGTGATATGGGTATACTTTTATCCATCCAATAGAATTTTGGCATCTGTTAGGGTAATTTTATAATATTATATTTACCCTTAATTACCCGATTTACCTTTAACTATGGTAAATAAAATTTACCGTTGGTACTATTCATAAAGCCCAAAAATAAAAAGTAGTCTATTAATATAATTTGAAACCACTAATTCCAAATATTTAATCCATTTTTCCAAATTAAATACACAGAAGTTTCATAAATTAAATTAAAATAATTCTGTTGTCGAAAGAAAATGGGTTTTTGTTTAAAACATTGCAAAAGATTGAATTTATTTAACCTACGAATTCAATGTAAAATCAATGCTAATGACATAAATTATATTAAATGGTAAAAATATATTCTATTTATACTTTAAAACCATTAAATATTATAATTTAACCACATAAATTATTATGATGAAAAAAGTTGTTTTTATTTAAAATATAGCGTGTTTTTACTATTCATTAAAATATGAAAGTTATCAAAAAAATATCAAAGCTTTATCCAATGTAATTTTTTATATCCTGATTCAAAAGAAGAAGTTTATTTTGTAAAATTGAACTTATAAACATGTCAAAAACTATATTTAAAGTGGGTGCTCTATCAAAAGGCGGCAAAACTACATTTTATGAAAAATACTTATTTTACCCAAAAAATTTATTTTGTTCCTATACCATGTTCTATAAAATGTGTAAGATGAATAATAATGTTATAAAATTAAAAATTTAGTTAATACTATTCATAACAGCTAGTTCATAATAATATTATAATAATATATCGTTGTTTAGTACAACCTGGTATTGCGTACAACACACGCTATCGAGGAAGGTCGCGATTGCGTTTAATGTAAGCCAAGTTAGGGTTGCGTGTAGTGCATGAATCCTTTGTTGTTGCATATAAAAAAACACATTGAATTTATATATATATATACTCAATGTTTCGTAGAATAACTACTATCAAACAAACATGAAATTGTGTGTAACACGATCCAAGAATAGTGTTGCGTATACTGCAAGCTAATACGGTGTTGCGTATAGCGCAAGATAATCTTGGTGTAGCATACAAAAAAAGATATGAAATAAATTAAAACTAATATATCTTATAAAATCTCATGTTGTTACATGGTAGGTCTCATGAGACAAGCTACGATAATGGCACAAGGACTTGAGAAAATGATTTTTGTGGTCTTGGTACGAGGCCTTGGACAGTATAGATCTGTTGTACTACATTATGATTTCCCTCATTTTGAATATTGTATTGATTATTCATGTGTTTATTTAAATATTAAAATACCCATTATTATGTTATGTTATGGAAATATTTACTAAGATCATATTTATGCCATATTATGTTCAAGTTTATTATTAAAGGCATGTGTTTTCAATTATTCCCCATGTCTAATGTTTTTATTATCTTCCACTATATTGCTTACCCTAACTGAGAATTTAATATCACCTCTTTCCTGCGATTCATTTTCACAGGGGAAGAAGAATTTTATTATGAAGTTCATGCTGAAGTAACCTAGGAGTTATGGAAGTTGTCTAAGGACTTTCTATGTTTTTTCTTCATGTCAAGTTGTAATGATGAACTTATGTATGTATCTTGTTTCTATAAATATTAAACTACTATGTACTTCTTAATACATATTACTTGTTTGTATTCCAATGTAATCAACAAGGCACCAGCTATGGGCAACTAGGGTTGTGTCCTTACATTTGGTATCAGAGGTGGTACCCAGCCTTAAGTGCGGTGCACTGCCTGTGTTGTGATGTATGGCCCACAACACAGACGTTGTGCTCTAAAGGGGGGATGAATGTAAGGACCCAATATTTTTCAATTTAAATTAAATTCTTATAAATATTTAATAATCACATGAAATCACAATATAATTATCTACTAAGTTCTATGTGACCCTTAAAACATAAGTTTGTCACTTCTCTGATGTGAATTTCAAAAATCTAACATACACGGTTGCGATCAATAAGTTTTTTGGAGTCCAATAAGAAAAACATATTTTTTGGTGAATTGTAACCTCAAATTATGAATAGTAACATACCCTTATGAATAGAAATATACCATAATGAATATTAAACATACCTGTGATAGTATATAAATAATATTCAAGTGAATTTATGATATACATATGCTTTGGAATAAGTAAAAGAATGTTTTAAAATTGTTGTTATTAGAAAAAATTATTATTTATATTAAATATTAAATTAATTATATTTAGAAAACTATTATTGAAAAATTTACTTCATTTTAGGATTCTAATTGTCGATAAATGGTTGGGGTGAATTTCTGGGATTTTTCGGAAATACTTGAATTATTGATGAATTGTGAAATACAGTAAAATATAGTATATCAGTTAAATACATTATTCATGACATCACAAGTGATGTAAGACCACTTGGTTAGAAATCACATGATTAAATTACTATTTATGGTCACAAAGGACACACTATTCCTTGTATTTTGGGGAAATAATAAATTAATGAATTTTAGAATATGAAACCCCCTCTCTTCTCCACTATAGAATCATTCTCTCACTCCCACTTCTCTTCACTCCTATCGAGCCTTGCGTGTTCTCCAAATTCAGTCCAAATATCCTCCCAACCTCCTCTCACACGTCCATTAAGCCTTGGTCTTATTAAAAGACCATAAACTCTCCCTTAAAGTGGCTCTCAAATAAATTTTCTTCAAGAGGTAAATTCCTCTTTTCAATTCGTTGTCTTTCCTTTCAAGTTCATTTATTTTCATTTTATATTGCCTATCCTTATGAATTTTTTTTGATGACTCTAGTAAACCATATTTACTAGAATTTTATCATGATGGTGTAATAATTTATCATAATCTCTCTCTTTTACCTTCTTTTACACTAGTAGCAAGAACACTATCCTAGATGTGTCAATTTTCAACATTCAAGGACGGTGGTCTTCCGATTTCTATTATCATTCTCAATTGTGGTCATGAAACCATTATTGTTATGGTTGAACCAGATTAATATATATGTGATATATACTATTTAAGATTCTTTAATAAAATTTTACAATTGGTATTATGTAATAATGAAAAATGTGTTCGTTGTAATCAAAACCCACAAATTAACCGAAACAGTTAACATTAATATTATATCTAATAATTCATCCTCATGCCATGTAACCAAGTTATATAAATGAATAATACCACTTATGTATGATAATAAATAATTTTTGAATTAAATTCATTAGATTTACCAGAATTCCATCACTTAAGAACAAGTGAACCGATTATGAAAATAATGGAAATGAACACTACAGAATGACGAAATTCAATATAATAAAATATCAATTAGGGAACAAATTAACTAAACATAATTATGAATAAATAAATAAATGTATAATAGGTTCTGAAATAATTTATTAATATGTATAATTTCATCTTCCAGGATCTTAAGTTCAAGAGCTGAACACGTTCAAAGTTATGGTAAGGGTTTTCCACCCAAACTTCCATTTCCATTCTGGTTATTTTCATTGTCTAATTACCTCAATGAAATTATTATGTATTATTATATACTCATCAAAAATTATGTTTGAGTGTTCTATATATCTTCAATAAACATGATACTTATTTATTATATATATGTTTACATGTTTTTAAAGGAGCTGTCAATATTGTTTCTGAAATACAAGCCCGATTCAAGGGAATATCTCAACATCTTACCTATTTTCAAGGGATATCTCAAATATGTGTTTGGAAACCATTATATTTATATAATCACTCATTTTATTATGAAAATAATATCTTACTTCAATTATGGTTTTATAAATGGATTTTTTCCAAAGGAACCCTTCTTTTCAAAGTAAAAGAGTATTTATTTCAAGAATTATTCGAAGATTTTATAAGAGTATCTTCCACAATCTCAACATTCTTGCAGATTCTTATGTATTATTGGGATTAATACTTAATTGTATCATCTTAAATATTAAATTTAATGGTTTATTATTATTTTGTCTTTGGAGGTTATTTCTTTAAATAATTCAACAATTTTCCCTGAATGGTTAGTGTTTATTCTTAATGTTCAGGGAAAGTTATTTGAATTTCATATATTAATTTTAATATGAATGTACATGTTGTTCATGTTTATCACCATTCATAAGCGGAATCAATTGGACATATTAAGTTTTGGGTGGTTCCTTCTATTTCCCCTCAGTGCATTGGTAGGTCTCATGAGAAAAAATACAGTCTTGGCATAAGGCCTTGACAAAATGATTATTTATGGTCTTGGCACGAGGCCTTCACAATATGCATATGTTGTCCCAAATTATGCATTCCATCATTATAAATATATTACTGATGGTTCATGTGGTTATTTAAATGGAATAATTCCCATGATTTTGTTATTTTATGGTAATATTTACTAAGCTCATATTTATCCCATATTATGATCAAGTTTATTATTAAAGGCACGTGTTTTCAATTATACACCATTTATAATGTTTATGTTATCATCTACTGTATTTCTTACCCTTACTAAGAATTTGAGCTCACCCATTTTCTATGTTCCATTTCCACAGGTCAATAATAATTTTAGTATGAATGACATGCTGAAATAACACAGGAGTTATAGAAGTTGTTAAGGAGTTTCTATGTTGTTTTTCATGTCAAGTTGTAATGATGAACTTAAGTATGTATATTGTTTCTAATAATACTAAACTACTCAGTCCAACAGGATGCTTATTCCTTGTTTGTATGCCAATGTAATCATTAAGTCACCAGCTCTGAGCAACTGGGTTTATGTCCTTTCATTTGGTATCAGAGGTGGTACCCAACGTTAATTGTGGTGCACTGCCTAGGTTGAGATGTAGGGCCCACAACGAGGACATTTTGCGCTGAAGGGGGTAAGAATATAACGATCAAATATTTTTCAATTGAAATTACTTTCTTATAAATATTTCATAATCACATTAAATCTCAACAAAATTAACTTCTATGTGACCCATAAAATGTTAGTTTGTATCTTCTGTGATTTGAATTTCAAAAATTTGACATACACGGTTACAATCAGTAAGTTATTTGGAGTCCAATAAGAAAAACATAATTTTTGGCGTATAGTAACCTACCCTTAGGAATAGTAACATACAATTATGAATATTAATATACCCTAATGAATAGTATCCTTACTTGTGATAGTATATAAATAATATTCAAGTGAAACTACGATATACATATTCTTGGGAATAAGTAAAAGAATGTTTTAAAACCGTTGTTTTTAGAATAAATTATTATTTTAATTAAATATTAAATTAATCATATTTATAATATTATCTTTGAAAAATGGAATTCATTTTTGGATTCTACACATTGCAAAATGGAATGGGTAAATTTTTGGGATTTTTCTGAAATACTTGATTTTTTATGAATAGTGAAATACAGTGAAATACCATATATCAATTAAATACACTATTCATGACATCACAAGTGATTTAAGCACACATGGTTCAAACTCACATGATAATATTATTATTATTGTTCATTGAAGACTCACTATTCTTTGTCTTGTGGGGAAATAATAAAATTAAAAAAAAAATATTTTATGAAATCCCCTCTCTGGTTCACTATAAAAATCCCCTCTCACTCCCCCTTCTCTTAACTCCTCTCTAGACGTGTGGCTTCTCCGAATTCGGTCCAAATATCTTCCCAAACTGCTCTCCCACGTCCATCATTCCTTGGTCTCATAAAAATACCAAAACCTCTTCCTTAAAGAGGTTCTCAAGGATGTTTGGTTCAAGAGGTAAATTCCTCCTTTCAATTCATTGTCTTTCCTTTCATGTTAATTTGTTTTCTTTTTATATTACCAACACTTATCCAAATTTTGTGATGAAACCATTAACATATATTTACTATAATTTATTCATGATAGTGGAATAATTTATCATCATCTCTCCCTTTTACCTTCTTTTATACTAGTAGCAAGAACTCCATCTGAGATGTGTCAATTTTCCACATTCACGGACGGTGGGATTCCGATTTTTGTTATCATTATCAATTATGTTAATGAAACCATTATCATTATCATTGAACCAAATTATTATATATGTAATATAACTTATTTTTGATTCTTTAATCCCATTGTAAAAATGGTATTATGTTATATAGAAAAATGAGTTCGTTGTAATCAAAACCCACAAATTAACTGAAACAGTTATCATTAAAATTCTATATAATAATAAATCTTCATGCCATGTATCCAAGTTATATAAATGACCAATAACACCAATTTATGATCATAAATAATATTTGAATTCAATTCTGTAGATTTACATGAACTCTATTACTTAAGAACAAGTGAACCGATTATGAAAATAAAGGAAACTAATGCTACAGAACGAAAAAATAAAATATAATAACTTATCAATAAGGGAATAAATGAACAAAAAATAATTATTAAAAACTAAATTAATGTCTAATATGTTCTGAAATAAGTTATTAACAATTATAATTTCATCTTCCAGGTGATTATGTTCAAGAGCGGAACACGTTCAGAGTTAAGGTAAGGGTTTTCCACCCGAAATTCCATTTCCATTCGGGTTATTTTCATTGTCAAATTACTTCAATAAAAATATTATGTGTTATTATATACTCATCATAAATTCTGATTGAGTTTTGTATATAAGTACTCCAACCAGAATCTTTAATTATTTTATGTATAGTTACATGTTTTAAAAGGAGCATTCAAAATTGTTTCCGAAATACATGCCTGATTCTAGGGAATATCTCAACTTCTTACCTAGTTTCTAGGGAAATATCTAATATGTTTTTGGAAACCATAATATTTATAAAATCAATAATTTTATTATAAAAATAATATCTTACTTAATTTATTTTTTATAAAATGATATTTCCAAAAGAACTATTCTTTTCAAAGTAAAAGAGTATTTACTTCAAGAATTACTCGAAGATTTTATAATAGTATCTTCCTCTATTTGAACACCCTTGCTGATTCGTATGTATTATTGGTATTAATAATTCATGGTATAATCTAAAATATTAAATTTAATGGTTTATGATTATTTTTGCAGTAGATGTGCTATCTTTAACCTAGTCACCAATTTACCCTGAATGGTCAGTGTTTATGCTTAATGTTCAAGGAAAGTTATTTGCATTTCATATATTAGATTCAATATGAATGTAAATGTGGTTTATGTTTATCCCCATTCCTATGAGGAATGAATAGGAAATATTATGGGTCGGGTGGGGCCCTCTATATCCCCTCCGTGAATTGGTAGGCCTCATGAGACAAACTATGGTCTTGGCACAAGGCCTTGACAAAATTATTATTTATCGTCTTAGCACGAGGACTTGATGGTAAGGATTTTTTGCCCCGTATTATGCATTATTTTATTATGAATATAGCATTGATGGATAATGTGGTAATTTAAATATTATAAAACCCATGATTTTGTTATGTTATGGAAATATTTACTAAGCTCATATTTATGCCATGTTATGTTCATGTTTATTATTAAAGGCATGTGTTTTCATCTATTCACCATGTCTAATGTTTATGTTATCTTACACTATATTGCTTACTCTTACAGAGCATTTGAGCTCACCCCTTTATTATATTTCATTTCCATAGGGAAAGAAGAATTTTATTATGAATGACATGCTGAAAAACCTAGGAGTTATGGATGTTTTCTATGGTGTTTCTATGTTGTTTTTCATGTCAAGTTGTAATGAAGAACTTATGTATGTATCTTGTTTGTCATAATACTAAACAACTCGGTCCTTCAGGATCTATATTACTTATTTTTATTCCAATGTAATAAAAAATGCACCAGCTCTAGGAAACTAGGGTCGGGTCCTTACATTTGGTATCAGAGGTGGAACCCAACCTTAAGTGTGGTGCACTTCCTAGGTTGAGATATAGGACCCACAATGCGGACGTTGTGCTCTGAATGGGGAAGGAATGTAACGACCCAATATTTTTCAATTGAAATTACATTCTTATAAATATTTCATAATCACATTAAATCACAATATTTTTAACTACTAAGTGTTATGTGATCCTTAAAACATAAGTTTGTCAGTTCTCTGATGTGAATTTCAAAAATCTGACAAACACGGTTGCGTTCAGTAAGTTATTTGTAATCCAATAAGAAAAAGATAATTTTTTGTAAATAGTAACATACCATTATGAATAGTGAAACACCCTTATGAATATTAATATATCCTAATATTTAGTAACCTTACCTGTGATAGTATATAAATAATATTCTAGTGAAAATACGATATACATATGCTTTGGAATAAGTAAAAGAATGTTTTAAAACTGTTGTTTTTAGAATAAATTATGATTTTAATTAAATATAAAATTAATCATATTTAAAAAATTATCATTGAAAAATATACTACATTTTTGGATTCTACACATTGAAAAATGGTTGGGGTGAATTTTTGGGATTTTTTTGAACTACATGGATTTTTTATTAATAGTGAAATACAGTATATTAGTTAAATACACTATTTCTGACATCACAAGTGATGTAATACCAGTTGGTTCCAAATCAATGATAAAATTGCTATTATTGTTCAAATAAGACTCACTATTTCTTGTCTTTTGGGGAAATAATAAATTAATGAATTTTATATTATGGAATCCCCTCTCTCCTCCACTATAAAACCCCCTCTCACTCCCCCTTCTCTTCACTCCTCTCAAGCCTTTTTACTTTTTCAAATTCTATCCAAATATCCTCTAAAATTATTCTCCCACATCCATAAAGCCTTGGTCTCATAAAAATACCAAAACCTCTCCCTTAAAGAGGCTCTCAAGGAAGTTTTGTTCAAGAGGTAAATTCTTCTTTTTAATTATTTGTATTTCCTTTCAAGTTCATTTGTTTTATTTTTCTATTATGTATCCTTATCCAAATTTTGTGATGAATCAGGTGACTTATATGAACTGGAATGATGTCATGATATTGGAATAATTTATCATCATCTCTCCCTTTTACCATATTTTATACATGTAGCAAGAACACCATCTGAGATGTGTTAATTTTCCACATTCAATGACAATGAGTTCCCAATTTCTTTTATTATTATCAATTATGGTCATGAAACCATTCTAGTTATGGATGAACCAGATTATTATATATGCTATATAACCCATGTAAGATTTTTTAATCCCATTTTACTGATGGTAATAAGTTATAATAAAAAATGACTTCGCTGTAATAGAAACCTACAAATTAACAGAAACATTTATCATGAAAATTATATATAATAATTCATCATCATGCCATATAACCAAGTTATATAAATGACCAATAAAAAATATTTATTTTAATAAATAATATTTTAATTCAATTCTGAAGATTTATATGAACTCCATTACATAATAACAAGTGAACCGATTATGAAAATATAGGAAATGAACATTACAGAACAAAGAAATTCAATATAATAACTTATCAATAAGGGAATAAATGAACTAAAAAGAATTATGAAAAACTAAAACATGTCTAATAAGTTTTTAAATAAGTTATAAATAAGTATAATTTCATCTTCCAAGATCTTACGTTCAAGAGCGGAACACGTTCAGAGTTAAGGTAAGGGTTTTCCACCCGAACATCCATTTCTATTCGGGTTATTTTCATTATCTAATTACCTCAATGAATTGATTATGTTTTGTTATATACTTATAATAAATTCTTTGTGAATATTATATATATGTACACCAACCATAATCCTTCTTTATATTATGTATAGTTACATGTTTTAAAAGGAGATTTCAAATTTGTTTCTGAAATTCAAGCCCAATTCAAGGGAATATCTCAACATCTTACCTATTTTCAATGTCAACATCTAATCTATTTTTGGAAACCATTATATTAATAGAATAAAACCTTTTATTATGAAAATAATACCTTACTTCCCTTCTAGTTTTATACCAATATTTTTTCAAATGAACTCTTATTTTCAAAGTAAAAGATTATTTATTTCAAGAATTACTCGATGATTTTATAAGAGTATTTTCCTCTATTTCAACAATCATGATGATTCTTATGTAATAGTGGGATTAATACATCATGGTATCATATAACATATTAAATTTAATGGTTTATGATTATTTTGTATATGGATGTTCTATCTTTAAACCATTCACCAATTTACCCTCAATGGTTAGTGTTTATGGTTAATGTTCAGTGAAAGTTATTAACATTTCATATATTAAATTATATATTAATGTACATGTTGTTTATGTTTATCCTAGTTCATATGAAGAATTCATTATACATAGTATGTGTCGTGTGGGGACCGCTATAACCCCTCAGTTAATCAGTAGGAATCATGAGATAAACTATGGTTTTGGCACAAGGCCAGGGCAAAATGATTATTTATGGTCTTGGAAAGATGCCTTAACGGTATGGATATATTGTCCCACATTATTAATTACCTCATTATGAATACAATATTGATGGTTCATGTGATAATTCGACTAGTACAATACCCCCGATTATGTTATGTTATGACAATATTTACTAAGCTCATATTTCTACCTTATTATGTTCACATTTATTTTTAAATGCATGTGTTTTTAATTATTCACCATGTCTAATGTTTATGTTATCTTATGATGTATTTCATACCCATATTGAGAAATTGATCTCACTCTTTTCATATGTTTCATTTCCACAGGGAATGAATAATTTTATTATGAAGGAAATGATAATATTACCTAGGAGTTATGGAAGATGTCTAAGGGGTTTTAATGTTGTTTTTCATGTCATGTTGTAATGATGAACGTATGTATAAATCTTGTTTCTAATAATAATAAACTAATAGGTCCTTCGAGATGCTTATTCCATATTTCTATGCCAATCCAATAAATAAGGAACCAGCTTCGGCCAACTGGGGTCAGGTCCAAATAATGTGGGTCATCAGCACAATTGAACTGTGTCTGGGGAACGACATACAATACTCTGTTTCAGATGAGAACTCACCAACAGATATCTAGAGTAAGTTGGGGAAGTGGTATTTGGTGAATTAACTCACTAATAAATTATTCCTAATGTATAAATTGTACTATTTGAGAATGTGTGAGGGAAAAAATTTGTTGGATCACACCAATGAATTAAATCAAATCCTGACAAAATTATTGGGGCTCAGTGTGGAGGATGAAGAGAAAGACAAAACACCTTTTCTTTTGTCATCTCTACCAATATCATTTGATATAAATGAGACTAAATTGATTATGGGGAAGTAAGTATTAATCATGGATGAGGTGAGGGCATCATATCATGATTCATATGCATTTCAAATACCTATGATGCATTCCAGCGAGAAAATCATGGTGATGTGAGATAATAAATATGGGAGGATCCGATTTTGGATGTCAGGCGGTAAAGAATGGTAGACTAAATTGAGGGGACATGATCCTAGTGAAATCATGTGTTTCTGCTGTGAGAAAAGGGTCCCTATAAATGTTACTATGAAGTGCGCAAATAGTTTGTTACTTGGAATGGGAAAGATGAAGAGAAGGTATGAGCATCACAAAATCATTGGGAGATGAGGATGTCTTGATGAAAATGGGAAGCTCACATTATCATGGGAGAATTGAATGAGGAAAAGTGGAGTGTCATTAATGCAGAACATACATGCACATGAAGTTGGAATGTCAAATTTTATAAAGGAATAACAGGTGTTATCAAAACAAAAATAATGATAGATGGTTTTTAGATTCAGGGAGCCCGATACTCATATGTATGATAGAATGTGCGTTTCATACTGTTCAGTAGATGTGATATTTTGTGAGACATGGTGATGGGTCAACATGTAAAGTTCATGGATTCGGTACAGTGAAATTGAAGACACCTAATGGATTAGTACGAAAACTGGCTGTCATGAAATTCATTATGAGGAGGAGAATAAACTTGGTATCATTATATAGGATTGAATTGAAATGGAGCAAGCTTTCTATAGCGTGTCGAGTATTGGAATTCTCATGTGGTGATGCATTGATTCTTAATGGGAAGGATTCTCAAGGTTTGAATCATTTAATGGGGATCGTAGTCAACTCTAGATTCATTGATGATAGGGGGAGTAACATACCCTCTGACAATAAGAAGTGTGTTCAATTATCTAATGATGTTTTCAATGTCTTTAAGGAGACTATAGGTTTAGCTTCTACACCAAATTGGTCGTGAGGGGAATATTTTTGGGGGACACTCCCATGTAATGGAATTGATTGAGTGGGACTTTCAGATGGTTGATGTATTTGATAAAAACTTAGTTGGATTGTCTTGTTCCCTGCCAACATCAATATTTTCCTGGGTAGAAACCAACCATGGTGTGGGACTTCCTTGGTGGGAATCCAACTACGGACGAGTAGCCTGTTGCAATGAGACTTCTTAAGGGTAGATGATCTACCCAAATAACCACTGAGAGAGTTGTTTCCTTCATCTATATAATTGGATGAAAATATCATGTTCTATAATCATTGTGATCCTTTAAAGTTTGATCTGGAGTGAAGTAATAAATACATGTCTCCCCATTCTCCGGTAGATATAGACTCCATTGAAAAACTTGGTTAAAAACAAGTGTTTCTCATTTTTCTCTTCTTTTTGTTTGTTTTTTTCACCACGAACATCTGTTACCCTTAGAGTGGATAAGGTAGTGGTGGTAAAAAATGCATTCTATTTTTCCGAGGGTCGAGTGACATGTACAATGGAGTTAGGTGTAGGTTTGATCTACAACCTCGTTGGTCTCTATGGTTTACTTGAGATGGATGGGTGTGAGGCAAAGGCTGATGACCATGATGGATAATGGTTGGGGTTGATCGGTGTGGGGGGATTCTATGATTTTTATGGTGCGGTACTGGTGTTGGACATCGATGGAATGATCACTACCTTCTAACTGTTTCAGTATTTCTATATGGTGATATTTGGTTATATTTATATAGGTAGTTTTGGTGGGGAAATATATATAATACGATGGGAGATCCATTTTATGGAGGGATATTTGATTCTAATTATGAAACATAAAATCTATATACTTTATTAGTTTTTGGTTCAAAAAAAATATACCAAATAACAACATTTTCCCAACCAGTACTACAATTACACCTATAAGATGTGATACTTATCATTCTGACTGAATATTAAAAAATACACCATTAGTTTCTTATACTATATTCATTTTTTATACAAAAAAAAATTTTGTAATAAAATTTATTAATTAATCTATTTTTTTAAATTTTAGTAATCTCGTGAAATGAAATATTATTGAGAAATTCAATTCAATCAATCCAACAAGTACACTTTTAATTTTCTTATACTACATGTCTAATGTGAAATATGTGTGTTTACATATGCCGCCACAACAAAAAATGTGTTTACATAGCGACACCCTTTAACAGTGCTAAAAAAGATATGATATATGGGGTACCTTTATCACCACTACAAAAAAACAAATGATTAAAGGTAATTTCTAAAATGAGATGTTAAAATCACCCCTTTCTTAGAGCTTTTTTAGCACTCATAAAGGTAACCTATTTATCAGCATTTTTTAACACTGTTGAAAGCACCCCCTATATCAGCGCTTTTTTAGTTGTACTAATAATGACCCACCATTTATCAGTGATTTTTTACTTGCACAGATAATGGGAATATTTTCCAAAAAAAATATATTTTATTAAAAATATTATAATAATATATTTATATATTTATATTGATTTAAATATAATATATGTTTTTTAAATATGTTTTAGATAATTCCAAATAAGAAATTAAACTTAATATATAAAATATTTACTGAAAATGACTTCTAAAATAATTTAAAAAATATATATTTAATTAAAATGTTTCTAATTATTATCAAGTAATAATCATTTATTAACAATTTGATGATTGAAAATCAAAAAATTAATAAAAGTTCTAAAATAAGTTAGAAACAAACATGATATTCAAATTTCCATAAATCTTGATCAAACTGTCTATTGGGGCTCTACAAAATATCATATCAAAATTTACGATGATCTCTACATTCTAACAATATATGGTGGACCCTAGTCAATTTTTCAATAGCCAAAAGACCTAGAAGTTATAAAAAACCAATTTTTAGTTACGGGTCCTCAATTTTATAAAATTCAATGGATTTTCAACCTCATTTAAGGGGGGAATTATTACAATTTTTTTAAGAATAAATTAATTTTATTGTATTATACTCTTATGGATGTTATAATTTTCAAATTTTTTAATTTTTCAAAATGTACACTTATTCATAATGATGCATATACACATATAAATATTTCTATGTATTTACACATAAAAAATAGATTTTATAAATTAAAATTTAAATATATTTACATATAGAACATTTTTATAAATATATAAACCATATCTAAATAAAAAAACTTAATTTTATTTAAAATAAAAATATATGAATATTTATATACCTATATAATGTGTGTATGTGTGTTTATGTGTATTTGTGTGTCTATTCTACCAAAATGATATATATATTATATATATATTCTAATATATGTACACAAATATTAATATATTATCTACAGTTGTGTGCAACATAAATGCCATTAATTTTCAATATATATATATATATATATGTTAAATTATCAATATGTTTTTTCTGACTATTCTATATACTTATACTACCATGTGCAATTTTTATTTAATAAATATATAAATTCCATATTCTTAATAATTGTTTTCATAATATGTTTTGTATATATGTAGTGAACAATGTATGAAATATGTAATCTTCAATGTGTATCTCTAATCTGTTTAAGAAACACATCGATTACATTTTCTATAATTATGTCCTTTGATTCCAATGTATATGAAAAAATTATTATTTAATCGGTTTTTGTAGATTGTTAATCACATATATGATATATTTAGTATTATTATTTAATGATCATTTTTAGTATATAAAGTTCAATATTCAAGAAATCTATGTTTAAGTAATCTGAAAAATAGATTACATGTAAATCACCGGTTGTAGTAGCTCCTATCTCCTCCCTTCAATGAAGTGTGTTTGATGGATATCACATGAAGTAGTGAAAAAAAGAAATCTCCATTCATGGGAATACACAAGCTGAGGGATCCAAAAATGGTTTATGAGGATACCCAAAATTTGAAGGGGTGATCTTGCCTTATCAGATGAGATAAACGGAGTTTCAGTTTTAAGAGTGTGTAGTAGTTTCACCAGCACATCACCCCATAGAATTATGGTGCACTCATTCTATTTTATAGATGAATCACGAGACTACCACTTCATTACAAATATAATTCATTTATATCTATTGGGAATTTATTCATTGAACTCGATTCAAAAAATAAATAAAAACCTATGAATGAACTAACCTATGGTTGAAATGCAAATGAAATCACTTGGGAGAATCTTTAAATGTTGTTTCATCGAATGCAACTCTTCCATAATTTGCATCTCAATCATATTCTATAATATATATATATATACAAACATACATACACACATACATACATACATTCATATATATATATATATATATATATATATATATGTATTATTCATGCATCATGTGCATGTATTAAATGAACACTATTTTGAATAAAAAATATTGAATTACAACTTCCAAATTGCGGGTCACACACGCTACAAGGAAAATCCTTAAATAAGCATCATGAGTGTAACACCCCAAGCTTCTACGGTACTCTTCTCTTCGAATAATGTGATAGCGTGTGTTGTACGCAACACCGAGTTCTAACACACCATAACCAATCAAACTAGCCGTTATGAATAGTAATACCAACTTTTTGAAATTATATATATTTTATATTTCAAAATTGACTTCATTTCTGGATTCGGAATATCTAATTTAGCCTAAGGTAAAATTTTGGTACTTTTCGGATAACTTTAATATTTTGATGAATAGTGAAAATTACTAAATTTTAATTAAAAACAGCTTTTCTAATCAAAATAATTAATAATGATAAATTATGAATTTGAGAGGTTTTAAAGTATATTTAGAATATATTTTTACCATTTAATTCAATGTTGGTCATTGGACATACTTTTACAATTAAACCGGACATAAACAAGTGTCAATCATTTGATAGTTATTATCTCTTAAAACACACTTTTTATTTTAACAACGGAAATTAATATTAAATTAATATCTACCACTTCTGTGTTTTGAATTTGGAAAAATGGATTCCATATTTGGAATCAGGATGTTCAAATTGTGTAAATAGGTAACATTTATTTTTAGACATTTTGAATAATTACTGCGGTAAATATTTTATTTACCATGGTTAAGGGTAAATATGGTAAATAAGGGTTAAAAAATAATATTATAATAATACTAAATTACCCTAAAACGTGTCCTAACCTTATTGGTTGATACATGTTAGACCATAGGCATCTTTGGGTCGATTTTGGGACCCCATGGAGCCACTTGTAGGTGATAGGGATACTTTATTTTAATTAAGTTAAAATGAATACAAAAATGACACAAGCATATATCTTTTAGAAAAAAAATTTTTACATAGGGTTATATATGTTGTATTTTCGACTATAAATATTCATTAGAAATATAAAAAGATTTAATACATAATTATATTTTATTTATAATTTTTAGACATTAAATAATTTAATTTATTTATGACACAATGATGATGTAGTAATTACTATAATAGTGAAAAATTAAAATAATTGATATTATAAATACTCAAATAAACAGAATTTGAGACTTTTTATGAATTAAACTAATTTTGTAAGTTAATATGACATATTAGGAATTATTTAATTAAAGTTGTTCGAAGTAATCATTCTGTTATGAGTTTCAAAAAAATCAACTATTGAATAGTGTCAAAATTGACATAAAAGAGTTTTTAAAACAAATATTATATTATTAATTGATATTAAATTCTGAAAAATCTAAGGTTCGGCCAAGAGACTTATATCATGATAGGTGTATCATTAATAGACCACTTGAGGGTCTCTTGAATGTATATAGTAAGTTTATTAACCATATTATATTAAAATACAAAGAGACATTGTAAAAGTGAAACTAATTAACTAAGAGTTAATAATTAAAGATAAGGTTAATATAAGTACCCAAACCTGTATAAATTCTATTGGTTTAGTGGTTTTCGACCCATCCCAACCATAAAATTTAAATAATCCACTTTGGAGCCATTAGAAACAGAATATGAATTTATTATAAATTAATATTTCAAGCTTTCCCAAAGGTGCCCCTCACCCCTCTTATAAAAGGGCACTCCTCCTCATTTCTTCACACTTTCAAAGCCTTTTGGTTCGGCCAAACTCTGCCCAAATACTCTCCCAACTTCCCTCACTACAACCTAGAGGCCTTAGTTTGATCAGAAAGCCAACCTAAGGAGCCCTTTTGATCAAATCAAAAGGAAGAACCTGAAGAAGAGGTAATGTTTGCACCACCCCTTTTCAAGTTCCTTTCTTCTTCCACTTCTTCTTTCATTGTTATTACCATTATAAAATAATAAATCCAGTATCATATATATACTGTGATGTTATTATAAATATGGTACAACCATATTCAGTATTCTATCCATCCTTTGAATAACATGTCACTATACGTGCGTACGTACGGCTTACCGTCTCCACGTCGTGGTGTAATTGTTATTCAATATATTATTATTTGGATGGGTATAATAATGATGCGTAACTCATGTAAATAATAAATATAACATGATAATGATTCTGTATATATGATATACTATCAAATTATATATTATTTTAATATCAAAAGAATGATATTGTCGCTCGTGCGTACGTACGGACTACCGTCTCCACGAACGTGATGAGATTCATTCTCCATCGCATCCATTCAAGTATAAGTCTAATTTGATTGTTAATAATAGTATCTAATGACTTTATATCATTCCATATATGATTAAGATACAACCTATCCATTGCAAACATGGATTACGTAACAAAACATATAAAAGAAAACAAGTAAGTTAGCACCCGAAACAACGATAATACTAAGATATTATTAACAAAGCAATGTTAAAAGATCATATATGATATCATATGAATGTATATGATTCTTTTATAATTTAATAACAATTATTTCACTATTATACAGGAGGTTAACCTACCCCAACCAAGTAAAAGTACAAAGTTAAGGGTTATTTCACAATCTCTTCATTATCCGAGGTTGTTTATCCGTAATAATCTACTAGGATCTCTTTATCTTCCACATCCATGTTTCTTAAAAATGTATTTCAAAACATTATTACTATTTAAAAGAATATAGTTTAAAGTCATTTATACCCTTTTTTTAAATTTATAAGAGTTTTTTAAAGGAATCTTTCTGTCGTTTTCCAAACAAGGTTCTTTTAACCTTTTCGATAGAATTAAGGTAAGAATGTTTTTTTAACTTATACGTCGGGTGTGGTAATTTTCCACTGTTATAAAATTGTCGAAGCTTCCATTACAAGCTTATAAGAATATTTTTAAAGAAAATGTTTTATTTCATAAATATATGACACTTAAATGATTTCAAAATAGAAATAGATATTTCTTTAAAAAGAGTTTTGATTTCATCTATGTCAACATCCTTTGATGGATTTTACGCTTATTTGAAGTTGATTTATTATGATACAAAAATTCTATATTATATTGAAGGTTTTGTGATATGTTTGACTGTGGATGTGCTATTTTTATACCATTCATAGTTTATGGTGAAAGTATTGACATTTCGTATGCTAGTTTTAATACGAATGTTTATGTTATGTTTAAACCTTTTCATATGAGAATGCATTGGACTTAATATGTGACGGGTGGAGCCCGCTATAGCTCCTCGATGCATCGGTAGGTCTCATGAGACAAACTAGTGTCTTGGCACAAGGCCTTGGGAAAATCTTATTTACAGTCTTGGCACGAGGCCTTGGCTATGTGGTTATGATAGTCTGGCATTATGCATTCCATCATTATTAAAGTGGTTATTGATATTTCATGTGATTATTCGATTAGTAGAATATCCATATGAATAAGTAAATGGAATTATTTCATTTTACCTTTTCCATACTATGTTGAAGTTCATGTTTAAAAGGATTTTGTTTTAGAAATGCATTGCCTTAAATGTTTAAGATTATTTTTGAAAGTTTCCGCTATATTGTCATCCTTACTGGGCATTTGAGCTCACCCCTTTTCTATGTTTTATTTTTCCCAGGATGTAAAGAAGTAAGTTTTGAATGATCTGTAGAGATATTATGAGGGGATAACAGTGTGGACTATGGAGACATTATGTTGTTGTAGTAGTTTTTCACTTTATGATGTAATGTAAAACTTTATGAATATATCCAGTGTTTCCAAGGCTACTAAACCAATCGGTCTTTAGATATTTGAACTTTCTTGTGATCATGCCAATGTTATGTAATAATGCACTGACTCTAGGTAACTGGGGTCGGGCCGTTACAGTTGGTATCAGAGGAAGTTTAGTACAAACCTTGGAAGATAGATTTAGATAAACTCTGATTAGAGCACGTAGACCTAAGATAAACTTTGAGGATTAGTATAGAAGAACTTCCTAGAATTTGGTATTGTAGAGATTTTGTGAGTTTTCCGAGCAATACATCCCTGTCTGGATACGAGCAGGTAGAGGTGGCTCTGGCACAGATGTACCTAGGGGTAAAACCCGAAAACACCGCTTTGAGCTAGAATCGAACGGGAACTGGTGCACGACAACAGGCCTTGCTGCACTCTTGGTTACGACACTCCCGAGGGATATGCTTAGGATAACTCTCATTTTCTTTACAAATAATTATGAAGGGTTTATGAGTATATAATTCCTCAAAGAAAACATTTTTATGATTATGGATTATATCCATAAATAGTTCAATTTATGTTAAGTGTTTTATAAGTATGGAATTATGTATTTTGATTCATAAACGGATCTAATTTATGCCATTGTTTAGAAATGGCTCCTAGTGGAAGAAATGGAAACCATACCAATGCACGCACTCCATGTAGGGATTTCCCTCCTGCTCAAGATAATTATAGTGGAGCTAGTGATGCAACTGGTGCCGATCAGCTAATCACCATACTGGGACAACTCACTCAGGTTATGAATAATAACCTTACCCGTATGGAGCACCCTGATCCGCAGTGTGAAGGATCAATGTTAGATCGATTCATGAGGAAACAACCACCAACGTTCAATGGGAGTACAAATACCTTAGTATCTGAGAAATGGATAAATTTCCTAGAGAAAACATTTCAGGCTTTGGGGAGTAGTGAAAGAGAAAAAGTTATCATGGCAGTTTACCGCCTCACTGGAGATGCTGATCAATGGTGGTCATTGATTCAAAACATGAAGGAAGATGATGAAGTATCAAATATGGAATGGAGGGAGTTCAAAGATCTGTTTTTAGAAAAATACTTTCCTTGCGACCATTGAGCAGATATAGAAAGGCAATTTCTGAGTCTGAGACAAAAGGAGGATGAGAATGTCGCAAAGTATGAGGCTAACTTTATAAGGTTAGCAAGGTATGCTGGAGATTATATACGTAACCCAAGAAGTAAGATTGATCATTTCTTTGATGGGTTAAAACCATTTCTCCATCGAGAATTAGTCTCACAATCCTTTTCTTCGTATGAAGACATTGTCTCATTTTCTATCAAGACCGAAAAAGAATTATCTAAGTCTTATGACTTTAAAGCAAAGAAAGAGAAGAAGAGGCATGCTGATCAATCTGGGAATGGAAATAAGGGGAAGAAGGGAAAGTTTGAATATCCATCCTGTGGTAAATGTGGGAAGAAACACCCTGGTACTTGCTTGAAGGGAACGAGAGTCTATTACAAGTGCAGTGAAAAAGGCCACCAAGCTCGTGATTGTAAGGGGAAGAAGGAAGCCACCAATGTTCATCGCTAAAATTGCAGGGAGATGGGGAATTATGCAAATGAATGTCCTAAGTGTTAGGAGAAATTATCTCAGAAAATGCCAAGGGATCAAGGCCAAGCTTATGCTATCACTACTGCTGAGGTAGAAGCTCTGAAAGACGTGGTGGCAGGTAATTTAATGGTTTCCTCAAGTTTAGAAAATGCATTATTTGATTTTGGATCATCGCATTGTTTCATATCTTCCCAGTTTTCTAAGAAAATTAGATATTTCCAATTTGATTTAACAAGGGAGTTATCTGTTAAAACTCCTAAGGGAAGTATCATTGCAACAAAGTTTTGTGAATCAGTCCCCATTAGAGCACATAAATGTTCTTTATCTGCTAATCTCATCGTCATACCTATGATTGAGTTTGATATGATCCTCGGTATGGACTGGCTTTCAGACTATGATGCGAAGATTTATTGTAAGAAGAAAGAGGTTACGATTCTTGATAATAATGAAAAGGAACACCTTATCTTTAGAGAAGAATCGTCACCACCTAATTATTATTTAGATCCAACCCCAGTAGCTCAACTAAATTCAATTATTGGGGAGTAAGAGAATGAAATAACTATGGGTGAGGAAAGGAATGTTCAAATAGAGGATGTACCTGTTGTGAAAGAATTTGTAGATGTATTTCTGGAAGATTTACCTGGACATCCTCCAGAACGAGAAGTTGAGTTTTCCATTGATTTAATCCCTGGATACTGAAATTCATTTGAGCACTTCTTACCACCCTCAGACAGATGGAAAATCAGAAAGGGTATTCAAACCTTAGAAGACATGTTGCGATCTTGCTCACTTGACTTTCAGGGTATGTGGGATCAATATTTACCTCTGGTATAATTTTCCTATAAAAATAGCTTCCATTCGAGTATTCAGATGGCACCATATGAAGCGTTATATGGAAAGAGATGTCATACACCAACCTGTTGGGATGACGTTGGTGAAAGAAAACTTGTAGGCCCAGAACTGGTGGAGGAAACAGTGGAAAATGTGAAGGTAATCCAAAATCACATCAAAGCATTTCAAAGTAGGCAGAAGAGCTATGCCGATAATCGAAGGAAGGATTTGGAATTTAAAGTCGGTGATCATGTTTTCCTGAAGGTATCTCTATGGAATGGAGTCATACGTTTTGGTAAGAAAGGTAAATTGAGTCCCAGGTACATCGGACCTTTCGAAATTCTAGAACGAATAGGGGCTGTAGCTTACCGATTGGCAATGCCGCTAAGTCTCTCAAAAGTTCACGATGTGTTCCACATATCTCTGTTGAGGAAATACATGCCTGACCCAACGCATGTACTCACCTATGAAGAATTAGAACTGGAACCCGATCTATCTTATTGAGAAGAGTCCGTCAGGATTCTTGATACGAGAGAACAAGTACTGAGAAACCGGACGACACGTCTGGTAAAAGTCTTGTGGAGAAACCATAAGATGGAAGAGGCAACATGGGAACCCGAGGAACTTATGATGAAGAACCACCCGAGTATTTTCATGTGATAAGTATTCTAGCAATTTCTAGGATGAAATTATTTGAAGGAGGGGAGAATGTAACACCCCAAGCTTCTACGGTACGCTTCTCTTTGAATAATGTGATAGCGTGTGTTGTACGCAACACCGAGTTCTAACACACCATAACCAATCAAACTAGCCATTATGAATAGTAATACCTACTTTTTGAAATTATATATATTTTATATTTCAAAATGGACTTCATTTTTGGATTCGGAATATTGAATTTAGCCTAAGGTGAAATTTTAGTACTTTTCGGATAACTTTAATATTTTGATTAATAGTGAAAATTACTAAATTTTAATCAAAAACAACTTTTTTAATCAAAATAATTAATAGTGATAAATTATGAATTTGAGAGGTTTTAAAGTATATTTATAATATATTTTTACCATTTAATACAATGTTGGTCATTGGACATACTTTTACAATTAAACCGGACATTAACAAGTGTCAATCTTTTGATAGTTATTATCTCTTAAAAACACGCTTTTTGTTTTAACAACGAGAATTAATTTTAAATTAATTTCTACCACTTATGTGTTTTGAATTTATAAAAATGGATTCCATATTTGGAATCAGGATGTTCAAATTTTTTAAATAGGTAACATTTATTTTTAGACATTTTGAATAATTACTGCGTTAAATATTTTATTTACCATGGTTAAGGGTAAATCCGGTAAATAAGGGTTAAAAAATAATATTATAATAATACTAAATTACCCTAAAACGTGTCCTAACCTTATTGGTTGATACATGTTCGACCATAGACATATTTGGGTCGATTTTGGGACCCCATGGAGCCACTTGTATGTGATAGGGACACTTTATTTTAATTAAGTTAAAATGAATACAAAAATGACACAAGCATATATATTTTAGCAAAACAATTTTTACATAGGGTTATATATGTTGTATTTTCGACTATAAATATTAATTAGAAAGATAAAAGGATTTAATACATAATTATATTTTATTTATAATTTTTATACATTAAATAATTTAATTTATTTATGACACAATGATGATGTAGTAATTACTATAATAGTGAAAAACTAAAATAATTGATATTATAGATACACAAATAAATATAATTTGAGACTTTTTATGAATTAAACTAATTTTATAAGTTAATATGACATGTTAGGAATGCTTTAATTAAATTTTTTCGAAGTAATCATTCTGTTATGAGTTTCACAAAAATCAACTATTGAATAGTGTCAAAATTTACATAAAAGAGTTTTTAAAACAAATATTATATTATTAATTGATATTAAATTCATAAAAATCTAAGGTTCGGCCAAGAGACTTATATCATGATATATGTATCATTAATGGACCACATGGGGGTCACTTGGATGTATATAGTAAGTTTATTAACCATATTATATAAAAATACAAAGAGACATTGTAAAAGTGAAACTAATTAACTAAGAGTTAATACTTAAAGATAAGGTTAATATAAGTTCCCAAACCTGTATAAATTCTATTGTTTGAGTGGTTTTAGACCCATACCCACCATAAAATTTAAATAATCACCTTTTGAGCCATTATAATCCGAATATGAATTTATTATAAATTAATATTTCTAGCTTTTCCAAAGGTGCCCCTCACCCCTCTTATAAAAGGGCACTCCTCCTTGTCATTTCTTCACACCTTAAAAGCCTTTTGGTTCAGCCAAAATCTGCCCAAATACTCTCCCAAATTACCTCACTACAACCTAGAGGCCTTATTTTGATCATAAAGCCATCTTAAGGAGCCCTTTTGATCAAATCAAAAGGAAGAACCCGAAGAAGAGGTAATGTTTTCACCACCCCTTTTTAAGTTCCTTTCTTCTTCCACTTCTTCTTTATTTTTTATTACCATTATAAAATAATAAATCCAGTATCATATATATACTATGATGTTATTATAAATATGGTACAACCATATTCAGTATTCTATCCATCCTTTGAATAACATGTCACCATACGTGCGTACGTACGGCTTACCGTCTCCACGTCGTGGTGTAATTGTTATTCAATATATTATTATTTTTATGGGTATAATAATGATGTGTAACTCATGTAAATAATAAATATAACATGATAATGATTCTGTATATATGATATACTATCAAATTATATATTATTTTAATATCAAAAGAATGATATTGTCTCTTGTGCGTACGTACGGACTACCGTCTCCACGAACGCGATGAGATTCATTCTCCATCGTATCCATTCAAGTATAAGTCTCATTTGATGGTTAATAATAGTATATAAGGACTTGATATCATTTTATATATGATTAAGATACAACCTATCCATTACAAACAAGACTTACGTAACAAAACATATAAAATAAAACAAGTAAGTTAACACCCGAAACAACGACAATACTAAGATATTATTAACAAAGAAATGTTAAAAGATAATATATGATATCATATGAATGTATATGATTCTTGTATAATTTAATAACAATTATTTCACTATTATACAAGAGGTTAACCTACCCCAACCAAGGAAAAGTACAAAGGTAAGGGTTATTTCACAATCTCTTCATTATCCGAGGTTGTTTATACATAATAATCTACTGGGATCTCTTTATCATCCACATCCATGTTTCTTAAAAATGTATTTCAAAAAATTATTACTATTTAAAAGAATATGGGTTAAAGTCATTTATACCCTTTTTTGACTTTTATAATAGTTTTTAAAGGAATCTTTCCGTCGTTTTCCAAACAAGGTGTTTTTAACCTTTTCGACAGAATTAAGGTAAGAATGTTTTTTTAACTTATACGGCGGGTGCGGTAATTTTCCCCTGTTATAAAATATTCGAAGCTTCCATTACAAGATTATTAGAATATTTTCGAAGAAAATGTTTTATTTCATAAATATATGAATCTTAAATGATTTCAAAATAGAAAGAGATATTTCTCTAAAAAGAGTTTTGATTTCATCTATGTCAACATCCTTTGATGGATTTTACGCTTATTTGAAGTTGATTTATTATGATACAATACTTCTATATTGTATTGAATGTTTTGTGATATGTTTGACTGTGGATGTGCTATTTTTTAAACCATTCATATTTTATGGTGAAAGTATTGACATTTCGTATTCTAGTTTTAATACGAATGTTTATCTTATGTTTAAACCTTTTCATATGGGAATGCATTGGACATAATATGTGACGGGTGGAGCCCGCTATAGCTCCTCGATGCATCGGTAGGTCTCATGAGACAAACTAGTGTCTTGGCACAAGGCCTTGGAAAAATCTTATTTGTAGTCTTGGCACGAGTCCTTGGCTATGTGGTTATGATAGTCTGGAATTATGCATTCCATTATTACGAAAGTGGTTATTGATATTGCATGTGATTATTCGATTAGTAGAATATCCATGTGAATAAGTAAATGGCATTATTTAATTTTACTTTTTCCATACTAGGTTTAAGTTCAAGTTTAAAAGGCTTTTGTTTTAGAAATGCATTGCCTTAAATTTTTATGCTTATTTTTGAAAGTTTCCGCTATATGGTCATCCTTACTGGTCATTTGAGCTCACCCCTTTTCTATGTTTTATTTTTCCCAGGATGTGAAGAAGTATGTTATGAATGACCTGTAGGGATATTATGAGGGGATAATAGTGTGGAATATAGAGACATTATGTTGTTGTAGTAGTTTTCCACTTTATTATGTAATGTTAAACTTTATGAATATATCTAGTGTTTCCAAGGATACTAAACCAATCGGTCATTCGAGATTTGATCTTTCTTGTGATCATGCCAATGTTATGTAATAATGCATTGACTCTAGGTAACTGGGGTCGGGGCGTTATAATGAGGACTAAACCCCGCAACCAGTGCCCCAAACCCCTCCCACTCTGCCACCCTAGCTAATGCAGGGGGTTACACACTATATGTAATATAATATTATATATATTCACATATATCATGAAGCATATGGATATGTACATGAATCTCAGTAATCTATATTTTAGTTCACACCCTAAAATCCCCCTCATCTACTAAAAAACTATAAAGACTTTATGGGAAACCTCACAACTCTTTATGAATATATCCAAACACTTTTGAATACATTTTTTCTCATCCAACACTCTTCATTTTGAAAAAAATATTTCTATAAAACTTTATCTTTATCCAATGTCCAATACAGATGACCCTAATGTCCTTAGTAGTGCTGACGCCAACTATAAAATCCACATTTATGTAATCCAAGTGATGCCTCCAACAAAACATCAGTTCTACTAAAGATAAAAAAGCGGTATAGTGTGATATCCATTAAAGGTATTCATAACTCTATATGAACATGCCCATCCTAAGATATATCATATACGTCATATGAATACATATATAATATCTATGTCCATGAAATCAAGTATCCACTGGACATGGAACATATCAATCTAGTTTCAGCCTCTCAACCTTTCTCAATTCTCAGAAAAGGAATGACTGAGTTGATGAAAACATCACATTTCATTCATTTATCAGATAATTACATCACATATCATTATTTTATATCATAAGTACATAACATGACACTTATCACGTTATTTAAACACATCATATGAAAAACAACTGAACTTGGCCATGCGTTTCGTCAATCTAATTCAATGAAGGGTCATGCGACTTTATCTTTTCATATAAGTGAACAAATCCCATTTTGGTCATGCTTCGACTGACAACATAATATGAAACATTCCCAACCACATCTTACACCATATTAGCTTATTTAACTTGTATACATGCATAAGTATGGTATAAATGTATGATGTTTCTCATGCTAATTATCTTTCCAACCTCATGTAAGAAGGATTGATATTAATAATATACCCTTAGGTATACTGAGGATTATAGGACCTCCCATGAGATATACTTTAGCAGATAAATCTAAGTAATAAGTCTCCACATATTACCTCATGAATCCATTATTTGTAACTAAAATACACTTTTTATAATGATTATAAGAATCTATTCAATCTATCCTTATCATATCATTACAATATATTATACCTTTTAATGATGGTCAGTTAGAAAAAAAATCAAAGTCATAATTTGAGGGGATATTATCATTGGATCATTCATGTCAAATTAGTTTCACCACACATTAATGAATGATAATTAGATATTTACTTTAATATAATATATGATACATTCAAGACCATTATATACAATCACTCATATGTTTAACATCTATAATTTCTATAAGAAACTGATATTGTTGTTGTGGTAACGGTTTCTTCAATGGATCTACTACATTCTCTTGAGTGTCCACCCAAATGATCTTTACATTACCCCTCTCAATGATCTCACATATGAGATGGTATTTGAGAAGGATCTGTTTAGTCCATTGATGAGACTTAGTTTCCTTATCCTGGGAAACAACACCATTATTGTCACAAAATAGCTCGATTTCTCCCACAATGTTAGGAACCACTCCATGTTTACAAATGATTATCTTGATCCAAACCACTTCTCACAAAACTTATTATGTTGTGATGTATTCGGTCACTATTGTAGATTCCAATATTGGGTATTTTCTATAACTCTTCCAAATAATTTCTCCACCATTTGAGAGAGACATGAATCTAGATTGAGATTTTATATAATATTTTTCAGATTGAAAAAAAGAATTTTTAACCCTTTATAGAGAGCATATCCTATCCTCTAATGTCCAAGGGAATATCCTTATTCCTTATTATGTAGATAAGTATGTTCTTCACAAAATTCCAATGAATCTCACTGATATTGGAATTTGTATCCACTTATTATGATCAAATCATAAGAGACCTATTTTCAAGAACAAAATATGACATACATGACATATATTATCATGGAATTAAATCCATCATTTCTAACCCATTAGAATTATCTTGAATCATATCAAGATTCAAGCCATTTTACACTCATAAAGAACCCATCTTAATGTTCTCCATACCAAAACTCTTTAGAACTTTACCAATATACATGTTCTGACCCAGTCTAAGAAGCCTCTAGGATCCATTTATATAAATCTTCATACCAAGTGTGCATGCCACTTCACCCATTGTATTTCATTGAGAAACATTTACAAAGACACTTCTTCACAGAGTTAGGTGTCAGGATTTCATTTCCAATAAGTAGTATGTCATCTATATAGACTATTAGAAACACTACTATACCCTCACTAAGATGCACATATATACATGAATGATATACATTCTTAATGAAACTTAACTCTTGAATTGAATCATTTAAACAAAAATTATATCTCTGAGAATATTACATTAGTCCATATATATAACGTTTAAATTTGTAAACCTTAGTATTATCATTTAGAACTCTTAAAATCCTTAGGATTATCATATATGTAAGATCCTGAGTTTTCATATGTGGTGAAGATATTTTTTATTTTCGGTTTAAATACTTAATTTATTGTCTAATGTGAATACACTTTGAATTCATGAGTGTATAAGGGGTTTTGGGGATTTTTTGTAACATGGAGCCTGACTTTTATTAAAATCAGGATAGGATACAGGGTTAGTAAAAACATTGTTTGGCAGTTCACATAGTTACTAATAACCTTGCGAGGTTGGACAATGGGGTGCTAAAGGTTTCAAAGTTTGAGGAAACCCTGTTGATGGAGGATCACTCCTATTTGAGGCACCATCGATTTTTAGTAGAGGAGAATTACATAGTTTGCACACAATTTGGAAAACTGTAGGCACTGACCATGAGAGGTTCCCCTTCATAAATTGAAGGGTGCACGGTTGGCACACAGTTTGGTCAACCATGCTAAAAAGCCATGTGGCCCCATAAATCTCTAGGAATTACCATTTTTCCGTAAAATATATTATAACCTAAATTTAATTTCTCATTTCATCTATTGGAAAACCATTATTTATTTAGGATCTCTTTTAAGTTAAATCAAATAATTTTCCTCCATTTATCTATTTGATCTTAGAATCAAGAGTCGCTAATCATGTTGGATCAATGCTAGTTAATGATGAATTCCATTTTTACTGTTCAATTTTTAACATTGGATCAGAGAAGATATTTAGGTACAAGAAAATAAGACATATTTTTACATTTTTCAAATTTTCTCTGTGTTTCTTCTCATCTATGTCAAACCAAAATATGATACTAGATAAGAACTCTACTACAAACCTATGACATGTGGTCTAAACTTTTCCTGAGTGGTTTGGTTCTTTATAGATGTATTTTTCATTATTCCACCAACCATACATTCCAGCATGAACCCAAAAATGAATTGAGTAATTAAACTGAATGCAATGGAACCTATTATGGAGACCCACTAGTTACTTGAGACTTGTTGAATGTTTATTCCCCCAAAAAAAGTCACCCATGGGGCGTGTATTTGAGCTTTCCATGTTAGAGGAATCCATTTATAAATTAATTGAAATGAATTTATTAATTAATATATTTTTTCCACCTTTTCACGTTCATAAATTGATTAAATAGTTTGTATGGAATCTTTATATTAGTGGGTAAACTCATTGAATGTAATTGAATGTGAAGTTATATATGAGTGGGTTTAATCAAGGAACTTGAGTTCTGGTGAATTGATGAATGTAATGGTATTTGGATTTAAATGGAAGTGGATGCTATGGAAGGTATACCATGGATCTTGATTCCATTTAGATTCCCTAGACCTTTCAACCATGGTTCTTGTTTTATGGTAAAAGATACACTGGACATGTATGCTCCTTGGATCATGATTCTGTAGGATTCCAAGGTCATTTTAATATATTGGATCTAGCTTGCTGGACTCGCACTGTACATGCTATGTTGACATGATCCTTGTAATCCCCTAGTTTTATTACCAATTTTATATCAAGATACTCTCGGGACTCGATGTGGATGCATTGGTATTCTAGATCTTGGATCTGGCCTTATAAGGTATGTCAGTTATAATTATACGGATCAGTTGCGGTAAGTTGTTAAGTTTCTTGTTATATGGAATTTCTGTGATGGATATGATATACAGGTTATAAAATAAGGCCATGGGTGATGTAATATATTGTTTATATGGCATGGTCATGGTATTAAATTCTATTTACCTTACTGATTATTTAATATAGGATCTAGGAAATTGTTTTGAAGTGATCCTTATATGGCTGTATAGGATCTAAAGTTTGTTTACTTTTTTCATGGTCACTTTACTTTCTGTATTTTTATAACAGAAATATTATGCACTTTTCTTTATCTTTTATTACATAACATGGATTTTTTATAGACACATTGGGTGGTGAACTACTGGGATTGTATCTCACACCGTGTTCGGGATACCTTTGTGTTCCTAAAAAAACATTATTTATGAAGGTAGGGACTGGGGAAAGCTCTTATAGTTCAATGCATTAATTTGTACCATGGTTATGAGTAAGAGAATATATGACTAAGATGAGGATCTTGATGATATATGGGATTGTTTTCGGTATTTTTTGTATTTTTTTAAATGTAGTGTACTATTTTCTATACACCTGTATTGTCTTCCTTGTAGATACATGAAAATATTGTCATTTTATATGAGATTACATCTAAAATAGTTATATATATCAGTGTCTTTTGGATGATTATCTATTTCTTTATTGATTTAATTATTCCAAATTTTATTTGTATATTTTCTTGTTGTGCGTTACACTATGAAAGTAGGGAATAGTCTCGCCACAGACACACCCATGAACCTTTCTTTTAGTCAACAACCTCTATTGTTTGGAGATATGCACTTGTGGCCATGAGGCCAACTAGGATCGAGACATCGTTCATTGGAATCTAGGCATGTGATGTTACAATGTTGTATCAAATACATTCATTTCTTGGTTTTTACTATTTTGAGACAATAGAAAGGGATATAAATGATTAAGAATTTGGTAATGAGCTGTTTTAGGGTGTATCTAACCCACTTACAAGAAAAAGACAAATTTCCTTGAATAAAATTTATGTTTTCTGGATTTTTGATATTACATTTGATTTTATTCCAAGGTTGGGTGATGCAATTTAATTGTGACATTACCATTTATGTGATTGGGGGTTCAATTTTTTTACAACTAGATGAGATGAGGGTATTACATCTCAGGCATCATTTTAGGAACATTGAAGGATTCAAATTCTATGAATTATGCTATGACATATATAATTCATTGGATATTTCCATGACATTTTGATATGTTTTTTGTTTTATAATCCTTCTATTTTAATAGATATTTTGTGTAGGGAAATGGAAAAAATGGTTGGTACTTGGAGTTCTTGTCGTAACCTCACAAGTGTTTTCATGATTAGGATACAACAGACATCGTAAGTATCCAATTATGGAACGTTGAGTCATGGGCCATGAGTCCCATGGACTGGATCATGTTATAGTGTGGATTAGGTGAAATAAATAGTTTCATTCATAAAAAGTGTGGGCCCTTTTTAGGTTCCCAGCACAGTGGAAGCGCACGATGGGTAGTTCCCAACATTGCTACTTTCCATAATCGATGACCAATATAAGATCTATGTGATGCTAAATGTCGTGATCAATGGAATTGAATCAATTAAATAGAAAAATGAGAGAATTATAGATTTGAGAGAGTGAATATTAAAACGTATTATTTATAATTAATTTAATTAGATATGAATTACCTCTAAGGAATTCTTTCTTAATTGATGAATATGGAAACAGATCTACGGTTCACCAACATTGTTTTGAAGAAACCAAGTGTAGATTTCCTCTAGAAGTTGTACACACATGTTCCAATAATATCCATATGTCTCCAAATGCGTATCTGTGTGCTAGCATGGAATTTTCATGTGCTTGCGTCGTCCCCATTTGATCGCTTTGAGAACCTATTCCATACAATTCTCCTTGATCTGACGAAGGAGGATTATTTCCAATATTGGGAGCATTCATGGTAAAGGGATCCCTCTAGGAATTAGATGATTCTATTAGATAGGTTTTCACAACCAACAATAATATTTGACTCTCTTTGATAAAATAGCATAACTGGGTATTTATATTGCTAGTGTTAAAATAAAATAATTCCAAAAGTTACCTAGATTATTTTATTTAATCATAGAAAAAAATATTTTAAATAATAATAATAATAAAAATAATATGTTGTGGAATGATTTTAACTTGAAAATTATAATTAAATATTATTTAATTATTTAATTATTTAATATTAAATATTTTTTATTTCACACCGTTCCATTAAACGTGGTCCACAACTCCTCCATAATTTTACTCAGGCATTGAATAATGTCTATTTATCTATTAAATAAATATAACTTCATTATTCACCAATAAATAAATAATATTATATTCACTAAATATAAAATAAATAATTAATAAATATTACACTCGCAATATTTTTTTTTGAATAACTAGTGATATAATATATGTGATCAGGACTACATTAATAATTATTAAACCACATGAAGGAATAATAATTTTTAATCCTGTTAAATAATAAATATATATATATATATTATTTAACTGAGATTTTGGATATAATTAGTGTGTGACCCTCTAGGCCTTTTTCCCAATGGAATTAGGTGGATCAGCCTAAATTCCAAGGATATCATTTAAAAACATTCCGAGACACCCATATATAATGAAGTTAATGTCGAAATTACATGTTACCTTATACAGATGCTTATTGTGTAATATAATACCTTTTTTAAAATATCTCTAATCAAGTAGGTTTCAGGCCAGTGCAATCAACCTATATGTTCAATAGGAATTTCATTAACTTTCAAAAAATAGAACTTCTTTTTAGAAAACCATGGACATGATTTATGTAGGATATATAATTTCTTTCAAAGGGCCTGAGATATTAACTTTTGTTAAATTATAGAAGAGATTGATCCTTTCTCGCATTATTCATTAATGAAATATTACTCATCAATCACCCAACATATCCTACCTTGACACAAAAATCTATGATCATAGTTTTTTTCATTATAATAAATTACACAACTCATAATATTCATTAATAGTAATCTTAATTTCTATGAAAAAATACACATGTCCACATAAATTAATATTCATTGAAAATTATAAATGTGGATTTCCAACTAGCGAGTCCCATTGTCATAATATCCCACCGAATATTACCAATGGTGTACACCTTGAGAATTTACCTCAAAGTCATATGAGTCTCCAACCCGGACAGCTTATATCATTTTTTTCCGTCAAATGACATCGTCCGACTACAAAACATATATTCATGAATAGTTTCATAGCCTTCCTGAGATCTAATAATAGCGGGGAACTTCTATGACCATTTAGTGCAACAGCTACTCTTAGGACATTATCACATACTATGTTAGATATAAGAACAATCATGATGTGATAATTAGTTTATTAATATTAAAAAGTGAATACATTTTTATCATAAAGTAAATAGAAGTTGGTTCTAGGGAACCAAATATAACAGACTTCCACTTGAACTAGAGACAAATACTAAATAACTTTAGTACGCTGGATCTAATATGATACTCATGATTCTGCTATGATGGGCCTTTAGGAAAGGGTTCCATCATGTGATTTTCCATGTGTACTCTTCTCACTTCAACTTTACCCCTTTAATAAAAATCTAATATTAGGTGATAGTTCAAGAGTATATAATTTGTCTATTGGTGTGACCATATCTTTTTTCAAGAGCCACCACTAATGTATTATCAAAATACAATGTGATAGGGTCTTTTAGGGTAGGTACCCCATAATTCTCTTAGACAATGTTAGATTTCAAACAGCTTCTTTGGATATATCTGATGCTGTTATATACTCAGAATCCATAGTAGAATCAGCAAAAAATAGCTTCTTTGAACTCTTCCAGCTCCGAGATCCTCCATTGAGACAGAAAACATATCCTAATTGAAATTTCAGATCATTATGGTATATATAAAAACTAGCATCAATATAACCCCTGATTACCCACTCCTCATCTACTCCATACACCAGGAACATATCCTTAGTTCTTCTCAGATACTTATGGATAACCTTAACAGTAATCGAATGTTGTTCTCATGGACCTGCTTGATATCATCCTACTATGAAAAATGAAAAGGAAATATCATGTCTAGTATATTACTTTTTATAAATTATTGATAAAATCATAGAAGCATATGATATCTTAAACATTATATCCTTCTCATGTTGTGTCTAAGGACACATTTTTATAGAAAGATGTGATCTTTGCGAAATTGGAACTATTCTTCCCTTGGATTATTCCATAATAAATTTATTTATTATCTAGTCAACATATGTACTTTACATAGTCAATGTATCCTCTAGGATATATCATGAATGATGTTTATCCCTAGAATATATGTTTCTTCACCTAAGTCATTCCTGGAGAGGAACTAGTTCAACCAGTCCTTAAGAGACCATAATAATGAGATGTCATTTCCAATAAGTAATATGTCACTAAGATATACAACTAGGATAATGACCAAATTCCCACTAAACCCATTTTAAACACATGTATCACATTCATTCTTAATGGAACTAAATTCTTTTATAGATTCATCTCATCGAATGTTCCATGACCTAGATGCATGCTCCAATCTATAAATGGATCTCTCTAACATGAAAGCATTTTTGGGATCACCTGGAGTCATAAATCCTTGTGGTTGTGTCATAAATACATCTTCATGAAGGTTTCCATTACAGAATGCAATTTTGACATCCATATTCTAAATCTCATAGTCATGTTAAGCTTTTATGACACGTATAATTATGATGCATATAAACATGAAAAATGGTGAAAAAATTTCATCGTACTCTATTCCATTACATTGTTTAAACCCTTTAGCCACTAACCTTCTTTTATAGGAACTTTCTTTACCTTCCATGTCCAATATCCTCTTCAATACCCATTTTAATCTAATAGGATTTTCCGGAACTGGCATATTGACCAAAACCCAAACATTGTTCTGATACCTGGAATTTATTTCAAAATTCATGGCATCTTGCCATATTGAAGCCTCTGAGAACTCTACTTCCTCCTTGTTTGAGTGAGTTTTGTCACTATCAGCCAACAATGAGTCTCCATACTCAATGTCTAGAAAACCATATTCTGCTGGTTATCTCACCTATCTTATACTCGTACGTAGTACATTTGTTTCAAGAACTATTTCTTCCATGAGGACCTATGGAATCTATTCTTGTAAAAACACTTTTTTATATTAAGCATCAACTAAATCGAAGTCAATCCTTCTCCCATAATCCACTTTGAGGACATTCTCCATCCCAATAGAGATGTCTTGTCTAACGATAATCACTTTCTGGTCTAAGGAGTTGTATTTGTAGTGTCCACTTGTGTCCATTTTATGACCTATAAAGATACAATTCATGTCCAATGGTGCTATTTTTTTGCATTATAAGGCCTTAAAAAGTTCGTCACAACCCCTGAAACATTTGTTTGATAAAATAGGATTCGTTCCACAACCTAACTCAAAGGGAATTCCATTTTCCACATTAGTTGGTACTATATTTAATGTGTATGTTGTAGATTGTAATGAGTATCCTCAAAAGGGGAATGATGGATCTAAAAAACCCAAAATCAACCTAACCATGTCTAACAAGGTAACATTACTCCTTTCACTAACACTATTCCATAGCGGTGTTTAATGTGGATTTAGTTGAGATAGAATCCCAAAATACCAAAGAAAGTAAATGAACTCTTGGTAAATATATTCAACACCTCAATCAAAAAATTATTATTTATATTCTTACCATGTTGATTCAATACTTCTTTCTTGAATTCTGTAAAATATCCCAAAGGAATCACACTTATACCTCATTAGGTAGACATAACGATACCTTCTCAAGTCATTAATAATTGTTATGGATTAAGAATCTCCACCTCCAGCTTTTACTGAAAATCATCCACACACATCAGTGTGTACCAATCCTGGAATATTTATAGACCTTTCACCCTATCCACCAAATCGTGGTTTGTTCATTTTCCATTTTAAAAAAGAGTGACATATTTCAAGTGGTTTTAGAACATAAGAGTCCAAATAACCATCTTGATAGATAATTTTCAAGCCCTTCTCATTTAAATGTCCAAGATGGTGATTCCACAACTGGATGTTATATGAGTCTTGAGAACATGATTTTTTATGGATTTACAACAATTTGTTTTGATAACATAATACATAAATAATTTTATTATAATATTACATACCATAACATTTGTTTTATTTATAAAAGAAACAACTTTTATATCTAAATTTTAAAATAAGCCCATATGTATCTAGGAATAATACATAAATTATGATCTTGGCTACCATATTTTCATAATTAAAATAACTTAAAAATAAAATCAATCTCATTTTCAATGAGGGGTGGTAGTCACCAATGGATAGGTAAGATCACCCAACCACATTGGTAAATATTAAATCCACCTCTCATATGGTAATATTTTGTAATCTACTTGGTTACTATATTTAGATACAGATGTGAGCCCCATAAGATGTATCTAATACCCAATGTGTAGATATTAAAAGATTAAACTCAATAACGTAAACAACTTTAGATTCCCCTTTCTTCTGGTTGTATTTACACTTCGAGTGGGAGGACATTACACATGAAAAACATATCGCCTCCTCTTCTGTGGCCTTCCTCTATATCTTTTTCTTCATAGAAGGGTGGTGTCCTGGAACATTAGACTATTTTCGGTCTTGTGAACCATTTCATTATTCTTAATTTTCTAAATCACCATAAGGAATCTGTGTTTTTAACACCCCATGTCATTATCCACTGGGTAAATAAAAGTAAGTTGTTCTAGAAGACTCTTATAATTATTTTTCATATTGTAATTAAATATAATGTTTGAGAAGGTCTTTGGTAGTGATGAATGTATGAGATCTACACGCAACTCATCTAGTAATTTAATCCCTATGTTATTTTAATCTATATGACTAGTGGTGAAAAAATCATTGGATATCTCATACCACTCATGTCTCTCCTTATCTTGATAGATATTTCAAAGGTGAGACATCATGTTTTAGGCATTCATATCCTCATGTTTTTTCAAATGTCTATTGGACAAGGATGATAGCATGAATCACTGAACATTTGTAGCATCATTAAAATGTTTTTCATAAAGAGATATATCTTCATAACCTGCATCATTATTAAGAAAATCTGGTTACAATTATTCTAGCGCATACGATTTTCATTCATGGAGAAGAATGAAATTTAGGTTCCTTTTCCACTCTTGGAAATTTGTGTCTATGAGAAGGTTTTCCTTGTCAAGTATGGATCACAATGATATGTGTGATGTCATTTTAATGTTTTTTATACCAAATAAGATAATAATAATTTTATTACTTTATCAAATAAAATATAGAAAAGTAAATATTTATTATAATTTTTAGTCTCCCAATATTTTTTTGAATCCCAATAGCCCTTACCATTTCTTTGGAATATCTTATTTGTTTGACATTATAGTGGAAAGGATCCATATTCCAATTCTCATTACCCCAAATTGGGTTGGTCAAGTAACTGGAATGGTTTTATGTTGGCATTCCAATTTCTAACTTCATTAACTCATAGTTCTTTGATATGTTGAGTGGACTCCCCAATCCTAACATCATTAATTCAGATTTCCTCAACCTTTTCCTCTTAGTTTCACCAAGTCCAGCTTTGGTAGTCAACCCTTGATGTCAACTAAGATAATTAAACCTAAATTTTTTTATTAGAATTCATTGATAATTGAAAGAACCCCATCTTTTTCTGGTCATTGACTATGAAATATAGTTCGATTTTAACTGAAGTAATTAATGTCTATACTAACTTTATATTTTATTGGTGGATGATATCCTTTTATGAGTAAATTATAAATTATTATCTTTATCGCATGTTTGTTAATATTTAGTGGTATTTATTATGAGATTAACATGGCTTATAAAATATCTCTGCATAAGATGGTATATTTTAGTTCTAACATTCATGGTTGCCAATTCATTAATTATGTGATCAAGATAGGACATCCATAATGAAATAAAAATGAAACTAATAGAAGTAAAATAATGAAGCATTATGATCATGAGCTCATACTAGTGGTTTATTTTTCTAGATGTTGATAAACTAGTCATTGAACTTAGGGAAAAAAAATTGAACCAATTATGGTTTTTTTGTAGCTTTCCTCCAACCCACCAATGTGTCTCCTTTGATTGGTTTCACCTGAGCTTCAATCTTGAACCACCTCCACTATCTTTCTAGATCCATCCATTACATATGACTTTTACTCAGATGTATGTGAGGGGAAAAGGTGGATTATATAAAAGATACCATGGGAACGCAAGCCCTACATAGTGAAAGAAGTTAAGTAATCCAGACCAATAATATAATTTATTAATAAATTAAATTAATACAATCACATACAAAAGGTATGGTCTAGATCATGATCATCCACATGTATTCATTGAATAACACATTTAATAAAACTAATATTCAATTATTGATCGTTCTTATTTAATACAAATCGTGCCTGAATCAATTAATTATTATATTTTATTAATAAATTATTTTATCTTAATTATTATTCTAATTTAATTGAGATACTCATCCACTATAATTACAAACAAATTAAATAAATTCACTTAAAATTAACCTTGTACATAAATGTTCCATGTAGGAAACATAGTGAATAACCTTTAAAGTCCTTCTAACATTTATTATACTCATATAATATTTTAATCTTGCGGCATATGGCATGCACAACTTATCACGTACTTTCAAAATATGTACTTTTTGGAGGATTTCATGAATTACATGATTTTCCTGTCATGTGTTATGCTTCAATCCTCATAGTGTAACAATATTCAATATGACTCATACATGAAGTGGAGATCTGAACATTACCAAGATATTAATTAAAAATTAAAATATTTAGGTATATTAAAACCTATCACATGGTGTGTCCTATGATTATGACCACAAAGAAGTACATGTATCAAGGCTTACATAGTAAAATAAATAAATTTTAAATCTTCATACTTTGGTATAAGTACATAGCATGTATATATGATCTACATGTGGTGTACATATCTCACCATCTATTCGAGACAGATGCATAGGGACTCAATGTGTAGTTTGTGCCTCAGAAAATTTAGAGTACATGGTTTGTACAATGAGGAAAATTCTATGTATACTCTATGTTTACATGTTAACCAATTCGGTAGGTCATGTATTAAATACATGGTTCATCTATGAATCAATGTTAATACATGTCATGTGTGTGGGATACATGGTGTGTAGTCTAGATGACTGTGCAACATTAAATTATGGTCAACACAGAGTGCAATTTAATGTGAATATTCAATGCATACGACCAGAATTAATTTCTGAACAATTTCCTAATGCATTGAACATGAATACATGATGTGTAACTCTGATTACATAGTGTGTAGTCCTGTGTTGTTATGATAGAATCCTTTTCACCACCAGATGAGTTCCTCTATTTTATTTTAATCATAAAATTAAATTCCTCAATTAGATCTACGATAAATAAAGGTGGAAGAAACCGGTCATTAAATTTAGATTAAAAAAATGATTAAACATGAATTGAAAATCCAAATAGAAAATGTGTAAATCATCAATTTTTTTTATATAATTATAAAAAATTATGTGCCCCCTCTAATACCACTTGTAGGTTTTTGGGCATAATGGAAGTGCATAATGGGCAGTGCCCGACTTTTTTTTCAATAATTGATGATAAATCCAAGATCTATGTGATGATAAACACCATTATCATTAAATTGAATCAAAGACATAGACAAGGGATAGAATGCCTAAACTGATAGAGAGGTGATCAACACAAATAGTTTATAACTAATATAATTTGATAAGAATTACATCTAAGTAATTATTTCATCACTGATGAATCTGATGATAAATTTGTGGTGCCCCATCATTTCATTGTATAAACTAAGTGTAGATTTCATCTTGAGGTGATCTACACATGTACAAGGAATCTCCAGACATTATCAATGGAGTCTTTGAGTGCTATCATGAATGATCCTTGCACTTGTTTCACCAATGTTTTATTGCTTTGAGAATACCTTCCTGTGCATTATCCTTATTCTGGTGGAGGAGGATCATTCATCATTCTTGGGAGCATTCTTGAATAAAGGAGTTCTCTAGGATTTAGAGGATTATCAAATATTATTGTGTACAACCAGAAAACTGAATTGAATCTCTTTTAGAAAATAATATAATTGGGTATTTATATTGTTAGGGTTAAAATATAATAATTTTTCAAGTTCCCATGATTATTTTACTTCATCCTATAAAAAACGCATGTCAAATTGTTATAATATTATTCTTATTTCGAAACATGCACTTAACTTGAGAATTATAGTTAAATATTAGTTAATTAAATAATATTCAATATTTATTATTTCCCCATGGACCATTAAACACTATTCTCCATTCCTCTAAAAAATTTATCAATCCTAGAACAAGGTCTATCTTTTATCAAAAAAATTCCAATTCATTATTCAACAATAAATAAATATTATGTTATACTAACTAAATAGAAAATAAATATTCGTTAAATATTTCTCTCAAAATATATTCTATTGAATAAATAGTGATGGAATATATGTGATCAATCACACATGAATAATTATTAAACCACATGAGAGAATAATATATATTAATGTTGTTAAATAATCACTAATAATATTTTAATTAACTGATATTATAGATATACTTAGTTTGTGAATCTATAGACCTATTTCTCAACTATATTAGGTGAACCATCCAAAAGTCCAAGGTTAGTGTCTAATAAAATGAAAAAGAAAACATAGAGAAAGATGTTAACGTCACAATGAAAAATTACCAAGTACAAACACATACTATGTAATTTAATACCTTTATCAAAACATCTCTAATTGAGTAGGTTGCATGCTATTAGCATCAACGTATTTGCTCAATATATCTTTCTTTGACGTTGCTAAAAAGGACCTTGCCTATAGAACATCATGTTGATGGATTTATTTATGCTATAATATTTCCATCAATGGGATTCAAATATTAACTATCACACCATGATATTTAATGAGATATATTATTTTTAAATTAAATTATGTCTTGTGTTTAATGATGCACCAAGATTATTATGCACTATACGCAACACCATATTAGCTTGTAGTATATTCAAAATTATTCTTGGTTTGTCTTGTACACAATTTCAAGTTCTTTTGATAGAATTCATTTCACGTAACACTAAGTATAGATTTTGTTCAATTAATAAATGAATTAAGTTTTTATTGTGCTATAAAACACCAATGTAATATTTCACTACACACAACACAGACTTGTCTTACATTACACGTAACAGTGACCTTCCTCGACATCATACATTGTACGCGATACCGAGTTTCACTAGAAAATGATATATTATAAAAATATTATCATTTAATGGGATATAAACTATCATTTATGAATAGTATTAACCAAATTTTGAATTTTATATCATTGGTATTCATCATACACATTTTCTAGAACATGATATGAGTACAAAATCATTTTTTCAAATAAAAGAAGTATTTTTCAAAAAAATGTAGTTTTACCACAATTTGAAGGGGAATCTATTTTAAATAATGTTTTTGAAACATTTATATGTTAATTTGGAAATTTTAAACTTCATATTTGGATGTCGGACATAAAATTTTACTTCGGATAAATCTGTGATATTTTTTTTGATAAATTTCATAATCTGGTTCATTGTGAAAATCTGCTTAATTTTAATGGAAAGTAAATTTTTTCATTGAAATAATTTGTATGGTTAATATATATTACATAATGGTTTTAATGTATAAATATAATATATTTTTATTTTTTAATAAAATGTAAGTTATTTTAATTAATTATACATTTAATTTATATGTAAAAACATTTCTATCTTTAGAAATGTTTTAAACGAAAACCCGTTTTTTCCAAAAGTGGGATTAATATTAAATTAATTACTACAAATTATGTGTTTTTTAATTTTGAAAAATTGATTTTATATTTTTAATAAGATGTTTCAAATTTTTTAAATAGTTACTTTTTTATTTTTGAACATTATGAATTGTAACTACAGAAATTATTTTATTTACCATGGTTAAAGAGAAAATCCTGTAAAAAGGGTAAAAAAATAATATTATAGTAATACTAAACTACCCTAACACATTAACCAATCCTATTATATATGATATTTCTGACCACGGTCATCCCTGGCTCAATTTTGGGGCCCCATGGATTCACTTGGATGTGGAAAGGACACTTTATAAGAATTAATTTAAAGTAATGATAATTAAAACCTAAACATATATCTTTTACAAAATCGATTTTAATATGATCATATATAAAATAAATAAATGTCTATAAATATAAATTATAATGATAAAAATATTCCATACATTAGTTTATTTTATTTATTTTTTTTTGAAATTACATAAATATATTTATTTATTACACAATTATGATGTAGTGATTACCTCTATAATGAATGATTCAAATAAATGAAATAATAAATATTAAAACAAATGTAATTTGGTTATTTTGACTTCATAAATGAATTTTATGGATGGTATTGACATATTATAATTTTTTTAATTCATTTTTCTGGAATTAATAAGGCTATTATGAATTTATTTAAAAGTCATGTATGAATAGTGTCAAAAATTGAGACAATTCATAACATAAAACATAAAATAGTTTGTTAAATGATATTAAATTCCTAAAAATCAAAGCTTCAGCCAAATGGTTTTTATAAGTCCTAATAGGTCATATTTAACTTTTTTGTTGGTCTTTTGACGTGATAATATAATTTAATTAACCCCCAATTTTAAATAACATGATATCACAATAAGATTAAAAAGTTTTAAATAAGGGTAAAACCAAAAAGATAAGGATAAAAAAATATTCAGAACTTGTAAAAAAATTATTGGATGATATTTATTAGAACTAAGATAATCTTATATTATAGTTAAATATGTTTCAGACTATTTTAAATCGAAATTGAATTTATAATAAATTAATATTTTGGAAAATTCCTAAAGTGCCCCTCTCCTCTCTTATAAAAGGGAAACTACTCCCTATTTTATTCACTCCATTTTAAGCCTTCATTTTCAGTCAAACACATACCTTTTATCTTCTCAACTTTCCTAGTAACATTATAGAGGTTTCAGTATTTTCAAAAGGCCAACTACAGTTCCCAATGGGGAAATTAAAAGGAGGCACGTTGAGGAAGAGGTAATCTCTTTTACCGATTCTTTCAAATTTATTTCTTCTTATAAATCATGTTATTTAGTTTCTTCATTTTAAATTAATCACATTAGTATCACTAGTATAATTATATTTTATTATAAACATGAAAAAAAACCCATTTCACCTTCTATCCATCCTACAAAAAATGAAATCACCACGTGTGGGTACGTACGACTTATCGTCTCCACGTCGTGGTGTAATCTGTTTTTCACCACCACCTTACATGGAAGGGTATAATGGTGGAAATAAAAACTATATATGATTATTATTACATAATACTTATTCTGAGATATTTTACACCATCCACTTCAATACTTTTCAACAACTATGGGAATGATATCTTTTCTCGTGCGTTTGTACGACTTACCATCTCCACGATGCGATGAGATTCTTTCGCTATGTGAACCATTCAAGAATGATTATAAAGTATATATAATAAATTATCATGAAATATATGACATAATAATTATACTTGATTTATGTATATATATATATATATTATTTACTAACTTCAATTAAATTTAATAAGGAAACAAAAATAGTGTTCATGTGTATGTATGACCTACAGTCTCCATGAATGGTGTATTCCATTACATTTCTAGATCTGTTATATATATTTATATACCGAATATATATGATATGTAAATAATGTTTTACATTAATTAAGTATGTAAATCATGATCTATGTAATCATATGGATAATAATAGGTCCAACCACGTACGATAAATGAAACGATTATGACCTAAAACGTCGCTTAAACATGGTATTGACAAATGAATGGGTAATATAAAGTCATATTTGAATCATATATGATATCATTAATATTATTATTAATCTATTAAAATTTAATAATATGTTTAAATCCAATATATAGTAGTTTCAGACACATGTGGAAGAAGTTGTACCTAAGGTAAGTGATAATTTTGCAATCTCACTTTTATTTGAGATTGTTTATATGTGAGTATTTTCTGGGGCTACATTCATCATCCATGGCCATTTTTTATAAAACTATTTCCATAAAATTTTTATTAATCTTATATGTGTATTTAATTTCATTTTTATCTCATTTTATATTTTACTACATTATATGGAAGGAATATTTATTTTGTTTACAATACGATGTACTTTTTGACTTTTCTAGTAAAAGTACAAGGATAATGATTTTTTATCTTATACAACATGAAGGGATTTTTAAATATTATTAAGGAATTATTTATATGACTATTTATCTATAATATTGTAAGTGTATTTTTAACAAAATTGATTTCTTTTAAAATTGAATGACATTTTGAGAAAATATAATGTTTTTAAAGAAGAAAGGGTATTTTCCTCACGAATTAAGGTCATGTATTTTATGAAAATTATTTTCAATATAAGATGACATAGGTTTATGTTATATCCCAATTATTACTTTGAAATTATTTTATTTATGATAGAATTATTTTTAAGAAGTCCATTTATCTTATATTGATTATGTTATGATGAAATATTGTTTAAGAATCCCATTTTATTTCATGGGTTATGCTATAAAGAATGATTTATGTTTTTGTGGAACATATCAGAATGATTTCATTAGGAGATGGGTGGGACCTATATATACCTCCAATTCATTGGGTATAAGTTTTAATCTTATGAGATAGTCATGGATGGAATGGTAAGTAAATCTAGTTCTGTAATACAGGTCTGGAACGACAGGTAAACCCGAATCTGTAATGGAATTCATCCACCATAATTGTCTTGGAATCAATGCCTTGGAAACTATAGATATCATAATATGTGATTAATAATTTAAAATAATTTAATGTTTTATTTAAATCCTATTATATAATGGTTAATATTCATTTATGATCCATTCCTTACATACTATCCTGATTTATGTCTTTGCTCAATATTTTAATGTTTAAACTTTATGTTCATGTTTTAAATTCAAATAATGATGGTTTGTTTTATGTTATCCATATTTTACCTTACTAAGAATTTGAGATACCCTGTTCTATGTTTTCATTTACCTATTATATAAATAAAGGATTTATGTATGAAAACAAAAGGGGAAGATCTTTATGGGAGATATTGAAGATCTTTCAGCACGATTAGAAGATTTTGTTCTGAGTTTCCAAAGACACTAAACTAATACAGTTTTTTAGGAATTTGTTTTTTTTCGTGTATATATTATTCTGAAAATGTAATTTAATTTCTATTTATTTCAATCTTAGGTTTCCACAACTAGTATCATAGCGATGGTTTATTTTACCTTTGAAAACTACGATGTGAAAACTTTAGTGATATCCCTAGAGATATTTCTAAGATATATCTTGGGATGTAACAAAGGTTAATTATAGAAATAGGTTATAGTTTTAGAATTATGGTAACAATGATAAATAACCTATAATTAAATCTAAGATGTTAGATATTGAAGGTACTCCCCCTTGAATATGTTGTTTTCCTTGTATAATATTTTCCTCTCACACTAATATTTTTGGGATTAAGATGATGGTTGGAACCCAATGGAACCACATTAATGATCACTGCATTGGGAAATTAAATGATTGTCCTCATAAATAACCAAATTTTATTGTAGATGGAATGAAACAAATTATTTCTATACATACACTAGCTCTGACTCATTCTGGACTTCCAAATGACCAGAGAAGGGAACAAAATTATTATGAGTCCTTCATGATGAAACATCCACCTTCGTTTAGGGGGTCTTCTAATCCACTTGTTGAAGAACAATGTATAAACACCATTTTAAAGATATTTTCCATCCTTTTTTGTTCAGAACAAGAAGAGTTCATTTTGGTTATCTATCATTTAGAAGGTGAAGCAGACCTGTGGTGGACTCTAATTAAAAATACAAGGCAACAAGATGAAATTGAATCCATATAATCAGATAATTTAAAGAACATATATTTTATTAAGCACTTCAATCATATTCTTTGAAAAAATATGGAAAAGGAGTTCCATAACCTTCATACAAAGGATGATGAATCTGTTGGTACATACAAGGCGATGTTTATAAGAATTTCAAGGTATGCTCCTGGCTTTATCATCCAACCTAAATGTAAAGATGCTAAAATAATCAGTGGATTAAAAAAAAATATTAAAAGGGAATTAGCTATAAGAAACATCAGTATCTATGATGAGATTGTGCGTTATTCTATCTTGGTATAACTTTAATTTGGTGTTACATATCCGTCTCATGGTTTTTACATGAAACGAAAGATGGAGTTCAAGGGAAAATATCAAAATAGTGGTGAAAAGAAGATAAATGTTTATTTATGATCAAGGTGGGGAAGGGAGCATGGTAAAAATTGACTTAAATGGAATAAAAAATGTTTCATATGTTGAAAATAAGTTCATCGATTAGTTGACTATAGAAGTAATGGGAAAAAAGTTGCTAATTATGTGAATGGAGAAAAGACAGCAGAGAATACACAACTAAAACGCCAATGCTATAAGTTCAAGGAAATGGGGAATTATGCTATCCAATTACATAATACAAGGGTTAATGATGATTGACATCAAAAAACTCTTATTGAAAAATATAAAGGAAAATCACATGAAGTCACTATCGGTGATGTAGAGTATGATAATGAAGTATTAAAATTATTAAGTGTTTATGTAATTGGATTTCAAAATTGTGTTGTGCAATCACATTTATAGTATTATAGACTATTGTAATATCAATGTATTGGTTTATTATTGTTTTCCATAATTATATATTACCGGTAACCAAGAAATGTAATTGAAATAATTTTAGAAAGTAGATGATATGCACATAATGAAGGGATAATGAGAATATAATATGGTTGATCATATTAATGAGCTCATGGCTGATAAAAGGAAAAAGTATTATCATGGTATAAGTATATAGAATTTTTGGTATATTTGGTGTATGGAATGATTTAATTTTGATAGAATGCATGTTGTCACTAAGGTTCTACGGTAATTTATGTTATTATCATATTTCAAGAGAATACATGATTAGGTATTAAAATGTTTGGAATGTGACCTACATGATATATTTTGTGATATATGGGGGATAAATGATGGTATTCAAATGTTTGTTATATGAAATTCTAGGTAATTGTTTTATACGTACTGTGATATTATAAAGAAGTATTTTTGATAACACTAAAGGTTGGAATAGATTAAGTTTGACATCACATTGTATTGTTTATGGCTGGAACTTTTTTATATTATTTTTTGAATGTTATAATAGTATAATTTTAGAAAAAGGACAACTGATTGAATGGACAAAGACCCATCACATCGGATAAGGATGCTAGAATTGAACCCACAACAGAAGTGTGACATGCTTTTATAACCTACCACTGGCCTGTAGGAAGTCCCTTGTTAGTAAAAATTATTTTTATTTTACTAAGAGGTATGGTAGATTATGTATAAGTCTGTTTTTGGAACCATATACGATTACTCTCTACATAGATGAACTTATGTATATTTAATAACTTGTGGTAACCTTTTTGTGATAGAGATAGATTGAATGACCTATGATTATATCTCATGATCTTTTAACACTTCAAGAATGAATAATTCAACTTCATGTATGTAAATAAGAGATAAAGTAGAAATTGTTCATGGCACAAATAATGGTGAAACTATACTAAAATCAAGTGTGTATTTATTCTCATGAAAAATTATTCAACTTTAGCGAAATGATTATGAAAACCAAAAAATTTATCCCAGTACCCTCTTATCTGATGAATCAGATAGTCCCTTAATTCAACACAAATTTATGGCTTTCTAGTAGTTAACTTTATCAAAAACTTATTCTCTATCACTATCCATCAAAACATGATGGTAAGATTTATCTTCCATATCTATGTTTCAACTTCCCATCTGTGTTATTTTCTGTGTAAACCCAGTGATAAGTTAAATTGGGAAACTTTTATGTTGTTATATTTAATTTTTAAAATTATGTTTCAGTATTACTTTTTATGATGTGGGTTTCTATGAAAGAAACTTTCATATAGAAAACCATTTATAACCCTGATGAATTTTGAGGGTTAAATTCATTTTATGGGAGGTTGAATGTAACACACTGAGATTTTATGAGATAGATTTTTTTTAATTTCATTGATGTCTTGTGTTTTACTCTACACCAATTTTATCTTGCGATATACGCAACACCGTATAAGCTTGCAGTATACGTAACACTATTCTTGGATTGTGTTGCACACAATTTCAATTTCTTTGGATATAATTCATTTCACGCAACAATCTGTATAGATTTTTTTCAATTTATAAATTAATTGTTTTTTTATTATTTTATACACAACACCAAAGGAATCTCTCACTACACACAACATTTACTTGGCTTGTGTTACATGCAAGAGTGACCTTCCTCGATTGCTTGCTTTGTACACAATACAGAGTTTCACTGAACAACGATGTGTTATTAAAATCTTATTATATAATTGGATATAAACTAGCTGTTATGAATATTATTGACCACATTTTAAATTTTTATATCATTGGTATTCAGTATACACATTTTTTATAATATGATATGAGTAAAAAATCTATGTTTTTGAGAAAAAAATAAGTATTTTTCAAAAAATGCAGTTTTACAACCTTTTGATGGCGCACCCAATTTAAATCAAGTTTTTGAATCGTTTTATAATATATATTTGACAAGATAAACTTATTTTTTAAGAGGTACATAAAAATTTTCTTTGGATAAATTATTGATATTTTTCTGATAACTTTAATATTTTGATGAAAAGTGAAAATATGATAAATTTTAATTGATAACAAATTTTTTCATCAAATTAATTTTTATAGTTAAAATATATTTTTAATGTTTTTAAATTATAAATAAAATATATATTTTTATATTTTATGACAATTTAAGTCATTTTCATTAATTTTACATTGAATTTATATGTAAAAACATTTCAATATTTTGCAATAATTTAAATAAAAAGTAATTTTTTGGACAACATGATTAATTTCAAATTAATAATTTAAACATATGTGTTTTGAATATAGAATAATAGATTTTATATTTGGAATTAGAAGGTTAAAATTTTGTAAATAGGTACTTTTTTATTTTTAGACAATATGAATTGTAACTACAGTAATTATTTTATTTACCATGGTTAAAGGAAAAATCTTTTAAATAAGGGTAAAAATAATATTATAATAATATTAAACTACCCTAACTCATGCCAAAATCCTATTTGATGATATATTTTAGACCATGGGAATCCTTGTGTAGATTTTGGAACCCCATGTATTCACATGGATGTGATAATGACACTTTATAAAAATTTATTTTAAGTAAAGATAATTAAAACCTAAACATATATCTTTTACTAAATAGATTTTAATATGGGGTTATATAATAAATCTCTCTATATATAAATTTTAATTATAAATAAAAAATATATTTCTTAAATCATGGTATTTTATTTATATTTTTTATAAATTAGATAAATATATTTATTTATGACACAATTATGATGTAGTGATTACCACATTAATGAATGATTAAAATAAATTATTTTTTAAATATTAAAACCAATATAATTTGGTTATTGTGATTTCATACATGATTTTTTTGGATTTTATTGATATATTACTTTTATTTAATTCCTTTTTTCTAATTAATAATTTGTTTATGGGTTTTTAAAATGTCAAGTATGAATAGTGTTCAAAATTGAAAAAATTCATAACATAAAACATAAAATAGTTTATTAAATGATATTAAATTATTAAAAATATAAGATTCATATAAATGGTTAATATAAGTCCAAATATATCATATATACCTTTTTTCGGTCGTTTTACATTATATGGTAAATAAATTGAACCATCATGTGTAAATAACATGATATCACCGAAAGATTAAAAAGGTTAAAATAATCGTAAAATAAAAAAGAAAAGGATAAAAAATATATTCAAAACTGGTCAACAGTTATTGGATGATGGGTATTTTAACCAAAATCATCCTATCATATAATTAAATAAATTTTTTATAATTTTAAATACAAAATGAATTTATAAAAATTAATATTTTGGAACTTTCTTAAAGTTCCCCTCTCCTCTATTATAAAAGAGCACCTCCTCCCTATTATCATCACTCCATTTTAAGCCTTAAATCTCATTCAAACCTGAACCATTTCTCTTCTCAACTTCCCTAGTTTTAATCTATTGTTTTTGGTCTTCTCAAAAGACCAACTCTAGTGCCCTAAGAGGAAATTTAGAGGCACGCCGAGAAAAAAGGTAATCTCTTCTACCGATTATTTTAAATTTATTTCTTCTTATACATCCTCTTATTTAGTTGTTTAATTATAAATTTATAACATCATTATAACTGATATAATTATATTTTATTATAAATATGAAACAACCCTCTTTCACATTCTATTTATTCTATGTGAAACTAAATCACCGCGCGTGCGTACATATAACTTACCGTCTCCACGTTGTGGTGTAATATGTTTTTCACCACCACATTACATGGATGTGTATAATGGTATAAATAATTACTATATATGATTAATATAACATGATACTAATTCTGAGATATTATATACCATCCACTTTAATACCATTCAGTAATCATGCGAATGATATCGTCGCTCGTGCGTACGTATGGCTTTCCGTCTCTACATCACGACGAGATTAATTCTCCGTGTTAACCAATCAAGAATTATTATAAGGTATATATAATAAATAATAATAAAATATATTACATAATAATTCTACTAGATTTATATATATATTTATATCATTTACTTACTTCCATTCAATTTAATAAGGAAACGAAAACAATATTCATGCGTACGTACGACCAACCATCTCCATGAACAATGTATCCCATTCTATTTATAAATCTATTATATATATTTATATACTGAATTTATATGATAAATAAATCATTTTATATTCTATATGTAAGTAAATCATGATATAATTAGTCATATGAATAATAATATGTCCAAACACGTACGATAAATGAAATGATTATTACCTAAAAGGTTACTTTAACATAGAATTGAAAAATAAATGGGTGATATAAAGTCATAAGTGAATCATATATGTAAGCATAAATATTATTAATTTTTTTTACAAGTTAAAAATATGTTCAAACAAACTATAAATGAGTTTTGGACACATATGAAAGAAGTTGGACAGAAGGTAATGGATAATTTTGCAATCTCACTTTTATCCGAGATTGTTTATATATATGTATTTTCAGGGGCTATATTCACCATCTATGCCCTAGTTTTTTAAAATGCTTTCCTAAAATATTTAATATAATTCTATTTATTTTTAATGTCATTTTTAATACCATTTTAATTTTATTGCATGGTATGGAAATACTCTTTATTTTGTTTACAATAAGATGTACTTTTTGACTTTTCTGGTAAAAGTACATGGAGAATGTTTTTTTACGATATACAGAATGAATGTATTTTTATGTATTCCTAACACATTATTTTCATGAATCTTACTTTAAAATATTTTGAGTCTATTTTCAACTAAATTATTTTTTTTAAATTTCAAGGCATATTGAGAAAAGAAAACGTTTTTAAAGAAGAAATGATATTTTCCTCAGGAATTAAGCTCAAGTGTTTTATCAAAATTCATTTCCAAATAAGATAACATAGGGTTATGTTTATATCCCTAATATTATTATGATTTAATTTTGTTTATTATGGAATTATTTTTAATAAGTTCATTTATCTTGTATATATTATGTTATGATGAAATGATGTATAAGAATCCCATTATATTTCATGGGTTATGCTATGATGAATGATTTATGTTTTTTTGTGGAACATGTAAAAATGATTACATTCTGAGATAGTTGGGATCTAAATATCCCTCCAATTAAATGGGTAATGATTTATATCTCATGATACAGACATGGGTGTAATGACATGTAAATCCAGTTTAATAATGTAGGGCTAAAATGACATGTAAACTCGGTTCAGTAATGGACATCAACCACTAAGATAGTATTAGAAACAACGCCTTTGATACTATGGAAATAACAATATGTTTTTATTAGTTGTCCACAATTACATGTTTTATGACTATGCTATTCTATCATGGTTAATGTTCCTTTATGATCCATGATTTATTTCATTTCTCAATATTTTGATGTTTATACATTATGTTCATGTTTTTACATTCAGATGTTTATGGTTTGTTTTATGTCTCCATGTTAAACCACACTGAGAATTTGATATCTCCCTTCCTAGGTTTCCTTTTACCAAGGATATAAATAATGGTTTTAGGTATGAATAAAAGGGAAGATATTTATGGGATATGTTGAAGATCATTCACTGTGATTAGAAGATTATGTTCCGAATTTCAAAATACACTAAACTAATACTGTCTTTAGGAATCTTTTTTTTATCATGTCTTATGTATTTTGAAAAGATAATGTAATGTCCTTGTATTTCAATCTCAGGACTCTACATTAACATACATTAAATAATGAAAGGGATGAATCCTTTCAAGCATTATCCATTAATGTAATATTACTCATGACACACCAAATATATCCTACCTCACTGTTAACATCTATCATCACGGTTTTTGTCAATACATAAATGTATCTGAATCATAATATTCATTAATTATATTATTAATATCTATGTTCAAATATATATTTCCACATATTTGAATACCTAATAACACTTATAAATGTTAATTTCCAACTATCAATTCCAATTCTCATAACATCATACTGGATATTACAAAGGGCGTACACTATGAGAAGGTATCTCAATTTTCGATGAGTATCTACCCCTAATAGCCTATATCATTTGTGTCCCTCAAATGATATAATTCGGATATAGAATATATATTCATGAATAGTGTTGTAGAACTTCCAGGTTCTCATCGTAGTAGGGAACTGCTATGAGCTTTTAGTGTGACAACTACAGTGAACACATTATCATATACCGTGTCATGTGGAAGAACAATAATGATTTGATAAGTAGTTTGTTAATATTAAATATAATGAATAAATGTTTATCATTAAGTACATAGAATTTTGTTATAGGGTACCAACTACAAAAACCTTATGGATTATAAGTGGTGAAACATTTGGTTCTACCACCTAAAAAGTGAATTGTTATGTAAATATGAAATAAATATGAACATAAAATAGAAAATTAAACCATGAATCATACACTGGACCTTGACCAAGATTTTGAGTGAGAAATATAAAATTTAGCTAGTGAATTTTACATCTGTCTCTTTTTATATAGTTCTATATTTAGGATTAGGATGTGTAATATGAAATATTTAAAGGAAGGTTTGGACCTGCCCAATTATTTTAACTATGAAATTCTCTATCGTTATTTTAAAGGTGTTTGTTTGGCATTGTAGATGCATGCCACCACAATGAACTCTATGTGTACACTAAGTGGGTGGAGAAAACCACACTCTAGAGGTGGTGGGGTATTGATACAGATTGATCCTCCTAAAGTTATAGTTGAGGAACTAAAAGTTTAACTGGACATAGGTACGAAGGAATAGTTCTGGGATATCTTCAAATACTTAATGTTGAAATTTCAGGGAGTACTGAATCATGAATTGTCTATGGATAATATAACATGGGTGTTCTAGTAGTGACATCCTCACACATTTTTGAGTAACGGTGGTCCATAAGATACTTAGTTGACTCAGGTGTTCCAGCTTCTATAACTACAGCATACTCTTGTTCAGTTGTAGAAAATATCACCACTGACTATATCCATAACATCTAGATGATTGTTATTCCACCAAAGTGAAACTAATTATGACTTTACAGGTGTCAAAATATATCAAAAAACATTTATCATAAAAAATTTTTAGCCGATCATATTCCTTGAAACATAATGTCATATATTCTTAACATTTTAGGTATCAGATGATACACTTCAGAGCTACCTATTGATCAACATTCGGGTTAGAAATGAAATGTATTACAAGTCCCACTGAAAATGAAATTCTAGATTTAATACAACCCATCACAAAAATCATGCTTCTGATAGTTGATGAATAAAATACATTTTCAATGTACTAGACTTCATCTTCCATCCAAGGTTTTTGTGCCTTAGATGAATTTAAATGACTAGTGAGGGGATTTTTGAAATAAATTTGAAATACATACATCTTTTCATTTGAAACCATTCAATTATATTCTAGATGTAATATTTCTTGGGTAACACTATATTATCTGACTTACATTCCATTTATATCCTTATCCCCATGACATTATTATCTTGACCAAGTTAATTCTTTTCAAATATTATGAATAGCATAACCTTCATCTCTTTAATTAAAAATATTTTTGGTTCTCCTTACAACATTTTATCCACATAAAAAAGGAGAATTATGTATATTCCATCATAAAGTAATTTCTCATAGCAATAATGGTTGAATTCACTCCTTGTAAAACATTCCTCATTATTGATATCATAAAACTTCTTGTTACACTATAAAAGTGACTATTTTAGGCTCTATGGACTTCACATTAATTTTAAAACAAGGCCCTCTTTAAAATGGACTCCAAATCCCTTGGGTTGATTTATGTAAGTCTCTTCCCTCCAAATAAATATGAGTAAAGGTAGTATAAAAATCCATACACTCTAAGTGAAAACCATCAGATGAAATAACTCTTATTACTGTTCATATTATAGTACACATTAATAAAAATGAATTTTTTTATGAAATCAATTAAATTAGTTAGAATCCTTTCCCCACCAAATATTCATTATATCTTACACTTCTGTCAGTTTTTTCATTCAAATAGTAGACCATGTTTTTCTCAATTTCTCATTTCCCCTTCAATAGTTCAGTTAGTTCCCATGTTTGTTTGAACTTTAAGGAATTCATCTATTCCTCTAGGTATAACTCCCAATTAATTGAGTCACTGATAGTTGCTACCTCTTATAGAAAACCGGGTTCCCCAACATCTATTAAAAGTATGAATTTTTCACTGACCCCATAGCACTGGACGAGTTATCAGACCATTGAATATCTTCTTAGAGAAGATTCTACATTAACTAAAACATTAGATTCCAATACATTAATTTATGAATGTCCTAATGCTGATGTATTTTCTACAAAATAATTCCCTTGTGATTTATAAGTTCTAGGACATTCCAGAACACCTTCGATTGGTTGAACTTCTAATGAAATAATTTTGAAGTTTGGTATCACCAGTATTTATGAATTTTTAATATTTTCATCCATACCAAATTTTACTTTATTAGTTGTCCTCTTTTACTCAATTTCATATTCAACCAAGTTCTGATGATTCTTTAGGATCTTCTCATTAAAAATTACATCTTATATTCTGATGATATTCTATTGATCATCACTTCAACGATTGTAGTGAAACTCTTCATTTCCATAGCCTATAAGAAAATATGATTTGTTATTTTCCTCTATCTAATCTATGTTTATTGCATAAAAATGATCATATGTAATGAAAATATTCATTTTGAGGTGTGAAACATATATTATATTTGTATATGAATGTTTTTATGGTTGAATTTATCTTACTATAATGGATATAATTATATTATCCAAGTATGTTTCTGTGTCAGTTGACTCCACCACGATGGCTATGGGCATACCAAAGTGCCCATGCTTCTATATATCCTTATATGTTCAAGTCTACTTCATGCTTCCCACCACTCCATTCAGTTGTAGAGTTTCAGGTACTATTCTCTCAATCATGATCCCCTTCTTCCAATAGATGTTCTTGAAGTTTACATTATTGATTTCACCACTATTATCTAATCTTATGAACTTCAATTTCTAACCACTTTTCAAATCCACCATGTCGTTCCAATGAAAAATGTAATGAAACTAATCGGTTTTATTTTTATGAAAATAAACTCATACCTTCATCATGGAATCATCCATAAATGGGACAAATAATTATGATCCTCCATGATAATGAGTTAAGGTAGGTCCCCAAACATCAATATGAACAAGATCCAGCTTCCAGGCACTGGGATTCAACCATTTAGATTGAATATGAGGCTATTTTTATTTCCAACACCAATCTCTCCAAACTTTTGATAGTTATATGATTGTTCATTAAAATTTTCTTCGCTGATAGAGTGTTCATGTTCTTCTCATTAAGTGGAAAAAACCTATAATGTCGAACCTCCTGGTTTTTAGAGGATAAAATTTCAGCCATTTCACATCCATATGAACTTCGATTAAAATAAATGGTCCTATCATTTACATTTCATTCCATAGCCATGGATCCCTAATTCATTTTCTAGACACCATTATTAAAAGTAGTACAAAATACATCATCATCTAATTTCCCAACTCAAATGAGATCCCTCTTGAGTCATGATATGTGTTTCACTCCTCTCAACCAATGGATACTACCATTATCTATATAGATATTTACATATCCATTTCCAACCACTTCCAAAGCTTCAATGTCGACCAACAAAACATCCCCAAAGATTTCAGATACATAGGTTATTATACATCTATGATCAATCAATCTAATAAGTATTCATCTGATTCAACCACCCATGTCTTCATTAGATTATTAATAGGGATTAGTAGATCGATGTCATATTCAATTTCATTTACAAATTTTAATGTTCCATAGGCCGTCCTTCCAATGAACCCATTTTGATTATTGTATTTCCTCTAAAAATTATGATGATTACCAAAATTTTCGTAGGTAAACTCTAGACCAGTTGACTTTCCATGACTCGTCTCTGGGGTATTTTATTTTGATTATTATTGATTCTTCTGATGATGTGATTGTTTCTTTCCATTAGTGTTCAACACACTACCAGAAGTTTCTTAAATCTCTTTTCACCTGATATCCTCATTAAGGATCAAATTTAAAACTTATACAAACACAAAATCATATTTTTCATTATAATTTCTTTCTATTGTAACTATGTCATCCCAAGATTCTACTAAAGATAAAAGAAATATTATACCCCACAAATCAGTTGTGAAATTCACTTTCACCTTCTCAATATGACTTCTAATCATGTTTAAATCATTCACATTACATGTAATTGACCTTCCTTCAGATAATATCAATCTAAATAAATTCCTCATTTTGAAATCATTTTTTAAGGGTGCCGGTTTTTTATACGTCTCCACTAGAGATTCCATAAGTGCAGTTGTAGTTTTCTTCTCCTAGATTTTAAAATAAACATTTCATGTCAATGTCATACTCACCAACCCAAATTCTTTCATGTTTAACATTTCTAATTTTTCATTCTTCATCTTGTCAGTTTTCTGAACCAATGGGAGTTCAATATCCTTATAGATGAGATAGTCCTTTATCCACATCTTCTAGAATTTAATGTCATTTAAGTTGAACTCATTTATATGATTCTTGCATTAATTTATTATCTTATCTTTATATTAGAGTATAACCAATTAAAATTAAATATTACTCTATGTCAAGAAAGAAAGTAACCCATGTTTTCATGTGTTTCAAAATATGTTTCCCTTTTTTACCACTTCTTGAAGAAAAATACACTCAACAATCTTTTACAATAATCAACCACTTAAACCTTGAGTTTACTAGAAATTTGTATCCACCCATAGTTCAACACATAGAAATTTCAACTATCAAAGAAAACTTATGAGTTTTAGAAAATTGGAATTTGATGTTAATTAGAACCCTAATCACTATTCAAAATATGAATAACAGACATACAAGAATACAAGGAATAAGGAAAAAATAAGGAAACCTGGTTTTACATAGTTCAGACGTTCATCCTATGTCCATGGGATAAAACTCTTAACTCTTTGTTATTACCAAAAGTATAAGATTTACTAAAATTTTAGGTTAGTAAGCTAGATTTATACTTTTTAAAAATTGAATACAACAAAACATCCATCAGGTGGTCCCATTGCCATATATAGTGGTTAATTTCCAATTAAATATCTAACATAATGCTATGATATTTTTGATTAATCATCCATTAGATTTTTTATTCAGCTAATAATTCCATCGACTCAACTGTCCCACCCGAGTCATTTATCATGAAACCTACAAACTAGAATACACAACATACTTTGGAAGTTCCTAAAAATTCAATGGTCTAACCTATATGTTAAAGGTTTTTGTTATCACTAAACTAACAAGGCCGAAGAGAACTACATGTGACAAAACTTCTGGTGACAAGAATAAAACTCCAGGATCCCAATAAATTAAACACATACATGTATAAATCCAACTAAATAAAATGCATATAATATTAATTTCATTGTAAATTTTATATATATAGAAAACTAAAATTAATTATTATTATATAAAAATCCTTGTATTAATTAATATTTTCATATAAATAGTCTTGTTTCAACAAGGACTTTCCCCTACAGGTATCTAGGTGTGTGTGAGTGTGTGTGTCGTGGTGTGTAAGTTTAATCTGGGAGAATTTATATCTACTATATTTTTTACAATAAGGCTATAGTTGAATGGTTAGTTTTGCCTATATACAACATCCAGGTAGCAGGGGGTTGAGTGATTGACCCCCTTCTAGTGTCATTACCACTAAATAAATTGTTAGGGGGGCTTCATATACTACGAGTGAGTGTGCATGGGTAACACTGGGGGATAATGTTGGAATCTTGGTCATTGGTGGAAGCATAAGGGGGGACATACGTATTGGAAAAATCCAAAAATGGAAGGGTGGTGTGCATAGTTTCTTTTCATTGCTCACATGGGGCTACCATGACATGGAATCCCCCTAAGGACCATGACATGACCCCATTTTTTGGTATGAATTGGGATTATTCATCTTGGAAGCATGGGTTGTTTTATACTCACTATAATAGGGTCCTAAAGACCACGACATAACTATTACAAATATTCCCTCTAACAACATCAAAATTGGATTTTATCAGTGCTAGAAAAGTACTGTTAATCACAACGCTGATAAAGAGGGTCCCCTTTATCAGTGCTAAAAAAGAGATAATAGAGGGGGTCATTTATCCTTGATAAAAAATGATGATAGAGGACCCCCTATATCAGCGGATTAAATTCTGCTGGAAAAGGTGAAGCTGACTATAGTGTTTTGTTAATATAACATCACACCAAGCAAAAAAATTTAATTAAAAACAATGCTATATACATTTAATGTGACATCATTAATACAAAAATTTCTACCCATTATAGACACAAAAAACACTACTATATTAATTTCAATCAATGTTTTACATAATTAAATTTATAATTATAAAAAAAATCATTTAAAAAAAATTAAATCTTAATCTTTTGAAACCCATAATCCCCTTTCAAAAATTCTCTCCCATGGTATAAGTTGCTGAAAAAATCATCTCATCCTGAGAAACATTTTCCTCCAATGTAATTAAACAATGATTATGTTAGTAATACTATAAATAAATAAATAAATCATTAATATGAAATAATTCATTAATAAAATATCAATATATAAAAAAAGACACATTTGGAGTATATCGGTCACACCGTGTGTCGTAATAAGGTGGGGTTGATTCTTACGTGTCACAAATGACTCATAGTTTGTCGTTTTAATGTATCAAAAAAATACGAATGCATTTTCTCATATTTCATTATGTCACTTTTTATTTTAATTAAATTAATATCAATTTTAAATAATGAAACATTAAGAGTTATATTGGTCACAACGTGCATCGTATTAAGGTGCAGCTAATTCCTACCTACCAAAAATTGCTGATAGAACATTTTACTAAATTATTAAAACAGTACGAAGTCATTTTCTTAGTTTTCAATATTTTAGTTTAGTTTTTTTTAATAAAATATCATTTCAAATAGGAAACATTAGTATTGATTCATACTATATGCATCGTGTGTCAGATTAATGTGAGACTACTTCAGACACATGAAAAATTACTTATGAATCAATTTCCAAAATTATCAAGACAATTGAAGCATGTTTTCTTGGGTTTCAGTGAGTCAGATGTTTTGAACTAAAATTCCGATCTTAAAATGATAATAGACACTTATAGTCATATCGGACAAACCGTGCATTAGATTGAGGTTTTGTTGATTCCTACACGTCAAAAATATTTCATGGATAATTTTCTTAATGTTTCAAAATAATCTGAAAGTGGTTTCTTGGTTTCCAATAAGTCACTTGTTATTTTTAAATAAAATAATGTCAACTTTAAATAAAAAGGAACATTTGGAGTGATATCGGCCACAAAGTGCACGATATTGAGGTAAGGATGACCTCTACACATCACAAATGACTCATGAATAATTTTACAAAATTATATGAACAATAAGAATGTTTTTTCTTTGTTTTTAGTATGTCACTTGTTTTTTTAATTAAATTAAAGTAGATTTTTAATAAAAATACATACTTTTAGTCATAGTATTCACACTATGAATCGTATTGAGGTGCAGTTTATTCCTACACATAAAAAATGCCTTATGGATATTTGTACTAAATTATCAGAACAATCATATTATGTTTTCCCAATTTTTGATATTCTAGTTGTGTTTTGTTTACTAAAATGCCATTTCAAACTCGAAAGAAGGATTTTGAGTCATACCGATTGCATCATGCATCGGTTTGACATGAGACTACTTCAAAAATGTAAAAAATGTCTTATGAATCTCTTTTCTAAACTATCAAGACAATTAGAGAACATTTTCTTGGTTTTATGTGAGTGATACATTTTGAACTAAAATGTCAATTTTAAACTGATAATGGAAAATTTATGTCATAACAGTCACACCGTGAATCAGATTGAGGTGTGGTTGATTCCAACATATCACAAATGACTCATGTATCATGGTAATACAGTATAAAAATAATATAAATTAATTTTCTCAGTTTTAATCATGTAACATGTTCATTTTAATTAAATTAATGTAATTTATAAATAAACAAACTCACTTTCAGTCATAAAAGCCAAAACCAAGCATTGTATTGAGGTTCAATTGACACCTACCCATCAAAAATGATACATGGGGTATTTATATATATTATCAAAGAAATTAAAATGAATTTTCATAGTTTTCAGTATGTCACATTTTCTTTTTTACAAAATTAATATAAATTTTAAATAAAAAGGAACACTTTGTGTCATAGTGGTCACACTGTGCATCATATTGAGGTGTGGTAGACTCTTACTCATCAAAAATGAATCCTGAGTCATTTTCATAATGTATCAAAACACTAAAAATTAATTTTCATGGTTTTCAGTATGTTTGTTGTGTGTTATCACTAAAATATCATTTCAATCTATAAACATGCATTTTGAGTCATATCAGTTGCATTGTGAATCGGTTTGACCGAACACTACTTCAGGAACATCATAGTGTATTATGAATCACACTAAAAAATTACGAAGATAATCATAGTGTTTTTTGTGGGATTCCATTGAGTGACATGTTTTGAACTGATTTTTCAATATTAAACTAATAACATACACATTTAGTCATACTGGTCACACCATGCATTGGATTGCCGTGTGGCTAATTCTGAAACTTTAGAAATAACTCATAGATCATTTTTCTAATGTATCAAAACAATCCATATATGTTTGATTTGTTTTCAGAATGACACTTGTTCTTTCTACATAAATTAATGTCAATTTTAAATAAAAAGACACACATTGAGTCATATAGGCCACACCTTTCATATTATTTAGATGTAGTTGAACCTTACATGTTAAAAATGACATAGGAAACATTTTAATAAATTATAAAAATAAAAATAATTTATTCTCTCACTTTTCTATATGTCACTAGATCTACTTACTTAAATTAATTTCACTTTTAAATAAAGACACACACTTTGAGTTATACAGGTCATACTGTGAATTATATTGACATTAAGATGAATCCTAATCTTTATAAATGACTAATGGATAATTTTCCTAAAGTATAGAAGCAATAATAATGCATTAGATTTGTATTCTATATGTTAGTTGTGTGTTTTTAAAAAAATTTCATTTCAAATTGAAATTTTTTTTTGAGTCATACTAGTCATATCTTGCATCGGTTTGATGTGAGACTACTTCAGACACATCAAATATTACTTATGATTCTCTTTGATAAATTATCAAGTCAATAATAGTGAATTTTCTTAGTTTTCAGTGAGTGAAAAATTTTCAACTAAAATGTCTATTTTAAATAGAGAACATATAATTTTAGTCATACCAGTAACACCATGCGTTTTAGTGTGGTGTGGTTGATTCCTAAAAGTAAAAAATGACTCATGGATAATTTCCAAAAGTATCAAAACAATCTGAATGAATTTTCTTAGTTTTTAGTATGTCCCATGTTCTTTTTAATTAAATTAATGTCAATTTTAAATAAAATGACACAAATTAAGTCATACCAGATACATAATGCATTTCCATACTTTCAATTTTCTTTCGTTATCAAATTGGAAATAGTGAAGTGTCTACATTTATCACTTTCCTTAAAGATCCCTCAAATTCCTTTGAAGGAACATGATACATTTTGACAATGAAGGGGTTATAAGGTTTTTATGGACAATAAGTTTGTGGAAGTCAATATCTACATGAGTTGTCAAAAAATTTATTTAGATTATGTTATTGATGTATATAACATATAATATTATGAGGAAAGACATAGTATGTTAAAAAACCGTTACATTCTCATTGAATTCTATGTTGCATCCTTGAATTTATAAGTATCATGAGCATGAGTATATTTGAACAAACTACCCCGACTCAATCAAAGGAAAACACATGTATAAGATAACAATAAATATGTTATTTATACTAAAAATAAGTAGGTTAAACATTAATATGAAACAATCCTCTAAATCTAGGTTTGTCTCATCTTCTGGTTGTTTTTAAACATTATTCAATTAGGTATGATGCCCATTTGTTTTTGAGAACATCTATATCATCTGATGAATATGAATTTTTTCGATAGTCATAGTAGTTCTTGAAAAATATAAATAAAGAAAAGATAAATAAATATTTTAAATTAAATATTAATTATCTTAGAAAATACCTCTTTAGGTATGCTAGTTTTTTCAAGGAATATGATCCCTGACATAAATTTCCAAACATAATAACCATAATATTTTGAATTTGTTTGTTTCTGACATTGTAGAAACATTGAGGAGAATGTGTAATTTGTTTTGATATGTAATTGGATAGTAAAATATTATTATTTATACATTTATACTTGTCCATTATTATAACTTGTGTTATTCCTCATGCTTTGACCCTATCCTCATTCTTTTCTTTTCACGATTTTGATGCACTGCCCTATCATAATTGAATATTAATTAAAAGATGAGATATGTTATATAACATAATATATGGTTATAAAATTTAGGATTTAGTTTATTATAAATTGAAAAACATTATCATGTGTGGATAGATTTTTGGATATCCATGTGAATCCCAGAAATAAATCATTAGAGTTTCCAAATTGACCAAAATTAGAATACAATGCTGCCTAAATAAAAAAATGTATAAGTAGTGAAATAAATGATAATAAATTTGATATGATTAAATTTTTGAGTTTTACACTTTCATGATTAGTATTAAATAGAGTCTTCGATTCAAATTTTTTCTTTCAAATGATTTGACCAGACCTACTACTATTTCATCCCTTTTTGGTATCAATTTTTGGATGTTCTGTTGAGGTGATGCAAGGACTAATGTGTACAAATTTATTGTCATGGGAAAATATGTTCAATTTTATATATATATACACCTACCAAAAACATAAAATGTATTTAGTCCTAACTAACATAGTATATCACCGTTTGAAATAAAATCATCAAAACATAGCTCATGTTTACATTTACAACTAAGGTTCTTCCAAATCATATTCATGGATTTAAATTACATTCTCATCACCAATATAGTCTCCTACTTCTTCTCCATACATATTTTCTTCAAAATAATAAATTTAACCACTAACAGCTTTTAACATTGTATCCACAAGAACCATCAATAATATTAAATTTGGGTATAAAATGAGTTGAGTAATGGTTCCTTCAGTAAATCTATTTGATTGGTTGGTCGATAATTTTATGGTTTTTAGAGGGTATTACATTTTTCCCCTTCCCTTTATCTATATGTAATAACATTCATCGATTTAAACCTTTTTTCATTAATTTTAAAAAATTTAGCTTGAAAAAAATTGATATCACTACCGCCTTTTCAACATTTTTTTTACAAGATGTGATAGATATGAGATAAATATTACAGTATACTTTTCATCCATATTAAAATATTATTCATCAATTTGAATAGGTATCTCATCACTCATAACATGGGATATGCTAATCGACGCTCTAACATGACCATTTAGAAGGGGTCTATTGTATAACATGTCATTTTGGATATTGAACATTAGCCCTTTCTACAAGGTGATGGGTGGGTGTTGAAAAATATAAATAATAGTCATTATAACCATGTTGAATACAAGTACATAAAAGGTATAAATGTATTTTTAATTCAGATTTCAAAGAAAAATTTATTATAACATTGATTACCTTAGATAAGATATCTCTTTGAGGGGGATGGATCATCTCATAACTGGTAGGGGTGGGGTTGGATCTCCACATTGTGGTTGTTATAGATTACATTTTTCTTTATTGATTCCACCCATAAAAGATTCTATCATCTCTCTCTACCATTGAAATTTTACATCAAGGGTAGATAGTTTTCTCTAATCCAGTTCACTTCTTCACTTTGATCATACACTTTTTTTTCTCATAATATGTTCATGGGGTCAAACCAAAACTCACACCTCTAATGCGGCCATACTATTATGGCCTCTCCATGGCCACCGATAGTACGTGTTAATTTGATACATGTGTTTTTGATACCAGTGACTATGTCGGATAGAAAATATAGGAAAAAAATTTATCATTGTTATGTAATAGTTATTTAATGAAATTTTTTATTACTATATAAAACATACACTTGTTTCCCACAATTTTTGTGTCTATTAATATATTTATATCCCATATTTATTTTAATGTTCCTCCTTACATATCAATTGAGTAGGATGGAAGTGGATTTTTATTTTAGGTTTTCATTCTGCATATAAATACAAGTACATAATTGTGGTGTTATTTCATGTCTCATTAAAGTTTTATGGTAGATTTAAAGACATACTAATTTTTTTTCAAGTGAAGTGTACCCAATCCTTTCTATATGATAGGGGAAAGATGGTTTTTATATTCATTACATATTTACAGAACTCGATTATTATTTAATAAATAAGAATTTTCAATCTATGTGATGAATATATGTATCATAAAATAGTGTATTACTAGACACAATGTATCTGAAAAGACACATCATCATAGCTACCAATAAATGTATCCCATGCTTCTTGGGTTATCTGGGGTGCATAGATAAGTGGTGGGTGAGGATTTATTTTCTCCTCTATGCCTTTAAGACGATGAATTGTTTTAATTGTGTGATATTCCCCATGAATACTTAAAGAAATAATTAATACATATTATTTGTTGGTGTAATGTACTATTAATTCACTCTTTAATGGATTATGAAGAGTAATTCAATGTTTCATTATTTATTTTTTTATTAAAATAATGAAATGATATCACAATGTTGCTGTAATATCATCCCACATTTGTGTCTTGAGTGTGTTCACAGCATGGTGCCACAAATCTACCTCAATTGGCACACATTTACAAGTGGGGATTCCAATGTAACTATAGAACATGTCCTTGTTTGGGTTAACATAATGGCCCCATGCATTCTATCCAACCTGGTATTTGATGCCTTTGGATTTTGTCTTAATTATTTTTGATAACACCATTAAACTAAGACACTCTTGTTTTTTTGTGTTTCATCGATCCTTCGTTTCCTACAATTTCCTTGTATTGAATTTAGACAATATATTACTCTATAGTGGTAGCATTATCATGTGCAATTGGTCATTGTAACTTCATACTGGTAGAAAAAATAGGTTGAAAAACCTATTAATCCTCAGGAATGGGAGAACAAAAAAATGTAGAAGGTCATTGTTCCTCTGCACTACGAGAAATAGAAATTTGAGAGATCTATAATGAATTAGGATTTGGAGAACTATAACATGCATAATTTATTAAATATAAATGTGGTTTAACATTTAATTTAGATTACATAAATTTATCAACGAACTGATAATAACATGAGGTAACCCAATTTATATTACAAAAAATATATAACTTGATTATTAAAATATATTTTTTTAATGGATAAAGGGATTTTACCCATATATCGAATATCTAAATACCTTCATTGTGGTCTCCTCTAATAGACAAATCATCATCTACATTGGGTTCACTGTGAAATTATTTCGATGTCCCAATGAAATGGTCCACCATAGTTGAATTTTACACTAACCCATCAGTGGTTTTGGTCAATAACAAAACAATTTACTACATACAGTTTGTGGGACCAGGAACATAAAATACATGTAATTTCTATGATTCCATTATAAATGGTTCATATTTCTACCATTCCATATTGAAATCAACTTTCACAAATCTCAATTAAACAATTTTAACAACAATCCTACTATCAACCCTCTTACACAAAAACATAATGATTTTTAATGTTGTATAATAACACTCCCATATTTGTTTTATGATTCCAAATTATGATAATATTCACAAAAATTGGATTTTTATCTATAGTGCTAGAAACATGCTTCGCTTTAGCCACAAGTGTAACTCCACTATTTTTTACGTTATATTCATCATTATGCCTATTTTTATAGAACGTATAACCATTAATAACATATCCATTGTATGATAATACATAAAAACATGGTCCTCAGGCTAGCCATAGAAGGTGTTATGAAATTGAATTCAGATTTTGATCTGACCCATTAAAAATATGGTCCCAAAACCATCCTATAAACTGTTGATCTTGTGTATTTTATATCCAACATTCATCCCTTAATGGATTGAATTGACTAAATGTTACTTTATGAGTTTCAACATATGGGGAACCCTCCAAAGTTATATGAAAAATGTAAAGGTTAACATACACCCAATTTATAATATTGATTGTGACAACTTCTCTTCCAAAAATTCATTCACATATAAGCCGCCTAGTGTGACGATATTTTGGTAGACCAATTCTTTCCACACCAAATAGGTATTTGGTACAGAATTCAAAATATTCCTCAAAAATATATTGAATCTCAATACAACCCCTAGAAAACATTGATTTTTTACATACCCTTTCAAAATCATCCAATACCATTCAGTGGTCACATCCATCTATAGTGTAGAGACCACATAGTCGAAGCTCTTTCACAATGTGAAACATAAAGTGAGCCATCATATTAATGAATTTAAGTAGGAAGAATATTTTCCGTTCACATATTATGTAGAATATTTCACTTTAGATCTTAAATTATATCATGGAAGTTAAGTGAATTCATACCCTCTAACTATAAATATTTCATTGACCTGATGTAATTGATGTTTTATTAATACCCATCTGGAACCATTATGTCATTCAAGAAGTCGAGAAAATGATATCTCTCTTTCCTGGAAAGAGTGTATGTTAGTCAGAGTGGACACTCAAGAGGGGGGTGAATTGAGTTCCAATTAAAATTTCTGTTAAAATATTGTCCAGTTAAAATCCCCTGATTTATAAAATAAGTTAAACTGTAGTGAATTTATACAGATTGTAAATGTTCACTTAGCTTCTCAGAGATTGAGTAGGTCTCAGTTAGTTTAACCACAAGATCAAACTAACTTTTGAAACTAATATACTGATTTACAATAAGTGTAAACCCTTGCTAATCTAACTATCAAAGTAGCTTCAAAATAATTTTGTATTTCAAAGTAATAGCAGCGGAATAAATATAATATATGTTGTATACATTAAACTTAAATAAAATATGCACAACATATATAACAAGAGGTTCAGTCTCAAGCCGAGACTTAGTCCTCTCAAATATATATAATAATTTGATCCACACCCTGGATCAGGGTTAACAACAGTTTCACAAAAACTGTCCAGGTCCAAGACCTCAACCACTATTATTTGTGGGAAACTAAACAACAACAAACCAGTTGTTCAGGTCACACACGACCTCTACCACTATCCCAGTGGGAAATAAAAGATGTAAGATTTTGAGTGAGGATTTGCAGATCCTCTAGTTAAAGTTCAGGAGACAGTGTGTGTGTAAAAATACAGAAGATGACACAAACTACTCGAAAAGTAAATAATGAATCACAGAGCAGAGATGTAGAGTTTAGAAATGGCTCTAGTGATTATCAATATAGCTCTGGAATTGTTGGATTGAGCAGGAATGCTTCAGAGTCCTTCTCTGGTTTTTCTATTGAAAAACAGTGTGTCGTAGTTCAGCTTGTGTTCTACAATCTCTTGATTCGTCGTCTGCTCTTCGAAAATGTAGGATTGCATGTATGGAACTTCTTTTAGGATTGTGCAATTTGTTCTTCACATTTGTGCTCCGGATTGTCCTTCTGTTCAGTACAGATCTCACATGTATTGTAGTATACGTGTCGAGACATGTCAAGCACGCGTCATTTCTCTAATGCAGCTCAATCTTATTTATATTCAACAAGCTCTGGCAGTAGGAATGATTCCCTTTTCATAGGTACGAGATACAGCTTCCTGTTAGGCCAACAAATATCATTAAATAACATTCATTTCATTATAAACAACAAATATGACTGTTAGCATTATTTAAAATAATATTGACAAGAGCTTAAGAAACGGTGTCACAGTGATCATGGAAACAGTGTCTTCTTCACGGTGTCTGATCACGGTGTCTGGTCACGCTGAGTCCTTCACGATGTCTGGGTTATGGTGAGTGGTCACGGTGTCTTGTCACGGTGTCTGGTCATGGTGTCTGGTCACGGTGTCTGGTCACGGTGTCTGGTCACAGTGTCTGGTCACGGTGTCTGGTCACGGTGTCTGGTCACGGTGTCTGGTCACGGTGTCTGGTCACGGTGTCTGCATACTTAGATAAAACAATCTGTATTTGGACTAAGACAGTGATATGAAGAATATGGGTTAAGGTTAATCATTATAGATAATATATGAGAGAATTGTGATTATGCATAAAACTTGTAAAGAGTAATTAACATCCATAAGATTTATAAAAACATGATATGCACCTATTGTTGAGTTTGAAGAGCATTAGTAAGATGTGCACTGAAGATCAAGATTAATTAACAGTAATGAGATTTGTGATTATTAAAACATGATTAACACATGAGGAGTCCAACAATCTCCCCCTTTTTGATGATCACAAATAATATATAGGCATAATATAAAAGACATGTAATATTAAAGATACTAGCATAGCAAAAACATTATAGAACAGATACTTGCAGTTTTTTTTATTTATACTATTATAGAACAGATACCTGTAGGTTTTTCTCCCCCTTTTGGGATTATCAAAAATTAGAGAAAAAGAAATGAAACTCGGTAGTTGTCATTAAGAAAAGGATTCATAATACAAAGTACAGAAGAAATACAAACTATAAACAAGAAATGACACCCCATCAAAAAGAAAAATAGTCGGTAAACTCTCTAGGGATCCATTTTTGTCTTGACTTTAACAGCAGCAGGAGCTGGTGCTGATGTAGAAGAAGGCATAGAAGTGGTAGACAAAGAGGGTAAGGGTAGACCTTCGAAAACAGATGGAGCCAAAGTAGGGGCTGGAGAAGATCTAGGCTTAGGTTGGTCAAGAATGACTGGCCGGATCTGAGAAAGGGCTTGGCTAACTCTCATGGTAGATGATTCTAAGGCAGGTAGGCTAGGTCTAAGGGGTGCAACAGCTAGAGAAACTATAGCAATACTCTGCACATGAAGATACGGTTTCAAAAGATTGATGAAATCAGTAATGATTTCACCACCATACTGCATAGCCTTTTCAAAATCATCCTTATTCTCCAGAAATCTTTCCAATAATCTGGTGAACTCTGAAAGTTTCTGAACATGAGCTTTAAAAGCTTGAGTCACCGGAGGGATTCTCAGATTTTGCACAAGATATCTAAAGTCATCTATCATGTCACTTTTAGAGAAAATCTGGGAAAGATACAAATCTATTTTCTTAGAGATCTCTTGTTGAGCATCATTGGCTATATTTGAATGAATCCTAACCAAGTCCAATTCTCTATCACCATTCTTAATCACTTCTGATAAAGAAGATAGATCCAAGCCACTAAAGGCATTCTGTAATTCTTCATTAATTATGGATCTCAGCAGAGAATAATAAAAAGTAGTTGTGGAGGTCTAACCAGAAGCAGGTGAAGCCTTGATAGCTTCAGTTAAAACTTTGAGTTGTTTCATAACTTTTTGCAGAAATCCAGTGTACTCATCTGTAAGCTTATTCAGAGTTTCTACAAGCTCTCTCATGCGTTATAGCATCTTCGTGTGCCTTTTTACAATCTTTTCATCAAAAGATAGTAGGTAAGGATGAACTTGAGACACAATCTCCCTAACAAGGAGGGAATCAGAAGATTCGGGAGAAACATCAACAGGTTTAGGGGAAGAAATATGAGCAGGCTCTGATCTCACATATAGCTCATTCTGCAGACTTGCTACCATACTTTTCAGATTTGCAAAATCAGCACTCAGCAGCTTATTCTCTACTCGGACTTCTTGAATTTCTCGGATCATCCTTGGTTGAATATGAAAGATAATATTTTCCAAGATAATTGATGAATCTTCTTGACTTAATTGAGTCACTGGGCAAGGTTGAGTGGAGACAATTTTCTCAAAACTAGCTAAAAAAGTCTCGCCAAAAACTTTTAGATCATCTTTGGTTACAAAGGAGTGAAGATTAGGTAAGGATGTAGGTAAAGGTAGAGGTTCAGATTCTGGTTGAGGGTCAAAGTCATCTTCTGACTCAGATTCTGATCCAGATTGAGGTTGGGGCTCTGGTTCTGGTTCTGAATGAGCTATGGACTTCAGTTAAAACAGAGAAGAAAGATCCATACCAGTTGAAGTCACTTGCTATGACTCATTCACATCATAAATGCTTGGGAACTCATACCGAGAGTGTACAGAGAAAATGACAGGAGGTTGAGAAGCTTCACTAGATCCAGCTTCCCCAATATCAAGATTTCGAGTTTCCTCCCCCTCAACTTGTGCTTCCCTTTCAGATTCTTGAGGTTTAGGAACATGGAAAATATCCACAAGATCATTCCTAATCTCTTCAGAAAACTCTTTCCTTGCCACCTGAAAGGCAATTTTCATTCTTTCTTCAGTAGATAGAATAATCTTAGGAGTTGATTGTTCCACTGGATAAGCTTCTAGTCTTGCTTCATTCTCAACAGAAAGAGTCTCTTCAACAGAAACTTCCTCAAAGGTTGCTTGCTGTTCTGAACCAGGGAAAACTAATTTTCTTGCAGCATTGGGATGAGATTATTTCTCATGAAGAACAACTGAAGGATCCTCTGTCCTTTACTTTTCAACAACAACTTCCTCTCATTGAGGTATTTCAGCAGGGATAACAGCAGGGATAACACCCCTTTCTTCTTCAACAGGAACTGTTTCCATTGGAGGTATTACAGATTCTTCTCTAGGTGGAACTTCAGCTGTGACTTGTTCTTGTTCTTCTTCTTCTGAGTACTCAGCCACTTCATCTGGTTCCAAAACAAGATCAGCTAGGTTCTTAGGCCTTCTTGGATAGTCAACATGATTAAACCTTTTATACAGTTGATCACTATCCTCAACCCATTGCTTTTTCCAGGGATTCCATCTAATCTTCATCCTTCTGATGATAGGCATGGATAGGCAGAAATCAAAGTCCTCTAATTTTTCTTCATTTGTTCCAACCATTCCTTTTGAGACTAACATGGCTGAAATCATCATTGAATAAAACAGGGAGGTGGATTTGGAAGTTACTTTGATCAACTCATAGATAAGGTTGATAACATACTTACACAAATTGATCTTTTGTCCATTTTTTAACAGGTGAATCAGGAACACATCCTGATACTTCATCGTAGAAAAATCTCATTTTCATGGAGTAACCAAATTCTGAACAAACTTGAACAACAGTCTTGTCTCCCTATCTAGTTCAGCAGCTATGGCCCTTCGCTTGGTTCCATTTCCAGTTAGATTTTTCAGAGCAGTTTCTAGGTCAAAGATGTTAGTTGTTGGAGGAGGGTCTCTCTTGTAATATTCACACACTCCTTCATGTGGAATTCTTAGGCATGCCGCCCACAACATTGAAGTGAAAGATCACTTCTGACCAGTGATCCTGCTGGTCACCAAAAAGCTTTCTCCAAACTCAGAAGAGAACTTCACATACTGATAGAATTGAGATACAAGCCTCGGGTAAATCGGTCTATTCTGTCAAGTGAACCATTCAAGCCATCCTTGTTCTTTTAAAACTTTCAAAACTAACGATCTGCTAGACAACAACCATTCAGGGAAAACCTCTTTTTCAGGTACAATGGTATGACTTACTAGGTTCGGGTTTAGATGTTCTTCGGGAGCTATCCTCAGTATCCTTCTTTGTTTCTTAGAGCGGCACTTCTCAGACAAAGGTGAATATGGACGCTTCATCCTTGGCATTCACTAAAGGTTTGGGCGAGAGGGAAGAGAAGGTTCATGAGATAATTCGGGTAAGGAGTCGAATGAAACCTGTAGGTTTTATCATTTGGGAATGTCAAATGTCAAAAAAACACGAATAAGGGAAATCAAATAGCGGTGAAGTAAAAATTACCACGATACGGGTAAAAAAAATAAAAAAAAATTAACATACTTCTCACAGTGAGACAGAGAACTAGCCATCACGGTGAGACAGTTTATAGTCATCACGGTGAAATAGTGAGCAGTTTATATAGTCACGGTGAGATAATGAGTTGTCAGACCGTGAGCATAAAACAATAACTTAGAAACAGTATGTATAAAACCTTAAAGTAAAGTATTAAACATTAATATCAGTAAGATATTCATTTATGATTAATCATACCAAGATTATACATGATATAGTTTAATCTTTCAGAATTTAATGGTTTAGTAAATATATCAGCAAGTTGATATTCAGTACCGATGAATTCCAAAGTGATATCACCTTTTTGACAATAATCCCTCAAAAAGTGATGTCTTACATCAATATGTTTTGTCCTAGAATGAGAAACAAGATTCTTATAAATATTGATAGCACTTGTGTTGTCACAATTTATTGAGACATGTCTGAATTGATATCCATAGTCTAGTAATGTGTGTTTCATCCATAAAATTTGTGCACAACAACTTCTAGCATCTATGTATTCAGCTTCTGCAGTTGACAATGCAACAAAATTTTGTTTCTTACTACACCATGATACTAGTGACTTGCCTAAAAGATGACATGTTCCAGAGGTGTTTTTTCTCTCTAGCTTACATCCAGCAAAGGTAGCATTAGAATAACTAACTAGTTCAAATTATTGTCCTTTGGGATAGAACAGTTCTAAATGGGGATTTGCTTGAGGTATTTGAAAATTCTATTTACAGAATTTAAATGTGACTCTTTAGGGTTTGCATGAAAATGAGCACACATACACACACTAAATATAACATCAGGATGACTAGAAGTCAAGTAGAGTAGACTTCCAATCATTCCTCTATAAGTGATTTGATCAATAGATTTACAATTTTCATCGCGATCTATCTTACAGGTGGTACTCATGGGAGTGTCACTACTTTTTGTGCTATCCAATCCAAAATGTTTTAAAAGATATCTAGTATATTTACTTTGAGTTAAAATAATTCCATCATCATTTTGAAAAATTTGAAAACCAAGAAAGAATTTAAGTTCACCCATTAAACTCATTTCAAATTCATTTTGCATCATTTTAGAAAAATCAGTACATAAAGAATTTTTAGAAGATCCAAAGATAATATCATCAACATAGATTTGTACTATTAAAACATCTTTTGAAATCCTTCTTATAAAAAGAGTAGGATCAACTATTCTTTTTGTAAAACCTTTAGAAATTAGAAAAGTACTTAATCTATCATACCAAGCTCTTAGAGCTTGCTTTAAACCATATAATGCTTTTGATAGTTTGAAAATATGATTTGGAGAATGAGGGTTTGAAAAACTAGGTGGTTGTTCACAAAAACATCCTCAGAAATATATCCATTTAATAATGCACTCTTGACATCCATTTCATATAGTTTGAAATTTAGATGTGCAGCATAAGCAAGTAAAATCCTAATAGCTTCAAATATGGATACTGGAGCAAAAGTCTCCTCATAGTCAATACCTTCTTCTTGACTATAGCCTTGTGCAACTAGTCTAGATTTATTTCTAACTATGTTTCCGGATTCATCTAGTTTATTTCTAAACACCCATTTTGTGCCTATTGTGAAAGTGTCCTTAGGTCCTTCAACAAGATTCCAGACATTATTTCTTTCAAATTGATTGAGTTATTCTTTCATAGTAATTACCCAAAATTCATCATTAATAGCATCATCAATGTTTTTTGGTTCAATCTGTGACAAGAAGGCTTGATGTTTAACCTGATTTCTAAGAGAAGCTCTCGTCTGTGTCCCTCTATCGTGATTTCCTACAACAACATCTAAAGGATGATTCTTCAGAATTTTAGTTGGTCTAGTAAAGGTAGGGCTAGAAATTTCAGGTTCATCAATAGGTTGGGAATCAATAGAATCAGGTTCTGGAAAATTTCCAGAACTGGACGTTTTAACTATAGGTCCACTGTCTTTATCATTAAGGTTCATAAAAGAGAGATCATCTTCAAGATTTTCAAGAGAGGTTTTAGGCTCATGTGGATCTGTTTCCTCAAACTTGATGTGAACAGATTCTTCCACACACTTGGTTCTCTTATTGAAAACTCTATAAGCTTTACTAGAGATAGAATAACCTAGGAAAATTCCTTCATCACTCTTGGATGCAAACTTTTCAAGATTATCTTTGGTGTTAAGAATAAAGACTTTGTAGCCAAAAACTCTGAAGTAGTTAACCTTAGGTTTCCTTTGGTTCCACAACTCATAAGGGGTCCTCTTAAGAACGGGTCTGATTAAGACTCTATTGATAATATAACAAGTTGTATTTATAGCTTCAGCCCCAAAATATGCAGGTAGGTCATACTCATTAATCAGGGTTCTAGTAATTTCCTGAAGGGTTCTATTCATTCTTTCTACTACCCTATTCTATTGGGGTGTCCTAGGGGAAGAGAAATTGCGACTATAGCCATTGTGTGAGCAGTTGGATTCAAATTCATGATTCTCATACTCACGGCCATGATCACTTCTCAGAGTTTTAATCTTAAGTCCACTAAGGTTTTCTACAGATTTGGAGTATTTATCAAAGTAAGAACAAGCTTCACTTTTGTGAGCTAGAAAATATACCAAAGTATATCTATAAAAGTCATCTACTAAGACATATACATAGTGCTTCCCATTTAAGATAGAAACTCTAGATGGTCCAAAGAAATCCATGTGAACAAACTCGAGAGGTTGAGAAGTTGAAACTTCATTGTTTGATTTAAAAGAAACTTTATGTTGCTTTCCCTTTTGACAGGGATTACAAACTTTGTCTGCTGGAAACTCAAGTTTGGGTAGGTCCCTAACTAAGTTATTCCTAGTAAGTTTTCTAAGTGAATGTACATTGCAGAGTCCTAATCTTCTATGCCAAAGGAAAGACTCTTTAATAAAAGCATTTAAACAAGTAATATTCTGCTTAGCTAAAGAATTTAAATCAACAGCATAAACATTTTCATTTCGCAGGGCAGAAAATAATAATCATTTTTAGAATTAAAAACATTGCAAGAATCATTTTCAAATTTAACATTAAAACCATCATCACATAACTAAGAAATACTTAATAGATTATATTTAAGTCCATCAACAAATAAAACTTTAGAAATTAATGCTGAGTCAGTGTCACCAATCTGGCCTAAGCCGATGATTTTACCTTTAGAATTATCACCAAAGGTGACAAAACCTCCATCAACCCTGACTAAGCTTTTCAAGCATGAGAAGTCTCCAGACATATGTCTTGAACATCCACTGTCCAAGTACCAGGTCTTCCTATAGGAGCTCTTTAAGAAGGTTTCCTACAAAATAGATTTAGATATAAAATGATTTTGGTACCCAGATCTTCTTGGGTCCAGACAGGTTAGCAATCAATGCTCTTGGTACCTAAATTTGTCTTATGGGTCTCATGAAAGTTGTAGAATCAACAGACTTGGAAAGATAAAAATTATTAGATCCATAACTAGGAATATAACTAGTTGATGCATATGAATGTCCAGAACTAGAATTAGCAGCATTCTGTCCAGATTTATGAATAAATCTATTCTTAGTAAACTGTCTCTGTCCAGGTTTGTAGCCTATTCCAGTAGTTTATTTTGGTGCAACTTTCTTTCCTAGAATTTGAGTTAGTGTATCCTTTCCATTTGTGAATTTCTCTAAATCCATTCTGAATTGATCATTAGATAATTTCAGTTCAGTGTTTTCTTTAAGAAACTGAGTATTCTTTTCCACTTCAATATCAAGATCAGATTTATGTTTAACAGTTAAAGCATACTGTTTCATTAAACCTTTGTATTTTTCTTTCAGCTCATTACAGGTTTCTTCTAACTTATCACAATATTCAAATAGTTGAGATTTTAACATGTTATCAGAGTCTGTATCATCTCTAGAATAATAAGAATTTAAAGTAGGAGTTTCAGCTGTTACCTCAGATATGTTTGTCATGAAACACATGTTTGCCTTATTTCTGTGTTCAGTTTCAGAAACTTCAGATTCAATGGATCTATCCTCAAAAGCGCTCCAAGTAGCCTTCAAAGCCTTTTTGTACTTACTATCCTTGTAATCATATTTCTTCTTGAATTTGAGCTTTGGGTAGTCTGCTTTAATATTTCCTTTTATTTTTCACTCATAACAGAAAACTTCATTACTTTTATCTGGGTTTTCCAATCCTTCTTCCAATGTCCCTTATTGTCATACTTTCCTTTGTAATTTTATTTGATGAAGAATTTATTTTTCCTATAAAACTTCTTAAACCTTCGGGCAATGTGAGCCATTTTGGAATCAATATCAGAAGCACTTTCACTGTCTTCACAGCTTGAACTCTCGTTTATAGCTTGGAGTTTCTCCATATCCTTGTTCTTTGAAGTTGAAGATTTGAAAGCAACATACTTTCTTATAGGTTCATATTCTTCTTCTTTGTTCACCTTGAGTTCCTCTTCATACTTCATAAGCTTACCAATGAGTTATTTGATAGGTAGAGCAGCAATGTCACACGACTCTTTGATTGAAATAGATGTTCCTCTCCATCGGTTAGGTAAACAGCTCAAGATTCACTTAATTTGTTCCTTTGCTGGAACAGCTTTTCCAAGTGAATTCATTGTATTGACTATCTCATTAAACCTGAGATACATGTCAGAAATAGGTTCATCAGTTTTCATTTTAAAATTATCATATTTAATAGTATAAGCATTTAATCTCATTTCCTTAACATTGGTTGTTCCTTCATGAGAAATGCCCAAGGTATCCCAAATTTCAAAAGCAGCTTTACAAGCAGAAATTCTGTTAAACTCTTCATCTCCTAAAGCACAGTACATGGAATTCATGGCTTTACAATTATTATTGTAAGCAGTCTTTGTAGGTTCATCCCAAGTGGATCTAGAAGTAGTGGGAAGTTTATATTCTGATTCTATGGCAGTCCAAATATCAAAACCTATGCTTTCGAAATGAATTTTCATTTTAAGTTTCCACTGACCATAGTTGGTACCATTGAAGAAAGGTGGCCTGTTAGTAGAAACACCCTCTATTCTATTATCCATAACCAGATTTTAGAAATACAATTTAAAGAGATAAAAAATTTAGAATTAACAGAAATGTAAGATCTTTAAAGATGCAACTAAAATCACAGTTAAAAATGATTTTTTCAAAAATCTTTTAACAAAAAATAATCCTCTGATACCAAATGTTGGTCATAGTGGACACTCAAGAGGGGGGGGGGTGAATTGAGTTCCAATTAAAATTTCTGTTAAAATATTGTCTAGTTAAAATCCACCAATTTATAAAATAAGTTAAACTGTAGTTAATTTATAGAGATTGTAAATGTTCACTTAGCTTTTCATATATTGATTAGGTCTCAGTTAGTTTAACCACAAGATCAAACTAACTTTTGAAACTAATATACTGATTTACAATAAGTGTAAACCCTTGCTAATCTAACTATCAAAGTAGCTTCAAAATAATTATGTATTTCAAAGTAATAGCAGCGGAATAAATATAATATATGTTGTATACATTAAACTTAAATAAAATATGCACAGCAGATATAACAAGAGGTTCAGTCTCAAGCCGAGACTTAGTCCTCTCAAATATATATAATAATTTGATCCACACCCTAGATCAGGGTTAACAACAGTTTCACAAAAACTGTCCAGGTCCAAGACCTCAACCACTATTATTTGTGGGAAACAAAACAACAACAAACCAGCTGTTCAGGTCACACACGACCTCTACCACTATCCCAGTGGGAAATAAAAGATGTAAGAGTTTGAGTGAGGATTTACAGATCCTCCAGTTAAAGTTCAGGAGACAGTGTGTGTGTAAAAATACAGAAGATGACACACACTGCTTGAAAAGTAAATAATGAATCACAGAGCAGAGATGTAGAGTTTAGAAATGTCTCTAGTGATTGTCAATGTAGCTCTGGACTCGTTGGATTGAGCAGGAATGCTTCAGAGTCCATCTCTGGTTTTTCTGTTGAAAAACAGAGTGTCGTAGTTCAGCTTCTGTTCTACAATCTCTTTATTCATCGTGTGTTCTTTGGAAATGTAGGACTGCATGTATGGAACTTCTTTTAGGATCGTGCAATGTGTTCTTCACAGTTGTTCTCCAGATTTTCCTTATGTTCAGTACAATGCTCGCATGTATTGTAGTATATGTGTCGAGACGTGTCAAGCGTGCATCATTTCTCTAATGCAGCTCAATCTTCTTTATATTCAACGATCTCTGGCAGTAGGAATGATTCCCTTTCCATAGGTATGAGATATGGTTTCTTGTAAGGCTAACAACTATCATTAAATAACATTAATTGCATTAAAAACAACAAATATGACCGTTATAATTATTTAAAATAATATTTTCAAGAGATTAAGAAACGGTGTCACAGTGATCATGGAAACGGTGTCTTCTTCACGATGTCTGATCACGGTGTCTGGTCACGGTGAGTCCTTCACGGTGTCTGGGTTACGGTGAGTGGCCACGGTGTCTGGTCACGGTGTCTGGTCATGGTGTCTGGTCACTGTGTCTGGTCACGGCGTCTGGTCACGGTGTCTGGACACGGTGTCTGGTCACGGTGTCTGGTCACGGTGTCTACATACTTAGAAAAAAAAATCTGTATTTGGATTAAGACAGTGATATGCAGAATATGGGTTAACGTTAATCATTATAGATAATATATGAGAGAATTGTGATTATGCATAAAAATTATAAAGAGTAATTAACATCCATAGGATTTATAAAAACATGATATGCACCTATTGTTGAGTTGGAAGAGAATTAGCAAGATGTTCACTGAAGATCAAGATTAATTAACAGTAATGAGATTTGTGATTATTAAAACATGATTAACAAATTAGGAGTCCAACAGTGTATTTATTTGGAGGAAAACCATTCATTTTTTCACCCTTAATTCCATCCTTCATTTTTCCAAGTTCATTTAGATACATTTATATTACATTACCATATACATTTTTTCAACATGCATAATGTAATGAAAATGTCTTTGGAAAGACAAATCAAGTATGGTAATTCAAAAAAAATTGATCACTTTTTTGAATTGGTTTTTATAAGGTTTTTAGAGAAACAATTTAGCAAAAGTAGTGTACACATATTTTACTTTCTCAAAAAGACGATCAACCAATTGTGGATATGATGATGTATGTTCTTCTGAACATATATCAAATGATTTCATCCATGATCGGTACTTATTCCATCAGGGTAGAAATATGTAATATAATTAAAACAAGGATTTCAATGAATGATTCAACAAAATTGACTATATATCTTGTTTTCAAATGGGACACCAATGAGTTCCTTTAATCAAATATCCTACGAAATTTCCATAATTAGGAAATATATTTCGCATGCCATATAACATGGATCTCAATATTAAATATTCATTTATATAACCATTATACAACACAACACCGGAATCCCATAATAATTTCAAATCCTCAATCAATGGATCCAAATAAACATCACTATCAATACCAGGTAGTTTTGGTCCTTATATAAAAATAGATAATATGTTTTATTTTTGTTTCATGAAAAACCATGGTAGAAAGTTATAATTTTCCAACATAACTAGCCATGTACTGTGAGTGATGCTTTGAAACCCAAAAGGATTTACTCTATATATAGATAATGTAAGACAATGTTTTCTTGGATAGTTCCCAATTTCATGATACTCATGTTCTATTCACTTCAACTGATGAGTTTCTTCTAAGTGACATAGTTTCCTATATTTACTTTTTGTATGTATATTCCACATCAATTTCCTTTTAGTATCCTCATTCCATATAATTGCCTTAAACTCAGTATGATTGGAAAGTATCATAAAACATTCTTAGGAAATGATTCATCTTTCTTGTATTGAGAAGCACTACACTTTCGAAATTAAGTATGTGATTTGTGGTCCTTTAAAAATAGTATACAATCATTCAGACAGGCTTTGTTTTTCTTTTAGAGATCATTCCCATCGATCATATCATTCATTTGGAATCATAAGTTTTGATTGGGAGATCATTATCTTATGGTATCATGTCATTCAAGAGAGAAAGTAGTTCTATAAAACTATAATCACTCAATATGTTTATTGATTTCAAATTATACATCTTCAATATGTATAAAAATTCTATATATTTAGTGTAACCGTCATATAATGGAATCTTTGTAAAACTCAATAACTTGTCAAAAAAAGATTGAGAAATCATGAAGTATATAATCAACTAGCCTTTTAATTTCCTCAATATGATATTTATCATCATTAAAATGTGTAGACACATCCCTGATACGGTCTTATTTATTTTCCACACATGTAATCATATCAGATGATCCATAAAACACAGTTTTATACCAACCACTAGCTACATGCTCTTTTCCCCCATGTATATTACAACATTTATAACTTCGATTGATTCCTTATTATGTGAATTTTTCTTCCAAATCCTATGGTAAAATTTTACGTACAAAAAATCATAAGGATATAAAAATGATATGAGAAGGTTCATATGCATGATATTTTGAAAATGTGATGAACTCTTTCACTCTATTTTCATACTTTTTTGTTATAAGATTTTCATCCATCCTTTATTCATATCCATCCTACTTGATTTGGAAATATTAACATTAAACAAAAAAAAAATTATGGATATAAAAATTAACCATGGATAAAAAATATTATAGATGTTTAGTCTCATTCAAAATTTATCCTCAACATCCACTTTCCATAACCAAGGTCCTTCATTTGGGAACTTCTAGATAAATCAATCTTCATATCTTCCATCCTTTCCATAATTAGTCGAACTAAGAGAAATTCATCCACATAAAGAAGTAAAATGACAAAAATCCCTTCATAATACACCTTCATATAGTAGCAATTATTTACATTAAACTACACGCACCTTAATTCTACAATGAATTCATTGAATTTTTTTACACTGTCTTGGGGCCTACTTAAGCCCACAAAAATCCATTTGAGACAAGAACTGAACCATCTCTTAAATTTTCCATGTAAACATACAGTTGATTTATACAGATCTCTTTATATGAGTCTCCATAAACGAATATAATCATGGAATATTTTTGTTTTAGAAACCAAACATTAATGTAAACAAAGATGGGAATGAAATGAATTATTAAATTCTTTATATAAAGAAAATCTAACTGAAATATAATCCTTGTTATTACTGAAAGACATTTAAAACTAGAGACACCTTGAACTATTTTCTATCATTATCTTTCCAAATTAGATGATAAATCTAATTTTTATATATAAACCTATTTACTTTTTAAAATTCAATTATTTTCAATGTATCAAAAACATAGAGGTGATTAAATTATTCTTTCATTATATTCTCACACTACAATTTATGCCAATAGTCAGCCTGTATTGAATCCTATAAAAATAAAAACTCTACCTCACATACCCACTCATTCCTCATTAGGGAAACTTTATTAGCCACTGAAATATGATAAAACTCATTTTTATATCAAAATACTGATCTATATCAATGTCCACAAACACTAATTTTAGTCAAATTCCTAAATTGAAATTCATTTCACATCATTGTGTTAATCAGATTTTATGTGTCAGTTTGGGCCCAATTAACCATCTATATGTGGAAGAATTTATATTAATTATTTTAATTTTATATTTTGGTATATTACTGACCACTTTTATTTTAATATTTTTCCTTTTAGGATCAACGAATAGGCCAAAAATAAAGATGGTGGTTTTTGGCAATGATCACAGAAATTCATGGACAAAGCATAATGGGATTTTGGTCCCTCAAACAAAAGTGGGGCCCATAATTCAAGGCCAATTAAGAAAAATATTTTACCATATAAATAGAAAATTATTGGAATAATTTAATTAAACAATGTCTGGGGAGAATTCTGATGTTTTAATGAAGATCCATGCAATAAAAGATGAAGATTAAATTTATGGCTAGATATGAACGCCCATAAAGCCAGTCCTCCATTTCTGGCATAACATTGAAATAGATGAACCTATTATCATTAAAGACTTAAATATTATAGAGCAAACCTGATCAAAGTTATTTCTATTCTACGACTATTAATTATTTAGACATGTACAATGACTGATTTTCCATCCAAGAGGGGGAGGTATCTGGACCTTTTTTGTGGTCAACTTTGAAACACCAAATTTCTTTTAGTCTCACCCACGTATTGAATCCGCTAATTAATGTAGAGGGAATTTATTGGTTTTGTTTTAAACTAAGGATCCTAATATAACTATATAAGGATTTTGTGGTGAATGTAATTAGCATCCAATGTTTACGTTTCAATTGTAATTTTATGTTATTATTTTGTAATCGTATCTTTATTTTTTCCCATGCAGGTTACTTGTTTACCTTAATAAATGATATTATCCTTATTATTTTGTTCTATTTTCAATTTTTCTCTTCATATCAGATTGATATAATTTCCTTTGGGAGTGATTCTATTAATAAAATCTTATTGTAAAGCCATCACACAACGGTGGAGTGATATTTATTTCATTGTTTTTTTCTTCAATTTCGCCTTTTTAAGTGGACATCCCACTTCCATTAGGATATTTTCATCGACGGATGGATAATCCTTTTATGGGTAGATCCTAGTGAGTCACATGGTATGGACGAGATTTTATTTCATGTTATTTTATATTTTAATGAGTTCATTAGTTTTTAATTTCTATTAAATGAGTTATTTTATTTTTTGTCATTTCTAAGTTTATCCATGACACATTTTGAGTGATAATATGATCTGATTACTTGGATTGCTCATTAATATGATCATCTAAGATAATTATTGATTATCCATCGAATATTGTTGGGATATAATTGGTAAATAATGTTCTAGAATTATATTGTTTGTGGATATATCATGAATTAGTGATCCAAAACATTCTATGAGAATAAACTCATCCAACATAACCCATTAAACAACCAAGGACCAGTTCATCTTATTTAATTGTACACTTTAAAATAATTGGATATTTAGTTCTTAAATTCTAACCATTATCTTAGATAATATACCATCAGTCTATCCAATCAATTAGAACCCAAATTGACCACATCATATCCAAACATATGTCAATTATTAGTGTATTTTGGTTTATTCTTCGGTCCATGTGGATTTGACCCCTACATGTACTAAAATGACCATTTATACTTGTATGGTATATTTATGTTCAACAAAATTTTGGTTCTGTTGTCGAGGACCCATTTATGTCACCTTAAATCCTTTAATTCTATTCTCTCCTTTTTATCTTTTCTCACCTCACTTTATTTTATTGTTTTCCCTTTCTGTTTGTATGTGTCCTGAAAAGCTCAAATGAAAATATTCATCCACTCCAATAGAGTATCTTACAAATGAAACCATAATAAACCCATATTGGAATCAAATTACAAGTCAAAATTGGGAATCCATTCACCTGGAAAATTATTTGAACATGCCTTGTATGATTACCCCACACACGATGAAATGTACAATTAATTCGACGATGAATGTTTAAAAAATCAATTTACATCCCTCTCATGGATGGTTAAAGAGTTCAATAAAAAGGAAATCCATGATGTCAAAACTATTATCCTACACAATACCAAACAATTACATTATAAATAATGTGAAAAAATTGATAAAATGAATTACGAAGGTTCATATTTGGGAGTTGAACTTCAAATATTTGAAAACGTAATATAACACAATCCCACTGAGGTATTCACCAATCAACATGGTTAGAATAGAAATTTTACCCACATAACTCTCTTGAATTTTTTGATGAACCAACCTTTTAATATAGGGTAATTGATGAACATGAATAAATTATTAATGGGATTTTAAATCAATAGGAAAATGATTTTCTATATTCACTAGAAGGAAAATTTTCATCATGGATTCAGTGTTATGAATTTATCCCCATTGATGATTTTTAAAGACCACTGATCACTAATCCATTGGAAGAGTTCATAAATATTGATTCCATACCCACTCTAAAAATTGAACTATCAAATTTTGGAAATTGAATCATGTTTTATAAATGAAAAAATTATATCAAAAAAATATGTAGAGGAAACATATTTTGATTCAAATTTCCATTATTATATTGTAAATGTTAATCAACACGAACACAAAATCATTTTCCTTCATTATCAACTCAATTATCCCATCGTAAGTTACAACGAAATATGTGTATTAGCTATTCATTCTTCTCATGAATGAACTAACATTGTAATTATTCTTTATTTCATAGGAAATACAATAGAAGCATCTTGGTAAACCATTTTGAAAATTCCTTGGCCTTTCACAGTCATTATTGAACATCAGTTTGCACATGAAAAAAATTATAAAAAAACAAATCAATCTCAATCAAGTCGAATTTGAGAATAATAAGGTATTGAAAATCGTTAATGTTTGAATTGGATAATTTAGGGGGTCTATGTCGAGCTAAAGACTTTTAAATAAACACTTTCTGGGAGGAAACCAAACTTCTGAATTTGTTTTATTTATTTTTTATGTTTTTTCTTGTTTTTTATTAGAACCCCATAATTTTTACAATGTTAAATATTTATTTTTTGATATATTTAATAGTAAAATTAGTTCTGTATTTTCAAATAAAAAACATTCCTTCCAGTGTTCAAACCCAACCTTCAATCATCCCCAATGAGTCTACATGTTACATGAAGCCAAATTGATCAATTTTCTGATGATGGGTCATCAATTCCAAACCATGGGATTTTGTTCTACGATATCATTACAAAGAACTTTTTTCCTATTTCACACCAATTATGATTTTTTCCTTCTATTCTCTTTTGAAATTGAGGGACGTTTCATTCTATGATAGGGAGAGTGAAAATATAATATTTTAAAAAAAGGATTTTTTGATAAAAAATAAATTCAATAAAAAGTTCAATTCTTATACATGAATTCATTAATTTACATTATGATACATAAAATCTATAGCTTAAATGATTTTGAATGCCTTGATTATGATTTTAATTCATTTTTATGTTTATAAGAATATTTTTTGAAAAGTGCGGTTGTCTGATTTGATTTTTCATTATTATCATTTTCATATTCTTAATAAAAATGACATAATAAACTTCCATTGGATTTTGGGTGTAAGTTTGATTTCATTGGACCCTTTCATTATATAATAGTATTTGGGTTCACTTTCATTTTAATTAGAGTAGCCAAAAAAATAAAAAAATACCACATAGAGATATGTTTTGTCAAAATGTGTGGTGTCTAACACTTTGGAATCTGAAATCTATAGTTGGATTGGGAATATTTAGGATTTGAATCTCTATTGTTGACAATGGAATTAAATATACATGTTGAATTCAACACTTGGGTATCAGGACTTCAAAATTTTCTTTCCCAGAGTTAACCGTTTCATATATATTCTGGTTTATGAAAAAGTAAAAAATGGTACTCATTTTATGTTTTAATGTGATTCCCACCTAACTCTTCTATATTTTTCCCTTGAACAAGAAAATGGGCCCCATATGTTTTAGGACGCACAACTTATCATCATGCATAATTGAAATTCGATGAAATGTGTGTATGTAATTTAACACAAGAATGGGCCTGGGATTATATATTATTATGAACCTATCTTATGTGAAATTATTTTGAAAGGTGTCAAGATTTTTTGGAATTATTTTTTATGTTCAATGAATTTAATTTTTTTTTGGAAATGGAAATTCAATTTCATATTTTTGGGTTAATTTTTTCATAGTACTAGAAAAACTCAAGTAGGGTGTGTGTGATTAGCTATTGAAATATACTATTTATAATTATTAATATCAACATATTGATGTTTTCCAATGTCCATAAACACTAATTTTTGTCCAATTAATAAATCGAACTTCATTTTGAATCATTATGCTAATCATGATTGGAGTTTCAATTTGGGAGAAATTAGTAAACTACTTGTATAATACATTATATTCACTATTTTAATTTTATATTATTTTTATTATTGATCATTTTGATTGAAATATTTATTTTTAAGGATTTATGGATGAACTAAAAAGGAATATGGAGGTTTTTTTAAATTAACACAAAAATTTCTAGACAAATCATAATGGGCCTTTGGCCCATCAAAAAAACGTGGGGCTCATAATTCGACCCAAATGGAAAATAAATTATAAATTTAGAAAGATAATCTTATGGGGATAATTTCATTCAATTGTGGATGGGGATAATTATGATGTTTTCTTGATGATAAAAGCAGTCAAATATGATGATTAATTAGATGGCTAGATCTGAGGGCCCATAGAGTCATCCCACGATTTCATGCATACTGTCCAAAATAATTAACCAATTTTCATGAAATTTTGAATGATGATAGAGAAAAACTGTATCAAGATATTTATATTCTACAACCATCAAATATTAAAAAAATATTTAATGAATTATTTTCATTCTAGGAGGGGTTATGAATCTATTCCTATTATTGTGGTCAACATCGAAACATCAGATTTCATTTATTCTCAACCACCATTTGACTCATAATTTATGGAGAGGTAATTGATTATTGGGAGTTAAAACATTGGATCTAAACATGAATATATAAGGATATGAAATTGAAAATAATTAATATATAATTTTTTCTTTTCAATTGAAATTTTACATTTTCATTTTCTAATCACAACTTCATTTTTTTCAATGTATGTTTTTTATTTAACTTAATAAAAGTTCTTATCCTTGTTATTATTTTTAATTTACTATTTATTCTTCATACCACATTGATTCCATTTTCTTTTGGTATGACTCTATTTATAACATATTTTTTGAAAATCAGAACAAAATGGTACATTGATGTTTATTTCATTATTTTTATTATTAAATCACAACTTCTTTAGTTGACTTCCCACTTCCATTTAGATATTTTCATCAATGTAGGGATAAACCTTTTATGGGTTGTTCCTAGCGAGTCACATCAGTTTGATTAGATGTTATTTCATGTTATTTAATATTTTAATCAATTCATTATTTTATGATTTCCATTGGATGATTTATTTTCTACTAGAATATCTGAGCTCCTAGAAATTTAAAATCCAACAATTATGGCTATTCAAATAAAAAAAATAGAGGGAGATAAAGGTTGATAATAAAAGATATTATCACTAAAATGTATAGGTGTAAAATAAGAGAACATTAAACATGATAATTAAATTACTCTAATGAACATCAATTTTAGTGGTAAAGTGAAATAATATAAAAATATTCCATTCATTAGAGTATGAGATATATAATGGGAAGTTTTCCAATGAAGGAATGAATGCGTAACTTGGATCTAAAAACAAAAAGTTCTAGAAACATGATGAATAACTGATCTTGTTGAATATATAGTTGGATAAATTGAATGTCAAGGCTATGAAAATAAAATATTATTTATATTTATTATTTGATTATCTGTTAGTAGGTTTTATTGTAATTAAGAAAAAGTATGTTATATCAGTGGAGAAGAATGCAATAATTATTATGTCATAGTGGTCATGTTCTATGAGAAAACTCAGTCTTGATCATGATTTAACCCCACTACAACATGAGTTAAATAAAACCTTTTATGTTCATTGTAAAAGATAAATTATAGGATAGGCTTTAAATACATTCATGATGGACCGTATAGAAATTTAACGACAACTATATGAGTTCTATAGGATTGTAAAATATATTCCATTTTATTTTATATTTCAAAGGTATTTTTCTTGTTTTCCCTTAATTCATTGGAATGTAATAAATATTGTGAAGTTAAAGGAATATTTATAAAATAATGTTACAAATAATACTATTGAAGTTATGGATATTATTCCAATAATTATTTTCATATTAACTGTGTGTATAGGGGATGCCTTTGGTGATATTTAAATATAATAGAAGTAGGGAACCAATGTGAAATCAATGAAAAGAATAATCCTTTGTGAAATATATTTCATGGGATGGTTATATAAGATTACATGGATGATAGAGGTTTCAAGAAAATGTCCAAATCTACTATTGTTTTAAATATTTCATTGAAATATAATAAGAATACATGAAATTGAAAAGGAAGTACACATGAAACAAAAACTAATCTATATCATGTAAAAGGAATATTTTGAGGAAATATTTATATAGAAGATAAAATAAATCTTACATGTATATAAAAGGAATTAATAAGGTTTGTAGATAAATGGACCAACTAGTGAATTTTAAATAGATAATTTTTGGTAAGACTACCCAAGGATAAAATTATTATGTTATTTTATTTGAAGAAATGATTAATCCTAAGTAAAATGAGGAGGAGTTTAATTCCATTAAATCCAATTCAAACATGAAGATTAATTCTAAATTGATGGAAAAGGGGTAAGTGAAGGTCCAAAATGACTCTTCATCAACATAAGTAAATTTAAATTCCTATATCTTTAAATAATTAAATATTACAATTACTGTTGAATTGATATAGTTTCGGGTGTAGATATGATCCATGGAGAAGTTGCATCAAAAGATGAAAATTTTATATTAATAAGTTCTATGATGTTATAATTGATTATTGAAATTACTGAATTGGATGTATTTTTATATCAAAAATTTAGTGTTTGTGAGGGAAAAAAGATACATAATGACAATAGAAAGTAGTGTCCTATTTTTTATAAACACCCAATTTATTAATTGGAATAAATTTTACAAATTACCCATTGGAATATGACTATGATCATAGTATATGAAATGTTGAAGGATAAGAAACATAGAAGGAAATTTAATGATCATTTTTTTAATTATACAAGCTTCCAAAATATTGAAATCATATTACTCTTTCCAGTATATTTAGAGCTACAATAATTGGATTATTATCCTGATTAATTTTTTTTATATATAATGTTGAATCTAATAATGTTTGGGGGAGTATTGGCCCAATGATTCAAAAGGTAGTATCCCCATAAAATATGTTTTGGTGTCAAATATAAAAAAAGAATCATAAAACGATATTCTATACAAACAATGAAAAAAAAATCATTCCCTAAACTATAGATCTAATATAATCATTAAAACCAGATCACAAAAAACAGATCATAAAAAATTTATAAAGGAAGATATCAAAAAATGAAACAAAAAATAAACAAATAAAATTAGAAGGCCAACCTTGCAAGGTTGTAGAAAATCCAAGACTCTCTTCAGAAACCCTAACAGCTCCGAACACCAGATGTCGGAAAATCTGTTTGAGCAACTAGAGGCAGTCGAGTGGTGTGATTCGACCTTCAATTCACTGTAGAGGAGCTCTGAAAATGGGTGGATTCTGTGGAAATATTCTATATCACGATGGGTTCAAAAAAGGATAGGGTTTGAAATAGAATCTTTATCAGCACTTATTTAGCACTGATGAATACCAACCTTTATCAGTGTTAAAAAAGTGCTGATAAAAGAAATATTTATGAGCACTAAAGTAATAGTGCTTATAAATATTAATTTTATTTATACTTCTTTTAGCTGTGAAAAAAAAACATATTTAACAGCTTTAAGAAGGCTCTGGTAAAGCCTATCTTTATCAGCACTTATTACTTAAGCATGATTAATCATTTATAAATATAATTATAAAAACTTTAAATATTTATATATACTTAATAAATAAATTAATATAAATATAATAAATATATTCATTATTTAATTAAATTTATAATAAATTTATAATTATTTATTTATAATTATAGAAATACTTTTCAAGAATAATATTTATATCACATATATATATTTATATAATTATACATATATATTTAATATATATAAATAAATATAAATATTGTAAATATATTCATTATTTATGAAAATTTATTATAAATTTAAAAATTATTTTAATATATATATATGTGTGTATATATATATTTATAATTATATGAATAAATATAATTAAAATATTTTTCTATTTTTAATTTTAAAAATATAATGGTATAAATAGAGTAAATTTAAATTTATAAATATATTAATGTATAAATATTTTTTAAAAAATAATTTTCTTTCTTTATTAGTGAATATCTAATTTTAAGTGCATGCATATATGTTAAAAATGAGTGAAATTGAATAAATTAAGTATAAATATACATTAACAATTTTTAAAAAAAGGATAAGTTTCATGTGTTTGCATTTTATACAAAATTTCATTAATTATGTATATGTGAAATACATATATCACAAATTTGATCTATATTTAATTGAAAAATAAAATGACATTAAATTATTTGTTGAGTGTAATGTAATTAGTCAACATTTTTAATTCATATTAAATTTTAATTATAACCCATTATTCAATAAATATATGACGATTTAATGTAAAGTGCATTAATATTTTGTAATATAAAAATCATATTTATATACATTAATATATATCTAAATATCTAATATATACAAATTAATAACATTAATTTTCTTAGGTATCTAAGTTATAAAATGATTAATATTTAATAATGTTTAACATTTCTATTCATTCTTTTCAATAAATATTTAATTAATTAAATTTGAAATTGTTTTTAATAATTTTTTTAATTAATTATTTATTTATTTTTATTTATCCGAAGCTTTATTAGAACTAAAAATGCACTAATGATGTAAATATTCTTCAACACTAACCTTGAAGTGCTAATAAAGTGTACCCTTTATTAGCGCTAAAAATAATGTTTTGATAAATGTTACCCTTTAACAGCGCTAAAAATGAAGCCCTAATAAAGGATAAAATTTATCAGTGAAAAAAATAAAGAACTGATAATGGTTCTATTTATAAATTCTAAAAAATGTGTTGATAAAAGGTTAAATTTATAAACGCTTTTGGTTTTGATGATAAATATTTCATTAATTAGAGTTTTTTTTTCTAGTGATGATAAATACCAGTGCTGTTAATGTCTAGTTTTGTGATAGTGAATACAATGATCTTCAATGAATAAGTATAATATATGTATTAAATCACATTTCAACTCTAACACCCTCACAATAAGAATACCATTTTCACATCCATGAATAAGCATCAAGAATTTCATATTCATAATCAATCACATCCCTCTGAATGAAAAGGCATAAATAGAAATATCAAACAAGGGCCCCCCAAATTTAAACCATCTTTGTGATGTTTGATGCAATTTCAGTTTAGGAGTTTCAATATGGATATACATTAATTCACCTTTTGTGGGAGTGAGGTTATGATGGATACCCTAGGGGTTGGATAGAGTTATCTACATGCCCTTTTCATGGTGTTATTATTAATCTACTTGTCTTCCCTATATGTTGTATTGGTTTTCATTATTCGATAAAAATATAAACATAAATGATTATGAAAAAACTATATTTTAGATTCCCATTGAATAATATTTACAAAATCACATTTAAAATCACATTAAAGATCCAACAATTTAAAAAAATTCCTATTTAAAATAACACACAGATTTTAATATAAACTAATTAATTCCATGAACTATTTCAAAAAACCACAATCCCATTTTTAGAGGAATTAGAGGAGACTTTATGGCCAAATAGTCTCAATCATTTAAAACAGGAAAAACACTCTATATTTTAAAAAATATCAATTAAAACACCACAAAACCATTGTTAAAATGAACACAATATTAAATACACTTTTAATACATTCACATCCTTATATAAAATATAATCGGGTGAGTTTACAAATACATGGCATGATACCTAAGTCCATGTCAAGTGTTTAATCCATTTAAAATATATTTAAAACAAAAAAAGAGTATATTAGAGACAAATAATTTTTTACAAACATTTAAAAACACTAATAATTTTAAAGGTTCACTTGGGAATTTTAATATACATACATCCCAAGATATGCAATTTATAAAAGAGTCACATCAACACATTATTTTTTTTGAATTCTTCAATCCTATGGAATTTTGGTTATTCCAAGGGTATTCCAATAAAAATTAAAAATGAGACTGAGTGATGTGGGTATAGAAACTTTTCTAGAATTCCCATTTAAATTAATCTTTCTTCAAAGCTGATTGAAAAAGTTATCCTGGTTATGGGAGATATCAAACTTGAATTGTCCATCTATTCTGAGTGGATGCCTAGTTTTTGTAGAAGTTGTGTATGTATTGGAAACTTTGATGGGATGGTCCATAGGAATAAGAGTGTAAGAATTTCCACTTAACAATGAAATATGTAGTCAGACATTTTTCTGAGGAGGAGTATGTTGGTCTTTAGGAAGAAGGACATTCAACCCGGTAATGTTCAAGGAAATATTTTGCAGATGTTGTCAAGTAGGGTGTTATTTAGTGGATGACACCTCATGATTAGGATGATATTATCACCCATGATACGCCTCCTTCTTGGGTAAAAATCCCTCTTGTTATTGATGAAGTTGCCTCTTGAGGCTCTAACCTTACTACTCTCAAAAGCGATAAGGGGATCGTTTTGCAAGAGGTTAATGTTTTACATGAGGGGGAAAGTGGCTTGAAGACATCCTGCTAGGATGTGTCTGGTAATGATTAAAATCAATTGGACCATGAGGATATTATTCAAGATGAGGGCAACATTGAAATGATACATGAGTCACTTGTGTCTAAAACAAGGAATGGAAAGGCCAAACTAGTTGATGATGTGGGATTTTAGTTGGTGATCATGAAAAAATCCAGAATTCCTATACAGTGTGAGGGTCATGAAATGGGGTATGTGTACAGGACAAACATTACATTAAAAAATCATGAAAGTCCATCTATGGAGGTGACCCCATAAACAAAAACATGATATGTAATGACCAAAATACTATTTCCTTAGAGATTGACCACTCTATTTCTCCCTCTTGTAGGGCCAACGAGAATGTTTAGTGACCCTATCTGTTCCATTTTACTTATTTGATGAAAAATGATAATACATATTATGAAAACACTACTAATTGAGAGTTTGAAATAGCATGTGAAGGGAAATTGAGCATTAGCACTCTAAAAGGAAAATAATGTGAAATATCCATTAATGGAGCCAACAAGAAAGTGGAACAATGGTATTTATCACAAATTGAAGTGACATACTCATCAATGTAACTATTTGTATTTGGTTATATCAAATATATGGAAGTTTTGTGGATTTTAAATTTTAAATTTTAATATGGGTTTCACTCTAATCTGGAAATGGATTTTTGTAATTTATCATGGAAACTCTAAGAATGCTCCACACCGAAGATTTCATCCTCATCTTCATTTGATGATGAATGTGTGGTATATCCATGTAACACAAAATGGTGTTTTGGTCGACATCTAAATAGAAGAAGAATATATCTAAATAATCTAAGATCTAGATGAATTGATTAATGTTCGACATTGTATGTTCTGTAGACTTGTCCACGTCCTGTCTTGTATGTTTTAATTTTTTTTTTAAATTTTGAAGTCATGGATTTGGAATCTTTAAATCCATGGATGGAATTTTTTTTATAAAATATACATGAATAAAAAATAACTACCATTTTATAAAATATATTGAAATAAAAGGTTTACACATGATCCCAAATATAAAGGTAAACCAAAAATAAATTTATTTTTAATGTTGTATCTCTATAGTAAATATCTTAAAATAACCCAAAATGAATATTGGACCTCAGTTGTTGAAATATCATTCAAATCTGATCAAGCAATATTAAATGGTCAGATTAAAAATATAGAAACAAATTATATTTCAACAATCATTTATATCCTTATAAAATATTTTATAATATTTCCAAAAATACTAATATGATCTAAATTTTCTGATGCATTTAGTAATGTTCAAGGTATCATTATAATATTCTAAAAATTAATAATAGTATAAAAGAAAAAATATATCTTAATCAAATTAATACCAATTTCTATATATATAGTATATAACTACAAACATTTTTCTTAAAAAAATTATTAAATATTTGTAAACAAAATTGAAAATGGGAATAAAAAAAATGGAGAAATGAGCGATACCAATTGACTAATTTACATTATTAGTCTTGAGTTATGTTCTTAGCTACTACCCAAAAAAATATAGTAATGGTTGACTAAAAACGAAACAAAAAATTCACACATTAAAAAATATTTCATACACTAAAACAATAAAATTAAACATTCACAATCAAACCATATTCAAAATAAAATAAGAACACACCTCACATCAGTTAGCCCCGTCGGTGGTGGAGTCGGGGTAGACGAATGTAGTATCTGTAACAGAGGTTGCATAGGGGTTCAAAATATAGGTGGGGATCCGGATCTAGGTGGGTTCGTGGAGGAGGAGGGTTCGCGGAGAATGAGAGGTTTGTGGGGGAGAAGGGGTTTGGTGCATCATGGAGGTGGGTTCGTGGTGGAGGTGTATTCTCAACGAAGGAGGGTTTGCGATGGAGGTGGGTTTGCTGGGGAAAGTATTTTTGATGGAGTTGGGTTCACAGTAGAGGAAGGGTTTATGACGGTAGAGGAGGGATTCGTGGTAGAAGAGGAGGGGTCAGTAGTGGAGGAGGGTTCAGTGGAAGAGGATGGTTCTGTAGTGGTAGTGGTGATTTTAGGGAAATAGAGTGGTTGGAGTGGTAGGGGACTCCTTCTATAAGATTTTGACGTGTGCGAGAGAAGAAGATGACTCTTATGGTACATTTATAAAATAGGATGAAGCTTTTATCAATGCATGTTAAAAAGAACTCAAAAAAGGAATGTTTTATCAGCTCTAAAATAGAACGTGCTGATAAATCATTCCTTTATCATCAATTTTTTAGCACTGATAAAAGGTGACATTATGAGCTATAAAATTATAACTCTGCTAAAGACATGATTTATCAAATCTTTTTAGTGCTAATAAAGGTATATGTTTATCAGTGCTAAAAAATTGCTAATAATGATATAATGTTAATAATGTTTTTATATTATTATATACATTTATAACATTATATATATAATATATATATTTATAATTATAACTATATATCTATATATATTTAAATTTTTAAAATAAATATATTTATATAATTATATATATTTATAAATATTATAAACAAACAGATATATATTTAAATAATTATAGAATTATAATAAATATATTGATTAAATATATTAATAATATTATAAATATAATAAATATATTTTCTATAATTTCATAATAATTTAAATAAATAAATTAATATTTATTTATAGTTATAATTATAAATAAATATATATTCATTTATATAATTATAAAATTATAAGTAATACATTTATTATATTTATAGTCATATAAATATAAATAATTATAAAATTAAAAGAATTATATTTACTATGCATTCAATGAAAGATTCCTAACATTTTTCATCCCAAGAAAACATTACTCCCTTACTAGTTATATCATTCATCGAAGAAGCCAATTTAGAGAAATATTCACTACCTCAATAGAGGCCTTTAACGGTGCCGACATTTATCAGCATTAGAAAAAAGTGATGATAAATTCAACCATTATTAGTGCCAAAAGAAAGATTGATAAAGGGGAAATTTTACCAATGTTGATAAAGAGTACCATTTATCAGTGCTTTTTTTAGAATTGATCAAGGGTAACTCTTATTAGTGCATTCTTTTAGCAGAGATAATAGGTACCTTATTGGAGCACTTTATTTTAGCACTGATAAAGGTTATCTTTTTTCAACAATATATTCTAAACTATAATAGAGGCATCATTTTATCAACGCATTAATTTTAGTGCTGATAAAGGATACCCTTTATCAATGCCCTTTTAGCACTGATAAAGGTCAAGAATAAAACAAATAAAATAAAAATAAATATAAATTTTAATTTTATTAATGAAATCATTTTTGTTAAAAATTATTATATTGAATATATATATATATCATAATAATTCATAAATAGTATATATTAAATATATATATTTGTAAAATGAATAAAATAAAATAATTAAACAAATAAAAAACCCAGTAATGTAAGAAAAATATTAACTTTTTTATTAATTAAACAATTATTAATAAAAACAAATGAATTTAATACAGACATTTATATATTATAAATATTAATAAATATTATATATCAAACATATGTTTATAAAACGAGTTTATTGTAATATTTTTAAAAAATAAAAAATAAAAAAAATATTTAATTTTTTAATTTTTTTCAATGAAACAATTATTAAAAAAATGAATATGTATGATATATATGTATATATAATAATTATAAATAGTAATATGTAACCATGAAGAACCCTAAATCTAATATTTACTTAATTTATTCAAATTTTAGTATATATTTTATAATTTCATTAGAAAATAATACATTTAATATATTGAGCTTTTCATCAGTCAATTTTATTTATTTATTTTTAATATTTTTAATGATAGATCTTATTTATTCATTTTAAATATTTTTTTCATTGATTTTGATCATTTCCAATTATATATATATATATACTATGTTTTAGTATTTTCAAAATATATTCATCTTTACTTTAATATATATATCCATATTTTTAGGAATAATTTATATTTAATTAGTAAAACATATCCATTTTTTCAATACTTTTAATGTGTACTCAATTTGAATTATTCTGTTTCACTCATTTTTAAAATACATGTATTTAACTTTGTCCATTAATAATGGTAAAAATATATTTGTAAAAAAATAAATATAATAAATATATAAATGTCTATTTACTATATTTATAAATTTATAAATTTATAATTATTATAAATAAATAAATATTATTTTTTAAATATGTATTTACGGAATTTTAAATAGATAATTATATATATTTAAATAAATATAAAATTATAATAAATTTATTATAACAGTGTACTTAGCGAGACTTGAACTCAAGACCTCGTCGAGACCCACGGGGGTAGCTACCATTAAGTTGCATCCTTAGGACTATATATAAATATATAAATATGTCAGTATATAAATATAAAAATATAAAAATATAAAAATATAAAAATATAAAAATATTATTTTTTAAATCATTATTCATATATTTTTAAATAAATAATTAAATATTTATATAAAAATAAAATTATAACATATATATATTTAGACAATGACTATTTTGATTTTTTTATACATTTATTATACACACACACACACACATATATTATTATATTATTATATATAATTATATAAATATATTAATAATTATAAAATTATATTTAATATATTTAATATATATATATATATTAAATATGTATATGTATATAAATTTTATATAATGATATAAAAATATTTTAATAATATAAATATATATTAAGATAAAAAATATATATTAAGATATAAATATATTTAGTGATATAAATATATTTATTATAATAAATATATTTATAAATGTATATTTTCTATATTAATAAAATTATATATTTAAAATTATAAATAAAAAATATATTTTTTAATGTGTTAATGTAATTATAAATAAATAAATATATCATTATATAAATATTTTTGCAAATCTTTTTATTTATTTTTATAACAATAAATATATTATGAGCACCAATTAAGGTAAATGTTTTGTGGTTTTTTAGCAGTGATAAAGATTGATCTTTATCAGCACTAAAATCATAGTCCTAATAAAGTTCAATCTTTATCAGTGCTTATCAATTTAGCTCTAATAAAATGTCTTTTTTATCATCACATTCTTGAAAGAGATGATAAAATATTCCCCAAAATATTTAAAAGAACTCTATCCATGACTCATTAGGTTGTTATTCTTAATCTCTAATGGAAATCCACAGTTTTCTGCATTACTCCTCTACCTTCTCTCGGATGAATCAAGCCTAGAATCCAATGTATGTTATTTTCTCCTTTTCTTCCCTCCATGTTTGATTTTTTGGAATCTACTTTTACCGTTTTTCACTATTTTTAAACAAGATGAAGCTTACAATTCATTTCTCTCTCTCAACCAGTTACCTATAATTACACAACAAAACCTCTACTCTGTAATCTCATTTTAACTTCATAGAGACAACTGCGAGTTGTTTCTCTATCCGTTGTTGCAACTGATAGTGATTTTGTTTTTTATTTTTTCATTATAATATTTCTTTTTGCCTTTTAGAGAGTGTGGTTTTTTATTTTTTGAATTTTTTCCCAGTTTTATATTCATGAGAAGATTAAATAATGTTCAACATTATATTATACTAATTTTAGAGGGAATGTTATTTCATATTAATAATATAAAGTTGGTTCATATACATAATTTTTTAATGTCAATATTTTAATCTAATTTAAGGAACTAATGTTTAAATATTCTAGTTTATATTGGTTAACATTATCTATATGTTATATAGATATAATTGGATACATAATAAACAATTTAAATTATTATAAAAATCAAAATAAGCATAATTTTTCATTTTTTTATTTGATCCTAACATGTTGTGATGTATTGTTAATAATAAACATGTTTATAATTGATTGGTAGGCTCTATTTATTAATATATTTACAGAAAAATATATTCACTAAAACATTATATTTATGAGAGTAGATGATATTAAATGTGTTAGGTAGGTCATTAAAAGAGATACCATTTATTTCCATGATCATTGAATGGTTTCCAATAATTTTCCCTGTCCTTTAAATTTATAATTAGTTAAAATAATTTTTGAATACTTATAAACTAATAGTAAATATATTTTTGGAATTTACTTTATTTACATGTATAAATGAAAAAATGTCATAGCACAACACAAAAGATCAGAATCCTGTAGAAGAGATTCCATATATGGTGTCATCTATCGAACATGTTATATATGAGTTTACTTTTCTATCAAATTATTTTATAAATAAATTCCTCTCCAAGAATGCAGTGATTTTTGATAATGTTACCTGATTGAAGAAAATTTATTTTTCATATTTGTGTGTGTGTGTGTTATCTTATTAGTAAATTTTACTTTTATTAAAATGTAACATCGTAATATTGTAAAACTATTCATAACCTAACCTGAGCTAAATAAAAAATTTACTCAACCCTTTAAACCATCAACAAATTCCCACAGGATAGATAAAAAAACGCAGAATTCAGCATGATCTATGAGAAATGTTTTTAAAAAATGAACTCACATGACAATTGAATCTATAAAAAATTATACACAATAGAATCCCATGAATATAAATTCCTATAGACATAAAAGAAATAAAAATTTGCTAAATCCGAGGTTAAAATTAAAATCCTATCCGAATAACCAACCTACCATTGATGAACCAAAATACACAAGTATCCACCAGAAATCATTTGATACTCTATCCCTTCCAATAAATAAACCATATTTTCAACCTTCAACCCAAAGAAAACATCAGTTACATGTGCACCAAGATTCACATAATGTTGTTAAGTAAAGTAACTATGTAGGTTTTTCTAATGATTTTTCGAGCCCCCAATCCATATGAAATATATGTATCTCATGTTTATTTTATGAACATATTCCTAATTAATGGTAATTGAAAGAATCTTATAATAGTAAATAGTTGTAATCAATATAAAAAATTTTTTATAAAAAGGGACCTGGGTCTCACAAACCAGGTTGTGTAAATAACGATACATTTTGGTAAGAACGAAATATAATACAACACACTTCATGCATAAAATTCCATATTTGCATCCATATTTCTTAAAAATTGTTACTATCTTGAATTGAGATATAATACTTGAATACTATAGTATAACTTACCACCACTACCTTTTTTTAATCAATCCTCAAACGCTTGATTGCATACCATCACTTTATGATGGATTCACAACCCTCATCCAAACTACCCTTTCTATCATCATCGTGGTTCAATAGTTCCTTGATGAATTACCTCTCACTCAAATTTTATTAATTAATCTATATCAAATCAATTTCCATGTCTCTAAAACCACAACTCCCAACTCATTCATCAAATCTTGCAACCTTTCATCCTCTACATAAACTACTTCCCGAGAACACTAAAAATTACACCTAAAAATTAATCAAAAAATAATGAATGAATTTGTTTGGATTATTTATATGAATTTTCCCACAAGTCTCACATAATTAATTGTGACAACACTTCAACAAATATTTCTTTTAATTTATGTGTAGTCACATTGGATTCTATTATAACTCTATAGTCATGCATAATTGAATGAGAATACCACTATAATGGACGACCTAATAACACTCAGGTTGTAGATGTTTTGTGAAAATAACATGCAAAATGAACCTTTTATTCACTTCCCCTTCAAACGTGATAAATTTAAAAGGGTCCCAATCTGTCTCTCAAATGTATTCATCCAACAATAAGTAGAGCTCTCCGACCCCTCTTTCGACATCATCTTCAGGATACATTCTCCTGGAATCTTGGATAAATGGATGGTTTTCATGCTCTCCCATACACCTCACCCCAATGGCACCTCATGTTTGTATCTCCTCTAATCCTTTCAAAAAAAAAGAAACATTTCAAAGGAGGTGTAAAATAATAAATGTTTGTGACTGGAAGTAAATGACTATGAGAGGAAGTCTTATGGATTTGAATGTTCATTGTGTCATTTTTGAAATCTAATATGATGGATTCTATAATTAAAATTTTATTTAGGTTAATTTTGAACCTTAGTGGAGATAGAGATTTTATATTTGTTATACAGGTGAGATAAAAGGACTAGTAACATAGGTTAGAGTTGGTGCAGCTCAATGGGGATGAGTAGATGTTCTCATGGTATTGTCTATGAATTTTAATATTCTTAATAGTTATTATTTAATTTTGTAGAATGAGTATCACCCTCATATCTTCTATGTTATTTGAACTACTCGGAGCTGTATTCATCCAAAATGATCACCAATACCCAGATGTGATGACTTTTTATTATAGTAGTTCAAGAAACATTGGTGGATGTCCACACAAGATGGGGGATGTATATCAAGAAAAAATATTAATTAATAACTATTTGAGATGTATATCATCTAGGATATTTGTAACCACAATGATGGGAGGATGTCTATTTTGAAAGTTCTACTTCAATACATCATCAATAGATTGAAGAAAATCATGACTCTGAGGTTGGATTAAATAATGTTAGTGGAGGTTAGTTGTGCTTACATATTGAAGTATTATATCAATGTCCAAGACAGTAACAATTCTCATGAAATATGCATGAAGATGTGTACTTTTATTCATGGAGTGTACTGTATTATTGTTATTCGAGAAAAATTAAATTTTTGACTACTTATGAAAACAATGTATTATTCAAATGATAAAGTTACTGATCCCAATGAAGAATAGGTTTTTGATGATGAAACTAAAGAATTTCTAGGGGATCAACAAAATTTTCATTAGTAAAACAACAATGATACAACATCACAATGGTGAATAAAATTATAAATTTAGGAATCCATGGTATAAAATTTGTGGTTGGATGGAATCAACGTGACCAAGATATTTACCCCCAATAATTCAATGTTCATTAGTCATTGTGGGGTCACAAAATGTATGAATATTACAATTTATATTTATTCATGATGCCACATCCAACCTATAATGAGGGAAATCCTTTGGAATGATATATTGGTAATGTTATGCTATAATTTCTCAATTTTACTAAAAAATTATATAATGAATCATTGATTTAATATTGATTATTCTTTGTAGAGTTCGTTTATTTTAGAATATTTCCATAAGAAATTTTTCTTAATGGCCACTGAAAAATATCATATAGATTTCTGATAAATTGTTATGAATTTGCATCTTAGGGATGCTCAGGGAAAAGTAAGCCCCAATAACCAATTTGTATGCACACAATATAAAGTAGGAAACGTGGTATACTTTCATCAATGGTAGAAATGATAAATAAATTAATGTGGATTTTAATCGATAATATATTATTTGATATTATTTATTTTTATCAAAATTCATTAAAAAATTTTAATTAATTAAATAGTGAAAGAGTGGTGAAAATAATGAATGAGAATCAAAACCAATGTGCCACTACCACAAAGAAATGATGGGGTATGATTCATTAGATAATAAATTGTATGTATTTAAAATAAAAAATAAAAGATTATTTATGTGATATGAAACAATATACATTCCTTTGTATATATGTAAATTTATGACTCGAAATATGAATCTACTTCCATCCCACATCGTGTGCAATGGTAGGAGTCTCATGTATATAAGGTGGTTAAATTAGATAATTAAAACACAAAAATAGTATGGGAAACATGTGTAAGTGTGAAATAATTATAATTCAATATGTTTTGTTACAATATTACATAATAATATTTAGTCATGTATATATTTTCTTATATGGTTTAGACACATAATTCGGAAATGACCTTACCATAAGATAATCTACTTTCAGTAGCTCTGAAGTGGCCTGAACAATTTGGTTGAATTATTCGAATAGGCTTTTGAGTCTCTCCTTGAACATATATTGAGAAGATAAAACCACATGAAGATACATATAATATTTTCAGATGATTTGATACACAAATATTCTCACTACAATATAATATTGTTTGTTTTAGTTTGGAAAACCTAAGTATGAAAAGGATCAATGAAAATTGGTGGTGATTCAGAGCTCAACATATGAACCGCTTTATCCCACTTTCTTGGAGGATAGTCATTCTCCACAATTTTATATATTACCCATGGTAATCAATTTTTACATTACACTTTATCTTAAAGGCTATTAAAACATCTTCCAATATCATAATGTTACTAATGTTCTACAAGGTTCAATTGTATGTAATTTTTATTTGTTAACACCCACATTCAAATGTATTGGGGTATGTATAATGTATAATATCTTGGGAGACAAGATTCCCTGTCAAGACCTCCCAAAAGATCACATGAGAGTGGGGATGGAGGTTTCTCATGAGCCGACTGCTGAGTTGTCTGTTCCACTTGATGGTTTAAATTTTTCTATGGTCAATGATGCTATTGGGGATTTCATAGCATGTCTATCTAATCCTATAAGGATACATTAGTTATGTATTTAGAATGTTTTTTATGATAACCCTACAATGGTATATTATAGATGTTCTAAAGTGAGGAATCATATTATAGATGGATAAAACGATTGAGAAATAGAAGGTCGAATAAAAAAAGTCTAGTGAATCGACCCAGAAAACAAAATGAACTTCCAAGAGTATATTCCCTCAACCAGTTCCAGGGAAAAATGAATTATAATTACAACTTCATGAAGATACCACATCTAGTGATAAATCATTTTCTTACATTGAATATGAAAAAAATAAATGGAAGTACATTCAAAGATGGAATTATTCTCATGACTCTAAATGATATTCTGAACCATGAATGTTTGGTGGTCTCAGTTGTGAATACACACATAAGGTTCATTTTCATAATAGGTCATTCAAAATAGTGGGATAATATGTTTATTAAAGTTAATAACAATTCATATTTTCAACCAGTATTTATATTAAAATTTTATAAAGGGAATATTGTGCAAAGAACAATTTGGATTAATTAATACCTATAAAATGTATACAATAGAATGTAATTTAAATGATAAAAAAATTAAGAATAAAAATTATGAGTTAATTTAAGTGTTTACTCAAAAATTATTAGAAAAAATTATCCATTTTATTCCAAAAATGAAAAATTAAAACACTATAGTCCAATCACATAAAATATATTTTTATTTTTTGCACTAATAAGTTGTTTTTTTTAAGGGAGCATTGTATGCCAATCACAGTCAATATGGACACCATGAATATTTATTTTTTGGATCCAATGCATGGATATCCAATCATCCAACCACTCATTAAGTTTATTATGAATTTTTAATAAACAACAATAAACATTTTATATATAAAATCAAATTATATTTGACACTATATGTATTGAAAATATTTTTTTATATTGGGGGTCACTCAATATAGGCTAAATCATTGTATAATGTCAGTGTCTGAAGGGATAAAGAATATGAATTAAAAAAAATAGAAAAAAATAAAGTAAATATAGAATGTTTTAAATATTATATCATTTCAAAACAATTTACATAATTTGGACAATATTTTTTCAGTGTTCGAAACAAGATAATGGCCTCTATTGAGGATAATTTATTTGAAAATTTATGAGAGTGATCATAAAGCATGAGAAGACCAGAACCCCATATAGGTAATTTATGGTGGTAAATAAAATTTAATTAAATATATTTTATAGTAATTTATTTCTATATTTTCTTAGTATTATCATGATTTACCAAAACCCATATACTCAAAAGAAGAAATAATTTTTTTAGAGAGGAGCCTGAAACATAATTTTTGTCAGAATGAATGTTGAAAACAAATTTAGAGGATAGTATTTTATGCTTGTGATATAATATGATTTGTGACCTTAAAAATATATTTTTCATGTTAAAAAAGTGATTTCAACATCTTATATATTATTTTTTTCTCTTTATGAAGGAGATTTAAAATGGCTGAAATCAATTTTTTTAGAAGTGTTGACTTGAAAATAATAAAATTGATGGGAAATGGTAGAATAAAAGGTGAAAAAATATGTAGAGGTAGAGAAGGAGGATGAGGAAATTTTTGAGTTAAATACCTATATGGAGGAGGTAGAGGTGAAGATCATGGTAGTGATCGAGACAGAGGAGGAGACGAAGCATTAGATTGCAAACCATAAAATTGTAGGGAATGTAATAGAATGAGGATCATACTAATATTTTGTTTGAGAATAATTTTTGAGAAGTTCACACCACACTTTTCAATTAAGATAAGATCCATTGTAAATTTGGATCATGTGTTTTATTGAAATAACGTTTTTCACCATTTTTAGTTGATTTTATACAGGGTAGTAATACACCTATAAGATCATTCTAGGTAGAAAGATTCAATTTATCCACTAGTGTTATTAAAGAAACATCTGTACGACCCACAATCATTAAACAATTATATAATCCAAATTAAATGTTCGAGATGCGTTGGACACATCTGCACCTCAATTAGACACACGATGCGACCAAAATGACTCCAAATGCATCTTTTTATTTTAAAATTTTATTAATTTTAGTGGGAAAAAAGGAAATACTCAAAACATAAAAAACAATTTCTAATTTTTTTTTTAATTTTGGAAAATGATCCACAAGCCATTTGTTATGGGTAGGAATAAGTCACACCTCAATCCAACTCATAGTGTGACCGGTATGCCTCAAAGTGTCTATTGTTAGTTAAAAATTTAATTTTTAATATAAAATGTGTCACTAACTAAAAACCAAGTATTTATTCTTGTATTACCTTGATAATTTAAGAAAAAGTGTAATAATTCATTTTTGATATGTATGAATCAGTCTCTTTTCAAACACGCACATGATTCAATCTATGTGACTAAATGTTCATGTTTCCAGTTTGAAATGACATTTTAGTAAAAAAAAGTGGCATACTCAAAATCGATGAAACAATATAGATTGTTTTGATACATTAGGATAATTATCCATAAGTCATTTTAGATGTTTCAGAAACATCTTCACCTAAATCCAACACACGTTGTGACCAGAATGACTCCATGAGCATTTTGTATTCAAAATTGACATTACATTTAGTGGAAAAACAACTAACATACTCAAAACTAATAAAATACATTATAATTGTTTTTATACTATCAGAAAATGATCTATAAGTCATTTTTGAGGTGTAGTGTTCATTTACACCTCAATCCAATTCATGATGTGACCGGCATGACTCAAAGTGTCTGTTAGCATTTTGAAATTGACCTTTTAATACAAAAATGTTCTACTCCATGAAAAATGAGGAAACACACTCTGATTATCTTGAAAATTTAGAAAAATTGTCCATTATTTGTTTTTGGCATGTATGATCCAGTCTCAGGTGAAACTCACACATGATGCAACTTCTATGACTAAAAGTCCATGTTTCTAGTTTAGGATGACATTTTAGTAAAAAACATAAGTGGCGTACTCAAAAATGAGGATATAAATTTTCATTATTTTGATACTTTTTATAAGAAATCCAAATGTCAGTTGAGAAATGTGGAAATCTTATAAACAATAAAATGATTCATGGTTCGAAAATTATAACTTCAAGTGCGTATTTTTATTTAAAAAAATGACCTTAATTTTAGTTAAAAAATAACAAGCACACTAAAAATCATTAAAACTCAACAAAAATTATTTATTTAATCTAGGATAATGATCCATAAGTCATTTTTGATTTTCAATAATCACCTGAACCATAATCCAACTCATGGTGTGACCAGTACGATTCGAAGTGTCCATTATGAGTTTCAAATTGACATTTTTATACAAAAACAATCATCACTCAATGAAAACTGATAAAATGAGATCAAATTTTAATGATAATTTTGGAAAATTACTAATAAATCATTTTCAAGATGTAGGAATCAGCCACATGTAAAACCCACACATGATGCATCTTATATGACTAAAAGTTCATGTTTTTTGTTTAAAATGACATTTTAGTAAAAAATAATAGTGGCATACTGGAAACTGAGGTAACAAATTTTTATTATTTTAATACTTTATAAAAATTTTATGTAAGATATTTTAGACATTTTAGAGTCATTTGAACTTCAAAATGACACACGGTGTGACCATTATTACTCCTATTTCATCTTTTTTTTTAAAATTGACATCAATTTTAGTGGGAAAAATTGAGATACTCCAATCCTAGAAAACACATTTGGATTGTTTTGATTCTTTTGTAAAATAAACCCTATTTCATTTTTGATATATAAGAATATGTCGTACTTCAATCCCACTCATGGTGTGACTGGTATGACTCAACATGTCCTATATGAGTTCATAATTATAATTTTAATACAAAAAAGTATCACTCAGTCCAAACTAAGCAAACATGCTTAGATTGACTTGATAATATATTAAAATGATTCATAATTAATTTGTAATGTGTCTCATTTAAGACTCACACATGATTAATCTTTTATGACTAAAAGTTAATGTTTCAAGTTTAAAATGAAAATTTAGTGAAAACGATAAGTGGAATACTCAAAACAGATGAAACACATTCAGATTGTTTTGATACTTTAGGAAAACTATCCATATGTCATTTGAGATGTTTCAGATTCATCTATACCTCAATCTAACTCACATTGGGACATTTATGAATCAATGTACAACTTTTTATTCATAATTGACATTAATTTTAGTGAATAAAGCAACTATCATACTCAAATCTATGAAAATGAATTAATATTATGTGTTTAACTTACAAAAATGATCCATAAGTAATTTTTAATGTGTAGGAATTAGATTCACCTCAATATGACTTATGGGGTGACAAGTATGAATCAAATTATTTGTTATCACCTAAAAATTTACTTTTTAATACAAAAATTATTACTCATTGTAAATTTAAAAAACACTCTCAGATTGTATTGATAATTTAGAAAAAAGATACATAATTCAATTTTGGCGTGTTGTAATTAGTCTCTGGTCCAAACCACACACGTTGAAACCTGTATGACAAAAAGTAGATGTTTTAATTTTAAATGATATTTTAGTAAAAAATATATGTTTCGTAATAAAAATTAAGGAAACTAATTTGGATTATTTTGTTGCTATAGGAAAATGATCCATAAGTCATTTATGACATGTCAAAATCTACTAAACCTCAATTCAATGAACGGTGTGACCAGTATGACTCCAAGAGCATCTTTTTATTAAAAATTGACATTAATTTTAGTGGAAAAAGCAACTGACATGGTCATAACTGAGAAAATTCAATTTGATTTCTTTGTTACTTTAGGAAAACAATTCATAAGTCATTTTTGACGTTCAAGAATCATCTGCATCCCAATATGACTTTAAGTAACTCAAATGACCATTTTTATTCAAAAATGATATAAATTTTTGTAATAAAAATTGATATTATCATTAATAGTGTTTTCCTTGTATTTGTTTTGGATATTTAATATCATTTAAATTTTGTATTTTTATATGATTTTTCTCATTTCTATTGTTGTTTTTTGTTCTCTTTCTAGTGATGCATTGTGTTTTTACATCACACTAAATTCCATATTTCTGGTGTTGTAGTGTGTTGTACCATCACATTGCAGTATTGAACTTTATCAGTGCTATTAATTGCGCTAATAAAGGATTCATTTATAAGTGCTTGTAAATGCACTGACAAAGGGTCACTTTATCAGCACTTATAATAGATCTAATGAAATGACACTTTATTTGTTCTTTCAAAATCACTTGTAATGGTTTTATTTTATAGTGAGATTTAATTGAACAGATAAATGGCCACCTTTATCAGTTCTTTTAAAAGTGCCGATAAAATTTTGATTTATCAACTCTTCTTTTGGCCTGATAAAGCACCCATTTATCTTCAATTTTCTAGTGCTAATAATAACCACTTCCTTTTAACAACAATGTAGTAGTTATAGCTTTTTTAACTTTGATAAAGGCATTTTCTAGTACTGTTAAATGCATATTTTTTAGTAGTGCCTTTACAAACTTGTGATAATATCTAGCTAAAACCAAGAAGCTCGGAATCTCAAAACCATTACACGGTTACTCCAATGTAATAAAATCCTTTTAAATTTTAGGATCAACTAAGATACCATATTCTAAAACCATGTGTCCCCATTAATTTACTTCCAATATCCTTGAATTACATTTTTAATATCTTGAAATAATGTTTTTGAATTCTCAATAATTTTAGAACCTCTATTAGATGACACGCATGATCTTCCTAGGACATAGAGTAGACAAGGATTTTAGCCACAAAGACCACCATGCACATTTCATGATACCCATGGATGATCTTATTCATTATATCCATAATTGCTGCATGATCATTGGATAAACAAATGGAATATAAAGATACTCATAATAGGTCTACCTTCTTTGCAAGGTGGTTTTCTAGATGTCATATTCTATTATTCTCAACTAGTGGTAACCAGATCACATATCAATTTTTGAGAACCACATCACCCCTTTGAACTGGAAAAACAGATCATCAATCCATGGAAATTGATATTTTTTCTTTACTGTATCAAGATTTAGTTTTTGATAATAAAAAAGGATAAGTTTCTTATCAACTTTATTAGAAAAAATAATAGGCTTCCCAAGGTGACAAACATGGGAATATAATTTATTTCTCTAAATTATCATCTAGCTAAGTCATCAAATATTTCATTTCTGCTAATTCCATTTAGTATTAAAGAATATAAACTTGTTGAGTACTAGACAATAAATAGGTAGAAAAATATACCTTCGATACCGTTGGAAAACTAGATATGTCAAAAGGAAAAACATCTGAAAACTTGAAGACAACTAGAGGGAGATCATCACTCAAAGTTTCATGATCTAGGTCAAAAGAGAACACATATATCACTTTTATAGACTATAAATATGAAGGTCCTTCTCTACTCAACCTTACGTCCCATTCTCCCTGAAAGATACAAATCATTACATTGAGTGTAGTAAAGTATACCAATCAAAGATAATAATAAAATCAGTATTTCTTTTCAATGACACAATCCATAATAAATATGAATTTAATAGATTTCATGCCAAGAACCAAAAAATCCCAAGAAATGTTAATCTGTGATTAAGAGAACAGACGAGCAGGATAGTGAAGAACCTCCTCTCTCCTCATTCTGAGGGGTGTAGTGGTATCCATGACATAAGATAAAAACTATATAAGAATATTTAGTAGACTCACAATACAAGTTGAAATGAATTAATTAGATGTACCAATATCAAATATAGAAATCACTAAATATGAATCAATAATGATGGTAACTCTCAGAGTCATTGAAAATGTATGTTCTCCCTTTTGATACTCTTACACCAAGTTAAGATTCTTCATTTTGAAGGATTGTCGCTAGAACACCTTAGATTGAGAAGCATCTAATTTCACCATAGTAAATTTTGGTATATATGTTCCCATGCCACTGTGTAGAATAGAATAGACCTGATTGAAATTTTTCAAGTGACTTGGGCATTCGTAGGAACCATATACCTTTGGGGCATCAGTGAAAACACTTTTTGAATACCATATCTTTCCAAATAGGTAGAAAATAAAAGATCCTATTACCAAAACTATTGGAGGTATAGAAGAGCCATTTTATCAAAAACCACCATGTGACTCATCATAATTTTACTTTTCTTTAATGGAATTCACATAACTACCACTGGGAGAAAAAGAAACCCCCTTCAACCCAGATGAACCTTCTTGGTCAATATCAACCATAAATTCTCTATCCGTCACCGCGGAATAAGAAGAGAGATTCACTAAGAAAACCTACGAATTAATATAATATCTATGTCCCATATCAAACCATTGAGTCTTAATCTTATCATTTGATAAAACATTTTGATTATTGCAATACATTATAAAAATGATAAATAAGTCATTTTTTATGTTGACAACTCCCCAACTCTTCAATCAGCTAAAAATTGTGACAGTATGACTAAAATTGTTCGTTATCATTTGAAAATTGACATTTTAGTTCAAAAAAAGTATTACATGAAAAAAATTAGGAAAAAATGATCATAATATCATTAAAAATTAGGATAATTATATATAAGTTAATTTTTTGACATGTAAGAATCAGTCTCACCTCAAACCGACACACTATGTGACCAGTATGACTCCAAGTGTATGTTTTCAGTTTAAAAAGACATTTAGAAAATGACATAATCAAAAATAAGAAAACACATACATATTGTTTTGATACATTAGTAAATTGATCCATAACTCATTTGTTATGGGTAGGAATTAGCTACACATAAACCCAACACATGGTGTGACCAATATCACTCAAAGTCTATCATTTTATTTTAAATTAACATTTCAATAAAAATGATAAGTGACATACTAAAAACTTATAAAACACATTTATATTATTTTCATAATCTAATAAATTGATACATAATTCAATTTTTATGTGTAGGAATCGGCGACACCTCAATCTGATAAACGATGTTCCCGATATAACTCAAAGTGTTCTTTATCTATTTAAAATTGACATTTTTTTTTCAAAACACATGTCACCAAATAAAAACTCAGAAAATTTGCTCATATTTTCTTGATAATGAGGAAATAGAATCATAAGTCATTTGTGACCTATGTGATTTAGTGTCACGTTAAACCAACACACGATGCGATCAGTATGACTCAAAGTGTATGTTTTCTATTAAAGATGTCATTTTAGTAAAAAATAGTTGACATACACAAAATCTAGAAATCCTATTTATAATATTTTAACACATTAGAAAAAATATACCTTAGTGATTTTTTATATGTTGGAATCAGCCTCACCTCAATCCAATGAACGGTGTGAATAGTGTGACTACAAGTGTGTGTTTTTATTTAAAATTGTCATTTTAGTAAAAAAGACAAATATCATACTCAATATATAGAATATACATTTAGATTATTTCTATACTATAATAAAATAGTCCACAATTCATTGGTCACAAGTAGAAATTAGACGTGCCTTTATATGGTACATAATATTCCCGTTATGATTCCAAGTGTGTCTTTTTTACTTAAAATAGTCATTTTGGTAAAAAAGACATCTGACATAACCAAAACTGATAAAACACATTATTACTGTTTTTATAATTTAGGAAAATGTTCCAAATTTCATTATTGATGTGTAGGAATTAGCCACATTTCAATCTGATACATAGTGTGCCCGATATGACGCAAAGTGTATGTTATTATTTTAAAATTGACATTTTACTTCAAAATGAGAGTCACTCACTAAAAACTAAGAAAAAATGCATTTATTATCTTGAGAAATGTAGAAAACTATTCTTATGTAATTTACGACATGTTAAAATTGGTCTCATGCCATCTTGATGCACGATGTGACAAATATGACTCAAAGTACATGTTTTTAGTTTAAAATAGAATTTTGGTAAAAAAATTGGCATATTCATAATTAAAAAAATGCATTTTGAATGTTTTTGTAATTTAGGAAAATGACACATTAGTCATTTTTGATGTGTGAGAAGTAGCTGCACCTCGATCTGATGCACTATGTGACCAGTATGACTGAAATTGTGTATTTTTAGTTTAAATTTTCATTTTAGTAAAAACAAATAGTGAAATACTAAAAACTATGAAATCACAATTTTATGTTTTTTATAATTTCTAAAAAAAATATAAACATGAATTTGTATGTGTAGGAAATATATTCACCACAATAAGATGCACGGTGTGACCAGTACGAATCCAAGTGTGTCTTTTTATTTAAAATTGACATTTTAATAGAAAAGACAAGTGAAAAACTGAAAACCCAAAAAATACATTCAGATTATTACAAAACATTTGTATAATAATACAAAGTCATTAATGATGTGAAGGAATCATCTGCACCTTAATCCAATACATGGTATATTCTATATGACTCAAAGACTTCGTTAAAATTTTAAAATTGGATGTTTAGTTCAAAACATGTGTCACTCATTGAAAATTGTGCATACATGCCCAGATTGTATTCATAATTTAGGACACTGATTCAAATATTATTTGTGACATATAAGAATCTGTCTCACATCAAACCGACAAATAATGCTACCGATATAACTGAAAATGTGTGTTTTTATTTTAAAATGACAATTTTTTTCAAAAAAACTAATCTGATTCTCTAAACCAAGAAAACACATTAATATTTTTTTTTTATTTTTTTAAAAATATCTATTGGTCATTTTCGACATGTAATAATCATCCATACCTCAATCCGACACATAGTGTGACCGATTTTACTCAAATTTTGTGGTTTCAGTTAAAAATGGAATTTTATTATTGTATAGTTTCATATTTATGTTTAATTTATTTCATTATAGTATTACTAATATAAATATTGTTTTTTGTACATGTGGATTATTTTTATCATGTTAGGGTGGTTTTTTGGAACTGAATACCATAATTGGAATTTTTTTAGATGTGATTAGGTTCTGAAGACAATGAAACCAATGATGTTTTTAAAGGCTTCTGATAAATAGTACTTCCTAATGTAATTTCACAAAACAATGTTTGAAATATCTAGAACAGTGTTTATTTCTAGTGTTTGTGATGATATTTTTATTTCTATTAAACTAATAATTTTCCATATCTTGTATTTTATTATAGTTTCCTGTATCTTATGTTGTAATGTGCTATAATTTTAACAGTATATTGTAGCAATATGACCATTATAAGTGAAACGTCTAATGATCATAATAGGATATATTTATTAGCATTAAAATAAGTGCTGATAATGGTCCCCATCTATTAGTAATTTTTATTACTGATAAAAGGGCTCAAATTTTAATAGGCCATAGATCAACAAAACTTTATTAATATTAATGATGGATATTTCTATCATTTCTAAACGTTTTTTCTATTATTGTATGGATTTAATGCATTATTTGATAGTCTGTGTGGGTGGAATTGGGGGGGGGGGTGGGGGTTGACTATCGGGTTGTTTTTAGATATTGGGATGTTGGTTGCAGACTAAGGGATAGACAAACAGGGGAAAATCCAAAAAAGGGAGGGAGGTGTGCACAAGTGTCCTCATGGCTCACATGGGTCCACCATGACGTGGAATTCTCCCAAATTACCGTTACATGACACCATTTGTAGGTATGAATCCTGAGTCATTAGTGTGGAATGATGGGTTATTTCCTACTCCTCATCATTGGTTGTTCACAACCATGGAATGTTCTGTAATGCTATCATTGCTCGTGATGGGAGATGTAATAGGTAGATGTAAGTTAGACACCGGGGGAACCTTTGACTAGGGGGAAGGCATGGTTTGTGGATTCCATGTAGTTGTCTCCAGTTTCTGTCAATGCTGTAGTGGGTTGATATATTTCTCACATCATGATCATGTTGGTGAGTGATTGAAGTTGACACTACCAGCCACCGATGAAGTAGAAGGCTAATATAGCTACAATAGGTGGCCACAATCTTAGGAAGAGAGGTGTGAGGGCCAAGAAAATCAATGGAATTTTGGTCATATATATGTAATAATAAAATTTGTCCAATGGTTGTTATAAAATTATTGTAGGGAGGGATGAGGTTGGACCCACATTATAACAAACACAAACCCATACAAAATGAATCCAAATTTTCACTAAACATTGATAATGAAATTGATCTATGATAGAAAGGTTAATGTATGAGATAAATTTTTTATCAAAATTTAACTTCCATTAATTGATTTTCATGTATTATCTTCAATGTAAAATATTTTAATGATTAATTCATATTTTTTCACAATCATTGGTGATTGAAACAAATAGGTGGAGTTTTTTAATACATTTTCAAAAAAAAATTTAAAACAACTTACGTTTATTTTTATTAAAAAAATACGACTCAAAGACGACATCCCCCACGCTGCTTTTGGGTTTATACCCAAAGAAGACATCGGAGATTCCACCTTCCATCCCCTGTGCTGCCTTTGGCCTGGATCGATGACATGGAAAAGGTGGCAACATGGGGGGATGCTGCTTTTGGCCATTGGGGGAGGGGAAAGGCGACACCGTTGATTCCACCTTTGGCCTCACATAATGGAAAATGGCAGCATCAGTGATTCCACCTTTACCTTAGTTCCCTATAAAAGGGAACCCCCCCCCCCCCCCCCATTTTTTCAGTTCAATTTTCCCTCATATCTCCTAAATCGACTACTTCACTCTCTAAAAGAATTTTTTCCATGCGGTGGAGTCAGTGGTCTGAAAGAATGTGTTTTTTTGAGAAACATCATTTAGAGATATTTTTTATTTAATTTTTAATTTTTTTAATTATTTAATTGAATTAATTTTACTTATAAATATTTCATTTTAAGTATTTTAGTTAATTCTAAATATTTTTTTATTAGGATGTTTATTTACTTATATATTTTTAGGAATAAATTTTTTTATTAGAAATGATAAATTATTGATTATGTATATATTAAGATTTTGTATTAGTTATTATGAAATTTTGGTAGAAAAACGAATATGTGGTTATCTAAGCAACCGAATCCATTTCTTGATACAAACATGTGGATGTGGCTCTAGCACAAATGTTCCTAGGGTTAAAACCCGAAAACACTGATTTGAGCTAGACTCGAACAGGAACTCCTGCACGACAATGGGCCTTGCTGCACTCCTGGTTTGACACTCTCAGGGGATATACATAATATGATTCATATTTTCTTTACAAACTATTAAAATAACTAAGAATAAAATAATAAAATCAGTATATTTATTAATGATAAAATGATAACTATAATGTTATTGAATGAAATGGACAATGAAAAGATACTTAAATAATGAAAGTTATTATTAGTAATTGAATTCTTTTTAGTCATTATTTTAAATATGTTATTTATAAAGTATTTTAACTAGTTATATATAGTTTATAAGTATTACTTATTATTAGTAAAAATTAATTATAGATTAAAAAATGATAACTAAGGATTAAAAATGAATGCATATGATTAGTTAATTATAATTAACAATTGAACATAATATTTTTAATGATTAAAGAATAAATAATTAAATAATAACTTAATAATGACTAACTAGTGATTAAAGAATGACTGATTAGTTAAAAAAGGTACAAAGAAAATTAGTTGACAAAAAAAATTATTATTATATAAAATGAGATAGAGAAGAAAATGTTTTAAAATTTTAGTATTGTAATAAATAAATAGTATAAAAATAATTATTTTTATTACCCATGATTAATTATAGAATAATTATTAAATAACAAATTATAAAAAATTGATTCCATATAATGACTAGAATATTTAGGGTATAAAAATGTATCGTAAAATTACATTCTAATAAAAATTATATGGTCAAAAATCATTGTTAATATTAGTTATACAATCATAATTTTGATGAAATAAACATTTTTGATGTAGAAATCCAAGTTTTATTGCGTGTACTGCTATGGGGAGGTTATTCAAATAGAGTAAAGAGATTCTTACAATACACAACCAATAACAGTGGATAGTACATATGATTGTGTAACCTCAATTGACCTTCAAGATAAAATTTTTTGATCATTAAATCTGGGACCTAATCAAGATATCAAGTTTATCAGCTATAGAAATTTCCAATTCCCAACAACACTATGGAATCTATCATGTCCATTGGTTTATAATTCACAGTGGGTCCAAGAAATTAATTTATTTTCTCAAAAAGAATATGGTACCATGATGTAGTTATATGTTGATATTTCTATTGTACAAAAAAACATCAAGTTGTATGAAGACATAGACTTAAAAGAGTGGTTGAAGATAGTCTGCCCCATGAATTTAAACTTATTCCAAATGATGCAGAAGAGGAAAACCTATATGATCTCTCAGATATAAATTTCAATATGACTTCTACTGAGGATTTTCATAATGAAATATCAAATGTCACAATAGTGATGATGAGGAGTTACTAGTGGAAGTTTGGGAGGAGGTTTCAAGAAATGCATTAGTTGTACAACAACCGTGACCTATAATAAATCATCCACCAATCCTTGAATATTGGTTATAAGAAATGAAACGTGTGCCTGAAATAAATAATAATGATCTCAAACTTGAAATTAAGATCACTAGAGTTATACCAGATAGGTTTTGTGAGCTGGAAAAAACCATAAATGTTGGAAGGAATATTCTAAGTAAATATTCATTAAAAAGTACGCTAAATAGATTTCAACATGAGAATAACTGTAGCTATATAGTTCATGAATCAGGTTATAGTAAACATTTCATACGGTATGTGAAGTATGGGGATGATTGTAGTTTTATTTTAATTATGATTTCTGAAATTGCCATTGGAGGTTGGAAAATCTCAAGGATTGTGGAAGTTCATAGTTGAATTCAACCAAACATGACACAATATCATACCTCATTGGATGCAAAATTTGTGTCATCCATTATTTTTGAGATGATTAGGACATGAAAAGATATTCTAATAGCCCTCGTGCAAGAGAGGATACAATAAGAATTCAGTTATATGATTTCCTATAATAAGGTATGGATGAAAAAACAGAAAGTAATTATGAAGGTCTATGGTGATTGGGATGACTCATATCGGGTGTTGCCTCAATTTCTAGCCATACTGAGGAATCATACACATGTTCTCCTCCATCTTGATACAAAAAAAAAACATGTGTCTCATGATGACTTACTTGATCAATATAGTGTTCAATTTCATAGATTGTTTGGGGAATTCCTCCATTGGATCTCCACATTTCATTTCAGAAATAGTTCATTTAGATTGATGGAACATTTCTATATGGAAAATAAAAGGGTGTATTTTTGATTTCGAAAACACGATATGAAAATCGTTCACCTTTTCCAGTTTCTTTTTCTATTATAGAGAATGAAAACTATGAATCACAGAATTGGTTTCGGGCATGTATCAACAACCATTTGACCATCATTCGGGGTGTCTGATTGATATCTGATTTCCATTGGGTAATTAATGTGGAATAAATTATGATCATGATACAGGTAGATACCCAAATTCACATCAATAGCTCTTCATTAGACACATTTCTAGCAATTTTCATGAAAATTTTATAATGATTCAATGAAGAAGGCCATCACGAGGCTTGGTACGCATTGTTTTTTTATTTTTTACCATTTCAATGTAATGATTAAATAAAATTATGTGGATTATCATTTCTTCTATGAAGAATACAAGTTAGATCAATGTTAGTTTGAAGAACGCTTTGAACAAATCCGACAGGAAAATGAATAATTTTATGATTATATGATTTGGATTAAAAAAGAAAAATGGACACTAGCATATGACATGGAAAGAGGTATGGACACATAACCACATGCATTGTGAAGAGCATCAATGATGTCTTCAAAGGGCTTCACAAGCTACCTATAACCACCCTTGTTCAGGAGGAATTATATTGATGCGTGAAGTACTTTGTTGGTATACAAAAACAATAATCAAACAAAAAATCACATGGGCTATGGTATGGAAGAAACATCTAATGAGATATTGAAAATAATAATGAAGAAGCTTCTGGTTATCATGAATTTTATTTTTTTACAAGAATTCACCATATTTGTAGTCAAGATCATTTAGACCCTCTCACAAATCACATTGGTGAAAAAATTGCGCTATTACTCAAAATGAGGCAATGTCAATGTGGAAATTTTGAGGCCTTACAGTTTCCATAAAGACATTCCATTACAGCATGTGCCTATGCAAACATATAATGGGAAGCATATATTGATCCAGTGTAACCGATAGACACCATTTCTAACTATTATGTTGCACCATGGATGCCTATTGGGGAGTATAGATATTTTACAATGCCCGAAGGCCAACCGATAGTGATACATGACATCAATTGGTTGTGTCCTCATGGGAGACTGAAGTCTAGAAGGATACAGAATGAGATGGACTAGCCTCCAGAACAAAGATAGAGTTTGAGATGCACCATATGACATCAATAAGGTCATAACTAGAAATTATTCCCTAATATTGTTTGGTTGAGTTCACACTCTCATCCACAATTATGTATTGTCTTCATTTTTACATTCTCATATTGAAAAACATATGTTGTTCTCTCTTATTTTTTTTCTCATTTTTCTAAACCCCAAAACCCAAAATCAGAACACTAAACCCCAAAACACATTTCTTAAACCTTAATATCCAAACTCTAAACCCTAACCTAAAATTAATAAACATAAACCCTAAAACCATACATAAAATCCAAAAACATAGTCCCAAAACTCAATATCTAAAACCCTAATATCAAAATCCTAAAACCTAAAAGAAGAATTGTAAACCCAAAAACAACTTCCCTTTACCACAATATTTGATAACATTATGTGTCTGATATTTTAATAATCTTTTTTATAATGAAATAATATTATCATAATGACAAACATATGTTATTAAATATAGATAAGTAGATAAATTCTTAAAACTTAATTAGTAATTACCATGGATAATCATAATCTAATCCATAATTAGTTTATCATAAAAATCCACCAAAATATGTCTATCCAAATTCAAGACTAAGAAATTTAGAAATATTGTCTCTAGAATTCATAATATTAGTTTACCGTTAATCAAAAAATGTATATCTTAGTGACACATAGCTAAATATCGAAATACCATATTAATATTAAATCCTTAATAAAAACATGCATGAATCCAAGAATTATCTTTCTCCTTATTCCTTAAATAAAATCATTGATTATAGAATTTGTTTCATAAATCCAAAAAATGAAATAAAATACCCCATGAATTACTTTTCCATCAAATCATTATCTAATTTATTGGTCACCAATACCATCCCATAAATATCATTTGTAATTTTTCTAAAAATTAGGCACATATTTTTGGCCATATACCCTAAATCATGAATTTTAAAAGTGTTTAATTTTTTTACTAAATCACATTTCTTGTCCATTGGTTACATTCAACATATTCTCTCAAATCCATTAAGTAATTGTATTACAATAGAAACCACATACATTAAATTATTCTTACAAGTATAAATTCATTAATAAAATTAATTCACAACATATTTCATATATAAAAATACACAAGAATAGAAATCATTCCACTTGGAAAGTATCAATAAAATATTATTTACATTACATTCTTGGACACTTCAAAGATATATTCCCTTGATGCTTGTGGAATTCATTTTCATAGTGACTCATATTTTTATAGCTGAAACATTTCAAATTAGAAAATTTATTAGTTCCTATACAATCATGATCATGGAATCCATTCTACCCACACTGGTAGTAAACTACAATTCCCTTAAATCATTTATAAATGTTTTTATTTCCACAATTATAACATGTGAGGAAATGATTAAATATAGTTCTTACAATTATATATATTTTTCTCTTATTTACCATTGTTATCTTTATTTCATTCAAAACAAAAAGACTTGGAGAATTAAATTTATTTTGGTAAAAATAACATCATAAAATAATGTGAATAAACATGGAATGTATGGAATTTTACAAGTCATAACATTATTCTGACCATAAAGTGAAATTTACATTTTACCCTTATGAATCATTTCATTTTTTATATGCCGATGGATGATACCTTACTACTCACTCATCTAAATACCCATATTTCCCAGGTCGTGTAATAGGGTGGTGCAAATTGATCAATCAGGGTGCATCGAGGGCACCATTTTTATCAAAGGGAGCCTCCACATGCCATTAGACCATACTTTTGTCGTTATAGCTTCTATGGTGTTATCATATCATATTTCACATTTTTATAGAATCACCTGCTTGATTCCCTCGCTGAGATGTATAGAATAGAGACACATACATTCCACCTGCCTGAGGGAGAGATAACAATCACCCTTCAGGATGTGGCACTACTTCTCTGTCTTCCTATCTAGGGAAGATCTATTATTTGACCCACTCGTGCATACTGAGCAGACCATTCTCAACGCTTGATATGTATTGACATTTTATCTAACCATAATCCTATAGATAGAGTGTCCATATTTATGCCATTGTAGGAGGCACAAATTCCACATTTACCCAATGATGCTGACAATAAGATTTTCATGTGTTATACTTGTGCATATATATTAAAGCTTATTAGAGGGACCATGTGTACTGATCACTCAGGGATACATGTGAACATGATGTATCTACCATTACTAGTGGAATTTGATCGGGATGGGACCTAAATATAGGGATCATCCCACTTGGAATATATGTATAGAGAATTATGTAGTCTATCCCACATGGACTACACATGCCTCAGGGGATGCATCATCCTTATTCAGATGTGGGGATGGGAGTGGATCCCCACATTCCACCCTTAGCTTGCTAGTCTACTGATCCTGATAGAGGTTCTTGATGATGCTCCATATGGGCTTTGGTATGATCAGTCATTTCTATTGGTGTCTGATTCTACTAGGAGTTATTGACTTTAATTTCTAATTATTTTTCACTATCAATGTTTCATTTTATAGGTGGTGTCAGAGACACAATTTCGACATGGTTCCAGGATACCATTTGGGTCTATATCGACTCTAGTTTGATTGTCTCTTATCTGACCAGTTATGTATACACAATCTATAACTATCTTATAAATTTAATTATATCATCAATTTTGGTTTTTAGTTAGGAGAATTTTTTATAATGTCACATGTCATTTCAAATTTCATGTCTTTCATACTGGATTATTGTGGACTAGTTTCAAACATTCTGCTCTATTGGGTTTGAAGATGCTATGGTTGTATTTCACCTTATTCACTTCTATATTATTGAGTTGAAGTATCATGATAGAGTCAAGCACTAGTTTTCCTGTGGTCAGATGATTCCATTTCCACTGAGATAGACAGAGCGGCTTCCTGGGATGAAGCTAACATGGAGGAAGGATGAGGACTGGGACCAAGTACATGTCCACTTTATTGACTGCTAGTGTAGATGTGCAAAGTTTCATATTCAAGTTGTACCTATGAATAGATTATTTCATTCATAGCAGATTAAGTATGAGCCATGGTATAATCTAATATTTATATTGTATCTTACCTAACACAATAGATAGATGAAGAGGATGTTAAGTCAATAAATTTTCATTATTTTTTTGAACTTTTTTCTAATTCATTTTTTATCTCTTTATAGGGAAGTCACACAAAATAGCTTGTTCGCATGAGTGATGCAGAGGAGGAGGGGGTATTTAGTCGGGCATCTGTCCATACTGAAGTGATGGAGGCAAGGTAATCTTTTCATGTGCTTTCCAAGAGCATCATCATGTGTACATCCTAAAGAGAGGAGGTCCTTTCCCCAGAGGAAGATCCTACTATAAATTCTGGTGATGAGGATCGATGACCACTATGATGTAGATAGCATTCTACTACACTTGATGCCTCACCTGTTCAACAGGAATAGGTCTTCCCTATAGTAGTCTAGCCTTAGCCAATTTAGGATGTTCCTCAGGTGGCATGGGATCCATCTTTCCAGACATGATATCCACAGTTCCCTCCATATTGGGGTCTAGATCTATCATAGTCTTGGGGTCTAGATACATCATAGACTTTGGGTCTAGATCCATCGTAGCGTTGGGGTCCAGATCCATTGTAGTCTTGCTGTATAGCTCCATCGTAGTCTTGGTTCCCCATTGTGATGATGGAAGCTCCGTCTACCACCATAGTGGTAGATGGATGCAGAGGGCATAATGAGATGTAGTTGACAACACCTACCACTAACAAGAAGATATAGTATGTGACAATCGATGTTCCAATGCCCATGGATCAGCCCTCTCCAGGTCATCAGACTCCACAACGAACATGACAGAAACATCTGATTTGCAGACCACCATTTGGGATAGAATCTCCTCGCCATTGACATAGAAATTTATTATACATGTTCAGTTATATGTTTAATATCTATGAAAATAAAAATACTATTATTACTTTTATACCTTCTTATATTTTTATCCATTATTACAGTTTTAATTTATATTTCAGGCACAACTTATATTTTACATATTTCAATGTCGACTACTAGAAGCATAGGAATAATTATTAAATTTCTTGTAGATAACATTAAAAGTGTATAAAATATACATTATAAAAATAGTGTAAATATAATTTAAAATATTCACTAAACATCTAAAAAATTGTTGAAAAAAATAGTTTTATAAATAAAATAGATAAATGAAAATGAGATTAATGTCAGAAATGTAATTCAGAAGTGAGAGTGAATATAATGAATGTCAAGGTGGATCTTTAGCCACCTACATGACTTTCAAATCCTATAAAATATAAAATATAAGACCCATATAAAAAAATTATAAATTCAAATACTTGTTATATGTTTAATAAATGTTTAAAATATCCATCTTATCGGTCTTATAGTTTATATTTTATAGGCTAGAAAAGTCACGTACTTGAAACGTTTTCAATTTTAATGTATGTGGATTAGAAAGATTATAAATTATTTTTCATCTTGATTTTATAAGAATTTTTTTTTATTTTTGACTACATGTTATATGTTTAATCAATGTTTAAAATTTCACTTATATCAGTTTAATAGTTTGTTTTTATAGGCTAGAAATGTTTTGTAATTGAAGTATTTTTATGTTTCAAGTAGGTGTATTAGAAAGCTTATAAATTAATTTTCTTAATTTTTTTAAATAATTTTTTTGACTACTTGTAATATTTTTAAGAAATGTTTAAAATTTCATTCATATACGTATTATATTTTATATTTCATAGACTAGAAAAGTCATGTACTTAAAACATTTTTATGTTTCATGTAGTTGGATTAGAATGCTTATAAATTATTTTTTAAGAAAAAATTTTTATTTTCAACTAATTTTTATATGTTTAATCAATGTTTAAAATTTCATTCATATCGTTCTTATATTATTGATTTTATAGGCTAGAGAAGTAATGTACTTGAATCATTTTTATGTTCATGTAGGTGGATTATGAATATTATAAATTTGTTTTCATTAACATTATTTAATAATTTTTTTTATTTTTGACTACTTGTTATATTCTTAATCAATGTCTACAATTTAATTCATATCGGTCTTATTGTTTATATTATATAGGTTAGCAATGTGACACACTTGAATAAAAGATAAATTATGTTGAATCATTTTGTTATATATATATATACATAAAAAAATAATAATAAATCATTAAAATTTTAAATATATAACAAAATTAAATAAATTTTAAAAAATTATTGTTTTATGGAAAAGTCAGAATCGCGGATGCCGCCTTTGAGGCATATTTTTTTTTTAAAAAATAAACCTGTGATGTTTTAAATTTTTGTTCTTCATAAAATGTATTAAAAATACAAAAATTAGGTATGTCATCACCCTCTTCTTCAAACATTAAAATAATAATATATCATTATTTATATAGAATGTAAAAATTAAGAGTTAAATAATGGAAAGATTGAGAGGTCATCACGGAACGCCGAAACGGTGGAGGGGTGGTTTGTGGAGTTAGATCTAAAAATTGTGGTGGTGCATGAGACACCTACAAATGAAATAGACATGGAAGATATGGGAACAGGGCATGGAAGACACCGAAGAACCCTCCCCCATATCCTACAGACAGAAGGTGCACAAATCTGCCTCTTCGACCACCATAGTTTTCAAAGTCAGAAGTAGATGCCTCCCCTCGTGAAACATATAGTGAAACATTATCACATAAGTACTCGGGGCTATTTAGGCCCCTCAAAACACCTGCCTAGTGAGGTGGCCATATTAATTGAGGTTCTCTATAGGATATAGTATGCATACCATGGCATCAAATATAAATTCCCTAAATTTGAAATATATATTTTATGAAATGTCTATATGCATATAATTCCCTATGAAATATAAATTAAATAAATATTAAAATTCCATATACTTAATATGGGGTTTTTCAAATCTTTTTTTGTTATATGTAGTTCACTGTCTATGGAATATGTAATTTTCAATGTGTATCTTTAAGATTTTAACTAAACATATCAATTACATGTTCTATAATTGGTTACTTTGATTCAAATTTATATGAAACATTTTTTCTATAATGGGTTTTTGTAGTTTGTTCGTGATATATATGATGGTTTTCATATTATTATCTAATGTTTATTTGCAGCAGATACATTTTACGATTCACTATAATAGATATGTCTTTCAACAACACACCAAAAGGCCTTTAACAACGCTAACAAAACAATGTTATCCTCAGTGCCAATAAATGGTTATCCTTTATCTGTACTAAAAAAATTACGGAGAAATGGTCACCTTTATTAGAGCTAAAAAATAGATGATAAAGGCCAAACATACTAAAATGTTCTTTTTCTATAACAATAAATTAAAAAAAAATACATGTAACCCATATGCAATATATATAATTTAATTAAAATAAATTTTACACTATGAACACAAAAAAGAACCTATATAATTTTATAATTTTTTTTTGAATAATTATATTTACAATTACTGTCCAGAAACATTAAAAAACAATAATGTTTCATCAGTGTTGGCACTAAAAATATTCTCTCAATAATGTTAACCCATGGTATCAGTTTCTGAACAAATCACCTCAACTTGAGATAAAATATCCACTTATATAAGAAAACAAATCTTATATTAGGAATACAATAAAAAAATAAATTAAAGATTAATATGAAATAATAAATCAATAAAATTTAAATTTTAAATAAACAGACACACTTGGAGTTATATGAGCCACACTATGAATCGTATTGAGTTATTATTGATTCATATATATCCCAAATTAGGTACTGATCATTGACACAAAGTATCAAAATAATAAAATACAATTTTATCAGTTTTGAGTATCTCCTTGTTATTTTGAGTAAAATTAATGTCAATTTTTTAAAAACAATTAGGTAATACCAATCACACCGTGTGTCATATTGAGGTGTGGTTGATTCAAACACATCACATATTACTTATGGATCATTGTCTTAAATTATAAAAACAATATGAAATAATTTTCTCATTTTTCAATATATAACATTCATTTTTTAATAAAATTTAATTTCAAAATGGAAACAGACAAATTGAGTCATACCAGTCACATCATGTGTAAGTTGGATGTGAGAATTCTTCTTGCAAGTCACGAATTAAATATGAATGACTATCCTAAATTATCAACACAATTTGAACATGTTCAGTATGTTTATAGTTAGTGATACATGTTTTGAACTAAAATGGAATTTTAAATTGATAATGGACACTTTGAGTCATACCGATCACACCAATCATCAGATGAACGTGCGGTTATTTTGTACACATCAAAAATGACTCACGTGTCATTTTCCTAATGTATGAAAATAATCTGAATGAATTTTATCAGTTTTGAGTATATCACTTGTTCTTTTTACTAAAATTAGTGTCAATTTTAAATAAAAATGAAATTTTGGAGACATATTGGTCACACCATTCGTCGTATCGAGATGCAGTTGATTCCAACACCTCACAAATGACTTATAGTTCATTTTACTAAATTATAAAAATAATTCAAATACATTTTCTTGATTTTTCTTATGTCACATATTCTTTTTGTTAAAATTAATTTCAATTTTAAATAAAAACAAACACATTGAGTTATATCGGTTACACCATGAATTATATTGAGGTGTGGTTTATTAATACATATCAAAAATAACTTATGGATCATTTTTATAAAGTATAAAAACAATTTGAATGTGTTATCTCAGTTTTTAGTATGCCACTTATTCTTTTTTAATAAAAGAAATGTCAATTTTAAATAAATGAACACACATGGAATTATACCAGTCACAATTTGTGTCATATTTAGGTTTTGATGATTCATACACATCAAAAATGGCTTATAGATCACTGTCCTAAAGTGTATACCCAACCTAAATGGGTTTTCTCAGTTTTGAGTATTTTACTTGTATTAAAATATCATTTCAATATAGAAACAAACATTTTGAGTCATATCAGTTGCATCCTATATTGTTTTGATATAAAATTGCTTTCTAAACATCACAACTGATTTATAAATCTTTATCCTAAATTATCAACACAACCAGAGTGTGTTTTCTTAGTTTTTAGTTAGTGAATCATTTTGAACTAAAATATCAATTTTAAACTCATAATGAACGTTTTGAGTTATATCGGTCACACCATGTCTTGTATTGTGGTGCGGTTGATTCCTACATGTTATTATAAAAACAATAAAAATTTATTTTATTTGTTTTGAGTATGTCACTTTTTATTTTTACATAAATTAATGTCAATTTTAAATAAATACGTAGTCATGGATTTATAGGAGTCATATCAAGAATCATATTGTGGTGGAGATGATTCATACAGATCAAAAATTACTTATGGATCATTTTCCTAAACTATCAAAATAATATGAATTCATTTCTATGGTCTTCAATATGTCAATCATTCTTTTTACTAAAATTAATGTCAATTTTAAATAAATAGAAACACCTTGAATTATATTTGACACAACGTGTGTTGCATTGAGTTGAGGATGACTCCAACACATAATAAATGACATATGAATATTTTTTATAAAATATCAAACAAATCCAAAAGAGTTTTCACAGTATTGAGTATGTCACTTGTGTTTTTTTTTAAATTGTCACTGGAAACTAGAAACTCGCACTTTGAGTCATATTAGTATCATCCAGAGTTGGTTTGATGTGAGACTACTTCAAACAAATAAAAGTTGACTTATGAATATTTATACTAAATTATAAATACAATTAGAGTGTGGTTTATTAGTTTTCGGTGAGTGATATGTTTTGAACTAAAATGTCGATTTTAAACTCATAAAAGGCATTTTGACACACATGGGCCACACACTATGTGTAAGATTAAGGAGTGGATGATTCATACATATCAAAAAGGACTTATAATTTTTTTCCCAAATGCATAAAAACAATATGAATGTGTTTTCTTAGTTCTGAGTATCTCACTTGTTCTTTTTACTAAAATTAATGACAATTTTAAATTAATAGACACACTTTGAGTTATACTGGTCACATCGTGTGTCAGATAGAGGTGAGACTGATTCCTACACATCAATGATTACATATAGATCATGTTTCTAAAGTATAAAAATATTCCAAATGCATTTTATTGGTTTTTAGTATGTCATGTTTTCTTTTTACAAAAATTAATGTCAATTTTAAATAAATAGACACACTTGGAATTATATAGGTCACATTGTGCATCAGATTGAGGTGAAACTAATTCCTTCACATCAAAAATTACATATGGATCATTTTCCTAATTTATAAAAATAATCATAATCCATTTTCTTGGTTTTCAGTATGTTACTTGTGTTTTTAATAAAATGTCATTCGAAACTGGAAACACACACTTTCATTCATACTTGTCACATCGTGTGTCAGATTAATATGATAATTTTTTGTACATGTCATAACTGAACTATGAATAAATTTACAAAATTATCAAGATAATAATATCAAATTATTTTGGTTTTTAGTGAGTGACACACATTTTCAACTAAAATGAGAAATTTAAACTGATAAGAGGAACATTGAGTCATACTAGTCACACTGTGCATTAGATTAAGGCGTGGTTGGTTCATACATGTCAAAAATGGATTATGGATCTTTTTCATAAAGTATTAAAACAATATGCATACATTTTAATGATTTTCAATATGTCAGTTGATATATTTACTAAAATTAATGTCAATTTAAAATAAAAAGACACGCTTTGAGTCATACTAGTCACACCATGTGTCAGATTGAGGTGTAGTTGATTCCTACATACTAAAATGAATTGTATGTCTTTAATATAAAGTATCAAAAGAAATTTAATCAAATTGTTTGGTTTTCATTAAGTCAATTATTCTTTTTACTAAAATAAATGTTAGTTTTAAAAAAAGACACTTGGAGTCATACCGGTCACAGTGTGGGTTGGATTGAGGTGTGGCTAATTCCAACATGTCCAAAATGGATTATAGATCATTTTCCTAATGTATAAAAACAATTAAATTTTTTTCTTTTAATTTTGAGTATTTCATTTGGTCTTTTAAATAAAATTAATCTCAATTTTTTATAAAAAGGAACACTTGGAGTCATATCAGTTACATTGTGAATCAAATTGAGGTTTGGTTGATTCATAAACATCAAAGAAGAAATATGGTTCATTTTACTAAAGACTAAAAACAATATGAATTCATTTTCATTGTTTTGAGTATGAGAATTATCTTATTTACTAAAATTAATGACAATTTTAAATAAAAATATGTACCTAAAGTCATACCGATCACAATATCCAATGGATTTCTTTTACAAATTGGAAACAATGCATATTGAGTCAATGTTCTTAACTAAAAAAATCATGTAATCTTCTACTTCTCAACAATGAGAAATGATTTTTGTCTAATAAAATCAACTTAATATGTAGTTTTGGCAGTTAGACAATGAAATACAATGAAAATCATGGTAACATTGGCAGAAAAGAACATGTAATTTATTTTAGGGATTCATCCAGATAAATGAAAGAAAAATATGACTTCCTAAAATATCTGTGAAAAAAAAATATGTATCAGATAAAAAACATAAATAAATTAACATACAAAGAGGATATAAAATAATGACAAAATTTATAAAATTAGTATTAGGAAGTCACCTTTTCACGATGGTCGTATTCATTCTAGACCCATTTCATGGATGTCATTATCTCAGTTGTATCCTTAACGTCCAATCTGTCATGAGCATGAGACACTTTGAAGAAACCACCCCAACTGGAACAAAATAATTCACATGTATAAGAAATCAACTCTTATGCGACTACTACTAAAAAGAAATAAATTAATCATACATATAAAACAGTCGATTATTTATATGGAAGTCACATCTTCCTGATATATGTGTACATTCTTCCATCATTTATGCTTCCCATACATTTCTAGAAAAATATATGTCATCTCGTGAATATGAGAAGTTTTTACAGTTTTTTTAGTAGTGAAATAACATAAATACACAAAAGATTAATTAATAAATTAAATTAAATAATAATTATCATCGAAAATACATATTCAGGGATGCTAGTTTACTGATGTAATATAATCTCTTTTATAAATTTATAAACATAATAACCAAAATCATTTGCATTTTTTTGTTTTAGAGTCTGCCAAAATATTTGGAAAAATAATAAATTTATTTTTATTTTTTTTAATAATGAAATAATATTATATATACCCTGATAATTGTCCACTTGTAGAAATTTGTAGTCTCCTTGTGCACAATGATTTTCCTCTTGCCATGGTGTTCACTATAATTATACACCTCCCTATAAAACTATAATTATCATTAAAACATAATATAAAATATATATAACATAAATTTTAGTTCTAAAATGTTGGTTGTAGTGTATTAAAAATTGAAAAATGTCATCATATGTGGTCAGTATGTTGGGAATCCATGTAGTGAATCCATGGAATAAATCATTGAATTATCTAAATTGACAGCACTGAGCATCCTCTGTTTCTAAAAAATATAAAAATTAATAAGTAATGAATGAAATGAAAATATATTTTATATGATTAAATGTTACGGTTTTACCCCTCCATATTTTTTATTAATAAGAGACTCTTATCCGTATGTTTGTATTCAAATGATTTGGCCAGTTTGGAAACTATTTTATTCATTATTATTCTATTTTAGTTTTTTTAGAGGGGATGTGGGGACTAATTAGCCCAAATTTGTGTTCGAGGGTTAATACCTTCAATTGGTATTACTATATACACCTATAAAAATATGAAATGTAATAATTAACATAGTATATTAGCTTTTGAAAAAAAATCATGAAAACACCCCTCAAGTATACATTTACAACTGGCCCACCAATCCATTCATAGTTGATGATTTCATTTATGTTCTCAAGATAAATTTAGTATATTAATTCCTCTTCATACATTTGTTATTTAGAATCAACTATGTGATTAATATAACCTTATTACTTTTTATCTGCATGAACCTTTAATGTTAGTAAATATGAATATTGAATGGGTGGGGTAAAGGTGATTTCTGAAAATAATTTTGATCGACTGGTTGATCCTTTAGGAGGTTTTGATTCGAACATTCATTTTAACCCTTCCCTTTGACTATATATAATAACATTAATCCATTTAGTATATTTTTCATCAATTTATATTGGTTTAGCATGAAAAATAAATCAGAAATGAATACCTCCTTATCAACATGTATTTTTAAAAGATCTGATGGGCATGATAAGAATTTTCTAATGGCTTGGTCGACCGTATGAATATTTAGGTCATCAAGTGGAACATGTAGATCAGTGTTTGAATCATGAGCTACGGTAGTCCCCACTCTCACATGACCTGTTAGATTTGGTATATTGTGTAGACTATCTTCTTGGATATTAAACGCGGTATATCCCTCCACAAGATGATGGGTGGGTTGTCATGACCCATCCTCGACGCCTGTGTTGTGAGTACCCCAAGCCCGCCTTCCATAGGCCAGGGGCTGGAGACTAGCACTAACGCATATATCCTGATAAAAAGGGAAGGAATTGCCTTTATAAAGTAAACAAACACCTCAGAGTACACAAGCAGATGTAAACACTAAATAAACAGAGTACATAAGTAAGTGCTGGAATGTAAATGGGACAGAATACAAACCCAACTGAAAGTAAAGTACAACTAAAATGAATGTACAATAGTAGAAAAGTAAAATAGAAACTCCGATCTATTCTCTGAAAATCCCACCAAATGTGTGGGTACAGATAGTCTCCCCAGCTCCTCGGGTCCAGTCCTCTGCTCCATCTACATCCCGTCCAGTGATCCATCTCGAGGTACCATCCAGGTCCACGAGCCTCCAACTCGATCAGCGCTGTCCGTCGTCTGTATCTAACACAACATAGTGGGGGCATAGCCAGTGTAGAGGTGAGTATACAATACTAAGTAGGGACCCCGAGACCCCCGAAGGTCTCCCAGAATCCCCAAAGGATAAACCATAAAGGAATGATACAAACATGAAGTATCAACCAACTCTACTTAGGTATTTTCCCATACATATACCTAAGTAATGAATTCCAATTCGACTCCATCTCACGAGCTCAAGTAAAACCCAGTCCACACAGGAAGGTACAACCCAATCCACATAGGAAATCACAAACCAATCCACACAGGATACTAAGTTAATAATATAGAAGATAATGATTGAAAGTCAAGACTCAGGTCACACATGTATACTACTCACAAAGAGGATGAAGATGATTGATGTAGCCTCTGAATCATCTCCTTTGCCGAACCCATGTAGGATCCAAGTACATAAGTCATCACTGATGAACCCACCTTGGATCCTAGTATAGTAACCATCGCTACCAAACCCACATAGGATCCAAGTACAGTCGTCATCGCTGCTGAACCCACGGAGGATCCAAGTACAGTCGTCTTCACTGCCTAACCCACGTTGGATCCATGTACAGTCGCCATCGTCGTCCCAATCGCAGCCAGCTTTAGGGTTCCCACACACAACATATTCAATTCCTAGAGGGTACGCTCCTTGAGTCAAAGGGGTGGATACATCAACTATCATGAAGACCAGAGTTAATGTATCTCATATTTCTGTCCCACGTCATACAGGAAAACCAAGTGAAACATGCCAATGTCATGGAGAACAAGACAACCAAGCCATTTTTCCTAATGTACACGAAGTGTAGGTAAGCGATACACACCATGTCATTAGACACCAGGTACTGGCCATGTTAAATGGCCCGTTTCGCTAGGGATGGTCATGTAAATAAAAAAGTACACGGCATGTGGTATCGTTACACACCGTGTCTTTAGTCCACGGGTACTGTCCTTGTACCACAACCCATGTTGAAGGGCTGTTCGTGTAAAAAGTTAACACACGATGTGTGGTATGGTTACACGCCATGTCCAAACCTTTTGGGTCGGCTCCGTGTACACTGTCCATGCTTGGCCGTGTGGTGGAGTACATGCTTGTGTACTCCACCCCATGTCCATGTATTACCAGAATACATGTTGATTCATCCTGAAGCCGCTTCTGCCACGGTGAAGGAAGTACACACTATTCCTCTTGGCCATGTAGTTCTGCCCATGTCCGTGTATCTCCCGGATTACACCCCGAGCCTCTCGAAGCCGCTTATGCCATGGTGGTGGTAGTACACGCCATGCCTCATGGCCATGTGGTTCTACCCACGCCCGTGAATCTCCCGAATTACACACTAGGCCTCATGAAGTTTCTTCTGCCTTTTAATGAAGATAATACACGTAGTGCCTTGTGGTTGTGTATTTCCATCTGTGTCCATGTATTTCCATTGAATACACACCATGTCCACTGAAGACTCCTCTTTTAAACTGTGTTGACAGTATACGCCATGTGACCGGTGTCACACGCCGTGTGTCACTTCTTCTGATGTCCATTACTTCTATCGTTGAACACTTATACTACACACCGTGTTCTTTGGAAGTAAACGTCGTGTATTCTGAAATTTTCTTGAAACGACGCCTCTGTCCAGCACGCCTCTTGAGAAATCCTTCCTTTGTTCCGATGATCATTTTGCTACAAAACTCCCATTCCTAGGTTTTCTAGATGTTCCGAGGCCGTTTCTGATGTTTTCGGGCCTCCGATCGGCTCCGAAAACTTTCCTATATTCACCACTCAAGAATGGTTGGAGAACACCATTTAACAAGAATGACGGAGGAATCAGACCGTGTTAGTTTGGTCCGGTTCCATATGCATTAGTCTGATAGCAAAAGGTTTAGAGGGAAACATCAACATGGAAGGAAAACCAATATTTCTCAATTCAAATCACACCCCTACCTCAATTTAAGAAGGTTGATCACTTGACAAAGTATGGAGATGATTTCGTTGTTCCATTGATGTTTTCACAGTAAGACGACGTCACTTTCTCAACGTAGGGAAGAAAGAAGCCAAGGTTGGCGCTGGCGTTCTTCGCGTTCTTCAATGAAGAGGATGATGTTCTTCAAGATTTTAGAGCTCTCTCTCCCAATAACTTCACACAACAACTAACCCCCAAAATTAAATAAGACTTATCTTATTTTATTACATGAACCCATGTATTTCAATTTTAATATTCAAACACATAACTCACTTCCTTGATTAAGCTTGAGTTTTCTAATTAAAGAGGGGAGAGGGGAGAGTTACAAATTAATGGGGAGTTTCCAACTTTAAGAGGGGTTAGAAGAGTTAAAGGAATTTGAAGGGGTGGGGCTCGTGTGGGCCCCACCTCACAAATTTCCTAAAAAGAGGAGTTAGGACCAAGTGGGTCCCATCCCAACTTCCATACATAAGATAAAACCACTTAGGATAGAAGTAAAATTTGTTCCAAAAATTTTATTTACTTCACATTTAATCCTCAATTTTTAACAACTCCTTCTGAGAAAACAGACCTTTGGAAAAGGTCCTCTTAAAAAAATACCACCATTGTGGTTTCATCGGTGCCCTCAGATTTCGATTCCGAGAACTGATTCAAAAGATAGAAAAACCCACTCGTTCGTTCAGTAAACGTACCTGAGCTAAACTCCATAAAATGATTCTAGGCACCCCGGGCCTCAGAATCTGGTGCCTTCAGAAACTATGTACTCGTAAAATCCAAAAGAAATTAAGAAAACAAATTTCCTTGAAATTTACCAGTCATTACATTACTCCCACCTCAGGGCTTTACGTCCCCGTAAATATACATCACAATACTAGGGAAACAAATGAGGGCACTGAGCATGCATTTGAGCCTCCCACTCCCATGTTCTCTCATGGAGGTTTCCATGGTGCCACCTGATGTGCACTAGAGGAATTAGCAGTCCATGTAGGACCCGCTCCTGTCGATCCCCGATCTCCACTAGGACCTCCGCAAAACTCACCCCTTCATCGATATCCAGCTCCACCTGATCAATGATATGCATCAGGTCGTGCACGTATCTCCTTAGCTGAGATACATGGAAGAAGTCGTGCACCCGATGCATCTGAGGTGGAAGATCCAGGCGATATGCCACCTCGCCTATCCTACTAAGAACCTAGAATGGTTCAATGAAGTGCGGAGATTACTTTTCGCCCCGACCAAATCTCTATAATCCACACCGAGGTGAGACCCATAAGAAAACATGGTCGCGATCCTCAGACTCTAGTGGTCCCCTCCTCCTATTAGCATAGGACTTCTGTCGGCTCTGAACTGTCCTCATCTTCTCCTAGATGATCTGTACCTTCTCAGTCGTGGCCTGGACCATCTTTGTTCCTACAAGTGCTAACTCCCAAGGGTCTATCCAGCACAGAGGTGATCTTCAAGGTCAGTCATACAATGCCTCATATGGTGCCATCCTGATAGTAGAGTGGTAGATGTTTTTGTACAAAAACTCCACCAAGGGTAGGTGCTCCTCCCAGCTGCTATCAAAGTCAAGGACACATGCACATAGCATGTCCTCGAAAGTCTAAATGGTCCTCTCCGTCTGACCATCCGTCTATGGGTGAAAGGCAGTGCTCAGGCATAGTTTCGTCTCAAATGCCTCCTGCAACCCCTTCCAATGCCGGGAAGTAAAGCAAGTGTCTCGATCAGAGATGATTGATGATGGAACACCATGAAGCCGTACGATCTCTTGAACGTAGAGGCATCCCAAGATTTCTACTGAGCCCTGCTCTCGGATGGGTAAGAAGTGGTCTGACTTGGTGAGTCTGTTGACAATCACCCAGAAGGAGTCATGTCCTATGGAAGTATGTGGAATCCCAATCACAAAACCCATAGATATCCCATCCCAATTTCACTCTAGGACCTCTAAGGGTTGTACAAAGCATGTTGGTACCTAGTGCTCTGCCTTCACCTGCTGGAAGGTGAGGCATTGTGAAAAGAACTTTGCCACAACCTTCTTCATACCCTGCCACTAGTGCTGTCGCCTGAGATCCTGGTACATCTTCGCTACTCCTGGATGTACAACCATGGGGGAAGTGTGAAATTCCCTCAAAACCTCCTCCTGTAATGCAACTAGTACCATGGTACGTCCACTGATGTGGATGACGTGCTCTCCTCCCACAAAAAATCCGTCAGGTGCCTGTCTTGTGGTTATCTGTGCACATTGAATCTCACTATCAACGTCCCCACACAGTTCCACCCTGACTCGCTGATGTAGTGGAGGTGTGACTATGAGTGACTATAGAATGGATGATACATCTCTATCGATGAAGGATATCAGCAACACGACTAGTTGCTCTGTCGCCTCTCCAAGTAGCTGAATACCCGACCTCCTTCTGAGAGCATCAGCTACTAAGATCCCCTTCCCAGGAGGATAGACTATCTTAAAGTCATAGTCCTGGAGGAGCTCTAGCCATCGCCGATGTCTCAGGTTCAGGTCCTTCTGCAAGAAGATGTACCTAAGACTCTAGTGGTCAGAGTAGAATGTAATGTCCTCACCCATCCGGTAGTGCCACCACATCTTCAGGGTGAAGACCCCTGCTGCTAACTCCAGGTCATGGGTAGTGTAGTTCTGCTCATTATGCCTCAAATGTCATGATATGTAGGCGATCACTGCCATCTACTGCATCAGGACACACTAGATTCTAGTCCCTAATGAATCTTAGTAAATTGCGTACCCTATTCCCTCCTCTGGTAGCCTCAAGATAGGTGCACTGGTCAATCTCTGTCTCAACTCCTAGAAGCTCAGCTGACATCTATCCGACCACACGAAGGGTTTCCCCTTCTTCGTCAAAGCTGAGAGTGGTGCTGTAACTCTGGAGAAGTCTTGCACAAATCTCTGATAGTACACAGCCAAACCAAGGGAACTCCGCACCTCCATCATGATCTTGGGTGGATCCCAGGCTATCACCTCCTCGATCTTCGCAGAGTCCACCACAACTCCCACATTAGAGATGACTTGTACCAACAAGTGGACCTCTCTAATCCAGAACTGACACTTCGAGACCTTACCATAAATCTGGTGCTCTCGGAGTGTGTTCAGTACAACCCGTAAGTGGTAGGCATGCTCCTCCTCAGTAGTTGAGTAAATCAATATGTCTTCGATGAAGACTACGACAAATCGATCGAGAAAAGGCCGGAAGATACTATTCATGAGACTCATGAACACTACTAGAGTGTTGGTTATGCCAAAAGGCATAACCAAGAACTCCTAGTGGCCATACCGACACCTGAAGAATGTCTTCTACACATCCTCATCACGAACTCTGAGATGATGATAGCCCGACCTGAGGTCTATTTTCGAGAACTAGCATGCTCCCTTGAGCTGATCGAAGAAGTCATCTATCCTCGGAAGTGGATACATGTTCTTCACGGTCACCTGGTCCAGGCGATGGTATTCAACACAAAATCTCAAGCTCTTTTCCGCCTTCTTGGAGAACAAAATCAGGGATGCCAGGGTGAAACACTGGGTCAGATAAATCCCTTGCCATGAAAGTCCTATAGCTGTACCCGCAGCTCACGAAGCTCAGCGTGAGTCATCTGATATTCTGGTGTAGATATCGGTGATGTCCTAGGGTACATGTCGATATAAAAGTATACCTCTCTTCAAGGAGGTAGTCCTAGAATGTCGTCAAGAAAAATGTTTGCACACTAATCCACCATAACAGGAAAACTTAGAAATTGTATGTCAACTTCTCCTAGGATGAGACTAGCCAACTGATGAGTAATCAGCTATCCTCTCCTCTGTGTGAGTCCATCATGTGCTGCAAAGGCTCCCTTCTCACCGGTGAAGGTGAACCTTCTCCCATTGGTGTGAAAACATCGCACCTTTCACCAAATACAGTCGATTCAAGCATGGACCGTAGATAACCAATCCATTCACAAGATGACGTCATAAGACCTCAACACCACTACAAGAAGATCCCAGCTAAAGCTCTAACCTCTTAGAGTATGCTCACACTGCCGGCACCAGTGTGTAATCGACGAGTCTGCTCTCGTAGGAGTCTCTAGCTGTAAGGATTGAGCCAACGGCTCCGTCGGAACTTCAAGTTCCAAACAAGGGTAGTGTCAATGAAAGAATGACTCGCTCCAATGTCTATAAAATTGTAGCAAGGGTGGAGTAGACATAGATATTACCTCGAATAATATCAGGTGCACCATCATCATAGGCCTCCACTACCTGAAGCTGAGACTGCCTTTGTCCTCCAGCTCCATGTGGCCGGGGTGGACCTCCTGGTGGTGGTGGTGGTAGAGGCTCAAAGCGTCGCCCACCACCCGCTGCTTGACCATCTCCTCTGCCTCATCTTCCTGCTCTCTATAGACTGCCACGGTCGAAACTCAGCCTCTGCCTGGGTGGTCCCTCAACCGTCCACTTCTCCTCTGTATGGCAGTTCGAACAGTCCTGTGCCATGTGGTCATGTCCTCCGCATGCATAGCATTGTCTACCTTTCGTTTGACTGGCTCTACTGCGTGTGCCCCGCACATCTGAACTAGTGTCCTGAGGTCGTCCACCTGATGGTCTAGTCGGCTTGGACCCCTGTGACATCCGTCGACTGCCAGCTGCGGAAGACTCAACTACGTGCCACCCTGCGGTAGGTCTCACTGCTGGTGTAGGCTCAGCATGAAAGTTCTCTACAAGAAGGGCCCACTCTAGTACTCCTACCTGCGTCGAAATTCTGAGGGAGATCATCGATGCCTTGATCTCATGCCTCAGTCCCTGCTCGATGGTCCGGGCCCGGATGAATGGTTCCAGTACCATTTCCGTGGATTAGAGTGAGAGATCAGTAAATCTCGCCGAGTACTGGGCTACTGTCATGATGCCCTGATGTAGCTGTAGTAACTTCTGGATGCGCACCGCAAAGAGGGTGGATGGAACGAACTCCGAGAAAAAAAGGATCTCAAAGTCAAACCAAATGATAGATGCCTCATCATGGACCAGGAGCATCAGGCTCCACCACCTACCTACTACCATGTGCAGGAGACTCGCAGCAAGGATGACCATGAGTTCTGCTGGTGTCCCTAACAATCTGAAGACTCGAACAACATCATACATCCAATCCTCAGCTGCCTGAGGGTCTGTCTCCCTGTAGAACCTGGGCGGTCTATGACGCTGAAACTCTGCAGTACACTCAGGCGACGTGCACTCTCAGCTGATGGGGCTGGTGGCATCAGTGGCTCAGCGGGTAGAGGTACCGTCAGTGCCTCCACTGTAATGGGACCCTGTACCGAGGCCTCGTCGCTTAGTGGGATGCCATCTCACAAGTAACTGGGAACCCTAGCTGGCTACCGTCATGGGGTCATCCTGAAAAAACAGGTGTGCCACAGTTAATACAGTATACCTGGTGAGCTGACACAAAGTAATCACAAATAAAACCTTTAAAACACTCATGCAATCAATTCTTTCGCACACTGAGTCGGAAATCAGATTTCATGGTCCTGGTGTATGGATTCATCAGCCGCCACACCAACACTGGACTCCCTGGACTGATAACCACACTCAATACCCTAAACACTATTGCTTCTCATGGAAGTAATTATAAAAGTCCTATGTTCTACGGTAGAACCGTCTCCTATGATACCAATTTTTCACAACCCATCCTCGAGGCCTATGTCATGACTACCCCAAGCCCACCCTTCATAGGCCACGGGCTGGAAACTAGCACCAAAGGCGTAAATCCTGATAAAAAGGGAAGGCATTTACTTTATAAGGTAAACAAACACCTCAGAGTACGCAATTTGAAATAAAAAATAAGTAAGCTGAGTACAAAAGTAAGTGCTGGAAAGTAAATGGGCCAGAATAGAAACCCAACTGAATGTAAAGTACAACTGAAAAGAAAGTACAGCATTAGAAAAGTAAAACAGCAACTCCGAGTCATCCTCTGGAAATCCCACCTAAAGGGTGGGTACATATAGTCTCCCCAGCTCCATGGGTCCAGCTGTCCGCTCCGTGTACATCCCGTCCAGTGATCCATCTCCATGTATCGTCCATCTCCATGAGCCTCCACCTCGATCAGTGCTGTCCCTCGTCTGCATCCAAGACAATGCAGTGCGGGCATAGCCCATGCAGGGGTGAGTATACAATACTCAGTAGGGACCCCAAGACCCCTGAAGGTCTCCCAGAATCCAAAAATGATAAACCACAACCGAAAGATACAAACACTAAGTTTCAACCAACATTACATAGGTATATTCCCAAACATATACCTAAATAATCAATTCTAGTTCGGCTTCAACTCACGAGATTAAGTACAACCTAGTCCACACAGGAAGGTACAACCTAATCCATACAGGAAATTACATCCCAATCCACACAAGATAGTAAGTCAATCATATCGAAGATAATGATTGAAATTCTAGACTTAGCTCACACAGGTATACTACTCAAGAAGATGGTGGACATGATACATGTAGCCTTTGAATCATCTCCCCTGCTGAACCCACGTAGGATCAAAGTACAGAAGTCGTCACTGCCGAACCCATGTAGGATCCTAGTACAGTAACCATCTCTGTCGAACCCACGTAAGATCCAAGTAAAGTTTTCATCACTGTCGAACCCATGGTGGATCCAATTACAGTCGTCCTCACTGCCAAAACCACGTAGGATCCAAGTACATTCACCATCGTCATCACAGTCACAACCAACTCTAGGGTTCCTGCACACAACATACTTGATTTTTGGAGGGTCCACTCCTCGAGTCAATGGTGTGGATACATCCACCATCAAGAAGACCAGAGTTAATGTATCCCGTAGCTTCGTCCCACGTCATATGGGAAAACCAAGCGAAATGTGACCAAGTCACCGAGAATAAGACAACCAATCCATTTTTCCTAAAGTACACAGTGTGTAGGTAAGAGATACATGCCATGTCATCAGACACTGTGTACTTCCCATGTGAAATTGCATGTGTCACTGGGATGGTCGTGTAAATAAAAAAGTACACAGCGTGTGGTAGGGTTACACGCCGTGTCTTCAGTCCACGGGTACTGTCTGTGTACCACAACCAGTGTCGAAGGGATATTCATGTAAAAAGTATATACACAGTGTGTGGTATGGTTAAACGCCATGTCCAAACCTCTAGGGTCAGCTTCGTGTACACTGGCCATGCCTGGCCGTGTGGTTGAGTACATGGTTGTGTACTCCACCTTGTGTCCATGTATTACCAGAATACACGAAGTGTCATCCTGAAGCCACTTCTGCCATGGTGAAGGAAGTACACGCCATGCCTCTTGGTTGTGTAGTTCTATCCGTGTCTGTGTATCGCCTAGATTACATGTCGAGCCTCACGAAGCCGCTTCTGCCATGGTGGTGGTAGTACATGTCCTGCCTCATGGCAATGTGGTTCTTCCCGTGTCTGTGTATCACCGATATTACACGCCGGGCCTTGCGAAGCCGCTTTTGTCTTTCAATGAAGATAATACACTCCGTGCATCATAGCCGTTTATTTCTATCAGTGTCCATGTATTTCACTTGAATACACGCCATGTCCACCAAAGACTCCACTGTCAAACTGTGTGGACAACACACGCCGTGTGACAGGTGTCACATGTCATGTGTCACTTCTTCTGATGTCCGTTACTTCTACCACTGAACTCTTGTACTACAAAGCGTGTTCTTTGGAAGTACATGCCATGTATTCTGGAATTTTCCAGAAAGGACACCTCTGGCCAGCACGCCTCCTGAGGCATCCATCCTTTGTTCCGATGATCCGTTTGCTACAAAACTCCCATTCCTAGGTCATCCTGAAGTTCCAAATCCGTTTCTGATGTATTCGGGCCTCCAATCGGCTCTGAATACTTTCCTTGATTCACTACTCAAGAATGGTTAGAGAACACCATACAACAAGAACAGAGGAGGAATCAGACCGTGTTAGTTTGGTCTGGTTCCTTCTGCATTAGTTTGATAGCAAAAGGTTTAAAGAGAAACATAAACATGGAAGGAAACCCAATATTTCTCAATTCAAAACACACCCATACCTCAATTCAAGAAGGTTGATCGCTTGAAGAAGGATAAAGATGCTTATGTTGTTCCGTTGATGGTGTCGCAGTAAGACGACATCGCTTCGTCAACATCGAGAAGAAAGAAGCCGAGGTTGGCGTCATCGTTCATCGTGTTCTTCAACGAAGAAGATGAAGTTCTTCAAGAGTTTAGAGCTCTCTCTCCCAATATCTTCACACTACAACTAACCCCCATAATAAAATAAGACTTATCTTATTTTATTACATCAAGCCATGCATTTCAAATTTAAAATTCAAACACATAACTCAATTCATTGATTAAGCTTGAGTTATATAATTAAAGAGGAGAGAGGTAAGAGATACATATTAATGGGGAGTTTCCACCTTTACAAGGGGTTAGAGGAGTTAAAGGAATTTGAAGGGGTGGGGCTCGTGTGGGCCCCACCTCACAAATATCCTAATAGGAGGAGTTAGGATCTAGTGGGTCCCACCCCAACTCCAATAATTAGGATAAAACCACTTAGGTTAGAAGTAAAATTTTTTCCACAAATTTTATTTACTTCATATTTAATCCTCATTTTTAACAACTCCTTTTGAGCAAATTCTCCTTTGGAAAAGGTCCTCTTAAGCAAATACCACCATTGCGGTTTCATCGGTGCCCTCAGATTTTGATTCCAAGTACCAGTTCAAAAGATAGAAAAACGCACTCATTCATTCACTGAACATACCTGAGATAATCTTTGGAAAATGATTCCGGGCACACCGGGCCTCGGAATCAGGTGCTGTCAGAAACTGCGTACTCGTAAAATCCCAAAGAAATTAAGAAAAAAAATTTCCTTGAAATTTATGGGTCTTTATATGGGTTTTGATATATATAAATAACAGTCATTTTCAGCTTTTATAATATCAGTATAAGAAATGTAGCAGTGTCTTCCCAATTCACATTTTATAGAAACAATTATGAGAATATTGTTTACCTCATATAAGAATTCTCTTTGAGATGAATGGATCACCTCAATGTTTGTGGGGGTGGGGTGGTATCATCATGCAGTTGGTTTTCTCGATTTGTTTCTTCTCTATACTTCCCCCATAATTTTTTTAGGAACTTTGTATGTGAGTGAAATTTTTATTCCTGGGAAACAAATATTTATTTCATTTCTTTCTCTTTACCCTCTGGTTCTTATATTTTCTCAAAATATGTTTGGGGTGTCACCTCAAAAACCCACACCTATGATACGACCAACTATTCTTGCCACTGCAAGGCCTTTGATTGTAGGTGTTCATCTATTGTAGGGGTTGATGATTCATATGACTAATTTAGATAGAAAATATTTGAAAATAAGTAATAATCATTATGTAATAATTATTTAAAGGAAAAAAATTTATTATGTCATACTTACACCTACTTCCCAATATTTTTGTGTGTTTTTATCTATTAGTATCCAATCATTATTTACAATACCTCATTCCATAGCATAAAATGTGGAGTGGATTTGGATTTGGATTCGTTGTTCTGCATATAGATAGAGGAATATAATTATGTTTTTGTTTTATGTCATATAAAAGTATTATGGAATGTTTAAAATATGTACCAATTTTTTTCTAGTGAAGCAAACCATGTCCGTGATTTATTATAGGGGTACATTAGTTTTTTTGCATATTCCTTATTTTCAACCGTCTATTAGTATTTCATAAATAGAATATTCTCAATTAATGTTATGAATACACATATTGTCAAATAGTGTATTACTAGCCATAATGTACCTAAAATGATGTCTTTCCATGATGACCAATAAATGAATCCCATGATTCTTGGCTTATTATGTGTGTATACATAATTGGTGGTGCGAGTTTATTTTCCATTCATCATCATTAAGATGAAATATAATTATAATTGTGAGAAAGCCTCTATGAATCCTTCAAGAAATCATTAATACAAATTTATTGTGGGATTCATCTATAATAAATGCACTCTACAAGGGATATTGAAGTGTTAGTCAATGTTTTATTATTTAATTTTTAGTAAAATAAATAATTGATATCACAATGTTACTATAATATCTTCCAAAATTAGTGCCTTAAGAGTGGTAGCAACATGATTCCATTAATGTAAATCAATCGGCATGCACCGCCAAGGGATGAGCTCAATGTAACTATTAAACATAGCATTGTTGGGGTTAAAATGTTGGTCAAACACATTCTATTTGACCTCAATTTTAATGCCTTTGCTTTTAACCATTATAATTTTATCTAACACCATAACTTTATAATTTTATAACTATTTAATATATATATTTATTTAAAAATTAAAAATTATAATAAATATGTCTATTATATTTATAATTTTAAAAATATATATAATAAATATATTTTTATATATAATTAGAAATATAAATAACATTTTATTATATATAATTATAAATATTATAAATATATTTATTTTATTTATACATTTATATATATATAATTAATATATTTATTATATATAATTAGAAATATAATAAATATATTATTATATATAATTAAAAATAAAATCAATAGATTTATTATAATTTTATAATTATTAAATAAATATATATTTATCTATAGTTATAATTATAATTAAATATTCATTTATTTGAATAAATATAAAGTTATAATATATATTTATTATATTTATAAATTTAAAAATATATATAATAAATATATTAGTAATATATAATTACAAATTTTAAATGTGATAAATAAATTTTTCATATTTATAATTTTATAAATATATATAATTAATATAATTATTATAATTTTATAAATATATATAATTAATATAATTATTATAATTTTATAATTATTTAAATATTGATATCTATATAATTTTAATTGTAAATATTTTTAAATATTTATAAATATTTTTATATAATTATAAATATTAATATATATTTATAAATATATGTATATAATTATATATATTTATAAAATCATAAATATATTAAATATATTTATTATAAATTTATAATTAATTATTCATAAATATATATTTATAATTATAAGTCTAAATAAATATATTTATAAATATTTGTATATAATTATATATATATTTTTTGTTAATATATATATATATATATATTTATAATAAATATATTTATTGTAATTTTTTAATTATTTTAATATATATATAGTTATAATTATATTTAAAATGAATTTATATATAATTAAAAAACAATAATTATAATTATAGTAAACATATTTATTTTCAAAATATATTTATTTTAATTTTATAAGTATTTATGAGAACATAATAAGTTCATGGGTATAACCAGAATGAATCATATACCTAGTAAGGTATAGATCATAAAAAATGAATCATCAAATATATGGAAAGTATGAATAATAAGGTATCAATGTTTAAATGAACATTCATGATAAATGTACATAACATATGCAAGCATCATCATAATATATGTAATATTAACATTTAGTAACCCACAATCATGTCCAAAAATTAACGTTTGATCATATTGCATCAATTATACACACGCATCAATAGGTGAACATAAATAAAAATAATCATGTCCACGAATATCAACATTATCTCATGATAAATATATATTGAAAAAATTCATTAGAGACATATATATATTTATATTCAATTATAATTATAATTATTAATAATTATATTTCAAAATTATTTATATATAATTATATTTATAATAAATATATTTATTATTTTAAAAAATTATTATAGTTTTATAATTATTTAAATATATATTTTTATATATTTTTAATCTTACAAATATTTTTTAAAAAATTTAATATATATATTCAAATTATAAAAAAATATTTTAATATATCATATTTATATTAATAGTAAACATGCGTTTTTTAATTAATGTATAGAAATAGGAATTTTTTTAGAATATAAATAATGTAATTATATATAAATATATTAACAATATTTCTTATTAAAACTTTTATTAATTCCATTCTTAGCACTCATAAATCTATTCTTTATCAGCGATAAAAAAACACAGATAATGGATACATCTTTAGGAGTGCTTTTAACTAGCACTGTTAATGGTGATACTTTTATCAGCACTTTCTTCTTAGCGTTGATAAAAGCAGGCGGTTCCCTTACCTAGATCTGGGTTACTGTCCTGACATGAAAACATATTTATTAACTCAATTCAATCACTTCAACAAGTTCACTTTTCAATTTTCATACACTACAAGCGTAATGTGTAATGTGTGTTTCCATATGAAACATAAATGCCCTCAATATTCAATATATGTGTGTATATATATATATATTCAATTTTAAATATGTATTTTCTAAATATTATATAAACATATACTTCCATATGCAATATGAAGTTATTGAATATAAAATTCCTTCTTAATAATAAAGTATTATCTAATATGTTTAGGACATGTGTTTTACATTATGTAGGAAATATGTAGTCATCAATGTATATCTCCAATGTTTTTAAGAAATATTTTCTATAATTGTATACTTTATTTCCAGTTTATGTGAAGTCTTTATTCTATATTGGGTTTTGATGTTTTTTTAGGATATATATGATTTGTTTTGTAGGATTATAAAATCATTTTTTGTAACAGAAAAAATTTAATCTTCAAGAAATCAATCTGTAAATAATTTGAAATATGGAGTACCAGTAAATTTTCTATTATAGTAGCTTCCATATCATTCCTTCAATGGAGTTTGTGTGAAGGAAATCACATGCACCTGTGAACAATATCAAACATTGCATTGATGGTAATACAGTAGTAAAGGGATGCACAAAAATTTCATCAGGATACCCAAAATCTGAAGTGGTTTCGACACCTTTTCAAATGAGATTAATGGTGTTTCTGGAAGAAGAGTGTTTAGTATTGTCTCCCACACAGCACACCACTGAATAAACTAGTACTCATTCTATTTTATAAATGATTCCAAAAAATTCCACTTCATAATGCATCCCATCAATTTCAATCCATTGGTAATTTATTCACTGAACTCGTTTCAATAAATAAATACCAAACTATGGATTAACTAGCATTTGGTTCTAATGAAGATTAAAACATTCGGGACAATTTTTACAGGTTTTTGCATCAAATTCAACTCATATAGAATACGAATCTCATTCATAATAGATTATATATATATATAAAATATTATATATATTATATTATTATTCATGAACCATATTCATGTATTAAATGAACAATATATACAATATCATATTACATATATTTACATATTAAATTAATGATATGAATATGTAAATGAATTTCATACATGTATATTTTAGTGAATACCCAACAATCAGCATATTCCAGGAAAATTCCATAAGGACTTTATGTGAAACTTCACATCTCTATGTGAATCTATACAAACTCTTTTGAATATAGTTTTTTCATCAAAATATCTTCATTTTGAACAAAACATTTTTCAAAAAATTATCCTTATCCAAGAAACTAACTATGTGACCGTACCAGCTGTAATAGCATTAAAAACAATTATGAAATCCCTGTTGAAGTAAGTAAAGATCATCCTTTATAAAAACATCAGTGCTACTAAATCAACTAAGATGTCTAGTGTGATATCCATTCATCATTCTCATATCTCTATACAAAAATTTCCACCAAAACATATATCATATAGATCATATGTATACCTATATTATCTCTTTGTCCATGACAAAATGCAACCACTAGACATGGAACATATAATTCTAGTTTTAGCCTGTCATCAATTCATTATTCTCTAAAAAAGGAAAACCAAGTTTATGAATACATCAAATTTCTTTTTTTATCTAATAAGAACATAAAATATCATTCATACAGTTATTTATACAAATAATATGTTAAACAACTAAGCATGGTCATTCCTTTCCATAGTCTAATTCAATATAGGGTCAGATGTCTTTAACATTTCAAACATGTGAACAAACCCAATACTGGCGTGCTCCAAGTGACGACATAATAAGTAACAAACATAACACCACGTGAATTAGCTAAGTTTTCATGTAGAATTGTATAATTATGGTATAAAATTATGAAGTTTCTCATGCTAATTATCTCGCCAACCACATGTAAGAAGGATTGATAGTAAGCATATACCCCTAAGTTTTTTGGTGATAGTATGGAACTCCATGAGATATTATTTATAAAATAAATTCAAGTAATAAATATGTACATATTACCCCATGAATTCATTCATCTTAGCACAAATAAACATTTTTTCAATGAGTATATGAATCTAGTAAACCTAACCTTATCATATCATTAAAACTCATAATACTCATTAATGATGATCAGTAAAAGAAAATTCAAAGTCTTAGTTTGAGGGGAATTATCATTCGATATTTTAGTTATCAAAGCATGACAACTAATTTTGTACGATATATCCACTAACGATATGTACTCCTCCCATTAGGCACTAAAATATATTACACAAGACCTAATAATTCCCTCTAATGTTTGGATCATCCTATCAATTTTTCCATACATTTGAGGATAATATATTTTTCTCATAGTCAATTGTGTCCAAACGTATGAATGTAAATATTTCTTAAAATGAGAGGTAAGACTTAGATCATGGTGTGATACAATTGTGACTTCTATTACATGAGTTCTTAACACTTTAAAGATATAGATTTTTGTAATGTATTCCACCATATTAGATTCATAAATAGGGATGAAATGGGATGACATTGTGAGTTGATCTACTGTTACACATATGAAATCATGTTTCTAAAAATTCCTTTCTAGACCAATTACAAATTCCACATCTATTAAATACCATTTATACATTGAAATTAGTAAATTCTTCAATATACCTACTAGTTGTTTGTGATCTACCTTAACCTACTTACAGGTGGGACATATTAAAAGAAAACCATCCACTTTTCTTTTTGATTCCATTATACCAAAATTTGGTTTTCACTGCCTTATACATATTTTGTATTCTGATATGAATAACCCCTATCAAATTGTAGTAAGCATGAAAGAGTTAATCCTGAAAATCCAAAGTTATGACAATCCAATATTAAAACCACAACATTGTTATTCTTTCAATATTCATCCCCTCAATGGTCTCCCCACCATTATGTTTTGACCTCATAGAAAGTCATTCAGGATCATTTGTATGTGCCCTTTTAACCTTATCAAACAATTTAGGAACTAAAGACACCAAGAATAAAATCAAAGTATCATCTCAGTCATCACAATCTAAGTTCATATTGATTATCACCAACATTAGGTACCAAGGATTTGAATCCTCTTTATCCAACAGTTTATAAAACTTCTTGTTTAATCCATATGACATATAATTTCCTTTACATTGTGTATATATCAAGTTGAAGATGAAAATTTAAATATTCTACATCCATATTATTTTTCATAGATTCAAATATATTAGTTACAAAATAAATTTAATGATTTTATGGTCCAAAAACACCATAAATTTCTCACCAAATAGGTAATTTCACAAAATATTCAAAGTAAAGACCACATCAACTAATTCAAAATCATGTGTTAGGTAGCTCTTATAATGAATGAATAATTACCATGATCTATAAGAAATAACATGATATCCCTACACGAGAACATACCCCAACCCAAATCCCAAATATTTACTGTAACGCCCCGACCCTAGTTGCCCAGAGTCGGTGCATTACTTCGTAACATTGGCATGATCACAAGAAAGATCAAATCTCGAAAGACCGATTGGTTTAGTAGCCTTGGAAACACTAGATATATTCATAAGTTTTACATTACATCATAAAATGAAAAACTACTACAACAACATAATGTTTCCACAGTCCACACTATAATCCCCTCATAATATCCCTGCAGGTCATTCATAACTTACATCTTCACTTCCTGGGAAAAATAAAACATAGAAAAGGGGTGAGCTCAAATGCCCAGTAAGGATAAAAATATAGCGGAAACTTTCATCAATAAGAATAAACATTTAAGGCAATGTATAACTAAAACAAAAGCCTTTTAAACATGAACTTTCAACATGGTATGGCATAAATAAAATGAAATAATGCCATTTAATTATTCACATGGATATTCTACTAATCGAATAATCACATGAAAAAATCAATAACCACTTTCATAATGTTGGAATGCATAATGCCAGACTATCATAACCACATAGCCAAGGCCTCGTGCCAAGACTACAAATAAGATTTTGTCAAGGCCTTGTGCCAAGACACTAGTTTGTCTCATGAGACCTACCGATGCATCGAGGAGCTATAGCGGGCTCCACCCGTCACATATTAAGTCCAATGCATTCCCATATGAAAAGGTTTAAACATAACATAAACATTCATATTAAAACTAGCATATGAAATGTCAATACTTTCACCATAAACTATGAATGGTATAAAAATAGCACATCCACAGTCAAACATATCACAAAACCTTCAAAACAATATAGAAGTTTTGTATCATAATAAATCAACTTCAAATAATATTAAAATCCATCAAAGGATGTTGACATAGATGAAATCAAAATTCTTTTTAAAGAAATATCTCCTTTTATTTTGAAATAATTTAAGATCCATATAAAATAAAACATTTTCTTTGAAAATATTCTTATAAGCTTGTAAGGGAAGTTTTGAAGATTTTATAACGGCGGAAATTAGCCGCACCCGCCGTATAAGTTAAAAAAAACATTCTTACCTTAATTCTGTCGAAAAGGTTAAAAATGACCTTGTTTTGAAAACGACGGAAAGATTCCTTTATAAACCTCTTATAAAAAGTCAAAAAGGGTATAAATGACTTTAACCCATATTCTTGTAAATAATAAATATGTTTTGAAATACATTTCGAATAAACATGGATGTGGATGATAAAGAAATCCCAGTAGATTATTACGTATAAACAACCTCGGATAATGAAGAGATTGTGAAATAACCCTTACCTTGTACTTTTCCTTGGTTGGGGTAGGTTAACCTCCTGTATAATGGTGAAATAGTTGTTATTAAATTATACAAGAATCATATATATTAATATGATATCATATATGATCTTTTAACATTGATTTGTTAATAATATCTTTGAATTATAGTTGTTTCGGGAGTTAACTTACTCCTTTTCTTTTATATGTTTTGTTACATAAGCCATGGTTGTTGTATCTTATTCATATCCAGAATGATATCCAGTCCTTAAACATCATTTTTAAATCATCAAATGATAATTATACTTGAATTGATACGATGGAGAATGAATCTCATCGCGTTCGTGGAGACGGTAGTCCGTACGTACGCACGAGCGACAATATCATTCTTTTGATATTAAAATAATATATAAATGGATGGTATATCATATATACAGAATCATTAACATGTTATATTTATTATTTACATGAGTTACACATCATTATTATACCCATCCAAATAATATTATATTGAATAACAATTACACCACGACGTGGAGACGGTAAGCCGTACGTACGCACGTATGGTGACATGTTATTCAAAGGGTGGATAGAATACTGAATATGGTTGTACCATATTTATAATAACATCACAGTATATGTGAGATACTGGAGTTATTATTTTAGAATGGTAAGAACAAAGGAAGAAGAAGTGGAAGAAGAAATGAACTTGGAGAAGGGTGGTGAAATCATTACCTCTTCTTCGGGTTCTTCCTTTTGATTTGATAAAAAGGGATCCTTAGGTTGGCTTTCTGATCAAACTAAGGCCTCTAGGTTTTAGTGAGGGATGTTGGGAGAGTATTTGGGCAGAGTTTGGCCGAACCAAAAGGCTTTTAAGGAGTAAAAAAATGAGAAGGAGGAGTGCCCTTTTATAAGAGGGGTGAGGGGCACCTTTGGAAAAGCTAGAAATATTAATTTATAATAAATTCATATTTGGTTTCTAATGGCTCCAAAGTTGATTATTCAACGGTTAAGGTGGGGATAGGTCGAAAACCACTCAACCAATAGAAGTTAGACAGGTTTGGGTACTTATATTAACCTTATCTTTAAGTATTAACTCTAAGTTAATTAGTTTCACTTTTACAATGTCTCTATGTATTTTTATATAATATGGTTAATAAACTTACTATATACATCAAATAGACCCCAAAGTGGTACATTAATGATGAACCTATCATGATATAAGTCTCTTGGCCTAACCTTAGATTTTTATGAATTTAATATCAATTAATAATATAATATTTGTTTTAAGAACTCTTTTATGTCAATTTTGACACTATTCAATAGTTGATTTTTGTGAAACTCATAACAGATTGATTACATCGAAAAAAGTCGATTAAATCAATCCTAATATATCATATTATCCTAGAAAATTAGTTTAATTCATTAAAAGTTTCATATTATATTTATTTGGGTATTTATAATATCAATTATTTTAATTTTTCACTATTATAGTAATTACTGCATCATCATTGTGTCATAAATAAAATAAATTATTTAATGTCTAAAAATTATAAATAAAATATAATTATGTATGAAATCTTTTTATATTTCTAATGAATATTTATAATCTAAAATCCAACATATATAACCCTATGTAACAATTGTGTTTCTAAAAGATATATGCTTGTGTCATTTTTGTATTCATTTTAACTTAATTAAAATAAAGTGTCATTATCACTTACAAGTGGATCCATGGGGTCCCAAAATAGACCCAAAGATTCTCATGGTCGACCATGTATCAACCAATAGGGTTAAGACACGTTTTAGGGTAATTTAGTATTATTATAATATTATTTTTTAACCCTTATTTACCGGATTTACCCTTAACCATGGTAAATAAAATATTTACCGCAGTAATTATTCAAAATGTCTAAAAATAAAAGTTACCTATTTAAACAATTTGAACATCCTGATTCCAAATATTGAATCCATTTTCCTAAATTCAAAACACAGAAGTGGCAGAAATTAATTTAAAATTAATTCCCGCTGTCAAAACAAAAAGCGTGTTTTTAAGAGATAATAACTATCAAAAGATTGACACTCGTTTATGTTCCGTTTAATTGTAAAATTATGTCCAATGACCAACATTATATTAAATGGTAAAAATATATTCTAAATATACTTTAAAACCACTAAAATTCATAATTTATCACTATTAATTATTTTGATTAAAAAAGTTGTTTTTAATTAAAATTTAGTAATTTTCACTATTCATCAAAATATGAAAGTTATCCGAAATGTACCAAAATTTCACCTTAGGCTAAATTTGATATTCCAAATCCAAATATAAAGTCCATTTTAAAATATAAAATATATATAATTTTAAAAAGTAGGTATTACTATTCATAACGGCTAGTTTGATTGGTTGTGGTGTGTGTTAAAACTCAAGGTTGCGTACAACACACGCTACTGTATTATTCAAAGAAAGTGTACCGTGGAAGCTTGGAATGTTTCATTTTAAATTTTTGAAGTCACCATTTAGTCAAAAAGTTTAAAATATTGTATTTAAAAAGGGTTCACTATTAAAAGTTGATAAAAGTGCAATACTGAAAATGAATTTGTTCTTGCATTATATCTAAGAAACTCATAATATGGATTCTAAAATTATAAGGATTATATAAAGTTTAAAATTTAGATAATACTATTCATGACCTCTTTTAATGGCTTTTTTTTGGTAAGTCATGGTGCAATTGAACTCGGTGTTGCGTGTAGTGCAAGTTATTGAATTATTTTGAAGAAATAACACACTATGAAATCTTGGGGTGTTACATTTACAATACAACACATAATATTTTCCTAATTTTAGAAATATCAAGATCATTGTTGATGTAATGTGAAATTTTACACACTTGAAAATAATTATAACATTAATCATTCCATTGGAATGGAATAAATTTCTTTTTCAAAGTTGTCATTGGTGAATCTAGCAATGCAATTTCATGAACAAAACATTGGTAATAACCATCTAGGCTAAAGAAATTTCATATCTCAAAGACATTATATGGTTGTTTCCATGATATTACTACCTCTCTCTTTTCAAGATCCATATAACGACTATTAAAATATAACATGTTCATTGAAACATACCTTTTGTAACCAAAAATCCCACTTTGAAATTTTGGAATATAGACGATGATCCCGCAAGATACTAAACATTATGACCATGTGTTTCTCATGATTTTACTTTTTTCTAGAATATACGAGTATGTTATCCATAAACACAAAAAGAAAATAATATAAATTTTTTTAAATATATGATTAATCAATTCCATAAATACATATGGTGAATTTTTAAAAACATAAAGGAATTACCACATACTCATAATGGAAATATCTAATTCTGAAAGTTGTCTTCAGAATATCCTCCTTCCAAACCCATAATTAGAGTTATCCCAAACGAAAGTCAGTTGTATGGAACCACCAGGCTCCCCTAAATTGATCAAATTGGTCTTCAATGAGTTGAAAAGGTACCTATTATTTATCATATCTTAATTAGGTTTATTATAATCTATAAAAATCCAAATATTTCCTATTACATTTTTCTAAAATAAATTTTATGCTTTCCACTATGACATACTTGGCTGAATGAACCCTTCTCTTTATAACTCTTTGATCTGTAATTTAAATTCCATTAATTATATTTGTGTCATAACATCAAATTTAAAATAGGTTTACCTCTTCCATTTATTACCTACATTATAGTTCCCACCAATTTTCATTAGTATCAACATGCTTCCTCTAACCGTATATCCTGAGATATCCCATTTTACTATTGTTGCTTATTTGACCTTATTTTTATAATCTGATATAGAAATCATAAATATCAGTGACGCCACAACCCCTGTTACTTAGATTCGATGAATTATCACATAACATTGGCATGATATAAGGAATAAAGTCCCAAAATACCGATAAATTTAGTATTTTTGGAAACAAAATACTTACAAAAGTATAACATTACAACTTCAAAAGAAATACAATACTAATTTATTCCATTAGAAACATCCAAGCCTCCAAGATTATGCCAACAAGTCCATCATAACTAAATTCTTAACATTCTAGTAAAATGAAACATAAAAAAGGGTGATCTCAAATGGTCAGTAATAGTAATAAATACAAAGGAAGATAATATAAACGTTAGACATGATGAATAATTGAAAACACATGCCTTTACAAATAATAAAAATGAAAATATTATGGTAGGAATTAGGGATAAGTAAATAATTCCATAATTGAATATAGTCATTGGTATTCTACTAGTCTACTAACCATAAGAACCATAAATATTAGTTTCATAATGATGGAACGTATAATGAAAGACATTCTAAATCATTTTGTGAAGGCCTCACCCAAGACGTCTAAAAATGATTAAGGACATGATCAAAACCATATATCAAATTGGGAAAGGTCTCAGACAATTCCATATCTAATTGTCACATGAGACCTACCGATGCACCGATGAGCTATGGTGGGCTCCACCCGTCACTTACTATGTTCAATACATTCCTCATATGAATAGGTGCAAACATAACTTAAACATTAGTAATAAAACTAGCAATTGAAATTTTAATACTTTTAACATAAACCATTAATAGTATAAAAATAACACATCCATATTAAAACATATCAAAAAACCTTAAAACCATATGGATGATTTGTATCATAATAAATTAAATTCAAACAAGTGTAAAATATAACAAAGGATGTTGACATAGTGGAAATCAAAAACTATTTGAGAGAATTATATATTTATCTTTTGAAATAATTTTAGAGTAACATAATTATAAAAGAAAACATTTATTTTTAAAATATTCTTAGAATATTTTAAGGGACATTTCAATGATGTTATAATGGTGGAAAATAGCTGCACCTTCCGTATAAGTTCAAAAAAGACATTCTTGCCTTAATTTTGTCGAAAAGGTCATAACTACAACGTTTTTTAAACAATGAAAAGATTACATTAAAAACTTGTAAGGTCAAATAAGGGTATAAATGACTTGAACACATATTCTAGTAAATATTAAAAAAAAATTGAAATAAATTGTTATGAGAACACATATGTGGTTGATAAAGAGGTCCCAGCAGATACTTACGTATTAACAACCTCAGATAAGTAAAGAGAATGTAAAACTAAACCCTTATCTTGTACTTTTACTTAGTTGATGGTATTTTAACCTCTTACATAATAGTTAAAACATTGTTATAAAATTATACATGAACTATATACATATTAATTATATCATATATGATCCTTTAATATTGCTTTGTTAATAATATTTATGTATTATCATCGTTTTGGGTGTTAACTGATTCATTTTCCATTATACGATTGGTTAGGTAATCCATGTTTCATATGGATATGATATATTTTTTTAATATATAGAATGATATGATGTTATTAATAATTGTTTTTAATCATAAAATGAACATTATTTGTGAATGATTACGATGGGGAATGAATCTCATCTTGTTCTTTGAGAAAGTAATCTATACGTATGCACGAGCAACTGTATCATTATATTGATGGTGAAATAGTATTTAATTGTACGGTATATCATATATAAAGAATAATTAACATGTTATATTTATTATTTACATCAGTTATACTCATTATCATACCCATCTAAATAACAAAGTGTTTGAAAAAAAACTACACCACGACATAGAGATGGTAAGCTGTACGAACACATGTATGTTGAATTTGTCATTTATATGAAGAATAAAATAATGAATATGGTTGTACCATATTTATAACAACATTAAAGTATGTGGAAGGTAATATATTTATTATTTTGTTAAGGAAAAAACACTGAAAGAGGAAGTGGAAGAAGAAAATTACATGAAAGAGGGTGGTGAAATTATTACCTCTTCTTCAGGTGTTTCCTATTGATTTGACCAAAAGGGCTCCTGAGGATGGTTTTCTACTCAAAAAAGGCCACAAGGTTTAATTGAATGATGTTGGGAGGTGATTTGGGTAGGGGTTGGCTGATCCAAATGTCTTTGGAGGTGTGATTTTGAGAGAAGGTTAAGTACCCTTTTATAGGAGAGGTGAGAGTCACTTTAGGAAAAGTTTAAATTAATATTTTATTACAAAACAATTTTTGATTTGTAATACGTCAAAATTGATTTATTTCAAAGATAAGGTGGGTATGGTTCGAAATCTCTTCAACCAATATGTTTTAGACAAGTTTAGGTTACCATATTAACCCTATCTTTTAGTTTTAACTCTTTGTTAAATAGTTTTACTTTTACCATGTTCTCTTGTATTATTATAATAAATGGTTAACAAAATCACTATAAAATGGAAAGATAACCCCAATATTTTCATTTATGAAATATCATTCATTATATAAGTCCTTTTACCGAACCTTATATTTTTAGTAATATTATATCATTTAATAATGTAATATGTGTTTTAAAAATACATTTATATCAATTTTGACACTATTTAGTATTTGGATTTTGTGAAAGTCAAAACAAAATGATTAATTAGAAAAAAATTCTTTCAATATACCCTATCATGTCATATTAATCTATAAATTTCATAGATGTCATAAAAATATTCATATTATATTTATTCTAAAATTTATAATATCATTAATCTTAATCATTGATTAATAATGTAATTACTACATAATCATTGTGTAAAAAATAAATTTAATTATTTAATGTCTAACATTTTTAAATAAACTACATTCATGTAGGAAATATTTTAATCTTTATAATTAATATTTATAGTCGAATTTAACTTTTTATAACCCTATATTAAAAATAGTTTAGTTATTAAACATTGAATTTAACACTTTTAACTTTACATTAAATAAAATAATAATAAATGTTCTAATCTAATCCAATTTAACCGAAAGGATCATATTTTATTCCTAATGTAGAATATTTTTGAAAGACACTTATCCAATAGAAATAGGACAACTGTTAGGGTAATTATAATTTCATTTTTTACCTTTAATTACCCTATTTGCTTTTAACCATGGTAAATAAAATTCAAAAGTTACTATTCACCAAAAATTATTTTCATCTTATTGAGCCACATTTTACATACTTATCTCAACTATGTCTCTCATATTTTTGAAATTCAACTCACATAAGCGGTAAAATTATGTTTTATGAAAATTTGCTAACGTGCCTAGAAGGTGGGTAAAAGATGTCAAAAAATTCAATAGAATTTTATACATCTAATTTTATTTTAAAATGAAAACCATGAATTACATTGAACTAATATGTGTATTATTTATCTATTTTTACTGAAAATAAAATTAAATAAAATAAATAATTATTTATATAAAAATTCAATTTTAAACAAAAGATCCGTGTTTTAACTATTCACCCAAAATTGAAATTCAAACAAAATACCAAACAATCACCCTATAATAATTTTGATATTCTGAATTCAAAAATTAATTATATTTTACCAAATCCAAAACATAGAAGTTACATTAATTATTTTAAAATTAATTCCCATTATCAAAACTAAAAAGTAGCTTTTTGAAAAGTAAAAACTATCAAAATATTTAAATGTGTTTATGAACAATTTAAATATTAATTTACTTATAACGACCTAAATTAGATTAAATGGTAATAATATAAACTAATTTCACTGAAAAAACACTAAAATTAATAATTTTACACTACCAATTATTTCTATTAAAAAAGTTGTTTTCAACTAAAATTTCATATTTTTCACTCTTCATCAAAATACGAAAGTTATTAGAAAAGTATCAAAAATTTATAGAAACTAAAATTTTATGTCTCATAATTAAAGAATAACATAATTTCACTGAATTGAATATATAAAGGTGTCAAATTTTGGATTTAAAAAAGGCCCCCCATTAAAAGGATGTTAAATTACATTTTTTTTGAAAAACTCTTCTTTTATATATAAAAAATCAATTTGTTCTTATATTATGTCTAAAAACACATAATATGTATGTTAATATTTTATGGTGTATATAAAATTCAAAAAGGAGTTAATACTATTCATAACCACTTTTTGAATGGCTAGTTTGTTAAGTCGTGATGTACTCAAACTCGGTGTTGCATGTGGCGCAAGCTATTGAATTACATTAAAGAGATAGCATATTATTAAATATTGGGGTGTTACATTATCCCATTCTTCAAAAAATTGCTTCCTCTCTATTTGAAATTGTTTTTCGAAAATAAAATTTTGAAAATAGAAAATACCTTTGTGGAAAACCCACAACAGAAATAGGGTTGATAAAATTTATTCTTAATATGAAGGAAAGGGAAATGAAAAAATCACCACCAAATTATGATCTAAAATAGGAGAACATTGATGGAAATTAGAGACACCTAATTAGAGGGAAAACCGTAAATATTTATAGGAAGTGATTGAGGGAATCAATAACAAACAAGTTAACAATAATTGGAAGATTGATGGCCTCAATGCCATAATTAGATGATGATATAAAATATCATCGGATCTATAGAACAAAGGTATTAACATGACACATTTTTGGTTTTAATATCCTTACCCTAATTTTTAAGAATTAAATTTCATCATAGAATATTAAAAATAGAATACAAGACAAGAAGAGTTTCATCCTTTAACAAATTTCTACCACAAACTCATCTTTCACTTCAAAAGATACTAGAACTCAAAATTTTCTATTTATCCTAATCGTATAAGGTTATGAAAATATAATATATAATTCATCAGTTCGACCATTTAATAAAACTATATTAGACAAACCAGGAGATCATGTAGGCCAGTGGTAGGTGATTCACCCTTGTCGCCCTTTGGTTGCAGGTTCAAGTCTATCGGCCTTTCCAGATGTGACAAGTTGTTGCCTGACCTCCAGGTTGTCCTTTTTATAAAAATGCAAAAATAATATTAAGAAATGATTTAACCTTAAACAATTGTATCCAATTTCCAACTAAATCCATTCCAACCATTAGACTTATCCAAAATACTATTTTCCAAACTCACGGTTCAAAAATTATAAGGTAAACATAATAAATATATATTTTTTCCACAAAATAACATGTACATACCTTTATCATGTATTCTCTTAGACCATGGTAACACCCTTAATTACCAAAAAAAATTTATTGAATACATTTATGCTCCCTTGTTCCTTAAAAAATATTGGATATACTCATTAAATCCAAAATTTTTGAATACTCCATTAATAATGGAATAAACCAACCATTAATCAGTTCCAAGGTTGTCAATAATACCCAATATGCTTTATCCAAGTCAATTATCACTTATTCCAAAATAAATACCACTATATTAGGACTATATTAAGGGTTATATTTCTTCCAACCATATGTATTCCAAAATGATTAACTTGAAACATTACCACTATTCTTCATAACATAAAATCTCAAATCTTTTATGAAAACATATTATAGTATAATATTTATTTATTTCTATATTTCATATAACCAGTGAATCATTGATAAAACACTCAAATGACATTATTCTTTAATAAAAATATAAAAACACTAGTCTTTCCTCTTTATATTTGGTAGTATTATTACATGATTATTATCCAATAGCATCATTTGGGGAATAATCTGATGATATGTACATTGATTCGCATAGTGTCCCAACTCTTTGAAGATGAAGCATGGTATATTTCTCACCTTTTTCTTACCCTTTCAATCACGTACTTGGTGTCCTTTTTCTCTACACTTATAACAAACTCACATTCTCCTCAATCATTTACCTAGGTGATTCTTTCCAAGTTATCACATATAGGAAAATCATTCTTTCCCTTCTTTACATTATCCAAATTTTATTTACCTATCATTTCTTATTTGGATTCCCTTAAAAGTGATAAGGCTCAGAGAATTATTTACACATCTTATAAACACGTGATACTATTTCTTCATATGATGATAATATGTGGGAGACTAATTCCCTTCTAAATATTGTCTTATGGCCCTGAATGGTATGATCCTTCTTACTCTTTGTATCATGCGTATTACTGGAGTTCTCATTCCTTCTATAGGGAGCCATTTATAAATGATTAAATACACCCAGTTAGATCATATCATAATGAATAATAAAAAAACTAGAATAATCATCAACATTAATTGAATATTTTCACACATCGAGTGTCATAATAAAAACAATTGTTACATTTTTGACATATTTACTCATAAACTCTTCATAATGGGTTTTAAGGAAAATGTGAATTATCATAAGCATATCCCCCAGGACTGTCATAACCAAGAGTGAATCAAGGACCATGGTTGTGTACAAGGATACCCTTGGTCAATCCTTAAACTCCATGTGGGATTTTTCACTCCTAAGTACATCTGTGCCAGAGCTGTCTCTACCTGCTTCTATCTAGACTGGGATGTATTGCATGGAAACTCACAAAATCCCAAAATTAACAAAATTATAAGAATCAATTCTAGACTAATATTAAATGATTATCTTAGGGTAATGTTATCTGATTAGAGTTTTTCTAATTCTAGTTTCCATGGTTTGTATAAAACATCCTCCGATAATATCTTTAATTCCCCGACCCTAGTTACCCAGAGTTGGTGTATTATTACATAACATTGGAATGATACAAGTAATTATGTCTCAAAAGACCAATAATTTTTGTATTATTTGATACAAGATACATATATGTGTTCAAAATCACAACATGAAAAGAAATAAAAAACAAATTTATTCCACTAGAGACATCCATGCCTCCTAGATTATGCCTGAAAGTCACTCATAAATAACTTCTTCAAATATAGTAAAATGAATCGTAATAAATGGGTGAGATTAAATGATCAATAAGAGTAAAAAATACAATGGATGAAAAAATAAACATTAGGCATGGTTAATGAAGGTTACGGGTGCAGTGAAAGCATGGTTGGGATGGTACACAACATTGATTTTTACCATGATCAATGATTATTCTAGGAAAAATATGACAATGGACACCAGTCTCCGTGGAATATAATCAATGATTTAGATAATGAAGAAAGAGACCCGAAAACATATAGAGGATCTTGAACACCAAGTTTATAATTAATTTAGTAAATTTCATACAGAAAAATAAGAACTATGTCATTTGATTTTTTAAACGTTTATGATGTTGATCATCCAGAATAACACTTTCGGATTATCTCGTTGTGCTTGTAAGGATCCAAACTAGAATCCCTATAGTATTGACCCACACGTGCTCTGATGGCCTCCGATTGACACCTCTCATTCTCTGAGTGCTAGTGTAGAGAAACGAGTGTCTTGTGTTAGTCGTTCTTGTTCGCTTGTTTCGTTCTTGAGGAACATATATCTTTCTTGAGAGTGGAGAAGAGAATTCGAGAGAGAAATTGTTTGGCTAAACAATTCTACATTCACCAGGCGTGTGGTGTGGTGTATGGCACAATAGGTTTACTTTTTTATTTATATACATGGAATTTTTGTAATGATATTTAATTGCATAGAAACAGTTAAATAAATTCTTGAACTTAGATAAAACCCATAAATTTAATAATAATGTCGTTTCATTATTTATGGTGCACCAAATTTCGCAAAACAGAATAATAAATAAAATTCTGTATCATAAAATAATAGAAACAATATTTTAATTTGTGAAAACTAGTTAAATAATTATTTACCATCATGAAAATAATTATTTTACTACTGGAATGACCATGGTCCTCTCAAACTCCACATCCATTTATTGAACACCTGAATAAATAAATATTTTATTTACAAACTAGTAAATAAATATTTAATAAATGTTCATTAAAATAAATATATAAATTTTATTAAATTTTTACGATCATTGTAACATGAATAAAATTATTCCATGGTCTGGAGAATAATATTAACTTCATTAATTAAATTCAAATATAACTTAACTGATACCACTAAAAACACTTAGTCTGTGACCCTCTAGGATTCTTTCTCGTTAGCATTAGGCGAGATTGGCTAAATTCCAAGAGTAATATCTAGAAACGGGTCAAGACACTAAAGAGAAATAATGTAAAGTCACAAAAATGACAAACATATGTGAACACTCACTATGTAATATAATCCATTTGTTGTAATATCTTATCAAGTAGGTTTCGTGACTGTGTCATCAACTTTTATGCTCGATACGTTGTTCTTTGACTACCTGAAATTAACTTGTCGTTACACCATGACCATGGAATTTCACACAATGGTTCTATTTCATCCAATGGGATGAGATATCATCTTCTATAAATGGATGGGACAAATCCTTCCCCAACTTATCCATTGATAACATGCCATCCGTGACGCACCCAATGTACCATACTTCCTGCCAATAGTCCGTGTGGTGGTTTTTGTTACTAAATAAAAGTGCATAAGTTATGACACATATTAATGATAATTTTAATGTATAATTATCATTACACACGCTTGTAGATAGAAATATCCTATGACACCAAAAAATGTGGAATTCCAACTAGCAGGTCTATTCTCATAATCTCATATCTTAATGATTACCAAGTGTGAACTCCATGAGAGGAAGTCTCGTCTGCTTACGATTACTCACACCTAACAGTTTGTATGCTATGTGTCCCATCATAGCATGTCATCCAACATTAGAACTATATTTAAGAATATTGTTATAGCATTTCACAGTTCTCATCATAGCGGGTAACTACCATGACCTTATCAATGAAACAAATACTCTAGGACAATATTATGTAATAATCATGAAGAAAAATGAACAATATGTAATAATACATTAAATACCCTTGTAATAAAAGTTAAACCAGTTTTTTCTACAACTCCAACTATTACAAACTCCAACTTGGAATAGAGTCAACTGCCTATGACTTTCAGTCTTCTAGACCTCACATGATGATCATATTTATGCTGAGTCAAGGCTTCAGTCAAGGGGCCAGCAATGTTGTCTTCCTTGGAAATACTACTCACTCCATCTTCTCATCTCTAAGAAAAATCCCTCAAGTGATGATACTTCCGAAGTATGTGCTTTTTCCACAAATGTGACCTTGTCACTTTTCCGAGATCTACCGTTGTAGTATCAAAATAGTATAGTGTGATGAGATCTTTACTACTAGGTATCACATCTAGCTCCTTGAAAATTTTTCGCATCGAAACTACTTCTTTAGCTGCCTCATAAGTTGCATTATACTAGGACTCAGGTGTTGAATCTGTGACCACACTCTTCTTTGAGCTCTTCCAGCTCACTGTACCTCCATTCAATGTGAAGATGAATCCCATTTGCAACTTCATGTCTTCTTGATCAATCCAGAAACTAGAGTATTCATATCTTCTTATGAATAGTTTGTAATCTCCTCCAAAAACAAGAAACATATCCTTATTATGCCTCAAATACTTTAGGATAGTCTTGACTGCCATCCAATGGTGGTCACCTTGGTCATCTTGATATCTACGTACCACACCCAATGCATAGGTGACATCTAGCCTAGTACAGAGCATGTTAAACATGACTGACCCAATCACTACTGCATATGGATTCCTTTACATTATCTTTCTTTCCTGAATTGTGTGAGGACACATTTTCATGGATAGATGAATTCCATGTGACACTGTAAACAATCCCCTCTTGGATTGTTCCCTACTGAATCACTTCAGTATCTTATTAATGTATATACTTTGACATAGGCCAAGGAATCTCTTGGATCTTTCACGATTTATCTTGTTCCCAAGATTATAAGCTATCTCACCCATGTCTTTCAAGGAGAAGCATTGATTGAACCATTCCTTAACAGAATGTAAGACTGGTATCTCGTTTCCAATATGTAATATTTCATCAACATATACTATTAGGAAAACGACTGCACTCCCACTAAAACATTTGTAGAAACAAGTCTCACATTCATTCTTGATAAAACCAAATTATTTTATGGCTTCATCAATATGAATTTTCCATGACCTGGAATCTTACATTAATACAAAAATGGTTTTCTACAATTTGTATACCTTATTGGCATCCTTTGGAGTCACGAACCCTTCAAGTTGTGTCATTTAGGAATACTCCTAAAGGATCCCATTAAATAATGGTGTCTTGAAATCCATTTTCTAAATCTCATAGTAATTTTAATCCGTAATGGAAAGTATAATTTTGATGGATTTCAGAATTTCAACTGGTGAGAAGGTTTCATCGTAGTCAATTCCTAGACGTTGTTTAAAACCTTTTTCAACCAGTCATTCCTTATAGGTACTGACTTGTACTTTCATTTACAATTTCTTATTGAATTCCCATTTGTAACCAATAGGATTTACATCAATTGGAATATCTACCATAATCAAGACTTGGTTTTGGTACACGGAATCCATTTCATAATTCATGGATTCTTTCCACTTGGAAATGTTTGTGTCACATACAGCTTTCTTTTAGGTTAGAGGATCATTCTTATCAAATAATAATGAGTCACCATCCTTGTTTACTAGAAAACTGTATCATTCCTGTTCTGTAACATCTCTTGTACTCCTACGCAGTACTTGTATCCCTGGAACAGATTATTCTTCCATGTGATTTTTTGGAATCTGTTCCTGTACCAACTCTTGTGTACCATGATCCTAGACATCATCGAAGTATATCTCATTCCCACTATATCTTTTGGATATGTGCTCACTCTCAAGGAATATGGCATGTCTTGCCACTATATCATTTTTTTAGAAGGGTTTTTATAGGTAATATCCACTTGTTTTGTGGGGAATCTTATAAAGGTAAACTTTGTGCCTCAGGGTGAGAGTTTGTTACCTAAAGAGGCATTAACAAACACTCCACTTCCCCCACACATGTAAATTCGATAACATGGATTTTCTTCCACTACAGAACTAATATAGTATACCATTTATAGATTTAGTTGGTACTTGGTTTAGTATTTGTGCCTTTGTGTTTAATTCATATCCCCAAAAGGATAATGGAAGACTCACATGACTCATCCTTGATATCACTGTGTCCAACAGGGTGCAGTTCCTCCTATTGCACACACCTTTCCCCTGTGGCATGTTTTGAGGAGTGAGTTGGGATTGGATCCCAAACTCTTGTAAGTAATCAATGAATTCTTGATTAAGAAATTATCCACCTTGATATGAGTGGAGTTTCTTAATCTTTTTACCAAGATGGTTCTCAACTTCATTCTTGTATTCTTTGAACTTATCAAAAGAATCTGACTTATACCTCATTATGTAGATATATCCATATCTACTAAAATCATCAGTAAAAGTAATGAAGTATGTGTACCATCTCATTGATACAACTAGAAATGTTCCACACACATCGGTATGAACCAATTCAAGAAGTTTTTTATACTGTTAAACATTCCTACTAAATGGGGATTTGGTCATTTTTCCTTATAAATATGCATCACATATGCCTAGTGGTTTTATTTTGCAAGAATATAAATATCCATATTGATCTAACTTTGTCAAGAATTTCTCGTTTACATGACCTAGCCAGCGTTACCAAAGTTGGGTGTGGAATAAGTCATGTGAAGTATCTTTTTTATTGATTTATATTACTTGGTTTTTGTAATCCAACATGTAAAGTCCACTGTATAAATGTGCCCTACCATAAAAAATTCTATCTTTGTAAAAGAAGCAACATTCATTTCCAAACAGGAAAACAATCCATCTATATCTAATCTCGATACAGAAATAATGTTTTAGTAATAGGAGGAACATAATAACAAACCATTAACACCAATATCATCCTATATGGAAACGTGAGGTGGTAGTCCCCAACAACTGTAATATCAATTTTAGCTTCTTGAGCGACTCGTAGAACTACCTCCCCTTGATCAATATTCTTGAATATACTTGGTTCCTATATTTGGATACATATGTGAGAACCAAAATCTGTATCTAATTACCAATTTTTAGAAACAGATAGATTGTATTCGATAACAAACACACCTGAAGCTTCCCTTGCTTCTTATGCTAGGTGCAGTTATTCTTCTAGTGGCCCTTATTTCCACATGTGAAACAAACAACCTCCTATTCCATTACCCCCTTTGATCATCCTTTTCTTGGAAGGATGTGAAGAATCTATGGGCATAAAGCTCTTCTCCTTCCCTTTCCTCTTATTCATCATAAGGACAGAAGGCTTTTTGCATTACATATCTTTGTCAACATGGAAAATGAGGGAAAAAAAGATCAGATAGAGACTTATCAATATTTTTTATATTGAAATTGACAACAATATTTTAGTAGCTCCGAGGGAGTGATGCGAGAATGAGATTGGTTCCCAGTTATTCGGGGAGTTTAGTCTATAGAACCTCCAGGTGCTGAATGAATTCAATGAGATTGACTACATGAGGCCTAATTGGGGCACCTTCTCCATGCTTACTCTGAAAGAGTGCCTTAGTGATCTCAAACCATTCTTATATTTCTCTCACATCGTAAGGACCACAGATGTGCTTGAGCATGCTATAAGAAACCATGTATTCATGAGACATCATGAGCTCACTATACATTGATGATAGAATCAAACATTGAATGTCAACCCTATCATTCATATATTTCTCATAGAACAGAAAATCTTCATCACTCACTTCTTGGGAAGGTGGATCAGGTAATGCTGACTCTAACACGCTAGACTTCCGTTCATGGAGTAGGATACTCCAAAGGCATATAAACTATTCGTGGAAGTTATTGTCATTGAAGATGTTGTCTTTATCCAGAATTGATCATAGGGATAGTGTGGTTGATGAGTCTGTCATTTCTATTTTACAATCACAATAGAAGATCATAAATACTTTTTTGATTACGTTTTATAAGAAATAATTAATTTTATTAAGTCTCCCACAATTTTATTATGTCCCAATATCCCTTACCATTATACTCAGAATGCCTAGTTTCTATGGAATTATAGTGTAAAGGATCCATATTCCCCTTTTCATAACCCCTACAAGGGATGGTCAAGCTATTAGAATGTATTTATGAAGGCATGCCTTTTCCAACTGCGGGATTGAAGCTCCTTGATATGTTGAGTGGACTCCCCAATCCTGAAATCATGACTCTAGATTTCCTCAACTCTTTCCTCCAATATTACACCAAGTATAGCAATGGATACTCCTCTTGATATAATATGGTTAAGTCAACCTGGAACCATTCATAAGGGCTTCCTTTATAAATGTAAGTGTGCCAACAAGGGTTCCTCAAACGCATAGTTTTATTGAGTTTTTACCTTAATATTATAATGAAAGGATTGTTCAGACTTATTATTTTATTTGATGTATTTTTATCTCTTATGAGTGAATTCCTTATTATCCTTATCACACACCTTTTAATATTAATTCAAACATACTTAAGTGATTAACCATGTCTTGATAATATTTACGCATAAGCCTAGTTTATTTTCATTCCATCATGCATTCATGTTTAATTCATAAATTATGTGATCGTCACAACACATCCATAATGATAAACCATGCAACTTACAGAAATAAAATTAATTAAATGGCATGATCATGTGATTTTCTAGTGGTTAGTTTATCTAGCGATTGATAAACTAACCCTGACCTATGGGAGAAACACATTGAACCTTTTGGGTTTGTGTTTAAAACTCCCACCTATCCACCTATGTATCTCTTGGGATTGGATTTGTCTCGGCTCCAATGTGAACCAACACCACTAGCTTGGGATTTCCATCCATTACATATACCTTTTTTTAACTCACATGTAGGTGAGGGGTAAAAATCGGTTTTACAAAAATTAAATCGTTGGCACACATTCCATACATATTAATGAGGAGAAGGCTCACATGCCATGAAATTTAATTAAAATTAAAAAATTAAAAAATAATTTCACATACAAAGGTCTTGTACAAGCTCATGATCATGCATACAAGCAACGGTATTTACAAATATTTAAACCTATCAATAAATTCTTTAATCATTATTTTTGAGATAAAAAACACTTGAATCAATTTATTATCATCTTTAATTAATCGATCATTTTATCATAAACCATTTTCTAAATTTCCTTTATATTCTCATACATCATAATTTTTAAAAAATAAATTCATTTCAAATTATCATTGTATGCAAACTGTACCTTGGTGGAAACAAGGACAATTCCTATTTATAACTACCCAATGAGTAGAAATGAACATTAAGAAGATGATAAATTAGTGTCACATATATAAAACACCTATCACATTTTGTGACTCAGCTTTATTCTTGAACGATGGTACACGTCTAAAGGGTTTGTATAATGTAATAATAAATTTTAGTAAATATACCTAATTTGGATGAGTACATGATGTGTAGTTCCAACTACACGATGTGCATTATTTTTCACCATCTATCCGAAGTAAACGCCTTGGAAAACATGTGTGTGAGTATACATCAGAAATCGTCGGAGTACACAGCGTGTACAGTGGTTCACACGCCATGTAGTTCCTCGTTACAAGGTCTCTAGTTGGGCAAGCCGTGTATAGGGTACATAGTTTATCTCTAACCCAAAGGGACTACATGCTGTGTCCATTGGGACATATGTTGTGTACTTAGAATAACATGAGCCACCTGTTCATAGTCAACACATAGGGTCATTTAAAACATAGAAAGACTCCAAAACCTGGCTTGGTTTGGCGGACTAGTCCGATTCATTTAATATTGACTACAAGATGTGTAATGCTGAATAAATTACATGTCTTCTGGTGTTGTATGACCCAGAGGCTTTGGAACCTCCATATAAGATACTTTATTTTATATTAATCAAAATTAAAAGAAAATATTGCTTTTGTAAGGTGAACGAGAAATGAAAGAGTAGGAATAGATCACGAGATTCAGATTTTTAGAATGATTAACTTGAATTGAAACAACTAAATTATTAAATGCATCATTCCTCAATAAAATATTTAAATAATTATAAACTTTGATTTAACCCATCTGCTACAACTTGAAGGTTATAGGCACAGTGGAAGCATGGTTTGGACAATACCAAAATTTGATTTTTACTATGATCGATGATTATTCTAGGATCAATACGACAATGATCACTAGTCTCCAGGGAATATAATCAAATATTATGATAAAGAAGGAAGAGGCCGAAAACCTTAGAGAGGATCATGAAAAAAAATTATAGTTAATTTAATTAATTTCATAAAGAAAAATAATAACTATATCTTTGGTATTCTTCTTCATTGATGATTTTGATCGTCCAGAATAACCCTTCCAGATTATCACATTGCACTTGTAAGGATCCAAACTAGAATCTCTCTAGTGGTGTTCCACACGTGCTCTGATGGCATCTGATCAACACCAATCATTCCCCAGGTTCTAGCACCGTGAAATGAGTGTATTGTGTCAGTCTTTCTTGATCACTTGTTCTTCAGACATGAAGAACGTCTCTCATTTTTTGAGAGGAGAGAGAAGAGGATTTGAGGGTGAAATTATTTAGCTCAACATTTCTCTATTAACTAGGTGTGTAGTGTGGTGAATGGAACAATAGGTGTACTTTCCAATTTATATACATGTAATTTTAGTTATAATATTTAATTGTATAGAAACAATAAAATACATTCATGAACTTAGAGAAAAACCATGCATTATTAATAAAACCATGACATTATTTATGGTGCTCCAAATTGTGCAAAAAATAATTATAAATAAAATTCCACATCATAAAATAATAGAAACATTATTTTATTTTGGTCCAACTAGTTAAATAATTATTTACCATCTTGAAAATAATTATTTTACTACCAGACCAACCTTGGTCCGCTAGAACTCGACTTACATTTATTGAACACTCAAATAAATAAATAAATAATTTATTGTCTTAAATATTTATTTTATTTAAAAATAGTAAATAAATATTTATTAAATGTTCAATAAAATAAATAACTATATTTTATTTAATTTATATGATCATTGTAACTTGAAAAAAAAATATTCAGCAGTATTGAGAATAATATTTATTTCATAAATTAAATTTAAATATAATTTAACTGAGACCACAAAAAACACATAGTGTGTGACCCTAAAGGAATCTTTCTCATTGGCATTAGGTGGGCTTGCCTAAAGTCCAAGAGTACTATCTAGAAATGTGTCAAGGAACCCAAGAGAAAGATCATAAAGTTGCAACAACGACATCCACATATGGACGCTCACTATGTAATATAATACTTTCTTGCAATATATCGTCAAGCCTTTTTATGACTCTATAATCAGATTTTATGCATGATACGTGGTTCTTTGACTACCTAAAATAAACTTGTTGTTACACCAGGTCCATGGAATTTCGGGCGATGGTTTTGTTTTAATCAATGGGCCGATATATCAACTTCCATAAATGGAATGGACAAAAACTTCCTCAACTTATCCATTAATAACATGCCACTCAATACATACCCAAAATACCCTACTTCCCACCAACTGTCTGCGTGATGTTTTTTATTAGAAAATCAATGTTTTTAAGTCATGACACATATTAATGATAATCTTTAAGTCCAAGGATAATTACACATGCTCGTATATTGAAATATCCAAAGACACAAAAACATGCTGAATTCTGACTAGTAGGTATGTTCTCATAATCTCTTATCTTAGAGATTACAAAATTCTAAATTCATGAGTGGATGTTTCATCTGTTAATGAGTTCTCGCACCTGATGGTCTATATGCTATGTGTCCCATCATAGCATCTCATCCAAAAGCAGAACTGTATTTAAGAATATTATTATATAATTTCAAGGATCTCATCATAACAGTGATCTTCCATGAACTTATCAATACAAAAAATACTCTAGGACATTATTAAATCATAATCTTGCAGAACAATTTACAATATGTAATAATACATTAAATATCCATATAATCAAAGTAAAACCAGTTGGTTTTAGGACACCAACTCTTACAAATAATTGAAAACACATGCCTTTACAAATAATAAACATGAAAACATTATGGCAGGAATATGGGATGAGTAAATAATGCCATAATAGAACATAGTCATGGGTATTCTACTAGTTTAATAACCACACGAACCATCAATATATTTTTTATAATGAGGAAATACATGATTTAGGATATTCTTAAAAATTTTGTCAAGTTCCCATCCAATACTTCTAAAAATGATTACTGCCTCATCCAAAACCATATATCAAATTGGGAATGTCCTAAATAAATTCCAGGTATAATTGTCTCATGAGACCTACCGATACACCGAGGAGCTATTACGACCTCCATCCATCACTTTCAAAGTCCAATATATACCTCATATGAAAAGGTTGAAACATAACATAAACATTCATATTAAAACTAGCGTACAAAATGTCAATAATTTAACCATAAACCATTAATGGCATAAAAATAACACATCAACAATAAAAGATATCACAAAACATTAAATAAAATTTGGATGATTATTATCATAACAGATCAACTTCAAACAAATGTAAAATTTATCAATGGATATTGACATAGATGAAATGAAAATAATTTGAGAGAAATATATCTTGTAATTTTGAAATCATATAAAAGTCCCATAATTAAAAAAGAAAACATTTATTTATAAAATATTCTTATATGTTTATAAGTGAAGATATTATGATGTTATAATGGTAGAAAATAGCCGCACCCACTCTGTAAGATAAAAATGATATTTTACGATAATTTATTTGAAAAGGTAATAAAGTACCTTGTTTGGTAAATGAAAGAAATATTCCTTTCAAAACATATAATTTAAAATAATTTTATAAACGAATTTAATCTATAGTCTAGTAAATATTAAAAATGTTTTGAAATACATTTTTATGAAATCAAAAATGTGGATTATAAAGAGGTCCCAATAATTACTTACATATTAACAACCTCAGATAAGTAAAGAGACTATAAATTAACCATTACATTATAATTTTCTTTCATTGATGGTTTTTTAATTGCTACTATAACGGTCAAATTTTTTTATTAAATAATACAATAACTATATACATAAATATGATATCATATATGATCCTCTAATATTTCATTGTTAATAATATTTTAGTAGTATCATCATTTCTAGTGTTAACTAATTTGGTTTCTATTATATGCTTGGTTACGTAAGCCATGTTTTGTATGGATAGGATGTTTTTGATTCATATTCAATACTATATTAAGTTCTTAAACATTATTTTTAATCATAAAATGAAAATTATTCATGAATGATTATGATGGGGAATGAATATCATTACATTCATGGAAACAGTAATTCATACTTACGCACGAGTGACAATATCATTATATTGATGGTCATATAATATGTAATTTTATGGTATATCATATATAATGAATCAATAAAAAGTTATATTTATTATTTAAATCAGTAATAAAAATTATTATACCCATCCAAATAATGATGTGTTTGAATAACAAACTACACCACGACCTGGAGACGGTAAGTCGTACGTACACCCATATGGTGACTTTGTCATTTATAAGATGGATATAATAACAAATATGGTTGTACCATATTTATAATAAAATCATATTATGTATATTTTTCTAGATTTATTATATTGGTATTGAAAAATCAAATGAAGTGGAAGTGGAAGAAGAAAAGAACTTGAAATAGTGTGGTGAAATTATAACTTTTTCTTCGGGTGTTTCCATTTAATTTGAACAAAAGAGCTCCGTAGGTTTGCTTTATGCTCAAGTTAAAGGCCTCTTGTTTGAATTTAGTGAAGGTGGGAGGAGATTTTGGAAGGGTTTGGCCGAGCCAAATGGGTTTGGAGGAGTGATTTTGTGAGAAGGGGAAGTACCCTATTATAAGAGAGGTGTGTGTCACTTTAGGAAAACATTGAAATGATAATTTATTAAAAAATAATTTTTGGTTTCAAATGGCTCAAAATGTATTTATTTCAAATATATGGTGGGTATGGGTCGAAATAATCTAAACTAACAGGTTTATACAATTTTTGGTCACAATATTTACCAAATATTTTAAATTTTACTATTTGTTAAATAGTTTAACTTTTACCATGTTCTCTTATATTATTATAATAAATGGTTCATAAACATAATATTAAATGACAAAAGAACTAAAAGTGGTTCCTCAATGAAATATTTATCATTATATATGTCCTTTTTCAGACCAATAGATTTTTAGTAATAGTATATCATTCAATAATCTAATTTTTCTAAAAAAATCATTTTTGTCAATTTTAACACTATTAGTAATTGGTTTTTTGTTAATGTCATGACAGAATGATTACATTGAAAAAAATTCATCTAATCATCCCTAACATGTCATAAAATTCATTGATGGAATCAAAACTTTTAAATTAAATTTATTTTAATATTTATAATATCATTTTGTTAATCTTTCATTAATAAGAAAATTATTCATCACCATTGGGTCATAAATTAATTTAATTATATAAAGTATAAAAATTATAAATAAAATAAATTATGTTGGACAATGATTTATATTTCTGATGAATATTTATAGTCAAATTTATCTTATGTATAAACCAATATTACAAATGGTTTAGTTATTAAACATTGAATTTAACACTTTTAACTCTTCTTTAAATAAAATAATAATAAATGTCCTAATATAATCCAATTGTACAAAAAAGATCATATTTTATTCCCAAGGTTGATTTTGGTTGAGAAAAACTTATCCAAGAAAATTAGGACATGTGTAAGGGTAATTATAATATTATTTTTACATTTAAGTATCCAATTTACTTTTAAGTGTGGTAAATAAATTATAAATGTTACTATTCACCCAAAACTAATTTCAACTTATTGAACCACATTTTACTTACTGATATCAACAGTGTGTCTATGATTTTTGAAATTCAATTAACATAAGTGGTAAAATTATGTTTTATGCAAATTTGATAACGTGCCTTGACGTTGGGTAAAAGTCATTAAACAATTCAATAAAATTATATACATCTAATTTTATTATAAAATGACTCCAATGAATTACATTGAATTAATATATGTATTATTTATCTATATTAATTAAAATAAATTTATATATAATATATTAATATTTAAATAAAAAGTCATTTTAAACAAAAACGCAGTGTTTTCACTATTCCTAAAAAATTGGACGTTTTCGGAAACAATACAAAAAAATCATCCTAAGATAATTTTGATATTCCGAATTCAAAAAGGAACACTATTTTTCGAAATTCAAAACATAGAAATTTCATTAGTTAATTAAAACTTAATTCACGTTGTCAAAACCAAAAAGTGGTTTTTTAAAAAGTAAAAACTATCAAAAGATTAACATGTGTTTATGTCCAATTTAAATGTGAAATTACTTATAATGACCAAAAATTATATTAAATGACAATAATAAAATATAATTATACTACAAAATCACTCAAATTAATTATTTAATAGGATCAATTATTTCAATTAAAATAGTTGTTTTCAATTAAAAATTTGTGTTTTCATTATTCATCAAAATATTAAAGTTATCAAAAAAGTACAAAAAATTTACCAAAAATAAATTTTTATGTCCCTATTCTAAATAAGAACTTAATTTCACTCAATTGAATATATTAATGTGTCCAATATTGTATTTAAAAAAGGTTTTCCATTAAAAGTCGGTAAAATTACATTTTTCTGAAAAACACTTCTTTTATCAGAAAAAATGAATTGTTCTAATATTATGTATGAAAACACATAATATGGATGTTAAAATTATATAGTGTATGTAAAATTAAAAATATAGTTAATACTATTTCTAACTTCTTTTTTAAGGGTATGTTTGGTAAGCCGTGGTGCACTCAAACTTGATGTTTCATGTGCTGCAAGCTATTAAATTACTTCAAAGAGATAACATATTATGAAATCCTAGGGTGTTAAATAATCTTTGAGTGAATATTTTTCCCTAATCTCGATTCAAAAATTCATTCCTTCAAGTATTCACATGCATTCAACTTCTAGTGCACAACAGAGTAAATTCTTAAATATAGAAATATACCCTTTCACAATGATTTTCTCTTGATTAAAACTAAATAAGTATGTTTTTCTTGAAATATAGAAAGTACGCGGATATAATTATTTGTTAAAAATGATTTAAAATCCTCCCATGTCATTCCATGTTCTTATTTTTCATGATATGATAAATCCCATCATTGGCATGCAATATCTTCCAGCATGTACATTTCTAACATTACATTCATATCTACTTGTGTTCCATGGAAATTAATATTTAATTCATCCTATTAAAACACAATTCTAATGTTCCCAGTTCTAAGTTTCTATTAATTATTGATGGATTATACTTTTGGAATTTAATAGAATGATCCACTTTCCATGGTTCATCATATTTTTTCCCACTATCGAACACATGAAAATCACATACAACACTTTGGAACAACTGTTGGTTCACCTAGGGCTTAGGAGAATCCACATTCTCAATATCCTCTTTCAGCTGGATTCCTTATGGGCTAATTGGTTCCATTCTCTATATTCAAAACAAACTCCAATTAATCTCACTTACCAATAAATTTATTTATAGAAATTTCAAATTTACCACATCACACATATCACAAAATGGCTATCAAAAATTAAAAAAATCTCCTCTTTCAAACCCATTTTGAAAATTCCACCTTTCCAATTTTAATTTCCAACCATTTTCAAATAGTTTAGAAAATCAATACTTTTTCCAAAAATAATAAATCATTACTCAAAATTAATTATGAAATCTTTATGGGAAGTTATTACTATAAATTCATTTCATGATCTTATCATTGGTTAATCCCATGTTGATGAGGTGATAACTCCTATAAGTATCACAAAATACTCGTGGACCCGAACACCCTTGTAACTGCAAGATCTGTATAAATAGGTTAGATTTTCATTTTATGATCTACAATTTAAAGTTCAGATGATTCTACTCCTTGGTACTATCCAAAGAGACAGACGAATCCATTTAGAATGATTAAATTTACAACTCAAGGACTAAACACAATTAATACTTAAGGATAAAAAAACTATACCTTTAATACCATCTCTTCCCTCACCCATTGTCTTGGGAAGAGGTAGTGGGTGTTACTAGACTTAGGTGACATTCCCAAGAAAACAAAAGATGGAAATAAATTCCAATGGATTCATAAAAAATTTAAGGATAATTTTCCATTTGAAGATAAAAAATCAAAACTAAGATATCCAAAAATGAACAATCCTTTATATGATGCATGAGTACCAAAATTTTACTCAACATAAACACACAACTGCAATACCAAATTGAAAAGAAAAAACCAAGAGAAAAATTCCAAGAAACCAATTAAAACAATACACAAAGAAACCAAAGACATCATCCATCAACTCCCAGTGTACTTCAATCTCCAAATACACATTCCCAGCCAATGTATCATGACGATTCAATAAATAACTAGGATACACTGTTGTTACCTGGGTCTCAATATATAACATCAAAAAACACACCATAGTTCCCAAGAGGGGGATGATTATAAAACATGGTAGGATTTCTACAATGACATACCAAATAAATCCACTCAGGTAAAACATATTATCATTTGTTATAAAATAGTTTAATCGTTAAAAAAAGTATATAACAATGACAAAAAATAGTTTTTATATGGAGATCATTAACAATAAAACACAATAATTTTTCAAAAAAACATCATGAAATACTTTATACCATTTTCTCAATTTGTGATTTGGCATATAAAATTCCATGTACACACATATCCACATAAAATAAACAAGCTTGGTGTTTCCATTGATGGTAGAAATTCACATCCATACTTCATCCCTTTGATGGGGGGACATCACTTCCATACTCTGCCCTTTTGATGGTGGTACTTAAACTCCATGATTCATCGCACTCAACTCATGCCCAAACTTTATTTCGAAATCATGTTAACCCATTTAAATAAAATAAATTCTTCTCTTTCAAATTATTTCAACTAAAAAATTACTTATATCAAACCAAATATAATTTTAAAATCACTATTTTAAATTTATAAACAATGTGTTTTTTGAAAAAATCATCCAATTCCCATGATGTTAAAAAAAATAATTATGATGATAATTTCCATTAAATTACACGATGATTTTCAGAAATATTTAAATAAATTTAATCAATTTGAGATCAAGACTTCAATTTCTAATCATATGGAAGCGAGAGAGAATAAAACTACCTCTCAAACATTGGTGAAAACAAAGAACCACCCAAACAATTTAGGAACCCTAGTTAGATATTCTATATATATGAAATTAGATCTTTTTCCCCTTAACCAATTCAAAAAAATCTTAAAAAAATTCCAACCAAGAACCTATATCTATTTCTAGTTGATTAGATTTAATGTTTTAAGAGGTATAGGGAATGGAGGATAATTGATATATGGAAATGGATGAAGAATGCTAACATACAGATGAATCTAGATCACCAAAAAAATAGGATTCCCAGAACATACTCTTGAATCAAAGGAAATCACCTCTGATGATTTGGGAGGAAGAGGAATCTGTGTTAAGAGAGTGTTAAGGGAATAAAGAGCGATTTAAAAAGGTAAATTGAATTAGAACCACAATTTTTGGATATAATTTTTTATGGTTCATAGTTAGGGTGTATATTTAGGGAAATCATGAGATAAATATGCATGTGCTATTGTCTCATGCCACATCTCACACTATTGGATCATATGGTTAAACAAACCATGTTATTCCCATCTATCCAGTATTGCATGATTTTAATTAGGAATATACATGGTTTGGAAAAATTGTGGTCCTTCCAAGTGCTTACTTTTTTTCCCTTACACGGTTTCTTGGAGGAGTTACACATTATCTACTATCTGTTTCCAAACCATACTCTTCTATAAAATACTATAAATAATTTCAAAAATATTTACAACCTCTTGAAACAATACCTAAGAATTGCATTTACTTAAAATACATAAATAAAGGGTTATGTACATAAAACCGGTGGTGTTATAGTTCTTGTATATAATTTTATTAAATTTATTATAGTAGAATTTGTCTAAATATAGAGGATATACTTATGTTAGCTAAGTATGTTTCTATTTTAATTTATTCCAACTATATGGAATTAGGAATATGGAAGTTCCCATGCATCCATTTTTCATTTTAAGTCAATATCTGATTCATCCTCTCTACCACTCCATTCTATTCTGCAGTTCCAGTTATTATTCTCTCAATCGTGATCACCTTCATCCAATAGAATTTGTAGAATTCTCTAATATTTTATTCACCACCATTATTAAATCTTGTGAACACCAATATATGACCACATTCAATACCCAATATGGATTTCCACTAAACAAAGGCATAAAACTCATCATATTTATTTTTAAGAAAATAATATCAGATCTTTCTCATGGAATCATGAATTAGTGTGACAAATAATAGTGGTCCTCGGTGAGATTGAACTGATGAAGGTCCATAAACATCCGCGTGAACAATATATATCTTCCGAGATTTGGACTTTAGCAATTTATATTAAATGAGGAATTATTTCTCTTTCCAAACAAGCAAAACTCACAACTTATGATAGTTGTATAATTGATCATTATAATACCTTCCCCTCTGTAACATACATGTTCTTATCACTAAGGTGTATCAATGTATAATTCCAGATGTTTAGGTTATTAGAGGTTTAAATTTCATCCAATTCACTCACATTTGATGATATAGTAAACTAAATGATTCTTCCCATTAAACCCTATTCCACAACCATGGAGGCCCATGTTATTTTAAATATTCCATTATTAAACATTGAACTGAAACCTTCACCATTTAATAATGAAATTGACATGAGATTCCTCTTGGGACCTAGTTTGTTTTTAACTCCTCTCAACCAATGAATAATCCCATTCTGCATCCATATATTTACATCTTCCTTACTAAGTACCTCTAAATCATTATTTTTATCCAGAAAAACATCCCCAAATATTGCAGATATATAAGATTTCATTTAACTTCGATCAGTCAACGAGTTAATGATGCACCAAAGTAAACCGCCCATGACTCCATCAGATTGTAAACATTGAGTAGTTGTTGTTGTTGACGCCGAAAAAAGCCCGCAACACCCGGAGGAAGTTTCGGAATGATGAAGCGAAGTCATATTCGGAATCAGAGGCCTGATCCGGAGGCCTGGGAAGTGGTGCGCGAAATAAAGGAGGATCCGCTCGCAAAATGTTCTGCACGCGCAGTGCTCCTAGGATTCGCGGAATTGGACCGGTGAGGCGCGCAATAATTGCGCGCCCCGTTTCTCCATGGCGAGATTTTGCACGCAAGCGGTTCCTGGCGTGGAAAACTTCGCGCGTCGCCTAGATTCCGTGCCGGAGGTCGCCTATAAATATAAGGTGACCCCGAACGGTTTGGGGGTTGAGTAATCAAAAGCGACTCTCATGCGTGCAATTCGACTACCCCCGTGTGAAATATGACATCCAGGAAATCCCGAATTCCACGCAAACTTCTCCCAGAGTTTGCCTTTGCACGCAACTCCACTGCCTTCAGTGAATTTGCCCCTTCCCCAGGTTTCCCCACTTGCACGCAATCCGTGGTCCGCGTGCGCAATACCCTGCCGTGCGCGCAAAACCTTGCGCATAATTCCCTCTTCGCGCGCAATCCCATTACTCCTATTGCGCGCCGTCCCGATGTTTTGTGCGCGAATCGTCTCTTTTGCGCGCACAGAGCCGAGGACCCCTCACCTTGACGCCCCTTGGCTGCCCCCTGCATTGGCACCTGATGTCTCCCCTACCGGGCATGCGTGCCATGCGTTGTTTTCCCGCACGGCCTTCTAGGCTCGTGTGAAGTAACCTCAAGGTCCCTTGGGCCATGTTTCCCGTTGCGTTGCTTTTCCTTATGCTTCTCCGCATAGGCACGCTAACGGCTATTTCTTCTTCGCATAGCCACGCTAATGTGGACCCCCTGGTGGTTTTCCCTGCGGCCCCACTTTGCCACGGCCTTGCCGATGCCTTCCCTTCCACAAGGGGTAGAGGGCGTTGGGCATGTAAGCACTAGGGGTGTGGATAAAACCCACCTCGTCCAAGCTGCATGACGTTAAACTGCTAATCACCTCGTCGTTAACACAAGACGTTAAACTGTGGTCCGACCCCGTGCTTCGCACGCAGGGTCCCCCCATCTCGGACATTCATTACACCCACTCGTCTCCACGGGAGTGGACTATTCCTCACATGGAATGAGATCCTACTTATCGGAGCGGCGTTTGTCCGCGGGGGAAGGGCTGCCTCAGAGCATAAGCCCCTAACCGTTCGTACGGATGATTCCACCCGTGCATCTCCGTACTTCCCCCCTGCCAAGGCCAGTGGAGTCTTTTTCCCACTGGGCTTTGTTGCACCACGGGCCTCCACCCTAGAGTAAGCCCTGGCACCAAGGGCCGCTAACCACGCGTAAGCCCCTATTTCCTCTTTGGGCCACCTCAGAGCATAATCCCCAAATCATCCGTCCCGCATGACGTTAAACTGTATCTCGTCCCGCATGATGTTAAACTGTATTCCGTCCCGCATGACGTTAAACTGTATCCCATCCCGCATGACGTTAAACTGTATCTCATCCCGCATGATGTTAAACTGTATGCCGTCCCGCATGACGTTAAACTGTATCCCTTCCCGCATGACGTTAAACTGTATTGCGTCCCGCATGACGCTAAACTGTATTCCGTCCCGCATGACGTTAAACTGTATCCCCCCTCTTGGGCCGTCATAGAACGTAAGACCCATGATTCACCCCACCATCCATCTGGATCCTTACCCGAGCCACCACATCCCAGTGAGATCATGCCACCCTTTCCAACTCCATGTCATACGGGAGGTCACCCACGTGCTGGCCCCAAAATCGGTGTTTCCCCTAGGGATCCTTTGACCCGATCTGTCTCCGCAAGACTTTAAACTCGCGACATACCCCGTGCTAATCATGGGAATCTGAGGAAAACCTTAGATGGTACACATTCCCCGCGTTCGATATGGGATGCCTCGGGCTTCCGCCCCCTCGAGAAGCCCTGTGATGAGGGACCAAAGACAGACATGCCGACGATGCCCCAACGTGACCATTCTCCTCACCGCAGGTTGCTGTCCCGACAAGACCCCTTGGAGCGTCTTGACCGAAGCAGCGTAATTAACTAGCGTCCATGTAGATATGGCACCAGGAATGAGCTTCACGAACCCGTCTTAAATCTTTGAGGAGACCCGGACTAGGTGACGAGCTCTGAGGAGGAATCCACGGAAGGAAGAACTGAAATCCCATCATCCCGGTTTCGATCAAGGAGAAGACGTCCCTGAACAAGGAACAGATGCCACCTGCCTTTGGAAAGTGGGAATGCGGGGCCACAAGAAGCGCGCCCTCCCCGGTGGACGGACGCGCGCGCCCCGGCGAAAGCGTTGGAAACAAAAAAATGGTGAACCCAACGTAAATCACTTCTCCTTAACACGGTGAATGGTAGCTGTTGGAGCATCAGAATAATAGCATGTCACCAGGTCTGGGTAACCCTCACCAGGACCTGAACCCGCCAGGGGTCGAGGCCGTCAAGACGTTGACTACTCCGTTCTGTGACGTCGCCAGCGTGGTTCCCTCTCGACGACCACTGAAGACTGAATGATGCTGGGCCTTGGTTGTTGATCTCCTTTCCTATTGATACTAATGGGTTCATCTCTCTGTTTCCAGGAAACAGATCACTGCATTCAGAGCTCGATCTCCACCTGCCCGCCGGCGCAGGGGCAGGGGCAGTGCCGACGCGGCTACCCCGCGCGGTCCCACCTATCCCACGGTTGCTCCGACTTTGACCGCCGTAGCAGCCAGGCGCTTGCGCCCCCACTCCCTGTCAGAAATCATCCAACGGAGGGTGATCACTAACCTGGTTTATAGGTATGACGAGGAAGGGATCATCCCCACCAGGGACATGGCCTGCTTGGGTCTATAGGCGGCCATGCCTCACCACCATCGCCGCCCTCGAGGGCCGCGTAGGAAGCCGCCGCTCCCCACGCCGACGTTCAACTGCTTCGGGAGCCTATCCCCGGAGCGCTGTGAAACATCCCTCTCATATGCCAATGAGGTGGGGGATGTCCGGGTCCACCCGATCGGCGATCCATCATAGGGGTTACCGGAAAGAACCCCCGCCAGGCTGCGTCGACTCCACCGCCCGACTCCCCGAGCCAAGGAGCAGGCAATCTTCATGCCCACACCGCCGGCTCCAGCCCATCTGACTCGACGCCAGCGTCGGGCACGAGTGGGGGAGAATTCCCGTCTTGGAGCACCAGCATCCGCAACCATTATGGCCCCAGCCACTGCTGACTCCTGTTCCCAGATCCCTGCGCATGTTAAGAAGGGGCAGCCGCGTGCCCGACTGGGATCGAAACCCCGACCGCCCTGTAGGAAGGTTGGGTCGAATCTCCCGGTCGTAGACACTGGCAATGGCCACTGTGGACCAATCCTCGGTAGTGACGCTCACCATGAAGGCTCATCCCGTGCCACTGATCTGGGACACCGAAGGCTTCTTCACGACGACTATGCTTCGGGTACGACTCCTTCCAGCACGCACTGGATGGGGTATGAGGTCACTCCCCCTACCGCCGGTCGCGAGCATGGAGCTGTTGTGTATCCAGTCTCTCACTCACATGGAGGTCCTCCCCATGTACCTTTCGACATCTGTCTCGGTGCTTCTCGCACCCTGGCCTTCGGTCCCCTCTACCCCAGCTCTATTGTGGCCGGGGGACCCGATGACGGAAGTCGTCCTTACCTTGAGGAACTACCCAGGGGCAGGAAGGTCGGGTGTCGTCGCCGTCGGAGGAATTTCAGGGGAGTCCGGTCGGGAATCAGACCAGTTCGTTTCTCAGATTCTGAGGTAGAGTACGACTCGACGATAAGAACCTCCCCCCAACCTTTCGAGTTGAGGGAAGGGATGGGGACGCGGCGCGTCAGTCTCGTACTCCCTGAATGTGAGATCTGTATGATTCTGTCCTCCCTTCGAAGGTATATCCAGGATGACGAGGATTTGGCATACCGCCAGGGATCAAGCCCGCAGTTGCCGCTGATCTCCTCGGAAGCACCTCCCGCTCTTTTTAGGGATGGTGAAGAGCTCATCTGGGGACCAACGGAAGGATCGCGAGGCGAAAAACCCTCGGCGAGCACCGACGTTGCGACAGGAGGCCCATCCACCAGCCCATCCTATCGCGACGTGGCAGTCATGGCACTGCAACCTCGGGAGGATGACCCCGGGATCGGCGGCCAATCTTCCTGTTCACTGTATTCCCCGCCGGCCAGCCCACCGCCCCGACGGCCCACCTCGGCGCCATTACCAATTCGTCGACTTTCCTCGGTGGACGAGCAGGGGTGGAAAGTTCCGGACCTCGAGCTGGAGCTGTGGAGCTTCTGGACCGTTCTTGCAGCGGGCCACTTCCCTGAGAAGTTTTGGCCGGTTGCAGAATCGGGTTTTGATGTGCCAGAGTCACTCACCCCAGGGGAGTTTGAATGCTTCCGCCAGATTCTTCGGGTGACTCACTCCCGCCTCCATCATCAGTTGGCGCCTTATCCCGGGAGCGAAGCACATCTCGAGGAGATTGGTGAGCAGTGCCACCGGGTTGACCTAGCAGCACTCCCCGCGGTCCGGCACCCCGAGTCGTTGGGCCTCCATGAGGCCCTTCATCAACAATGCGTCCAGAGTTTTCAAGTACTCCGCAGAGTTATTGGGGAGGCCACCCCCCACGCGCACGTCCGTGGGTGGGGGCAGTACGATGGTCTCCTCTTCTGTGCAATCCACCAGTAGCCCGACCCACTAGGCAGCCCTGAGGGAACGTCGCTGAGGGCAGTAGCAGTCAACATTGCTGACCTTTCAGATGAGGGAAACATTGTGGAGCCCCTCGATGGGGACTCACCCCCCGAGGACAGGCCGCTGCTGGACCCATCTGGGAGGATTACTCACCAACAGAGGAGCCTCATAGGCCTTCTTGTACCCATGAAGGCATTGGCGCTGAGCCGAAACATCGACAAGGGTAAAGAGCCCGTCGGGTCTGTCAAACACGCCGACCCATCTGCCTTAGTGAAAAAGGCAGAGGAAGATCCCGAGAAGGCCATGCTGCGCCAATATCTAGCCGAGAAAAATAGGCTGGTTGATGAGCTCCTGGTCGAACGCTTTGCAGAGCGGCGGCCTGTCTACGGCAACCCTAGACCTGGACAGCAGGGGCAGGAGCATCTACCCCTTGCTGAGATCCCCCCGGGAAACCGTGACCGTGTCGTGTTCGCCGACAGGGGAGACACTGGAGCCCATGGCAAGAGGGCGCGATATGTTTCGCCGAACCCTCCCGAGGAGCGAGGCAACGTGGGAGACCCTGCTTGGTTTCCTCCCGCCGCTCTGACAGTCGCTCCGCCAACTGCCCCCCGAGCCGCTGAGCGCGACTATCGTATCGAAGAGCATGGAAATGAGATTGTGGTTAGAGATCCGCGTCAGGACATGAATCCGCATCCGTATGATCTGATGGAGGTACTCATCGCTCGCTTGGAGGCCCTGGAAACTCGGCAGGTGGCGATCCCACCGGATGGCAAGATGTACCCCGCATGGGTGGATGACATGCTGGCCCCGCCAGGATTTGGGAATCCCACTTTTCCCCCTTTAACGGGACCAGAGACCAGCCACAACACTTGGCCCACTTCAACTCGAGGTGCGGGCCTATGTTGGGGACTCCGGCGCAGCAGGAGGCTTCCAAGCTCCGGTGCTTCGTTCAGACGCTGGAGGGACCAGTGTTCGTTTGGTACAACCAGCTCCCTGTTAGATCAGTGACTAGCTGGGAGGACCTTGGTCGACAATTCCTCTACCAGTTCAGTTCCACAACCCGGAAGATGAACAATGCAAACCTCTTCAGGTGCAAGCAAAGGCCCGACGAGTGAGTCGCGGACTTCGTCGCCCGGTGGAAGGGGCTCACGTACTCCCTTGACATGCCACTGACTCAGGATCAATTTCTGACGATGTGTGTGGGGAACATCAAGGCGAAGTTGGTTCCTTCCCTGATCACGCAGAATTACCCTGGAGGGTTCTGGGACTTCTCGAACAAGGCTAAATGCCTCGAAGAATCCCTGCAATAGGCTAGCCATGCACGTCTGCTGCCTCCTGTGATCTCCGCAAGGAGAGCTGCCAGAGCCGTGCTCGCTGCTGTGGCGCAGATAGAGGCCCCCAGACAGCTAGAGTTGCTGCCGGTGAGGCCAGCTCAGTGGGCTCACAGGGGTCCACCCCCACAGCCTCTGGCCCAGCAGCGACCGCTTCAAAATCGGCAGGTGCCTCCGCGTAACGCACCGCCACCACCTAGGCGAGGTAATCCGGCTCCGCCTCCTCGGACTACTCCTCGGGTCCCTGGCCATGGTCAGCCCCCAAGGGTACCCTTTCTAGGCAGAAAGAATTGAGCTTACTCATTTGACGTGGCCCAGGTCCCCGGTTATTTCCGTAGGGCCTTGGAGCAGAGGATCGTGCGGCTGGCTGAGTGCCGGAAGCCAGAAGAGGCGTGTCTCACGGATCGCCCTGACTACTGCCCTTATCACCGGTTCCTAGGACACACCATCCAACAATTCTATGTGTTCAAGGACTGGCTCCAAGACCAGATTGACAACAACATAGTCAGGTTGGGCCCAGCCCCGGCACAGGTGGCAGGTGTCTTCGTGGGGTCAGATGGTAGTAGTGATGATGGGGACGGGTGGGAACAGGTTTCCGACCATGGGTCCCGGATGTATAACGACTGGATGGCCTGCAGGACGGTCGCCCGTGCCCATGGAATCATCCATGCCCGCCTGGACCAGCCAGAGCCCTCAGAACCTGCGAGCGCCGCTTCGGCCCCATTGTCCCAGCCTGCTTCTTCCCAGAAGAGCAGGCGGCGGTGCAAGAAGAAAGAATGCGCCCTGCCGTTGCCGTCATCTTCTCACACGCTTGTCAATTTCATGCCCCTGGGAATGGGGATTCCTCTGAGACCCTGTCTGGTAATGGATGAATCCTCGACCGAGAGCCCAGGGTACGCTTCGGTTAACACCGTAGAGTTAGTAAATCCCTTTGTGGCTCCCGACGACGAGGAGCGCCGAGTGAATCTCCCTGAGAGCCCGGGGTGCGCTTCGGTTAACACCGTAGAGTTGATAAATCCCTTTGTGGCTCCCAACGACGAGGAGCGCCGGGTGAATCTCCCCGAGAGCCCAGGGTATGCTTCGGTTTACACCGTAGAGTTGGTAAATCCCTTTGTGTCTTCCGGCGATGAGGAGCGCCGGGTGAATCTCCCCGAGAGCCCGGGGTACGCTTTGGTTAACACCGTGGAGTTGGTAAATCCCTTTGTGGCTCCCGATGATGAGGAGCGCTGGGTGAATATCCCCGAGAGCCCGGGGTACGCTTCAGTTAACACCGTAGAGTTGGTAAATCCCTTTGTGGCTCCCGGCGATGAGGAGCGCCGGGTGAATCTCCCCGAGAGCCCAGGGTACGCTTCAGTTAACACCGTAGAGTTAGTAAATCCCTTTGTGGCTCCCGACGACGAGGAGCGATGGGTGAATCCCCCCAATGTCCCCAACCATCCTCAACGTCGACGGAGCTGTGGCTACGTGAATCGCCGGGGCACGACGGTCGTCACCTCCAGTCAGGCCGTGCATGCTACCAAGACCAGGCAGCAGGCCCGGTATAGAGATCACCACTCGCAGCTCCCTCATCCGGTGACAACGGGTTCCCTTCCACCACCGTTCGTGTTGCTGGATCGGGCAGAATCCCCTTGCCCGCGTCGCAACCAGCCGAGCCCTGCCATTGGCCGACTACGGCCTTCCGGTCATTGAATGGTAGCCACCTCTCGAGATTCAGCTAGTGAAAAGCGGGACGTGCCTAGTACCAATCAGTCACCGGTCCCACCAGCAGGGCCCGTCATGCCCCCAATTGCAGAGCGACCTCCTGTAAGAAGAATCTCTTGTTTGGCGTGAAAGTATGATGTTCTAAAGCATCTTGCCGGCATTCCGGTGAGGCTTTCCATCCTTGAGGCCCTCATCCTATCGTCTGAAATGCGTGAGGCGCTCGCCGAGGCTCTGAAGAGCCCCCTCCAGTTCGAAATGGAGGTAGTGGCCGCTGAAGCCTTCCACACCGAGATGGTTGAGGACGCCGAATGCCAGGCGGTTATCTCATTCTCCGGTGAAGATGAAGACCCTCACATATAGGGGCACATCCGCCCGCTGTACATCACCGGCCAGTTCAATGGCGTGGAGGTCCGTCGCTGTCTTTTCGACACGGGTTCTGGGATTAACTTGATCCCAACTCGGACACTGTGAAAACTTGGGTTGTCTGAGGATGATTTAACTCCCTCCGACCTCAGAATCCAGGGGTATGACATGACCGAGCAAACTCCACTCAGAAAGATTCGTCTGAAGACCAAGTTCGGCAGCTTAATTGCCAATACTGAATTCATGGTTGTCTCTCAGGACACTGCCTATAACGCGTTGATGGGCAGGCCGTGGCTCCATATTCACGCAGCGGTTCCCTCATCATACCATCAGTGCCTTAAATACTCCCTTAAGGGTCGAGTGGGTGTTCTCCAAGGAGATGCTTCCACGTTTGCCTCTTGTGAAGCTCGTTACCTGGATACAGAATATTACAAGAGCAAGGACAATCAGATCTTGGCAGGTGAGGTTGAGCCTGCCGCTGTCGCGAGTGATCCCTGGGCAGGTTTGGATGGCGCATATGTCTTCCCAATCCATCGGTTGGAGGCCACAACTCCCGATATGGGAGAGTGATTTGTTGTCTTGGGTACCAGAGGAATGCATATTTCTAGGTCTAAGCGAAAGCGGGAAATCACCTCGTACTCTTACACCAACCAGGCCCGGGTGATCCCCGAGCCTCCTACCCCCGTACGATATCGGGACATTGGGATTATGGCAACGGCGGTGCGTCATACGTGCATGTTTCGTCGAGCCGGGATCAATCAGCACAGGACAACGCGACACCACTGCTTCGATGTCATAAATTGTGGCACCTTGGGCCGCAGGCCGGATGGGATTGGATCAACCGCCTTTGTCGCTACGGTCTCCGCGGTGCATGAGCCTCCCGTCGTGACGACCTCTGCCGCCCAAGCCGGTGCTATCTCCCCATCAGGGTCGAGCCACCTCGAAACGGCTCCTCCAGTGGATGATATTTCCCCAAGTGGAGAAGAAGACTTGGAAGATGCTCCTCCTGCCTTTGAGAAGGGCGTCTCCGCCATGGTCGACGAGCTCGTACAGGTGAACCTCGGTAGTAAGGCGGACCCGAGACCCACATTGGTCCACGCCGCTATGCCTCCCGAGGAACAAAAATGGTACATAGACTTCCTCAAACAGCACCGTGATGTGTTTGCCTGGAGTTATGAAGAGATGCCGGGACTTGATCCCTAAGAAGTCGTCCACCGCCTTGGCCTCCCAACAAACCATCGCAGGTTCAAGCAGCCTCCCAGAAAAAGGCACCCCTTTCACAGTGCCATGGTTGAGGCCGAAGTTGATAAGCTAATTAAGGCCAACTTCGTCAGGGAAGTCCAGTACCCCAGGTGGCTAGCCAACATTGTGCCCGTTAGGAAGAAGAACAGGCAGAACAGGGTCTGCATCGACTTCTGCGATCTTAATCGCCACTGTCTGAAGGATGACTTTCCCGTTCCCATGACAGAGTTGTTGATCGACGCAATGGTCGGGTTCCAATCCCTCTCTTTCATAGATGGGTACTTCGGGTATAACCAAATCCGGATGGCCCCCAAGGATGAAGAGTACACTGCCTTCAGGGCCCCCCAGGGCACTTTCTGCTATCGGGTTATGCCCTTCGGCCTGAAGAACGCCGGTTCCACCTATCAACGGGCTATGCACCGAATATTCAAGGCAATCCTCGGGACGCTGGTGGAGTTCTATGTAGATGACCTGGTGGTTAAATCTTGTCAGCTCCAGGACCATCTCAAAGACCTTGAGAAAGTGTTCGGTTTTCTCCGTTCTCGTCACCTAAAGATGAACCCGTTGAAGTGTTCCTTCGGGGTAGCCTCCGGAAAGTTTCTTGGCTTCATCGTCAGGTATCGAGGTATCGAGATCGATCCCGAGAAGATCAAGGCCATCAGTCAGATGCCTCCCCCGAGTAATATTCGAGAGCTTCGAGGCCTCCAAGGCCACATAGCCTATATACGCCGATTCATTGCGAATCTGGCTGGCAAGTGTAATCCCTTATCTCAGCTCATGAAGAATGGCGCCGCCTATGGGTGGGATGAAGAGTGCGAGACCACTTTTGAGGAAATCATGCAGTATCTGCTTCAACCTCCAGTCCTGATGCCACCCGTTCCCGGAAGGCCGCTGGTCCTTTACGTGACCGCCCTGGAGCGATCCCTCGGTGCCCTTCTCGCCCAGAAAAACAACGAGGGAACAGAGAATAGCCTCTACTACCTCAGCCGCATGCTCCTTGACACAGAGATTAGATATTCTCCCATCGAGAGGAGCTGCCTGGCGGTCGTATTTTCCATGCAGAAATTGCGGCACTACTTGCAGCACCATGAGGTATAGTTGGTCTCTCGGGTAGACCCGTTGAAATACATCCTGAGTCAGCCTATGTTGACCGGCCGATTGGCATGCTGGGCAGTGATCCTCCAGCAGTTCGACATTAGGTTCGTATCTCAGAAGTCCGTCAAAGGATAGGTGTTGGCAGATTTCTTAGATGCTCATCCAACCTTTGCGGACCAGCTGCTGGATGTGGGATTTCCTGATGAGGCAATCCTCTCAGTCGATCATGCCACCCATGCTGGCAGATGCACTTTGATGGAGCCTCCCGAAGCCCTACCGGTAGAAGGCTTAACGATCTTAGTCTTAACAGAGTGGGCCTGGGTATCGTCTTCATCACCCCGGAGCAAGTCGTGCTGCCATATTCTTTCTTATTGTTAGAGGGCTTCACCAACAATGAGGCAGAATATCATGCTCTCATCATTGGCCTCGAGTTGGCTCTGGAGGTTAACGTACCCCATCTGTATGTAAAAGGGGACTCTGAGCTAGTCGTCAAGCAGTTTAACAGTGACTACGCTGTCAGGAATCCAGAACTTGTGTCGTTGTTGGAGTGTACCCTCCATCTAATGGCTAAGTTCCCCTCCTGACCAGATGTCGTTCATGTTCCCCAGTCGCAGAACAGTCGAGGAGATGCTTTGGCCAGCCTGGCCGCATCACTCGCGGAGCCCGAGTAGGATGACCTAATCATCCACGTGGCGCACCGAAGAGTCATTGCTCCTATTATCCCGGAGGGCGGTCATGGCCCGTGAGTGAACCATATCACCGCTGGTGCCCCCATGTCGGGACCCCCCAGGGTTCCAGGCGTGGTGATTGAAACAGTTCCTGACTGTAGGACACCTCTTGTTGAATATCTCCGGCATGAGAATCTTCTAATGGACCGAGCAGAGCGGGAACGAATCCAGCGCCGCACACTATAGTTCCCCCTTCAAAGCGGTTCAAGCCGTGAGCAGCACCTTTACAGGTGCGGGTTTGATGGTGTTCTCCTCCGTTGTCTTCAAGGAGTTTAGATCCCACAGGTCATGCGGGAGGTGCACGCTGGCTCCTGTGGTGCCCACCAGGCCGGGTCGCAATTGTCCCACCAGATTTGGAGACTGGGATACATCTGGCCCTCCATGATCCACGACTGCATCGAGTATTCCAAGAGGTTCCATGCGTTCCAAGTTCATGCTAACTTTCTGCATCGGCCACCGAAGCCTCTCCATACTACTAAGTATTCTTGGCCCTTTGCAGTATGGGGGTTGGATGTCGTAGGGCCCTACCCGCCGGCGACGGCCCACCAGTGCCGGTTCATCTTAACTTCCACAGATTTCTTCTCAAAGTGGGTAGAGGCTGCCCCTCTTAGGGAAGTCAAGGCTGGTTCTATCACCGACTTCGTGAGTTACAATATCATTCATCAGTTTGGAATACCTCACGCTATCCTCACAGATAACGGAACCAACTTCCGAGCGGCTGAGATGAATAGATTTACGCCAAGTACAAAATTCGCTTGAACCACACCTCCCGCTATCATGCGTAGATGAATGGAAAGATTGAGGCGTTTAACAAAACCCTCTCTAATATTCTTCAAAAAATGGTCGGTCAGAACAGGAAAAGTTGGCCGGACAAGCTCCCCAATGCCCTCTGGGCTTATCGGACGACGACACGCAATTCCACCCAGGTGACCCCGTATTCCCTGGTGTACGGAGCTGAGGCCATCCTTCCCATCGAGGTCCAACTACCCTCTTTGCGCACAGTAGTCTATGACCAGCCAGTGCCGGACAGAGTTGCCGAGATCTGTCTAGCCGAATTGGAAGCACTGGACGAAAGTAGGATTTGCGCTCTACATAACCTGTAAAGGCATCAGAGTAGGATGGATCGAGCTTTCTAAAAGATGGTTCGCCTCTACTCCTTCCTTCAAGGTGACCTGGTGTTGGATCTCAGAGCGCCAATGATTCCCGGCAGGAAACCACCCAAGTTGGAGCCCAATGGGAGGGACCTTTTATTGTCCACAAGGTCTATCCCAATGGTGCGTATTCCCTGGTGACCATGGATGGGGAGCGTATCACTCCTCCCACCAACGCCAGGTTCCTCAAGAAGTATTTTGCCTAAACAGTTGGTCCTACATGACCTTAAACAGTATGGTCCTACATGACCTTAATCTGTATGGTCCTACATGACCTTAAACTGTACGGTCCAGCATGACCTTAAACTATATGGTCCAGCACGACCTTAAACTACACTCTGCCCTACGTCTGGGCTCTTCTCAGTCCGAGTTCTAAGACCTAAAACTATGATATATATTCCGTCCAACATGACGTTAAACTGTATTGTCAAGAACTACGTGTGGCTTGATTCTCATCCTCATGAGATATGTAGGACCGCCGAACATTTCGTCTCGGGTCCAGCCCAGGAGTTACCAAACTCCTCCCTTTCTTCCTTCTCGGTCCGAGTTCTAAGACCTAAAACTAAGATCTATATTCCGTCCAACATGAGGATAAACTTTATTTTCAAGAACTACGTCTATCTTGATTCCCATCCTAATGGGATACGTAGGAACGCCCAGACCTTTCGTCTTTGGGGTCCAGCTTGAGGTCCGCTGTCGTGTCTGTTTCTCCTTTGGGACTTTGATCACAGGGTCATGTGGCGTGGTGTGAGATTATGTCCCCATTCACGTCGGGTTTGCAATAGCAGCACCCCGCGCACCCTGTCCCTAGGGTTTATCCCTCCTCTGTCCAACGGCGTTTAAAGACGCATATCAAGAACTATGTGTGGCTTGATTCCCATCCTAATGGGATACGTAGGACCGCCTGAACACCTAGATGTCAGGTGCAGCCCCATCTCTTAGGATATCCCACGATCCCCCGATGCCCAGGGTGTTTGGCATTACGCCCCCTCTTTTGCCCAGGGATCCGCCAACTTTTGGCCGCCCTCGGATTGAGCCCTCTGACCCTTTCCAGTGGTCTGCTGATGTGCTCAAGGTACTCTGGTCTAGAACTTGGAGTGCCAGATTTGACTTAGGCAAGTTCCATACACTTGCCAAGCTTCATGTTCCCCTTCATTCAGGCCCCCGTCATCTTTCATACCCGGAGGGACCCCCAAGAACGGTCTGGATACAACACCCAAGGGCTCTCCTGCGATCATGGGCCAACGCCCCCGAGGGTTTCAGACAACAAATTGATACAAATCCCGTGTTATGAACATGGTCAGCGGTTGATTCTCATTTGTTTGTCCCCGTGGCTAACATGACAGGATGCTGTGTTGCGAACATGGTCAACAGTAGTCCTCAGTCGTCATGCCGGTTCCCCAGGCCCTGAATGTTGGTGGCATGGTTCATGTCATTTTCCACCCCGCTGTCCCAAGGTGGAATCTCGACACTCCTTGTACTAGCCCTCAGTACACCCCCGCACATGAGACAGACCGAGCTACGTAACGGTGTCTCTCGGGGCTCCCATGGTCTGAGCGCTAGAGTATGTGCTTGGGTCTCTTCTTTACGGGTTGTGTGCCCCTTCCTGATTGTTGAAACCTCGTAGGCTCCTTTGCCCGAGGCTCCTCTCTCGATTGGTCCAAACCTTATGACCTTAAACTGTGTTTTTGGTCCAAACCATATGACCTTAAACTGTGTTGTTGGTCCAAACCATATCACTTTAAACTGTGTTTTTGGTCCAAACTATATGACCTTAAACTGTGTTGTTGGTCCAAACCATATGACCTTAAACTGTGTTGTTGGTCCAAACCTTATGACCTTAAACTGTGTTGTTGGTCCAAACCATATGACCTTAAACGGTGTTGTTGGTCCAAACCTTATGACCTTAAACTGTGTTGTTGGTCCAAACCATATGACCTTAAACTATGTTGTTGGTCCAAACCATATGACCTTAAACTGTGTTGTTGGTCCAAACCATATGAACTTAAACTGTGTTGTTGGTCCAAACCATATGACCTTAAACTGTGATGTTAGTCCAAACCATATGACCTTAAACTGTGCTATTGGTCCTATCACACGACCGTAAACTGTGACATTATCTTCCTGGACGCACGACGAAAAACGGCACTGCATTGTGGTGACCTCGTTGTAGAGGACGTCACGTTGGGTATTGGTCTTATTCCATGCCATTTGTCAACGCCTATCACATCTTGATGCTTGTGGCGACACCGTGGCCTGCTACTCTGGGCCTGTCACTTCACAACAAAAAAACCACTCACCTTAAAGGACAAACAATATTTATCAAATTCCGCTTCTTTTAGTGCAAGGGCCATTCCCGCACTCCCCCTTTTCCCTTGGCACTAGTATCTTACCATGTCACTTTCAGAACTACTTGTGGCTTGATTCTCATCCTTATGAGTTACGTAGGAAAGCCTGGGGAATTTCCCCGCGGGTCCAGCCTACCTCCGTGTTTGGTCCCTCAACTCGAGCGTTTCCCCGGAGAGCACATGTTAAGTAGGGATTAGGTCCTCCTTCACGTCGGGTTTTTTGTAGCCGCCTGGCCATGTGTCTGTTTCTCCCCTATCCTCATGGTCCGAGCTCTAGGACCTAAAACTAAGATCCTCATGGTCCGAGCTCTAAGACCTAAAACTAAGATCCATGTTTCGTCCCGCATGACGTTAAACTGTATTCCGTCCCGAATGACGTTAAACTATATTCCATCCCGCATGACGTTAAACTGTATTTCTTCTAGCATGACGTTAAACTGTATTTTCAGAACTATGTGTGGCTTGATTCTCATCCTTATGAGATACGTAGGACCGCCTGGACGTTTTGTCTTGGGTCCATCCCTAGGGATAGCTGAACACTGTCCTTCTTTATTGTCGGCCCCTCGGCCCGACTTCATGAGAAATGGTGTAATCAGGATATCTACCCCGAGCATGTTCGGGATGCCCCATGGTAATGATGGGAAGAGGCAGTTCTCTCGCCAAAGAGGTCCTTCCTGGAAATTGGGACAACCCGTGATCAGGTTGGTGCATCCGCCTAATGCACCTTCTCCCTGGTGGCACAATATCGAGAGTGTTTGACTCTGTTCGAACAAGCCACCACTCCACCTCCCGCACTTTGCGTTCCCCCTTATTCGGACCCTCATTTCCTTTCATGTTTGATGGGACCCCCTAACAGTATGGATGCTCGACCTATGGTCCGCCTACTGTCCTTGGCCAACGTTCCGGAGAACTGGTCATGTTTGATGGGACCCCCTAATAGTATGGATGCTCGACCTATGGTCTGCCTACTGTCCTGGGCCAACGTTCCGGAAAACTGTTCAACGATATTTGAGTTAGGCCCCGTGTTGCGAACATGGTCAGCGGTCAGCCCTCATTTATTGTCCTCCCATTCCGGGCCAACGTGATATGGGTGTTGTGTTTCCGCCACGGTTGACAGTTATCCTCCATGGTTGTGCCCCATTGGGTTCCGAATTTGGGTAGCATGATGCACCCTTTCTCTCCATCCCCCTGTGTTCGGATGGATTTCAATGCCCCCGGCATTGCCCCACTCGTGTGTTAAGGCACATTGTGAAGTCGACACATCAATCGGCCTGGGGTCTCTTCAAAAGTCCAAGCCCAATTTTGGACGCCTGAAGCTTGGTCAATGCCCCACAGTTGAACGGAATGATGGTACAATCACCTCTTTCTTCATGCGTTGGGCATGTCCCATAGGAGCCTAGGGGTGAGTTGTTATTCGTTTCGAAGCCGTGGTTGAGTGCATTAAACCAAGGGTACAAAAGATTGGATTTGTCCATACATTGGATTGAGATGATGAGCAGTACAAGCAAAAGTTCATGAGATGGAAAAAACAAAGCCCTTAGGGATCAACATGATGAAGTGATCTTTCCAGCACTGCTACCCTCTGGCTGGTAGCCTCCAAGACAGCTTTTCGCTCTTCGAAGACTCTCTCCTCATCGGCCACCACAGAGCGCAGCTCATCATCCCTAGCTTGTGCCTGCGCCCGCTCGCTTCGAAGCATGGTCATCTGGTGAATCGCCTCCACCAGTTGTTCCTGGGCATCAGCCAGCTGGGCAGTCAGTTGCTCCATGAGCTCAGAGCATGTTGCGATGAAGACCTCTTTATCTGCCGCATGCCCTTTGAGGTGTCGGACTTCTTGCTCCACCCTCAGCAGCGTTTGAGCACTCGTCGATCCTTCCTGGAAATGGAAAATTTCGGCGCGCCGGCTGCTCTTGCGCATCTTCTCGGCCATGTAATCATGGACCGTTAGATGAAGGCGCTAAGCATCATCCCCTCCGGCGCACAGGAAGCGCAGCCATGTCTGGAGTGATCCCATCTGCCTCTGCCAATCGGACTGGTGCTGCCTGAGAAAGTGCTGGATACACTTCCAACCCTTGCACCATGTCATCCGGCTCTCCTCGGCTGCCTCTGAGTCTGAGTCATCAATCTCCTCAGGGTTGGCAGGTCGATATATGGAGAAGGCCTCCAGCAGATCGACAACAGGATCCACCCTAGGGATGTCTTCATGAGGAATAGAATCCTCGACGTCCGGGAGACCATCCCTCGCCCCAGCAGCAATGACGCCTCCACCAGCTTCCGACCGCGTTCCGGGAACTGCGCCGCTGATGTCCGCCACCCTCTGTTCATCTATTGTCGGGGCTGACTCAGTGCAGAGAGCATGTTCCGAGCAAGGTGGTATGTCTGCCGCTGGTCCGCTCGCGGATGGCCCGGGCTCCACAGCCTGACGTGCCTCCAGTGTTGAGATCACTGCGCGGGGCATACGCTGGTCAGACGAGATCTCTTGACACCAAGCACCAGTAGTGAAGCGTGAGACTTACAGGAATCCAGAGCGTCGGTCCCCAGGGTTCCGGTCGCTGCAGGAGCCGCCATAAGGGGAGACCCCTCTGTGCTAGTTAATTCAATGATGGGTGTCAGATCCCCATCATGTCCCACTGGTTCCTCTCCGCCTTCCTCTGGTGGGGACGCCCGTCCACCGCTCAGCTGCTCTTGAGTAAGATGGGGAAGTGAGTTAGAAGTTGGAAAGTAGAATGGATGAATGAGGGAAATGAATGAAGATAGAGACAAACCTTGAGAATCTCGGTTATGTCGAGATCAGAGTTGGCAGTCTCGCCGATCTCTGGGAGACTCCCTTGGTAGGTCGCCCCTTGCGAACCCTCACCTTCGGGCTCCTCTTCTTCATCTTCTTCCTCGCCTTCATCCTCTCCGATTTCCTCCTCCCCCTCTGGCTCTTCATCACTATCGCCTTCTCCCGGCGGCATCACTTCCGGATCATGCTCCTGGATGAGCATCACTTTCACTAGGAAAGTTGGCTCCGCACGCCACCCCCTTTGGCGTGCATATTCATCCATGGCCGTCATATAAGCATGCCGCCGATGGAAATTTACTTGGTCGGTAATTCGAACGAGCCTGACCACCGGCAGTGGGATCCCATTCTGCATTATCTTCTACCAGATGGCTTCGACGCTCAGCGATTGCCGTAGGGTCATCCAGGCCGACCATAGTGCCCAGAGAATTGCATCTTGAGAAGGTTCAAGAAGATATCTTATCTGCTTCCCAGGCAGTTCCATAGCCTCCTCATGTGACCCCCCTACAGGTAACGAGGACGTGGAGGCACCATATGATGTCCTCGTTGCCGAAGTACCAGCCTGCGCAAGCCTCACTGCCTGACGCGCCCTTGGTTCTCCCCTTCCGACGACACCTTCCCTTCTTTCCCGTCGCCCGGTTTCCGCGCGAGTAACCTCGAGTTGCCGGGCGCGCTTGCGTAATATCCCCTCAGGGTACGCAATGGTCCATTTTTCGGCATATTCGGTTGCTAGGCCGACATCGACCTCAGTGGGAGGGTTGAGTAACGACGTCTCCAAAGCCGAAGGTGGTAAACATCAAACACATCTGGTGCAGGACGCATGGATTCTTCTCCTGCCAGACAACCGTGAATACCTTCTTCGGCATTCTCTGGAGGCACCCGAACTGCCTGGCGAATCGGTATGGCACGTACGGCTCACAGATCACCTTCCTGTCGATCCGAGCCACGAGCACACCGCCCCGAATGCTCTGGAAGTATTCCTGCTGTTCTAGAGAGCCTCTCCCATTGTCCACCAGCTGGCCAACCGGGGTGGGGAACGGGCTGAAGTTGAAGTTGGCGTGGTTACGAATGCGGATCCTCACGCCCTCCTCATTGAGTGTCAATGGCGCCACCCCTGCAATGTTTAGCAAGGATGGTCGCAAGACATTGCCTAGAGGACGGACGTCGTTTGGGAAAGTATACCCGCCAAGATGAGCCGCCACCCAGCCGTGGAAGATCTGGAAGGGACAAAATACTATCCGAGGCGACCCCCCTCGTGAGATGCACCCCGGAATGGTATACATCTTGTACAACATGGGGAGCCCAAGTTGAACCGTTTGTTGGTAGCCATGGAGCCCGCCATCACCAAAGTCGCTGGACGGACGCCCATCCTCGTGTCCCGCACCAGCAGGAGCCACCCGCTCAGGAAGGCGGCAAGGAACCCGACATACCAGACGTTCGGGTCCCGAGCCTCAATGATGCGGTAGCCCCATGATTGGTATTGCCCTGCCTCCAGGGTCTTCCAGTATGACCCGTCCTTGCTCATCTAAGTCGCGGTTGGGCACCGTTTGCCCCGTCCTGGCATCTTGACGGTGGGATCCTTTTCAAGGAACAGGCTGAACCAGCCCTTGTAGGTGATATCCTTCAAGAAGTCCTTGACCCCCAGCCTCTCCTTGGCCACCTGAAGTAGGTGCCACGTCATCATAGGCGTCCGCGACCTGTCTCCCCAGGTGTTCTTTGGAGGAGCGAACTCGTCGTATTGGTAACCCTCTAGTGGGATACCACCGATGCAGTGAACATCCCAAAGACTAATGACGACTTCCCTGTGATGAAGGTGGAACGTGTTGGTGTCAGGAGACCACCGGGTGAATAACTCTGGTCCGAGTTCAGGCTGACGGTGGAAATGGAACTGCGATGTCCATACCGCCTCGAACAGGCCAATATACTGCAGTTCGTCTCCAAACTGGTCGCAGGTATGGCGAACCCAGAACGCCCAGGCCCATTCGCTGGTCATGTTACCCCCGGACTGCAGGTCCCAATCCTTCAGCCAGCCCTTCTTATCATCCGTGATGCTCTGACGGAACGTGCTCGCGTAGAGGGCCGGAGAATCCTCTGCCACAGGCTCGTCCCCGGTAATGGTCCTAGTCCTCGGGTTCAGGACATGTACATCCATGTGTCTAGTTTCCCTGGTAGGACAGCCGTTGTTGGTGATGTTGTAGCAAGGAAGTTCGTCCTCCCGAGTCACCCAGACCATGGTGTGTCCACCTCGAAGCCCGACAGTGGTACCTCCTCCAGGATGCCAAAATTTTAGAGTGTGAGGTTGTCCGATAAAGGATATGCCTTTTGGGCCAGAGTCAGCAGATTGAACAAGGTGAGATTGTTGGAGACGATCACCTTGGCGCCATATACCTCCTCGTTCGCTTCCATTTCTGTCCTACGGGCAGCGGCTTCTCCCTCATCGACTCGGTTTGCAGCCATCTCGAATATTTCAGGAGTTGGGAGAAATCAAGATGCAGTGCGCGAAATCGGAGTGTTCAGCGCGCAATCTGGCTGTGTTGCGCGAAATACTGGGGTTGAGCGCGCAATCGGCACGCTAAGCGCGGAAGATCCCAGTTTGGCGCGAAATCACGGCCAAATTTCGGAAGGAATTCCGCGCTGCCAGTGTGTTATTACGCGCAGCCGCGGAGCGATTTCACACACGAGAGCGATAAGCTTATCGCGCGGAAAAAGCGGAAGTACAGATCTGGGACCCAGCGCCCCTTTTTATAGGCAAGGCCAGGGTTCCGCGCCACGCGGAAAGAATATTTCGTGCGCGTCCGTAAGTTTTGCGCACCATGTCGGATTTTTTGCGCGCAACTTGATCAGGAGACTTAGCCTTTTGGCGTTTTGGCGTTTCCCTTGGAATCCGATCGTTGTGACCTCTCGCCGATCCAATTCCAAGGAGGGGGGGGGGAATTTTTTGACGCCAAAAAAAGCCCGCAACTCCCGGAGGAAGTTTCAGAATGACGAAGCGAGGTCATATTCAGAATAAGAGGCCCGATCCGGAGGCCCGGGAAGTGGTGCGCGAAATAAAGGAGGATCCGCCCGCACAAATGTTCTGCGCGCGAAGTGCTACCGGGATTCGCGGAATTGGACCGGTAAGGCGCGCAATAATTGCGCACCCCGTTTCTCCGCGGCGAGATTTTGCGCACAAGCGGTTCCCGACGCGGAAATCTTCGCGCGTCGCCTGGATTCCGCGCCGGAGGTCGCCTATAAATATAAGGTAACCCCGAACGGTTTGGGGGTTGAGGAATCTGAAGCGAATCTAGTGCGAGAAATTCTTCTCCCCCCGCACGAATGATGACATCCAGGTAATCCCGAATTCCGCGCAACCTTGCCACGGAGTTCACCTTTGCGTGCAACTCCACCGGCTTCAGTGAATTTTCCCCTTCCCCCGGTTTCCCCACTTGCGCGCAATCCGTGGTCCGCGCGCACAATACCCTGTCGTGCGCACAAAAACTTGCGCGTAATTCCCTCTTCGCGCACAATACCATTACTCCTATTGCGCGCCGTCCTGGTGTTTTGCGTGCAAATCGTCCCTTTTGCGCGCACAGAGCCGAGGACCCCTCACCTTGACGCCCCTTGGCTGCCCCCTGCACCGGCACCTGATGTCTCCCCTGCCGGGCATGCGTGCCATGCTTTGTTTTCCCGCACGGCCTTCCAGGCTTGTGCGAAGTCACCTCAAGGTCCCTTGGTCCGTGTTTCCAGTTGCATTTCTTTGCCTTATTTTTATCTGCATAGGCACGCTAACGGCTATTGCTTCTTCACATAGCCACGCTAACGTGGACCCCCCAGTGGTTTGCCATGCGGCCCCACTTTCCCACGACCTTGCCGATGCCTTCCCTTCCACAAGGGGTAGAGGGCATTGGGCATGTAAGCCCTAGGGGTGTGGAGAAAACCCACCTCATCCAAGCTGCAGGACTTTAAACTGCTAAGCACCTCATCCTTAACACAAGACGTTAAACTGTGGTCCGACCCCGTGCTTCGCACGTAGGGTCCCCCCAGGTCGGACATTAATTACGCCCACTCGTCTCCACGGGAGTGGACTCTTCCTCACATGGAATGAGATCCTCCTTGTCGGAGCGGCGTTTGTCTGTAGGGGAAGGGATGCCTCAGAGCGTAAGCCCCTAACCGTTTGTACGGATGATTGCACCCGTGCATCTCCGTACTTCCCCCATGCCAAGGCCAGTGGAGTCTTTTTCCCACTGCGCTTTTTCGCACCACGAGCCTCCACCCTGGAGTAAGCCTCGACACCAAGGGCCGCTAACCACGCGTAAGCCCCTATTTCCTCTTTGGGCCGCCTCAGAGCGTAAGCCCCAAATCTTCCATCCCACATGACGTTAAACTGTATCTCATCCCGCATGACGTTAAACTGTATTTCGTCCCGCATGACGTTAAACTATATCCCATCCTGCATGACGTTAAACTGCATCTCGTCCCGCATGACGTTAAACTCTATTCCATCCCGCATGACGTTAAACTGTATCTCGTCCCACATGACGTTAAACTGTATCGTGTCCCACATGACGTTAAACTGTATTCCTTCCCACATGACGTTAAACTGTATCCCCCATCTTGGGCCGTCTTAGAACGTAAGACCCATGCTTCACCCCACCATCCATCCTGATCCTTACCCGGGCCGCCACATCCCGGTGAGATCATGCCACCCTTTCCCACTCCATGTCATACAGGAGGCCGCCCACGTGTTTGCCCCAACATCGGTGTTTCCCCCTAGGGATCCTTTATCCCGATCTATCTCCGCAAGACGTTAAACTCGCGACATACCCCGTGATAAACATGGGAAGCTGAGGAAAACCTCAGATCGTACACATTCCCCACGTTTGATGTGGGATGCCACGGGCTTCTGCGCCCTCGAGAAGCCCTATGATGAGTGATCAAAGATAGAAATGCCGACGATGCCCCAACATGACCATTCTCCTCAACGCAGGTTGCTGTCCTGACAAGACCCCTTGGAGCATCTTGACGGAAGCAGCGTAATTAACTGGCGTCCATGTAGATATGGCACCGAGAATGAGCTTCACGAACCCGTCTTAAATCTTTGAGGGAGACCCGGACTAGGTGACGAGCTCCGAGGAGGAATCCACGGAAGGAAGAACCGACATCCCATCATCCCGGTTTCGATCAAGGAGCAGACGTCCCTGAACAAGGAATAGATGCTGCCCGCCTTTGGAAAGCGGGAATGCGGGGCCACAAGCAGCGCGCCCTCCCCGGAGGACGGACGCGCGCGCCTCGGCGAAAGTGTCGGAAACAGTTGTCTACCATCATTTATTTCATTAAATTATTGTATACATCCATCAGTTTTCCTTCTTGTATCCCTTTTTCAATATATGCAGTTCCTTTGAATATTTTCTTTATTACACAATTCTATTAAGTAATCCCTTGACCGGTTTACTTCTCATGACTCTTCCCAATGGCCTTTTCTTTTGATTATCGATCATTCTTATAATGATGTGAGAATCCCCTTCTTCTAGTATTCAACAAACTGTAGGATATTTCATCAAATTATTTTTTCTGATATCGTCATTATGGATAAAATTTTGGAAGTCTACAAACAAAAGATTTGGTTTGCAATTATAATTTCTTAATTTAGTAACTATGCAATCTCATGATTCCAGTAAAGATATAATCAGTAGTATTTCCCACAAAACATTTATGAAAGTCAGTTTCACTGATTTGATATGACTTTTTTATCATTATGAAATCATTCCCATGATATGATAATGACAACACTTCTGATAACCTCAAGATGAAAAAGTTCCACATTAGGAATAATTTCATTAAGTCTTTTATTTTTTCATATATCGTTGCAAAGGCATCTATATGTGCATTTGCTGTCTTTTTCTCCTAGATGATGAAAGAAATATTTCATGACAACATTATCCACACCAATCCTAACACTTTATTATTTATCTTTTACCATTTTAGTTTCTCTATATTGTATGTTTTCTCGCCCAAAAAGATTTTGATATCCTAATAGATGGGAAATTCTTCTATCTACATCTTCTAAAAATTAATGTTAGTTCATTTAACACACTAACATAAACCTTTCCTTCATCTATTTTTGTATCTTTTGATAATGGTATAACCAACATTAATTAAACAATACTTTGAGGAAAGCGATAAAATTACTTGAGATTCCAATTTTTTCCAACCAAGTATCCATTTGATACCAATTCATAGTAAAGACGACACATGAAAAGCCAATACAATCATTATCTTGTCGAACCTTAATTTCACTAGAAATTTTTATCCACTGATAGTATAGTTCATCAAAATTTCATCAATCAAATCATCCATATAATTCTTAGAGAATTGGAATTAGGATGTCAATTAGAACCTTAATCACTACTCAAAAGATAAATCCCATACAAAAAAGCATATAAAGTATAAGAAAAAAATGTGGAACACCATTTTACATGGTTTTGACTTTCCCCCAAGGTCTAGGCGATAAACCATTGTTCTTTTTTTATTAACGGGATTACAAGAATTAAAAACCCTATATGTTAGTAAGACAACATTATATCTTAACATATTTCTAATGTACAACATCCAGTAGGCGGTCCCACATCCTTATATTGTGGTTCATTTCCAATTAAACAGGAAACAGTAACCACCAATATTTATGATCAACCATCCATTGACTTTTATATTCAACTAAGACTTCCATTGACTTAATTATCCCAGTCGATTAACTATTCATGACTCCCACAGACTAGCATCCACGACATCCATTAGAAGTTTGTGAACTCTCTCTGGTCTTCATTGTATGCTGAAGGTTCCTATTTCTATATAACTAATAAGGCCAAAGTGAACTATTGGGGACCAAAATTCAAGTGACAGATCTTTAAATTACTTGAATAAAACATCACGATCCAATTAAATTCAAAACATATGTGTGTAAATATGTCTATATAAAATGAATATAATGTTAATTAATTGTAAATTTTATATATATAAGAAAAATAAAAATAATTATTATTATTTAAAAATTATCATAATAAATAAAATTTCTATATAATTATTAATGTTACCCCTTCGGGTATCTATGCATCTGTGTTGGGGTTTGTGAGTTTAACCAGAGAGAATTTTTCTCTCCCACATTTTCCGAAAAGGATGGAGTTGAGTGGAATTCATGAAAATTTGAGACATCTAAAGAGTAAGGGGTTGATTGATCGACCCACACAGAAAGATTTACTACCAATTAAATTATTTAGGGGGGATTCATGCACTTTGGGTGAGAGCGCGTGGGTGGAACGAGGGGGGGGGGTGCAATAAATAGTGTGGTTGGTGTTGGATTTCATGATTTCGGTGGAAGGTTAAGGTGCCAAAAAACACTACAGAAAAAATCAAAAAAGCATAGGATTGCATGAATTTGTGCCCTATGTGGCTCACTTGGGGCCAACATGACGTGGTATCACCATAAAGTCCATGGCATGGTAAAATTGTTAGATATTAGTTGATTGTATTCAGTGTAGCAACATGGTTTGATCACTAATCACAATCATGGGGTCCTCACAACCATTTTATGGTCCCTAGTATAGTCATTGGTAGCGATGCAATACAAATATGTAAGTCAGACACATGGGGCACCATTGATAAGGGAAGAAGGCCGGGTCTTTGGATGAAATGTAGTTTTCATTTATTGGTGTCGATGCAGGTGCTAGGAACAACATTGGGGGGGACATATTTCACCAATCATGGGAACCTAATTGTGAAATTGAAGTAGAAACTATCAGAGGAGAATGTAGCAGAATGCTAATGTAGTTATGATAGGTGGCCATAAGCATTATAAAAGAGGAATAATGCAGATCATGATTTCTTTATTGGTCCTTTTTATTAGTAAAACATTTGATCCTTCATGTCATATCATCATGGGGCTTTTGGGTGATAAAAATAATGGGCCAAGATATCAAGGGCATTCCAGTCATATATATATGTAATAATAAAAAATGTCCAATGGGTGTCTTTCAACTCTTTTTTGAGGGAGGAGGTTGCACCCACTGGATAAAAAATACACATCCTTACGTTATGTATCCAAATTAGATCTAAAAAATGAAAATGATCTTTGTCTAGGAAATAAAGTCTATTGTGTGAGACAAATATTATTAAAATTTTATAACATTAATTGACTTGATGGTATCATCCATAAAGTAAAATATATTCATGATTAATTAATAAATTTTTACCTTGATGGGTGATGGGTATAGTGAGGTATATCATCACCCATCATGGTTTAATACATGAAATATAAAAAATTATGATAGTTAAATAATGGAAAGATTGATAGGTGGTCATGGAACTGTGGTACAATGGAGGGGAAGTTGGTAGAGAAATATTAAGTAATTTCTTGTAGGCAATTTCCTTCATTGAAACTGCCTATATCTTCATTTTCCACAATGGAAAACTATTTCCATCAAATATTTCAATCATTAATTTCACCTCCATCAAGATGTGGTGTTATTAAAGAACAACCTATGTTTCAAAATGGAATATTAAATATTTTAAATGAATATTTTATAATGTGACATATCAACCATAGTTGAAATTCATATAGCATGCACAAATTTTTTAGATTTATTATTACCTGAAAAGGTGGAAAACATTAGTCAATAACCATTATATAAAACCACTAGTTGGTACCGTAAATTATTGTCCCACTGTTGCAACAATAATTACAATATAAAACTAAAGAATGGTTGGGCTAAATTTTATTAACCATGTTTTTGAATTTCTTGTTAAATAACCATTTTGTAAATGAATAATTGTTATTATTATTTATGAATTAGATATATTCTATTATAAAAAGGATTTTTATGGTTTTAGATATTTCTATTTAAAGAGGTTGTATTGTGGCTCAAGTGTTTTGAAAGATGATTTTATAGTTCGGAGTAAGTATGTTTTCATACTTTCTAAACTAAATTAGCTGATTCTTTGATTATCATGAAGACTTATAAATCATGAAACTTAATAAGGATAAAATATTTTCAAGAAAATGAAAAATATTAATGATTGAATTAGTTATAGTGGTGAAGATGAAGTTTTCATCAGATTTAAGACATATAGACACATATGATCAGAACTAGAAGTCAGAATGTGTGAAGCTGATGAAGATTGAGGAAGTTGAAAGTTTCTAAATGGATTCATTAGTGAATAATTTCCATCAATATGTAAAAATCATTGTAATGGTATTTCCATCATATTGGGAAAATCCATTATAATGGGAATTCTATCGTAATGAGGATTACATCCGACTAACTCTATGAAGGAAACTAATATTAATAAGATAAGAAGGAATAAAATAATAATTTTCTAAGATGTAAATAGATCATAATGAACTGGTAATGAAATAAATCATAATGTGATAAGAAGGAAATATATCATAATGAGATGAGAAGGAAACATATCGCAAGGAGATGAGAAAGTAATAGATCATAATGATATGTGAAAGAAATATTTCTAAATGTGCTGAGAAAGAAACAGATCATAATGGGTTGATTACAAAGAAGAATGAAAAAATAGTCCAATTTTTTTAAAAAGAGTTGAAGAGGTCACAGTTGAAATTTAATTTTACATAAATCGCAGAGAAATCTAAGGAAGATTGAATAACACAATGATGATGTTTAAATGTGAGATATTTTTGGAGTTCTAAAATCTGAGGATGTGGGGAAATATTTCACGTTTCCCAGTCTTACATTTCGGAGTCACCTATAAATACTTTATTAGATGATTTTTATTGTAAATTTCATAAAATTAGAAAAGGAGGAGTACTGAATAATTGTAGGGAAATTTATTTCCATATTAAAATCTCTAAAGAAGGTTATACACCAGAATTTTTTGTTTACCAGATAAGGGAATCATATTGAGAAGATCATATTGAGCATTTGAGAAGGGTTTGAGTTTTCCAGATTTACAATCTGTTCATCTTATTGAGTCCATCATATTGATTAAATTGGACTATGGAAGATCTGATTGGGTGTTTGGGAAGAGTTTAAAAAGTTTATATTGATTAAGGGGGAATCATATTGACCTTATCAGATAGAGAGAATCAAATCCAGCCAAATTTTACTGAAGATCCAAATTATGTTTTTTGAAGCAAATTGTACATAATAATATTCATGTTTTTTGATCAACTTTCTAATGACTGTTTGTAAACTAATGAGAGTCAGTATAATCCTTCATATAAAATGATACAATTTGCCTAATGGGTGTTAGCACAAGTTTTATTCACTCATTTATAATTTCAGATTTCTATATACTAATGGGAGTTACTATGGCGAGGATTTAGGTTCTCACACTAAGGACGAACCTTACGAATCATATGTTCTTTACATATATTGCTAATTTTTATTTCTTGATAATTTACTAAAAATTATATATATAAATTAATATTAATTTGTTACAGGTGTTATGTTTTGAAATGTATTGAAACTTATTAAAATTGAACAACTAATTCAAACCCACTTCTCAGTTATTATTTGATCCTTTGAAAAAACAATCGGTATTAGATCCCAGGTTCCCCTGTAGAATACTTATCATGGATAATATCAATTCTGTAAATAGTATACGGATTCCAATATTTATTGGAAAAAATTATTATTGATGAAAAAATAGAACGATTTCTTATCTCCTATCTCTTTGCTTGGTTTTTTTACGCTACCACCATTGGGTTTCCACCTATTGTGATAGATTCCCTGATAAACTTCACTGATAATATAAATAAATAATTTGATGGAAATTCTAGAAAAGTTATTATTATTTCATTATAAGATAATGTTTATCAGATGGTGACGGGTCTCAAAACTTCAATGTGTATGTGAGAAATGATGGAAATTATTTTTGAAGGGAATACCAAATTTAAGTATGCAAAGATACAAATATGGCATATTGTTTTTGATGGCATAAAAATGAGATATGAATAAACTCGATGAATACTGTAAAAGGGTAAATGATTTTTTTTGCAACATAATACGATTTTGAGATGTCTTGGAAGATTCTACAATTGTTAAGAAACATATGAGAAACAATCTGGATAGGTTTGGCTCTAAAATTCTCTTCTTTAAAGGATAAGGATAATTTATCTCTTAATGAAATGCATAAATTTCTTATTTATTATGAAACAGTGAAATATTCTAAGTTTGAAGAGAAGATGAAATTTGAAATTGATTTTGATGCTGTGAGAAAGATGAAAATCCAATATGTTTAAAAAGATAATCTTTGTGAGTTTGAATATAAATAAGATAATGTGTTTAATGATAATATTACGTCACTTATCTCTAAATACTATTAGATAGGAAGAAGAAAATATGGAGGTAAATTCCATCTAAAATGTTTTGAGTGTGGTGGAATTTGACACTTTTTTTTATAAATTCCCACAAGAAAAAATTTGGAAAATATCGAGATGATTCCAATGAAAGACCTCTATGGAAAAAGTGGAAAAAATGATAAAGATGAAAATTCATCCAACAATTATAAGAATAAGTTTACTAAAAAAGAAGAATTATGTCAAGTAAGAAAGTTAAATGAGGCTGAACTAATTACAATTCTTCTGAAGATGAATGTTCAGAAAAATTAAAAACCTTCATTTCATAAGATGAGAAAACAAAATTATTGTCACATAATGAAGATGGTGTTGATGAATTATATAGAGTGTATCAGCTCAAAAATGATATTTTTTTTATGTCTTGTGAAAATCAAAACTATGATGAAAGAAACTAGATTAATAAAGAAATATTGGGAAGAAATTTCTAATGGGATAAAATATTTCATCATGCAGGAGATAGAATACATCGAAGAGTTATTATGTTACAGACATAGAATTGTTGCACAACGAAATATGGTTGATGATATTAGTAATAAAATAAAAACTAAAAAAATAAGTTTACAAGTTTCAATAAAATATTATTGAGTCAAAATTTACCTTGAAGAAGATGAATGAAAATTTCAAAAAATATTCAAAATGAAAATCTTAGACTTCTCATGTTGTTGAGAATAATAAATACAAGAATCTGGTGAAATATTCACCCACCAAAATTAATGTTTAATCTAATTATGTTAACATATCAGGTTCCAGAAACGTTGTTGTGAAAAAATTGGTGAATAAATAATATGAAAAACCTATCAAATCCACAAAAGTAGAAAATTCTCTCTAATGAAAAGATAGTCAATGTCTAGAGTATGTTAGAGCTAAAAGAAGATACCAACTGTAAAAAATATTCTATAAAGAAAGATCATTCCTTAATAGTAATCATGATTTTTTGGTCATTGATGGTGTTATGTAATCAAAATAAATAGAGCTTATAATTTTGGGTACAAATTATCTATACATGGAATAATTTTTGACCAAAGTAGAAGAAATAGTGAAATTATAATGAGTAACTTTCCAAACATACAAAAAGATTGAAAGGTGAATTTTCAATGTTGTGTAAACCTTTCCACAAAAAAATCATTTAAAATGTTATTAAGAAGTTTAGGGAATATGTTATCAGGCTAGACATCATTCCAAAACATGTATGACACTCCTTCCAGACCAAGTTTCTTAAGATATAAATGAAATGGAAGCTGGAAAGAAGAATGATAAGGAAAGTGCTTTTGTTGTTGAGACAAAATTGAAATAATGTAAATTTAAAAAACTATGTTTACTTGGTAGTGGGTGATATATATATATGAAAGTTAATATAAAAATCCAGAAATATGTGAAATTTATCATAGAGGAGAAGTTTCCTTTAGTAATTATCATCCCTTAAAAATTATAGGTATTTTAATTGGTGAGATTGAAGTGGAAAATTTGAAATCTAAGGATGTTTTATTTTTTAATGATAGCCCAGGGAGAATCTTTGAATCCTACAGGGATAGCCAAATGTAATAATTTATATAGAATTAAAATACCTTACTAAAATATTAATATATGGTTTTTTCGAGTGACGAACCCACATGGATGATCTAGATGTTCTAAATTAATTAAGTAAACTAGAGTGGAAATTGTTTAATTTTTTGAAAGAAAGAATAATAATAACGGGATTGATTAGGTTGTGAATCAAGATGGGAGGCATGGTAGTTTCAGTGATTTTTATGTTGGTCTTCTAGGGATTCATTTGATATGGGTTTATTTAGTTTTGGGGTCAAAATTGGGTAACAAGGGTTCATTGTTCTTGGTATCGAACCATTCAAATATGATTACACCTTCTAAATGGTCATATACTAAGTTCAATTATAGACATAGGCAACCAAAATCCATATTAAAACATAACTATCTAAGGTATCATATTTTTCATTAACAAATATGTTAATAAATTGATGCAATTAAAGAAATAACCTCAAAACATATTAATGGTTAGGAAATATTAAAATAGAGAGATTGGGAATTGAATAAATAGTTTGCAGCAATATGAAACATGAATAATAAAAATAATATAATACTTATGCACAAAACCCACTATATTCACATCACTTGATAAAAAATATACAACTTTCTCATGCCAAGAATAAGAATCATGGGAACATTATGAAGAATGGAGGCAATAGTCTGGGGAGAAACTTGGATCTGTGTCATCACTCCATTGTTTGGCAGTATCCCCATGGTGTTTCTTGGCCTCCACTTGTCACAAAATGTAATGGAAGTGTGGAAACAATGACTCATTTTATTGGAAAACCTATCCAAAACCATGAATGCATCCCCCTTATTTTATCTACAAATCGACCATAAGACGACATGTAACTGGGTTACATGTCTTGTAATCCAGATCTGAGTTCTCCATTGCCCTCATGAATCTCATACACTGATTTGACTGTTTGACTCACTTAATGATGTGAATTGGAGACTCATGATGTGTAATTTCTTTCCATAGTGTATAACATCATCACGACTTGTCTAGCGTGACAATTTCATTTTATAAAATTCACAATGTGTAATGACATTAAACAGTGTTTACTGGTTTCACTCCATTTTCTAGCTCTGCTTCCTCTAAAAAATCTAGTGTCACACCACTTTACATCGCTAATGGCGTGAAGTGTCCTTCAGCTAATATTTAAATCCCTTTTAGTTACTTTTAGATAAATTTGGTGTCTCCTTCCAAGATACATAAATTAAATCAATTCATTCCAAAATTGTAAAAATTATTCATTTAAATCCATAAATCAATATACTAAATCACCCTAAAATATATTGATTAAATAGACTAATCAGTGGATGGTCTAAAACATAACATACATAGTGTAATTCAACATTGTGACAATGGAAAATTAGTTTTCTTGAAACTATTTCATATTATAAAAGTGTGAAAGATGGAAAAGTTATTACAAAGGGAAGAAGTACATGTGAGAATCTCTTCTAAATAAGAGAACTTGAAAACTTCTATTACATGAGTTTTGAAGATGAAAAAAATAGTGGCACCAAAGACTTAGGCACAATGGGCAGAAATGTATGAATTGTTTTCTAAAGTTGAGGCTGTTGAAAATATTCCATAATTGAAAAAAAGAGAAGAATATTTTTTTGAAACTTGCCAAAAAGGGATGATGACTAACAAAATACAAAAAAGAGTTGAGATTTAATCTATCAGATCAGTTGATATTATTCATTCTGATTTATGTGGTCTAACGAGAAACCAATCAATAAATGTTTTTTTAATAATTTATCACTATTATGGATGATTACACATAGATTAAAAACATCATTATTATGAAGTAAAATAAATAGGATATTGAAATTTTAAAATTATAATGAAAAGATTTTGGGAATGAAATGGGGTTTTCCATAAAGAAGTTGAGAATAAATAATTATACCAAATTTACAAGAAATACATTTAAAACGTATATGAGAAAGCATGGTATCAGACATATGTATTTTTCTCCCTATAATCCATAATAAAATGGGGTTGTAGAAAGAAATAATAGAACTTTGGTTGAAATAGTTTGATGTATGTTAGAATAATTGATACATTCAAAATTCTATTAGAGAGAAGATAGTAACACGACATTACATATTCAAAACAAATTTTTTTTGAGGGTTGAAACCAACATGAAATTTTATGAAATTAGTTATAACAAAAAACCTTCATTGAAATAAATCAATGATGTCTAAAGACCATTTTATCTTAAAATAAAAAATATAGATCTAGAAAAGTTTGATGAGAATGTTTAGTAAGAAACCTTTTGGGGTTATTCAAAAACTCAATGAAGTTGCTTATTTTGAAACAAATGTTTATGAAATTTCATGGACTCATATGATTTTAATGTTATTAGAAACCTACATTATATAAAAAACTTTATTGGGAATGTTTAAGAAGATAAATAAGAGATTTCTACGAATAGTTAAAGTAATTCAAAACATTATTTTCATGATTTAAAAGAATCGTGTGATGAGGAATGGTCAAATAGGAATGAACCATTGACATTTACTACCTTACAAACATGTTGAATCCAAAAAACATTATTGGGAATAATAGATCTAGTTCAGACAATAAAGATGTTGTTAATAGGAAATCAGACTTCACTTATCCCAAAATATGATATCAGAATTACTTTCAGAGGCTATTCAATACAAATAAAAGGTAGAATATAGGAATAAAGAGTTGAATGAGATTTAAAAAAATAAAATAAGTTAACTTGTTCCATGACCAACAAATAGAAATGTTCTCATAAAAAAGTGGGTTTATAGAAACAAATTGAATGAGAAAGGAGAAGTATCAAGAAACAAAGAAAGACTTGTTTTTAAAGGATACGAATAGATATAAGGTTTGGATTTTTATTAATCATTTTAACTTGTTGTATGGTTATAAACTATTCAAATGATTCTTTTAATGGATTATCATCAAAATTATAATGTTTATATGATGTATGTAAGGACATTATTTTTAAATTAAGAGATTGAGGAAGATTTTTACATTGAACAACATTATTGGTTTCTACTTGACTATGATGAATAAATGATTATAAATTGAAAAATATTATTGTATGGGATGATATATGGTCCACATGCATTCTATTATAATGTTGATAATTGTTTTAGAATGTTTAAATTTTCTAAGGTAAAAGATGATATAAAATTATATGTGAATGATGTTGACTCTAGAACATTAATTTTAATTGTTTATGAGGATGATATAATTTTTGTTGGGGATGAAGAAATAGTTTTAAAATAATTTTATGAGGAAACAGAGAATAATTTTTAAATGATAATGTTGGGATAATTAACTTTCTTCCATTCCTTACAAGTTAAACAAAAATAAAAAAACATTTTTCTATCTCAGGAGAAGTATTACATGGAATTGTTACAAAATATTGCAATGGTAGAATCTATATTTGTTTCTACTCCTATATCTGTGAACACACATATAGGAGAAGATAAATCCAAAAAATGTTTTAATCAGAAAGAATTTCTAAAGTTGATAGTAATTAAATTTTATCTCATATCCTCAAGGCTTGATACATTTTGTGTGGTATCATTGTGTGCCAGGTATCAAAGTAATTAAAAATAATCAAATAAGTTGGAAGCAAAGAGAATTATGTGATATTTAAATGGAATATATTCACAAGGTTTCTATTACACTAAAACCGTGAGATGTAGTTTCATGGTTATGCTATGTTCTGATTGGGCTGGAGATTGTAGTCATTGAAAATAAACCCTAATAGGAAACTTTTTCTTGGGAGAATGTTGTGTGAGTTTTAATAGTATGAAACCAAATTCAGTAATGTTTAGCATAGTGGAATATGAATATATTTCATCTACACAAGGCTGTACTCAATTTTTGAGGATGAAATATCAGTTTGAAGAATAGAAATAATACGTATCAAATCCATTGAAGATACTTTGGGACAATTTTAGTGAAAATTATCTTTCTAAAAATGTTATTCAAGACTCAATATCAAAACATATTGATATATAGTTTCACATTATAAAATAGAAAATTTCTATTAGAGATGTTTTTCTGTAATACATTTCAAAAATTTATCAGATTGATGATATGCTTACAAAATAAATTATGAAAGAGAGGTTTGTGGAATTGAGGATGAAACTTCATGTTCATCCTCCTCTGATGAATTACTAATCCTTATAACTAATACCCCACTATGATATGGAGTATGTTGAAAAATGTGAAGATAATGTAACATCATTTTACTTTTCAAAATATTTTTACTTACCTTTCATAAATGAAACTGAAGATATAGTTATTACATAAAGGGGGAGAGAAAAAGCACAGTGAGAGAGGAAAATAAAAAAGTGAGGTTGAGTTTAACTTTAAATGGCCCCAAATTTTTTTTTCCAATAAGGGGAAAAATTCCATCAAAAACATTACTTTATAAAGTAGTGTGGTGTTATGAAAATCTCTTTTGAATAGGGAAATGTTTTTATAAATGTTTAAAAAAATTGAGTTGTTTAGAAGAGTTGATTGGGAAAAATTTCTATGAGTTGGAAAATTTGTTAACTTGTGTTGTCAACAAATATAAAGGGTTATATTGAAGAAAAATTGTGCTAAATTCTTTTACAAAAGTATTTTTATTTGTTAACAACTAACCTTTTTGTAAGATAATTTTTTTTTGATTTAGGATTGGACCAAGTCCATAATAATGAGCTTTGTTAGAAAGTAAGATGTTGTTGTTTGAAGAAGTTATATTTTTTGTTAAAGAGTTTTGATGTATGATTGTGAAGTCAAAGGTTAGAATATTTTCATAATTTCTAGTTTAAATCAGACGATGGTTTAATAATCATGAAGTTCTTATAAATCATGAAACATAATCGTGATACATGATTTTGAATAAATAGAGAAAATGTAATTATTGAATCGGTTCTAGTGATCAGGAAAAAATATTCATTGGATTCAGGAAATCGAGACATAGTAGATCATATGCAAAAGTCAGAATGTGTAAAGCTAATGAAGTTTCAAGAAGTTAAAATATTCATAGGGTATTCTTCATTTAATTAGTTCTATAATTTTTTAAAACCATCATAATGGGATTTCCATTGTAATGGTAAAATCTATTGCAATGGGAATTCAATCGTAATGATTATTTCATTAGACTGAATTTGAGAAGGAAAATGATCATAATGATCCCAGAAGGAAATCGATCATAATGTGATGAGAATGAAATAGATCATAATGTGATGAGAAGGAAACAAATCATAATGAGTTGAGAAAGAAATAGTTCATAATGAGTATGTAAGGAAACATATCATAATGAGCTAAGAAAGAAATGACTTGTAATGAGAAGAGAAAGAAATAAATTATAATGTGTTGAGAAAGAAATAGATCGTACTGAACTGATTATGAAGAAGACTTGAAAATAATATTCCATTTGTTTTTTGAAGAGTTAAATAAGTCAAACTTGAATTTTAATTTTTTGCAAATCATTGAGGGATATTAGGAGGATTGAATAAGTCAAAGTTGACATTTAAATGCATGATATTCTTGGTCTTTGGAAATTTGAGGAAGCGGGGAAAGATTTCTTGTTTTACTATCATAGTTTTCTAATTTTCCTATAATTACATGGGAAAATGATTTGTTCATATTAAATTTCATGGAAGCAAAAAAGGTGTAGTGAAGAATAAATTGAGTGAAAGTTATTTCTGTACTAAGATCTCTTCAGAAGATCAGACACCTGAATGTTTAGTTTACCAATCAAGAGAATGATATTGAGATGATCATATTGGGAATTTGAGAAGAGTTTGAGTTTTTCATATTGAGAATGAGTTAATGATATTGATTCCATCGTATTGATTCAATCAGAATGGGGAATATCTGACTGAGTTTTTGAGTAGAGTTTAATAAGTCCATATCGTGTAAGGGTGAATCGTATTGACCTCATTGGATTATGGGAATCAAATCCATCCAAGTCGGTCATATGATCTAGATGGAGTTTTTTTGAGTGTATTGAATGAATAATTTCTTATGTCTCATTTTTTTTTGTAAGATATTTTGTAAACATATGGTAGTCAGTATAATCTTTTTTATCTGGAGATAGAATGAGTCTAATGGGAGTTGAACAAGTTGTATTAACTTCTTCATAATAGTGGATTTCCATAGAATCAAGGGATTGGGTGTGGAAATTACGTAGGTTCTCACATTGAGGCCAAATCTTATAAAGATTATTTTATTTACATGTTTTCCAACTTTTTCATTCATGAGTATTTGCTAAAAAATTGATAAGAAAATTAATCATGACATGTTCTATGGGTTAAGGTTGGAAAAGTATTGAAAATTATAAAAAGTGAACATCTAATTCAACCCCCCCTTCTTAGTTTTTGTTCAATCCTTTAGAAATTCAACTATAAAGAAAAATATGTGAAAATAAATGACACCAGTTGTAAAGTGAAAACCCCCCAAAATGAATGGGGTAAAAAACTACAAGCAAATAGAAGGATCTCACTATAGGTAAAATATGTATATAATACCTCATTATTATAAGGAGAAAACAATGATAATATATCCCTTGAATAATGGGGAAGCAACCTTATAAAATATCACACATAAATGAATCTGTTGAAGCTAATTTCAAGAAATGATGAGATACTAAAATGGGAGGAGGTTATTGCCTTTTATAGGATTCTTCTAGCCCTTCCTAGCCCTTCTCCCACTACTCTCTATGTATGGTGGAATATGACACCCAAAAATACTACCAAACCTCCCCCTATTTGAAAAAGGATGGTGGTGCCATCCATGGAGAAGAGTTCTACCGATAGTATGTGGGTCATAAAGGGAAAGTCCTATCAGATGGAGACTACATCATTTAGAAGGGTGTGGAATTTGAAAATGAATTGTGTTTTTCAGAGGTCTGTGTAATGTGTGTGATATAGGAAAGTGTGAGCTCCCTCTCCCTATTTTTTCACACTTAGTTATACAATAGATGGATGGGGGTGAGGCAGAAGTCGATGAACATGGTGCCAGATAGTTGGGGTTGATCGACAAGGGATAATTCTCTAAGCTAAATGGTGTGGTACATGTTATGAAAATTTCTGGATGAATATACATCTTTCTAGTATTTTAGTCTTTCCATAAGTAGGGTTTTGTTCATATTTAAAAAAGATGATGTGGTGGGATAGGATATATGATGGAATATCCCTTTATCGAGAGATTATATTTTATTTCCATTAATTGCAACCTGATGATCTATATTTTACTCATTTATGATATATTTAATTTTCTTTAAATATATATACATTATTATTTTCTATTTAAAATAGACTATACCTAATAACAACATTTTCCTAACTATTACTGCTGTTACACATGTACATATTAATAGCATTGAACTGTAATGTTTTTTGAAAATATTATTAAGGTGAAAAACAAAGACATTAATGTAGAGGGTGGATGAAATGCACATGGAAATATTTTTAACCCCAACATGTTCATGTTCATCAGTTACATTGGGATAAACAATTTCATGAGCCTACCGAGTAATGTAGATTGATTTAACAATGTTGTTCGCACACTTAATAAACTAATTTGGAAAGAGATCAGTATAACATTATGATGTAAACTCTATATATTACTAAAAAATAATAATTAAATTTTGACTTAATATTAATTATCCCTTATAGAGTGAACTTATAATAGATGAATCGCGAAGAAAATTTGTATTAAAGATCAATGGGAAGTCTCAAAGAGTATTCCTCAAAATTCGTAAAAGGTATTATCTCAAATATGCTGAAGGGAAAATAATTATACTACAACTACATATATAGGCACACATGATAAACCAACAAGAATTGGATATGTTAATTAGTCATTGTAATGAGACATATTTTTAGGTACATAGTGACTGGTAATACATTTCTTGAAAATAAGTGTATTAATCAACATGTTTAAAAATTGTTAATTTATGAAACAACCATTGAGTGCTGAAAATAATCAACCATCAACAAAACCAACTTACCACTACTGTAAATCAAGTATGGGGTACTCTTCACTTGAAAAAAATTATATGTATTTAAAATATACCGTAATACTTTTATGTGGCATAATAAGACAACATAGTTATGTTCCTCTATTTATATGCAGACTGATGAATAGAAATCCAAATCCACTTCCTTCCCACATCATATTTTATAGAATATGGAATGTGTTTATAAATATTGGTTACTAATATATGAAAACACATTAAATCATGGGAATCATGTGTATGTAAGACATAATAAAAAAATTAAATTTGCATTTCCTAATAATGATTACTTATTTCTATATATTTTTTGTCCAAATTAGACACATGAATCATCATCAGTTGTACCAAATGAAAAGATACTATCAGTAGACTTGTAGAGGTCACAATGGTATGGATATGTCCATGGTTTGGGTTTTTGGGTGTCACCCCAAACATATTTTGATAAAATAAATGAAGAGGTGGATAAAGATAGGAAAATGGAAGAGTTTCCAACTCAATTATATACTCTAACAGAAAACATAACTGTTCATCAGAGTTCTTAGAAAATGTTATGGGATGGAATAAAGTAGTGAAACAATACAAAAATAACCACAACGTGAATATCTCTTGCAAACCCACCCTCTTTTAGTAGAGGCATACCCCTCAAAGAGCAGTCTTAGAAGTGGTAATCATTATTTTCATAATTTTTTCTATGAGATGTGAATATGGGACACACCGATTCCTTTACTATACTAATATTCAATAGGGTTATAATTATTGTGATTTACATCTATCAACACCCACATATCTACTTATTTTGAGGGGTACCATGTACAATATCCAATCATATATTCTATATATCTAAAAACATTCAATAGTTCATGTGAGAGATGGGATTATTGTAGCCCTAGTGCTGAGAATTGTGATACATGTTCCACTTGATGATGATGATATTAATATATTCGACCAAGTTATTGAAACATTTAGTTCCTGGTCATAGATCTTTAAAAAATATTTTAGCATGGTGGTATTCATTTTCCAATAATATTTCTTACAAAACTATTAGAAATTAATGAAAAAATTCCTCAACTAATTAATGATATTATAGACAAAAAATTAGAGGGGGTAAAATAGAAGATCAAATCAAAATGATCTAAAGGATCAACCAACTAATTGATAATATCTTCACAAAGTACCTTTACCCCACCCATTCAACATCCACATTACTAACATTAATGGTTCATAAGCATGTGTTATAAATTAGTGATACCACCACAATTTATTTTTAAGAAAAGATGTATGAAGAGTCCATTAAGAATATATTGCTCTTGAAAATGTAAATGAAATCCTAAAACATTATTGGTTAGGAGTCGCAGTTGTAAATGTATACATGATGACTGTTTTCAGGATTTGATTGTCTAATAGTTGATTTATTATGTTAATTATGACTAAAAAATTCATAATTTTTGTAGGTGTATATATCAATACGATTTGATAGGAAATAAATATGAATAGACATTTGAACTTATTAATCCTCACAATTGTTCTACACAAGTATTATCATTATAACCAAACAATTATGAAGTAATAGTGGGAAAACGGACAATAATGTTTGAAAGAAGACTTATAGAAGTCAGAATATTCTAAATACCCATGATGTAGGGGTAAAATTAGACAATCTAATCATAGAAAATATATTTTAATTCAATATATTACTTATTCCTTTTTATTTTTTTAGTTATCTTTGGTTACTCATTAAAATCAATTTGAATATCCCAAAGATTTATTTTTAGATTAAATGCATGGATACCCAATAAATCAACCACACATGATGGTGTTTATCAATTATTAATACAATAAATGCAATGTTTTACAACTAATTTTCATGTTATATATTATATTTTTTTTAATGAAAATAATTTTATTAGAGGATGGTGTTTAAATATCGTAAAAATAATGGCATGAGGATCGTCCATGAATTCAATTAGCCAATCTACTATTATATGTGTATAAGTATTAGAGTATATATAATAGAATTTAACTATAAAAACATAAACAAATTTATATTTTTCTCAATGTTTCTGTTATTTCTAAAATGAACCTATGGAAAAGATTATGGTTTTAACGATTACAAATTTATGAAACATATTATATACCATCAACAAACTAACATCCCTGAAGAGGTATTTTCAATTATAATTACAATTTAATTTAAAATATTTATTAATCCTTTGTTGATTCATATTTTTCATGTACTATCAAGAATTTTGATATTCCTCATATTAATAAGAGGTAAATAGATTTTTTAAAAAATGAACAGTAATCATACTTGGTGTTAGAATGTATACCAAAATCATAGAGAGGTGATTTCCTACTAATTTTTTAGTTGGATTTATCTTCACTTTATCTAATTTTTTGGTTAGTTTCCTCATCATTTTTATATGATACTTTATGAAAATGATCTATGATTCATTATTGAAATGTAAAAATCAACTAAACCTTAATATAATACACAATGTTTCTAGAATGAATCAATGTTCATGTTTTCAATTTAAAATTGGAAATTTAGTCGAAAACAATGTAAAATACTGACAACTAATAAAACACTATCTGATTGTTTTGATACTATATGAAAATTATCTATATCTTATTTATTACGTGATGTAATTATCTTGAACTTTATCTGACACATGGTGTTCCTGATATGTTTTAACTTTTCCATTATGATTTTAAAATTTACAATTTAGATAAAAACATGTGTCACTGCAGGAAAACTAACAAAACACGCTCAGTTTTTCTTGATACTTTATGGATGTTATTCTCGAGTCATTATTGATGTGTAGGAATCATTCTCCCGTCATATTTACACATGATGTGACCAATATGAGTTAAAATTCGTGTTTTTTATTAAAATTGACATTTTATTCAAAAGGACATGCGACACACTAAAAAAAAATCATATTGTCCTGATACATTAGAAAAAATTATCCATAAGTTATTTGTGAGGTGTAGGAATCAATCACACACCAATCTGATGCATGGTGTGACCGATATAACTGAAAGTGCGAGCTTTTAGATTGAAATTACTTTTTAGTAAAAATCACAAGTGATACACTCAAAACTAGTAAAACACATTAGAATTGTTTTGATACTTTAGAACAATGATCCTTAAGTCATTTTTTAGGTGTAAGAATTATCAACACCTCAACTTGAAGACCTGTGTGGCTGATAGAACACAAACTATTTATTTTTATTTAAAATTTTCATTCTAGTAAATTGTACTAGTGGAAAAATCAAAATTGAACAAACACATTTGGAATATTTTGATACATTTGGAAACAATTAGTAATTTAGTTGAGATGTGTAGCGATTAGCCGCTCCATTATTTAATACAAAGTGTGCCTGATATGACTCAAAGTGTCTGTTATCAGTTTAAAATTTGTATTTTAGTTCAAAATTTGTTTCACTCACTAAAAACTAAGAAAACATGCTTATATTATCTTGATAATTTAGGAAAATGATTCATAAGTCATTTCTAACATAACAGAATCCACATCTTGTCAAATCGACACACAATGTGACTGGTATTACTCAAAGTGTGTGTTTTCATTTTAAAATGACATTTTATTAAAAAACAATTCGTGACATACTCAAAACTATGAAATTGAATTCAAATCGCTTTGATACTTTAGGAAAGACTACCCATTAGAAATTTTTGACATGTAGGAATTAACTGAACCTTAATCTGATGCATGGTGTCACCAATATAACATCTAATATATGTTTTTAGTTGAAAATTTAAATTTCAGTAAAAACCAAAAGTGAAATACTCAAAACAAATTAAACACATTCATATTTTTCAATACCTTATGAAAATGATCCACAAGTCATTTTTGATTTGTAGAAATCAATTGTACCTCAATTTAATAAAAGATGTTCCTGTTATGACTGAAAGTGCTTGTAATCAATTTAAAATTGAAATTTGAGTTCAAAACCTTTTTCACTCACTAAAATGTATGATAACATAGTCCAATTGATGTGATATTATATGTAAATTATTTATATGTCATTTGTGACCTATAGGAATCAGTATCACATCAAACTAAAACACAATGTGACATGTATGACTAAACACGTATGTTTTCAGTTTAAATTGTCATTTTAGTAAAAGAAACATGTGAGACACTAAAAATTGATCAAACATATTTATATTATTTTGATAATTTAGTGAAATGATCCATAACACCTTTTTGATGATTAGCAATCATTATCACTTCATTTTGACGCACAGTGTGAGTAGTATGACTCCACATGTGTCTTTTTATTTAAAATTTTCATTTTAATAAAAAAGAAAAGTGAGATAATCCAAAATAATAAATAGGAATGATATTCATAAGTCATTTTTGACTAGTAAGAATTATCCACACCTCAATCCAATATAATGTGTTTCGTTATGACACAAAGTGTCTGTTATCAGTTTATAATTCATATTTTCCTTCAAAATGCATGTCACGAACTAAAAATCGAGAATTTGTTCTTGGATTGAATAGATAATTTTGGATATCCATTACTATGAAATTTAAAACATGTATTAATTAGTCTCACAAAAAACTGAACCATGATGTGACTGATATGACTCAAATCCCTTGTTGTTACTTTAAAAGGATATTTTATTTCACCAAATAAGTGACATACAACAAATTGAGAAAACACATTTGAATTTTTATGATAATTTAAAGAAATAATCCATAATCGATTTTGGACTTGTAGGATTAATCCTCAACACAATTCAATTAACTATGTTACTACTATTACTCCAATCGTGTCTTTTTATTTAAAATAGACATTTTAGTAAAGAAGACAACTGGAATTCTCAAAATTAGAAAAATATATTTACATTGTTTTGAAAATTTATGAAAATAATTTAAAAGATATTGTGTTTGTGTAGGAATGATCCACACCTAAATTTGATACACAATGTGTTCTCTATGACTCAAAGCATTACTTTTTACATAAAAATTAAATTTTAGAATAAAATTTATGTGACAAAATCAAAACCAAGAAATTTTTTTTGATTGTTTCAATACATTATGAAAATTATTAATAAATCATTTGAGATACATAGGAACCATCATCCCCTCAATTTTATACATAGTGTGACTGATATGACTCAAAGAGTTCATTATCAATTTAAAATTGACATTTTAGTTCAAAATATGTGTCAATTACTAAAAATCAAGAAAACATGCTTGTAATGTCTTGATAATTTTGGAAAACAATTCATAAGTCATATGTGATGTGCATGAATCTATTTCATGGAGAAATAAAACATTATGTGACCGATATAACTCCCAGTGCGTGTTTTGATTTTAAAATAAAATTTCAGTAAAAAAACATGTAACATATTCAATGTTGAGAAAACACATTCATGCTATTTGAAAACTTAATAAAAATGATCACAAAGTCATTTGTGAGATGTATGATGCAGCCACACCTTATTATGATACATGATGTAACCAATATGACTCAATGTGTCTATTTTTTGTTTAATATTAAATTTTAGCAAACACTGTAAGTGACCAAATAAAAACTAAGAAAACACATTTAGATTATTCTGAAAATTTAGAAAAATGATCTAGAAATCATTTTCAATTTGTAGGAATTAGCTACACCTCAATCCAACACATGGTGCGACCAATATGACTCCATGCATGTCTTTTTCTTTAAAAAATAAATTTTAGTAAAAAATGTTAACAACTCAAAACCAAGTCAACAATTTCATATTGGTTTGATACATTTGTATAATGATCCATAAGTAATTTTTTATGTTTATGAATCATCATAACCACAATTCGATACATAGTGTGTCCGGTATAACTCAAAGTGTCTGTAATGAGTTTAATGTTGACATTATCATTCAAAACATGTGCCACTCATTGAAAACTGAGAAAAAATGATTAGAATGTATTTATAATTTAGTATAATGATTCATAAATCATTTATCATGTGCATGAATCAATATCATATCAAACAGACACACGATGAAACCGATAGGACTCAAAATGTGTGTCCGTAGTTTATAAAGTTATTTTAGTAAAAAAACTAGCCATACTCTCAAAACTGAGAAAACACATTTTCATTGTTTTTTATATTTCAGGAAAATGATCTATATGTCATTTGTGATGTGTAGGAATCAATAGTACCTCAAACTGATGCTCGTTGAGACAAGTATTAATAAAATTTCATGATTTCAATTAAAAATTAACATTTTTATTGGTTTGTTTAATATTTATGTTTACTTTATTTCCTTATAGTATTACTAACATTATAATTGATTTCATATATAGATGGGTTGTTTTACTTGAGTTTGGGTGGTTTTTTAGGCAACTGAAATCATGTTCCTGATTTTATTGGAGAGGGGTCGGCAACCAAAGACAATGAAATCAGGGACGCCATTGAATGTTTGTGATAAATTGTACATTCAAATATAATTGTTAAAAAAAGTTTGAAATGTATATTATTGTTTATTTTTTCTTGTATTTGTGATGTAATTTTTATTTCTATTAAAATATGAATTTTCCATATCATTCTTCTGTGTTTTCTTGTATTTTTTTGTTATAGTGTGATATAATTTTAATAACATAATATAGTAGTATGACCATTGGCAGTGATAATTCTAGCGTGGTTAAAAGTGGGAACTTCAATAGCACAATTTTTCGTACTGATTATGGTCAGCCTTTATTATCACTTTTTTTATCACTGATAATGGTCTCAATCATTCTACGCTTTTTTTAACACTGATATGAGTTCCCTTTTAATGGCCCTTATATCAAAAAAATTCAATGCTGCTGTATTTCTCTAGAGCTGCTAAAATACTGTTTTATAGTAGTAGGGGCTTCATGCGCCACATGTGAGTGTGTTTGGGTGGCACTAGGTGGGGGGTGTTCGATAATGGGGATGGAGTTGGAGGCCAGGTCATGGGTCAGGGCTTTAGGGGATGACAAACATGGGTAAAAGGATAAAAATGGGTTGGAAGTGTGCGAAAGATCCTTTAATGGATCACATGAGGCCACCATGATGTGACATCCCCCTATGAACCATGACATGGCCCTATTTTTATGTATGAGTCGATAGTATTCAATGTGGAAACATGGGTTGTTAAATAACTCACCATCATGAAGTCCTAGTGACCATGGAAATGTCCCCAACGAATTCAATTCTAGAAAGGTGAGGCACAACAGGCAGATGTAAGTCAGATACAGGGGGGCCTATGATGGGGGTGGGGTCCCTGGTATCCAGGAAGTGGTCTCATGTTGCTGTCGATACAGGAATCAAGAACTATCGTGGGTGTATATATTTCATACATCATGAGAACCTTGATGAGTAGCTTAAGTTTACACTATGGAAAGCTGAAATAGAAAAATGCTAATGTAGCTACGACATGTGACCACAAGTGAACACAGAGAGGCATTATGATCATTAGGTTGCCTTTGACGGGCCTTTTGGCCACTCAAATTCCTTAGAATTTGGGTCATATCATCATGGGGATGTCGGTCTTGACAATCAAGGGCCAAGACAATCAAGGGAATTTGGTTCATATATATGTAATAATAAAATATGTCTAATGGGTGTCTGCCAATTCAGGTGAGGTGGGTGGTGTGAGATTGGACCCACTGGATAAAAAATAAACACCCATTCATAATGAATCCATATTTTCTCAAAAAATGATATTTATCTTTGTCTAAGAATAAAATTTTAATGTATTAGAACTTTTTTTAAAAGATAACGTCTATAGTCAGTGCCAGAAGCAAACGCCTCGCCTCGCAGCACACGTAACACACTGTTTTCTCATGGATCTCCATGATCAGTTTGGCAGCGCGTGGAGCTAAGAAGGCCCATTATAACACCTGAATAGTTAGGTTTCCATGGAAAGTGGGGTCTGAATCAGGATATAGTATACATGCCATGTTGGTTAAGTCCAATAGGATAGTGACTGAATTTTAGAGAATATGGTTTTAGCCAAAAATGTGTTGTGTTGTTCATAGGGTCAGGTGATGTATCCAGTGAAGGAAGGTTTGGGTTGGACCTCCCACCTCGTTGGTCACCACATTGTACCTGAGATGGATGGGGGTTAGGCCGAAGTTGACGAGCATAGTGGAGGATGGTTTGGGTTGATCAACGTGGGGGAATTCCATGATCTCAATGGCATAGTACCAGTGTTGGACTTCCAGGGGAGGATCACTCCATATGAAATATGAAATTAATAAATATAAAAATTTCATATAGTCAATAAGGGGGTTTCTAATCTATTTTTGACATATGTTGTGCAATATTTATGGAATATATAAATTTTAATGTGTACCTCTAATCTGTTTAAGAAACATATCAATTACATGTTCTATAACTGTGTAGATTATTTACAATGAATAAGAAACATTTATTATGTAATTGTTTTTGTATATTGTTTAGGATATATATGACATGTTTTTTATGATTATCATATGATTATTTATACTGGATATAGTTCAACATTCATGAAATACCCATGTAAATAATCTGATGAATAGGGTACTTGTATGTTGTCTTATACAATTGCTTCCATCTATTTGTTTCAATGGAATGTGTTTGAGGGAGACCATGAGCACCAGAAAACAAAAACATTATACCTTCATTAAAATACACCGATTTAAGGATCTAAAAGAGTTTTATTTGGATACCCAAAATCTGAAGTGGAGCTAACACCTTCTCAAATGAGATAAATAAAGTTTGATGGAGAAGAGTGCCTACCAATGTCTCACACACAACACACCCCCAAACAAAAGAGAACTCATTATATTTTCAAATAAAGATCGAGGCACCCACTTCATAATAAATACAATGTGTTTATATTAATTGGGAAATTATTCCTTGAACTTGTTTTAATACATAAATGAAAAACTATGAATGAACTAACATTTGGTTGAAATGAAAATGAAACTATTTGGGAGAAGCAATATTGGTTGTTGCATCGAATGCAATATATCTAAAATAAGCATCTCATTCATATTCAATATAAAATAAAATGATAATAATAATAATAATAATAATTCATGTATCATATTCTAGATTTAAATGTAGACTATATATATATATATATTCGATGCATTATATGTATGTGTACATTCATCCTCATGCTTGAAAATTTAGGATCAATCCAACATTCTACACTTTCAATAAAATCCCACAAGGACTTTATATGTTATTTCAAAACACTTTGTGAATCTATCAAAATTTTTCGATATGGGTTTTTCTTCAATAACCCATCATTTTGAACAAAAACATAGTCTAAAATTTTGTCATTATCGAAAATCCTATCTTAGTGACCTTACGACCCTTAACCATATTGACAAGAACTATGAAATCCCTATTGTACAATTAAAGATCGACTTTTAGAAAAACACAAGTGATACTAAAACTAATAAAGGGGTCTAGTTTGATGTCTGTAATGAATACTCAAATCTCTATAATAGCATGTCCACCATAAGATGTATCACATACATCGTATATATAACTAAACAATACCTTTTTCCATGACGTCAAGGAACCACTGACATGTAACAAATCAATTTACTATTGGTTTCTCATCATTTCTTGATTCACTAAAAATGATTGACCAAGTCAATGAATATATTACATGTTAGTCATTTATCTAATAAGTACATCACATGTCACTTCCAAGTATTTGAACACAATATATTGATATAAATAAGCATGAACATTCATTTCTTCATTCTGATTCATACAAGGGGCATGTGTCTTTAACTTTTCACATAAGTGAAAAAATATTTTCTTGGTCGTCCTCCTATGAACAACATGATTAGAAGCATACCCAACCACTATCATATAGCTAAGTGAACATGTATGCTTGTGTATGTATAGTATAAATGTATGTAGGTTATCATTATAGGTATCTCACCAACTTCAGATAAGTAGGATTGCTAATAACCATACACCCCTAAGTGTATTGATGATTAAGTTAAATTCCTAGAGATAAACATAAGAAAATAAATACATTTAATGAGTTTATATATTACCTCTTGAATCCAATTTACATAACTCAAATACAACCCTTTCTAATGAGAATAAGAATCTATTCAAGCAAACCTTATCATATCATTAAAACCTGAAATATAATGTAATGATCATTGGAAATAGAGAATTACCAGTAGTACATTGAGGGGGATATTATCATTGAATCATTAATGAAAAATTAACTATATCACACATGAATAAAATATAATTAGTGATTGACTTTATTATAATGACAGGATACATTCACAATTATTACAACCAACCTCTCATGTAACACCAAAATATTCGACATGGCCCTCATGTTATTGTTGAGATAATGGTTTTTTCAATGGATCCACTACATTCACCTGTGTAGACACATGAATGATCATTACATACCCCCTCTCACTAGTCTCCTTTATGAGATGGTATTTTTGAAGGATGTTTTTGGTCCATTGATGAGACTGGGGTTCCTTAACCTAAGAAAAAACACCATTATTGTCCCAACATAGCTTGAATGATACATCAATTCTAGGAAAAACTCTATGTTTATAAATGAACTTCTTGACCCAAATAGATTCATAAATAGAATTTGATACAATGTTGTATTCCACCTCTTTTGTTAAGTGAAATATGGTAATTTTTTTAGAAGTATTCCAACTAATTTCTACGCTAATTAATAATAACATGAATCCATATTGATATTTCATATCATCTTTTTTTATGGGAAACTAGGGTTTTTGTAAACATTTATATAGAGACCATCTTCTCATACAAAGGACAATAAAATATCCTCATTCCTCAATAAGTACATATAGATGTTCTTCATAGTAAACCATTGAATTTAATAGGGGTTTTGTTGGTATCTACATGTTATGATCCAAGCATAATTGACATAAAGATGATTATATAAAATGACATACATGATCGATCCCATAGTGGACACGTAAGGAATCTTATTCATCAATCGAAACTATTTAGAAGGATCCCCAATCATCTTAAGATTCAAGATATACAATAACGGTAAAGAACAATTCTAAGAGTTCTCTAGGATAAACTACAATATATGTGTTTTAACTCAGTCTATTAAACTTATTATATTTATCTTTATAAATCCTAATAAATAGTATGTAAGATGCATCACCCATGTCTTTAATTGAGAAACACTTACCTTGCCATAGATTCTTAGAGTGATGTGTCATGATGTAATTTAGAAAAGTAGTTTTTTATCTACAAAAACTAATTGAAACACTATTGTAATCCCACTAAGACACTTGTATATAGATTAATCAGCTGCATTATTAATGAATCCAAACAATTTTATTGCATCATCTTACTAGATATCTGAACTCCATGGATCTTTCTTTAGACCATATATAGATCTTTTCAATTTTCAAACCTTATCATTTTCATTTGTATGTTCAAAACCCTCAGGATATATCATATAGATGTCCTCAACTAAATCCTATTAAGGAATATATTTTTTACATCAATTTTATATATCTCATAATAATAATGAGCTTATACACTAATAAACCACTAATGGAATCCAATATCCTTTATATATAATTGTATTTCAATGTGATTCATTATTCATAGAAAATATAATTAGTTCATTTTATAATTTGAACTCCATTTATTGTGTTGTTTGCAATTCTTTCTTAAAATACGCTAATACTTGCTACATTTTTTTTCACCTTGAAAACACCCCTTTCTATAAATTTATTTGGATATTATTGGATCACGTTTCCCTAGTTTAGAGGGAAATATTTTCCTTCTGGAGCATATGAAAATTCACATTTTAAGACACTCATTGTGGGACTTAATTCTAGAACATTCTAGGTGAAGTGAATTGGAAATAAGACCACTAAAGTGAATGTAGAGTCCATGAACCAAGACAAATAATTATTAAACATCAACTATGTATATAATATATAATTTTAAACATTTAATTCTATTATGGAATGACCTAATTTTTTGGTTTCAGTGGTGATCCTGATGGACCAAGTGGAAGATTAAATTCTTCACCAAATTTAGGGGACCAGAATGATAGACCACCATTTTGATGATAACACCTAGATTATAACTCCAAATTTTATAATATTTTGATAGATTACTTTGGGAATCATAGGATTCAATTTCCTTTTCTATGTACCACCAAAAATCTACCATCTTGAAGCTCCTTTTGTCTCATATTTTGGGTGGATGCAAGTTCAATCCAATTTTTTTATCAATGTTGTAATATCCCACTCACCATTAAATTTCAAACCCACATATTCCTACCCTAATTAATTATGATGACTTCGAAATTTTGAGGATCAAACCATGGATCGAAATATTTCTATTTCGGGTAATGGTGGTTAAGGATTTAAGAAGATATTTGGGTTTATTTAAATTTTATTTTTTTTCGTTTTGTATTTGTGTGTTTGTTTTCACATGTATGTTTTTAGAATCACCTGTGTTTCAAAATAAAAGATAGTATTCTCCATTAATTTTTTTATCCTTTATAAAAAAATGATACCATTATCTCAATATTCTCATATATTTACACCAAATGTAGTAAATCATTCACTCGATGGAAGAGTGTTTAATTTTATTGTTTTCCCCTCACCAATTCCTCCCTTTTGTGTCAACATATATCTTCCATTTAGGGTCTTGAATAAATAGAGAGCTACCCCTATTTTGGGTAGATTTAATGGAGTTTATTGCAGACTAAATTAATGTTATATCCTATTCATTAAAGTTTTAATCATTTATTTAATTTTATTTCCTCATTCAACAATTTTATATCTTTCTATTCCTTATTGGATTTTATTGCAACACGTTTCATGTTCTAATATGATTATTTACCTTGTAATTCACATGAATATTATCATCCTAATTTATTGGTGATTATAATATGTATATGAAGGTGTTAAACTTTTAAGTGATGTGATTATTTTGGAATCACTGAATGAATCCCTATTATATAAATAAAATTGAAATAATTTAAAATGAAATCCATTAAATCCGCCCTTAATAATAACCTAGGATCAACTCATTCTATCAAATTTAATTCACATAGGTCATTTATTGTTCTATAACTAAATTAAAATTAACCAAAATTTTTTCCAATTCATATCCAAATATCCCCCAATAGAATGGTTGGGTCTTATGTCTCTTCTTAGGTCTCAGTGGAGTAGAAAACTCTTGTGGTGATACTGTTGACCGCTTAACCCATTAATTAAATTTGGGAAATACTAGATTTTAATGCCATTTATTGGGGTCCACTATCTTCGAACGATTATTTTTCTTATCTTTAAATCCTTTATTTTTACAGTGCATGTGTTCCTATACTCGTGAAAACAAAAATAAAGTCATGAGGGGGGATAACTTGAGGGGTGAGGAGTGTAACGAACTCATGGGTCTTATTTTATTAGAACCTCTTCTTCTTAAGATTATGTATTTTAAAATTGAGTTTAAAACAATAGAGAATCTTCCACAAAAATAAATCAAAAATATATATGGAAACCACAATGGAAATACAAATGAGGTAGCCCCTAAATTTGGGAATGAATCTAATAAAAGCACGAAACACTACCATACACATTACTTGAATAATTCACCATAATAATTTAGGAATTCCTCCTTGTGATTTTTTCACTATATCATCAAACCCCATGCCTATAAAAACCTTATACACTTTCACTGGATGGAGTCAAAAAAATAATACGTTCATGTGAAAGATTTCAATGATATTGTTGAAACCGTGTTCTTACAAAATCATGATGAATCAAATAAAATGAGAATCATTCATTTTTATATAAAGGATAAATCAAATAATTAGTTGAAAATTTTGAATCCATCATCCATTCACTCCTCAGAATAAGTAGAAATAGAACGTTACAAGCGAAAATTTTCCACCACAAAAAAATTACATTGAAACGTTGAATCGATTTTTTTAAAAAAGAGGGAGACAAATTCAATGAGACATCCAAAAGGTTCAAATACACATTAATCATGGAAGAACACCATGGATTCTCAATTCTAGAACACGTGATATATTTTATGATGGGTTAGGGTCATGTAGCATAGAGTTTAATTACACGATGTGGTTGGAACATTCAGAAACAAATCCCCAAATAATACATATGAATATATAAGAAATATGGATGAAAAAAATGAAACATGGGAATATCTATTTGTTAAGGATTTATTTTTATTGATTATACATGGAGATTTTTATACATTTGTTCATTATATATTATATTTTTAGTTTTGTTTGATTGTAATTCATTACATGCTTTAATTCATTTAAATTATCATATGTGAAAATTTACAACATGTTAGTGTGTTATATCACATATATTTATCACATGTTATTTTGATGAAACATAATGTGTTACGTTTTGTTTTATATTGTTAGTTATAAATTTATTATACTGTCAGTTCAATATTTATTCTAAAATTTTCTCAAAATTTATGATACTATTAGTTCAATATTTATTCTACCATTTGTTCAAAATAATGGATATCATTAATTTAAAAATATTCCACCATTTTATTAGAATTTATAAAACATTTAGTTCAAAATTTGGGTTACCTTAGGTTAAAAATTTATTCTATTGTTAGTTATAATTTATCCCATTATTAGTTAAAAATATGTTATTTTTATTTTAAAAAATAATGTATTTTTAGTTAAAAAATATTATATTGTTATTTAAAAAAACCTATTAAAATCTATAAAACCCTCCTACCTTTAGTTATGAGTTTTGTGACTATCAAGCATGTGGCTTCTAACGGTACCTCAAATACTAGGTTCTTTCATTTATAGTACCCTTACTATATGTAAATTATTTTGATTAAAAATTTATTTTTAATTTTTTAATACATTTTTTTATTCTATATTAAATACCTTGATTCTATGTGAATTTATTTTATTGTGTTAAATTTTATATGTAGTGATTATTTAATACATGTTTTTTATCTTTACAAAACATATTCATACCATATTTCTTGTATATTTGAATATAATTTTATTCCTTATTTTGTTTATTATAAATGTTCTAGAATAAATCTTTAATGTAATGACTCTATTTTTGATGGATTTGTCCTTTGAATATATTTAGGTATATAAATGGATCATTCCTCAGAGTTTTCATGGTGTTTTTGTGTCTTGTGACCCCAAAATTAATATATTAAAAATATTAATATATTTTAATGCATGAACATAGATTGTTTTGGTTTTAATGGTTATCCCATTGTTTTGGACCACATATGGAAAATACAAGTTGAATATTTATTCTGGAACATGGTGTTTACCATAGGAATGACCTAAAGTTTTTCTTTTTTCGATATTTTTTATGGAAACAATTGGTTCGTATGTTAAGTGGATTAATTAATTTATTTCATTAATTTATTTAATATCCTTAAACCTCATTACCTCTATCTAAATAAAAATTTATGGAAATTATCCAGGGTTATTCACATTACCCTGGGAGAATTTTAGAATAGGAGGTTCATTTTTCTTCAGCATTTGAATACCTGAGGATGCAGATTGAGGACCGGATCATGGTGCATCGATAGACAATAACAGAAATGTATGAAATTTATAATTACATACATAAACTATATATACCATAATACTCTATAATTTACCCATTATAAAATATATGATATTATTTAAATCTATAATCTCTATTAGTTTCTAGTTTAAGTAAAATTGGCCCAATGAGATCATTTTCCCAAAAAATATTGTAGTTACACCATTAGGATATGATACTTCTCATCCCAATATGAAATTACAAAATCAAAAAATATTCTATTATACTATTTTCTTCATTTTATACAAAAAAACAATTTTTTAAACAAAATTAATAAATTATAATAACCTATTCCTTTAAAATTTTGAATTCAATTTAATTTACACCGTATTTATAAATTTTATTTAATCACTCAAAATAGTATACTTAAATTTCATATTCTAAATGTGTTATGTGAAATATTTGTGTTACCATATGGAACATAAATACCCTGAATTTTTAATATACATATATATATATATATATATATATTTAATATTCAATATGAATTGTATGACTATTCTATATGAATGTACTACCATAAGCAATATGAATTTACTAAATATGACAATTCAATATACTTAATAAGTTTTTGATAATTTTTTGAGATATATTCAATTAACCATGTATGAAATATGTAATTTTCTATGTGTATATATAATCTATTTAAGAAAAATATCAATTATAGGTTCACTAATTATGTACTATGTTTCCAATATACATGAAGCATTTATTAAATAATTGTGTTTTTTGTTTTTTATTCAGGATATAACTGAAGGGGTTCTTATGAACATATAATGAGCATTTCAATTTCAAGGCTATGGAAAAAGTAGAATTTTCAATATTCATGAAATCAATGTGTAAAAAATACAAAAAACAAAGTACCTATAAATCCACTATTTTAGTAGCTTCCATATCCATCATTTGAAGAATTTTTCTTGGAGGTGATCATAAGAAATAGCAAAAAAGGATCGTCTTCATGGTAATTCACCGATCTAGGTATCCAAAAAAAATTCATGGGGATACCCAAAATATGAAGTGGTGTTAGAACCTTTTCAAATGAGATAAATCGAGTTTGAGGATGGAGAGTGTTTTGCAGTGCCTTTCCCACATCCCCCCACTAAACAAAAAAACCAATTAACTTTTATAAAAATATCCCAAGGATCCCATTTCATAATGCATCCCTTGAGTTTCTATTAGTTGGGTGTTTATTACTTGAACTCATTTCAATAAATAAATTATAACTTATTAATAATGCAATATTTGGTTTGAATAAAAAAGAAACCATTTGGGAGAAGTAGTAAAGGTTGTTGCCTCTAATGTAACTCATCTAGAATATTAATCTTATTCATATTTGATAATGTATATATATATTTTTTATTTGTTATATTACATTCATGAATCGTATGGATGATAATATTCATGAATTATATGAATTTCTTAAATGCAATCTATATATAATATCATTATATAGATATATATATTATACATCATAGGAATGTGTACATGTTTCTCATGAATTTATATATTAGTGAATATCCTAAAATCTCACAATTACCCTAAAACCCTATATGGACTTTATACGAATCTTCCCAACTATTTTTGAATATACCCAAACTCTTTTACATGCAATTTATATTTCATCAAACTATATTTATTTTAAAAAAAAAATTTCAAAAAAAAAATCCTTATCCAATGGCTTAACTATGTGGCCAGTGTGTCCTATTAGCATTGAAATCACCTATAAAATACCTAATAATGAAAGCAAAGAGTGTCCACCTGTAAAACATTAGTGATACTCAATCTATTAAGGGTAATAATGTGATCTCCAATAAACACATTCATATCTCAATATGAACATTTCCACCAAAAAATATGTCATACAGATTGTATGTATACATATATAATCACTTTTCCATGACATCAAGAAACCAATAAACTTTGAATATATCAATCTAATATAAACCCATTATCATTTTTGATGCTCTAAAAAAGGCTAACCAAGTCGATGAATACATAACATTCCATTAATTTATCTGATATATACATCACATGTCACTTATCCAAGTATTTCAACTCCTCATATTCTTTTTTCCATCACGAAATACTATCTTAGCAGATTCCTTTCTTTCCTGGTTGCTCAAAACAAATTAAAACCCATTCAAGTGGCACGAAGTCTAAATGTACCAACCCACCTTTTATATGTTGATGACATTATCGAATTTATTAATGTGTGTAAAAGAAATATTATTAATATTAAATATGATTTATCCCACTATGAGGTAGTCTTTGGGAAAAAAATCAACTGGAACAAATATTTTATATACTTTAGAAAATGCTTCGCTTCCAACAGAAAATCTAACATCATCAAAAACCTATGTATCATGGAATGTTCCCTCCCCTTCACCTACTTACGAGTGACCTTATTCTGGAGAAGACTTGAATCTATGTATTTCACTTCTTTTGTAGATCATGTTATCAACCAGATTTCTTGTTGGAATAGAAAATCCCTCTATAAGGCTGGCAAGAATTTCCTTGTTAAGTCTACCATTATCAATAAAATGGTATACTCGCTTATGATCTATAAATAACCAATTTTTCTCCTAAAGAGAATTAATGGGTACATTAAATTTTTTATGTACTTGTAGCATCATTGAATGAAAGATCGTTAACATCCCATGGGTTAATTGCTGCAAATCTATAGAGAATGGTGGTCTGGGCATTAATAATCTCACGCTCTTTAATGAAGACCTTATAGCAAAAATTACATTGAAACTGATCAATTAGAATGAGGATTCTCTAGATTTTCATCAAAAAAAATTCATGGTGAAATTAAAAAAAAAGAAACTTGGGCTATTTCAATTCCTTGATCTGGCCCTACATCAGAGAATCCATTTCCAACATTATGACCAACTCTCGATGTCTGGACATTATAAACTTTTCCATTAACATTTGGGATGATAATTGGACTGGCACCCCCCTCATTTCTAAGCGGCCCACAAACTCCCCTCCTGATAATATCAACTTCACTATTCAAAAGGTGATGCACTCTCATAATCAAAACCTTCCTCATTACATTTATAATATTGTTGATAATCATCCCTTCTATATTACAGATGACTACCTCATTTGTGAACTAGATCAAAACATTATATTGGATTTGAAAAGTTTCTAAAATCATAATTATTATAACTTTGATCCTATTTTTAATTGGGTGAATCTCTTTGACAAGCCTTAGATTAAACCCTCAGTATTAAATATTATCTGGCGTCTTGATCATAATCATATTCCTACTGAGGTCACCCTTCAATCTTTTGCTATCCAACACTTCTCTCAATGCCATATGTGTCACCAACACAGAGTGGACACTAACCATATCTTCTTATCTTGTTCCATATCTTCTGCTCTCTGAAATTATATTACTAAATTGTTTGACTGCATATGGATTTTCTCATACTCTATTCTTGTCCAACTTAATCATTGTGTGGAGCTTGACACCTTGCAGCAAATAAATATCCTCTTCCATTCTGTTATCGCTGTGTTACTCTATGTTATCTGGTATTATAGAAATAATTTTATTCATAATAAATACTCATCCAAACATAATGAAGGTCGAATGAGAATTCTCATATCCATCACGGATGCTGCCTTGCTCCAAAAATATCATTATGACATCTCCGTTGGTGACTACATGATCCCTCAACGTCTCCAGATTAAAGGCCTTTTATCAAAATTGAGACATTAAATAGAAGTTTTTTGGTAGGATCTCATTCCTGGATGGGTCAAAATCAATGTGGATGGTGCCTCTAAAGGAAATATGGGGCCATCAGGTCGTGGAGCTATTTTCAGAGATTTCCTGGGTCACTATCATGGATGTTCTTATAGAAGCTATGGTAACGCCTCTTCTCTCAATGCAGAAATGATGGTTGTGATCCAGGCTGTTGTCCATGCTAAAACAAAAGGCTAGAACAACATCTGGATTGAAAGTTACTCTACCAACATTGTACAACCCATTTGGAATGGGGTGTTCCACCTTGCATGGATGCTTACTCCTCGTTGGATGAAATGCCTGGATTCACCTCGGGAGATCAAATTCATTGCCACTCATACAAATCAGGAAGGGAACATGGTGGAGTATGGTCTTTCTAATATGGGAATCAACCCAAACATTACTTGGAGTGATGACCTACCGGTTGAACTACTCCCTCTATATGTTAGAGATTGTAATAAAATCCCATACTTCAGAATTTTATAGTTCTATTCTTTCTTTTAATAAATTGTATCTTGGTCTTTGACAAAGGCATTTCCTTTTAGAACAGAAATTGATAAATATTAATAATTTATTTAAAAAACGAAACATTATCTTCAACTCCCCCATTATCCCTTGAGAACCCCCCTCTCTCCAAAGAACCCCCACCTCAAACCCTATCCACCACTACCTCAACAACATTCTGGTGTTTGACCCCCTCACCGATTATCCTCTTTCCCCTGATCCCCCCATATACTAGACACATAGTGGACCTCACCCTCACTAGTGCTCGAGAATCACCCCTTTCCAGTTCTTAAGCCCCCTAACCCTTTCCCTTACATGAAATTGATCCTCTTTAACCATTTCCCTTCGACGAATACATGTATTTCTTAACTATGCAGTTACTTTCGTCTATTTGTTTCACTATACATTTTGAATATTACTAAAAGATGAGGTGTATATAGGATTTTGATGATATAGAACAATAGGTATTGGTAATTTTCACTTGTTTTTTGTTAATTTTTTGTTTACATTATCCTTATGAAGTTCTTAATTTCAATTAATACCTTTTTTATTATATTATACTCTGTCTATTTTTTTAATGAGGTTTGGTTTTATTTATTTCAAATTAGTTTGGTTTTGTTATTGATGGGGATATTTTATTTTTTATCTGTCTCTTTTTAGTAGCTATTAGTTGGTTTCAATTAATTTTTATTCTTCTAAGTTATTTTAGTTCGGTATAAATTTATTTTATTCTATCTGGATATATTTTGATTAGTGAAATTACATTTATTTTTTTGTGTTATTGAAGTCGAGTAGTTCTCCCTTGGTTCTTGTAATTTTTTTAAATATTTATATTCAATTATATTTATTTATCTTATGATATTTCTTGTACAGATTACTGTAGTATTGGGTTTTTATTTTTTTATTATATATAGTCTCTATCGATTTAATTTTTACTTTAATTGATTTATTTCATTTTATTTTATTATAATTATTTTATGTTTTCGTTAGTTGATCTAATATCATACTACATCTATGAGTATAAAACATTTTCCATGGGGTTTAGTGAATATAATATTTAGAAATATTTATTCAATTCAATCAAATTCAATTATGTTTTCATATGGTTTTTATTTAAAAAACAACGATTATGTGTTTAACCCATATATCGGGGTCTAGAACATTTTATAACATTAATTTGATATTTTGAAGATATTAAATAGATACCTGAAATGAAGGTATGTATCTATAAAGTTCAATATACATTTTTAAATTAATTTTAGTGTGTGTCACTTAATTAGGATTATAATTAGTCTTTATGTGTTATTTATCTATTTGGGGTATTTTATAAAATAAATAAATAAGATATACCATTTGAAAATCATACACCCAACCATGAAATGTTACTACCCCATTCATCAAAAAAATAGTTAGTATACCTAGTTTTACAACCCCATTCTATTAACTTATGTTCGTTGAATTTAAAACAAATTTATCAGATAAATAAAGGTAATGAAATGTATCTATGATTATTTTATAAATGAAAAACAATATTTCCTAAGATTTTCTAATTTAATTAAGAGTGTAATTTCAAAATTTAATTTCATTTGTACATCAAAAATAAATTTTCACACTCAATATGGTTTATAAAATATCCATAATGGTTTTATATAAAATAAATGAATTATATATATTTTTTGGAAAAACGTGATTTTTAATGTTGGGTTTCCAATAATTTATCACTTTTATTTCCTTATTTATTGTTTTTCTATGTTTATGTCATCATAATAAATAAACTATTTCTTGATCATGATTACAATTTTGATTCATTGATATTTTTATTAGATTTTATATAATTTAAAAGATTTATTTCAGTGATATTACATTATTATTCATATCTAGAAAACATTTGTTTATGAATTGAACTCATTTTAAAAATATGAAATCCGATTTTATATAAAAAATATGGTGTATTCATCATGTAAATAAATAAAAATGAGGTTGTATACCATTTGGTATTATGTTTTTAATTTTTGATGTTATGTTATAGGAATGAGTTATTATTTCATATCATTAATTAAATGGGATATATTGTAATGAGTGAATGGAAGTGAGATATATGACATACAAGATGTGTTTATTAGACACCATATCATGATTTTGTGATTTTATTCTATAGATTCTTTTGAAATTCACATTTAAACTCTTGGGTAACGTAGTTGGAAATTGAGAGACTGATGTAATACCAGTAAAGATAATGAATTGGATATTATCAAATCTTGTCCTAATAATAAATGAAATTAATAAACAAAATATGAGATGAATTGTTATGAAGTTAATTATATTTGATTAAATTATATGAATGCCAAGGATGTAGTGTTTTAATAATCCCAGTTGACTAATAGTCAATGATCCCTTGACCAAAATAGCAGATGATGATCCATTAGTCTCCCTCCCTATAGTATCTAAGAAACCCTAGCCCCCCCACCATTGTCATCTCTCACACCCTCACTTCCATTAGTGTTTTTCACACCCTTCATAAGTGTCCCATCATCTTATGAGATAGTATATAACTATTTAGATATTTTAAATGTGAGGGAACATGTATCATCATGAGGATAATTGAGGGTAATTCTTATAGGTACAAATTTTATTGTGAATAAATTTATTGCACTTTTTTATAATACTAACCATTTTTTTCATAAAAGATAAAAAAAATGTTAACATAGGGAGAAATGAAAAAATTTCAGATGTATTGAATTTGAATAGAATGACGTTAGTTTTTTCATTTGACTACTGTGGGGTCCCCACATATGATTCCATAACATTACTTGGCAAGATTCTAGAACAGCTGGTGGAGGAGCTGGTTACCTTTTTGATTAACTATTGAAATTGGATTCATGTGCCTCAAACAAAAAAAATATAGTTTTTGATTCAATGATCATGTTAATTTTAATACATTATAATGTAATTGAATTATATTATAATATTAAATTAAAATATTTTAAAAATAAATCTCTTTGTACATGTGTTTTTTCTTTTTACTATTGTTGATCTACTTATAAGAAATAATACATTGAAAATTTTGGGTAAGAAATGGAAGTACTTTAAATGGTTATTGTATAATGAAATCAATTATTATTTATTGAGTCATCAACAACAGAATGATAAACTACCAGAAGTGGTACCTAGATAGAAATGAATGGTTTTGTCAATAACCATCATCATGAGATGCACATAGTACTGAAATATATATTATTATATTAATATAATTTTATATATATACATGCATATGAAAAGTTTATGGAATTTCAAAAATTACTATTAAATTACAAATTATTTATCTCAATATGTTTGGAGGAAAAATTTATCAAGTCAAGCTAAAAAATCACCTCTCACATTGCTGGTTCAAAGTGTTATTCCAGAAATAGACCGACTCGGATAATATTTTCAATAGATTATATATTTTTAAGACAATATTATATATTTAATATATTAAATTGTTCATATATCTTTATTTAATTAAGTAAAATAATTTAGGGCACCATTTATCCAGAATAGAACTGTGGTTGGATGCTCATACAATGTATGATGGGAGTTATGTTAATGAGCCTTCCAAAGAAGTTGGGTTATGAATTCCTTTTTCAATAAATAAAACTTATTGTAGGTTTTAAAAATGAAGTAGTTTCATTAACAAGATATCTGTTTAATTATGAAAGGATTTACACTACTAAAATAATCCTGAAATTCTTCCAAAAAATAGATGAATACTATTGTAATATATCATATTTTTCTTTGGAATATATTACACTCCAGGTTATGCATCATTATTGCTGATAGTTTTATTTTATAATTTCAATCCCTTTTGTTTCTATAATAATTTTTCCCAAATATATCATCTTCTAATAATATCTTTCCATGATAATTTGTATCCGTTGAGATGTGGTTACATAAAGACTTTAATATTTTTCGGAACATTTTTGATTCCATAAAGACACACATATTGGGTCCAAATATACCAATAAATTTGCACTATAACACTATCTTTGAGAACCATTTACATCTTTTTTTTGACGATCCACATATCCTTTTATTGAACACTAGATTAATTTATTTCTTAATGCCACCCAAATTCCCCCATGATAATCCTCGATATTTCACATCTTCTATATATCCAAATGCTCTCCCTCAACCTTTTTAATCCATGACTTATTCTCCAATGTTTGGCCTTCCAAATTCTCAAAATGATAATTATCTTCACTATATAAATTCTTCCCCCATTATTTACACAATTCCCTAATGGTAGTTATAGATGATTTAGGGATTTATCATTTTCTATTCTTGACTAAATTTCATGAATAATGTTCATTAATTATATCACTTTGTTTATTCATTTTCATGTAAATTTTTAATGGTTTCCAATAAGTTTGTAATGATATCAAAACTTCTTCCACCTTTGATCTTTAATATATGCACTTCAAGTTTAAATGTTTGAATATCGTTTTGTCAGTTTCACTAATAATTTCATGATTTAACACATGACATGGATCCTATTTTCACTAATACAACTCATTTTAACCAATAACCCCTGGGTTCTATATTTTTTTTTAGTGGTTTTGAATGATTTTATGAATGGATTGATAAATGGTAAGATTTTAAAAACTAGTATCAAAGGATATAGGTTTATTCCATATGTTTGACAAAATCAAAAAACGAGTTTTTTTGGGTTTTCGATTTCAAATGATCTTTTATGATAGTGTTAAGGACATGAATTATTGTTTGGTCTAGTTTCCTATTTCATGTGGAATTTTGGTGATTTATTTTACTGAACCCATTTGTTTTAATGAGTGTATTAATACGTATTCTATATTTACATCTTTGGCACTTTTAATGAATATATATATATAGAGACACACGCAAGAATATTCTATTGAATCTGGTTTGGTTTGGAGATTTCCAAAGACTTTTTGTTTGGTTTGGGAATTTTGGGGAAGAAAATTCAACCACAGTATAGATTTTTAAAAAGTTATATATAGAGGTAGATTAAACTACCAATATATAGGTAAAATTAATTTTTATTATTGGTTTAATCTAACACTATATTTTGTTAACATGATCTTAGAGGTGGTTATTTGAGTTTTAGAAGTTATTTCCCCCCCCCCAAAAATCTCTAGAAGATTGTAGTGGTTTATATCACCTCAATACTATCAACAATTTTGGGAGAATAAACCGCTTCTAAGACTCCAATTACTTTCTCTAAACAAAAATTCTATGATAATCGTCAGAAACCACCAGTAATGGACAGAATTATCTTGGGTTGGATTCTGAAATAATTTTTAGTGATGATTTTTGTAAAATGTTTCAGAATCATATGAGATCAGTTTAAATGACAAAATTATTAAAAAAATTCCACTATTATTCAATTTTGTTGTAGTGAGATTGAACATAACTCTCGTGTTGTTGTCTTTATAACAATTTCTGCAATGGTTCTGCTACATTATCTTAAGAATTTACCCAACTAATTCTTATATCACCCCTATGAATGATCTAATATATGATATTGGATTTATAAAATATGTGTTTAGTTTATTGATGAGACCGAAGATCCTTATCATGATAAACAAAATCAATTTTTTCAATATAAATCTAAATTTATCCCTCGATGTTAGGAACCAATCCAAGATCAAAAATGATCTTCTTGATCCAAATAGCTTTCTACATAGCATCTGATAAAATAATGTATTCTTCTTATATTTTTGAGTCCACTAATGAAGTCTTTTTGGAACTCTTTTAACCAATTTATCGACCATTTATGTCAAAAAAGAATCCTAATTGATATTTCATATAATATTTTCATATGGGAAACTTGCAGGTGTGTAACCCATTACATATATATCATCCTCTCCTCTATAGTCCAGGAGCTTATCCTAATTAATTCTTTAGTACATAAGGATATTGTTCATATAAGGAAAATGAATTTTAATGATATCGGATTGGTGACAAATTTTTATGATTAATGAATAATCTACATTGAGTCAAGTATATAACATGAAATACATGATAGATCATATGGAGTAAACATATTGAATAATATCCATCCATTCTAACTCTTTCGATGGTTTGGGAATATTCTTAAGATTCATTCCATGCAACTTTAGTAAATACCCATTGTCATAGTTCCCAATGCTAAACCAATTTAGAACATTAATAATATATTTTTTCTGACATAGTAAAATAAACTCCTTAGAACTATCTCTATATATCATTATACTGAGTGTGTAATATAATTCACCCATGTCAATTATTAGGAAACATTTTCTCATCCACATATTCACTGATGGATGTATGAGGTTGTTTATTTAAATAAGCAGTATTTCAACTATTTAAACTATCATATACACTACTATACTCACACTATGCCACTTGTATACATAGGAGTAATCAATGTTCTTAACGTAACAAAACTCTTTGATTTTATCATCAATCTTGATATCTTAACTTTAGGATGCTTTTATTTAGTCCATATATAGACCTTTATAATTTTGAAACCATAGAATTCTAATTTGGTACTTCAAAACCCTTTGATATATCACATACGTATCCTCAACAACATTCTTGTCAAGCAATGAATTTTAAGATCCATTTGATATATCTAATAATAATTATTTAGCTACTATGAGGAGAAAAATCCTTATGAACATTATCAATATGAAAAGTGAGAAAGGTCTGTTCATAGGTAATACCATGAACTTATTTATAACCCTTTTCAACTATACATGTTTTACAGTTAGAAATTTTACCACAAATGTTAGTTTATATATGGTAAAACAACTAATCCTTATGGGTCTCTCCCCTTCAAGTTCATCCACGATGTCTTAAACATGGATCGTGTATAGGGATTCCATCTAAGATTCGATGAATTTTAACCATTTCTTGATATCAAAACCCTTAATGGGATTTTGATAAGAAGTAGGTTAATCTTTTGTGAATGTAATTTCTTCTTCATTATCAATGAGAAATCCATATCTTGGGGTTCTTATTGAATCAGACTAGATCTTCACGGTTCATGAAAAACTTGTATCATTCTCAATCCACACATTGTAAGATAATAAACAATAATGGATAAGTATCATGCTCATTTTTAGGTAATATTTTCCATTTTTTGGGTTATTATTTTTTATGAACTTGGATATCTTTTGTGTGAATTTGTATAATTTTTTAAGAAAAAGAAGTAGTGCATGGGTGGTGCACTATTTGTCCCAAACCGTGCGCCCAACCCTAACAAACTGTGAAAACCCTAATAAAGAGATAAAAATATTGATCCACAGTTTTTCAAATCATAAACCATGTTAGTAGTAAACATGAAACCCCTAAGAGGAGGCTCACAGCTAGGTGCATGGTTAGGGAAAATCGTGCACACTATATAGGAAATCATGCATGTAGGAAAATAAAGTCCTGAGAAATTATTAAAAATACCCAAACTCAAATCTTATATCCCTAAATATACTAGATCGACCATAACTCTTTACTACACATTTTGAATTTCTAGGAGGGATTTATAGAGATTTTGAACTCTGTTCTTGATGAACATATGTTTTTACTAATGTATCTTTACCTCTCCTTATATTTGATCTCTTCCTGATTAGATTCCTGTCACTCCCATACCTATTTTTGGATCAAGAAGAATGTTTTATTATCCTTTATAGGGAATTTATATATAGGTTTTCATAGGTCATAATTCATTTAATCTGGGATATATTATTTAGACTTATATCTCATTCTTCATTGGGTAATTAAACATTCCACTTCAATTTGTGGAATTTTTGTCGACGAATGCTCACCAACAATATGGAGGTTGGTGGACAAAATGTCAATTTACATTATTCTTGTTTATAACTATGTGTACAATTTTGTGAAATTTCAATTTACACATTTGAAAATTTCATTATAATTAGATAAATTATTTTTTTTACTTAATTAATGGAATTGATGGAACATTGTGATAATGAAATTGCTCATTTATGTGATATTCTAAGTAGAGAATACATAGTTTATGAAATTGGATAATATAATAATGTTATTATGAAATGTTTGATTAATGGAAATTAAGGTATGGTTGGCTTAATCATAATAGTTTAATGAATTTTATGATAAAATTTTGATAAATGTTCTAATGATGAATCATTCATATTATTCCATCTGATTAAGGTGACGAACATTAAATATTGTGATGAATCAAAAATTTACACATTAATGATAATGTTGAATAAGAAAGTTATTGGTTCTTAAAAATAATGTATATGAAATTGTGATTTGTGTGATATTGTGATATTTTTGTTATATTAGATAGTGAGTGTGGGACTGGGACTAAGGTTCAAAATTCCCATATGTGACATTGAGGTGTGGGAAAGAGGATTTGGCTCCAAATTACCATATGTGTTTGAAAGTGTGGGACATGGACTGAGGCTCCAAATACCCATGTGAAGTTGAATTATGGGATAGAGAGAGAGGATCTAAATACCTAGAGAGCACTAGATATGATGATCTATGAGCATGAGATTGGCATTGGTATATGTTTCCAAGTGTTCGTGTAATGAATTTAAATGAAATAGATAATGAAATCCCACATTATAATAAATTGTGTTTACCTATATGATATGGATCATACAATATCATGGGCCAATGCAGGTATTCCTTGTTCAGGTGTCATTGTTAATAAGGGGGTAAAATGTGGTTAATTAAAGAATAATTGAATATGTAAACTATTTAATTTATTAATTATAATTTATTATTTATACATTCACATGAATTGTTATTGACTATAAATTGTTTTAGACACCATTGGTGTGGGCCTAATAAGTTTTAATCACACCCTACTCAGGATACCTGATCGGTACCTAAATAGAATTTTTGTTTGCAGGATAAAATAAGGGAAAGAGTCATATGTTTGATGGATGAGTCTGGATGGAGCAACATGAGAAAAACGAAATTGGTATTGGAATCGCTTGGGATTTTGGGATTGTCTTTATTTTGGTTTCTTATTTAGATATTAGGCACATATAGTAGATGACATATCTACTGACTTAGTTTTGATATCGTATTCCCTGCTTTTGATTATTATGAGATGTTTGGTCGTGTATTGATTATAGATGGTTATTAATAATTTTTATTAATATATTTCTATATATTATTTATTTCCCTATTATGATGATTTGATAAAGTCGATATAGTCTCCCCGTGTTATATATTATAACCTCGCTACTAGTTAGTATACTCTAGTGTATGCGAAGGTGTCCTTGATGTCACTTGACCGACCGTCTTGGCATATGTGCGTGTGGCACATGGGTTAGTACATCACAAAGTGGTATTAGAGGATTTTTTTTTATTTTCTATTTGGGAAAGGTATAATGAAAATATTATGAGTGGGGCCTTGTTTAAGAGCTCGTTTATGGGAGTATCTATCCCATGTACTAGGGTAAAATCCATGTACCCATGGTGAGTTTATTTTTATTGATGTGTTCTATTACAATAGGAAGTCTTTTCACCTCTATTGCTGCACTTTTTGTGTGATGTTATTAACTTCCAATATTTTAATGATATTAATATTTCATCCAAGTCTAGTATGGATGTTTGAGAATTCATGTATCATTCAAGAAAATCAGGTTTTTCATACAACATGCATCAATTGATTAATTCACATAAAAGAATATTTTGAGTTGAGATGTTTATATGAATGTTATTTTCTTGCCTGTGTATATTTTAATAAAAATTTTCTTAAAGTGAAATTAAAATTTGTAAAATGATGGAAAATTTGGTAAATGTGTGTATAATGAGAACCTTGGTTATGAGAATGTGTTTACCCTTTGTTAACCATGATCTAGATGTAGGATGGTCAAGGGTAGTAATAACGCGTTAGTTTTGAATTTGTGGTTGGTTATGGGGGATGACTTATTATGGTTTTATGTGAATACCTATTACATATATGTGATAATATTATGTTATATGTCTGAAAAATCTGTTTGGAAATATATAGTTATGCCTGCATGATGAAGATTGTTGATAGGATGAAAGAGGATATGGATGGAAATGATCCTCAAATAGTTGAACCTGAATCACATATAGTGATAGGTGAAGGATCCCGTGAGTAGTTCCATGAGAACATTTCTCTCTTTATAAAGTATATGGATAGAGAACCAGAGTGGGTTGTGAGGAGTATATTTGACCTTACTCAAGAGTTCTAGATGTAGCACCCTTTGATGTTTATCACAGCAAATGAACTTGAGGAATATTTGTTTTGGATTGAGTCCATCCATCCAATACATACAAACCAAGAAAATCTTATTGACAATCTTGATGAGCAGCTACAGTTGACTCTACGAGCGGATAAAATAGAAAAACGCTAATCAAGCTATGACAGGTGTCCACAAAAATAGACAGAGATGCGTAAAGCTTGTTAGGGTAACTTTTAGGGGATTTCCAGCCAGTAAAATGCTTGATCCTCTGGGACACATCATCATGGGGGCCTTTAGGTCCTGAAAATAAAGGTCTATATGTGTTAAAATATTATAGAGTAAATTTGGGTTATATTTATATATATGAAATAATGAAATATTTTCAATGGGAATCTTCCAAATCTTGGGTGGAGGGATGAGGTAACACACCGATATATGAATCGAATTTCTCTCTAAAAATTGATAATGAAAATAGTCTAAAATGGAAATTAATGGATTAAAAAAATATGTTGTGTTTTCCGGAGGTCCAGCTGATGTGTATGGTGGAGGAAGGTGTGGGTTTGATATCCTGCCTCATTGGTCTCCAAGTTTTACTAGAGATGGATGAGGGTGAGGTGAAAGTGGACGAGCATGGAGGGGGATGGTTGGGGCTGATCGACATGGGGGAATTTCACAATTTCAATGATGTGGTACCAGCATTGGAATTCCATGGCTGGAGAACTACCTTTTAAGTGTTTTAGTCTTTCCAAAAGGGGGGCTTTTCTCATATTAATAGAGGTGGTTGTGGCAGGATAAGATACAAGATGGAATATCCTTGTCATCCAGGGATTATATTTTATTACAATTAATTACACACTGAAACTTTATAATTTATATATTTAAGAAATACATGATTCTTTTTTAATATATACTATTTATAAGCATATGGTTCAAATAATCTATTTCTAATAACAAAATTTTTCCAACCAGTAATGTAGTTACACCTGTATGATACAATACAACTCATTTTGATAGAATATTACAAAATCATGTGTTATTTTATTATGCTATTTTCATTTTTTTAAAAAATAATTTTTAATGAAATTAATAAATTATAATAATATATCACATTAAAATGTAGTAATGTATTGACTTGAAATCTTATTGATAAATTTAATTCTATCACTCCAAAGAGTACACATTAAATTTAAATGTACTACTCTTGAAATGTGGATATATATTTGTTGCCACATGCAATATAAATTCTTGAATATACAATATATAAATAAATATATATATATATTCAGTATGTATTTTCTCACCACTATTTGTGAATATACTACCATATGAAATAAGCGTTTACTAAATATTAAAATTCCATACACTTAATACGGGGTTTTCTAGTATGTTCAGGATATATGAATCATACTGTGTCTAAAATATGTAATATTCCAAGTGAATCTCAAGTCCTTTTAAGAAACATATCAATTATATGTTTAATAATTATGTAGAATTTTTCAAATGTATATGAATAATTTATTTTTTAATTGGTTTTTATAATTATCTAAAGATATATATGATGTTTTTTTCATGGTCATTTAATGATCATTTTTAATAGAAGAAAACTCAAAAAATAAGTAGTTCCATCATCAAGAAATTAACATACAAATAATCCAAAAAACAGAGTACCAGTAAATTACATGTTGTAGTAGTTTCGATATCATTCCTTCAATTAAGTGTGTTTGAGGGAGATCATAATCTCTATCCTACAAAAACACTATTCCTTTTTTGGAATACACTATATGAAGGATCCATCAACATTTCATTAGGATACCTAAAATCCAAAGTAGTGCTAGAACCATATCAAATTAGATAAATAATGTTTTTGGTAGAAGAGTTCCTACCATTGTCTCACACACATCACACCACTGAACAGAAGAGAACACATTCTATTTTCAACTGAATCTCAATGCTCCCACTTCATAACTTATCCCATTCATTTTTTACAATGAATATTTATTCGTTGAACTCATTATAATAAATAAATTCAAACCTATGAATAAAGAGACCTTTGGTTCAAAATAAAATGGAATCATTTGGGAGAAGCTATAATGGTTGTTTCATTAAATGAAACTCACCAAGAATATACATCTCATTCATATTTATTATGATTTATTATTATTATTATTATTATTAGTCAATAATCATATGAATTTATTGAATTTAATCTATATATATATATTTCATGAATCATATGTATGTATAAATGCATCAACATCTATATAAACATTAGTTCTATCCAACAATATTCCACATCCACTAAAATCCCATAAGGAATTTATGAGAAAAATCACAACAATTTGTGAATCTATCTAAAATGTTTTGGATAAAGTTTTATCTTCTTTAAACTCTCTTAATTTGGAACAACAAATTTTTCCACAATTTTATCCTTATCAAAAAGACTAATCGTGTGACTTTATGACCCTTAGAAGCATTGAAAACAACTATGAAATCCCTAATATATAAGAAAAGATCAAGTAGCAACAAAACATTAGTGACACTCAAACTAATATGGGGTCTATTGTAACGTCTATTAAACATGATCATATCTCTATAAGAACAAGTACACCAAAATATTTATCACATACATCGTATATATACCTATACAATCCCCATTTCGATGACATTAATAAACCATTAGACATTGAACATATAAATTTACTATTGGCCTCTTATAATTGCTAAATTCTATGAAAATGATTCACCATATTGATGAATACATCACATGTCATTCCTTTTTCTGATAAGTACATCACATGTCACTAATCCATGTATTTGATTTCATAATATGTGAAACAACTAAGAATGACCTTGAATTTAATTAGTCTAATTAAATCATGGACTAGATGTCTTTAACTTTTATCATAAGTAAACAAATATCATATTGGTTATGACCCAATCAATGACATGATCATCAACATACCCAACCACCCCCGTATAGCTATGTGAATTTGTAGACTTGCCTAAGTATGGTATAAATGGATGAAGGTCCCAATTCTAGGAAAATCACCAACTTTAGATACGAATGGATGACAACAAGAATAAACCTCTATGAATATTAACAATTTCATGACATTATGTGATATATAATTTAGTGGTAAATCAAAGTTATACATCTCTACATATTTCCTCAGGAATTCATTATAAATAAATCAAATAAAACAATTTATAATGAGAAAAATAATCCATCCAAGATAACCTTATCATATCATTAAAACCAATAATACAATTAAAAGATCATTTTTTAGGGACGATTCATAATCATAATTTGAGGAGGAAATTACAATTGAATTATTCATGTAAAATTAATTTCAATGGAAATGAATGAATAATGATTGGATATTAACTATACTATAACTTCATGATAAATTAATGACTATTACAACACACCTCTCATGTTACACCTAGATATTATACATGACCCACGTATTTTTGTTATGGAAATGGTTTCTTCAATGGATCTACTACATCCTCCCATGTAGACACCTGACTGATCTTTAAATCACCTGTCTTAATGATCACCCATATGAGATGGTATTTGAGAAATATGTGTTTGGTCCTCTGATGAGACTAAGGTTTCTTATCCTAAAAAAACACCATTGTCGTCATAATATATCTTGATGGTTCCCTTGATGCCAGAAACCACATGTTGTTCAGAAATGAACATCTAGATCCAAACAGCTTCCTGCACAACATCTAATATGGTGATGTATTCAACCTATATTTCTATGTACACTATAGTGTATTTTTTGGAACTATTAGAACTAATTTTTAAACTATTTAATATAAATATGAATCTAGATTGAAATTTGATTTCATATTTTTTGGATGGGAAATTAGCATTTTTGTAAAGTTTTACACAGAGACAATTCTATCCTACAAAGGCAAATATAATATCTTTAGTCCATGTTATGTACATAATGATGTTCTTCATAGTATTCCAATGACTTTAAAAAGGATTGGTTTATCATCTACTTTTTATGATCAAAGTATAAGGGGTATTTGTTTGATTACATAACATGACTTACATGAACGATCCTATGGAGAAAACTTATGGAATCATATCCATGATTTCCAACTCTTTAATTTATGTTGAATATTCTTATGATTCATGCCATGAAACAATGGTTAAGGGAACATCATATAGTTCTCCATAATAAACTACAATATATGTGTTCTACTTATTCGATGAAACTTATTAGAGTTATCTTTATAGATCCTTATATATTGTATGTAAGCTACATCACCCATGTCCATCATTGAGAAACATTTACCAAGCCACATATTATTAGAGTGATGTGTCAAAATATAATTTATAAAAAATAGTATTTCTTCTACATGCACTATTAGAAATCTTATTATACTCTCACTGGTCCACTTGCATACACAAAAATCATCCACATTCTTAATGAAACCAAACCATTTGATTACATCATCAAACCAGGTTTTCCGACTCCAATAATCTTGTTTTAGTCCATAAGTGGACCATTTTAGGTTTCAATCCTCAAAATTATAATATGAAAGTTTAAAACTCTCAGGCTATATAACATTCACGTCCTTGGAAAAATTCCTGTTAAGGAATGTAGTTTTGACATCCATTTGATATATCTCAAAATAATATAAAGTTTCTACGATGATCATCCACTAAAAGTGGATAATATAAGTTATATATATTGTTATTTTAACGTGATTCATTTATCATAAACAATATTATTAGTTCAATTTAAAATTAAAACTCCATTTTTTATAATGTTTTCAATTTTCTCTTAAAATATGCTAATACTATGTACATTTTTAAACACCTTGTAAAAACCCCCATTTTATATTTTTTTTGAATATTATAGGATCATTCTTCCAATAGTTTGGGGAAGGTATTTTACATATATATCATTTGGATATTCACATTGTAAGACACTCATCTTGGGAATGGAATATTTAAAATATTTACTGTAGTGAACTGGACAAAATCCTACAAAAATTATTGTAGAGGAAAATATCCACACTAAATGAAGTTAAAACATCATATATAGATAATGAAAATCATTTTAAACATTTATTTCAACTGTTTCCTAAGATAATTTCTAGGATTCATTGGTGATTTAGATGGACCAAGTTAAAGATTAAAATCGAGGACAAATTTGGTGGACCAGAATGACATCCCAACATTTTTATGATATCTCATAGGCTACAAATCCAAATGGGATAAAATTTTGATTGGTGATAGAGGAAAACAAAGGATTAAATTTCTTTTTCAGTGTACCACTGAAATTTTACAATCTAGAATCTCATTTTGGATTATATTTTGGGTGGATTCAAGTTTAATCCAATTTTTGGTCAAGGTAGAAAAGTTACACTCTCCATTAACTTTCAAACCACCTATACCTACACTATTTAATTTAGATGACTTATAAATTTTAAGGATCTAACTGGGGCACCAAATATTCCAACATACGGTAGTAGTGGTGAGGGATTTAGGATGATTATGGGATTTATTTCAATAGCAATGTTATGCTATCATTTTGTATTCTTTTATTTTTTCACATTTAAGTTGTTATAATTATCTATATTTTTAAATAAAAGATATTATACTCTTTAAATTTGTTCTCCTTCATAAAAATATCTTACCCATGTCTCATGGTGTGCATTTATTCACAAAAAATGTTGTAAAATCCTTTACACAATGGTGGTGTGGATGTCATGTTGTTGTTTTCTCTTCATTAATTATTCCCTTTTGAGTAAAATTATATCTTCCATTGAGAGACTTAAATCAATGAAAGGAGAAACCTATTTCTATTTTATCCAATAAAGTTTCATGGGGAAATATTAGATATTATTTTTTTAGCAATTTTTTAATTTATATATTCATGAAACATTTTTATTTCATTATCTTCCTTATTAGATTTTATCAGAACAATTTTCATTTTCTAATAAGATCATTTAGCTTAGAGTGGACATGAAATTTATCCCATAGGTTTATTATTGATTAGAATGTAAATTTAATGGTATTAAACTAGTATGCAATGTGGTTATTTTGATTTCATTTAATAAATCCCTCTCGAGTAAATAAAATTGAGATAATTGAAATTGAAATTCATTCAATCCATCATTAGTAATAACCTAGGATCCAATCATTCTATAAAATTGAATACATATTGGTCATTTATTGTTCTATTACTGCATTAAAATCAATCCCAAATTGATCCTCTTAATTTCTAAATATCCCCAATAGGATGGTTTTGTATTAAGTTTCTTATTAGGTCTAGGGGGAGTCGATAACTTTAGGTGTGCTACTGATGACTGCTTAACCCATTACATAAATTTGGGAAAGGCCAAATTCCAATGCCAATTACAGGGGAACAATCCATTACCATAAAGATTTATCTTATCTTTACCCACTTCATTTTTTATGGTGCATGTCTTCCTACTATCATGAAAATGAAAATAAACTTGTCATGGTTGATATCTTTTGGGGTTAGGAGTTAAGTGAACATATGGGTGTTATTACATTAGATTCATATTATTTATGATATTTTGGATTTTAAAATTTCATTTAATCCCAAGGAGAATATTCCACAAAAATAAATCATAAACCTGGATGGTAACCAAAATGGAAATCTAAATGAGGTAGCCCCTATCTTGGGGAATGAAATAAATAAAACCATGGATGACTATCATATACATTTGTAGACCAATTCACCATCAGGATTTAGGCATGATTCCATAGGATACGCTCACTATATTTTTAAGAACCCTTGTCCTTATCCACCTTATACCCTTTTATGGTATTTAGTCTGAGATACCAAACCATTATGTCAAGGAGTAAAATGATATATTTGAGACCATGTGACCACCACATCAACATGAATCGACTAAAATGATACTCTTTCAATCATATATAAAGAATTGATCAAATAATTGGATAAATTTTTTTTCCATCGTCGATTCTCTCCTGGGATTAAGTGAAAATACAATTTTAAAGGAAATACATTCCCACCAAAAAATAATTACATTATAACGGAGTATAATTTTTTTAAAAAGAGGGATAAAAATTGTATGAAACATAAAAAAGGATCAAACACACTTTAAACATGGTACCACACCTTGGTTTCTCAATCCTAGAACAAGTGATAGTTTTTATGAAGTGTTACGGTCCGGTAACATGGTGTTTAATAACATGATGTATAATTGAACTTTCAAAAACAACGCCCTAAATGATACTTATGAATATCTAGAAAATATATCCAAATAAAAATAAACATGAGAAAATTATATTGGTTAACTCATTATTTTGGTTTATTAAGTGGGGAGATTTTAGTGCATGGACACTTTAATGGGTTAGTGTTATTTTATTATAATTCATAACATGCTTTAATTTTTTTCAATTATCATATGTAAAAAATTATTGCATGTTAGTGTGTTATATCACATATATTTTTCATGTGTTATTTTTTGAAAAAATAATATGTTAATTTTATTTATACTATTCTTTATAAATTTATGTTATCATCAATTTGAAATTTATTCTACCATTATCTCAAAATTTATGCTACTATTAGTTTAAAATTTATTCTATCATTAGTTAAAAATCATTTCTACCATTAATTTAAAACTATGAAATCATTATTTCAAAATATATGCTACATTTAGTACAAAATTTCTACTGCTACCGGTTTAAAATTTATGCTACCGTTAGTTCAAATTTTTTTAATTATTAGTTCAAAAAACATGCTATATTCAGTTAAAAAAATATTATATAATCAGTTAAAAAATATTATACTATTAGTTCAAAAAATATTTTATTTTCAATTCTAGAAGTATTCTAACTTTAGTTATGAATTGTGTAACCATCAATCATGTGACTTATAACAGTACCTCAAAACCCTGGTTCTTTTATTTATACTACCATTCCTATTTCTAAATTATTTTGTAATTATTTATCATGTTTTTAATATTTTATTAGATTATTAATTAAATATATTGAGCCTATTTGAATTTATTTTAATGTGTTACAATTTATTTGTATTGATTATTTAATACATGTTTCTTATCTTCATAGAATGTCATCATAGCATGCTTTATATATATTAGAATATAATATTTATTTCATGTTTTTTTAATTTAAAATATTATATAATTATTTTTAAATGTAATTACTCTGTTTTGGTTGGAGTTTTCTTTTTAATATTTTTATTAATATATCATAACTTTTCCTCAGATTTTGCATTGTTTTTTGTTGTCTCAGGGACCATTAATTAATATATTAGAAATATTCTTATATTTTATTGCAAACACATGAATTGTTTTGGATTTAATATTTTTTACATTGTTTGGGACCTCAAATGGGAAATCCATGATGAAATTGTATTCTAGAACATGCAGTTTAACATAGCCACGACCAAAAGTTTTTCAACATTGGAAGTTCTGTTAATAAAATTATTGGTGTGTATGTTAGATGGATTAATGAATTAATTTAATTAATTCATCAAATACCCCAAAACCCAATTCCCTATATTTAAATTAGAATTTATGAAAAATACTCAAGTTTATTCAAATAAATCAATGATGATTTTTGTAGAGGAGGAGTGTAATTCATTAGCATTCGAAACCCCGAAGAAGCAGATCAATGACCGGATCATGGTGAATCGATAGGAATATTGAGAAATATATGAAATATATAATTACACCTCGATAATCTATATATCATGATACTATATAATATATCCATTATAAAATATATGACTTCCCTAAAATATATATACATTATTAGTTTATGGTTCAAATAAACTAGTCCAAATGACAACATTTTCCCAACCACAAATGCATTTACACTTGTTTGATATGACAGTTCTCATCAGAAAAGAATATTAAAAAATAAACAATTATTCTCTTATACTATTTTCATTCTTATATACAATTTATTAACTATAAGTAATAAATAATAATGATCTATTACATTGAAATATATTATTCACTTGAATTTAAATCGTTTTGATAAATTTAATTCAATTTCACCCACAAGTACATTAAACATTCGTATATTTAACATGTAATGTGGAATATCAATGTCACTATATGAAACATAAATGGCCTTAATTTGATATATATATATATATATTTAATATTTTATATGTATTTTCTGAATATTCAGTATGCACATACTTCAACAAGCAATGTGAATTTACAAAATATGAAAATTCAATATACTTCATTAGTTTTTTTTCTAGCTTGTTTATGATATATTCAATGTACTATAGTTGAAATATGTGATCTTAAACATGTCTCTCTAATACGTTTAAGAAAAATATGAATTACATATAAATAATTGTGTACTCTATTTTCAATACATATGAATCATATATTCTATAATGGGATTTTTGATGTTTGTTTAGGATATATACGATGGGTTTCTTATGATCATCTATTGATCATTTGTAGTGGAAGAAAACTGAAAAAACAAGAAGTTCTATATTTATGAAATCAACCAGTAAATAATAATAAAAACAAAGATATGAATATTTGGGTATTAATTCATCTACCTTGTTTTAATAAATAAATGAAAACGTATTAATAGACCAACCATTGGTATGAATGAAAATGAAAATGTTTGGGAGAAGCTGAATAAGTTGTTTCATAGAAGGAAACTCATCCAGAATATGAATCATATTCATAGTTGATATAATAATATATATATTGAAAATTTTAGGCATTTATGTTGCATATGGAAACACTCATATTGATCATTACACATGTAGTATATAAAAATTTAATGTTTACTTGTTTGAGTGATTGAATTTAATTTATCAATAAATATTTCAATTTTTTTTCATATTTCTATTGAATTATTTTAATTTTTTATATGATATTTTCATATTTTCATGGGGTGTATTATAATTCATGGGTACGATTTACTTTCACCGATTATATTATGTTTACATGAAATTTTTCATGCATGAGTATATATGTTTTCTTGACCTGTTTAAGAATATGAATTTAAACTGTTATCATGGCTGATCCAACATCGTGAGAACCTATGATTTTTTTTGTTTAGATTAGCCTCAAATTGTACTACATCTATTGTGCCAATCCTGCATCACCACTTTTCCCTTTAGTTATCTTATCTTCTATTATGTGAACTGTCATATTCATTTGGGCCATTCATGCAGCTATTATCCAATAGTTCTTACCACGACATATGACACTCCCAAGAGTTCCATAATTACTCGAGCTGGTCACTTGCTTTTACATGATCTATTATCTTCAGTTCATATATTTTCATCTAGTTCACTAATGGATCTCCGAACATGAGGTTCTATAGTGACTTTTAGGGTTCTCATAGGAGAAGAATAAGGGGAATTGAGGAACTCTAGAGATCGGCACTACCCTCTTTTGAGGTCATACTACCTAATGAAATTAGAGTACTTATTAAATGGATATTAGGAAGAGATTGAATCATTCTTGGGTCCAGGGAGACTACAGATCAATGAGGTTTTGGATATTTATTCCTTTTTCATCATAACCTGGTTTTGACTGTGGAATCTTGTATCTGTAGTGATTTTAATGTTTCTATCAGGCATAGATCTGTATCATTTTTGGGTGTCTGTGTGAGTCCATACATATATGAATGGTGTTGAATAATCATATCAGGTTTCATCACTACAACCTAAATTAACAAGACCAACCTCCTCATATAGTTTATCAAATTTTTATTATTGAGTCTTCGAGTAAGTATAAAATTTTTTATTCTTTCTTGGTAATAAAATAATGACTTGGGTGTTGTCCTCACTATGTATATAAGATCAAGTTGATCTGAAGAATGTTATATCTAGTGTTATTTATTTTCTATTATTTCTAATTTTTTTGATTTCAGTTTCTTAATTGAAAAATTAATTTTTTTTATTTACTTGTCTCAAACTGCTTAATTGAGTATATCGAATCTATAACCCAAAAATACACTTCAGTGGGTCCTGGGTGTTCTAATGGTTAAATGTATGACCCAAAAATTTGTATCATAACCTAGTGTAACATTAATAATGGGCTCTACTATGTTTTATATTAATAAGAATAATGGGGAAAATGATTTTAATATATGGTGAATTAGAATTAATTCCAAACTATATAATAATTATTTAATTAATTCCCTTTTTGAAAAAAATTTATCCATCCTTGCTATGGATGCATAGACATCCATCACATATGTTGATATCACTAAATATACCCTTAAGAAAGATCATAGCTTGAATATTTTATATTTAGTACATAATTCTCTTAAAGATGTTTCATACGAGTCTTCTTCTACTTGTATATGGTCAACAATTGAATCTCTCTAAATGACAATACCTCCTGTTGGCATATTATACCAAAAATTGAGATTATATACTATCAAAATGCATCCTCGTACTACAGTGAGGAAAAAATTTATGAATTTAATAAAATATTATTAGATCTCTCCAAAATAGACTTTACATTATATTATGTAGATAAAGAAATATTACTATTAACATCATTACATGATACCTTTAATTATGTTAAATATTATATGATGTATAGAAAATAAACCCATACTCTTGAAGAATTTAAAATTTTTTTACTCTAAAAATAAATTTAAAGGTATAGTAGTGTTGGAATGAGGTAGAGGGTTTGAACATAAGTGACATAATTTAATATAGGGGTAAAATTTAGTCCTGAAAGAGGAGGAAATATAGGGGTTAGTATAAAACAAAAAGGTTGTGTCCAATAACAATGTAATCTACTATTTCTAGTGCAAAAAACCTGGTCACATTAAGAGGAATGTCCCTAATAAGAAATGTGGCTACAGAGAAAATAGAAAGAACTATTCCTTGTTAGTTTTCCAAGACATTTACAATTCCAATATATTAAATGATTTTGAAATTTTCTTATTTAATGAAAGGATCCTTGATTAAGGATGTTCATTCTACATGTGTCCTATGTGAAAATTATTCAATTAGTTTAGGAAAATTAAATCTAGAAAGTTGTTTCTAGGGAATAAAAAGATCTTTAACATTACATGGATAGTCTCAATTTCATTAGAGCTTTATGATAGGGTTGTTTAACCTCTTTTGGAGGTTATATGGGCACCCGAACTGAAAATAATCCTCATTTCTCCATGATTCCATTACCAAAATGGAAATACCATTAAATTAGACTCTAAGGGAATATGATTTACCAAGGACACCTCATAGTTATGAGTGGAAACATTATTAATGTCCTTTATGTGTAATATGGTATATTTTATATAAGTTATTTAAATATCTATTGTGATTCAGACCTTGATACAACCACCCTTTGGCATAGAAGTTTATGGAATGTTACTGAAAACCGCCATAATGATCATAAAAAATGGATCTTGATAAATGAAACCTAAGAAGTCTTACTTTTTGTGATGATTTTGTATATGGAAAATACAGAAGAGTTAGTATTAGTCTATAAATGAATAAGAAAATATAAACCCTTGAGTGTGTCCACTATGATCTATGGGGTCCTTCTAGGGTCTCCTCCAAAGGTCGAGGGTTGTACATCGTGTCCTATTTTTATGAATACTCTAGGAAAGTATAGATTTATTTAATAAAAACAAAATCTAGAACTTTTAATATTTTTAGGAAATTGAATGTTGTGGTATAAAGTGAATTAGGAAAGAAAATGGAATCCCATGGAAATAAAAATGGTTTATAATATCTATCCAATAAATTTATTGATTTCTATGAATATGAAGGAATAAAAAGATAACAATGTATTCTGGAGAAACCACTGAAGAATAGATTAGTATAAATGATGAACAATATTATTCTCAAAAGAGTTAGGTGTATTATTTCCCAATTTAAAATCTTGAGGTCCTTTTGGGTTGAGGTTGGCTCTATGATAGTATACATAATTAATAGTTACAAATATTATACTAATTCATTTAAGAAACATGAAAAACTCTTTGTTGTGCACTGTGTTGCATTTGTTGTCAATACGGTGTCAAGGATTGAATTTATACCAAGGAGTGTCAATATGTGAATGAAAAAGGAAGTGATGCTGATCGTGATGTTGTCAACAAGATGTCAAGGATTGAGTGGATATGTGAATGACAGGGTGATGGAGATTATTGGAGAATCACCATGGTACTAAGAAGCATGTCACTTAGGAGAATCAATATGTGGAATATGAGGTAATGGTTGAAACATTCTCCATACAACTCTGATGATTGTTGAACTGGTCTTAAGTTCCAAGACTTGTATCAAAGTGATACAATTTACAACATTTGAAGAAGTGCATGAAGTACTCAACTATATGTTGAAAGAAGATGTGTTCCATGCATAATCTATGTTTGGATCAAAGAAGAACATTGATGATAAAGTGATTTATGATTAATTGATGATGAAGATAGTTGAGAGATCCTTGGGAATTCCATTCTTTAATAGAATAAGAAGAAGAGATGTTGAAGAAGATAAATGGAGTTCTTAAGAAGATGAAGAGGAGAAGAAGTATGGTTTGGCATTTTTGTACATGGTTACATTGCTTTTATACAAAGTACCAACTATGTACTTTAAAAAAAATAAACCAACCAAGGAGGCCAGCCGAGGTCCCTCACCTCAAGCACTTGCGGGACCCGAGGGTCAACTACGCTCAAGGGAAGTCCTCAAGGACAAGGCCACCCCGAGGCATGGTGAGGGCCGTGTGTAAGACTGCTGGTGCCACACGGTGATGAACCCGTGCATCATGGGTGCCAAAGTGTGCCCAGAGGAGCATAGGGGGCGCAGAAGCGCACCCGAAGAGATCTAATGTAGGGCGGAACCGGAGGGGGAGAAGAGATTTCTCAGCCGATGGTGGGAGGATTTGTTTGTTAAACCGCGCTAGAACTGCATCGCATTTCGATGTGGGACAAGTTTTTAAAGACACAGATCTAATCCTGGCCACTCATCCAATCGCGCGCTGATACAAACCGTCTGATGCATCTCACCACGCCTCATTATAATCTTGACCGTCCGAGACCATTAAATGAGATCCAACGGCACTATAGTCGTCTCCTACCTCTCTCACCAAGATGAGGACTCCCCGCGGCACCTCCCGCGATCTAGAGCCTCCCGAGCAAGGGCGATGGAGCTCCCTACTAGCGTTGATGATGAAAACAACTGCATGGTGATCGTTTTGACGAACTGAATACATGCATGCATTAAAAGTTTCATGCATGAAATGAGATGAATAAATTCGAGGGAGCTCGAGGCAAACGAAGTTTCTGAGGGTGCACTTCCCGTTCAACTTATAAGGAAAGGCTTTTCATGCGTTCGTAAATGCATGCACGTGATGCACACACCAAGAAAGAAGGATCCTGTGGTAGAAAGAAATGAAACATCCGAGATACGTGAGATATATTTAATACAAGTTGAATGATTTTAAAGAACTGAATATATCCATTTTTCAAAGGAATGTATTTTGGGCATTCAAAGTTTTGGACCCTACGGATTCGATTGATCTCCTCGCATATAAAAAGAGGAGCCTAGTTATGAGGTTTTTCGGCTACCATCATTGAGAGAGAGGTCATATTTCTCCAAAGAAAAAGAGAAACCGCGAATCCCACTGGTTCGTGAAGGGCAGAGGATTCCGCGCAGACCTACTGCACAAAGGTATTTTGCACATCCCTTATGCAGAGGAGATGTCTCGTGCATTCCTTGCACGAAGGAGTCCCATGCAGGTCTTGCACGAAAGTGATAGGCAAACCTTTTGGTTCGTGAAAGAAGTCGTGCATCCCTTGCACAAAGATAATAAGCGCGAACCCTCTTGGTTTAAAAAAGAAGTGATCTGTACCCTCTGTGCGAAGAATCCCACAAGCGCGTGACAGGTTCATTGAACCCTCTCCATGTATTTGTGAATTGTATCCCACAGGAAAAACAACCGGTGTATTTACACCCTTGTATTTCTCCTTCGAAGATAGAACCACGAACCTCTTAGGTTCTATGAAGAAGCTTTTATCAAACCTGGAGCACGAAGGAGGAGAACTCGTGTCCTCCTGTTTTACTCTAAGAAGAAGAACTGTACACTCTTGCATTGCACAAATAAGGAGAACCCGAGGCCTTGTATTGTTACATAGAATAATACATGCATGAGGCCGAGGCTTTGCTAACATCTTGAGAAGAAAACCTCACACTTACACCATCCACATAACTATTCGGATCGTGTGTGATTTACATGAAGAAGGAGTGTACTTGCATGGTGGAGTTAATGTGCATGAAAACATAAGAACATAGTGTGTGTGCAAAGAAACAAGTAGGCCGAAGCCTTAGTGTGTGCAGAAGTGAAGGAGGCCAAACCTCTTGTGTGTGTCCATGTGAAGGAAGAAGATACATGCATATCCATGCATGTATGAATAAGTGAACAAGTGGGTGAACACCTTGAGATGTAAAATATAATGAGAAATTCACACTAAAGAACAACACACAATTTGTTGTGTGAGAGAAAGAATAAAAGAGTGTGACACCAAGAATAAGGTGTGTGTGCTAAAAGAGATTACACCCTTTGAGGGTTTATCAAACCAAAAAGAAAAGGGGAGAGCATGCATGCATGCATGCACATGCACACGTAAACAATGTTTAAATCAGTGTGTGTATATTTGAGAAGTCCATGAACAAAGGTTCTTGAAGATATTTGAGATTCCATTCAAGTCATGCATGAAGAAAGAGAAGACATGCAATCATTGCATGAAGATTCAGAGATTCCATGCACTCAGTGCATGAAGTTGAATTGAAGAGAGACTGAAGCCAGTCTGAAGTTAAAGACATCATTCATCTGATTTTTCAGTATTTGAGAAGACCAAGAATATTGAGTGGGAATACTGAGTGAAATAACATATTTTCCAATCAAGATTCTTGAAGACAATGGTTGGGTCATCCTTATGAGAAGAAGATTAAGCCCGAGAAAATAAGAGGAGTCCTGGTCACCACAAGTGATCAGAAGAAGTGAGCAAGGCCAGCAGACCTTATCCAAGGCTGTTGAAGACTCTTGAAGAGCTTCAAAGGAAGAAGAGGTACTCGTGTGACTCGAGGATCCAGGAGAAGACGCCCTGTGAGACTCAGGGTGGAGAGGTATTTAGTGGAAGTTGAAGCAGGCTAGTGGGACTCTGGAAACACTGTGGGATGCGGTATAAAGAACCTCCTGTGGGAATCAGGAAAGATACAGTGTGACTATGTATCGACCATTGTAACTACTAACTAAATTATAGTGGAGAATCCATGTTGGGGCGTTTAACCGACATGGAAAGAACATAGGCCTTTGGAGCCGAACCTTGTAAATCCGTGTGTCTTGTGCCTTTACATTTACTGAATCACTCAAGGAAAGGCTGAGAGATACAAGAAGAGTGGATTGAGGCCTTAACAAGCCATAGAGGTTTAATTGATAAAGAATCAATTAGTAAAAAGTTTAAATGGATCACTGATTCACCCCCTCCCCCTTTCAGTGATCATACTGATCTGGGAAATTCAATTGGTATCAGAGGGAGGTTTCCTCTAAAAGATCCAATGGAGTCTTTATGAAGTTTAGATTTGAGGAAATGAGTGAACACCCTCAAATGAAGATATCTTCCAAGACTCATAAAAATAGAAAGAAGAAACATGTCAAGAATATGACGAAGAAGGTTTCTACAAATAGAGAAACACATTCTATTGAAGGTAATGTGAAAGTCAAAACAGATGACAATTCGTTTTATCACTCTTCTAATGAAGTTTACTCTAGCTGTGATGATGATGGAACAATCAATGATCTTATAAATGCACTCAAATATCTTCAGAAGACAATCCCTAGGGAAGTGGAAATGTGTATTGCTACAAGTATCCATGATCTTCAAGATGAAAAATTTCAGCTAGAAGAAGAAACCAATTCTATGGAAGATCAATTGTCAAGAAGGGTTGTCATAACCAACACTCTCACGAAGTTGATGAAGGCTAAGGATGAAACCATTTCCCTTTGCAGTGATAGAATTAATGATGTCACTGAACAACTACAAAGAAGCATTTGTGAGAAACTATTCTTTGAGATAGTGTTTAAAGATGTTTTCTATTCACTGGAAAAGAGACATAGAGTGTCAATGATTGTCAAAGACGCTCAACTAGAAGACAAAGTAAAAAGGGTAAAGGAGCTTGAGAATTCATTGTAAAAAATGAAGAAGGTGCATGAAGACCACCTGAAACAACTGAAAGAGAATTGGGAAGGAAGGCTAAGTTTTTTTGCTGATGTGAATAACTCTCTCAACATGAAATGCTTAGAGCTAGAGGTGATATTGAAAAATCAGCAATCACCCAAAACTGAAGCGTCCCAATAAACTGAAGGAACAAATGTTGCCACTCAAGTGTGCATTGAGAAGGATGATTCCAAAAGGAGGACATCATCTAATGAAAGGGCCACATCTTCTAAGAAGAAGGTACCATCCATACCATCTTGTACTAATGATTCTAAATGTGCTTCCACAAAAAGTGCAGGATGGAAGAATAACTCTAATCAATTATGGATGAAGAAGATGAAGAAATAGAGATCTCCTGAAAAAACATAGCATTTCAAGAGAAAGAAACAACAATTAGAAGAAGTCAAGAAGACAGTATTTGTGGGTCAATGTTGGTGTTGCAACAGGTATGGACATTGAACAACAGATTGATGGTACAATCCTCTTAATGAAAAAGCACAAATGAATCTCATGCCTAGGGGGAGCAAGCCAGAGAAGAAGAAGCAACATCCACAGGTCTAGAAACATCTGTTTACTACAATAGATTTGGAATGTTTGATAACATCTGGGATGAATGCAAAAGTGGTCACAAGAATGATACATACAAATCTCTAACTATTTCCAAAGATGAAAATAAGATAAGATCACAGAACCTGGCTAAGAATGAATAAGTATCCTTGGGAAGCTAGCTGAAGAAAGTTGAAAATGCTCCGAAGAAGATCTGGAAAAAGATAGAGAAGTCCTTGGATTTCAAATCCAAGAAGGGTGATGCATCCAGAAGGACCACCAAGAAAAAATGCTTCTACTGTGGAAAGACAGGTCATACCATGGATCTTTATAAACAAGCCATGGAACTAAATAGAAGAAACCCGTACTCAACAGGACAATCAATCAAGAAGAAGAAGAAGGGGTTGATTGAAAATAATCTCCCTAAGAAAGGTAACATAAAAGTATCAAAGGAACCATGTGGACCATCCAAATCTGAAGCCTTACTTCCAAATGAAAAATTAATCATCTGGCCAGAAGATTTGGAAAGAATGAGAAAGGAAGAAAATAAACATGCCAAAGCTAGTGAAAATGAAAATCAAAAGATTTCATATGAAGATGAAGTTCTATTTGTGAGATGAAATAATTCTTGTCCTATCAGTAATGAATGCATGCCACTCATTCCAGCTCAAAATGAATTTTTCTAGAGAATGAATATTGTACAAGGAGATTCTAGTGCTTAGAAGGCACTTAGAAAGAGAAAATTCACACACAATGAAGTTGGAGAGGTGTTAAGATCCACACCAACATAAACATCATTAAAGATCAAATGTGCAAGTGTGAAGAATGTAGTAAGTGGAACATCTCAGTTGAGAGAATCTTCTCAACCTTATTGTTCAAACTGATGAACCAAGGAGATTCTAGTGCTCAGAAGGCACATAGAAAGAGAAAAGTCACACACAAAGAAGTTGGAGAGGTGTTAATATCCACACCAGCACAAAAATCATTAAATATCTAATGTTCAAATGTGAAGAATGTAGAATGTGGAATATCTCGGTTGAGAGAATCTTCTCAACCTTGTTGTTAAAACTGATGAACCAAGGATATTCCTTCTTATTCCCTAATCATTGGTATATACATGTACTTACATTTCAAGGAATTGAGGATGATGATCACTTGCAAATTGAGAATGGTATGGACAGAATGGAGTGCACCCCTTGACGGGGATCTCATCTGAAGAGGATGATCTTTTGAGATTAATATCATCTTGTGAAGAATGAAGGATTTAGAAATTCATTGATATATCTGAAAAGATTCAACCTCATGAAGCCTAATCATGATCTCACATGTATAGTGAATTGTGGATAGCATTGAATTCCTTGGTTACATCACTCTTGTTTTCTACACCGGGTTAGCCCAAGTAGACTTGGAGTTGATTTAATAAAGGCTCTTTACTAAAGTGAACATGTGACATCATCCATCTCTTAGTAATTTTCAAGATGATTCTATTCAAATGGAGGAAGAAATATTTTGAAGAGAACCACATCACACCTTTGCATTTGGTTGCCAATAGGGGGGGAGAAAATCTTGGAACACATATTGACCTGTTCATATGTGCTCTAGTGATATTGACAACAAATACAAAGGGGGAGATTGTTGTGCACTGTGTTGCATTTGTTGTCAATAAGGTGTCAAGGATTGAATGGATACCAAGGAGTGTCAATATGTGAATTTCAAATGAAGTGATGGTGATGGTGATGTTGTCAATAAGATTTCAAGTATTGAGTGGATATGTGAATGAAAAGGTGACAATGATTATTGGAGAATGACCATGGTACTAAGAAGCTTGTCACTTAGGAGAATCCCTAAATGGCATAGGAGGTAATGGTTGAAACATTCTCCATACAACTCTGATGATTGTTGAACTAGTCTTATGTTCCAAGACTTGTATCAAAGTGATACAATGGTACAACATTTGATGAAGTGCATGAAGTACTCAACTACATGTTGAATGAAGATGTGTTCCATGCGTAATCTATGTTTGGATCAAAGAAGAACATTGAAGATCAAGTGATTTATGATTAATTTTTGATGAAGATAGTTGAGAGATCCTTGGGAATTCCATTCTTTAATAGAAGAAGAAGAAGAGATGTTGAAGAAGATAAATTGAGTTCTTAAGAAGATGAAGAGGAGAAGAAGTATGGTTTTGAATTTTTGTACTTGGTTACTTTGCTTTTATAAAATGTACCAACTATGTACGTTAACAAAAATAAGCCAACTAAGGAGGCCAGCCGAGGTCTATCACCTCAAGCACTTGCGGGACCTGAGGGTCAACTGCACTTAAGGGAAGTCCTCAAGGCCAAGGCCTCCCCGAGGCATGGTGTGGGCCGTGTGTAAGCCCGTGGGTGCCACACAGTGATGAACCCGTGTAGCATGGGCGCCAAAGCGCGCCGATAGGAGCATAGTGGGCGCAGAAGCGCACTCACAGAGAACCGATGCGGGGTGGCACCGAAGGGGGAGAGGAGATTTCTGAGCCAATGGTGGGAGGAGTAGTTTGTTAAACCGCACAAGAACTGCAACACATTTCGCTGTGGGACAAGTTTTTAACGACGCGGATCTAATCCTGGACGCTCATCTAATCGCATGCTGATCTGAACCGTCCGATGAATCTCGCTAGGCCTCGTTATAATCTTGACCGTCCGAGATCATTAAACAAGACCCAACGACATTGGAGTCATCTCCTACCTCTATCACCGAGATGAGGACTCCCCGCGACACCTCCCGCGATCCAGAGCCTCCCGAAAAAGGACGATGGATCTCCCGACCAACGTTGATAATGAAAACAACTGCATGGTGATCGTTTTGATGAACTGAATACATGCATGTATTAAAAGTTGCATGCATGCAACGAGTTGAGGAAATTCGAGGGAGCCTGAGGAAAACAAAGTTGCCGAGGGTGCACTGCCCATTCAACGTACAAGGAAAGTCTTTGCATGCGTTCGTAAACGCATGCACGATATGCGCACACCGAGAACGAAGGATCATGTGGTTGAAAAAAATGGAAACATCTGAGATAAACAAGATATCTTTAACGCAGGTTGAATAATTTTAAAGAATTGAATATCTCGGTTATTCAAAGGAATGTATTTTGGGAATTCAAAGTTTTGGACCCCACAGCTTCGATTGATCAACTCGCCTATAAAAAGAGGAGCCTGGTTACAAGTTTTTTCTGTTTCCATCATTGAAGGAGAGGTCCTGTTTCTCCAAAGAAAAAGAGAAACCGTGAATCCCTCTGGTTCGCGAAGGGCAAAAGATTCGGCGCAGTCCTACTGTGCGAAGGTATCTTGCACATACCTTGTGCAGTGGAGAAGTCTCCTACATTCCTTGCAAGAAGGAGTCCTGCGCAGGTCCTGCGCGAAGGAGATAGGATAACCCTTTGGTCCATGAAATAATCCGTGCATCCCTTGCGTGAAGAGAAGAAGCGTGAACCCTCTTGGTTCGCGAAAGAAGTGATCTGCACCCTTTGTGCGAAGAATCCCACAAGCACGCTACAGGTTCTTTGAACACTCGCCGTGTCTTTGTGAGGAGTAGCCCGTGGGAAAAACAACCTGTGTATTTACACTGTTTTATTTCTCCTGCGATGACAGAACCACAGACATCTTAGGTTCTGTGAAGAAGATTTTATCACACCCGGAGCACGAAGGAGGATAACTCGTGTCCTCCTATTTTGCTCGAAGAAGAAGAACGGTGCACTCTTGTATTGCACAAAAAAGGAGAACCCGAGGCCTTATATTGTCACAAATAAGAATACATGCATGAGGCCGAGGCTTTGTTAACCTCTTGAGAAGAAACAATCACACTTACAACATCCACATAACTATTCAGATCGTGTGTTATTTACTTGAAGAAGGATTGTACTTTCATGGTGGAGTTAATGTGCATGCAAACATAAGAACATAGTGTGTGTGCAAAGAAACAAGAAGGCCAAAGCCTTAGTGTGTGCACAAGTGAAGGAGGCCATAACTCTTGTGTGTGTCCAATTCAAGGAAGAAGATATATACATATCCATGCATGTATGAATAAGTTAACAAGTGGGTGAACACCTTGAGAAGTAAAAGAGAAGGAGAAATTCACACTAAAGAACAACAAACAATTTGGTGTGTGAGAGAAATAATAAAAGAGTGTGACTCCAAGAAGAAGTCGTGTGTGCTAAAAGAGATTAAACCCTTTGAGGGTTTATCAAACCAAGAAGAAAAGGGGAGAGCATGCTTGCATTCATGGACATTCACATGTAAACAATGTTTGAATTAGTGTGTGTACATTTCAGAAGTCCATGAACAAAGGTTCTTGAAGATATTTGAGATTCCATGAAAGTCATGCATGAAAAATGAGAAGCCATGCAAACATTGCATGAAGATTCAGAGATGCCATGAACTCAGTGCATGATATTGAATTGAAGAGAGACTGAAGCCAGTATGAAGTTAAAGACATCATTCATCTGAGTTTTTAGTAGTTGAGAAGACCAAGAAGATTGAGTGGGCATACTGAGTGCAAGAACATATTTTCCAATCAAGATTATTGAAGACAAAGGCCGGGTCATCCTTATAAGAAGAAGATTAAGCCCGAGCAAATAAGAGGAGTCCTGGTCAACACAAGTGATCAGAAGAAGTGAGCAAGTCCAGTAGACCTTATCCAAGGCTGTTGAAGACTCTCGAAGAGTTTCAAACAAAGTATAGCTACTCGTGTGACTCGAGGAGGCAGGAGAAGACCCCTTGTGAGACTTAGGGTGGAGAAGTCTTTGGTGGAAGCTGAAGCAGGCCAGTGGGACTCTGGTAACACTGTGGGATGCAGTATAAAGAACCTCCTGTGTGACTCAGGAGAGATATAGTGTGACTCTGTATCAACCATTGTAATTACTAACCAAATTATATTAGAGATTCCATGTTGGGGCGTTTAACCAACATGGCAAGGACGTAGGCCTTTGGAGCCGAACCTTGTAAATCCTTGTGTCCTGTGCCTTTACATTTACTAAATCACTTGAGGAAAGGTTTAGAGATACAAGAAGAGTGGATCTAGGCCGTAACAATCTATATAGGATAAATTGATAAAGAATCAATTTGCAAAAAGATTAAAAGGATCACATATTCACCCCTCCCCCTCTCAGTGATCACACTGATCCGGGCACATCACTCTTCAATGGTTTACCCCCAAGTATTGTACACATTAGGGTATTTGGATCCACAACTTATGATCATACATGTATAGATAAGTCAGATCCCATGGATGTAAATTTTAAATTCAGGGGTAATCCAGAGGGTGTTATGGGGTATTGTCTGTGGGTAGATAAACTGGGTTATCAAAAGAGTCTTGTCAGTCGAGATGTTTTGTTTCATGGCTCTACTCTCTCTAATGGTAAGGTAACTCAATATGTAGAGTATTATGATGACATTAAATAATATTCTAGTGTCTCAAAAGCCATAGGTCTTGAATTTATCTTAAAATACAAAGACCAATCACAATCCCATCCTCAAATTGGTTGTCCTTCCATCTTTTTCATAGACTCATGGTGAATCTGATTCTAATTCAGATTATAAAAGTGAAATAGATAAACCTAATAATATGAGAAATTATCAACTCACCCGAGATAGAGATAGATTGGTTATTAGGAATTTAACACAGTTCAATCATGAGGATATTTCTTTTTATGAGATTAATGATGCTAAAAATTTGTTTTATGAAGAACCTAAAATTAATAGGTAATCCATTAATTCCAAATGAGACACTAATTTGTTAGGTGAAATGAAAATGTAGACGAATTAAATCCTTAATAATAAAACATGGGTTTTTATTTCCAAAACTAATAAAAAGAAGGTTTTAGGTACTATGTGGATATACAAGAAGATGAGAAACTATGTTGGAGAAACTAGAATCAAATTCAAAGCCTGAATGGTTGGTAAATGATCTCTTTAACGTGATGTTATTGATTATAGTAATATATCATCCCAAATTATTTAACATTCATCCATAAGAATTTTTCTTGGTTTTTCTTAAAAGTATGATTTTCATTTTGAACAATTATATGTAAAAACTACTTTTTTCATTGTACCCTTGATAAAAAATTTATATGACTCCTCCTGAAGAATTTTCAAATTTATTTATTCCCCATAATGTTTTCTTTCTTAATTAGACTTTATATGGGATTAAACAATCTTTTAGGAAAATGTATAAAATGTTTTATTCTTTTATGATTGAAAATTATTTTTCTAGAAGTATGTTTGATGCATGTATATATATACTATAAAACTAGTAAAACATAATCTATTTATCTATTATTATATGTTCAGGATATACTTTTTTACTTGTAAGAACATAGAGATTATAAAATCTATCAAGAACCATTTTAAATCTGTCTTTTAAATGAATGAATTAGGAAAAGATAATCAGATCATGGTTTTGAACATAATTAGAAACATGAAGACTCAAACCTTATAAACATATTAGTTTTATTATGTTATGTATGTATTAAATAGGTATCTATTTGAGCACCTAAAAACTATTAATATTCCTTAAGGATACAATTTTTAATTTTATTTTAAAAAATACCCTAAAAATGATGAAGATGATGAAATCGTGAATAAGATTCTATATGATAATGTGATATGATTTGTTATGTACGCTATAGTCTATTTTAGTAAAAATATATCTTTTTCTATTTATACATTGATCAGTTTTATGGCGAATCATTTTATGAATCACAATCATGAATTAATGTGTCTTGTTAGGTATGTTTATATGTCTGAATGTGAATTTGATAAGGCTTAAAATATATTTTACTCATGAAATTGTTGGTTTTTATGACTCTAACAATGTTGCAAATATTGACACTCAAAACTCACTCACAATTTATGGGTTTCTTACATATAGTGTAATGGTCTCTAGGAAATAATATAGGAAATAATTGGTTTCTACATCCACTATTGAGGCAAAGTACATAGACTTTCTCGAATCTATAAAATATGCTATTTGTTTGATACTATTTAATTCCAAGTTGTCTTTATCAGCTGATATTATAATATTTTACTATGATAGCCAATCTGGATTGTATCATTCTATGAACTTTTTATTCCATGTTATATTGAAGCACATTGACATTAATTTTTTTTAGAGATGTTATAGAATATGGTAGAGTGAGTGTCGTTAAGACACCCACAGGGGAATATCTAGTTGACATTTTTGTTTAGGTCGTACCATTGTAAAAAACATTCACTACCAAAAATTAATGAAACTAACCACAATTATATAAATTTGGTTGTGATTTAATCATCCTTAAAATCATTTATTTAAAATATGTAGATTTTTAATTTTATTCCTCTGTTACAATTGAATTTGTTTCATTTTGTTTATATAGTATTTTCAAATATTCATTGGGGTATTATACTGTATAGGGACTATTCAAATTCCTCCCTTATATTATGTTTACACATAATTTGTTTATGCTTTTATATACATGTTTTCCTTACCCATTTAAATGTATTAATTTGGACCATTGATCGTGGCCAATCCAACGGTCTTTAGCACCTTAAGCTATGTTTGTATTTTCTCAACCTAAATTTTCACTGACTCTGTTGTACCAATCTCATGGTTCCACTAGTACCTTCATATATACCACCTTATATTATCTGAATCATTGGTCTCAAATGGTTTATCTACAAGGATATTTTCATGTGTTATTAACCATTTTGTCTAACACTCCTAAGGGTTCCATCATTCCTCGTACTAGTCACTGGATTCACATGATTTATTATATTTTGTTTAGAGTTTTTTCTAGTTAGGTGACAACTCTCCCATCATGAGGTTCTACAAAACAAATTTGTGTTTCTTAGAGGATAAGATGAAGGGGAAATAATTCTCTCTATCCATCCTGACTCCCCTCTATCGAGGTCAGGTCACCTCTTGAAACTGGAGTACTACTATGGTAAAGATTTAGCAGAGATCGACTCAATATTGGGTTGAGGGAGACTACACATCAAATAGGTTTTATATCATGACTAATTTTAAATCAGAACTAAGTTTAAGATTTATATTCTTCTCTCTATATAGATTTATATCTTTTTTCTTGTATAGATCTCAATACTTTTTAGGTATGTGTGTGAGTCCATCCTGGAGTGGTTTTCATTGAATCTAATTGAAAAGATTCATGACTACCACCATGTTCAATAGGGTCAGCATCATTATATAGTTTCTTTATACGTTTTCATCTTGATTCATCGAGCCGATATTTTTTGCGTGATTTTTTCTTAGTATTAAAAAACTAACATGGGATATGTTCCCACTATGCATGTAGGATCACATTGACCCGAAGCACATTATATCTGGTGTTATTTATTTTTTATTTTATCTTCTTTTGTGCTTCAAATGGATGGAATGAAATTTAATCTATTTCCTTGTCAACAAATATTTAATTGAGTATATCAAATTTGTAACCTAGAAATACGCATCAGTGGATCATGAATATTCTTAGGGATTAAAGGCTATACCTAACAATTTCAAGTCAAGAGACTACTACATTTTAATGTGATAGATTATTATAATTTATAAATTTAATTAAAAATGATTTTTTATATAAAACAAAAAAATAGTATAATAAAATAATGGTTGATTTTTTAATATTCTCTCGGTATTGAAATTATATCATATGACAGGTGTAACTGTAATAGTTGTAACAAACATGTTGTTATATATATTTACAGAAAATATTAAATTTCATTGTTAGAATCAAATATGATAACTATATAATTTGGATCAACCATCATATATATTTTCCTTCCACATCCTCCCAATGATCAAATACCTCTGTTTTTTTTGTTTGTTTTTATTTTTTTTAAAATGTGTAGGTCATTTATTTTTTAAAATTTCTATGAAAGGCGACAAGACCCCTTCCACCATTCATCTTAACCAAAAGGCGGTATAGGGCATGATTCCTTTCAGAAAAAATATTTATTTCCACATTTTTCTATATTTATAAACATATTGGTTTGTATATTATAATTTATATGTATATTTTTTGAAATAACTTTTAAATAGTTTTATTATTTATTGTATTTAGTTAAATACATATTTTTTGGTAATTATTAGATAAATATAATATTATTATTCTTTATAAATATATACATTATGATGAAATGTCTTATGTTTGTGCCACACATTATCCTCTCTAATGTTTACCATGCTCTTATGATATTTGCATATTAAGCCCTTTTAAAGTAATTCTTTATAATCATTCACTTTCTGTTTACATTCTATGATTATTGACTCTCAGGATATATTATACAATTTTATCTTATGACAACCTTAACTAGATTTATGGATCACACATTATTTTTTCTATATCTCTGAGATATTCCATGTAGTAAGTGTGTGGTGAGGTCTAGGAGAATGTATGGAGATAGGCATGAAAGGCCATGCTTTTATTTTTGTCATTTACCCAATTGTGAAACATGTTGTATCAATACATTTTTGGGTGTATTATATAGATTTTTATTATAAAAATGATTTAATAATATGTATATGAGATCTAGGTCATTATAAGTAATATATTAATAGAGTTTATCATCACAACGGATAAAAATATTTCTTCATAGTCAGTACCATTAATTTCTTGTAACATTTGTCACCATGTTTTATTTATTGGTAGAAACTCTATGATCGATACTATTTTTCTTTCGAGAACCACACTTAAACTCTATTGGAATCACCCCTTCATGTGCATCAACCATGTTCCAATCATTTTATATGTATATGGAATCCATTTTAGATTATATGTATTTTTACCATTTCATATAATTAGAACTCTCAATGTACTATCAATAGGTAGATGGTTTATTATCTATGAATATTACTTCATCATAATTTTTCATAATAAAATAATATATCATAGGTTACATATTAATCAACAAGAGAATATATGTTACTGTGTATCTTGAGTAAGTTCTTCTTCCACAACACATTATGGAATTTACTCACCTTCTATATCAAGAGAACTTCCTTTTTGTTGGTCCTTAACTTCATGAAGGTTAAATTTCATCTCACTGGAATATCAATTAATATATTAACTCTAAAGGAATATACTAGTTCTATCCACAAACACATTGTGGTCAATCATATTGAAGAAATAATATGTTATAGTTTTATTGATATTGACAACAAATAATCATTCCACTAATTTAGGATTATGTTTATTTGAAATCAATTTTATTACGAGTGATTAAAAATCCAAATTATTAATAAAATATATTTTCCAAAATTTAACAGCGAATATATATTATGGTGTCCTTATAATGACATTATATAGAAAATAGTTAAGTATAAATGAAACTATTTTTATAGTATACCCCCATAATGAAATAATATGATCAAACTAACTCATCATTCATTGAACCCTATACAATAAAGAATGATTCATTATTTTAGAAACACTATTATACTGTTGGTTTACATGGGGTGTGAGTTGTGAAACAATTCTATAATCTCTCATATGATCACTATATTCATATCTCTTTTATTCAACACCTGAATTTGATTAGTTAATCTTAGTAACTTTTTTCAAATTTATTATGAAATTCATTCTAAAACTCTTGGAACATTTCATAATTTTCATACTTTTGCCTCATCATAAACACATAAACATAAAAACTAAATTCATTAATAATGGTTTATATGTACCTAAATCAACACATCAATATTCGTTAATGAGTACAATCAATGTCTTTGAAGAGATTCTGTCCCACATGTTTATTTGTGAATTGTACAATATATATATTGTGTATGTTTACTATAGTTTAGAATTATTTAATTTATATTTGAAGTTGAAAATATTATTTTTCTATATAATTTATTTTGATTCCATTATTTTTCAATTATTTATTATATTTATGAAATTTTTTTAATTTCGACAACTTTTTATATTTTTCCTATGTGTTTTGAATTTAATTTAGATTATTTTTATATATTATATTTTATATTCTTTTAAAGTTTCATACTTTAAATTTAAAAAGTGTTCCTATATTTCAAGTAGTCTACTTTTAATTCTTATAAAATTTAAAATGTGACTAAAAATAAATGAAAAATTAAATAGTGAGTCAAATTGTAAAAATGGTTTATATTAAAAATAATTTCTTCATTTTAAAAGGAATAAATCATATACATGAATGAGTATAGTCAATGTCTACATTGAGGTTTTGTCCCACATAATGTTGTGTTAATGTTACACCTATATCAAGATCACCGAGCTTCATTATAGAGTGATGTCTGATGACCTAGAGTAGGATGATCCTTGGGAACTAGAACATCGACCATCGCATGATCCACCTGTGTGTAAGTGGGAGGACGTGTCAACAAAATTTCATACAGTGCCCACAATCCTTCTCCCACCACTGTAGTATAACAACCCCTCTATCATAATACTAGGGATCCATATCTATCGTGAAGGATCTGGACCCCAAGCTAGAGAAAACTACAAATATCATATCAAGAAAGATGGATCCCAGGCCTCCTGATTGTTGGGACCACATTGTGTATGATGATTGTATTTGTTGTCAACAGTTACCAATATTGGCCAAAATGATGAAGGATATTAAGAAGGAATCCAAAGTAATTAGAGATAGGCTAGATAGAGGATTCTTGGAGAATTTTTATGAAATCATAACATTGAATGTCATGCTTGGCCAAATCTCTATGAAGTCAATTAAGATGATTGTTGAACTGATCCTAAGTTTGAAGAACTTGTGTCAAAGGTGACACATTATATACAAAAATGAATAATGGTGAGGTATCATCAATATAAGGAATATTTAAAAAGAATTTAAAGAAGACCATGAAACACTTCATGATTGCATGAGAACTATGAAAGAGCTTACTTGAAGAAAAGAATCATATGATTTGAATGAAGTAGAGAATGATGGTTAAAGAAGAAGAGAGAGTGTGGAAGGGATTGGAATTCTAGGAAGGTCATGAATAACACATTGACTTGAAATTAGATGACTGTTTCACTGTTCTTAATGTTCCAAATATAAGTATCAAAGGAGATACATTGTCTACAACATTGAACGCATTTAAAGAAGCTTCAAGCCTCCACTTTTGGATGAAGAGAGATGATTGGAATTATTTGGAATTATCACTCCAAAAGTATTTGAGTATTTGAAGTGAGGATAAAGATGTAATTTGGAATTTCTATTCGAAAAATAATGGGCTTAAACTAGATGATGCTTTGCTGATTTTTATTTCACAAATAGGATAACTTTGGAGAACTTTTGATGTAAGACTTATGAAAGAAAGGGAGAGAGAAAGAAGTAGGTGCGCAAGTATGCAGTAGGTGCACAAGTATATAGAGGCACCCATGTCATATTTCAAATAGAATTATTTTCAAAATATGTCAATGTAATGAAGGCGCGCAAGTGCCAAGAAGGCACACAAATACCAAAAAGTCATGCAAGTACCAAGAAGGTGCACAAGTCCCAAGAAGGCGCGCAAGTGCCAGGGAGTCACACAAGTGACAAGAAGGCGCAGAAGTACCAAGGAGGCCCGCAAGTGAATGTCATGCGCCGGTTGCCAAAATGCCTATAAAAAGGCGACTACCCTCCTCAGTTCAAAAGGCTCAACACTTAAGAGAAAATTTTTAGCTTGGAACGTGCAAGTGTAGAATTTGGTGCGCAAGCTGAAGTGGCGCGCAAGATGAGGGTTATTTATAATCCGCGCAAGTGTTTTCGCACAAGTGATTCCATGCAAGTATTGACGTGCAAGTATTTCTGCGCAAGTATTTCGGCACAAGTATTGTCGCACAAGTATTGTCGCACCAGTATTGTCATGCAAGTATTGTTGTTCTAGTATTGGCCTGCAAGTATTGTCGCGCAGGTATTGCAGGGAAAGTATTGGCATGCAAGTTTTGGCGCACATGTTTTGGTGCACAAGTTGTTAGATTTGGGAATGCGAAGAGTGTATTTAAACCAAAGTTGGCACACATGTTTTGAGTTTGGAACTATTGTGGCGTGCAAGTATTTGGTGGCGCGCAAGCAGGGAGGCGCGCAAGCAGGGTGGCACGAAAGTAATAATTGGCGCGCAAGCAATGAGTGGTTCTAGAATTTATTATCAGCTTATAATCAACTGAGTTTTGATTCTATAAAGAATAAGAATACTGTTTAGATTACAATTTTGATTCATAAAGAGAAGATAAGAATAAGGAAAAGAGTTCAACTACATTCCATATGCATGATCACATGCATTTACGAACAAGAGAAGAACTCACTCTGATGATGCCAAGTAAGATGATCTTCATTTACTGAATAATCACATTTGTATATGTGATTATTTCTAAGAAAGAAGAATAAGTTTTGGTTCATTCTGTTTTTTTACTAAAGAATAGGAAGAAGTCCTAGTGCAGTTATTTTTGCACTAGTGAAGAAGAAAAGAAGAAGACAAGAAGAATTGATTTCCTACTGCTTTGCAAGTAATCAAGTGAAGATCACTAAAGAATAGAAATAGTAGAACCTACCTTTTGAATAAGGAATAATACTGTCTCCTTAGGCAGTATAAAGAACCAGCTAGATGATACAAGTTGGACTAGGCTATCACCAGTCCAGGGAAGAGGATTGTTTCCCACCCCCCTCCAAAGTGTAGGGACTCACACTGGCTAGAGGATTGTTTTTCTAGACACTCCATTGTAAAATCATATCACACTATAATAGAGAATCCATGCACTGGTCATATCCATTCATTTCAAGGATGTAGCTACTCTTATTGAGTGGTGAACCTTGTAAAAATATCATGTGCATATTTTTATTGCTTTCTATTAGTGCATGCTACTGAGAAAAGTGAATAGGAGAATATAGAACCTAACAGGTCAAGAGGTACATGTATAAATGTTTGAATTTGTTTAAAAAGTCCCCAACACTGATTCACCCCCCCCCCCTCAGTGTTATGTATATCCCAATATGGTCCTCTCACTGATGAACATCAACAATCGGCTGAGGGTGGACTGCTAGACGGCCGACCTATGCTTATGGAATAGGTTAGGGATCATGTGTAGTATGAAATGGTCTATTTAATCTTTTTCATGGATCCTCAGTATCAGTAGCTTCTATAGTATGTTCTTGTGAAGGAACCTCCACTCTCTAGGGTGGATTATTGAAGATGCTCCAATGAATCACATGATAATCTGGCATGATTGGCAATGCGACAACATGGATCACTACAAGGATAGAAATCTCCCATCCTATTTATCAACCATGTGGATAATATACAGTACTCGATAATGTTGTAAATAGAATCAATATGTCATAACAAAGAAATTAATGGGAATTTATTGACTTACCATGTCACGAATCCCTCTATCGCGTCGAGTGAGATAAAGTAAAGACTGTAGTTTATACCATGAAACATACTAAACCTGATATGAAAATGGAATCACATAGTATGTACACCCTAGATATGATGATCTTTTCATCTGGACTAGAGGTTGAGAAACTCATGATGTCATTTATGCTAGTCCTCATCTTACATCCCTTTCAGCTTCATGTCATGAAGCTCCCATGTATGTAATGGAGGAAATAGAATGGGTAAATAAAAAAAAACTGGCTCATGAATCCATCTGGTTGGTGCCACTCAATAATATGAAATTGAATGAGTGGAACTAAAAACAAGCATCATGTAGTCCAGTTTTTCAATATGATGTAAAATGGTCCAATAATTCCCAATATGGCTTCCATAAAAGCTTGAAATTACATGTGAATTTTTTTTGAAAATATTCCTAACTAAAAACAAAAAATGGTGCTATTATTAAACTGGTGAGACAATGGTATATTGTAAATACATTCAATAAAAATGGTTGTCAAATGAAGATCCTCCCTATCATACATTAAGACTCCTTGATACAAAAGGAACACTGCCACAACACAGTGCATGACTTTGGGATTTTGAAATGTCTAAGGATTAATGAAAATTTTTATCAGCAGCATCGCACTCTAGAGGTTTTATGGAGATCCCCCTACCTGGATGGATCAAAAATAAATATTTATGGCACCTCCATGGGAAATCTGGGAACTGTAGGGTGTGGTGATTTCATTAGGAATCACCTTAGTCAGATACTTGCATGCTTCATGGGTAAATGTTGAATTGCCACCTACCATGAAGCTGGGGTGCTAATTTTGATACAGGATGTTTCCTTTTTCTATCTCTTTGGTTGGAACAACCTATTAATTGAAATTGACTAGATGACTATTGTTCAGGAGATTTGGAATGGCATAACAGATCTTTCTTGGCCAATTAATACCCATTGGATGGAAGGCACCCGTTCTTTTATCAATCTTAACAATATAATCACACATTTTTATCAAGAAGCAAACACAATTGCAGAGGGTCTATCCAACATGAGTGTAAATTAGGCCTTTGCCTTATTCAGAGACCTTCCCGCTGCACTTATTTCCTTCCATGAAAAAGATTGTAATATGATCCTATAATTTAGGCTCCTATAATCTTTATTTTAATAATATTTTTGAATTGGTATTATTTGGTAATGGAATCACCTTTTTCTAAAAAAAATTGATTGTATATACATAACACATTGGGAAAGAGATTTTCCAACTTTAGATGGTATACAACCAAATTATTTTTTGGAATTCCAAAGAAGTTGATTGTCTGAATCCACCTATAATATACAACATATAATGTGATATATAATAATATTTTAAATTTCAAAACTACTACTAGAATCAGAAACCATTGATACGAGTGATCATTCCAGTGCCCATTTAGAGATTCACGAAACACCTATATAGGCAGCGGCTAAACAGAAAGATGTGGGATGAGTGAGGGAATGTTATACCATTCCCACATATGAATAAGGATGTTTCATCCCCTAGAGATCATTGTGGTCTTTGAGGAATGATATTCATAATTATTATTATGTGTAATCCAAGAAAAAAGGTCCCAAACTATACATCCAAACCGAATAAAATTCTTCTAGTAGGGTTGCATACATCATGTGCACATGATTCTCTGAGTGATCAACTCACATGGTCACTCCAATGATCCATAATATATATGAATGAGGATGAAGCACGATAGTTTGGTTGTTAACATCATCAGATAATGCTACAAACTCTGCCTCAATACAACCCATAGATATCAACCCTCTATATGTAGCAATAGGGTTATCCAAAATATAGATTCCTAACAATCAATAATCTAGGTTACGATAGTATTTTTGGGTGAATCCAATCCTAGATGCCCCCTCTATAGGGAGACCAAGAAGTATTGCCATATCCTCGAGGGTGATCGTAATATATCCATTAGATGGGTGGAATGTTTCTGTCTCTGGATTCCACCTCTCCTGGAGGGAAGTAAGTAGGTGATGGTAAAAAAATGCTAAATCTGATAATGCAATTCTGTAGAAGCTATCATGATATAGGTATGGTCTAATGACGGGTGGAGGAAGCCTCTAATGAAAATGATGTGCTCAAAGTACCATGATCTGTCGGACCTGCTGACCCTCTATCATGGCCTAGGAAACGTGCATATCCTTCTTAGTTTGCAGTCCAGTATCCTCAATCTATATGTAAAAAATGAAATATGTGTTAATTGTAAAATGTAAATATAAGGTTATGTTATTTCTTATTTGTTTTAACATAGTCATGTGTTATTTAATGTATTTTTTCTTTGTCCATTCCACTTTATATGATCATAGTTGTGATTTTATCATTGATTAATATACTAATTTGATGTTTTATCTTCATATGTATTTTATTAGTTTATAAAGAAAATATGAATCATACAAATCATATTCTTTGATATTAATTAGTTAATTATTCTTTAGTTAATAAATAATTAATACATAATTATTACTTAATCAATCATTATTCATATAATATTCATAAGTTAATTATTATCTTATAATCACTATGTATAATCATTTTTTAATCCTAAATTATTCATTAGTTAATATATACTTCAGAATTACTAATAATTATGATTATTTATAAAATATATATTACTATCTAAACTACTTAATAAATTAAATATTTAAAACTAACTCAAAAAATTCAATTAATATTAATTATTTTCATTCTTTAATGTTTTCCCTTGTCCATTTCACTTTAGAAAATGATGTGCTTTTTAATTTATGTATGATTTCCAACATTATGTCATGTTTTAATGATTATTTTCTCACATGATTTCTTTATGGTTTAGCTATGGAAAAGTTGATTATACATTAATGTCACCTCAAATGAATTTTTCACATTCCTTTTTATGTGAATATAAAAGGATTATTTTTATTTGATATTAAAAGTATTTTTTGATGTTAGAAAATTCTAAAAAATTAAGGATCTTATATTAACACCATATAATTAACAATATTAAAAGATCACAAAAGAGGAAATACATCATTGTTGCTAAGAGTGTGAACATGATCCAAACATGTTAGGGAATTTAAATTAGTTAGAACTTTTTTGAAGACATATGGTGAATCTCAAACTTTTCCCTTTTTATTGATGTTATTCCATCTCATTCCAAATCTTCTGGTCATTGGTGATTAATAAATATCAAAACTCCCTAATAGGTGTCTATATTTTAGCATAATAGTTATAAATTATGTCTATCTGATACACAAGATCAACATATACTTTCCATGATATGTTCATAGTGGCACATATTTGATGGCATGTTCTCATGGAAACCATAGTTCCAAGAAATTTCCACATTAACATTGTCTTTCTCCTATAGTACGACCAATTTTCTCACTGATGCTATTTGTGAGGGGGTATGAACAATCTTGAACATAAAATTTCGAATCTTATTAGTGGGAAAGTCATACATGACAATCAAAAGCTTCTTCAATATTCATTTCAACCTCTCATTGAATGTTCTTCCCATATATTATCCCCTATTAAATCCTGTATGAGAATATTGTTTTTCTATCAACAAATGTACTTTATGAACCAATAAAATGTCTCCTAAATAGGGATTGGTATAGGTAACTTGTGAAGCCACATGAAGACACCACTGATTCTCTCTACAAGGTTTATGGTGATGTATCCATACCCCTTACCCCCATCATATCCTAATGTTAATTTATCATTTAGATTCCACATTATATATTCATACAATTCTTGATTATCTTTGTGTATTTGTTAAAAACATTCTTCAAACCTACATTGATTTGGATCATATGATATACAGAATTGATCAAATTTCACGTAAATTTATTTTATTATTACATATAATTAGTAAAAAACAAGAAAGACAATGTGTACTAAGTCTCATGATTTATTTATTCATAGTTTTGTGATGAAATATTTTCTTTACGTTGCTAGTAGTGTGTATAATGTATTACCAATGATGTGAATTTGGGAGTCACCATGTATCAATGTCTCCATTAATTACCTCATTGATTTCCATATACTGATTAGATATCTATCATAAACCACGAATGCGGGTGAAATGGTTGTTGATAAATTCCAAAAACCAACTCCATGATATGTAGTTTTCCAACTCGATAATGGTTATAGAAAGGGGAATAGGTGAATGGTTTCCATATTGTGTTTCCACAATCAACAATGCACCCATTTATTTTCCAAATAAAAACGTTCCATCAATCTATATGAACTGTTTACTAAAATGAAATGATGAGGTTCATGGGAGGAATGACTATAAAAAATGATGAAATTAAACATGACATGGATTAAGTCAGTTATCTTTAGGTTCAAGTTCATTCGTACAATGAATAAAGTCAACTTAGTTGTTTTGTTTCATTATGTATTGCAATTGTGCCAACACCCGATATGAGTCATCGCAATCACCATAAACCTTCACAATTTCCTTCTATTTTACCATCCATGCTTTATTATAGGAAATATTATAACTAAAAGATTGTTGTATCCTCTCATACAAAAGGTATATAGGAACATCTTGGCATGTCCTAATCATCTTGAAAACAATAGATGACACAAAGTCAGTATCCAATGAGGTATGATATTATATCAGTCTTGGTTGAACTCAAGTATGAGCTACCTAAAACTTCATTATTCTCCAACCTCCAAATGGAATTTCAAGAATCCCCATTAAGAGGAATATACAATAATCCCCATACATGTCATAATATATGTGATATTTTTATGGCCTGATTCCTAAAATATATATCTATGATTCGTATGAATGTGAAATCTATTTAGTGTGATTTTAATTCATCATTTCATGGAAATACCTTACAACACAAAGCGTTTTTTCACATCTCACAAAATCTATCTATTTTAACTCTAGGAAACTTAGTTGAGGGTGTTAGAACAATACAGTCGAATTCAGACACACATGTCATTTAATCAGACCATGATGTGTAGATTGGTGGATGATTTGTTGTGGTTCAAGTCTACTGTAACACTAATAGATTTCTAGAAACCTGTTTTCCAACTTTTGTTGCTCCCTCCTAATCAGAACTATTGTCACCATATGTTCCATCATTACACAAATCCCCATCAAAAGTCATATTTACATGAATTTTTCAGAGATCATCTTGGTTGTCCTCTTCTACATCATATGGAATTTCTTAAATTTCTTGGGGGAAGACCTTCTTCATCAACAATAATAATTCTACGTCTCCATAAAATTAGATGATTCTTTTTGTATATTATAAACATAAAAATATAATTCCATTGTGGTACCCTATGAACACTAAGAAAAGAAATTTATTTCTTGGACCCACTACGCATCAAAAACCAACGGAGAAGCTTGATTCCACATTATTGCTGGGAGTTGAAAATGTCTATAGAAATATACTTCATCTCTTTATTGGGTCCCAGATTTAAGGAAACCTAAATTCTATTTTTATGTTCACTCCAGGCTAAAAAATTAGTGTTACTAACAATTATTTTATGTTGAGTACAATTAGAAGCTCCTTTCTCAGTTTAAATAACATCCTCATAGTAGTACACATAGGAAAACATGAATCTCTATTTCAAAAATAATTTTTGATCGCGATTCTTGTAGTGTAACTAATGTTGGAAATCATGGTTGAGCATATCATATTTATTATAGTAAATTTTAGAATGTATTTTTATTCCCTAAAATATGATTCTAATGTTTTGTTATATAAATGATTATTAGAATATAAGTCATATAATGTTTTGAAAAAAGAGGTAAAAAAGAAGAGAAAACTACAAATAAGTTTATTAACCATTGATAAAATTAAAATTATGATCATATAAAGGAAAATAAAGAAGAACAAAAAAATTAGATAACACATGAAATCATTACAACATACATGAAATACCATGAAAATTTATAATAGAACATCCTTTGGATGGGTTGGGAATGACTTCTAAAGTGATGTAAAATATAGATTATTTTCAATTGGAATCTTAATAACATCTTCCAAAGGGATATAAATATTTTTGTATTCCTAAATCCATATTTAATAATTACATTATCATAATTTAATCATAATTTATTAAATACTTAATCATTAGATAATCGTTAAAAAATAATTATTTAAACATTCTATAATCATTAGTTAAACATTATATAATTATTTATTAAATATGACCTAATGCAAAGTTAATCATATGATATTCATTATTTTATTATAATTATATAATCATAAAATGTAAGCATTTATTAATCCAATGATATTCATTAGTTAATCTATACTTAATCATTAAAAATAATTACTATTATTTCGAAAATATATATAACTAACTAAACTACATAATAAATAACATATTTGAAAATAATTAAAAATAATTGAACTAAATAGATAAATATCATTAAATTAAAAAAGAAAAATATCTCTAAGTGAGATTTTAAAAAAACTAGGAATTCTTTTAGGCCATCAGATCCACTGTGCAAAAAGAAAACTTCTTTTATAGAGAGAGAGAGAAAGGAAGGTAAATAAATGTGTAGTTTCTCAGGTGAGGATAATTAAGGGGGGGGGGATGTTCCCTTTTATAGAGATTCCTGTGAAAAGAGGAAGGGGAGGGGGAGGGGGGGCTTTCACATATATTTTAGGAAACGACATCCCCTTCAACCATTCGCCATATCTTTAGGTGGATGGAGTAGAACCTTAGTGCCTTTTTCATGTCATTGATCTGGGGAGAATGCGGCGGGGGATTGAAAGTTGGAAGGCCCCCTACCCCCATTCATTCACAATTTAATTTTTATGACCTACACATTTAAAAAAAATCTAAAAAGAGACAGTAGACTCACAAATCCCCTTGTTTGGGAAGACTAAAACACATTGATATGTCCATGGAAAACCAATCCCGGTACCACATCATAAAGATCATTGAATTCCCCCACACTAATCAACAACAACCATCCTCCGCCCTACTAATCGACTTCTACCTCACCACCTTCCACATCCTTTACACCTTGTTGAACTACGATGTGAGAGACTCCACCCACACCTTCCTATACTACACACATCATCAGAGCCCATAACAACACAACAAATATTTGACCACCACCACCTTCTCCACCATTCCAAGACTGGACAGTGGGACTTCACCATCATGGCATGTATACTATATCCTGAGGCATAACCTTATTCCCTTATCCACCTCAATAATAATGTTTTTTATGTGGCCTTACATTCCCCATGAACCTCCACACTAATTATGGAGATCTAGGTGATTATGGTGCAATATATGCGTCGTGAGAGAAGGCATCTTCTCATGTCTATAAATAAGTCATCTCCTTATTCATTTCATGATTAGGACATGTTCATTATCGAATTTTAGAGTTAATTTGGATTCATTATGTATGTTTGTGTATATTTTATCTAGTTGGTCCAACATCATCCCTTCCCACATGAATTGAAAAACACTTGTTAGGAACAAAATTCCCCATGATGATATGACCCAAAGGCTCAAACATTTGACCGGTCGATAGACCAATAAAAGGAATCTTGATGAGAATCATGCCTCTCAGAACCTTGTGGCCACCTATCTCAGAATAATTAGCATTATGATGCATTGAATTCCCATAAGATCAACCTCAACTAATCCCTAATGTTCTTATCAGGAGTTTATAAATGGTTAAGTATAACCATGATGGAAAAAATCCCAAACTAAACTATATTATTTCTATCATATTTGGTAAACAATATATGGTGCTACAGTTGGAACTCTTCTGTTAAGTCAGACATACTCTTTACAAACCACACATAGTGTCAACATCTGTTGCTCACCAAGGTGCTTAGTAGGAGTCTCTAAATGGTAAATTTTAGTCTGGATGGAGTCAACCTAAAACTCAGCTTCCTCAGGTCCATCCCCTCTAGTAAACATCAGAGGGTTCTATTGCACATAGAAAAATCTTGAGCTCTGAAAGACATTTTAGTTGAGTATAGAGTGGTCAAGATAAAGAAAGTGGTGCTCAAAAAACGGTAGCTGTATGTGAAAAATAATTTTGTGTGTAAAAAGATAATTAAATGCAAACATTTTTACATTCCAATGTTGACTTTTTACATGCATGCAATGAATTTTATGCATGATCAATTTAGAAGGTTCATGAAAAATTTATGGTCCCACAGGACTTAAATGGGTGCTTATAACTCTCAATGAATCTTTGATATGAAGGAATGTCCCCTGGGCCATTTAGTTACCCAAAGAGAAGAAGTACCACAATCACAGGACTGGTGTTTAAAAACCTTGTAGTGATTTTTGAAGTGAAGAAGCACATGATGTGAAAATAAACTCATATCTACACAAAGGGAGAAAGAAATATACCAATACACATAGGTGTTGAGAATTGAAGAATGATGTTAAGACATGACTTCATTATTCGATATTATACTATTTTAGAGAGAAGGTAGAGAAAAAATAAAAATATAATGTTCCAACCTGAATATTTATAAATATTCAAGGTAGTATGGAATATTATGTTTATGTGGATAGGACAATATTGACTATCAGGTATTAAGTGGACAAGGATTTCAGTGAGCATTAATTTAGGATTATAGTACAAGTAGTGTCTTGTGATGAACATAGATGATGAATTTAATGAAAATCTGTTGAAGCAACCTCAAAGTTGATAAATTGAGTAAAAAACCTTCCAACTAAGTGAGCAAGGGGGAGTCAAAAAAAGTGATCTCATGGATGATATGAGATATCAGTAAACAATTGTAAGGAAATTGAGCCAAGGATAGAGTGGCTATGGCCGATCATTGGTTTCCAAAAACTAGGGATGATTAGTGGAATTTGGTATGAATGTAATCCTATCAAAATATCCTCCTTATTCAAGCCCTTAGGGGTTAACCATGTAAAAATTCTATGAGGCTCTTCTGCATGTGAATGTTTTAATTAAAACACATATCCATTATACTTGTGTAAATATGTTCTTACCAACATGGTTACAAGATCCATCAATGAAGAAAAAAATTTGACACCCTAATTCCTGCCCCCTCTTAGTGTGATATAGGGACCATTAATTCATATTAGAGATCAAAAGTTCACATTTGTTGGATACTCATCAGTAATTATATTTAGAATAATATTTGTGATATCTTTATTGAGTCAAAAATTAAGTGTTGTGTTGATGAAGATTCAGTCATCCATGAGTAGAAGTTTATATTCAGTAAGATCATGACAAATAGAAAAAATAAAGAGAAGATACAATTGAATAAGTCCCTCATTTATAAATAATAGGAAGTATCAATTTTTCCATTCCATTACAATATTTATGAAATATATTTCATTTAAATTAAAGATTTGGCGGCCCATGTTTCCCCCAAAAACAAGGTTTCTAACACAAGTGGTGATGTTGATCAATCTTTGACCACACATGATCTTGAAATTGTGAAAATAAGAAATTATCTTCTTGATATTCCTGAAGTAATAACTACCTTAGTTTGTAGAATCTTTCAACGTATATATCCTAATATAACTATGTTGGAAAGAGAAGTTGACTAAATAAAAAAGGGATTTCAAGAAAAATGTACTTGAATGTTAAAAGCTGACTAGACAGATTGGAGACTTTGTAGAAAAATTTGGTTTCAATAAGACTCTAAAAATATTAATATGCACATAAAGATTTCCTAAAGAAGAGAAATTAAGTAAATGGTTTTTATTTAGAATAACCATCCATGAAGATAAATTAACTTTTCTATTTGTTACAAAACAATGTTAATATTCATGTAGAAGATATTGAAATATTGATGAAGAATTTTAAAGAGAATATAACCTTGATTAATGATCAAAATTTCATACTCAATATGGAAAGTCAAAAATTGGAATCCTAGTTTACCAATCATGATAAGACAAATAATTATCCTTTAAAAAATAAGGAAACAATTTCTTCTAGTAGTCAATGATCCTTGGGGGATTCTAAAGATGATATATCCACAATATGTGATAAGAAGATCCTGACAATCTTTAATGATCTATCTCAATTAATAGTTTCTATTGTACTCAATGTTCACGGGAGGATCCAAAAGATGAGATACCTCCAACATATTATATGAATATCATGACATCTATTGATGATATATCATAGTAAAATAAGAGTATATACTTACCAAACCATATTGTACCCATGTTTCTAAATATGTTTCCAAAAGATGTGAAGGCAGGAAGATAAATACAAACAAGTATGGATGAGGAAAGATGATGAATTACCTATAAATAAGTATGGGGTGAATAATAAGAATAATGTTGAAGGTGATTCTCCACAAAGAAAACAAAAATTCAGGAAGAAGGCCCAACAAACAATATAAAGAAATCATGATTTATGGGTCAATGCTGGTGATACAAAAGATTTGGTAACTATGCAATAAACATTTGGTACCCTACTCATAATGTTAAAGAACAAATGTTGCCTACCTCATTGGGTAGAATGATAGAGAATAAAAAGATACATCTATAAATCTAGAAGCATTTGTTAACTATTAAAATATTGGGAAGGCTTGATAACATCTGTGATGTGTGAAATGGTAGTATTCACAATGTAATTACATTACCAACTCATCTTCTATTCATCATTGATAAGAAAATAATACCTCTAATTCCGGCTATGTATGAAGCATCTACTTTGGGAATAAATTATAAGAATATTGTGAACACAAATTTCCTTAAGAATATCTCAACTGTGGAAGTAGAGAAGTCCCTAGATTTTAGATCCATGAAATTTATGTGAAAAGAGAAACTAAGAGGGATGACACTAAGAATAACCCATGTGAAAAATCCAAACATGTTGCAATAATTCCAAATTACATGTTAGTCATCTATACAAAAGATTTGGAATGAATGAGGAAATATAAAAATTCATAGGCTAATGTTGGAGTAAAAGGAAATGAAAAGGCTACACTTGATGAGGAAAAAGGTATCAGGGGTTTGTTAAAAAAATTATATCTCATGAATGAAAGGATATGTGCTATATGTGTATGAAATATGGTCACATTGAAAAATAATCCAAGATGGTTGTTATAAAGAACAATTCTCCACACAAAGAACAAGAGAATTTGAAGAGATCCATGACACATCAACACAGATTATAAAATATATTCAGATGTTAGAGCATTAATATTGGAATAAATTGAAGAACGTGGTTGAGAAAAACATCTCAACCATTTAGTTCATATCTATAAGGACATGAGGATCCACCTGATTTCCATAAACCTATGGTGTATCGTATTTCTGTTTCTAATATTGGGAATTGAATGTGAAGCAAAATCTCAGGAGGTGAACTTGATAAGTAGTGAATTCTATTTACTCTTGATAGAAAAGTTAAATAATTTTCCATCATGGGAGGATTATTTAATTGATATCCATGTATTAATATGTTGTAGGATCACCCTTGTTGAATATGATGAATAGTGTTTACCATGATGGGGAGACAAATGATGAAGTTTACAGAGTTATTATTTCAATTACTATCAATTTTAGTTTGTATCAAATTCAATTACTTAAGAAATTGGATTAATAAATTGTAATTAAGAATGGTCTTACTTTTTTAAAACTCTCATCTTTGGTTTCTCAAAAAAAAAATCAATTTTCAAAGAGGATTAACTGAATTAATTAGTTCCATAAGAAGAACGAAAGTTCCCTATGGTCCCTTATCCATCAAAATGCACTTGAATATTTTTGGTCTGTTTGTTGAAGTGAGTGCATGAGTTTTTGTTTGATTATTCCCTATAACATTCATTATATTTAATCCCGTAACGATACTAGAAAACCCTTGAAGAGTAAGTACACGATTTCACATCTAATGTGGTATCACGGTCAGTGAATAATGGATAACATTGTTGTATAAATTGAATCCTCTTGTTTTCTACACCGATCATTTCTCAAGTAGAAGTATAGTGAAATGATTGATGGAAAATGTCTTATGAATACATTGATACCCTTTTACCATTGACATTGTATTTATTATCAATAAAGGGGAGACAAAGTAAAACTAATGTTCTAAAGGAGGAGAGAATGTAAAAGAAATAGGGAAGGGATAATATTCTCATTTTTACATTAACAAGTTCATTTGAGGAAAAATTAAATGTATTTGAAAAATAATATAATTGGGGTAGATTATAGGGACCACATTGTGTATGAAGAATGTAATTTTTTAAAACAGTTTTCAATGCTGGTCAAAATAAAGAAAAAGATGAAGAGTAACTCCAATGTTGATGGAGAATGTAATTCCCACAACTTTTGAAATGATCCGATATTCAAAGTACATGTATCAAAGGTGTAACATTTTCTAAAACAATGAAGAATGATGAATTATCGTCTATTTTAGGATTATTGAAGTTATTTAGAATTCATGTTCCAAAAAGTAAATGAAAAAGGGGAAAATAAAAGGGAGTGTGCATGGGATTTCCCTTTGAAGTGGACATGCATGAGATTGGAGTAAAATGGTGGCCATGTATCTTGTGTTGAATATTTAATTATGGCTTACATAATATTATAATGATTCTTAAGATGATCGATCAAAGGTTTTATATCATGGTTGAAGGAGTTCGTTATGAAATCTGATGATGGTGATGAAGTATTGGTGTTATTTCCATATCAGATCTCATGATCGATATGTTTGTGATATTTTATGTGATTTTGGAAAAAGATATTGCACCCAATGTTGAATATGGTATGATATGTTGTCTGAAAGTGTATTTCCATGATCATCACCAGAAAATATGTCAATGGAATGGGTCGTGCAATAAATTTGGGTGGTGCATGTAATGTGCGTGAAAAGGTTGAAATGTGCATGAAATATTGGATATGAAAAAATAGTGTCTTAATGATTATTGTGCATGTGGTGATGTAGATCGGAACAATGAAAATAAAAAAAAATTAATGAAGTTTTCCAACAATTGATGAATGTTCATGAAATTGGAGTTTCACATGATACTATTATAGTATTTTTCATGCACTGGGTGCTTTATGATCAGACCGATGAAAAATGGAAAAGGCATGTGGTGTGTAAAAAATTAGGTCCATGCATGAAAAAATATGTGCATGTAATGTGAATAAGGGAGAAACAACTTTATGTGCATGAATAAGTTTTTCATCTGGGGATTCAGGGTTTTATGCATAGGGTTGAAAATGCATAAAAATATTAGGTGACCCCGTCTCATTTTTGAAGGCTCGATCCATAGATAAATCTCACGCTCTGATGCTTGAAATAATGAATTATACAGTGCTGCATGAAAAAAAATTTGTGCACAAAAAGGGTAGTTTTTTTTGAAGATTAAAGTTGTGTGTAAAAATAAAATTATGCTCAAATGATTTTACATGCCAACGTTGAGATTTTATGTGCAAGACACGAATTTAATGAACGATCCACCTAGAAGGGTAGATGAACAATGTGGGGTCTCTCAAGCCTTTGATGGGTACTTAGAACTCTCGAAGAAGTTTCTTGAAGAAGGAAATTCTTTTGAACTATTTAGTTACACAATGAGAAGAATTACCGAACTCACACGACTGGTGTTAAACACCCTCTTTGTTATTTGTGAAGTGAAGAAGGAAACTATGTGAAACTAGACTCATATATACATAAAGGAAGAATTAAATATACTGATACAATAAATTGTTGATAATCTAAGAAAGATATTATGATATTACTACACTATTCTATATTATACTGTGTTAGAGAGAAAGAAGAGAAGAAGAATAAGAATAGAGAGGTCCAAACTGAATATTGATAATTATTAAAGGTAGTTTGGAATATCATGTTTATGTGGAAAAGACATTATTTAATATCATGGTTTTAGTGGATATGGATTTCAGTGAGCATCATCTCAAGATTATAGTGAAAGAAGTGTCTTGTTCTGAATAAAGATGAAGAATTCAATGAAAATCTATTTAAGTGGCCTTCATGTTGATAAACTGAGTACAAATTATTCAACACTGTGACAAATGGAGAGTCAACCAAAGTGATCCAATGGATACAATGTGCTATCCCTACTCCAATGTAAAGGTAGTGAGGCGGGAATAATGTTACTATGACTGAACCTCTATAATCAAAAAACTAGTGAAGATTAGTGGACTTCAAATTTTAGGCATTTTCTCCTTGTACAAGCCCTTAGTGGTGAACCATGTAAAACTTATGTGTGTTCCTTCTTCATGAGAATGTTTAATTACTACACATATTTATATTACAAGTGACAACAAGTTCCTACCAATGTGGGAACAAGATCTAGAAAAGAAGATAAAACATTGACACCCTAATTCACCCCACTCTTAGGGTCGTCTAGGGTCCTTCAGTATCCCACCAACCTTAGGTAATGTGGATTGATAATAATAATAAACCCCTTATTATATTTATTATTGAATCAAATTCCATGAGATATAATTTAATAAATAAATAAAAGTAATATTTTTGTACATATTACCTCATGAATCCATTCTTTTTAACTCAACTGTAACTCTTTGTAATGACTAAAATAATCAATTAAAGGTAACCATACCATATCATTACATCCCATAATACTCTATAACGATCATCTATTAGGGATTATTGAATGTCATATGTTCAGACATTATTACCATTCAACAATTCATGTAAAATTAATTCCATCACACATGAATAAGTGATAATTGTGGATTTCCTTTACTATGATCACATTATAAATTCAAAACCATTACAGCCAATATCTCAAGTGTTTAACACCAATAGATTCAACATGAAACTTTTGTTTTTGTTATGATAATGTTTTCTTCAATGGATCTGCTACATTATCTTATGTTTCCACCCAACTAATCTTTACATAACCACTCTAAATGATCTCTTATATGAGTTGGGATTTATAACAGTTTCGTTTGGCCGTTTTATGAGGCTGGTGATCCTTATCTTGAGAAGAAATACATTTATTATAATAATATAGCTTGATTTCTCCCTTGATGTTTTGTACCACTCCATGTTCAGATAGTAACTTCTCGATCCAAATAGCTTCCTACATAGAATCTAATGAAACAATGTATTTATATTACGTTGTCTAGTCCACCATGGTGGATTTTTTTGGAACGCTTCTAACTATTTTATGCACCATTTAAGAAAAAAATCATGATAAATATTTCATATCATATTCTTCAGATGGGAAACATGAATTCGTGTAACCCTTTACATAGAGCTCATCCTATTCTACAAATTCCACGAGCACATCCTTATTCATTTTTAAGTATTCAAGGATGTTCTTCAAATAAATACAATGAATCTCACCGAGATTAGATAGGTATCAAATTTTTATTTTCAAAGAATAATATATATTGGGTCGATTACAAAACATGGAATAAATTATATATCCTATAGAGGAAACATAAAGAATCCTATCCATCATTTCTAAGTCTTTCAGTGGATTCATAATCTTGTTCATTTTCATGCCATGAAACACTAGTAAATACCTATTATTGGAGTTTGAAATGTTAAAACAATTTAGAATTTTACTAATATTCATGTTCTGACACAGAAAAAGTAACATCTTATATCTCTTTCCATAGATCCTCACACTGAGTATGTATTCTCCTTAATCTATGTATTTTATTAGGAATTATTTTCCCAGTCACATATTCACATATTGATGTGTCAGAACGCCATTATCAATAAAAAGTATGTCAACTACATACACTCCCATAAACACTAATATAATCCCACTATTATTCTTGTATATATATATATATGAATCATCAATGTTCATGATGAAACCAACATCTTTGATTTCATCATCAAACAAGATATCCCAACTCTTAGAATCATTAATTAGAAAATATATGGACCTCTGTAATTTTCAAACCATAAAATTCTCATTTGGAACATCAAAACACATGAGTTGTATCATATACATGTCCTCAACTAAATTATTGTTAAGGAATGAAATTTTGGGATCTATTTGATGTTTATCATAATAAAAATGTTCTAATACGACTAAAAAATACTTACAAATATTATCATTATGTTAAGTGAAAAAGGTCTCTTCATACTCTATACCATGAAATTATTTGTAAACCTTTTGTGAAGTCCCAATTCCGGAAGCCACCCAGAGGCACCCCATATCCAGTTGGTCACATGGACTCAAGTGCTTTTCCCCGAATTCTAGAGGCTGCCGACTAGTAGTGAGGGCCTTGGGTGTGATAGTGGGGAAACTATGCGCTCATTGGCATAGTATTCAAAAAAATTAAACAACACAAAAAATAGCGGAAGTAGTAACTATCCCACAATAGTAAACAGTGGGATATTGATAGAGAAAAAACTAAAGAAAAATATATGTAAATGATACATGGTACATATATGTCTAGGAAAAAAACCAAACAAGTCACAATTATGAATATAGAAATACACCAAAGTGAAAAATAAAAACATATAAGAAACACCTCAGCATCGCAAGCCTTGGCATGGTCCCATGCTATCCAGATCCAATGCAATCAAATACCTGAAGTCGAAGGGCACTTTCCCTTGTCTATACCTGCATAAATATAATCTGTTTGGGCCCAAAATCCTGGCCCAAACAGGGTGTGAGATTAAATCCCAGGAGGAAACCACCTGAAGATCTATTCCTAATAGTCAGTGAGTATATGGCAGGTAATGTACGGTAAAGTGTAAACAGTATGCAATAAATAGGATAACACATAGCAGTAAACAAGATAATACACAGCAGTAAACAACCCACAGATCAAACATGCAACAGTGAAGCAAACAACTAACCACAAATGAGAATCTCTCTAGGATGTACTCACAGCCATCCCCTCTGGTACTATCCATGATGTACCAACAACCCTATTGGTAATACACCAAGCCTAACCCCTCTGGTTTGTTCATATGAAATTATAAGACTCTTTGAGGAAGCACGCTCCATCATTTCCCCTTATAGTCTATGGTCGATAAGGACTCTCTGAGGAATTTCACGCAGTCAATTCCCCTTATAGTCCCAAGGTCTAGAGACTCTCTGAGGAAGATCACTCTGTCAATTGCTCTTATAGTATCGAGTAGATTAAAGAAATTCAAACAAAACAAAGACTCTTTGAGAAATCTCACATGGTCTACCCCCTTATAGTCTATAGAGCTCAAGACTCTCTGAGGAATCTCACTCAGTATATACTCTTGTAGTCTATAACATGAAATACTCTATATGAAGCTCACTCATTCTATACCTTATAGTCTATAATGCTTAAGACTTTTTGAGGAAGATCACTCGATCTATCCCCATATAGTCTATAGCACCAGGTTCTCATGACCCCATGCCAGTCAGTGCATTATAATGCAATATGGACATTGTAAACCTACAGAGCTACATAGAGAACCAGTCTATAGAATCTCAAGCATGTCAAAAAACAACACTCTATCCTACGATCAGAAGGCATGGAAAATAGGTAAATGACCAATAGGCTGAACAAGACCAAAAGGTCATAAATATAACAAGCATGGGAAAAACATCCAAGCATAGAAATTATCTATATACCTAACCAAATTACCTCTACCCAAGCATACAAGAAAGGCAGGTAAACAACTGGGGTAACACAATAAACATGAAATACCCCGTTCAATGGTATTGGTGGAATTTTCACATAATACTCAATTACATTGAACTGAAACACACAAACCACCTACATTGATGGTAGGAGATTGATATACATGAACCACAAGGCATGAATCTCCTTATAATTTCATAGATCTATGTACACACAGAAAACATTCAGCCCATGATAAGGTATAAAAGATGGGGAATTGGAAACCAAAGCTCTAGAAGAACGATGTTCTTACCGCTGCGGTTCTAACACAATCGTCGATGGTCGATTCGGAGAATACACGGAGGTTCAGGGGCTCAGAGAAGTTATGCAGCCGTACAGCTTCTCACGATCGAACGAGACCTAGAAGAAGACATTTATGGTGATCAGACGCGAGCCCGGTCCATTTAAGGAAAAAAAACAAAGTACACTACGTGTACTTTTGGAGTACATGGTGTGTACTATTCTTTTCCGTACTCCTCTTTAAGAAGCATCCACATCACACCACCCAACCATGTGTGTGGCTTGGACACAACCAGAACACGACCTCGTGCAGTAACGAAGTACACGTCGTGTACATAAAAAATATCTAGAAACTCATATTTTCTTAAAAACACCAGAAAAAGGAAAACATACATGAAAAAAAGTAACGAGTTATTATAAAAATCCCCACTTAATGAATTTCATCCCCAAATTTCCCTAGAAAGGCGTATAAGAAGAAAACCTGAACAACTTCAGCCACTACAATCGTACATCGGCCTCCCTCTCCCAAATATTGTCATGTACTATCCCATGCTACCATAGCAACAGTACCAAAGGAACAGACATGCCATGGAAAACCTTCGTACCATGAATGAAAATTTGGACATGATGCTCCTCAAACGATACATCCGCTTCGAGCTCAACCTCCTCAGGTTGAAAGAAATGAGACGAGTTTGAAAAGTAATGTTGGAGTTGAGAAACGTGGAAGACGTCGTGCATAGCCCGGTACCTCTGAGGTAACTTCAATGGATATGCAACCGACCAAACTTTCTCCAACACCTAAAACGGCCCAACATACCTCAGTGAAAACTTAACCTATATTTGAGTCCTCTTTTGTCCCAACCATGGTGCGACATGCAGGAAAACCTGATCCCCGACCTCGAACTCCATATGTAATCTCCACTAATCAGCATAAGACTTCTATCGAGACTGTGTTATAGCCATCCTCTTCCAAATCAACTCTATCTACTCTGAGGTCTCTTGTACAAGACGAAGTCCTAGCAAGTCTTCCTCTTCTACCTCCAGCCAGTATAAAGGTGATCGACATGGACTACCATACAAAGCTGTGTATGGTGCCATCTGAATAGTCTCTTGAATACATTTGTTGTAGTCAAACTCTATAAGAAGTATATGCTTCTCCAAAGAACCTCTAAAATCCAGAATGAATGCTCGGAGCATATCCTCTAGCACCAGAATCATACATTCGGACTGGCCATCTATATAGGGATGGTAAGCTGTACTCAAAAGTACCTTTGTACCTAAGGCCTTCTAGAGACCCTTACAGAACCAAGAAGTAAAACATGAATCCATGTATGAAACAATGGAGTGTGGAACTCCATGAAGTCATACAATCTCTCGGATGTACAACTGCCCCATCTCATCAACACTGAAGGTCTCATTGATCAGAAATAAGTGAGCATCCTCCGAAATACTTTCAATGAAAACCCATACTATGTAGTTCTCTTTAGGAGACCTTAGTAAACCAGTCGTGAAGTCCATCGCGACATTGTTACTATTCCACTCAGAAATGGGTAACAGTTGAAGAAGCCCTGCTGGTCGCTGATGCTCCGCCTTCACCTTCTGACAAGTGGAACTCCTCATGAAAAAACCCACAATGCCCCTCTTCATACTAGGGAACTAATACTGACGGTGCAGATCGCGGTACATCATGGTGACACGAGGATGAACTGCCCCAACCGATGAATGAATGTCCTGCATCAGTTCCTTGAATTTGTCTGTAGGCACCCATACACGTCCCTAGAATCATAGGACCACATCCTTGCCTATGGTCCACCCAGGAATAGGGTCTTCTCCTGACACACTTTCACGTTGGACTAGAACTTTAGAATCTGATAGCTTCCTCATCCATACACGATCAAGAAGGGTAGAGGTAACAGCTACAAAAGAAAGAAATGTCTTCCCCTGTCTGTTGTGCACCTCGAAATGCATCTCAGAGAACAAAGCCATAAGCTGGCACTCAATACTGGTGTCCTAAACTACCTATATCTGAGCCTTCTAGCTTAGTGCATTAGCGACACAATTTCCCTTCCCAGGCGTGTAGGCAAGCTCAATGTCAAAAGAATGAAGGTACTCAACCCACCTTTACTGTCTCAAATTCAGATCACGCTGAGTGAAGATGTACTTGAGACTCTTGTGGTCGGTAAACACCACAATGTTCTCTCCAAGAAGATAATGTATCCAACAGCGTAGGGAATGAACAACAACTACTAACTCCAGATCATGTGTTAGGTAATTCCTATCATGTTGCCTTAACTACCGAGACCCGTAAGCAATGAATCAATCTCTATTAATAAGAACAACTCTCAGCCTGATACCTGATGCACCGCAGTAAAAGGTATACCTCTTTCCCAGCTCCGGAAAGACTAGTATTGGTACTGAAGTCAATGTCCCTTTCATCTCTTAAAAGGGTGAATCATAATAATCTAACCATAAGATCTTCTCCCCTTTCTTGGTCAGACCTATCAGTGGTGTTGCTAGGCATGAAAATCCCTGTATGAAACATCTATAGTATCCAGCAAGCCCTAGGAAAATCAGCACCTCAAAGAAATTCTTTGGCTGCTCCAAAAAAACTACAACTCTCACTTTCTCTAGGTCTACTGATACATCTGCCTCTTAGATAACATGACCCAATTAGTGAATCTAGTCCATCCAAAAGTGGCATTTTGAGAGCTTAGCATATAACTGATACTCCCTCAGTGTACTCAAAATAATCTCAAAATGGGTAGTATGGTCATGTCAAGTGTGAGAGTACATTAATATATCATCCACGAAAAGAACCACAAAGGAATCCAAGTATGGATGGAAAACTCGGTTCATTAGTGCCATGAAAATTGCTGGCGCTTTCTTGATACTGAATGGCATAACCATATAATCGTATATGACATACCAGATCTGGAAAGTTGTAAGATGTATATCAGATGATCTAACGTAGAAATGATGATATTCAGATCTCAAATCAATCTTCGAGAACACTCGGGCTCCTCAAAGCTGATCAAAAAGACCACTGATCCTCAAAAATGGATATTGGTTCTTGATCTTCAACTGGCTTATCTTTTGATAGTCTACATAAAGACTGAGGGTACCATCTACCTTATTCGAAAACAGGAAAAGAAAACAGCATGGAGAAGTACTAAGTTAAATGAAACCATTTTCTTGTAACTCCTCCAACTATTTTTTAAGCTCCGGTAACTTAGGTGTAGCTATCCTATATGGAGGAATGGACATCGGTGCCGCTCCTGGCTCAAGATCAATTGAGAATTCTACCTCATGCTTAGAGGCAAACTTGAAAAGTCCTCTGGAAAGACATATCTGAAATGAACCACCACTGGATGAAATTATAACTGGGACATCCCCTAGTCATCCATATATAAACTAGCAATCTAGGCAATGAATCCTCCTAGCCCATGATTCTCGGGTCCTGCTCGACTTGCCTGGATATCCCACTTGCCCTAATGAAGAAAAGAACCACCCTCTGGTGAGATGAAACTCACCCTGAAGCAATAATAGTCGACGACTACTTAGTAGGTGACTAACTAGTCCATTCTAAGAATGACATCATAGATCTTCATTTCTAGGAAATAGAGGTCCCATAAGAAGTGACACCCTGAAACCTCAAGTGGGAACTCTCTGTACTGAGGTACAATAACTGCTATAGTACCATGTGGTGTGTCTAGATTCAAAGTTTCAAAAGAGGAAAAGTTACAGAGACCAAGACTCTCCAAAATAATGATAGATATAAAGCTATGGGGATCCCCTATATTGAAAACTGCAGAAGATAAAACTGAGGCTTCTAAGAACGTACCTCGAACTGTAGAAGGGCCGGGATCCTGCTCCTGATGGGTCTTCTCCACTGCAATGTTCTGGCCTATTCCCCAAACCTATGACCCTGCCTGACCACTATGAGCTGATCCAGTATGTTGTCACCGGTAGCCTAGTGACTGACCCCTATGGCCGTGACCTCCACCTCTACCTGAACGGTCGGAAGGACTCCAATTACCATACTGGTGAGAAACTGGCGATGCTTCTTTTGAACCCAGGGTCATAGAAGAACCCCTTCCACTAATTGTAGGTTGGAAGATCAGACAGAAACACTGAAGATGGACCATCTTGCCGCAAGATCGGCACTCCATCGGGTCTCTCTAGGACTGAGGCCTAGTATGCCCGCTCCTCATGCATTGGTATCATACTACATGGCTTCTAGAAGATACATCCCTCCTACTATGACCACCTCAAGTAGACTCTCAGTGGCGCTTCCTGCTACCAGTAGGAGGAACACTAACTCTGGATGTCAAACCACCCTGGATCACTACTCCAAAATCCTTCAGATTGCGCTCTGTGATCAGTACCTAGTTGAAAATAAAGGATATCGATGTCAACTTGAAGATGTTAACCTATGATCAAATGAAATTCCTCAAACCATCCTCAAACATCCACACATGGAACAACTCATCGCCTCCTAGAATAGGCATGAAATGATGCATCTTAGTAAAGCGATAAGAGTACTCCATTACAGAAATAGTACCCTACTCCAGACTAATAAACTCCCGAGCTCGATTAGCCCTCTAGGTATTTGGGTAGAATTAATCATAGAAGATGTTCTGAAACTCATCCCAAGTCATACTATGATGGCATCCTGACTGTGAGATCACCTCCCACTACCTTTTAGCGAAGTCTCAGAGCATATAGGTTGCGATCTTCACCCTCTTCTCTGGAGGTATCTCCAGATGCTCGAAAATTGTTAGTGTGGCCTATAGCCATGAACCTGCAACCTAGGGTCCTCCATCCCCAGAGAATGTGTAAGGATTCTACAGCTGGAAAACCCGCTTCAACTCTACTATTGAAGGGGAAGGAGGCGGCGATCCCTAGAAGGTATGAATCATCCTCAGAACATCATCCCTAAACTGATCATTGATGCCTACAACTAGTATAAATGATGGTGCGTAGGCTAGCACAACAGGAGGATGTATAGGGGGTCCTTGATCGGCCATATCTGGTGTCTGATAACTCTCTGACAGCTGACGTACAACCATAGGATGTCTCGATAGCATAATCTGAAAGGTTAAAAGCACACATTAGATCAGGATTAACAAAGACATAGAACACAAGAGTACAAGAGGGAACACGAGTAAGAAACATTCATGTTTTTCAAAAGATGACTACACGACATGTATACAAACTACATGACATGTTCTCTTATGCCATTCACAAGGGCGTGTACTTCTGCTAAAACAAGTCGTGTAACACCCCAACCACAGGGCGTGTTGTCTACATACACAGCGTGTACTTGAACTCTATTCCCCTACCTGAGTATCCTTAAACGGCTAACCCACACGGTCCACTTAATCCTAGACTACACAACGTGTTCAGAAAGGACACAACATGTACTAAACAAGGTTTCAACGATCCATGTTGTTTGTTACACTGTCGGCTACACGGTTCACTCTACACTGCATGCTCCCTATGCACAGGGTGTGTACTTGTAGGATTTCCCCAACCCGTGTTGTTTGTGAAATTACCAGGTACTCAGGTAAAATGGAATGAAATGTGAAAACACAACACAGTGTGTATAGTCGATGGTTCATCTATTTGTATCATTAGTCCCAAGGGTAGAGACACGGTCACAACAACACGGTATGTACATACTGTACACATCGTGTTCCTGATGATTTTTCACAATTCAGTGTTTCTTCCCACACAGTCAGTTACATGGGTTAAAAACTACACGACATTTATTAATAAATTACACGCCGTGTATTCTGGGTTTTTTTTTGGGAAGTAGCCTCAGAAACTACTCCGGAGCCCAGAAAACACAGAATAAAATTGTTAAGGTTCCAAATTACGATCCATGAGGGTCCTTACTCCTCGCAAATCAAAGCTTGGCATCTCATACACATCATATACAATGGAAAAAAGTCAATGATCTACCAAGTTACAATTCATGTGGGCCCATAACACCTCAATAATCTAAATTTGGTGTTCATTCTAGTAAATATCTACAAAAACAATACCTGATCAAACATTAGGTGTTTCTATCTAGGAAACTATCACAACAACATTCATATTTTACACATCATCTATCATAACAACCTGCAATCAGTAATTCATTCTAGATAGAAAGCAAAAAATGCATGACATGTGATCTCTAGTAAGCGCCTATATGATTCATGAGATGGCATACCCTCATCTCATCAGGTTGCAATAGAAATAGAACCTCAGTAATATCAATAGTAACCACACAAATCAAGTAGGGCACTCAAGGTGAAATCAAATCAACCGTAATGATTGAAAAACCTGATGAAATTACAATAAACGAGTTAAATAGGCTTTCCCTATACACGGGTTAGCTACTCCTGATAATAGATTATTTCCAAGCACCTATTCTTTCATATCCCAGGATATAGGCTGCAAACAGTAAGTCAAGAGAAAGGAACTCCTCATATACCACTTTGTAACGCCCCGGTTCCGGAAGACACCCATAGGCCCCCCACACCTAGTTGGTCACATGGCCTCAAGTGCATTTCCCCAAACTCTCAAGGTTGTAGACTAGCAGCGAGGGTCTTGGGTGTGATAGTGGGGAAACAATGCCCTCAATGGAATAGTACATAGCAGAAGTAAATAACACATACAATAGTGGAAGCAACAACTATCCAACCACAGTAAACAGTGGTATAATGATAGAGAAACAACTATAGAAAAATATATGTAAATGATGAATGGTACATATATGTCTAGGAAAATAGCCAAACAAGTCACAATGTTGAATAAAACACTACACCAAAGCACAAAAGAAAAACAGATAAGAAACTCCTCAGCATCACAAGCCTCGACACTGTTCCATGCTCTCCTGCTCCAATTCAATCAAGCACCTGAAGTCGAAGGGTGCTTTCCCTTGTCTATACCTGCATCAATATAATCTATTTGGGTCCAAAAACATGGCCCAAATAGGGTGTAAGACTAAATCTGAGTAGGAAACCACCCGAGATATGTTCCTAATAGTTAGTGAGTATAAGGCATGTAATGTATGGTAAAAAGTAAACAATAAGTAGTAAACATGATAATACACAACAGTAAACATGATAATAAACAATAGTAAACAACCCGTAGATGAAACAAGAAACAGTGAAGCAAACAACAAACCAAAAATAGGAATCTCTCTTGGATGTACTCACAGCCATCCCCTCTGGTCTAATCTAAGAAGTACCAACAACCCTCTAGGTAGTACACTTATCCTAACACCTATGGTTTGGTCATAAGAAATTATAAGAATCTCTGAGGAAGCATTCTCAGTTAATTCATATTATAGTCTATGGTAGTCAGTGACTCTCTGAGGCAGATCATGCGCTCAATTTCCCTTATAGCCCCAAGGTCTAGAGACTCTCCGAGGAAGATCACTCGGTCAATTCCTCGTATAGCCTTAGGTCGATTACAGACTCTCTAAGGAAGCTCACTCGGTCAATTCCTCTCAGAGCCAGGATTTTTTTAAGGAAATTCAAATAAAACAAAGACTCTCTAAGGAAGCTCACTCGGTCTATCCCCTTATAGTCTATAAATCTCAAGACACTCTGAGGAAGCTCACTCAGTCTATCCTCCGGTAGTCTATAAAATCCAAGACATTTTGGGTATCTCACTCGGTCTATCCCCTATAGTCTATAATGTCCAATACTCTCTAAGGATGCTCACTCAGTCTATCTCTCTATAGTCTATAGCAACAGGTTCTCGCAGCCCAGTTCCAGTCAGTGCATAATAATACTATATGGCTAAAGTAAACCTACAGAACTACTTGGTGAACCAGTCTATAGCATCTCAAGCATGTCAAAAAACAACACTACATCCTACAATCACAAGGCATGTAAAAAAGATAAATGAACAATAGGCTGAACAGGACCAAAAGGTCTTAAACAGAACAGACTTGGGAAAAAATCCAAGCATATAAATAATCTCTATACATAACCAAAATACCTCTACACAAGCATAATAGTAATAAAGGAAAACTACATGGGTAAAATAGTAAACACGCAATACCCCATTCAAGGGTATTGGTAGAATTTGCACATAATACTCAATGACATTGAATGGAAAGGAACAAACCACCTACCTTGATGCTAGAAGATCAATATACATGATCCACAAGGCTTGAAACTCCATAGAACGTTGTAGATCTATGAAAACACACAAAACATTCATCCCAAAATAACATAGAAATAAGAGGAATTTGAAAATGATGCTCGATAAGAAGAAGGAGCTTACCGATGCGGTTCTAATGAAATCGACAGTAGTCGATAAGGAGAACAGACAGAGGTTCGGGGGCTCAGAGAAGTTCCACGGCCATACGACATCTCTTGGCCTAACGAGACCTAGAAGAAGATGTGTATCGTGATCAGATGCAATCCCAGCCTGTCTAATGAAAAACAAATGTACACGAAGTGTACTTTTGGAGTACAGTGCATGTACTTTTGGAGTACACGGTGTGTACAAGTCTTTTCCATACTCCACTTTAAGTGGCCTCCACATCACCCCACATGACCATGTGGGTGTCACAAACATGGCCATCACATGGCCTCACGCGACAACGGAGGACATGGCATGTACTCATAAAGTACATGGAGTGTACTTCAAAAATTTCAAGAAACTCCTCTTTTCTTAAAAACTCTAGAAAAAGGAAAAACATAGCCGAAATATAGTCCTGGTTTCTTACACCTTTTCCACTATATATTATTTATATGTAAAAACACTACCATAAATTTCACTTTTTCTATAGGATAACACTTAAACCTTATTGGTATCACCCATTATGGTCTATCCACCATGATCTAAATATGGTTAGTGTATAAAAACTCTATATCAGATTCCATGAATTTTAACAACTTATAAGAATTTTAACTCTTTATAGGTTATCGATAGAAAGTAGATTAATATTATTTGAATGTTATTTCATCTTCATTTTCCATGATAAATCCATATCTTTTGGGTTCTTGTTGAATCCTAATAGACATTCATGGTTCTTATGTAACATCAGTCGGTTCTCCTTTCACAACTAGTAAGATGTTGATATTTTCCAGATAAACCTTGTGATTTCTTTTAGGTACTATTTTCAATATTTGGGTTATTCATTATTTATGTTTTACCTTGGGGAGATTTTGGGTGAATTTATATATTTTTAGAATTAAAATGACAGTGAAAGGTTAGTGCATGGTTTTCCCAAACCATGCGCCTAACCTCAGAAAACCATGAAACCTTGTACTGAGGTATATTTCACTATCGAAATATGATTTTTCAAACCATGTAACCTCTTATTAGTAACTATGGATCCCCTAAGAGGAGGAACACTTTTAAATAAAACCGCACACCCTGTATAAGAAATCATGCATGTGAGAAAATAAATCCCTGAAAAAAATATTAAAAAATTATTGAACCACTGGATTATATCCCTAAACACCCTAGCTCAACCACAAAATATTTCCTATGTATTTTGAATCTCTTTGAAGGATTATTAGGGCTTTAAAACTCTATTCGTGATGAATCGAATATCCGATTGAGGTATCTCCACCACTTCAGGTATGTGATATCCTCCTGATTAGAATTCTCTCCCTCTCCCAACTCTCCTTCCATTTTATAATGAATATTTTATCCTACTTTGGAGAGGGTTTATATGTTGGTTTTGATTGATCATAATTTTTTTGATCATAGATCTAGGTTGTGGATCTATATCTCGTTCTCTGTTGTGAAATTTTATGTTTTTCTTCAGTTTGGGGAATTTCTGCTGATGAAATCTCACCAATAATCATGAGGTTGGTGGTAGAAATTTCAATTTCCTATATTCATATTTATAATTGTGTGCATGGTTTTGTGAAACCTGAATTTCCTTGTTGGGTAATAACATTCTAATGGGATTAATTATTATTTTTTATTAATTAATGGTATTTATGGAACATTGTGATAATGAAATTAGCCATTTATGTGATATTTGAATTAGTGAATAATTTCATGATGAAATTGGATAATTGAATAATTAGATTATGAATTGACTGATTATTGGTAATTAAGGGGTGGTTGTCTTAGACATAAAGGATTAATGAATTATATGGATAAATGTTGATAAATTGATTAATGATAAATTTTTCATGTTATTCCATGCGATTAATGTGATGCACCTATATTATTGCAATGAATTGAAAAGCAACACTTTAATGAAAATGTTTTATAATAATTTTAATAGTTCTCAAACTTGAAGTATATAAAATTTTTATTTGTTTGATATTGTGATATTTATGTTATATGAGATAATGAGTGTCAGAAAAGAACTGATATTCCAAATACCCAAATGTGACATTGTGTTGTGGGATAGGGACTGTGGCTCCAAATACCCATATGTGATTGCAAGTTTGGGATAGGGAATGAGGACACAAATATCTATGTGACATTGAGGTGCATGATAGGGATAGAGGCTTCAAATTACCATAGAGTGCGTGATGTGATGTTCTATGCCTATGAGATTTTCATTGGTCTATGGTTCCAAGTTGATGTGTTATGAAATGAAATAAAATGGATAATGAAAGCCCGTGTTATAAGAAATTTGTTTTTCCTATGTGATATGGTAAATAATCTTTCCTAGTCCAAATCAAGTATTGATGATTCATGTTTCATTGTGAATCGGGTGAAAAGAATGTGGTTAAATAAAGAATAATTCAATATGTAAATTGTTTACTTTATTGATTGTACACAATTCTTTATACATCCACATACATTGTTATTAACTAGATATTGTTTTAGATACCTTGGGTTATGGAAAACTATGTTGTACTCACACCCTACACAGGATTCTTAATCAATATCTGAATTGGATTCATGTTTGTAGGATAAGATAAAGTAAAGATCTCTATATTTGATGGTCAAGTCGAGATGGAGAATTTATGAGGGAACTAGACATGGTATTGAGACCATGGGAGTGTCTGTGTGCCTTTATTTTATTTTTTCATTTCAACACATGACACCTACATGACAAGACACATCTATTGGTTTGTTTTTGATATTATATTTCATGTTTTGGATTATTATGAGATGTTTCATCTTGCATAGATTTTGGTTGGTTATTGGAAACTTTTATTAACAGTTTTCCATTGTTTATTTATTTATTTCTTGTGATATTTTGATAAAGAGGGTATAGTATCCTCGTGTTAAATAGTTGACCATCACTGATAGTCCATGGCCTCTCATGTGCATGGAGGTGCACTTGTGGTCACGTGACTAACAAACTTGGGGAATCAGTGTGTGGAACCCTAGGCCAGTATGTTACCAAGTTGTATCATAGGTCGTTTCATTTATTTTATTTTGACATACTATTTAGGAAACATAGATAGAATAGTTGGATGAGTCAGGCCTTGGTCAAGAGCTCATGCATGGGAGTATCTAACCCATGTACGGGTGTAAAATACAAGAAACTAATTGGGGATTAATATTATTGATGCGTGCTGTTATGATTATATTTTATTTAACCTTTAGTTATTCATTTTTTTTGTGATTTTAGTACTTTCAGTAATTTTTATAATATTTAAATCACTTCATGATTTGGAATGATAGTATAATATACATGCATCATTAACAGATCTCAGGTTTTTCATGTGACATGCATCGTTTTAGTTATGAACAAAAAAGATTATTTTGTGTTGAGTTGTTTATGTGAAAGTGTTTTTCAAGCATGTGTAGATTTTAAATAAAAGGATCCTAAATTAAAATTTGATGTTGTAAAATGATCTATTTTATAGAAAATGGATTTCTAATGAGAAACAAGAATATTGAAAATTATTTACCCATTTTTAACGCTGACCTAGATGTAGGATGGCCAAGGGTAATGATAATGTCACATTTTTGACTGTGTGGAAGATTATGGGGGTCAAATTGTTATGGTTTTATGTAAATCCCTATTACATAAATGTGATAATGTTGTGTGACGTGTTAGAAGAAATCTATCTAGAAATGTTGAGTTATGTCTCCAAGATGATGCTTATTTATGGGACAACAGGCGGATATTGATGGAAACGATCCTCTAGTAGCAGAACCACCGATTGTTCCAGGTGTAGGAGTGAGAGATAATTTGTATGAGAACTTTTATCACTTAACATTATTTATAGAGAGTGTGCCAATGTGGGTTGTAAATATTATGTGTCACCTGACACAAGAGTTCTAGCTACTGTGTACATCGACCTTTGCCGAAGAGGATGAACCTGAGGTGGGTGAGTTCTAGATTGAGTCCATAAAGACTATACTTTACCATTTAGAGAATCTTTTTAATCACTTAAGAGATTTTCTAAAATTGATACTAAGGGAAGATGATGTAGCAAAAGGATAATATAGCTATGATAGGGGGTAACATGCGTAGACCTAGAGTCAGGACACTCAATAGGCAACCGTTAATTATCCTTCAAACCAGTAAAATGCTTGATCCTTCAGGACACATCATTATGAGGCTCTTCAAGTTATCATAATAATAAAATATCATTAAAGAGTGATTTCCAATTATTAAATGGAGGGATAAGATTGAATTGACTGAGTAATATATACAAAAACATAAATGAAATAAAACTCACATAAAATAAGGATAATTAAATTTTTCTAATCATAAAAAAATATTAGAAAAACGTTCATAAAATTTAACTAATAATAATTTGTCACGACCCGCCCTCGGGGTCCGTGCCGTGACTACCCCAAGCCCACCTTCCATAGGCCAGGGGCTGGCGACTAGCACCAAGGCGTAAATCCCAGTAAAAAGGGAAGGCATTGCCTTTGAAAAGTAAACAAACACCACAGAGTAAGCAAGCGGAAAGTAAACACTAAACAAAAGCAGAGTACTACTGAAAGTGCGGAAAGGTAAAAGGGCCAGTATACAAACCCAAACTGAAAGTAAATTACAACTCGAAAGGGAAAACAGCAACTGAAAAGTAAAAGCCGCTACTCCGAGCTGTCCACTGGAAATCCCACCTGATGGGTGGGTTCAGATAGCTCCTCTGCTCCACGGGTCCCGTCGTCCGCTCCGTGCACGTCCCGCCCAGTGGTCCACCTCCGGGTACCGTCCCGCTCTACAAGCCTCAGCTAAGGTCAACGCTGTCCGTCGTCTGCAACCAACACAACGTAGTGCGGGCGAAGCCCGTGCAGGGGTGAGTATAAGTTACTCAGTAGGGACCCCGAGACCCCTGAAGGTCTCTCAAATCCACAAAGGATAAACCACGAAGAAAAGTACAATCACGAAGTAACAACCGACACTGCTTAGGTATATGCCCATACATATACCTAAGTCATCAATTCAAATACGCTCCAACCTCCGAGTCCAAGTACAACTCAGTCCACACAGGATAGTAAACGTATTCCACACAGGAAAACAAAACGTAATCCACACAGGATTGCACAACACAATCCACACAGGAAAGCAATAGGATTCAGCTCACACAGGTAAACTTCTTCAGAGGACGATAAAGATGATCACTGATCCATCTAAGTCGTCGGACCCACGAAGGATCGATAGGTGACTAACCCCCGCAAAGACCCACACAGGATCGGGCCCACACAGGACCTGTAGGCGCTGGCTCACACAGAACCGCTGAGCGCAAGGACCCACACAGGATCGGGCCCACACAGGACCTGTAGCACTGATCCACGTAGGATCGATGAGTGTTGTAGTCGTCGTCGTCGAATCCACACAGGATCTCTGTACTGTCGTCGTCGCAGTCACAGTAGCAGTAGTAGTCGTAGCAGTAGTAGCAGTCGCAGCCAGCACTAGGGTTCCCGCACACAGCAAGTTCGTTCGGAGGGTCCGCTCCACGAGCCGAGAGGCTGATACATCAACTGTCACAAAGACCAGAGTTGATGTATCCAAAAGTTCCGTATCGACAACAGGAACTCAACGCAACAGACGGCGCGTCAATCGGACGCCCGGTCTGAGAGTTATTGGCATTTTCATCTCCGGGGCCCGGTTGGTTTTTAAGGCAAAACCAACCCGACCGTACTCCACCTGCGTCCAAACCTCGGGCGGAGTATGCCAAAAGATCCGTCTCACTAAGAGGAACACAACGCGACTGACGGCGCGTCAATCGGACGTTCGTAGCTCAAGATATGAGCGTTTCCGCTCAGAAGGCCCGGTTGGTTTCGTGAACGAACCAACCCGGCCGAACTCAAAGTAAACCGAAACCTTGAGTGCGATAAACCAAAACGACCGTCTCGATCCAAGGATCGCGTTGCCGCTGACGGTTCGTCGATCGGAGGTCCGAGGCTCAAGTTATGGGCCAAAAACCAAATCTGGTTCGAAACGGGGGGTCCGGGTCCGGGCCGACCCGGCCCGACCCCCCCCTGGGGCGGCGCGGCGGCGAGGGGTGCCGCGGCGGCTCGGGGTGCCGCGAGGGTCGGCACGCGGGGGGCAAGCCCCCGCTGATTTGGGAAGCGGCGCGGCCTTTGTGCCGCGCCATTTGCAGATAACGGCCCCCGCACGTGGGGCCGGCTGCCCCCCCCTTCTCTTCAAAGAACCGCCCCCCTCTTAAAGAGGGGGGTTTTTATGAGGTGGCCGGGGGATTAATTCCCCCGGTTTAACGCCTTCCGGCCGGCCAGCTGGCCGGCCGGTTTTCTCCAACGGGACCGGAAATTCCGGTCCCCTCTTCGGCTTCCGACGCCGGCGGCCCGGCCACCGGTCTTCTCTTCCGCCGCGGCCCGGAACCGGCCGCGGTCTCCTCGTCCCGCCGCGGCCCGGAACCGGCCGCGGTGTTCGTCGTCCGGCGCGGTGCGACGGCACCGCGCCCCTTTCTCCGTGCCATGATTCCTTTCAACGCGGCGCGACGGCATCGCGTTCTTGAAGATTCAACCTCGGCGTGGCGCGACGGCGCCGCGTAAAATATTTGCACGATCATCCGCGTGGTGCGACGGCACCACACCACTTGCTTCTGCCCGCAAGAATAAACAAGAACGATGGAGGGGGTTCGGCCGTGTTCGTGCGGTCCGGCCCCCTCACGTTAAAAAAATAACGCAACTTAAATAAAATCATGCCACACGTTATACATGCTATTCACGATCAAGAAATGAAATAATAAAGAATAAAACAACAACCCCTACTTTGGTTTAAGGTTTTGACGATTCGTCTACGATCCGCGGAAGACGGCGTCGCGGAGATCGGGCGTCGCGGTAGCCGTTCGTCAAATCCGATGACGAAGGGATGCGTTCGAAGAGACACGTCGTTGGCGGAACTTGTACGCCGACGAAGGTTGTCCGAGGAAGAAGTGGCGTCTCCTTTCGTTGACACGGGAAACGAAGAATGGAGGTGCGACGTTCTTCGTCGGAGCTTGAACGTTCTTCATCAAGATGAACGTTCTTCGAGTTCTTCGTCAGAGTTGGAGGAGAAGAAGGAAAAGCTCTCCACCTCTCATGAAGACAAACAAAGAACCCAAAATAAAATAAGACAACATCTTATTTTATTAACACATAACACAAAAGAATTTCAAATGTTTGAAATTCAAAAGGGTTTAACTCCCATAATTAATTAACTCAAGTCATTAAAAGAGGCGTTAAGAAAGTTGGGAGAATTTGAAAGGATTAGGGGTTCGTGTGGGCCCCACCACACTTAATCCTCCCAAGGGAGGTTAAGTGGGTGTGGGTCCCACTTCCAACCTCCTTTGATAGGTTTTAACAAGTTATAAAAAAATTGTTCTACACAATTTTATTTAACTCAAACTAAAAACCCCAAAACTAACTTTCAACCCGCAACAAACGCAACTCCCGAAAAGGTCTCTTTAAGAGAATATCGGCGCTGCGAGTTTAATCGGTGCCCTCAGATTTCAATTCCGAGCACCGGATCAAAAGTTAGGAATTCCCGCTCGTTCGTTCACTGAACGTACCCGAGCCAAACTTCGGAAATTAATTCCGGGCACTCCGGGCCTCGGAATCAGGTGCCGTCGGAAAAAGCGCTCTTGTAAAATTATAAAGAAAATTAAGAAAAAATTTTCCTTGAATTTTACGGGTCTTTACATTACTCCCACCTCAGGGATTTACGTCCCCATAAAGATACATCAAAAACTAGGGAAACAAATGAGGGTACTGAGCACGCATCTGAGCCTCCCGCTCCCATGTGCTCTCCTGGAGATTCCCGTGCTGCCATCTGATGCGCACAAGAGGAATCGATCGCCCACGCAGGACCCGCTCCTGTCGATCCTCTATCTCCACCGGGACCTCCGTAAAAGTCGCCCCATCGTCAACGTCAAGCTCCCCATGGTCAATGATGTGCGTCGGGTCGTGCACGTATCTCCTCAGCTGAGATACGTGGAAGACGTCGTGCACCCGGTGCAACTGAGGTGGTAGAGCCAGGCGATAAGACACCTCACCAATCCTGCTGAGAATCTGGAAAGGTCCGATGAAGCGCGGAGATAACTTGCCACCTCGGCCAAATCTCCGAATACCACGTTGAGGTGAGACCCGCAAGAAGACGTGGTCGCCATCCTCGAACTCCAGTGGCCTCCGCCTCCTGTCAGCATATGACTTCTGCCGGCTCTGAGCTGTCCTCATCCGCTCCTGGATGACCTGGACCTTCTCTGTCGTGTCCTGGACCATCTCCGGTCCCACCAGTGCTGACTCCCCAGGGTCTGTCCAGCACAAAGGAGATCTACATGGTCGGCCGTACAACGCCTCGTACGGTGCCATCCCGATGGTGGAGTGGTAGCTGTTGTTGTACGCGAACTCCACCAAGGGTAGGTGGTCCTCCCAGCTACGACCAAAGTCGAGGACACATGCGCGGAGCATGTCCTCGAGTGTCTGAATGGTCCTCTCCGTCTGACCATCCGTCTGAGGGTGAAAAGCTGTGCTAAGACGTAGCTGCGTCCCGAACGCCTCCTGTAACCCCTTCCAAAGCCGGGAAGTAAAGTGGGCATCTCGATCGGAAACGATAGATGATTGCACGCCGTGGAGCCGCACAATCTCCTAAACGTAGAGACGTCCCAAGCTCTCCACTGAGCCCTGCTCTCTGATGGGTAAGAAGTGTGCCGACTTGGTGAGTCGGTCAACAATCACCCAGATGGAGTCGTGACCTCTGGAAGTGTGTGGAAGTCCAGTCACAAAGTCCATAGATATGCCGTCCCACTTCCACTCTGGAACCTCCAAGGGCTGTACCAAGCCTGCTGGTACCTGATGCTCTGCCTTCACCTGCTGGCAGGTAAGGCATCGAGAAACGAACTCTGCTACTGCCTTCTTCATGCCCGGCCACCAGTGCTGTCGTCGGAGGTCCTGGTACATCTTCGCCACTCCAGGATGTACCGCTAAAGGAGAAGTGTGAAACTCTCTCAGTACTTCCTCTCGCAATGCGACTGGTACCATGGTACGTCCTCTGAAAAGGATGTTGTGCTCTGCTCCAAGGGAGAAACCATCAGGTGCCTGTCCCGAGGATATCTGTGCACGCCGTGTCTCATAGTCAGCGTCCCCGCGCTGTGCCTCCCTGATTCGCTGGAGTAGTGGAGGAGTGACTGTGAGAGACTGAAGAAAGGCTGCTCCATCTCTATCCACGAAGGATATCTGCAAAGAGGCTAGCTGCTCCGTCGCCTCCTCAAGTAGCTGAATGCCCGTCCTCCTGCTGAGGGCATCGGCTACTACATTCCCCTTCCCAGGAGTATAGACTATCTCAAAGTCATAGTCCTGGAGGAACTCGAGCCATCGTCGCTGTCTCAGGTTCAGGTCCTTCTGCGAGAAGATATACCTGAGACTCTGATGATCGGAAAAGACTGTAAAGCGCTCGCCCAACAGATAGTGTCGCCATGTCTTCAGAGCGAAGACCACTGCTGCTAACTCCAGGTCATGGGTAGCATAGTTCTGCTCATGCGGCCTCAACTGTCGTGATCCATAGGCGATCACTGCCCGCTCCTGCATCAGAACACATCCGAGTCCGGTCCCGGATGCATCGCAGTAGACTACGTACCCTACTCCCTCCTCAGGCAACCTCAAGATAGGTGCGCTAGTCAATCTCTGTCTCAGCTCCTGGAAGCTCTGCTGACAACTGTCTGACCACACGAAGGGTTTCCCCTTCTTCGTCAAAGCTGTGAGTGATGCTGAAACTCTAGAGAAGTCTAGAACGAATCTCCGATAGTATCCAGCTAGTCCCAAGAAACTCCGAACTTCAGTCACGCTCCTGGGTGGCTCCGATGCTAACACAGCCTCAATATTCGCGGGATCCACTACAACTCCAGCCTCAGAGATAACGTGTCCCAAAAAGTGGACCTCACGTATCCAGAACTGGCACTTCGGGAGCTTACCATAAAGCTGGTGCTCTCGGAGTGTGTCAAGAACAACTCGCAAGTGATAGGCGTGCTCCTCCTCTGTCGTAGAGTAAATCAGAATGTCGTCGATGAAGACCACGACAAACCGATCGAGGTATGGCTGAAAGATCCTGTTCATGAGAGACATGAACACTGCTGGAGCATTGGTTACACCGAAAGGCATAACCAAGAACTCATAGTGGCCATACCGACATCTGAAGGCCGTCTTCTGCACATCCTCGTCTCTGACTCTGAGCTGATGATAGCCTGACCTGAGGTCTATCTTCGAGAACCACCGTGCTCCCTTGAGCTAATCAAAGAGGTCATCAATCCTCGGTAGCGGATACTAGTTCCTCACTGTCACCTGGTTCAGGCGACGATAGTCAACACAAAGTCGCAAGCTCCCGTCCGCCTTCTTGGCGAACAAAATCGGGGAATCCCAGGGTGAAACACTGGGTCGGATGAATCCCTTGCCCTGCAAGTCCTCCAACTGTACCCGTAGCTCCCGAAGCTCGGCGGGGGCCATCCGATATGCTGGAGTGGATATCGGGGCTGTCCCGGGGTACAAGTCAATATAAAAGTCTACCTCTCTGTGAGGAGGTAGCCCTGGAACGTCGTCGGGAAAAACGTCCGCAAACTGATCCACCACTGCAGGAAAACCAGGACTCTGCACGTCAACTGCTCCAAGGATAAGGCTAGCCAACTGATGAGTGATGGGCTGTCCTCTCCTCCGCGGAAGTCCATCCTGTGCTGCTAAGGCTCCCTTCTCGCCGGTGAAGGTGAAACTGCTCCCGTCGGTGCGTACACATCGCACCTTGCGCCTAAAACAGTCAATCTGTGCATGGACCGTAGATAGCCAATCCATGCCCAAGATGACGTCGTAAGGCCTCGACGCTGCTACAAGAAGATCCCAGCCGAAGCTCTCGCCTCCTAGAGTAAGCTCACACTGCCGGCACCAGTGCGTAATCGTCGAGTCTGCTCCCGTAGGAGTCTCTAGTCGTAAGGATCGAGCCAACGGCTCTGTCGGAATCTCCGAGCTCCGAACAAGGGCAGCGGCTATGAAAGAATGACTCGCTCCTGTGTCTATAAGAACTGCAGCAATAGTGGAGTAGACACATATAGTACCTCGAATCATCTCGGGTGCGCCGTGGTCGTAGGCCTCTGCTGCCTGGAGCTGTGCCTGTCGCTGCCCGCCAGCTCCCTGTGGTCGGGGTGGACCTCCTGGTGGTGGTGGTGGCAGAGCCTCAAAGCGTCGGCCACCATCGGCTGCTCGTCCAGCTCCTCTGCCTCGTCCGCCTCCTCCCTGCGGACCGCCACGGTCGACCCTCTGCCTCTGCCTCGGTGGTCCATCAACTGACTGCTGCTCCTCGGCACGGCGGGTCGGGCAGTCGCGAGCCATGTGGCCCTACCCGCCGCACGAGTAGCACTGTCTGCCTCTCGGAAGACTGGCTCCGCGCTGTGTGCCCCGCACTGCTGAGCCAGTGCCCTGAGATCGTCTGCCTGAAGGTCTGGTCTGTCTGGACACCTGAGTCATCCGTCGACTGCCTGCTGCAGATGACTCTGGCACGTGCCGCCCTGCGGTGGTTCGCTGTGCTGGTGTAGACTCAGCAAGGAAGCTCTCGATCAGAAGGGCCCGCTCCAGTACTCCTGTCTGAGTCGGTATGCTGAGGGAGATCAGCGATGCCCTGATCTCGTGTCTCAAACCCTGCTCGAAGGTCCGGGCCCGGAAGAATGGGTCCCGTACCATGTCGGTCGAGTAGCGCGAGAGATCGGTAAATCTCGCCGAGTACTGAGCGACCGTCATGCTGCCCTGCCGCAGCTGTAGAAGCTCCTGGATACGCACCGCACGAAGGGTGGCTGGGACGAACTGCGAGCGGAAGAGGCTCTCAAAGTCCGTCCAAAGTAGAGATGCCTCATCGTGCACCTGGAGAATCAGGCTCCACCATCGTCCTGCTGCTGCGTGTAGTAGGCTCGCAGCGAGGATCACCATGAGGTCTGCTGGTGTCCTCACTTGCCTAAACACTCGAACCACTGCCTCCAGCCAGTCCTCTGCTGCCTGGGGATCCGTCTCCCCGCGAAACCTGGGCGGTCGCTGGCGCTGAAACTCATGCAGTGCGCTGAGGCGACGTGCATCGTCAGCGGCTGCTGCTGGAAGCATCGGGGGATCGGCGGGTAGAGCTACCGCCGGTGCTACTACTAGAAAAGGGCCCTGCACCGAGGCCTCGTCGCTCGGTGGGCTGTCATCTCGCTCGACTCTCGGAACCCTAGCTGGCTGCCGTCGTGGGGCCATCCTGAAAAGGAAACAGGTGCGCCACGGTTAGAACAGTATACCTGGTGAGCTGATATAAGTAATCACAAAGAAAACTTTGAAACACACACGCAATCAATGTTTTCGTGCATTAAGTCGGAAATCAGAAGTCAGGGTCCTGGTGTACGGATAGGTTGGCCGCCGCACCAACACTGGACTCCCTGGACTGATAACCACACTCAATACGCTAAACATTATTGCTTCACATATAAAAGATCAGAGTTCGCGGTAGAACCGAACTCCTCTGATACCAATTTGTCATGACCCGCCCTTGGGGTCCGTGCCGTGACTACCCCAAGCCCGCCTTCCATAGGCCAGGGGCTGGCGACTTGCACCAAGGCGTAAATCCCAGTAAAAAGGGAAGGCATTGCCTTTGAAAAGTAAACAAACACCACAGAGTAAGCAAGCGGAAAGTAAACACTAAACAAAAGCAGAGTACTACTGAAAGTGCGGAAAGGTAAAAGGGCCAGTATACAAACCCAAACTGAAAGTAAAGTACAACTCGAAAGGGAAAACAACAACTGAAAAGTAAAAGCCACTACTCCGAGCTGTCCACTGGAAATCCCACCTGAAGGGTGGGTTCAGATAGCTCCTCTGCTCCACGGGTCCCGCCATCCGCTCCGTGCACGTCCCGCCCAGTGGTCCACCTCCGGGTACCGTCCCGCTCTACAAGCCTCAGCTAAGGTCAACGCTGTCCGTCGTCTGCAACCAACACAACGTAGTGCGGGCGAAGCCCGTGCAGGGGTGAGTATAAGTTACTCAGTAGGGACACCAAGACCCCTGAAGGTCTCTCAAATCCACAATGGATAAACCACGAAGAAAAGTACAATCACGAAGTAACAACCGATACTGCTTAGGTATATGCCCATACATATACCTAAGTCATCAATTCAAATACGCTCCAACCTCCGAGTCCAAGTACAACTCAGTCCACACAGGATAGTAAACGTATTCCACACAGGAAAACAAAACGTAATCCACACAGGATTGCACAACACAATCCACACAGGAAAGCAATAGGATTCAGCTCACACAGGTAAACTTCTTCAGAGGACGATAAAGATGATCACTGATCCATCTAAGTCGTCGGACCCACGAAGGATCGATAAGTAACTAACTCCCGCAAAGACCCACACAGGATCGGGCCCACACAGGACCTGTAGGCGCTGGCTCACACAGAACCGCTGAGCGCAAGGACCCACACAGGATCGGGCCCACACAGGACCTGTAGCACTGATCCACGTAGGATCGCTGAGTGCTGTAGTCGTCGTCGTCGAATCCACACAGGATCTCTGTACTGTCGTCGTCGCAGTCACAGTAGCAGTAGTAGTCGTAGCAGTAGTAGCAGTCGCAGCCAGCACTAGGGTTCCCGCACACAGCAAGTTCGTTCGGAGGGTCCGCTCCACGAGCCGAGAGGCTGATACATCAACTGTCACAAAGACCAGAGTTGATGTATCCAAAAGTTCCGTATCGACAACAGGAACTCAACGCAACAGACGGCGCGTCAATCGGACGCCCGGTCTGAGAGTTATTGGCATTTTCGTCTCCGGGGTCCGGTTGGTTTTTAAGGCAAAACCAACCCGACCGTACTCCACCTGCGTCCAAACCTCGGGCGGAGTATGCCAAAAGATCCGTCTCACTAAGAGGAACACAACGCGACTGACGGCGCGTCAATCGGACGTTCGTAGCTCAAGATATGAGCGTTTCCGCTCAGAAGGCCCGGTTGGTTTCGTGAACGAACCAACCCGGCCGAACTCAAAGTAAACCGAAACCTTGAGTGCGATAAACCAAAACGACCGTCTCGATCCAAGGATCGCGTTGCCGCTGACGGTTCTTCGATCGGAGGTCCGAGGCTCATGTTATGGGCCAAAAACCAAATCTGGTTCGAAAAGGGGGGTCCGGGTCCGGGCCGACCCGACCCGACCCCCCCTGGGGCGGAGCGATGGCGCGGTGGCGCGGGGTGCCACGGCGGCTCGGGGTGCCGCGAGGGTCGGCACGCGGGGGGCAAGCCCCCGCTGATTTGGGAAGCGGCGCGGCCTTTGTGCCGCGTCATTGCAGATAACGGCCCCCGCACGTGGGGCCGGCTGGAAACAAACCGGGGGGCCGGCTGCCCCCCCCTTCTCTTCAAAGAACCGCCCCCCTCTTAAAGAGGGGGGTTTTTATGAGGTGGCCGGGGGATTAATTCCCCCGGTTTAACGCCTTCCGGCCGGCCAGCTGGCCGACCGGTTTTCTCCAACGGGACCGGAAATTCCGGTCCCCTCTTCGGCTTCCGACGCCGGCGGCCCGGCCGCCGGTCTTCTCTTCCGCCGTGGCCCGGAACCGGCCGCGGTCTCCTCGTCCCGCCGCGGCCCGGAACCGGCCGCGGTGTTCGTCATCCGGCGCGGTGCGACGGCACCGCGCCCCTTTCGCCGTGCCATGATTCCTTTCAACGCGGCGCGACGGCGTCGCGTTCTTGAATGTATCATCAACAATGTAAAATATATTCACGATTCATAGTTTTTCAAATTTATGGTTGATGGATTCAATAAGGATTATCATCACCCTCTTCTCATTATACTCTAGTATTACATTAATCTTCAATCATGTTTTAAAACATGAAAGGTAAAAAATGAACAGTTAAAGAATAGATATAATGAGAGGTAGTAAAGGAACTCTAGAATAGTGGAGGGGTAGTTGATGTTGGATTATTTGGAAATTACGGTGGTTCATGAGACACCTACGGATGCAGTCACCATGGAAGATATGGTTTTAGGGAATGTCATCCATAGGAGAACACTCCCCCACCTTTTTGAGACAGATGGTTCATAAATCTGCCTCATTGACTGCCCCCATAGTCAAATCTATAAAAATATACCTCCCCTCGTAGCCCAAGTGTTAGAAAATATGTAGGTAAAAGGAGATGAAAAATTGAACCATGATGTGTGAATTTAATTCACTTTACAAAAGGGTTTGATACACCCCTACAGCGATGGTGTAGGGTTCGTTGAGAATTTTTCCCTCGAGGATTTCACTATGATTTGGGGAAAAAAAATCAAAAATTTTCAATAGCCTAATAATGTAGATGATGGGAAATTTTCTGGAGAAATTCATGAATTAAAGAAGAGTTAACCCATAATTGGTCTCATCATTACTTATTTATAAATGGAAATTTATTTAAATCACACTAGTTTGATGAAAAAGTCTCTATCAAAGAAAACCTTGGTTCAACCAAAATTAGATAACTCTTGATAAGGGTAACTCTTTCAGTTATCGAATATTCAAAACCCAATGGTTATGACTAATCATGATATAAACTATTTTTAAAATATTTTACTATTTTTATTTTTATTTTTATTTTCTGTTTTCTTTTGTTTTGTTATATATATATAATATAGTTATATAACAATTTTCTTTACTAAATGTATATTTTTAAAAACACTATAATATAATTTTTGAAAATATAAATTTCTTATTGAAAATACCAATTCTTAAATATCCTTTTATACGAAATGAGCTAGTGGAATTCAACCCCCATTTCCAATGTGGGATTCCGATTTTTTTAATCCATCTCCTCAATTCAAGCATATGGTGTTTTGAACATTCAAAACATTCAACGATTTTAATAATTAATTTTGAATAAAGATATAGTAATATTCTACTTTTCATCATAAATATTAATTCTCCAGACCATAAGGGTGTAATTATATGTAATAAAAGTATATTTATATTTAAAACATCTCATAGTATCAATATCTCAATGTTTTATCAGATTTAAATTTTTTTTAATAAATAAACTTTTTAATTCTTAAGATAAACCGTAGATATCACACATACAATGATGTTTCCATCCTATATATTTTTTTTGGAGCATTTTTATGGATAATTTCTTATATCTGTTTTACTGAACTCTCTACGGAGTAAACAAATTAACTCCTACAATAAGTGGAACCACTTCTAAGTTCACATTGGGAAAATATTACAATGTTCTTATGTTATTAGAGCATATAAATAATCTAGTCTTAATACTTTTTTGGGAGTTTATAACTCAACTAGTAGTTATAAAAATGATATTGACAATAAATAGTTAGGGTTATACTTTTCAATATCAACAATCATCTTCATAACTAGTTTTCACCCATTAAAAACATTTATTATGATCTATTTAATTAAATAATAATGCGACACGTAATCATTTACATGATGTTTAATTTAAATTTTCTACTATAGAAGTCTCATTTCACCTCAGTTCATTAGTTTTATACCCTCAAAAGTGCTCTATGATCATCCTCAAAAATCTATTTTTGATTACGGTATGATGTGTGTTTTAGATCATAAATTTACTTCTTTTTTTAACTTTTTCAAGAATCATTACATCCTTAAAAATAATATAAAATTAGTTAAATCACTCCCAAATTGAATAGAAAAATATATTAGATACATTAATCAATAATATAAAACACACTAAAATGTATGCATGGAATACAATCATCATATACCTAATAAAAGTGTTGGGTTTCCATTAATGAGATTATTTATTCAATTTTCTTTAACTATATATCTTTATTTATTCACAAATGATATCTCTTAGTAGAGATTTTGTAAATGAATCTGCATGGTTTTTACACAATCTCACATAGAAAATTGTTATGGTACCATCTTGTAATAATTGTCTCACAAAATAGTGTATCAAAATTATATTTCTAGTCTTTCCGTTATACATGAAACTATATTCCATTTATAATGATGATTCACTATCACAACTGATAGAGATATAATTTATCATATTATGATACAATCTAATATCCAATAATAGATTCCAAATCCATTTTTCTTCCTTTTCACATGCCAATATGGAGATATTCTTTGAATGCAATGTCAAATTTGATATACTGGTTTTTATTGATCACTTAAAAAACAATAAAACCTAAAATAGTAAAGAACCATCTATATGTGTATTGGTTATCAGTAATACTGGTAATCATAATTTCATCGTAGTATCATTTTAATACAACATAATAATAATTATAATATTAACATAAATATTTCTTCATTATCTAGTATCCAATGATTCCAGTTATACATATCCAATGATCGCCACTAGGATTACTTGTATATCAACTCATTTTAAATACTAAAAAAGAAATAGCAGGTCTAGTGAAAATCATTGTATACATTAATGAACTAATTGAAATAATATACTCAAGTTGAACTATAACTATAAAAATATTTATAAAATATTTTACACTAGAATCAAATGGAGGATTGGAATACATAAAAAAAGAGGGTAAAATTTATTTTAAATATATTCTATGTAATTATATTTAATTAAAGAATAACCCCCATTATGTTTTCTATCTTTAATTACTAGAAAAATTTCAACTATTCGAACATCCTTCATTTTAAACATATAAGATATATAATCCTCTATCTCAATTACACCAATCATATTGGTTCTAAAAAAATTAACATTTTATCCACATATAGACCCAGATTAACTCCATATTCCATTGTAAACAACAAATAAACACATTTATCCTCAATTTTATGACTACATCAATTAGATAAAATAATAGAGTCAAATTTATCATTCCATTAATTCAGATTTGGTTTAAGAACATAAAGAGATTAAACTAGTTTACATACATTCTTTTCATTACCTGGTAATATAAACTCTTCTAGTTATTCCTTGTAAATCACTTTATTTAATAATCCATTTAAAGAAGTAGACTTTCAATCCTTTTAATGGGCATAAAATTATTTATCGAAGCTAAATCAAATAATTTCCTTATTGATGTAATTTAAGATACATGAGAATAAGTATCAAAATAATAAATCCCTTATTTTTTGTCTAAAACCATTGGTAACCATTATGATTTAAAATATTGAATGTTACTATTAGAATCATACTTCTTCTTAAAAAATCTTTTATAACAAATAGGTTTCGAACCACTTGGTATATACATAATAAACCAAGTATTATTCCACCCAATGAAATCCATTTCATCAATAATTTATTCCTTCTAGAATGAAACATCTATAAAAGTAATATCCTCTTTATAAGTATTTTAATCATCTTATATCTCCAATACCATAGGATTCATATTCAGAAGATGATTATTTTGATATCATTCAACAAGTAAAACTATGGAATCATGAGAAATAAAATCTTGATGTAGATGTTTCTTCTTCCTAATTATAGTACACTATTTAAGTTTAACTTGATAATTATCATTATTTTCTACTAATTCATTTGAACTAGGTAGAGTACCTGAGAAATGGGTATAGAGAATAACTTTCTCTATATCATCTTAATAAAAATTATTTAAAACAAACTTTGTATCCCTTGATTCAAAAATTATATTATCTCCCAAATACATAATTCTATATACTTTTCTATTTTATACATATAAAAATCACCATTAATTACACTAAGACCTATTTTATATCTTTTAAGACCAGGAGCTCTCTAGTATGATAAACACCCCATACTTGAAAATAAAAATGATTAGGACTTATACCTCTCCAAATTTCATAAGGGGATAAATTAGTTTTCCTAGAGGCAATCCTATTATTAATATGACATTCAACCAATAAATATTCATCATATAAATTTAATGGTAACATAAATTTATTAATCATGAAATTTACTATTTATATTAAAGTATTATTTTTTCCTTTCAGCTAAGACATTTTTTTGAGGTATGTAAGGAGAGGTACTTTGATGAATTATACCATTTTATTTACAAAAATCCTTAGTATCATTCATTAATTATTCAATAAACATATATACGTGTAATAAATTATTCGTTTTGTTTAATGTTTTTTCAAATTATTCATTATATGTTTTAAACATTTTAAAGGATTCATCATTTATTATAAAAAGATATATATATTTGTATTTATATACAACAGTCCTAAATTTTTTTTTATCTATGGGTTAAAAAGCCATTTAATTAACAAATATTATAATATAATAATTCTAAAATATCCTAATTTCATTCAGAACTATTAAAAGTCTTCTTAAATATTTTCGATTCTACACATGTTTTGTATATCTTAAATTATTATCCAATGCTAATTATGTTTAACAACTAAAATACATTTAATGAATTATAATTAACATGTTCTAAATGATCATGCATTAAATTATAGGACTCAACCAAGTAATTATAACATTCAATAATATTATTAATAGAATGTTGATACATGAACATTAGGAAGATTCAACTTCCTTCTAGAAATAAATTCTATCTCAACACTTCTTAGTTCGCTGAAATTGACGAATGGATTTTTTAAAATGTGTAATTATTTCCTGATAGAATAATAATTACATGTTTTGAACATAAAACAATACTTGAACACAAGAATCATTTCTTCAAAATCAAGCCACAATCCCATTATCATCCATGTCATATTAACATAGGATATCATTAAAACTATTTTCTCTTCATCCAACATATTTTTATATGGTTTATCAAAATTATTTCTATACTGAAATTCCCTTGAAAAATATCTTGGTTTTCCACAAACAAATCATTATCCTTTATTCCTAGAAGGATTTTATTTCTTCTTCAAATGTTGACTTATCTTTTTCCAAATTTTAGGAAGAATTTGTTTGTGCCTTTCCATCAAGGATATTAATCATGGAATCAAATTGTGAATCCATACTCACATATCCATCATGGATTCGTCATCAATGAGTAGAATATTTTTGAACTACTTCAATGAAATATCATCACCCTTTTTAAGGAGTTATTTTCAAAAATTATTTCACATAAGTGTAAATTCAGAAAAAATTCCACAAACATGGAATGTTTCTTGTATTTAACTATTAAGGGAATGAGGTTTATTTTCTATAACATGATGATCATTAAATTGAACCAATAATGTATTGTAATCAACCACATTGTAGTGTAGATACTTTTTAATAAGAAATTTATTGGTACCTTCTTCCTTTAATATGTACTTGAACATGAGTACATCCCATATCACTTAAGTTCTTTTCATTTGGAGGAAATAATAATAAACAAAACTTGAAAATGCGTTGAGAATTTTTTCATGACACAAAAGTTGATTTTCTTTATTATTCTTCCTTATTTCATGAAGATTATTTACATTGATTCAATTTAATGGGTGTTTTGTCGTGATTTGATGTGGGCACTATAGGACTGAGAGGATGTTTTGGTTCTAGAATGCAAAAAACTTCAACAGCATAAGAAAAAAATTCCATATTTTTTTCCATAGGGATATGTTGTTTCCATTGAAATGGTCATGTTTTAACATTTCAAGGTTTATTACATTGAGATATTAATAATCCATCATCAAGGTTCTTCATTGATAATCATATCATTTTTATTGTAGAAAAATATATTGGAAGAAATAGAATACAAATTGAATCTTGAGACATGAACATAATTCACAATAAAAACTCTTTTGTTCCACCCAAACACTCATGGTATAGAGTTCTCAATGGAGGTTTCCATCATTTATTTCACCATTATTTTCGAAAAATCAAAACAATAATTTTTGACAGGCCCATATCATAGATGTTGGGATATTTTCTAGCAAACTTATTGGATTGAAGATGAGTTAACCCATAAGCAATCTCATCATAACTTATATTTAAATTTAAATCAGTGTGAATCATGCCACTTTTATCTTACTAACTATTGATGAGGGAATCATTTTCATATTTAAAAAATTCAAAATTCAATGGTAATGACTAGTCATGATATTTAAAAAAATTAAGATGTTTTACTTTATTTTATCTTTAGTTTTGTTTTTTTTATAAATATTATATATCTATATATAATATTGTATAATATATATATATTATAATATAAAAAATTTATACATATATAACAAAACATTTTACTAAAAATATATTTTTAAAATCACTTTAATATCATTTAAAAAAATATTTTGTTTTATTAAAAATAAAAATTATTTAAGATAATTTTATAGTGAATTAGATATAGGAATTATACTCACATTTTCAATGTTATTTTACCATTATTAATCTACCTACCAATCAATCAATAGGATTTTTTGACCAATCAAGACACTCTCTTATTTTAATAAAAAAAAATTGATTTAAATATAACAGCAAGCAGTGCATTGTTAACTCTTGGAGGTCCATGATTAGTGAAACGGTGTGTGACGATAAGGAGGCCCCTTAAATTACCTCACATGTGAGATGTGTAATGGAAATAGGGCCCACATATGGATATAGTATGATATCAATGGCAGTGATGTCCTGCGGGGTAGTGACTAGATCATAGAAAAGGTGGTTGTAGTTAAAAATGTGTTGTGTTGTTCATAGGGTTGTGTGATGTGTGTATGATAAGATATATGATGGAAGATCCTAGTTATAGAGGGTTCTTATTTGATTCCAATTAATAATTATATGATTTATTTAATTCAATATACATTATTAGTTTCTCATTTAAATAAACTATACCTAATAACAATATTTTCCCAACTACTTATATAGTTACACTTGTAAGATTTGATATTTCTAATTTTAATAGAATATTAAAAAAATTAAACCATTATTTTCTTATAATCTTTTCATTATTTATAAAAAAACATTTTTCAATGAAATTAAAAATTATTATATTCTATCTATTTTAAATTTAGTAATCTCTGGTCTTGAAATATTTATTCATAAACTCAATTCAATAACTCCAATAAGTACAACATTAATTTTCATATACTGCATGTGTAATGTGAAATATGTATGTTTCCATATGCCACAAAATTACTTTAATTTTTATTATATATTTTCTCAATATTCTATATTTTTAAAATACTATATAAAATATTCATATAATAAATATAAAAATTCCATATAATTAATAAGGGTATTTCTAATTTTCTTTTCATATATGTAGTGCACTATATAAAAAAATCATACTTTTCAATGTGGATCTATAATCTATTTAAGAAACATATTAATTACAAGTTATATAATTATATACATTGTTTCTAATGTATATGAAACATTCAATCTTTAATGTATTTTTAGCTTGTTCAGGATATATATGATGGGTTTCATATGATTATCTAATTTTCATTTGTAGCAAATAAAATTCAATATTCAACAAATACCTATGTAAATAATTTGTAAAATATAGTAAATACAAATATACTATTGCAATAGATTTCATATCCTTCTATAAATGGAGTGTGTTTGAGGGAGATAAAATTCCCTAGTGAACAAAATCACTCATCCTTCATGAGAATACATCGGTCGAGTCATCCAATAACATTTCACAAGGATACCCAAAATATGAATGGGTGTTATTACTTTATCAAATAATATAAACAATTTATTTTGGAGAATAGGGTTTAGTAGTGTCTCACACACACCACACCACTGAATAAAATAATTCTCATTGTATTTTAAAGATGAAGCATGAGGCATCTACTTTAAAACGCATCCAATGCATTTCTATCCATTGGGTATTTTTTCATTGAACTTTTTTCAATGAAAATATGATAACCTATTAATGAAATGACCAATGGATTTAATGAAAATGTGATTATTTTAGAGAAGCCGTATAGGTTGTTTCGTTGAATGCAACTCATCTAGAATATTATATGCATTCATATTCAATAATATATATATATATATATATAATATTTTTATTCATGCATTATATGAATGTATTAAATGAATACTACATATAATATAATATTATTTATATTTAAATATTTCATGAATCATAGGAATGTGTACATGTATCTCTTGTGCGTATATTTTAGTGAACACACAAAAATCTCCCACATGAAGTAAAATTCCAAAAGGAATTTATGTGAAACTTTTAAAAGACCTGTGAATATATAAAAAATATTTTATATACAATTTTGTTTCAAATAATATATCTTCATTTTTAACCAAAACATTGTCCAAAATGTTATAATAATCCAACGACCTAACAATGTGACCTTATAGGCCTTAGAAGCATTGAAAAAAACCATTAAATCCATTTTTTTGTAAGAAAAGAGTTTCCCCTAGTAAAATGTTAGTGCTACCCAAGCTACCAAGGAGTCTAGTGTGATCTCTATTAAACATACTATAATCTCTATAAGAATATTTCCACAACAATATATATCAAATAAATCATATTTATACCTATAATATATCTTTGTTGATGACATAATATATCCACTAGAAATAGTAAATATCAATCTAGTGTTGGACAGTCAACATTTCTTGATTCTATGAAAATGACTAATCAATTCGATGAATAGACAACATATCATTAATTTATCAAATACATGCATCATGCATTAGTTTTTTAGTTATTTCAACACTTCATATGCGAATCAACTAATAATGACCATGTATTTATCATTCTAATTCAATCCATGATCAGATGTATTTAACATTTCATCAAAGTGATCAAAATTTATATATCATGTAAGAAGGATTGATAATATTCATAAACCCCAAAGTATATTGATGATTTTATGACATTACATGAGATATAATTTAGAGGATAAACCAAACTAACATGTCTCTACATATGACATCATGAATCCATTCGTCAAAGCTAAAATACAGAATTTATTTAATCAGTTAATTAATATATTGAAGAAAACATTACCATATCATTACAACCCATTATAATATTTAATGATGATTGGTTAGGGATAATTCAATGTCAAACATTGAGGGGATATTATCATTCGATCATTTAGGTAAAATTAATTTCAGCAAACATGAATGAATGATAATTAGAGACTACCATTAATATTAAATCATGATAAATTCACAACCATTGCACCAAATATTTCATGTATTAAAAACATTGAGATTCCAGATGAGCCTCATGTTGTTGGTGTGGTAATGGTTTCTTCAATGGATCTACTACATTTTCCTATGTAGAAAACCAATAAATATTTACACCACCCCACACAGTGATCTCTTATATAAAATATTATTTGAGAAGTATTTGATGTTTCTTTGATCAGACTGACATTCCCTAACCTTATAAACAAAAAAATTATTGTGACAGTATAGATCGATTAGTCCCTCGATGCTAGGAACCACTCCGAGTTCAAAAAATGAAAATCTTAATCCAAATAGCATACCACACAACATCTGATGCAGTGATATATTTTTCACTATATCTTCATTTATACTTGGAGGATTGTTTGAAATTATTCTTACTAATTTCTCCCCCATTTATGTAAGAAACAAATCAAGATTGATATTTCATATCCTATTTTTCAAATTGGAAAACAGAATTTGTGTAACCCTTTACATAGTGCTCATTCTCTCCTCTAAAGGACAGGGGCATATCCTTTTTCCTTTTTAATTGATTATGGATATTACAAGAATCTATATAATGTCATCAGGATAGGATTGGTAACCACTTGTTATGATCAAATCATATGATACTTCAACTTCAGTAAATAATATGACTTACTTGACAGATCCGATGAAGGATGTATTAAAAATCCAATCAATACATTCTAACTCATTAGATGGATATTTAATATTCACATTATTCATGACATGCAACACTAGTAAAGACCACACCTGATCCTCAGCCCGAATAGTGAGGACTCGACAAGTGAATCCAAGATACTCAAGAACAAATTAGGGTAGTGACATATTAAAAAGTAACTATAGTAGTATTTGTAGAAGTTACTATAGTAGATACTATAGTACGTAATGTAGCTTCAAGGATTATTCATCCATTTGGTAATTCTTTCCACCAGTTTAGTCCTTGAGTCCTTCAAGGCCTTTAGGATAGTAAGGCTTTTAGGGCATCTAGTGGCATTTGGCCTCCTCAAATCCATTGGGCCACATCAAGGCCTTCGAGCCACCTCAATACCTTTGGCCCATAGAAATTTCAGATGAAACCAAATAGATTACAAGGAAAAAAGCTCTAGATTAGGATTCCGAGTATGAGCATTCACTAGAATATTTCTATCCATACTGGGACGATTGAGAGGGTATGAATTTTCCATCAGTTTGAGGAATGTACAAATCTTCTTATGATAGTTATCCAACTAGCCTTATAGAGGTGGAGAGCAGAAATCACGATAATTACTAGGGATGGGTATTTTTGAGTTGACTTCTTTCAGATGATTTCCTCTCGTACCTATGGGTCATGTAATGTCACATAATCCTTATTTTCTTGTAAGGGTTCCCCCTATTCCCTTGAATGGGGAATTATAAAAAATAAATAAAATGAAGATCTTATGGCCATTTAGACACTAGTAAAGTCCCATTAATAGAGTTCCCCATAATAATCCAATTTATCATTTTACTAATATACGTGTCATTAACAAGTATTCCATTTACAAACACTATAAAAAACACTAATACATTCCCACAAAGATGATTGTATATAAAGGAATCATCCAAATTATTGATGAAACATAACTATTTGAATGAATCATCGAATAAAATATTTCAACTCCAAGAAGTATACATTACTCAACATATATAAATTTTCATTTTTTAAACCTCACAATTATCATTTGAAACTCTGAAACCCTCAGGATGTATCATATACATGTCCATGACTAAATTTATATTGTTGAATATGAATTTGACATCTATTTTATATATACCATAATCATAATTAGATGTTGTGTCTCAAAAAATACATTTGGACATTATCATTGCGATATGTAAAAAAGGTATCTTTGTATTCAATTCCATTATCTTGTCTGTAACTATTTGACACCATACATGATTTAGAGGATTAAAATATACCATAAATGTCATTTTTCTCAATCAAAATCAACTTTCTTCATACGATTCACACCTGATTAAACAAATCCACCAAGTTCTAAACATGGTTATTGTAAATGGCGTTAATCTCAAATATCAGGGCTTTTGACCATTTCTCAAAATCATAAATCATAATGTTATCTCAATAGGAAGTATTCTAATAAAAAATGAACATTATCTCATCATAACTGTAAATGATAAATCCCTATATCTCAGGTTCATGATGAATTCTATTTGACCATTTATTTTCATGTGTAACACGAGTCAATTATTTTTCCAAAACTCTTTTTGGAACCAGATCAAACTCTATCTAATGAACAGCCCTTGTTTGTTGATTTTGAACATTAAAAAGGTCAAAATTAATACCACAATCTCTTCTAATTAGATATTTGTTTTCAAAAAATATACCACTTTGAGCCACAAACACATTGTGTTCAATTTCATAGTAGAAACTATAGGTTTAAGGTGTGAGAGAAGCATAATATGAGATACACATAACATTATTATTTTTCATTATCCATGATTAATATGAGAATTAAACGATGATAAATATTGTGATCAATAGAATTGAATCAAATAATATAGAAAATGGATACATTCCAGAACTGAAGCATGTGATTATCACTTAATATTTATAATTATTTTAAGTAACTAATAATTACCATGGGTGAAAATCGTTCTTCATTGATTGATATGACAATAGATCTAAATCATACCATTATTGAATTGTAGGAATCTATGTTAGAATCCCTCTAGTGGTGATCCACATGTGGTCCAATAGTCTCTAAACATTATGTGGGAATATTGAGATTCTAATAGGTAGATCATATCTCTTGCGTTGTATGCCTTTGGTTTCCTAGAGAATCACTCCCAATAGAATCTCCATTAATTCTATTGACTCGTGAGTGGAATGTGGAGGAATATTTCAAACTATTATTGAGTGTGTATTGGGAGAAGATATCTCTCTAGGGATTTTAGATGATTCTCTTGATTTTTTATTGTGTACAACAAAAGAAATGAATTGGATCTGTTAAAAAATAATTTCATTGGGTTTATATACCACGAGGGTTAGAAATTAAAAGTACAGAACTGATCCTTATTATTTATTTAATCCCTATGTAACCCCATGTCTATAATAATAACTATATTATTTCTTGAACTCCACTAAACTAGTTAATTAAATTAAATTTTATTTATTCAAATAATATTAACTATATATTATTTCTCACCTAACCATTAAATTCGGGCAGCCATTCCTCCATAATATTTACCAGACCATGCATAATGACAATTTATTTAATAAATAAATACCACCACATTAGTTTTTAATAAATAAATTTATATTACAACCAAAAGATAAAAATAAATATTTATTAAATATTCTTCTTAGAAAATATTCTTTGTAATAACTGGGGATAAAATATATGTGGTATTGAAAACATGAATAATTATTAAACCATTTGTGTGACTAATATTTATTCAACTTGTTAAATAATAATTAATAATATATTTTTCACTTATATTCTGGATACACTTACTGTGTGACCCTCTAGGACTATTTATCTTTGGCATTATGTGAATAACCCAAAGTCCTAGGTTAGCATATATTAACATTCCAGGGAACTCATTGATGAAGAATTTAATGTCACAATGATATAATAACTTATATAGAGTCAAACATGTAGTTTAATACCTTTATCATGATATATCTAATCAAGCATGTTCAATGATGGTGCCATGAAACTGTGTGCTCGATGACTCTTTCATTTACTTTATAGAAATAAAACCTTCCTATAGAACACCTTGACCATGGATTTACATAGGCTATATCATTTTCGTCAATGGGATAGATTTATTAACATTCATTAAAGAATAGAGAGGAAAAAACCTTTATCGTATTATTTATTAATGAAATTTTAATAATGATGAACCCAATGTTTCTACCTCACCATGGACATATGTCATCACAGTTTTCATCAATATATAAATGTTAATGACTTATAACACTCATTAATAACAATAATAATGTCTATAGACCAATATAACATCCACAAATTGGAACATCCAATGATACATATAAATTTCTATTTCATAATGCATGATCTCATTCTCATATTATCATATACTAGATATTACCGAGGGAATACACTATGAGAAGGTTTTTCAAAGTCCTATGAGTCTCCACCCCTGATCAACTGTATCATTTGTATCACTGAATTGATATCACTTGACTGTTGAACATATATTTAAGAATAAAATTATTACACATTTAGGTTCTCATCATACTTGGGAACTCTTATGACATTTTATTGTGTCAACTAATCTTAAGAAATTTCCACATACTATGTTACACATAATAACAATCAAGATATTATATGTAGTTAATTTATATTCTAAATTATGAATATATGTTATCATAATGTAAATAGACTTTTTTTCTAGGGAACCAAATCCAAAAATCACTCACTTTCATGGGAGCCAATATCTTACAAACTTTAGTGTTCTATATATCACATGATACTCATGCTTAATTTGAGATCAACCTTTATTCCAGGGATCTGGAATGTATAATTCTATCGGAACACCACTTTTTGTAACTTCACCACATTGATAAGAAAACCAAAATTGGTGATGCTTCTAAATTATATTCTTTTTTATATTGGTGTGACCTTGGTTCTTTTTCGAGATCCCCCACTATTGTATCATCACAATACAATGTGATTGGATCTCTACTGCTATGTGCTACATCAAGCTCTTTGAAAATGATTCATATCCAAACAAATTACTTGGATTCATTAGATTCCACTATATAATTGGTATCCTCTGTATTAGTGACGAATAAATAATTTGAACACTTACAGCTCGCATACCTTCCATTGATATAGAAAAACATATTGAATGTGAATTAAAATAATTATAATCTATTTTAAAAATAGAATCTGTATAACCCCTAATGAATATCTCCTCATCTCATCCATACACTAGGAACATATGCTTAGTTCTTCTCAAATACATGAGGATATCCTTAACATTAGAATAATGTTGTTCTCTTGGACCGACTTGATATATTACTAAAAATCTCAATACATACCCAACATCAAATATAGTACATAACATGTCATATATGATTGTTCCTATTACTGAAGCTTATGTGATCTTACTCAATCTATATTTATCCTATTGTTTCCGAGGACATATTTTCCTAGGATGATATATACCATGTGACACTTGAACCAATCCCATTTTGGATTTTTTTGTAGTCCAACATTATGTATTCACTCATTATGATAATAGTAGGTCATTAAACATGTCATTATTCTACTAGTAGAATATAAATGGATATGATTTACTCTATTATGATCATATATATGACATTATTTAATCAGATTTCATTATGTCCATATTATTCTAAAGTATACTTTTTGGGCATTTGTTTATAGTTGTTCACATTACCTATTGTGTATTTTTATGGTAGCTTCCTCTATATTACATACCAATATGGGGCATCTATGCTCACCCCTTTCTTATGTTTTATTTTTCCCAGGTTTTGAAAATTAATTTTATGAATTAAATGAATGGATAATCTAGGAATCATAGATGTTTCCTATGGAATTGTTATGATGGATTTCATTTAATGTTTTTATGTTGAACATATTTTTGTATTAGGTTTTCAAAAAATACTTTACTGTTATGTATTTTACGATACAATATTCTGGTAATCATAATAATGTAAAAAAATAATGAAATGTCTTCATGGAATTGGGATCTAGGTTTCATAAAATACCTATAATATTCACTTCTAATGGAAGGGATAGATCCTCTGTCACATTATTTAATAATCCAATTCCAATCACGACACACCCAAAATATACCACATCACCATGGGCAATGTTTTTTATTATTTATAAAATACATATTTCCACAAAAATCATGAAACACATAAATAATAAAGTTAGAGTCAGTGAATCATTACATAGATCCAAAAATAGGAATATCCAATAAAATATGAATCATTTCGATTTCTTATAGCTGGGTTGGTTCTTATAACCTCTCTCCTTAGAGATTACCAAGGGAAATATCCATTTGAAGGTGTCTCAATGTATTATGAGCCTCTTACCCTTGATATAATATATCATAAGTATTCTTACAGAAAATATCTTCCCACTATAGAACATATGTTTATTGAATAATTTTATAGCTTCTAAATTATCTCATAATAGTGTGAAATAGATATGTAATTTTTATGTGGAATGTATCATTAGTCAATTATCACATAATTTATCATGTAGATGATATTTTTGGATGTTATTAGAAATTATATTATATTATATTTAAATACAATTGATATATAATGAAATGCATAGTAAAAAGGAAGCCAGTTTTGGGGAACCAAAAACTCCAACAGTTTGGAGGTGTATGCTATTTTCCTTAGAAGTAGATTAACTGCTGGTTCCTAGAACAAAAAGTAATAATTCAATGATATATTTCATGGTTCTATCTATGTTTTTCATTCTTTCTTATTCATATGATATTATAAGCTTGTTGATCTAGTTTTTCTTAATAATATAAAAGTGGTGGTGTTCTTTACATGCACCAGGAACCAACATGGTTTGAAATATATAAATATTTTTTATTTTTTTCATTCCTCACTTTTTAATTCTTTGTTTCTGTTTTCTTTTTTTGAACTTTTTTTTCGGGTTCCACTTAATCCCAAATTTCATCGCTAAAAATGATTCTTTATTAAACTTTGTTGGGTGTATACAATATCGTATTGACCTTGATCCTCCCAATAGATATATACATGTATACTAACAATATAAAAAATTAATAATAGCACTCAAACAAGTATGTAAATTATTTTCAATATTAAAAATGATATATATGAGAATGTTCACCTTTTTATTAATAACATTTATTTACTAAATGTCATGAATATAAATATAACTAGTTGTTTACATTCAAAAAATGAAATTACACACATTATTGAAATGGATAACATCATAGGAAAATATTCTTGTTTTATTTTTAGTATGTACATTGGTATGGAATTTTATTAAATCAATAAATCATTATTACATCCATAATTATAAATAAAATTTGTATATTTCTTTAATTATTGATTAATTGTTTTTTTCTTTATGTGGAAATATTAATATTACTCAAAATTACAATTATCATGGATGATTTGGTATTGAAATATATATATTTTTAAGAGGAATAAAATCATTTTCATTTTCACCTCACCACTAATTATTAGAGTTAAAATAATATGATGGTGGGGACACATTTAAATCATTATTGAACTTTTAAAATGAGAAAAATGGGTATATTTTTTTTGAGTTACCAAGTCTTATAATATCTATAGAAATTTAATCATTACAATCCAGAATCCTTTCACAAAAAATATTCAAGGATATATGCCATCACATATTATTCAGTGAAATGAATTTCCCCCATATATTTTGAGGTTAGATGTTTGATGACTTCAAATCTTAAAAATAAGATAAATTATTTATATACAAAAGATTGGGAAACTAGTTTTAGGACTCTTGAGTGTGATGATTTAGCTAACAAAACTAGTGAGGATGATACTAGAAACATGGAATAATTCAATGAACAATGAAAATATAATAAAAACACTATATTTGCTAAAGAAATTCCTAATATAAATGATAAGGAAGCATGTCCAGTTTCTTCTTAGAGATCTTTATCATCTTTAAAGGACACTGAAGGAAATATGGGTGGAAAAAATTATTACATTACAGTGAAGGTAATACTTTTTTCTCTTTACTTCCTCGCATGGAATTTATTTTTGTTTTGTGCTGAAACACATATATTTCTTTCAAAACTCTGAATTTCTTGTATAGTGATTTTTTAACAATTTTTTGTATCCATAATGTTTCTTATGTAAACTCTTATGAATAAATAATTTTTTCTTATGAAAATTATCAAATAGGTAGTTATTATTACATGTTTTGAATATATAATTAGAAAACAGTCTCTTTAATCCTGAATAGAAACAAAATAAATTGAATTTAAATGATTGGATTCATTATAGTAATCCAAAATATAAAATTTCCATAGGTTACATGTAATATAGCTTCTTCCACATGAAAAAACATATATAATTTTTTCACTACTAAAAAATTATACAAATATCCATGATATAATAAAAATAAATTCAGTGTTTCATGATGTCGAGGAACAATTTACACTAAAAAATTCTTCTAAAAGAGATAAATGATAATATTGAAGAAGTATATAAGTTTATACAACTATGAGTTTCAAATATCTATTTTTGGGACACTAAAAAAATCCACTTTCAGTATTTATACAATTTTTTATGAACGAAAGTTGGAGTGTCGTGTAAATTTGAACAAACATAGACAAACAAATATTTTATGTTCTTCTACATACCTACTAAGTCAGAATGTTTACATCTTACTTTTATAATATATTAGTTTTAGAAATCATAAAAAGATTCTTAAGAACATTTTTATTAATTTTTTATTTCCAAAGTGTTTTAGTATGTTTTTAATGAAAACATTAAATTTTACCATACATAAAAAATGACCATAAGTATTATGAATATAAACATAAATTTTCTCTATTACGGTAATTGGAATAAGTTTGTTTTCAATAAAATAGACTCAACATTAATAGACCAGGTGTTATAATTTCTATCATGTCTTTCCAACTGATAAAATTCTTAATAATTGGAATGATACTGGTACAAACATTATCAGACATACCCTTAGAAGGATTTTGGTATTAAAATTGTTAATGAATTTCATATAACTAACTAAATTTATAATTGAAATATAAATACATGTTTCTAATTTAGGGAATATTTTAAACATTGTAATGGTGTTAGTCAATTGGTTGTCAAAAACTCAATTAACCCAGATCGTTACGAGCTGTCAAGTTCCATATTTCCAAATACACAATAATAAACTTATAAATATGACCATTTTGAAGATTTCTATAAATAGTAGTTCATTATAAGAGTTTTGAGCAAATACATTAAATCTAAATTCATCAAAAAAATAATTTTCAAGAACTTTTCATTATTAGACATTTGTATTTATTTAGAGAGTTTTCTTCTTATGGAATCATTTTCTGGGATATTTCTGTAAGAAATTTTAAAAATTCATTTTCATCCAATCATTATTAAAATTGATGGATTATAGGGATTTAAATATAGTGAACCCAAGGCATCAGATCTAAGTATTCAATGGTATGGAAGATAAATAAAATTTGATCATCTTATTAAGTGGATTTGGGGATTGGAAGATAGATCCATTTTGATATTTTTGTTGAGGGATTTATTGGTAATGAAAGACTGAATTTAATGTAAGTATACAACAATTTATAACTTTATATAGGTTTATTGAATATCATAATATTTAGGTTAAATTAGATTTATATTCCAAATATCTTCAAAATTAGTGTTATATATTTTAGATATTTTATTACTTTTTGTTTTCAAATTTTTATTCTTCTACAAATAACAGAATGGCAATAATCAAACTTATCTCTATATTCATTTGGATTTATCCATAGTATTGTAATTATAATAACCAGATCCATAGTTATTATTACATTTTATATTGTCATGTAATTGGAATGGTTATAGTTTTTATTATGATACTTTGATAATCAGACTTTGTCCAGGACTACCAAGCATACATTAAGTCGCTTGTGTGTTATACTGTTCATATACATTCTGATTTATTTATATGCTTTACTTTTTGTAGGTTTGAAAATATATTAATATAATTATTTTGTTTATATTATTTTGTTACACTAACATGTACCTGTTGAATATATTTTCTACTTCTTTAATGATGTAAGGACTTAATATTGGTTCGATAAAAAATATAAATCCAAACAGACCACCTATCTTTGATGGTACTGATTTTGATTACTGGTGAGACAAGATGATGTTTTTTATCAACATTAGGGTAGAAAATTTTGTTATTATTACAAAATTGTAAAAGACTTATGATAAGTAAATCACTCCATTTACACATAAAAAACTGTATCAGTTAAATTATAGATTAAGGAATACATTTTTATATTCCATGAAAATACGTATATAAAATTAGATATCATCATGTGAAACAAAAATAATATATGGAAAAATATATAAATCATCCTTTTTTGTATTTTAAATGTTTTATAAACTAGAAGAGATATACTTAGTGGAGAATACCAAGCCCTTGATTTCTTATAAGGAGTATCTATTGCGATGCTGGACTAGAGGTTCATGAAAAGAATAAATAATTTACAGTATATTTGTGAAAAAATTCTTGATGATGATATACCTGTAGAATAGATAATTGATATTATTCCAAATGAGTTTGATTCAAAAAAACGGTTTTTGATGAGATAAGAAAGATTAATCATCTTAATTTGGATGATTGTTTTTGAACCCTTATGTTATGTGAGGGTATCAACAAAAGTGATTATGAGAAGGTTAAAAACAATGTGGTGTTTCACTTGATACAAAATCTACCATACCATAAATATTTTAATATGTAGAGAAAGTGGTGAAATACTTAACAAATAAAAATATAGTTTTTCAATCTAATTATAGTAATTCTGAACATTTTAAAAATGAGTATGAAAACCTAGATAAAGGTTGAATAATATATTAAAAAGGATTACAATACTGATACAAAAAAGGTATTAATGATAGAATTGATAAGAAAGATGAAGTCAGTTACTACGAATGTATGAAATGTGGACATGTCCAACAAGATTGTACAAAAATAAAGGGGAAAGATAGAATGAAATCAAATTCATAAAGGAATACCATGAGATATTTTTAATAAAAAGGAAAGAATGTTTTGAAAGCTGTTAAAACCTATAGGGATAAGGGAGGTGATTCTTTTGAATGTACTTCAGATAATGAATGTTCTAGAAAGAGGAACATATGAATTTTTTTTAATGTACTAATGGTTACTAAATGTATCGCGCCTAAGGTGCACACAACCAAATATCTTAAAAATATTTTTCTTATTATTAATTATCCTAATGATATGGATTCAATATCTTTTGATGATGAATTTTCCTCAATAAGAATATAAATATTTACCTTGTTAGGATGATGATTCATATTTTAGAAAATTTATTATGAATAGAAATTGTAAAATTTGAATTTTTTTGGATAAGGGTTAGGCTAAACATGAAAAATATGATTCAAGGATAGCTATTTTAACAAATGAAATATCATATCATTTATAATATCACGATGAGTTTGTTTCAGAAAAAATCATTTCTAATGATTTTAATAAATTAGTTTCATTGAAAATTTTTTTAAAAACAAAACATACATCTAAAACTCATAGCACTAAAGGAATAAATTTTGATGTAAAACTAAAATAAAAAATTTAATGATTAAATAAAACATTTTCAAAGTTTAAAAATTTAAAGTAATGTTTTTATTAAATTTATAAACTTGAAAAACCTAGTGGTTATATTTCTAGAAGTGGTTTTTCATTTAAAAAAGCCTATTTTTTCTTAATAATTATTTTGTTCCCAAAAATGAACCATTTTTCATAATGTGTAATAGTGGTGGGTAGTGGAAATATAATTGTTCTTTAAATATATTAAAATCATTATGATTTAATTAATATTATATTTATAAAGAAATGAAATTTTCCCAAAACAAATTTGGACAAATTTGGTTACAAAAAATATTATTTTATGAAAATACCAGACCCGTCAATGTTTGGGTCCTGAGAAAATAATATTTTAGTTTTTAGAATAATAAATAAATTACCAAAAAAAAATATGGAACACGGATAGTGGGTGTTCTTGAAATGTGACTAGAAATAAATATTTCATCAGGAATATAATAAATATGATAGGTGGAAAAGTAACATTCAGATATAATTCTAAAGGGTAGATTGTCGAAATAGGTAACCTTATTCTTCATGGAAAAACCCTTATTTCAAATGTTTTCTTTATTTTTGTTCTTAAGAATAATCTCATAATCATATTATAATTATATGATAATGTATACCCTGTGAGATTTAGGAATGATAATTTTTCCGTACAATGTTTCAAGGATGAATTTATGTTTCTACCAATCACCCTAAGAATGTTTACACACACAACTTATAGGACAATATGAGATAATATATACATTGTTTTAGTGAAATAGAACATCATTCTTGGTCCTATAATATATGGTTTGGACACAATAACGTTATAAAAATATATATTTTGACTTTGAAAGGACTTGTTATGGATCTACCAGAACTTTGGATTGATACTTTAGAAGTCTGTGACCCTTTTCAATATGATAAGAAACCAAAGTCATGTTTGTAATTAATTATTTAAGAATCAATTTCTAATTTTTTGTAGTTAGTGAACAAGGAATTATTTTATCCTAATAATCTTCAATTATTTGTGTAAAATACATTTTATATGTTTTAGTTGACAATTACACTGGATACACATTGATTCATTTAATCAAAAGGAAATACAAATCCTTTTGTTATTTTAAAAAATTTGTATCTAGATTTAAAAATGGTAAATACCTATCATTTATAAATGTTCATAGTGATCATGATGGAGAATTTGAAAAGAATTATTTTTAAACATTTTGTTGTAAGAATGTTATTTAACATAACTTTTCATCACCTACCCCCCCCCCCCACCAACAAAATGGTGTTGTTAAAATAAGAAATAAAATTTTATATAATTAACTAGAACCATGCTGATTAAATACTCGGCTACTAAATTTTTTTAGGATAAAGTGGTCGTTACTACCTTCTATACAACAACTAGAGTTTTAATATTACATTTTATTAAAAAAAATCTTTATGAGTTGTGGACTGAAAGAAAGGAAAAATTTATCCCATCAATGTTTTTGGATTCAAAATATTCATCTTGAATACAAAAAATAACTGACATAAATTTTCACCCAAATAAAATAAAGGAATGTTTTTAGGATGATCCACTGCTTATAAGGATTATATAGTTTTTAATAAAATTTTTTCCTATTGTGAAAAAAGTCATGTTATGTTAGATAAAACAATTCCTTTTGTTTTCAAACAACCTCAACCTACATTATTAGATTTTATTTCTAAAACTGATTTTCAACCATTTTAAGAGTGTTATTAAAATATGGAAATGACACAATACATTGTTTCTAATATTATTACTCAAGAATATTTTCTACTTATTATTGAATAATAAACATTATAAAACCCAAGATGTCCATTTTTCCTCAGGAATAATGATAATGATAGTATCACTGGTAATGTAGATAAACCATTTAGGGATAAAATATTGATAAGAAATGAAATTGAACATCTTTAATTCATATCCAAAATTGAACCGAAGAGTCCTGATGAGGTTTTAGGTGATGAAAAATGGATTAATGCAATGCTAGATGAACATAGTGAGTTTGAGAGGAACAATATGTCGACTATAGTATAATGAACTATATAAACTTCTATAAATAGAGTTAAATGGGTTTTCTAAAATAATTGTGATGAGAATGAAATAATTATTATAAATTTATCTAGAGTTATTGTAAAGGTTTATAATTAATGAGAGGGAATTGATCATGATGAAACATATACTTCAGTTGTATTAATTTAAGCAATTCAAATAATTTTTTCCATTACAACATTCTTTATTATCAAACATTTTAAAATGGATATAAAATGTTATTTTCTTAGCGTATATTTTTAAGATGAATTTTATGTTTTATAACCCCCTAATTTATAAAATAAAAAACATCTAGAACTATCTTATAAACATACCAATGAATTATACAGACTTATAAAATCATCCATAACTTGGTATGATAGATCATCATGATTTTGGTTACAATTTATTTGTTAAGGGACATATGAATCCAAACTAATTTTATAAAAGAATTTGTCAAATCTTTATGATCCTAAAAATTTTGGTATCTGATATTATATTTGGTTAAACTAATTTTTTAACATATTCCTTTGCGGTTCATATGAAATAAAAGTTTTAAATGTGTTTGATGTGTGAGTTAACATAATTATTTGGTTTTAAAATTTCAGAAAATACAAAGGGAATATTCATATTTCAACATATGTATAGAAAATATCTTTTTAATAAACTTTGATACAAAAACATTAAATTTATTAGAACTTCTATTGGAACCACTAAAACATTATATCTTCATGAAGCTGGGAAACCATTTTGTCAAAATATTATTAGAGGTATGATAAGAATATTACTTTACTTAATTTCTAGTAATCAAGATTTAATGATATCAATATGCTTATGTGAATGATATTATCAAAATCAAATGGAATCCCATTTTAAATCTGAAAAATATTTTTTTTTCTTACGGTATTTATAAATTTTGGACTAAATATTATTATGTTTATATTTTGGACTTAAATTTTTTTCGGATGTAGAATTTAGTTGATTTAGAATGTGTAGGGAATTTACATTAGAATATTGTCATTTTATAATATATTCCTTAGTTTCATGGTTATGTAAGAAACACTAATCAGTAGATCCTTCCACAGTTGAAGCCAAATATGTGGAAGTTCTTAGTTTGTGTGATCATGCGATGTGGGTCACACACAAACTCATTGACTATGGCATGAGTTTTACTTAAACAAAAATAAATTTTGATAACATATGTCACATTGGATTAATTAAAAACCCATTACATCAATAACATTTTAAGAACGTAAATATAATATTCCATTTACATTGGGATCTCACACATAAAGGAGATATATTGTTATAATTCCTTATAATGGAAGATCAACTTGAGAACATTTTTAATAAACTTATTAGTTTAGTTAGATTTGAATATATCAAAAAAAATCTAAGAATGATTAATGTTAAATAATTTTTAATATCGACTTCTTATTGACCTATATACATATAGTTTGTATCTATTTTTCATAGAGGGGTATATATGTTTCTGTTTTCATAAAACATTTATGTATTTATAAAAAGTTATTTTATAACATTTTATGATTTCATAAAAATTTTATTTTAATTTTTTTCCAAACTCATATTTATTAATAAAATTTTCAGATTTAGAATCCTCAAAAGGTTTTCTGGACATAGAAAATGTTATAATATTTCTAGTCTAAAATTTTTAATAAAATTTGTCAATTTAAAAATTTTCATAATTTGTTTTTATTTCAAAATGATCACAATCTATTTTGTTTACAAAAACCAAAAATAACAAGTAATTTATACTGATAAATTTATTAACATTGAAAAGAACTCTTTTGTTCTTTTATGTTTTTCACTGTTCTATTATGATGATATTATTCTTGTTTTTATACATTTCTTTTCTTATACAAACATTTATTTTTTGTTTACATAAATTTGAAATATTTTTCTAATTAGATTCATTCACAATATGATAAATGATTTAAAAAATTGAGAGTTCAAAATTATTTTAAAATTTTCATCAGATAATTTTTTACCATGTGATTAGTTTGGATTATCATCTACACTATTGATAATCTAATGGAATATGGTCCATTAAACTGAGTGTTGAGTCAATAAGGTTTTCCGTATGAATTTTCCATTCCGTCTTGTTTTTAAAATCACAAACACCTTATCTATAAGGAAAATTGATTTTATAAGGAAAATTGCTTTTATTAAAAAATTGCATTTATAAGGAAAATAGATTTTATAAGGAAAATTGATTTTATAAGGTTAATTTCTTTTATAAGGAAAATTGATTTTATAAGGAAAATTGCTTTTATAAGGAAAATTGCTTTTATAAGGAAAATTATCCTTATTATATTTTCATTGTCTATATCTATATATTTCATAAGTATAAGAATCGTATTCATTTCAATATTCTCGGAATCATTTAAAACATTGATGTGAAGAATTCTGTTTTAGGCTCCGAACTCTGGATGAGAATTGTAATGAAGTTCAACTCCGAATTCTGGATACGAACTCTAATAAAGTCCCATTCTGAATTCTGGATACAAACTCTCATGAAGTTCGACACCAAATTCTAATGACAAATTCTGATTATGAATTCTCATTACGTATTCTGATGAATAATTCCCATTCTAAATAGTCATTCCGAATTCTCCTATTAAACATAATCTGATCATCTTTTCTTTATACACACTGAATTTATTTAGACTCTGAACATTCATTTTTCTTAGACTCCGAACCTTCATTCCAAACTTTTTAGTTAATCTTAAAACGATGTTATACTTTCAGTTACACTTGTTTTGTTATAAAACGATGTCATCTATTCTGTTATAAACTAACCGTTGGTTAAGTTACACATGTACTGGTCCCTCCGATTTTTAAGGAAAATATGACCGTTGGAAAGGAGGCCGACTGAGCCTATAAATAGGATCCCATTTGAAAGAGCTGAAAAAAAACAATGAAGTTGATCGGTCTAGAAACCACACGCTGCTAAGGTGATTTCTAGAAAGATAAATCTTTTCATGCCTTGTGTGTACTGAACTGCTCGTTCATTTTTTTTGGATTCGTGCGACTCCGAATGTTGGTGATTACATTCAAGGACTTCTGGGAATAGGAAGACAGAGGTGCTGACTACCTTGAAGTTCGAGGGCTTCCTTGCTGAGGAAGACAGAGGTTCCAACTACCTTGAAGTTGAGGTATTGTGGGGATAACAAGATAGAGATTCTAATATTTGAATTGAAGGCTTACCCTGGTGTGGGTATAATAGACTTTCTTGAATGTATAAATCAAGGGACCTTTATCCAAGGTTGTTGAATACCCTTCTCTTTGTGTTAAAAGACTTATATCTTGTTACTTGTAATTTCAATACTTGTTTTTCCGCTGCATATTGTATTGTATGGAAAGTATAAATTTCTTATACTTCCTTTCTTGTACTCTGTTTGATTTAGATTCTATATGCTTTAAGGTAGAATCTCATATTGTAATCTTTAGTTAAGTTTCAACTACCGGATCCATATTTACAAAACCTACTTTCGGAATCTCTTTTTAGTTTTAATCAATTGCATAGAACTTGATGTTTATAACTTCATTCCTTATTCCAATTTTTCATTTGGTGTCAGAGGTGTTGTGAATTTTCTTATTTTACCTTTGTTAAACTTATAACTTTCCTTGTCCAAGGAAAACATAGTTATCCGTATCAAACTTTAAAGGTTCTAAAGGAATTTTTTAAGTATAAAATTCACCCCCCTCTTGTTATCTGTATCCATGGTTATGGATAAATGTGTATAGATTGAGGCTCAGTTCAAAACTATTATTATCATCTACGAAGCCCACAAAAGGTCTTCTAAGAAAATGAAAAGTTGGTAGAAGAAAACCGTATATGAGATGAGGCTCTTGGATGAATTCAAAGATAATGTTAAAGATGCATTTGAGACAAAAGACAAGAATCTAAATGATCTTACTTCTTCCTTTGAAGAAAATTTGACAGCTGAAAAGATTTTCCGGATTCAAGAAGATAGAGATCTGAATGGGAGGTTGAATTCTGTTGCTCAAAGCTGGAGGAATGAAATGGATCGTCGGATTGAGATTGAAGAGAAGTTGTTAAAGCAAGAAAAAGTTTTGAAAGCCTAGGAAGAAAAGATTCAATCCCAGGAAGAAAAGATTGATGCTCAAAGTGCAAGAATAGTTGTTTTAGATAAGCAAGCCAAAGAAGACCATAAATAGTTGAAGAAGATAAAGACTATTCTTAAGGGTCTCATGTATAAGGAAAAAGATCCAAAATAGACAAATCCGATCTTTTTGTTGCATCTTAGATTCTTTGTTTTATTCTAAAATTAATGAAAACATTGCTTTCTCGTCTCTTTTGTTGTTGTTACTAATTTTTTAGGTACTTTGTTATATTTTCCATTACCTCGAATTCTTTTTGAAAATCACAAAGGTGGAGAAGGAAAAACAATTCTAATAAAAGGGAAAAAGAACCGTAACAAAGGGTGAGAAAGAAAAATAATTCAAATAGAGTTTATCTAAGGGGGAGTTTTTCATTAAAGAAGAAATTCTTAATCTTCTTGAAATATCATTTCAGAAATCTAGAATACGATCCTTAGAGTCTCGAAACCTAAGGGGGAGTTAGTCGTATTCATCAACATCCATAAGCAAAGGGAGATATGCCTTGATGTTTTCTTTTTCTTTCTTCTTAGACATTCTTTTTCGTAAGGAGGTTTGTGCTTTCCAAAAGGGAGATATTGTTGAGTTAATAAGGTTTTTCTTATGACTTTTCCATTCCTTCTTGTTTTTAAAATCACAAACACCTTATCTATAAGGAAAATTTCTTTTATAAGGAAAATTGATTTTATAAGGAAAATTGCTTTTATAAGGAAAATCGCTTTTATAAGGAATATTGCTTTTATAAGGAAAATTGATTTCATAAGGAACATTGCCTTTATAAAGAAAATTTGTTTTTATAAGGAAAATTGCTTTTTAAGAAAAATTGATTTTATAAAGAAAATTGATTTTATAAGGAAAATTGATTTTATAAGGAAAATTTCTTTTATAAGGAAAATTGATTTTATAAGGAAAATTGCTTTTATAAGGAAAATCAATTTTATAAGGAAAATTATCCTTATCATATATTCATTGTCTATATCCATATATTTCTTAAGTATATGAATTGGATTCATTTTTATACTCTCAGAATCGTTTAAAACATTGATGTGAAGCATTCTGTTTTAGGCTCCGAACTCTGGATGAGAATTGTAATGAAGTTCCACTCTGAATTCTGGATACGAACTCTAATAAAGTTCCATTCGGAATTCTGGATACGAACTCTCATGAAGTTCGACACCAAATTCTAATGACGAAATCTGATTATGAATTCTCATTATGAATTCTGATGATGAATTCTCATTGCGAATTGTCATTCTGAATTCTCCAATTAAACAGAATCTGATCATCTTTGATTTATACATATCGAATATATTTAGACTCCTAACTTTCATTTTTCTTAGACTCCGAACCTTCACTCCAAACTTTTTAGTTAATCTTATAATGATGTCGTACTTTTTGTTACACTTGTTTTGTTATAAAACGATGTCGTCTATTCCATTATAAACTAACCGTTGGTTAAGTTACACGTGTACAGGTTCCTCCGATTTTTAAGGAAAATAAGGCCGTTGGAAAGGAGGTCGACCGAGCCTATAAATAGGAGCTCATTTGGAAGATCTCAAACTAAAAATGAAGTTTATTGGTCTAGAAACCACATGCTGCTAAGGTGATTTCTAGAGAGAGAAATCTTTTCATTCCTTTTGCGTACTGAACTGCTCGTTTAGTTTTTTTTCTTCACGCGACTCCGAATGTTGGTGATTGAATTTGAGGACTTCTAGGAATAGGAAGACGGAGGGGCCGACTACCTTGACGTTAGAGGGCAAGCTGAAGAAGACCATAAAGACTTGAAGAAGATAAAGACTATTCTTAAGGGTCCCATGTCGAAGGAAAAAGATCCAAAATAGACAAATCTGATCTTTTTGTTGCATCTTAGCTTCTTTGTTTTTTATAAACTTAATGAAAACTTTCCTTGCTCGTCTCTTTTGTTGTTGTTACTAATTGTTCAGGTACATTGTTATATTTTCCATTCCCTATAATTCTTTTTGAAAATCACAAATGGGGAGAAGGAAAAAGAATCCTAATAAAAGGGAAAAAAATCGTAACAAAGGGTGAGAAAGAAAAAGAATTCAAATAGAGTTTATCTAAGGGGGAGTTTTTCATTAAAGAAGACATTCTTATTCTTAATGAAATATCATTCCGGAAATATAGAATATGATCCTTAGAGTTTCAAAGCCTATGTGGAAGTTAGTTGTATTCATCAACATCCATAAGCAAAGGGAGATAATCCTTGATGTTTTCTTTTTCTTTCTTCTTAGACTTTCTTTTTCATAAGGATGTTTGTGATTTCCAAAAAGGGGGATATTGTTGAGTCAATAAGGTTTTCCTTATGGCTTTTCCATTCCTTCTTGTTTTGAAAATCACAAACACATTATCTATAAGAAAAATCGCTTTTATAAGGAAAATTGCTTTTATAAGGAAAATTGCTTTTATAAGGAAAATTGCTTTTATAAGGAGAATTGCTTTTATAAGGAAAATTGCTTTTATAAGGAAAATTTCATTTATAAGGAAAATCACTTTTATAAGGAAAATCTCTTTTATAAGGAAAATTTCTTTTATAAGGAAAATTGATTTTATAAGGAAAATTTCTTTTATAAGGAAAATTTCTTTTATAAGGAAAATTGCTATTATAAGGAAAATTTATTTTATAAGGAAAATAGATTTTATAAGGAAAGTTATACTTATCATATTTTCATTGTCTATATACATATATTTCTTAAGTATAAGAATCAAATTAATTTCTATATTCTCGGAATTGTTTAAAACTTTGATGTGAAGCATTCTGTTTTAGGCTCTGACCTCTGGATGAGAATTGTAATGAAGTTCCACTCCGAATTCTGGATACGAACTCTAATAAAGTTCCATTACGAATTCTGGATTCGAACTATCATGAAGTTCGACACTAAATTCTAATGACAAATTCTGATTATGAATTATCATTACAAATTCTGATGACGAATTACCATTCCGAATTTTCATTCCCAATTCTCCTATTAAACAGAATCTGGTCATCTTTGCTTTATACAAACCAAATTTATTTAGACTCCGAACTTTCATTTTTCTTAGACTCCGAACCATCACTCCAAACATTTTTGTTAATCTTAAAACGATGTCGTACATTCTGTTACACATGTTTTTTTTATAAAATGATGTCATCTATTCCATTATAAACTAATCGTTGGTTAAGTTACACGTGTATTGGTCCCTCCGATTTTTAAGGAAAATATGACCGTTTGAAAGGAGGCCGACCGAGCCTATAAATTGGAGATCATTTAAAAGAGCTCAAAATAACAATGAAGTTGATCGGTCTAGAAACCACATGCTGCTAAGGTGATTTCTAGAGAGAGAAAGATTTTCATGCCTTGTGCGTACTGAACTGCTTGTTCAGTTTCTTTTGCTTCGTGCGACTCCGAATGTTGGTGATTGAATTCGAGGACTTCCGGGGACAGGAAGATAGAGGTTCTGACCACCTTGAAGATCAAGGGCTTCCTTACTGTGGAAGATGGAGGTTCCAACTACCTTGAAGTTGAGGTCTTGCGGGGATAGCAAGACATAGATTCCGATCTTCGTATCGAGGGCTTACCCTGGGTGGCTAAGATAGACTTTATTGAAAGTATAATTCAAGGGTCATTTATCCATGGTTGTTGGATACCCTTCTCTTTGGGTTAAAAGACTTATATCTTGTTACTTGTAGTTTCACTACTTGTTTTTCCACTACATATTGTATTTTAAGGAAAGTATAACTTTATTATACTTCTTTAGTTTTACTCTGTTTCATTTAGATTCTATATTCTTTAAGGTATAATCTCATATTGTAATCTTTAGTTATGTTTCAACTTCCAGATCCATATTTCCAGAACCTACTATCGGAATCTCTTTTCAGTTTTAAGAATGTACATAGAACTTGAAGTTTATAACTTCATTCCATATTTAAATTTTTCATTTGGTGTTAGAGGTGTTGTGAATTTCCTTAGTTTATCTTTGTTAATCATAGAACATTCCTTGTGCAAGAAAAACACAGTTATCCGTATCAAACATTAAAGGATCCAAAAGAATTTTTTAAGTATACAATTCACCCCCCCTCTTGTATATTGAGAATCTAAATCATTATTTCGATCCTACAATTCCGCTGCATATTGTATTGTAAGGAAAGTATAACATTCCTATACTTCCTTACTTGTACTCTATTTAATTTAGATTCTATACGCTTTAAGGTAGAATCTCATATTGTAATCTTTAGTTAAGTTTCAACTTCTGGATGCATATTTCCGGAACCTACATTCGGAATCTCTTTTTAGTTTTAAGCAAGTACATAGAACATAAAGATTATAACATCATTCCTTATTCCAATTTTTTATTTGTTGTTAGAGGTGTTGTGAATTTTCTTAGTTTAACTTTGTTAAACTTAGAACTTTCCCTGTCCAAGGAAAACATAGTTATCCGTATCAGAATTTAAAGGTTCCAAAGTAATTTTTAAGTATATAATTCACCCCCTCTTATATATTGACCATCTACATCATTATTTCGATCCTAAACTGAGTTCCTATATAAAAGTGGGTACCCATATTTTCTAACATAGGTTGTTTAGTTTTTGTGTCAGAATTCACTACAGAACTAAAATATCATGTTCAGAAGGTTTTTCATTTCCATCTGATTACCAGTCCTTGTTTTAGTACCAATGAAGATGAAATATGATTTTTTTAAATTTATCTTATTCTGGGATAGATTTTCTAAGAGATTATGGCTTGAGAAGTATGATTATACACAGAAGAAAATTATCTCCTTTGAAGGATGGAAATCCATTTGTGTCAACAAAAACCGGACAAAAACTTTGATCAATACAAACTCTATGTAGTACATGGATTATGTAGATTCACTCAGTCCACCAAATAAAATATGAAAAATAAAATTAATTTTAAAATTTATTGGAAAAGGTATAATATTTAATATAAGAATCATGTGGATAGATTTATAATTTCATTATATGATAAAACATATTTATAATCAAACAAGTTTCAATGTAATCTCAGATCTTTTAACCTTACCATAGATGAAGATTCGTTATTTTCAAAATATGATAACATAAGAAAAGTATTACATATCACTCTAGAAGATAGAATTTTTTCTATATAGATACAGGTGTATCTCATTATGAGAATGGGATATAAAGATAACTTGAATGTTTCAGATTTTTTCAAATTAGAATTTTTGGTGAATATGTGAAAAATAGATCATATCATGTTCGTCCTTATTAATATGGAGAATATCATGTCATATTACATCAAATCCAATGTCATAATGTGTCTAGATTCTATAAGTTATATGTTTGTTGAGTGTATGAATATTTTCAAAGTATATAATAAGTCATATCCAATGATGGTGAAATTTTCATTTAACATCAATGAGATAATGAACAAAATGAGGTTGGAATTTTATGAAATGGCAGTGATTTTTATGAAATTAGTTCATAATGCTTGGGAATAATTATAGAAGGAATATTAAAAGGAGTCGTATGGTATTTCATTAATGATGAGCTTCTATATTTTCATAATGATCATACGTTACCAGATGTAGGATTAATTATTCAAGAAACTTCAGTGGTTACAGTTGAAATTCCTTTAGTAACTGGAAAAGGAAAAGAACGATTTGTTGATAAATAATCTTTCCCAGACTCTATTGGAAAAAAATTGGAACTAAAACAATTGTAAAAGTATATATTTTATTAGAAAGGCTTCTTGAGTATGAGATTGATAAAGAAGTTAATGATTAAATCTAAGGAAATAATTATATGAAGAAGGAGAAGAAGAATAAGAATAATATAAAGAAATTGAAGAAGAAATATAATAATAGCATAAAGATAAAGAGTTAGAGAATGAATAGTATGATGAGGATGATTCTCAATATGATAAAAAATAATTAGATTCATCATCATGCAGATCAAAATTTCCCTCTAAGACTGATAAAAAAGATAAATATTGGTGTTCAGAAGCGGAATAATCCTAAAAAGAAGTAGAAGCCCAATCCTCATCAAAGAAAATGGAATATCACAATTAAAAAACAAAATATGATCAAAAAGTTATGTTTGATAAATATATCAACATTATTAAATTATTATATGTTAATATAGATTCAAGAGAAGTTGAAAAAGTAGTTTAAAAACAGATAAATAGATTGGAAATTATGTGGAAGTCTATAACAATAGAACTAAACATCCTCATCCTATCTCATAATTATCAAATTTAGATAAAATAATTACACATAATGGATTTGATTATACTGTTCAATTTTTGTAAAGGATAGAAGGAACTTTTACTTATTTCAAAAAATATTATTCAAAATCTTATCTTATTTAAGAAATTCATAATCATAAATTAGATTCAATAAAAGTTTTAATATATAATGTGATTCGGAGTGAGGTAAAGTTGAAATTTTTTCAATATAATTTTAAACTCATAAATGATCTTGAAATAAAATGGTTAAGTGGTCAGACTAGATTTATTATGATATTTATATGGATGATGATCAGTTTTATGAGATAAATAATCTTATGGTAGTGTCAGAGAGGTCATTCAATTTTTTATCGTCGTAATTGGAAGGTGGGTTCAAGTTTGTGGAATATTTCAAATATTTTACCGATTGAAGAACTAAGGGTGTTAATTCCATGAAAAATAAGATCCATGATATGGAGTTAGAGATGTCCATTCTCTAATCCTGTGAAGATGAAGTGTTTGATTTAACAGATCAAAATGAAGTGGTTTGGAGGAAGTAAATAGGTAAATGACTTGGGATTGGACACAAGAAAAAATAATAGACTATATTGAGGAAACATTAGAAGGAGTTCAAGAATATGAAGTCCCTTTTAAGGACCTTGATGAATAATGAAGGAAATTTTTATTTTTTAAACTCTCAATGTATTACATTTTAAATTTTGTATAAAACATTTAAATGGCTATTACTAAATTATTTGTTCATCTAAATATGATATGTCTCTATATTTATCAATTTCAATTGGTTAAATTTAATTCATAATTTATTTGGATTATTAGTTAATTAAATTAATTGTTTTATATATTTCTCTTCCACTAAATTTTTTGGAGACTCAAGACTATTCTCCATTCCTCTTTAAAATAACAAGGGGTGAAAAGTTTCTGAAAGGGGAGAAGATTTTATAAATAGGTAGTTGTAATATAAAGTAGGTGTTGTTTAAAAAAAGGAGAGTATTTCAATAAATGGGAGAGTACAATCCTGAAGGGGAGATTATTCTCTAAGGTGCGTAAGTTTTTTTAAATGATAAAATATTATAATACTCTTATCATATTAATCATCATATTAAGAAGAGTTATGAACAGAAGGGGAGTTAAGGATTAATGGATAACTATGAACATGAATATCTTAAAATAACAACTAGATCTATGTTTTTCATGATATTTTTTCATTTATGTTTTGGGTTTTGTGCATTCAAAAAAGGGGGATATTTTTTAGTTGGATGTTTTACTTCTTACATTTCCCTTAGTTTAGTTTCTTAAATCAAAAACCCTTTCTTAAAAAAATTTACAAAAAATTTTATGCCCAAATTGTTTTAGTTTGTTTTAGTATAAAAAATCACCTTTTACAATGATTATAATGTATTAAAAATATAAATTAATCCTTTATTAATCACATTAATAACAATGAGTATGTGTTCAATAAACCAGAATCGTATTTATCATACTAAGAGTTAGAATTTATCTCATGTATTTGGTACTAAAAAAAGCCATAACAATCAGACTGATACTAGTAATGATATAATTTGACATATCCTCAAAATGTTTATTATATTGACATTATTAAAAATTCCATTTTACTGACTAAATTAATAATAGAAACACAACAACTTGTTTCTAATGTATGAAATATCTTAAACACTATAATGGTGTTAATAAATATGATGTTAGACATTCAGTTACACCATATTGTTTTGAGATATGAAGTGCGAGCTCTTCGAATCCATTGAAACATGCATAGAAATATGACCATTGGGAGGATTCTTGTAAATACTAAGTCATTTCAAGTGTTTAAAGATGATATTTTTTTTCTCTCAATTGATCTAATAAATACTCACTGTGAACTCTTAATTCTTAGTAAATTGTATTTTTAGAGAGTTTTCACCTCAAGATACCATTGTCTGTGATTTTTTCCTTAAGATGTTTTTAAATTTTAATTGCATCCAAACATTGTTACAACCAAGGGATTCCAGTGATAAGAATATGATAAATTTGTTCCATCAAATCGAGGTCTTCTGGAGCTAGGACAATATAGTAAATCTAATCCTCTTATTGAGTGTTTCTGGGTAATTGAAGATAGAGGCATTCCGATCTTCATATTGTGGAATTTACTAATATGTAAAGATATACATTACTATAGGAATTGAATAGTGGAAACCTTTAGTCATAATTTAAATTACCATACTCATAATGTTAAAATATTAGTGTCTTATAAATAGCTTATAAGTCATTCTTACATTTTTTAGATATGGTATTACTTTTTGTTTACACGTTTTTATTCTTTTTCATATAACAGAAATATAGTCACCAAAAATTTCAATCAATAAAATTTTTTAATTAGTAAATTTATGATTATAATAAAATCAACACAATAATAAATCATATCCATAGTCATTAGGATATTTTTACACTAATATAATCAGACAGTTTATAGTTCGTATTCTAAAACATTAATATCCATACTGAGTACAATTCTGATAAACTTACAGCATTAGGCTTGTGTGTTTACTAGTTTAAACATATTAAACTATGTTTTTATGATACAATTCACTTCTTGTATATATATACATCCAAACCTAATCATACAATCCTACACTAAATTGGCCTAGAGGTTAATAAATTTCTCCTCAACTCACTATTTTCATGGTTGGAACTTTGGGATTTTAACGATGAATATCCTTGAACAGAAGACCAATACATGAATGATCTATGCAACCATATGGACTCTTATAAGTGATAAACATGCATGAATTATAGTATAGAAGTACGTTTATGGATTTTCTTGTTGTTGATATGATTTCATATAACTCCCTTATATAAAAAACAAACTACGATAAAACTCTAAAACATTCATCCAGGTGAAGGTTTCTCATATCTCCCAACTTTCATGAAATCAATACAATTGTGATCCTATCAATGTCCTCCATTAATGAAATTATATTTCCTAAAATTTAAGATCTAATAGAACCCATACCTATTAGACGTGTTTCCATTGTTAAAAATCCTTACACATGATCAATATCATTAAATCTCATCCCCAAAACATTTTCATTAATAATGTTTTGGGAGAAATATATTCTCGTTGCTTCTATGAATGACCAAGGTAGCTCAACACATGTGTAATCTCCACTCATGTTCCCCTATCACCTATGTAGTATTTAGGTATCCCAAAGAGTAATACCCAAACCATCCACCATTATTAATCCATTCACAACACAAGCATCATTATCGCCTGATGTTGAACATCCAGTTATTGTCCTCTTATACAACATTCCACAATCCAGTATGAACTATATGGATTTTGATTTCTATTTTATAGAAGGATAGATAAGACACAACTCTATGGTTCAATCCCAACATATCCACCTTACCCTCCTTGGGAAGTTGTATATATGAATCCCTACCATCCTTACAGAGCATACCAAACTTCTCACCATACCTCCTAAAGGTCTCCATGGGACAATAAAACATATGATATTAACAAGTTATTAACCATATAGAATGATCATATTTTTATCTTTCTCCAAATATAATTTAAACCATGTCACTATATTATGAAATGACAATATTTTGTTCCTTTTCCTTAGGAGATGCGAATAGGGTAACATGTGTTCCGAGAATCGGGAAATATCCATATAATGAATCAGAAACCCATCCCTAGTGATGATCCATGTAAGACTTAGGTGATAGGCCTTCGATGACTTATGTTAGGATCATAGTATTCCAATTTGATGAAGCATATGATATCTCCCCCTTTCCTTAGGTGATAATCTTATGATTATTACCTCATATGAGGTGCCTCAAGCAACTTATATGATGAGAATATGAATCATATGAGATGAGTATGGTATTGATTCACTATATTCTTTAGTGACCATCCATTGTTTCTAACAAAACCTATGTGATGAGCTTAGAAAACCTTATGTAGAGAGCATAGGATGTCTCTAGTTATGATCCACAGATGCCATATCTGAAGAGTCTATATTTCTTATCATGATGTCGACCATGTTTTATGTACACTAAAACGTACATATAATAGATGCATGTATATATAAACATGGTGCGAGAGATATACACACATGAATATAATATATGATATTATATATAGTGTAAAATTAATAAACAACTGTTATTCATTAATTTTTCAAGATGTGATGCATTAAAATAATATATATATATATATATGATATATATTATTTATTTCTAATGTATGATTTATTCATTAGTTACAATCAATTATGAATAGATTAATTAAACTTCATCTATTTAATTTAATTTAATTAATTAATTAATTACCCCAATAATAATAGATTCATACGATGTGTTACAGATTAGTGGATCCTAACACATAGGCTATATAACAAGATGATATTCTCTCCTGTTGAGTGTGAGATGTGTTTACTGCTCCTTAAAATATGTCATTTTCTCAAGAACTATTCATCTCAACCAAGAAGGTACTATAACAACATACATTTCTTGGGATTACTATAGAATGATATTTACATCAATTTGACAGTGTATTCCCTTATAGGTTGGGTTCTTTTTCCACTACTCCTTATGATCTTCCTCATACACTCTTCACATATGGAAGTTGAAAAATTATATTGTTCATGAATTCTTGGGTACTTTTTTTTGTATTATTTACACGTGGAAATCATGAAGATTAATCTCCTATGTTTTGGTTAAAATTTCATTAAAAATGATTACTATATGACCATAAAAAAATAATAAGAGTCATTATATGTATGATCTTTAATATTTAAACTTGTTTGAATAACTGGGTCTCAAATAAAAATGTGAAAAACTGTGGTTTTGTAAAAACATATGAAGGTTTACAACCATTACATGAGCTGTGTAAGGGTATGTATGATTTAACCTTCCATATGTAGGATATGTAAATCGTATATTCTTATGGAGGCCATATTGTGAAGGAATATTCCCTATTACCCTCATGTGATAACCTTATGAAGAAGGTCTGTATAAGGGTAACCTTATTTTCACCTTATTGCAAATGGGTTTTGTAAAGGTAATACCCTTAAAAAAATGTGTTTATTTAAAGGTCATTGTCACATTAAACTAACATATAAAGGTACCACTGCATAATGTTTCTAAATTTTTACATTTTCCAAATATATGAAATATTAAGGGTACCCTTATGAAATGGAGTTGTATAAAGGTAATATCTTTACATGGTGGAGCTGTGAAAAAAATTTAATCTGCATATAAAATATACACATTCAATTTCAAAATAATATGTGAAACAGTCACTATTATATTACATTTAGATAGGATTTAAAAAAACTATGTTACCCCTACACTGAGCGTTTTATTAGGTTAGTAAGGGTACACCCTTAGATAGAATAAGGGTTATTTGTAAAGGTAAAAATAAATTTTGTAATTTTTTAACATATTAAATGTTTTGAATGGTTTATAAATTTTTTATTAACCATGTTAATATTAATTTAGGAATATTTAATTTATAGATATTTTATTTATTATTTAACTAATTCTAAATTGTTTATAATTAATTAATTAAATGTTTATGAAACACTTGACCATTTATTAGTGGTTATAATTTTGAAATACAATAGGAAAAATTAAATTTCATTCCACCTGATGTCACACCCCTGTTTTAAGATTCAACTTCGGACCTAGTTTTAGTTGGATTTTCTGGTATTTCCTCTAGAAATGGGTGTGACGACATTGAATTTTGGGGTTACCTATTCCTTTATTTATTGTACTAGATTTTCCCCTGGGATTATCCTTTTGGATTTGGATATAATGGGTGGTGTTTGGTTTTGCAGGGGCCTACACATGGTTTGCGCATGTCCATGTGGCATCCTAAGTTTAACCATGATGCTCTTGTAGTCATTGATAGGTCCTACTGGATGGCCTCCACATGGACATGCGATAAGTAGAAGGTAACCATGTGGGTGGTCTGTCCCTTGATAGTAGTTATCGCATGGTCTTCAGAATGTTTGGCAGATAATGAAGACAACCCATGTGGCATGTGAAGAATTTTAGTTTTAGTTTTTCTCTCTCATAATTTATATACCCAACCCCTCTCTTTTCCCCCAATTTAGACTCCTCTGACCTAGGGGACTCCCATCGGGGTTCATGTCTCCATAAATCCCCTCCATGGGAGATCTGAGGTGGATTTATCATGTTTCTCCTCCTGAATCTAAAGGTTTGAACCTCCCTCTTCCTTTTCTTTGCTTTCCTACTATTCGTTTCTTCTTCCTTAACCCTAGGGGCCATTTTGGAATGTTTTCATGGATAGGGTGGGTGAATTTTTTGGGTGTCCACCTTCTTAGGAATTACTGTTGTTTTTTCTACCCTTACTTTGGTTCCATAGTTGTGCGAGTGAATACTATCACAATTTTCTTGTTGTTCTGATACTTTTAAGGGAGGATTTCTATGAATTTGTCCTTTTCAATTTAATAATCTTCAATTTTATGCATTTTTTACCTTCTATGATTCATATGTGATAATTTTCACGACATTATTTAGTTGTTTGGGGGAATATGTTAGTATAAACCATCTTTTGGAATGTGTACCCTTATTTTTTTAAATAGAACCTACGAAATGGAAATTAATATTCCCGGTTGGCCTTTGTGCTTTTTTTTTTGTAATAGTTGGAAATGAGTTGGATTTGATAATAAACATGTGCCTTGTAAAATGATGGACTTGGGGTTTCATGAAAGGGTTTCAAATGTTTTTATGGTAAAAGATGTGTGAATTTGACCTTTAAAATTGATTTTTAATAAGTGGTTGGATTATAGATCGTTTGGATTTTTATAAAGATGGTTTAGTTTTGGAAGTAGAATGGAAATGTTTTGGAAGGATGTTTATATATGATTTTTTTGGTAAATGGTGTGTTGGAACCTCTTTTTAATGACCTTTTTCTTAAATAGTTGTTTTAGAAGATGTTTTTAGGGTCCATTTAGACACGTTTTGAAAATAATGAAAAGTGTTATCATGAAAACCCTCATGGGATGTTTCTCATGCCTTGATGATATGTGATGGTTTGGATGTCCTCATTATGGAATCCCCGAGTTCCATTATAGGAATTCATTGGTTGGGAAACCTAGTGATCAATTAGTATTTAAGGCACGAGATGAGTTATTGGGGTGACTCAGGGTGAATCATGTTGTGAATTATTATATATATGTTATGATTTGTTTATCAAATAGCATCTGTTGGCTCACCCCATATGCTACATGTGACAAAAAAACCTGGCATATTGAGAGAATTTTCTGATAAAAGTGTGACAATAGTAGGTTAGGAAACTGACTAGTGGCCTATAGTAGGTGGTTATATTGGGTTCATTCCAATTGGATTTTCCCTCATCCTTTTCCAGAGAAAGGTAGCTGGGCATAGAGAGAATTATATTTCATTAGGTGGCAAGGTAATATATATGGGGTCACATGTATGGTGTCATTTTGATTATTCTTGATCTCTTGGGTTCACTTATGTCTAGTGGAGTTTTAGCTATTTGATCTATTTTTTGAGATACTGGTACATCTATATGAATTTCCCATGATTTCTGTGTCCCTTGGATCTTTCGTGTGGTGTTTTCTTGGAAAATGATTCCTTGTTATCCATAAATGTTATTACAATTTTTAAAATGTAAAGGGGATTCCAAACACCCATATTAGATCTTAAAATAAAAACATCACTTTACACTTAAAATGGTATGTTAACTCAAATGGTTTGAATATAGATTCTCAAATGATTAAGGGAAATTGCTTGTACGTTAATTTTAGAAAAATCAAGATAATTTAATACTTTAATATTTTTTTTGTTCAAACATAGCATTGATGTTTATTTTAATTTAATGTAAATGATTTGGAGAATACTATAAAGGGTTGTCCTACTAATTTTTAAAACTCACACATATTACTTTATATTGTTTTTATTTCTTGTTGTTGGTCCTAGATTCGGATCGGTTGACTTGGGAGATGTTTGGTTTTGAGTTGTATAGTGACCCTTGAGGTCACATGGAGGAGCGATTAGGTATTAGGTTTAGTTGAAGTGTGTTTGATATGTTGTATTTTGGTTTTTTGATCAGATTGTTGAATCTTTCAGTTTTATTAACAAATGTTGTAGAGTTTGAACATCCTCGATTATGTTGGTGTGGATTTCCTTTATTTTATTCTCCATCTTTTAATGTCTTTACTGGGATAAACCATTCCCCTGTGTTCTATAATGATATCTGACACTAGTTTCCAGCCCAAGTGGATTGGGAACGCCTCTTGGGCCATGTCACGGACTAGGTGGGGTGACCGAGTCAGGGTTTACCCATCCTGGTTCATGATAAAATTTTAATAGAGCAGGTCTAATATATTGGGGACCTTAATTTTTTAGAGTGCCCTTTGTTATTTGGGTTGTCAGTGTAGAAGGAGTGTGACTGCTGGCCTCGGGGTCTAGGAATGAGAAGGACGTCATGAACCCTTTCTCATTCTAAACATCATGTTTCAATAGGTTGTCCAGGTTGTCATTGTCTTCTGGTATTGTGGTTTTCTAGGTGTTGGGAATTGATTAGGGATTTTGGAATGTGGTCTCCTGAGCTCACAGGTCCTGCAAACCCATGTAGTATGATGGTAATTACCGTATAATTCCCCCTATGATGGTTGTGTGATCATAATATGGCCATCAAACATGTGTCTGAGTCATCCACTGACACTATTTTCCCCTTTTAATTGTTCATGATTTATTTTATTTGGAATAGTTTTTTGGAATATTCTGTTTTGAAGATATTAAAGGATTAAATTTAAAGGGTAATGGATTATCTCTATATAGTGGAAAATGTATTTCCGTGTTTTGTTTTATGTAAGGTTTAGAACATATATTTTTTAAATGATTTTTGGGTTAAAATGGAAATGTTTTTGGATGGATGGTTAGTGAAGCTTGTAAAATTTTATAAATATTTAAAATTGATTAAACATTTTTGGAAGGGATATGTAAGATTTTGAAATGTTTTTTAAATTTAATGTATTAAATTTTTATTTAGAAAATGTGTTGTATGATTATAATTGTGTTTTGGAGAATTTGTGGTTATTTATTTTTGAAAAGAAGCTTGGAATGTCGGGAAAAATGGAGATACGGGGTCAATGCTTTGTTTTAAAATATGTAATAGTTTTTTTCCATTTTTGTTTCTGTGAGTGATCACATTCATGGAAATGTGTGAGAACGTGGATGTGATCCTAGTATGTAATGATGATATGCATGTGTAAGACACTATAGAATTCCATCGATGAGTATTCAACCCACAATCCTATTTTAATTTCAATATTTTTTATTTTTATGATGTGTTGTATAATGTTTTCTTGTGTTTTGATCAGGTCGATTCAGGGGTGTTTGAGCATGCAGTTTCCTTGTAGTCTACTTGAGTTTCTAGATTTTATTATTCTCGGTGGGTTTTCTAAGAAGATTTTTTAGAAACCTAGTTGTGGATTCCATTATATACTTGTGTTTACTTCAGGTTTGTTTTGGACATAGGGACATTTTGGGTTGGATCCATGGTTTCTTTTTGTTGGCTAGAGTGCACCCCCTAAAGTTCAAAATGTGGTCATGGTCAACCTCCCAGTTGTATAATCTCTAGATAATCGATGTATGAGATCTCTTCTTGGGTTACAATATTTTTCTCCATGGTGTTAATTTAGATTGAAAGTGCCATGTTTAGTGGATTGTAGTAGTGTTCAGTTCTCTATAGTAATAAATGGTGGAAGCTATAGATCCTTTTTCGGAGTTCAATTTGACAGAAGAGTTTTTTAACTTTTAAAATTTGAGTATTTTCTATTTTTCATGATGGTGGTATATTTTTAGTTGTTGTTCCTTGTTCAGGGTGAAAGGGGTGATGTGTGTACATCCACAATACCCATGCATTGTTAATGTTCCATGTTGAGGTAGATTGAATCATGGGGTCTGTTGGGTTTAGTAAGTTCAATTTAAAAGGTAGCACAGTTTCTTGTAAAAATTGAAGGGAAGTATCATTTTGGGGTTTCTAAACCCTAACAATGAGTTAGTAGACACCTCAATCATTTGGGATCCATCCATATGTTTCCTATTGAAACTAGTCCATAGTCAGTAGAACCCGAGTGTGGTGTATGATCTTTGTTTAGTTTCTATCTCAAGGGTTTTTGCAAGTTTCCCTATTTTTTGGAGGTGTAGTTGTGACATATTTGTGAAGTCCTAGACGATACCATCCTCTTAGTGAAAGGATACTTTTAATTTTATTTGTGTGGATTATCCATATGGATTGAGTTTTGTCGAGTTGCAGTTATACAAATATGTGAAGTACATGTGGTTTTCTAGTTGTTTTTTCTTGGAAGTTTTGTAGATCCCTTCCCTCCCCCTTGTATTAGGGACTTTGGGTTACTGTGGTGAGTTTCTTGAGTACTTTAATATCATTAGATATATGGTGGGGAGACCCACCATGGGTCTCTTTGGAATCCCTTTGAATATAGTTGTGTGATCCCATATCTTATTGGGGGATTCCATTCGGGCCTCCCCGTTTTCTTGGGTATTCTTATTTCTGAGGGTGGGGAATCCATTCAGGAATCCCCATATATGTGTCTTTGTCATGTTCATTGTTTTAGTTAGGAATATAGTTGTCTTGATCAGAACCAACTACTTATCAGTTATTCCTTGGGTTAATTTTTTATTGGGGGTGTTCTTGTTATTCTGGTTGTTCCGTTAAGATATGGTGGTGGAGTTATCAGCGTTGGATGCAATTTTTTCGTTCTTTGATTGATGGAATTGGTTGAGTTTTGCTCTAAGTTTTTAGGGTATTGGTTTTAAGAATGGATATAGTTTTTTTAGAAGTTTAGTATCTTTTTGTATCAATCAACTAGACATGTTTGGATTTTGGGAGTGGGTGGCACTTATCCGGAAGTCCTTCCTGTCTTCGAGTTATTTTTTCCGGCTCTTATTTGTGGCAGTGCTTGGGTGATCCTTAGGTTTTAGAAGAGTGGAGTTGTGGGATTTTTATTTTAGACTTGATTTGGCTTTCCAAGGATGTGAAGCATTATGGTGGAGAGAATTGTCACACCATGGTTTTGATATTTAGCTTCAGACATGGTTTGGGTTGACTTTTCAGGTATTTCCTTGGGAAACAGGTGTGACAAGGTTGAATTTTTGTGTTATCTATCACTTTATGTATTGTAATATCTTTTCCCCTTGGATTATCTTTTGGGTTTTTGAGGTAATGAGTGTTTTTTCGTTTCATAGGGGCCTAAACATGGTTTGCACATGGCTGTGCGGACTCCTAGGGTTTACCGTGGAGCCGTTGCAGTCTTAGACAGTACCTACCACACATCCTCTTCTTGACCATGTGGTATGTAGCAGGTAAACATGTGCCACAAATGTTACATATACAAACCAATTGTTTCCATTTTTGTTCATCACATCAACAATACAACTACTTAGGGTCTGATGATGCATCGTCACCCTCTCCACCTTCATTTCCACTTTGTGCTGTCACCTGTAAGAAAATTATATTGAAAATTAAATATGGTTACATATTTATATTAAAACATAAAACCAATGAAAGTTAGAAAACTAAATGATTTTGATTTTCTGTGATTTACCTGCATACCACCAATCGATGGAATCCCACCGGGTGAATATCTACTAATCTGCTGATGTATTTAAGTCAACTCTTTTTGCAATGCAGATATCTGATCCCCCTACTATTGAACTATGTTTCATAAAGAAACAATCTCTTTCTTAGCATCTATAGGTATGGGCTGACTAATTTCAAGAGTAGATGCAGTAGCTATCCCCGGTGGCCTGCTAAAAACCTCAGATGGCACGGGTCCCAAACCCATCCCACACACTCTCCCAGGATTCTCCTTCCCAAGGGATTTAGCAACTGGGTCATACAGGGAGACAGAGTAGGAATGCGCATGATTGTTATCCCATAGTTCTTTAATTTTGACCTATAAATCAAATATCAATATATATTAACATAGTAAAAACTGATAATAAGTTATTATAATAAAAAAGTGACTACATACCCCAACTTATTTAGCAGGTTAATTAACAAAACATCCCTCTGATTTCTTGTGAACATCCAACCAAAGTTCATTTCTGGATGCTTCATGGCCTAAACACTGTGACTGTATTAATCAAAGATAAATAAAGAATTCAATATATTAAACTGATAATATTGTCTTATAAATATTAAAACTAATTAAAAGATTACCACGGTCGTTCGACTTCTAGATAAACTTTTTGAGCCCGCAGTGTGCGGGATGACTTGCTTCGCTCGATTTGACGCATTCTGTCTTGAGATATCCTGAAATAAATAAAATGAAATTTAATACTGATGTATTTAATGTCATGTCCTTTTCATATACATGTGTAAATGTAAAATGAGGATAATATAATAATATAAATATTTCAATACCATACTCTTCTGATCCTGATGCCTATCAATAATCACTTTCCATAGCTCTTTTGGTACCCCACTGGGTAGCTTCTCATACATTTGCAACGCATTCAACGAATCATCGTTGACATCACACCACAATCTCCATTAAAAATCTTTCAACTTCTTACCTATATTTTTCAACGTCCACTTCCGTGCTATCACATCAGCAATGGTAAAGTGGAAGAACATCTGCATACCAAAATTCATTTTGAACATATTAGTATCATGAAATTCAATTAAACCATAATGTAATAAATTTACCTTGATTTGGGAATCAAACAATTCATTTTTCCAGCTTGGAGGCATATGTCTCCAACCGTCATATGAAATGGGAAGGGAAATGGGCTCCACTTCCATCTAGCCTAGAATCTTGTAACGTAACCCCGGAACATCATCCATAGGGACCCCATAAGAATCAAATAGCACAATAATCTTCTCACCATTTAGATTCCAAACATCTGAACTTTTTATGTTTTTCTCCACGGTTGCATTTTTTCATCTTCAATGAGTAAACAATTGGTATAAACAAAATGCAATCAATTTATTATTTAAAATTTGTACCTATGATAGTGCCAGTAATGTGTGTATTGGATGAACTGGAAGGGGAACGTCACTTCCCCACTGCTGTGGATCCTAAAGGGGGAGTCTATGACTCAGCCTCTACTGGGATATCCACAGATGGTGTGAGAGATGGTGCAGGGCGAGATGGTGCAGGGGTGTCGGCATCTAGTGCCTCAGATGTTGTGGGGAGGGAGCCAGATAGATAGTCATCTGTCACAAAACTGGATGAAATAATGTACCACTTCTTCCTTGGCATTCCTGTCACTTAATCAAATAAAATTAAGTTCCAAATATATATTTTAAAAAAAGTATGATGAAAAAAATTAAAAATGATAACAGATGGAGTACTAGCAGACAAAATATATATAACAATGATAATGAATGACTACAGAAATAAAACAAGTGGTTGCTAATTAAATAAATAATTGTACATACAATCAGTTTCCCCTTCAATCATGTTATTTTCCTACTCTATTGCTTCATCCACTTCATTCATCCCTGCTAGAATAATATTTTCAATATCATGATGGACAAATAATTCTGCTTCTTGTTGCTGATTAGATTCAATTTCAGAGGTCAAATTTTCCAATTCATCACTCATATCATACAAATCTCTTTGTATTACGTGAGAAAATACACTCCACCCTTCATTGGAAACATCATTCACATAATATACCATTTTTTGCTTGCGATGCTAAGATATATGGATCATGCAGTTCACGATCACTAACATCCATCAAGTGAGAGAAGTTCATAGAAGTAAATGGAAAGGAATCACTTTTAACACCTCTGATAATATCGGCCCATTTTGATTTGAATAAAACAACTGAAAAATGTCTGCGGTACTTTAATTCAATAATATCATGCATATTTCCATAGTATTCCACTTCAGAAAATGTAAATATACCACTATTTTGTGTTCTCAAACCCACTTCTTGATTGAGTGTATGAAATATAAATCCATTCACATTATAAGTGTAACACCCGAGACTTTTATGTTATATAAATCATCAAAGTAATCTTTTTCTACACAACACTTGCTTGGCTTTCTTTACACGCAATCGCGACCTTCCTCGGTAGCTTTCTTCGTACGCAATACCGAGTTTCACTAAATAACAATATGCTATTAAAACTAGCCGTTATTAATAGTAATAACCACTTTTTGAAATTTTATAAATTTTATTTTTCAAAATGGACTTCATTTTTGGACTCAGAATATCAAATTTAGCCTAAGGTGAAATTTTGGTACTTTTCGGATAACTTTAATATTTTGATGAATAGTGAAAATTACTAAATTTTAATTAAAAACAACTTTTTTAATCAAAACATTTAATAGTGATAAATTACGAATTTGAGTGGTTTTAAAGTATATTTAGAATATATTTTTACCACTTAATATAATGTTGGTCATTGGACACAATGTTACAATTAAACCAAACATAAACAAGTGTCAATCTTTTGATAGTTATTATCTCTTAAAAAACACGCTTTTTGTTTTGACAGCGGGAATTAATTTTAAATTAATTTCTGCCACTTCTGTGTTTTGAATTTAAAAAAATGGATTCCATATTTGGAATCAGGATGTTCAAATTGTGTAAATAGGTAACTTTTATTTTTAGACATTTTGAATAATTACTGCGGTAAATATTTTATTTACCATGGTTAAGGGTAAATCCGGTAAATAAGGGTTAACAAATAATATTATAATAATATTAAATTACCCTAAAACGTGTCTTAACCCTATTGGTTGATACATGGTCGACCATGGGCATCTTTGGGTCGATTTTGGGACCCCATTGATCCACTTGTAAGTGATAATGACACTTTATTTTAATTAAGTTAAAATGAATACAAAAATGACACAAGCATATATCTTTTAGCAAAACAATTGTTACATAGGGTTATATATGTTGGATTTTAGATTATAAATATTAATTAGAAAGATAAAAAGATTTCCTACATAATGGTATTTTATTTGTAATTTTTATACTTTAAATAAGTTAATTTATTTATGACACAATGATGATGCAGTAATTATCTTATTAATGAAATATTGACATAATTGATGCTATAAACACCAAGATAAATGTAATTTAAGACTTTTTATGAATTCCACTAATTTTCTAGGTTACTATGATATATTAGTGTTGATTTAATCAACTTGGTTCGAACATATAATTATGTTATGACTTTCACAAAAATCATATATCAAATAGTGTCAAAATTGACACAAAATAGTTTTTAAATGAAATATTATATTATTAATTGTTATTGTATTCCTAAAAATCTAAGGTTCGGCCAAATGACTTAGATAAGGATATATATTTTAATAATAAACAATTTGGGGTTCTTTTGGCATGTTATAGTAAGTGTATTAACCATATAGTGAAAGAAAACAAAAAGACATGGTAAAAGTTAAATTATTTAACTTAGAGTTAAATCTAATTGATAAGGTTAAAATAATACCCTAAACTTGTCTAAATCCTATTGGTTGATAGGATTTCGACCCTTCCCCACTTTATCTTCGAAATAAGACCCTTTGGAATCATTATAAACCGATTTTGACTTTAATATAAAATAATATTTTGAGATATTCCTAAGGTGCCCCTCTCCTCCCTTATAAAAGGGCACCTCCTCCCCCTCCTCACACCAAATTGAGCACTCAAGCTCGGCCAACCCCTGCCATTTTCTCCTCTCCACTTCCCTAGAATAGTCCTAGAGGTCCTGTTTTTCTCCAAAGACCACTCTTAGTTCCTTAAGTGGAGGATTCAAAGAGGCGTTCCAAAGAAGAGGTAATATCCATTACCGATCTTTTCAATTTCTTTCTTCTTCAACTTCTTCTTATTTAGTTGTTTCATGATGAAGTAATAACATCAGTATTACTTACATACTGATATGTTATTATAAATATGAAACAACCCTAATTCACCTTCTATCCATCCTACGGAAAAATGAAATCACCGCGCGTGCGTACGTACGGAATACCGTCTCCACGCCGTGGTGTAATCTATTTTTCCACCATCACTTTACAAGGATGGGTATAATGGTGTAATGAGTAACTATTTATGATTATTATAAAGTAATATTGATACTGAAATAATATATATATACTCCAATACATTTCCACGATCATAGGAACGATATCATCACTCGTGCGTACGTACGGAATACCGTCTCCACGATGTGATGCGACTCGTTCTACATGATCATCATTACATAGTAATTATATAAATGAATTGAATGAATAAATATGATATATGTTACACTAATACCATTCTGGATATAAGGTATCTATAACCTTGAAAGAAGAATAAGAATTTATTCGGCAAAACACGCGTAAGAACAAAAGGCAATAAAGACCCGAGTAACAAGTAACAATGAAATATTACTAACAAGAAGCTAAGAATATGACCATATATGATATCATATCAATATGTATGATTCTGGAATAAGTCAATAACATTATTTAAACCATTATACAGGAGCTTCGGACACATACAAGGCAAATTGGACCTAAGGTAAGGAAATATCACAATCTCATTTTTATCCGAGATTGTTTATTCGTAAGTATTTACTGGGGTGTACTTTATCATCCACATCCATGTTTCATCAATATGTAATATTATTTCCATCCACCTACAATTGTTTAAATCCATTTTTACCCTTCGGTGAGTTTTTAGTAATATGTATGAAAGGAATCTTTTGTCGTTTTTCGTACGAGGTACTTTTTGACTTTTCCGACAAAAGTACGAAGAATGTTTTTTTAACTTATACGGCATGAATGGATTTTTAAAACATTATTTCCAAGAAGCTTCCTTTACAAGTTTTCAAGTTTATTTTTAATCAACTTGTTTTATTTTAATGTTGTATGACATGTTATGAAAGGAAAAATGTTTTTGAAGAAGAAAGGATATTTTCCTCAAGAATGGAGTTCAAGTGTTTTATCAAAATTATTTTCCATCTAAGATAATAAAGGGTTCTGTTTTTATCCCTATTATTAAATTGATTTGATCATGTTGTGATGGAATTATTTTTATTAATTCCTTTATCTTATATGAATTGTTTTATGATGTCATGTTGTTTAAGAATCCCATTTTTATTACATGGGTTATGTGATGATGTAAGATTTATGATTATGTGGCACACATAAGAAAGGATTCATTATAAGATGGGTGGGACCTATATCTCCCTCCAATGCATTGGGTAAAGATTTTATATCTCATGAGATAGACATGGCTGGAATGGAAGGTTATTTCGGTTCAGTAATACAGGACTGAAACGAGGAGTGAACTCGGTTCAGAAAGGGACATTGTCCACTAAGATAGTCTTGGCAATGAGTCATGACTAACAAGAAATGATTTTCCATGATTATGTGTGCATGCCACAAAGTTTCAAGTTTTATGTTATGATTATGGGGATCTCATTTTCACTTCTATGATTTATTCCATGTTAAGATATTATGATCTCTTTTGCAGGTTTTGATTTTCAAAAAGATATGATATGATTTTTATTTCCTTTATTTGCCCTTGCTGAGCATTTGAGCTCACCCTTTTATGTTTTCTTTTCCCCAGGTCAGGAAGATGGATATTAAGTAGAATATGCTAAAAGGGACCCTAGATATGATGAAATAAATGGGAGACACTGTAGAAGATTTATGAACCAGTTGTTTATGTTTCCCAGTTTCTAAAGACACTATACCTATACGGTCCTTTGTGGTTTTGTCATATGTTGTAATAAGTGTGCTTCAATTTTGAAGTATTAACAATTTATGTAAAGTATGGGTCGTTATAGTTGGTATCAGAGGGAAGGTATAGTCAACCTTTGGAAACTAGGATGTGAAAGCCTTAGTAAGAACCCTAAGTATAAGTCTAAGCATATAACACAATCTTAGTGTTTTAGAAATGTCCTTGAATAACCTAGGATAAGACCTTAAGAATGAAAATTTTATTCTTGAATTATGTGGTTTTCCTATTATAATTAGTGTTGCTCACACTATTCTTCTTGGTTTTAGTCAATGGCTGGAACCCGAAGGAACCGTGTTAATGCGGAATGCGATGGGCAATGCAATGATTGTCCCCCTGAGCAACCAAACGATATGGGAGCTGGAATGCAAAATCTTGTAGCCATGCTCACACAACTTTCTCAAGCTATGAATCGTGCAGAACTTCCAAACGGGCAAAGGAAGGAGCAACATTCTGTTGAATCCTTCATGAGGCAGAGTCCACCTTCTTTCAGTGGGTCTACTGATCCATTAGTTGCTGAACAATGGATTAGTACAACTGAAAAGATATTTTCAGTTCTTCAATGTTCTGAACATGATAAAGTCATCCTAGCAGTGTATCGTTTGGAAGGAGATGCTGATCAATGGTGGAATCTTATTAAGAATACGAGGCAAAGGGATGAAATTGAGTCTATGGAATGGGACGAGTTCAAGAACTTATTTTTCAATAAGTACTTCCCTCGTATTCTCTGAACAAAGATGGAGAAAGAGTTCCTTGAACTGAAGCAAAGGGATGATGAATCTGTTAGTACCTATGAAGCAAATTTTACAAGACTTGCAAGGTACGCTTCTGGTATTATTATCCAACCTGAGAGTAAGATCGATCGATTCTTTAGTGGCTTAAAACCAAGTCTTCGAAGGGCGTTAGCCATAAGGGACTTCAATAGCTACCAGGAAATCGTTCGATGTGCTCTCAAAGTCGAGATGGAGATTGGAGTAACCCATCAGTCACATGGGTTTGATAAGAAGAGGAAGATGGAATTCAAAGGAAACTCTAAAGAGCACACTGAAAAGAAGATGAACTTTCCCTTATGCTCAAAGTGTGGAAAGAAACATGGAGGGAGTTGTCTTAAAGGGACAAGTAAATGTTTTAAATGTGGAAAGGAAGGTCATCGGGCATTTGAATGCCGTGATAATGGGAAGAAGATGTCTAATGACGCAAACAAAGGAAGGGATACACAGAATGAACCTACTACACTTTAATGTTTCAAGTGCAAGGAGATGTGGCATTATGCCAATCAATGCCCAAATCCAAGGGTTGATGATGATGGTCTACGTCAACAAAATCTTAAGGCTAAAGACAAAGGAAAGTCACATGCAATTTCTATCAGCGATGTGGAGTACGATAACGAAGTGGTGAAAGGTACACTTACCATCCACTCTAAAGTAGCAAATGTTTTATTTGATTCTGGATCCACCCACTCTTTTATTTCTGAAGAAGTTTCTAAGGGTATCACCGTATTACCTCAACAATTAGATGTTGAGTTAGCTGTGACAACACCTAATGGCACATCAATCGCATCAAAAGTTTATAATTCTTCTCCGATCGAAGTTTGTGGTAAAGTGCTTCCGGCAAATCTTGTGATCCTTCCTTCAGTGGAATTTGATGTGATTCTTGGCATGGATTGGCTTTCTCTACATGGAGCTCATATCAATTGCCAAAGAAGGGAAGTCACATTTCATATTCCAGATCAATCTACGATCGTCTATCAATGCAAGGATGAACATAACCTTCCAGTGGAAATTCCTTCCATCTTATGGGTCATGATTCCACTAAATGAAGGTTATTTATCTCAAATGGTTGGAGAGAAACTTACGATTAAGAATATGCCCATTGTACGAGAGTTTGATGATGTCTTTCTGGAGGAATTACCAGGTCTTCCACCAAATCGTGAAGTTGAGTTTTCAATAGAACTCATACCGGGTGCTTTGCCTATTTCAAAGACACCTTATAGAATGGCCCCAATTGAGTTGTAGGAATTGAAGAAGCAACTCCAAGAGAATCTTGATAAGGGATTCATACGCCCTAGTGCGTCACCTTGGGGAGCACCTGTTCTATTTGTTAATAAGAAAGATGGATCAATGAGACTCTGCATTGATTATCGAGAACTTAACAAGATCACTATCAAGAACAAATATCCTCTCCCACGCATTGATGACTTGTTTGACCAACTACGCGGAGCTCAATACTTTTCCAAGATTGATCTTCGTTCAGGGTATCATCAATTAAGGGTCAAAAGGGAGGATATACCAAAGACGGCTTTCCGTACAAGGTATGGACACTATGAATTTATAGTGATGCCATTTGGTCTTACTAATGCCCCTGCTATCTTCATGGATCTAATGAATAGAGTCTTTAGAGACTATCTTGATCAATTTGTGGTAGTCTTTATAGACGATATTCTTGTCTATTCAAAGAGCAAGGAAGAACATGAAGATCACTTGAGAATTATATTAAAGACCCTGAGAAAGGAGAAGCTTTATGCCAAATTTACCAAGTGTGAATTTTGGCTTCAAAAAGTTGCATTTTTGTGTCACATAATCTCAAAAGAGGGGATATCTGTGGATCCAGCAAAAACAGAGGTTATCGAAAGATGGTCGAGACCAACAACAGTAACTGAGATCCGAAGTTTTCTTGGTTTGGCTGGATATTATCGATGTTTTGTAAAAGATTTTTCACGATTATCTAATCCAATCACCAAGTTGACTCGGAAAGGAGTTAAGTTTGTCTGGATAGAGGAATGTGAAGAGAATTTCAAGGAGTTGAAAAGAAGGTTATCCAGTGCACCTGTGCTCACACTGCCTTGTAGTGGAGAAAGGTTTGTGATTTACAGTGATGCATCCAAGAAGGGATTGGGGAGTGTTCTTATGCAAAATGATATGGTGATAGCTTATGCCTCACGACAGTTGAAAATCCATGAGAAAAATTACCCAACACATGATTTGGAGTTGGCTGCGGTAATCTTTGCATTAAAGATTTGGAGGCATTACCTTTATGGTGAAAGGTGTGATATTTATACTGATCATAAAAGTTTAAAGTATATTTTCACACAAAAGGAGTTGAATATGCGTCAAAGAAGATGGTTGGAGCTGATTAAGGATTATGAATGCTCAATCCATTACCACCCTGGGAAAGCAAACAAGGTGGCAGATGCATTAAGTCGACAAGACCATGCTAGTTTATCCATGATGAGGATCACAAAAGATCCAATATTTATGGATTTACAAAGGATGGATCTTGGAATTATAATGGAAGGGGAAAAATCTTATCTTTCTCAAATGAATGTTCAACCATCTATACATGTGAAGATTAAAGAGGCACAGAAAGAAGATGTCGAGTTACAAAAGAAGGTGAGAAATGTTCCTAAATTCAACCTTGATTGTGATGGGATAATAAAGTTTAGGAATCGGGTTTGTGTTCCTTCCATCCCCGAATTAAAGAAGGAGCTGCTGGATGAGGCTCATAGTTCTTCATTCTCTATTCATCCTGGAAGCACGAAGATGTATAGGGACCTGAAAGAGTACTTCTGGTGGGATGGCATGAAAAGAGATGTTGCTGAATATGTCTCTCGATGCTTGGTTTGTCAACAAGTTAAAGCTGAGAGACAGAAGTCTAAGGGGATGTTACAACCATTACCCATACCCGAATGGAAATGGGAAAACATCACTATGGACTTTGTCACAGGACTTCCTAAAACATCCAAAGGCAATAATGCTATCTGGGTCATAGTTGATCGTCTTACAAAGTCTGCACACTTCATTCCTATTAGAGAGGATTTCTCTCTAGATCAGCTTGCCAGGATATATGTAAAAGAAGTGGTAAGATTGCATGGAGTACCACTTTCTATTATATCTGATCGGGATCCGAGATTTACCTCGAAGTTCTGGCGAAGTCTTCTGCATACTCTGGATACAGAGTTGAGTTTCGACACTGCTTATCATCCCCAGACAGACGGTTAGTCTGAGAGAACAATTCAAACCCTAGAAGATATGTTGAGAGCTTGCTCTATGGATTTCAAAGGAGGTTGGGATCAACACCTACCTTTGGTGGAATTTTCTTATAATAATAGCTTTCACTCCAGTATTCAGATGGCTCCTTATGAAGCTCTCTATGGAAATAAATGCAGGACTCCAACTTGCTGGGATGAAGTTGGGGAAAGAAAGCTATTAGGACCTGATCTCGTTGATGAAATGGCAGAAAAGGTCAGATCTATTCAACAACACATAAGAGTAGCTCAGAGTCGACAGAAAAGTTATGCCGACAACCAAAGAAAAGACCTAGAGTTTGAAGTGGGTGATAAAGTGTTCTTACGAATATCTCCCTGGAAGAAGGTTATGAGATTTGGAAAGAAGGGGAAGTTGAGCCCTAGATATATCGGTCCTTTCGAAATACTGGATCGTGTTGGGAAGGTAGCTTACCGATTGGCGCTTCCACCGAATCTCTCTCAAGTTCACGATGTGTTCCATGTATCTCTCCTGAGAAAGTACATACCTGATCCTTCACATGTACTCAGCTCAGAAGTTGTACCGCTGGAGCAAGATCTTTCTTATGAAGAACAGCCGATAGAGATTCTGGATCGTAGCGAAAAAGTTCTACGAAACAAGACCAGTCGATTGGTGAAAGTTTAATGGAGGAACCACCAACTTGAAGAAGCTACTTGGGAGCTTGAGGATATGATGAGGGAGAAGTATCCTCATCTGTTTGTTACAAAGTGACGAATTTCGAGGGCGAAATTCTTTTTAAGGGGGGTAGAATGTAACACCCGAGACTTTTATGTTATATAAATCATCAAAGGAATCTTTTTCTACACAACACTTGCTTGGCTTGCTTTACACGCAATCGCGACCTTCCTCGGTAGCTTTCTTCGTACGCAATACCGAGTTTCACTAAATAACAATATGCTATTAAAACTAGCCGTTATGAATAGTAATAACCACTTTTGAAATTTTATAAATTTTATTTTTCAAAATGGACTTCATTTTTGGACTCATAATATCAAATTTAGCCTAAGGTGAAATTTTGGTACTTTTCGGATAACTTTAATATTTTGATGAATAGTGAAAATTACTAAATTTTAATTAAAAACAACTTTTTTAATCAAATCATTTAATAGTGATAAATTACGAATTTGAGTGGTTTTAAAGTATATTTAGAATATAGTTTTACCACTTAATATAATGTTGGTCATTGGACACAATGTTACAATTAAACCGAACATAAACAAGTGTCAATCTTTTGATAGTTATTATCTCTTAAAAACACGCTTTTTGTTTTGACAGCGGGAATTAATTTTAAATTAATTTCTGCCACTTCTGTGTTTTGAATTTAGAAAAATGGATTCCATATTTGGAATCAGGATGTTCAAATTGTGTAAATAGGTAACTTTTATTTTTAGACATTTTGAATAATTACTGCGGTAAATATTTTATTTACCATGGTTAAGGGTAAATCCGGTAAATAAGGGTTAAAAAATAATATTATAATAATATTAAATTACCCTAAAACGTGTCTTAACCCTATTGGTTGATACATGGTCGACCATGGGCATCTTTGGGTCGATTTTGGGACCCCATTGATCCACTTGTAAGTGATAATGACACTTTATTTTAATTAAGTTAAAATGAATACAAAAATGACACAAGCATATATCTTTTAGAAACAAAATTGTTACATAGGGTTATATATGTTTGATTTTAGATTATAAATATTCATTAGAAATATAAAAATATTTCCTACATAATGGTATTTTATTTGTAATTTTTAGACTTTAAATACTGTAATTTATTTATGACACAATGATGATGCAGTAATTATCTTATTAATGAAATATTGACATAATTGATGCTATAAACACCAAAATAAATGTAATTTAAGACTTTTTATGAATTCCACTAATTTTCTAGGTTACTATGATATATTAGTGTTGATTTAATCAACTTGGTTCGAACATATAATTCTGTTATGACTTTCACAAAAATCATATATCAAATAGTGTCAAAATTGACACAAAATAGTTTTTAAATCAAATATTATATTATTAATTGTTATTGTATTCCTAAAAATCTAAGGTTCGGCCAAATGACTTAGATAAGGATATATATTTTAATAATAAACAATTTGGGGTTCGTTTGGCATGTTATAGTAAGTGTATTAACCATATAGTGAAAGAAAACAAAAAGACATGGTAAAAGTTAAATTATTTAACTTAGAGTTAAATCTAATTGATAAGGTTAAAATAATACCCTAAACTTGTCTAAATCCTATTGGTTGATAGGATTTCTACCCTTCCCCACTTTATCTTCGAAATAAGACCCTTTGGAACCATTATAAACCGATTTTTACTTTAATATAAAATAATATTTTGAGATATTTCTAAGGTGCCCCTCTCCTCCCTTATAAAAGGGCACCTCCTCCCCCTCCTCCTCGCACCAAATTGAGCACTCAAGCTCGGCCAACCCCTGCCATTTTCTCCTCTCCACTTCCCTAGAATAGTCCTAGAGGTCCTGTTCTTCTCCAAAGACCACTCTTAGTTCCTTAAGTGGAGGATTCAAAGAGGCGTTCCAAAGAAGAGGTAATATCCATTACCGATCTTTTCAATTTCTTTCTTCTTCAACTTCTTCTTCTTTAGTTGTTTCATGATGAAGTAATAACATCAGTATTACTTACATACTGATATGTTATTATAAATATGAAACAACCCTAATTCACCTTCTATCCATCCTACGGAAAAATGAAATCACCGCGCGTGCGTACGTACGGAATACCGTCTCCACGCCGTGGTGTAATCTATTTTTCCACCATCACTTTACAAGGATGGGTATAATGGTGTAATGAGTGACTATTTATGATTATTATAAAGTAATATTGATACTGAAATAATATATATATATTCCAATACATTTCCACGATCATAGGAACGATATCATCACTCGTGCGTACGTACGGAATACCGTCTCCACGATGTGATGCGACTCGTTCTACATGATCATCATTACATAGTAATTATATAAATGAATTGAATGAATAAATATGATATATGTTACACTAATACCATTCTGGATATAAGGTATCTATAACCTTGAAAGAAGAATAAGAATTTATTCGGCAAAACACGCGTAAGAACAAAAGGCAATAAAGACCCGAGTAACAAGTAACAATGAAATATTACTAACAAGAAGCTAAGAATATGACCATATATGATATCATATCAATATGTATGATTCTGGAATAAGTCAATAACATTATTTAAACCATTATACAGGAGCTTCGGACACATACAAGGCAAATTTGACCTAAGGTAAGGGAAATATCACAATCTCATTTTTATCCGAGATTGTTTATTCGCAAGTATTTACTGGGGTGTATTTTATCATCCACATCCATGTTTCATCAATATGTAATATTATTTCCATCCACCAACAATTGTTTAAATCCATTTTTACCCTTCGGTGAGTTTTTAGTAATATGTATGAAAGGAATCTTTTGTCGTTTTTCGTACGAGGTACTTTTTGACTTTTCCGACAAAAGTACGAAGAATGTTTTTTTAACTTATACGGCATGAATGGATTTTTAAAACATTATTTCCAAGAAGCTTCCTTTACAAGTTTTCATGTTTATTTTTAATCAACTTCTTTTATTTTAATGTTGTATGACATGTTATGAAATGAAAAATGTTTTTGAAGAAGAAAGGATATTTTCCTCAAGAATGGAGTTCAAGTGTTTTATCAAAATTATTTTCCATCTAAGATAATAAAGGGTTCTGTTTTTATCCCTATTATTAAATTGATTTGATCATGTTGTGATGGAATTATTTTTATGAATTCCTCTATCTTATATGAATTGTTTTATGATGTCATGTTGTTTAAGAATCCCATTTTTATTACATGGGTTATGTGATGATGTAAGATTTATGATTATGTGGCACACATAAGAAAGGATTCATTATAAGATGGGTGGGACCTATATCTCCCTCCAATGCATTGGGTAAAGATTTTATATCTCATGAGATAGACATGGCTGGAACGGAAGGTTATTTCGGTTCAGTAATACAGGACTGAAACGAGGAGTGAACTCGGTTCAGAAAGGGACTTTGTCCACTAAGATAGTCTTGGCAATGAGTCATGACTAACAAGAAATGATTTTCCATGATTATGTGTGCATGCCACAAAGTTTCAAGTTTTATGTTATGATTATGGGGATCTCATTTTCACTTCTATGATTTATTCCATGTTAAGATATTATGATCTCTTTTGCAGGTTTTGATTTTCAAAAAGATATGATATGATTTTTATTTCCATTATTTTCCCTTGCTGAGAATTTGAGCTCACCCTTTTATGTTTTCTTTTCCCCAGGTCAGGAAGATGGATATTAAGTAGAATATGCTAAAAGGGACCCTAGATATGATGAAATAAATGGGATACACTGTAGAATATTTATGAACCAGTTGTTTATGTTTCCCAGTTTCTAAAGACACTATACCTATACGGTCCTTTGTGGTTTTGTCATATGTTGTAATAAGTGTGCTTCAATTTTGAAGTATTAACAATTTATGTAAAGTATGGGTCGTTATATAAGCGTCGAAATTTTTAACTTCTTTTAGAGGACCTCTAGCAAGAAACTTCAAATCTTCTCACACCTCTGCTCGAGTATCAGTATTCATCATATGAAAAAATAAATATACTTTATTATATTTACAAAATATATGTGTCAAACTAATATTCGTATTTATTTCAATATTTATGAACATAAACGTCATGCAAACCTGTTAGAACATGGATCTCTTTTCAGGTATGTTTTTCTCTTTTTCTGGAGTTTTTGAGAAAAATGAATTTTCTGGAAATTTCAGAAGTACACTCCATGTACTTTTTGAGTACATGCCATGTACTCTTTCCCGGCTTGAAGCTATGTGTTGGCCGTGTCTGGGCCACACACATGGTGTGTAAGGCTGGGGTGGAGGCTGGTTATTTCGGAGTATAAAAAATTCGAAGTACACGCCGTGTACCCCAAAAGTACACGCCATGTAATTTTTTTTCTTTAAACGGACCGAGGTCGCATTTAACCCCCATATTCACCTTCTTATTTAGTTTTCAACTTCCTGGGAGCGACCGTATAGCCGAATCTTCGATGGATTCCCGCCTTGCCATCCTTTCTCCGATTTGAGAACGGTTAGTTGTGTTGGAATCGCAGCGGTAAGATCTTCGTTCTGCTTTAGCCTTGTTTCTTGATTCCTCCTCATTTCCATGTTATCTTGGGATGAATGTTTTGTGCGTTTTCTCAGATCTAAGTTGTTCTAAGAGGAATATGTCGTCGAGGTTCACGTATATAGATCTCATTAGATCGAGGTAGGGGGTCTGTGCCTTTCTGTTGAAAGTCGTTGAGTGTTATGTGCAAATTCCACCAATACCCGGGAACGGGGTATTGCGTGTTTCTTGTTTTTCCTTTTTTGCTTGCCTTCTTTGCTTGATTGCTTTAGTATAGGTTATTTCTTATGATTAGAGTATTTTGTTTGTGCTCAATTTTCTTTTCCATGCCTAGTTGTAGGACTGTGGACTGCTGTTTTATTACTGTTGTTGAGCCTTAGTTGATAGCCAAGTAGTTCTTGAGGTTTACATGGACGATATGCACGCGCTGAGCCTGTTTAGTTATAATCAGGACTGTGAGAACCTAGAGTAGTAGGCCAAAGAGGGAATTGACAGAAGGGATTCTCCAGAGTGTCTTTTTAATCATTATGCGGGACCAAGTGGAGAATTGATGGAAGGTCTTCTCCGGAGTGTCTTTAACTACGACGTGGGCCACAGGGGGAATTGACGTTGAGTGATTCCCTAGAGAGCCTTTAGCATGATACAAGACTATAGTGGGAACTGATGTTGAGTGCTTCCCCAGATAGTCTGCTTAATTACGTAGCTGAACTAGAGGGTTGAGACTGTGTGTGCCTCCCCAAGGGTTGCTAGTAATTAGAGGTTGAACCGTAGGGGTTAAACTGTGAGAGCTACCTAGAGGGTTACCTGTTTTTATCTTTTGTTTCTGGATGCTTACATGTGTGCTATGCTTGTTAGAACTGTGGATTGTAGCTGTTTGTGCTTTTCTATTTACTGGTTCCTGTTTATTTACTGCCATGTATTCATTGACAGTTAGGCATAGATCTTTGGGTGGTTGGTTACATGGATTTTATCTCACACCCTGTTTGGGCCATGCTTTTGGGCCCAAGAAGACTATGTTTCTGTAGGTATAGATAAGGGAAAGCACCCTTCTACTTCAGGATCTTGACTACATCAGGAGTTGGGGAGCATGGGAACGAGCCGTGGCTGGGGATGCTTAGGAGATTACTTTGGTTTCTTTTTTATTTGGTTTCAGTTGTATTTCAGCATGTTGTTTTGTTTGCTGTTTTCCATAGATACTTGTACCTGCTGCATCATTGTCATCATAGTTATATATACATTGCTTCAGCTGTTTGGTTTCTATTGTTATGCATGTTGTTCACTGCTTCTGCTGTTTATTATTGTTTTCTTAACTTGTATACCTTACCGAATGAGGGCATAGTTTCCCCACCGACTCACCAAGGCCTTCACTGCTAGTCGGCAACCTCTGGCATTCAGGTAAACGCGCTTGAGGTCCTGTAGCGAACCGGGTATGGGGCACCGGTGGAGGTTCTTAGGACTCGAGACATTACAAAGTGGTATCAGAGGAGGTTATTTTCTCTTTCTTTAGTGTTTGGAGACTTTATCCATGGATTAGACGGATTTGGTACTTGGTATTAAGCTGTGCTCGGGAGTAGCTAACTAGTGTACATGGAAAGGCCATACTACTTCGTTAATTGCAGTTTGCTGGTTTTGAGTTTTATGGTTGATATGTTTTCACCTAGAGTGATTCACATGACTTGTGAAGATATTGTTTTGATATTTTGGTTCTGTTTCTATCGCAACCCGATGAGATGAGGGTATCCCATCTCATGCATCATATAGGAACTTGTAGAAATCACATTTCATTCATTCTTACCATGCCATCTAGGGTGCATTAGCGATTGCATGCTGTTGTGATAGGCTCTGTGTAGATTATGCATGCTGTTGCAATAGATGCTTGCTAGATTCTCTGCTACTATGTTAGAAAACTGGTTTTTTGTTCCTTGCTTAAAATTAATGCTGAATTTTGGTTCTTGAGGTGTTATGGGCCCTCAAGGATTGGAAATTGGCATCCTTTCCCTTGTTTTTAGTGTTTTTGGAATTCTGTGCAGTTTCTGAGCTACTACCCAGAAAACACAGAATACACGACATGTACTTTTCAGATACACATCGTGTAGTTTTCAGGCCTTGTCACTGACCATGTAACCGAACACGGTGTTGTGGGAGTAACTTTGGGAACATGTCGTGTACCATTGGTACACGCCGTGTGAGTTTGGAGCAGTGTACCTGGTCGTGTCACTAACAAGACGGGCTGAGGAAGCTCAGGTAGAACAAGTCGTGTCCATAGGGAACACGCCGTGTAGTCCTGTCCAGGTACTCGGCCGTGTCATGACCAACACGGGCCGGCGTGACCTTCCATTCCACACACCATGTTTGTTCGGAACACGCCGTGTAGTCTTTTCCAGGTACCCGACCATGTCACCAACAACACGGGACGATGTCACCTTCGACTATGCACGCCGTGTTTGTTCGGAGCACATCGTGTAAGGTCCATCCATGTAGACAACCGTGTATTCAACAACAGCGACCGTTGAAGCCTTGTTTATTGCACGCCGTGTTAGTTTTGGACAGGCCGTGCAGTCTTGGGTAGAGTCAGACCGTGTGGGTTAGCCGTGTAAGGAGACTCAGGCAGGGGAATAGCTTTCAAGTACACGCCGTGTGTTGGGGTCAACACGCCGTGTAGTTTGAAGTGTACACAAATTGTAGGGAACGGGTACACGCCCATGTCAGTGGTTTCAAAAGTCATGCCATGTAGTTTTGTACACGCCGTGTAGTCGTGTTTTGCTATCTTGTGTGTTTTTCTTCCCCTGTTCCCGTTTTCTAATCTTGTGTTCTCTGTCCTTGTTTCCTGGTCTAAGGTGTGATTTTGTTCTTTCAGAGATATGCCTCTGAGACGTCCTCCGGTTGTACGTCTGTTGTCAGGCATTGATCAGACGCTGGATATGGCAGATCAAAGACTTCCTGTCAATCCCCCAGCCATGCCAGCTTTGGCACCGGTTGTCGTACCAGTTTCAGGCACTGATGCACAGTTCAAGAAAGGTTTCATGAGGATAATGGAGGCCTTCCAGGGAGAACCACTTCCTGCCTCGTCTATGGCAGACATGATGCGGGTTTTCTAGTAGCAGCATCCTCCCATGTTCTTAGGGGAGGCAGGACCCCAGGCTGCAGAGTCATGGATGGAAGATATGATGACTATATTCGAGGATCTGGAGATTCCACCAGAGAGGAGGGTCAAACTCTCCACCAACATGCTCCGAGACTCTGCCAAGAGGTGGTGGGACGTGATCTCAGAGGTGGGTCAGCAGCAGGCTATGACTTGGGAGGAGTTCCACCACGTGTTCTACGACTACTTCTACCCGGAGACCCTGAGGGCCGATCGAGCCCGGGAGTTCATGAGCTTAGAGCAGGGTACTCTATCTGTCATGGATTATTCCTCTCGTTTCACTTAGCTGTAGTGTTTTACAGCCTCTCGGGATTGGAGTGGGGTGTTCTTGGAGAGGAAGTTTGACGATGGACTCAGGTGGGAGATCTACTCAGAAGTGAACATCTTCCAACTGACTTCCATTACATCCATTGTAAACCAGGCACTCATTGCGAAATGCAATCTGAGAGACTCTGGAGCTGTGATCCAGGGTGGTTCTGCTTCCAGAGCTAGCTTTCCTTCAGATGACAGCAAGAAGTGCCATAGGGAGCCTACATGCGGTGATTCAAGGAAGCGATACACATCATCAGGCAGTCAGGTTACATTCTATCAGTGTGGCCGGACATGGCACACGAGGCCGCAGTGCCAGAGGGACCCAGTGGAGTGCCAATATTGCGGTAATATGGGTCACCTTCAGTGTTTCTGCCATGTTTTCTCACCAGCAGCAGGTGATCAGGGTTCTTCCATGACTCCTTGTTCTGGGGCATCACCACCAGTTTCTCACCAGTCGGGGAACTGGTGTTCTTCCGGCCGTTCGGGCCGAGGTGGAGGTTGAGGTCGTGGTGGTTAGCCACCAGTCCCTTAACACTTGTAGGGAGGTTCAGCTCAGAGTGTTCAGTCGGGGGCGCAGGGCCGCGGTGCAGGCCAGTCATTCGCCATGGAGTAGACTTATCATGAGTAGGATCCTGGGCCTTCTACTGTTCGAGGTACGATCTTAGTAGCCTCATTTTTATCTTCATCCCTTTTCGATACTGGTGCTACATATAGCTTTATCTCTGTTGCTGTTGTAGAGAGCCTTGGAATTTTCATCTTTTCTTCTTCTGACTTGTTGACACTAGACACACCCTTGGGGACAAGGACATCTAGTGTACGCCAGTGTAAAGAATGCCCTCTTGAGGTTTCATGGTATCACTTTTTATGGGATCTCTATGTACAAGAGATGACATGCTATGATGTCATCCTTGGAATGGATTGGTTGATTCCCTTTTAGGCAGTCTTCGACTCTTATCGCCACAAAGTTAGTTTCATTTCACCAGTGGGTGAATCTTTTCTTCATAGAGACGAATGGGACTTTCGGGCGATTCGGACGGGACTCGAGCATCTTGGGCTAGGAGGGGTGACAACCCAAATTTCTATTCTTTATCTGGATGATCAGGGGACTCCACAGCTGTACTTTCCTCCAGTGGTGGATCGCTTCAGGGATGTCTTTCCAGAGGCCTTTTCGGGTTTGCCTCCAGAGCATGAGGTAGACTTCTCTATTGAGCTCATGCCAAGAGTGGCACTGGTGTCCATTACTCCATATATGATGGCCACACCTGAGTTGCAGGAGCTCAAGAAGCAGTTGGAGGAGCTATAGGATAAGGCTTTTATTCGAACCAGTACTTCTCCTTGGGGCTCTCTTGTTCTGTTTGCGAAGAAGGAAGACGGTACCCTTCGGCTTTGTGTGGAATATCGAAAGCGGAACCAGTTGACGATCAAGAACCGATATCCCATGCCATAGATTGATGAACATTTCGATCAGCTTCGAGGAGCCTGGGTGTTCTCGAAGATCGACTTGAGGTCCAGTTATCATCATTTGCGCGTTAGACCATTAGATATACCTCTGAGAGCCTTCAGGAGCAGGTATGGTCTATACGAGTATAGAGTCATGCCGTTCGATCTCACAAATGTGCCTATAGTTTTCATGGAATTGATGAACCGAGTGTTCCATCTTTACTTGGAATTCTTCTTTGTGGTCTTCGTGGACCATATCTTGGTGTACTCTCACACTCGACACGACCATGCCACAAATATTGAGATCGTTCTGAGTACACTAAGAGAGCATCAGCTTTATGCTAAACTCTCGAAGTGCCACTTCTAGATGGATCAGATTCACTTCTTGGGCCACGTCATCTCAGAGGCAGGAGTATCAGTGGACCCATAGAAAGTGAGAGCTGTAGTTTCCTGGGAGCATCTGAAGAATTTCTTTGAGGTACGGAGTTTCCTAGGGCTGGCTGGATACTACAGATGCTTCCTTCAGGAATTTTCTCGTCTAGAAGCACCTTTGAAAGGTCTGACCAAGAAGGGGGCGAAGTTCTTATGGTCAGATTCTTGTGAGTCAGCCTTTCAGAAGTTTAAAGGGAGGTTGACGTCAGTACCAATACTAGTCTTGGTAGAGCTAGGAAAGAGCTACACTGTTTACTATGATACTTCGGGTATCGGGCTAGGAGTTCTGCCTATGCAGGGAGATGGAGTCGTTGTGTATGGGTCTCGGCAGTTGAGGCCACATGAGAGGAACTAACCTACGCACAATCTGGAGTTGGTAGCTGTTGTTCATGCCTTGCACTGTTGGAGACACTATCTTCTGGGAGAGCACTTTGTGGTCTTCACTGACCACAAGAGTCTTAAGTATATCTTCACTCAGTGTGATCTGAATCTGAGGCAGCGCAGGTGGGTCGAGTATCTTCAGTCTTTTGATTTTAAGCTCGCCTATACGCCGAGAAGGGGAAACTCCGTGGCAAATGCGTTGAGCAGGAGAACTCAGATTCAGGATGTTCAGGAGGCCTGTAGTGAGTGGCAGCTGATGGCTCTTTTCTCTGAGATGCATCTGGAGGTGCACGATAGACGGGGACAAACTTTTCTATCTTCTGTAGCTGTTACCTCCACGCTACTTGGTCGGGTACGGATGAGGTAGCTATTGGACTCAGAAGGCTTAGTCCTATGGGAGAGTGTGTCAGGAGGGAACCCTATTCCTGGATGGACAGTGGGTGTGTATGAGATCATGTGCTTCTAGGGATGCGTATGGGTGATAAAAGACATACACGAGGAGCTGATGTGGGATTTCCATTCCTCTGTTTGGTCAGTTCATCATGGCGTCACCAAAATGTATCAGGACCTTCATCACCAATACTGATGGCCAGGTATTAAGAAGGATGTCGCTGGTTTTTTCATGAGAAGTTCTACTTGTCATCAAGTGAAAGCAGAGCATCACCAACCAGCAAGGCTTTTACAACAGTTACCCATTCCGGAGTGGAAGTGGAACGATGATGCGATGGACTTTGTGACTAGGTTGCCGATATCACCTTGGGGAAACGATGCTGTTTGGGTTGTCGTCATTAGGCTTACTAAGGTTTCTCACTTCTTGCCGATCAAGGAAACATTCAGTGTCAATGATCTGGGAAGATTTTACATCAGAGAGATCGTTCATCTACACAGAGTTTCGTGCTCTATTGTTTTAGATAGAGATGCACGCTTTACCTCTCGGTTCTGGCAGAGACTTCAGAAGGCCTTGGGTACACATGTACTTTTGAGTACAGCATACCATCCCCAGACTGATGGCTTGTCCGAGCACATGATCCAGGTGCTTGAGGATATGCTCCGAGCTTGCATCCATGACTTTGGCGGTTCTTGGGAGAATCATATTCATCTGGTGGAGTTCGCCTACAACAATAGTTTCCAGGCGACCATTCCGATGGCGCCATACGAGGCTTTATACGGTAGGCCATGCCGATCACCCTTATGCTGGTTGGAGGCAGGAGTGGCCACTTTGCTGTGACCTCGTCTTGTTCAAGAGACTTCAGAGTTGATAGAGCTGATTCAGAATAGGATGGCTACAGCGCAGCCTCAACAGAAGTCTTATACTGATCAGCAGAGATGACATCTGGAGTTTGAGGTTGGTGATCAGGTCTTCCTACGTGTCGCACCATGGTTGGGACACAATAGGATTTGGAGACAAGGTAATCTTTCACTGCGGTACGTCGGGCCGTTTGCGGTCTTGGAGTGAGTGGGGTCGGTTGCCTATCGGTTGCAGGTACCTCAGAGGTATCGGGCCATGCACGACGTCTTCCATGTATCTCCCCTCCAACGTTACTTTCCAGACCCGTCTCACGTCTTTCAGCCTGAGGAAGTCGAGCTTGAAGTGGATACATCATTTTAGGAGCATCCTATCCAGATTTTCGATCGTAGTATGAAGGTTCTCCACGGGTGGCCTGTTCCTCTGGTACGAGTACTATGGCATCACGGGCGAGTACAGGATGAGACCCGGGAGAGGGAGGCTGATGTACGATTGCAGTGGCCGGAGTTTTTTGGGGTTTCCCCTTCTCCACCATGTTAGGGAAATTCGGGGATGAATTTCTTTAATGGGGGAATTTTGTAAGAACCCGGATCACTTTTCAGGTATGTTTTTCCTTTTTTCTGTAGTTTTGGAGAAAATTGAATTTTCTGGAAATTTTAGAAGTACACGCCGTGTACTTTTTGAGTACATGCCGTGTACTCTTTCCCGACTCGAAGCCGTGTGCTGGTTGTGCCCAGGCCACACACACGGTGTGTAAGGCTGAGGTGGAGTTCGGTTATTTCAGAGTACGAAAAAATCGATGTACATGCCATGTACTCCAAAAGTACACGCCGTGTACTTTTTTTTCGTTAAACAGACTGGGGTCACGTCTAACCCCCATATTAACTTTCTTATTTAGTTTTTGAACTCCCAGGAGCGACTGTATGACCATATCTTCGATGGATTCCCGCCTCACAGTCCGTCCTCCGATTCGAGCATGGTCAGTTGCATTAGAATCGAAGCGGTATGTTCTTACTTGTGATTTAGCCTTGTTTCTTCATTCCTCATCATTTCCATGTTATCGTGGGATGAAAGTTTTGTGCGTTTTCTCATATCTACATTCTATAAGAGGAATCTGTCATAGGTTTACGTAGATCGATCTCCTCGGATCGAGGTAGGTGGTTTGTGCCTTTATATTGAAAGTCTATGAGTATTATGTGCAAATTCTACCAATACCTATGAACGGGGTATTGTATGTTTCCCGTTTTGCCATTGTTGCTTGCCTGCTTTTCTTGATTTCTTTAGTAGAGGTTATTGCTTGTGATTAGTGTATTTTTTTGTGCTTATTTTGCTTTTTCATGCCCAGTTTTAGGACTGTGGACTGTTGTTTTATTATTTCTGTTGAGCCTTAGTTGATAGCCAAGTAGTTCTTGAGGTTTACTTGGACGATATGCACGTGCTGAGCATGTTTAGTTATACTCAGGACTGGGAGAACCTTGAGTAGTAGACCAAAGGGAGAATTGACGGAAAGGCTTCTCCAGAGTGTCTTTTTAATGACGATGCGGGACCAAGTAGAGAATTGATGGAAGGGCTTCTCCAGTGTGTCTTTAACTACAATGAGGGCCACAAGGGGGAATTGACATTGAGTGCTTCCCCAGAGAGCCTTTAGCACGGTACGAGACTATATGGGGAATTGACGGTGAGTGCTTCCCCAGAGAGTCTTCTTAATTACATTGCTGAACCAGAGGGGTGAGACTGTGTGTGCCTCCCAAAGGGTTGCTAGTACATAGAGGTTAAATAGAAGGGGTTAGACTGTTAGAGCTACCCAGAGGGTTACCTGTTTTTCTCATTTGTTGATGGCTGCTTACTTGTGTGATATGCTTGTTAGAACTGTGGATTGTAGCTATTTGTGCTTTTCTGTTTACTGCCTCTTGTTTATTTACTGCCACATATTCATTGACTATTAGGCACAGATCATTGGGTGGTTGCCTACTGGGATTGTATCTCACACCCTGTTGGGGCCATGCTTTTGGGCCCAAGAAGATTATGTTGCTGCAGGTATAGATAAGGGCAAGCGCCCTTCTACTTCAGGATCTTGACTACATCAGGAGCTGGGGAGCATCAGACTGAGCCGTGTCTCGCGATTCTGAGTAGATTACATTGGTTTCTTTTGCACTTTTTTTCAGTTTTATTTCAGCACATTGTCGTGTTTGCTTTTTTCTTGAGATACTTGTACCTGCTGCATCGTTGTCATAATAGTTATATATACATTGCTTCCGCTGTTTGGTTTATGTTGTTATGCATGTTGTTCACTTCTTCCACTATTTATTATTGTTTTCTTACCTTGTATACCTTACCGAATGAGGGCATAGATTCCCCACCGACTCACCAAGACCCTCGCTGCTAGTCGGTAGCCTCTGGCATTCGGGGAAACATGCTTGAGGTCATGTAGCGAACTGGGTATGGGGCACCAGTGGAGGGGCTCCGGAATCGGGACATTACAAAACCATTCTACAAGATCTTTATTAACAAATTTCGTTATATATTTTTCATTTTGTGTTCGACCTATCATTCGTCTCTTTTTTTATATCCTCAACTCTTCAATAAATGGATTTGTGATTTCACTATTCAGAAGCACATATCTATGTGCCTCTAATAATTTCAATTCAGTCCGTGTCACAATTGAGGTCCCCAAAACTGACCAGCCAATAACAAAAAATATTTTGGATTTCTGATGTACTTAAGATTGAGTCGATGTGTCGTCAACACGTTCAACTCAATTAAATCTTGTCTCAATATCATCCAAGTATCGAGAAAAAATGGTAAGACACTCCTCATCCACATAGCCTTCAGCAATTGAGCCTTCTGGTTTAGCTTTATTTATCACGTATGATTTCGAATGCCCATGATATCTGTGAAATAAAATGAACATAATTATGCATTTAATTAAGTACCAATTTTTTTTACTTAACTGGAAAACATATAAATAAAGTACCTCTCAATTGGATACATCCATCAATAATGAACGGGGCCTCCTAATTTAGCTTCCTCAACCAAATGCACAGTTAAATGCATTATTACAGTAAAAAAGGATGGAGGAAAGATTATCTCCATTGCACAAAGGGTCAATACAAACCTCTCCTGGAGGTAGTCAAGTTGAAATGGATGTAGAGATTTCTCACATTGTTTTCTAAAAAATGTGCAAAACTGGAGTAGAATAGAAGCAATGTTTTCAGGTAATAATATACGCAATGCCAATGGTAGTAAATGTTGTAACAAAATATGTGAATTTTGGATTTTCAATCCATGTAACTTACAAGTCTTTAAGTCAACACACCTCGAGATGTTACTTTAATACCTATCATATACCTTAACATTGCTTAAAATTCGAAGGAATGTATCTTTATCCCAATTATTCTTTGCAAAAATCACTGGAGGATACTTTTCATTCTGATCTGGACAAAGATCATGTTTTATATTCGTTGATTGTAAGTCTTTGCAAGCATTGAGATGATCCTTCGACTTTCCATGCTCATTATGAAATTTGAAAATCAAATTGTCATAGACATTCTTCTCATTATGCATCACATCAAGATTATACCGCAACAAATTAAATTCTCAATATGGAAGTTTGAAGAATATACATTTTTTCTTCGATTGTTGCGTTCCGGTTTCACTTTACGATGCACTTTAGACCCTTTTCCTGCTATCATTCAAATGATGAACCTTCCCAAATTCTGTTTCAACATTTTCAAGCTGTGCCAATATTTCAAAACCATTTTAAAAATTTGGAGGTGGTCTACGATCAATGGAACCATTAAATTTTGATCTCTTCTGCCGAAATATATGAGATGCATCGAGAAATCTTCGATGACACAAGAAGGACCATTTTTAATGTGAGGTAGCTGTTTGGGCTCAAAATCAAAGTTACAAACGTGACAATCCGAACCCGTGTAAGTGTTCCAACCAGATAAATTTTCAAGCCCATGGAAGTCACTAATGGTCTACATTAAAGAAGCATGCATTTTGAACATTTTTTTAGAAGAAGCATCAAATGTCTCAAAATCAATGCTCTATAACTTCTGCAATTATTTAATCAAAGGCTGGAAGTATACATCAATATCATTTACAGGAATTGTTTTTCCAGGAATAATCATCGAAAGGATAAAATATGTTTGTTTCATACATATCCATGGAGGAAGATTATAAGGGATCAAAACAACTGAACAAATGCTATAATTGGTACTCAAAGTCCCAAATGGGTTGAATCCATCTGTAGAAAATCCCAACCAAACATTCCTAGGATCAGCTGAGAAATCGAGATGTTAAGAATCAAATGTCTTCCATGATTGGGAATCTCGTGGATGTCTCATTAACCCATCATTGTCATTATCTACAGAATTCCACTTCATGTGTTCGGTGGTTTTCGATGACATGAATAATCTTTGCAATTGAGGCTTCAAAGGAAAGTAACACAAAACCTTTGCAAGTGTGCTCCTTTTCTTCTTCTCCATGAAATTATGTTCATTTAGACTTCCAACGTCACCCTTTTCCTACCAACTAGAAGAATAACATTTCTTGCAATTCTGTCTACTTGAATACTCTCCCCAATAAAGCATACAATCATTGGGACAAGCATTTATTTTTGTATAATTCAGACCAAGCTTGTTAACAAATTTCTTCATATCATAAAAATATTCTGAGATTTTTTCTTTAGGAAATTCATCACGAATCAATTCCAATATCATGGACAGTTCCTTATTTGTAATTCCACATAGACATTTGATATGGTACAACTTAATCAGAAATTAAAGCTTTGAATATATCAATCACCCAATATACAGCTATAGATTTCCATCATCAAATAAATCATGAAATTCATTTTCCTCAGTGAAGTTTTCTCTTACATTTGGATCCACAGAATCAAGAGGAGGATCCAATGATATGTGAAAATCTTGATCTGCCTGTGTTGCAGTATCAAAAACATCACTAGTCACGTTGCAATTTGTATCACACTCTTCGGGTTGTTCTGATATGTTTTGATGCTGATAGTGGTGTCTTGCAGTGCCGAATGCATCATTTATTAGGATTTTCATTTCATTATCCATTATTGATGAACTTGGGACCTCATTCTGTGGATTAACATCAGTGCTCAATATTTCTGTAACATTTGATTCACCATTCCAAATCCAACACAAATATTGACCAGGGAATTGCTTCAGTATTAAATGTTCATAAACCTCATCTCTCTTCAACCATGTTCTAAATTTACATTTAGGACATTGACATTTTATTCTCCCTTCTACGAATTGATTAGAAATTCCAAAATCTAAAAACACATTCAAACCCTTAACATTCTGAGGTGCCTTCCTCGGTAATGTGATTCAGCGTTTTCCCATATATATCACAATGTGCCTACACAATAATAAAAAAATTAAAACACATAGTTACTACTAAATAGATAAATAGATTCATATATACGATAGTGTAAAATTACAGAAACATAATATAATAAAGGTGAAAAATTGATTATAAAGTATGCATAATATAATAAAGATGATACATTGACCACATTTACCACTTAGCATGCCCAGACAAACCGAACAACACCCCATTGAAAGTGATGTCATTGGACACACCAAAGATGCACTATTTTCATACCCTTATTAAAACAACATTACTAGAAATAGTTATCCCTTATATGACACCCTTTGAGACTTATCTCAGGCTAGCTTGGGTACCTGGATTATGGGTAGCCTTAGTCATTTCATGAAAATTGGTCATGTTTCATTGCTCTTTATGTTTTTCAATATTTTCACTGTCTATTTGAATTTACCTCTCTCTTTTAATTTGACACTATTTCTTATTTCCTTGAATTTGGAGAGAAAATTGTTATTAATTATATCATTAGGTTTTGAAATTTTAATTCATCCACTTAGATTTCCATAGTGGGGTTCTCATTAAAATATCTTTTAAAAACTAATGAATGATGTATGTTATTGTCACTTAAATATGTTTTGTGTTTAGTACTATAAAAATTTATCTTCAATATTTCAAACAACTCATATTAAAAAAAATAATGCAAACCATGAAATTTGGATTTGATATAATACAACGGACATGTCCAATTTTTACATCAAACATTTATGTATATTTTAAGTCTTAAACAAAGTGAATACTCCCCTATTAGGGGTAATATGAATTGGTATGGGCAAAATAGTTTAGGTAGGGACAGTTTTTCTTCTATGTTGAATATACGACCTCACCTCTGTGGTTTAATCTGTAAAACTATAACCCCCTATAAATGTTTTTCTAATAAATATAAATTTAATCTATGTGAACCCATTATTGAGTCTTTTTTGTATTAGTATTAGGCTCTTAATCGTACTTGGGATTACCATAAACTTACCACTGTAGAGAAAACCTCATACTTTCATTAAATCTTTATAAAGTTAAGCCTCAACAACACATTGGTCTAAAATGTTTGAACTTAGACATAAAATACATTGTTACACCTTAAAAGTACATAAGCTACTAATGTAAAGATAATTTGCACTATCTACATCAAAAACCCATAATAGGTGACATTGGAAAAATCGATTCTCCACTCACAAGATATTTACCTTGTATAGAAAGGGAATCATTTTGGTCATCTGAAAATTTGAAAGGAAAAAAAATTTCAGGTTGATAACATTCAAAGGGGGAACTATGAAAAATCAATGTTTCTTCCCCCTATGTCCTTTACAATTCAATGCTAAGGGAAATATTAGGGATAAATTCAAAATACATAAACCTACTAGAAATCACCACTAATCCCTAGAAAAATTCATGGTATACCCTATAGTCCCATCAACTAGGAATATGTAAGATAACACTTATGTTCCTTGAATATGATAGTGCATATTATTTTAACAGAATGTAAAAATATGCAAAAAGAGATGCACCATAAAGTGATGTCATTGAACACACCAAAACAAAACCAAACTGCTACTGCAATCCCCATGTTACCTCAAGGTCACCTCCATCCTCTACTAACCAATGGATGTTCCCACATCTAATGAAACCCCTTAAGATCCATGAGACACCCAAAACTATTTTTAGAATCATCAATTTCATTTCAAACCAAACTCATCCATTTCATATAATTTCCAAAGGACCAACAATTATCATTAAAATCTAAGAGAGCATTCCAAAAAACACTTCAACCATATTATAAAAATCACCAAGTTCCACATAACAAATGCCAAACACCATCCAATCAATTAAATAAAACATTAATAAGGTAAAGAACCATCCAAATCATCCAATTTCACTATTAAAGACCAATTAAAATTTAACCACACACATTAGGCATAAGAAAACATAGGCATAATTTAAGATTCACTTTGAAAGATATTTTTAACAAATCATATCACCAATAAAACACCATTATAATTTAACCAAGTACATTAACAAGGTCTCAATCATCATTGAAAAATTATTTAGTAACACCCAAGGATCATATGGATTGAATTATAAAGAAAAGGCAAGGAAATTCCCACTACTTGAGTGTGAATGCAACGAAACATTAACAGGAGGGAGAACAAGGCCCTACATACCAACCACATACCCTAGATCTAAAGAGAAACGAACTAAACATCAACCCTAATATCTTGGGTCTGGACAAGAGCTAAAATCAAACCAAGAAATTGATAAGGGGGAGAGAGAAAAGGGAAATGAAAAAAACCCTAAAAATAAACTTGGATGTGAAGAGGTGGTCGCTGCACGGTCACGGGTCACCCTAGAAGGGGTCGCCAGGGTTGCAGGGTCGCGTGGGGTTGCCGAGGTCACGGGGTTGCGTGGGTTCACGAGGGGTCGGGGGAACAAGGGGGTTCAGGGTAGGGGAAAGGGTCGGCAACGTAAAAAAACATTGAGGGTTTGGTGGCGGTTTATAGTAAACTTCCGCGAAACCATTTTAGTGAAAGGTTCGGTGACTTTACTAGGTATATTAGGGTTCCTTCACTATCCAAAATTAATCATGATAAAGTGAATTTTTGTAATAAAAACTCACAGTACATGAATTTAAAAAAAATTGATTTTTTCCTTAGTGTTTTTAATATTAACCTTAGTTTATCTTCTGTACCTTTATTAAATTCATTATATATCAGAATATAATCAATAAAGACTACTTAAATATTTATCAATATACTCCATAATGTATCTATTTATCAAATATATATTTAAGGATGGAGAATTTTTCAATCCAAAATATAAAGAAAATAATCATAAGGTTCATATCATATTAAATGTGATATTTTTGAAATATAGTTTTCAATAACCTCATGAAATGATACCCTTATCATAGGTCTATCTTAGTGAGGAATTGGTCCCCATTTAGCAAATCAAAAAAATGATCCATACATGGAGTAGGTTACTTTTTATTCACTATGATCCCATCATATTCTATAAAATCAATGAATATCTGTAATGATACATCCAAATTTTTAACAAAGAGAATAAGTCTCCCATATATGATTTGATTGGTTGAATAAAATACTTCTCTAAAAGATCATTCTTTTTTTTCTTTAATTCCTCTAACTCTGCATATGATATTTTATATTGGGTATTTATTATTATGTTGGATCTTTGAATGATATTATATAAAATAAAACCACTAGCATTACCACCATGTTTTTGGATAGATTATACTCACCAATGATAATAAGGGAATCATTATATATCATTGATGCTTGGATAGTTTCTCAATGAGTTTTAACTGATAAATCCACAACTAGAAGACTTGGGGTTTAATTATTTTTCGTTTTAAGATTTAATGAAGTTAATGAATACAAATAACTAGAATAAAATAATATACATTCTATATGTGAGTGTACATTGATTGTGACTACCACAATATCATTTAGATCCTTATCATTAAACTATTAAAATTTCTGTACCATAAAATGTTCTGTTAGCCTATACTTTGGTTGATGGTTGTTTACCTCCATTTTCATCTTATATAAACATTAATAATAAAAATCTACATGCACTCTACACTTGTATCATTATAAATGCACCGTCATCCCTATGTCAACAAAAATCAAATTTTAATTATTTACAAATCTTTAAAATTTTCGTGATATATGTCTATCTCTTCTAAATTGTTATCACTTTACACATTCAAGAACACGATTACCCATGTGAATTTTTCTATATTAGATTCACATGGAATATTTTACTTTATTCCTACCCATTCAATGTCTAAATTTCTCTAAGTAATTATTTATCCATTTATTCTTATCATTCTATCCATAAGTCCACTAGGAATCACCTAAATCCATTAAAACATTGACAACACATTATATTACCCCTTTATAACTTTTTAAAACTTTGATTTCCCATTAATTCCATACGTGGTGTATCCATAAACTAAAAATTTTATCAATAATCCTATTAGATTGGATGAAAAAACATGTTGTGTACTGTTAAATATTTGTAAAGTACATCTCTAAATTCCACACTTTTGAATTTTACTTTTTCATCAATGAAAATAATTCCATATCTATCCAAGTTATGAAATTTCATAGCATAATAAAAAAAATCATGCTTTAAAATTAATGTATATAAATATTTAAAACAAATTGATTCATTACAATTTATTATAAGAAAAAATAATAATAAATAAATAACTAATATCAAAACTAGAAAAAACATAGAAATCAAACCCTAGGGTTTGTATAGGTCTCCAGGGAAGCAGGGTCACCGGGGTTTCAGGGTCACCAGGGTCGCAGGGGGCTGGGGTTGCGGGGTGGCCGGGGTCTCAGGGTTACCAGGGTCGTAGGTGGCCGCGGTCACGAGAGGCTGGGGTCGCGGGGGAAGCGGGGGATGGAGCAGCCGAGAAAGAGGAGGGGAAAGGGTTAGGACTGAAAACAAAATTGTTTCGCGTCGGTTTTCTATAAACAGCCGCTAAACGGCGGTTTTGTTGTAGTATATATATATATATATGTTATATATATATATATTATTTCTATCATATAGGTTATTAATTAGTTACAATCCATTATGGATGGATTAATTTCTATGAATTTATTAATTGTAATAAATTTAATAAATAAATATCCCAATAGTCAGAAACACAAATGATGCACTTCGAATCAGATAAAACTGGAGCCTCATCTAAATAAGTGGATGAGAACCTCAAGTATTAAGTTTTTAATGTTAATAATCATATTTTGAATATCTCATATTCTGAATCACATTTCATCTCACTTGATAATGTTCTAGAATCCATTATTTTTCTTTGGTATTCTCACAAAGTGTTTATGGATCCAGTGGCAAGTGTACTCCTTTAGAGATCGGGTGATTTGGTTCAATGGTCCTCATGATATTCCTTATACACAAACCATGGATGAAATGTGGATAAAGATATTTATCATGAATCTCATATACTATGTTTTTTAGATTATATACATGTTATTTTCTTAAAGATATATATCCTATAATTTTGGGCTTTCGTTCAATTCAAATAATTATTATATGATTATGAATAACCAATTATACCAAATGCCTAATGTGATGAGTATGATATTCCTCTTATGAAGAACACTATATGCCTTGGAAAACCATCATAATATTCCTTATCTTATGATAATAAGTTTTCTTATGCGATGAGTGTAGAATTCCTTAGGTATTAAACCAATGATTACCTATGGGACAATCATTGGATTCCTTAATGGTGCATCCCAATGAAGATAATGATAAATTCCCAACATAGCAAATTTTTTTTGAAGGTGTGTGGAGACTAATTTTCTATAACAGATGATGTTCACCATAATAATCTATCCAAAATGGAATTCACTAGTTCCCACTTGAATATATATTTGATATTGATATTAATGATCATATAATAAATATATGAGGAATACTTAGACCAGGAACTGAAATATATAAATGAATCCATTAAAGGGATATTTTATGACTTGTTAACCCATTTTGATTAAAGATATAACATCATCAACCCATGTTGTTGTAGGTTTCCCATATATTAAAAAGTGGGAATACCAGACCACAGGTTCACAACCATATAAGGCACATGCTGAAAACACCAGAGTTGAGATCTTGGTGGAAAGCATTGGAAAATAGGGACCATAACTATAATATTTATATAATCATTTATGAATTTAGATATAGAATATAGTATCAAAATTCAATCTCAAATAATTTTTTTTATATAATATTTTATTTACTTGGTTTCAGTCTACTTATACTTATTCTTCTTTATATTGTTAGGAATATTTTGTTTTACATAATATAGAATAGTTTCAGATTTCCCCCTCTTTATATTACATCCTCTAATTATTGGATGCTTTACGAGGAATTTATTTCCTATATCTTGTATGGTTAAACATTGAAATAGATGGAGTTTAAAGACATATCATCTATAAAATTAAAAAAATATGAGTTAAAATAGAGATCACCTAAAGGAATATTCTACAACAGATATGGTATGCCAATTGGACTCATGGACATAAATTTGGAATATTTTTTAATATGAGTAAATTTAATAGAAATATAATAAATGATACTGAGGTGTCTCTTTATATATTTTCTTGGTCAAATAATATCCCAATTGAGAAATTTTTTAGATGTTTCATTTTTTATATAATTTTTTTTATTTCATCCTTTTACTATATGCGATTTTTAAGTCATTTTAAATCTATTACATTATCAAATATCATTTAAAGAGATATATTTAATTATTCATTCATATTATGAATTATTAACAACATATACATTGTTTTATTTTTAATTAGTGTTAAATTATTTACTATAATATAAATAAAAAATTGTGTGAAAGCATGAGTAAATACTAATTATATTTAATACATATCATTATGTCCAAATGAGTCTTGAAGATTCTCATGGATTATAATTTTTTATTTGGAATTACGATGGCATCCTTACCAATTATTTAGAATTTTATTTTCTGAAAAAACACTTATTAATGTATGTAAAATCCATATTAAAGATCATGGATATCATTAAATTTATCCATTTATTTTTTTTGAGAAACTCTGATTATATCATTTGGATCCATACAATTCTTTATATTATTCATTGAATAATATTCCAGAATATATTCCCTATAAGAAAATATACAATTATTGGTGACACTTTTTCTATTTTTTAGTAGTCAACAAAATATTAAATAATTTCATGTATATTGTGATAATAACTTCTAAGTTGTATGTAATTAGTTGTTTGAAGATGTTTTTTGTTATTTACTATGAAAAAATAATTAAATTAGTTTTTATTGTTTAGAAATGATTCAGAAAAATGAAACTAAGGTTTTCCCTGAGGTACCATTTTTAGAGGTGGATTATATTACCAACATTAAATATGGTACACTTATAATATTTTATACAATATTTAGTGGTTTCTAAATCTACCAATTAATATGGTATACATACAAAATATTGAAAAAATTATCATGCTTGCTTGACATATTAGTACAAAACATTACAAATTTCAAACATAAAAATTATTCATAATAAATAAATACATAATATTATAATTAATAAGATGTCATGTTAATTATTAAAACAATATTTTAGTGTTTATTCATGAACATAACTCCCCCAAACCTTCATGACCTCTTTAAGGGTCATACTTATCACCACCTTCATGCCTACTACCTAATTTTAGTGAATGTATTTAAATTTTTCAAATTCACATTATTAATAAACATATCCGAAAAATATTATGCATATATAAGTCAGACGGTCCCAAAAGTTATTTTCATGCATTATTAAATGATGATTAATTTATTTTGTTATACTATATCATCCTACATTGTTTATGAATTGTTTAATGTTTTTATTTATAATCTTTCCCTTTTCAATATGTGTTTTAAAAAACTTTTTATTGATGATTTTGTTTCAAAATTTCTTAGATTCAGTGTTTTTTCTAGTAAAATAGAAAACTATAGTTTCAATATAATCAAAAATCAATTTTATTAATGAGTATGAATGTCTGGTTATTTTCTAATAGTGTTTCAACCATGATGTTTATTTCTAATAATTTGAAAATACATTATTCTAAATGTATATTTTTAAATTTCTATTATAATAATTTGTATTGGTGTAATATATTTGAATGATTGTTTATAAAGAAATAGTTACTAATCCTTCCATCTATGTCTAGGAATTCTCCTAGGGACCTTTTCATACATTTGTGATACTAAAAGAAATGTTTTTCTAAATTCATGCCACCGTTTGGACTTAAAATCCTTCCATTTCATACATACAATTTTTAACATAAGTGGAACTGAAATCAAATTAGCCACATCAAAATAAAATTCCATATAAAAATAGAATATATATATTAAATATGATTATTAAAATACAATAAAATACATAATCATTTAATAATATAGGAATAGATAATTAATTTAGCACCTATTGATCCCAAATTATGTTTAGCGGTAGTCTTTACTAATAATCATGACTTAAAAACGAATTATGTTGATATATGTTGAAGAGGAATAACATCGAATGAGCTTAGAGTACCCAAGAATGTTGATGTGATGATTGGCTAAAGTACCCAAGAATGGTTCCATTAATTGTTATGCTATGAACATGACAAAAGGTTTAAAAAAAATCCTTGGATCTTGGAATTATGTTTCTATAAATATTCATTTGAAAATGGAAGATTATTCATGTGCTGCCACTATGCATAGAAATTTATTCATAGTTGAGAAAAATGATTAATATGAGTTGTTTTCCTTATAGTATAGTGGTTTATGGATATTATATCTCTAGTTATAAGTTGATAAATATAGATATAATGTTCCATTAAAATTATTTATAATATGTTTAATATTAATAATTTTATGCTTGTACACTTAGATGATGTTATATAATTTGAGTTAAAGCTGAAAGGACAATTTTTTTGATTTGGAGTTATTCTTGTGATGATTAAAGATGATTGAATACGAATCCATATTAATTGTAAGAATATAAGTGATATTATTTGAAATTAATGGAGATGAATTAAGAAAAAAGATAGTCAATTTTTGGGTTTTATGTCAATAAAGATCTAATAATGTAATTAATATTTATAAGTTCCTTTCTACATTTCAAATTATAGAAAAATAGAAGTAGACTGGCCCCTAAGGATATGAAAGTATCACTATGAATGTGATTTATGTAAAAAATGGTTACTCTAATGTTTATAAGAAATTCAATGGACTCTATACATTATATTACTCATATTTTTAGGTTATTGAAAACATGGAAATCTCATCAGTACTTATGAGTTATTCTGAAATGATGAAGGATTTATAAGCGTTAGAATTTTGAAATATTCGAAATTTTTAAGAGTCAATTTGATATTATGGGGAACACATAATAGAAAACATGATTTTCATGTTGATACATAAGGGTTTTATGGAATCTTAAGATTATAATTTTGGAAATGTATCGAGAATCACTGTAATACGTAAGATATTACATGAAAATAATGATGATGTAAATTGGAGGATAAATCTCTTAGTTCACATTTAAGAGTGGATGAAGAGGTATATGAGGATAAGAAAACACATAAGATTAAAATACATAGTAAATGAGATGGTTAATACAAGAATTTTTTTAAAATTGTAAAAGAACAATGACCATTGAAATTCATAAGACATATTTAGTGATACATACAAATTTTCAACCTGTACATAATATATTGATTATTGCACGCAGACGATATCTAAGATATATTTTGAATGAAAAATATTTCTATGATTTTATGTAATATCCTTAATGTTGGTATGAAAGAATATTTTAGTGTAAAATTTGGCAATGTACAAGAACTCTAAAATGTGACACTTAAGACAAGGTAATGTTTTCAATCGGATGAAATGCGATAACATTGGGGGTTTAATTTATATAGTTACTTGTTGATAAAAAATTTGTATATATCATGATGATTTGGTTAATAATTATGATAGTAGATTAGATAAGAGTAAGAAGGTATTAGTATGAGGAGAAAGAAAATTTTTCATTGAATAACCAATGAATAAATTTTGAATAAGGATATAGAACAACTTGTGAAGTGAGAAAATCTTTCAACCCACAATTGTATCACTACACATTAGCATTATACCACAAATTGAAAACACGAAGATGTGGAATTAATGTGTGTTTAATATCAACTAGTTATACCCACATGAGAAGTTAGAAATATATTATAATTTGAGGATCATGGGAGATAAGTCACATGATTTAGTTGAGATTTGGAGTTAGAATATATATAATTGACATTGAAAAGTATTTTCTAATATTTATTATCATTTAATATCCAAGATAAAATAATTTATTATAATATAAGTGAATATATATAATATTAAAGAAGATATATAAAAAAAATTTGGTGAGAAGATCAACTTGCACATTAAATAAAGAGAAAAGAGAGAGATACTAGAATGTAAATTATTTGCTGATAAATATACAATCCAATGAAAATAAAAATAGTGAGAAGATAAGCCTAAAATTACAAACTTCATAAGGATGACAGTTTTTTTGGAATGTTGTAACGTCCTAGTTCTGAATGAGGGCCTTGGGTGTGATAGTGGGGAAACTATGCCCTCATTGGCAGAGTACACAGTAGAGGTAAGCCACACATACAATAACAGAAGCAGTAAATATCCATGAACAGTAAACAATGGAAGACTGGAATACTAAACAACAGGAGCACATATATATATGAAGTGATGAATCATACATATGTCGAGGAAATCATGTAAACATGTCACAATGCTAGAAAAACAACATCGCTAAACCAAAGTACAAAAAAAAAAAGATAAACTGATCCTCAGTATCGTAGGCCCTAGCTTGGTCTCATAATCTCTAGCTTCACAACATGTCAAGTACCTAAAGTTGAAGGGTGTTTTACCTTATCTGTAACTGCAACATTATAAAATTTTTGGGCCCAAAAGAATGACCCAAATAGGCTGCGAGACTAAATCCCAGTTGGAAACCACCCAATGATCTGTGCCTAATAGTATGTGAATATATGGTAGGTAAAAGTTCAGAAAGCAGTAAACAAGGAATTTCTCAATAGTAACAATCCATAGATTCAGATATCATTCATGAACTAAAAAATGTAGAACATCACAACATGTAACCCTCTAGGAAGTACTCAGAGCCTATCGTATATGGTCCTACAAAACAGATACAAGGAAGCAGCTAACAAACAGGTAACCATCTAGGAAGTGCCCAGAGCCTATACCCTCTGGTTCTACATATCAAGTACAAGAAACCCTCTTGGCATTACAATCAGTCAAACCCCTCTGGTTCACCTTAAGCATAGACTCTCTAGGGAAGCACTCACCATCAATTCCCCCTATAGTCTCGTATCGTACTAATGGTGCTCTTGGGAAGCACTCAATGTCAATACCCCTATGGCCCGCATCGAGGTACTAAAGATAGTCTAGGGAAGCTCTCAACGTCAATTCCCAATGTGGTCTCCAATAATATAATTATAAAGACACTCCAGAGAAACCCTCGTCATCAATTGTTTTTTTGTTCTATACACCTGGTTCTCAGAGCCCTGGGTAAGTCAAGAATGTGTAGCAGTGCATGGCGGACAAGGTATACCTTATAAGCTACCGGGTGAGCATTCTACATCACAATAGCATAACAGAACAATAGTCACACCATCCTAAAATACTAGGAATGGGAAACAAACAAAGAAGCCTAACAGTCTATGAAAAACCAAATGGTCATAAGAAGAACATGCATGGGAAACACATCCAAAGCATATAAATCATCCCCATTAACATAAAATAACCTCTACTCACACACACCAACAAATAAGGGAATTAACAAGGTTAAAAATAGTAAATGTACAATACCCCGTTCATGGTTTTTCATGATTTTTTCACATTCAATTCAAACATATTAAACTGAAAGGCACATCCCTCTTACCTACCTCTTAGGGTTTGGCGAAATTGACCTCTTCGCCCAAACGCGCACCAAACAGGTGAAGGCCACCCAAAAACAACCTCAAAAACTCTTCCCTAACATCAACAAGGTCAACCATTAACACAAAAAGGCAACACAAGCCTAGATCTACATGTAACCCTTGTAGACTTAGGAAGATAAGGGAGGAAGAGGGCTAACCCAAACCAAAACCTCAAGGAACCAGAAAATGTAATTACCCGAGGATAACTACCATCAATTTTCCAAGAAACCCCTTCGATTATCCTTAAAAACGAGCTAAGGAGCTCCCCCAAACTCTTAAAATAACAACTCCCTCATGAGCCACGAGAGGGAGGAAGAATGGTGGAGGAATGGGAAATCCCGAGTGGCCCGAGACTTAAAAACCCAACATTTAAGAGGTTGCACGGTTACCCCTCATGGATTGGAAAACTGTGCACTAACCGTGCAGTTTCTACTGCCTCATATAAGGACATTTCATGTCTTGCTAGCAAGGTTTGAAAAACCATGCGTAGACCTTATAGAGCCCACCGTCAACGATGCACAATTTCCTAGGCTGGCTGCACGGTTGACTCAGACCATGCACCAACTGTGCGCCCCTACACAGCCTCCAGAAAAACCTCTTTTTCTCAAAAAAACACATTGAAAAGGAAAATATACCTGAAAGGATGTTCCAGGTTCTTACAATAGTCAAGGTAAATATATTTGTAAAAGTAAGAATACATGTATCCCTTAAGGATTATTATAATGTTTAGATATCCTACTTTGGACTATTATGAAACATAAAGTCATTTAATATTTCTATATTCTAACGAAGGATATCTGATAAATTTAGTAGTTTGGATAAAAAATAACTCCATATCATATATGTTCCAGAGTATTAGTCCAAAACCAATATTTGAAGTGGTATTCCTGGTGAATTTAAGATTCTAAAGAATAATAGTTTTGTTATTGCTTGAAATATTTGTTAGTTATTGTTATTGTAATATGTTCAATTATTTACCATTTATTTTTGTTTTATCTTGATAACTAATGATGATATATGAGTGTGGGATAAAAATACCATAATTTGGATACTCATTAATCTGAATTATAGGAAAAAACCATTATCAAATTATAGTATTCCGAATATTTTTTATTTCAAACCAGTATAACATTTATGAAATCCAATGGAAAGTCAATAGAGGGAGAGATCCATTCACCAAATTGATTCATTGGTAAAAAATATGGTAAAATGTTGGGATTTGTAACAATTCACTCAAACTTATTCACTCCAAAGCAGTGTGTGTTCATTTAACTAGGGGGTAAAAACATGGTATCATAGAAAAGATTTCATGTCATATTTAATTTTCTACTTTTGAATAATTTTATGTATTGGGTGTCCGTTTATAAATTCACGATGAAGTGAAAGCCTTGGGTATGATATATTTCTTTATGATCCAATTTATATCTATTAAAATACTGTCAATAAAATAATGACAAAATAGTTAAAAATATTAATAATCTATTCCTATTGTCTAAAGATGAAGAAGTTTAAACTTCCACATAATGTAACCAGGAAGAAATCAAATCTAACATAGTTGCATAAGTCTTATTTCTTCAATCCCCTAGAAATGAGATGAATAAATTTCTTCCATCAGAAATCAAATTTATTTATGCGAGAAAGAGGAAATTGAAATCACTTTACAAAATTATCCTCTTGTTGATCAATGTACTAGTGGGGAAGATCACATCTTAGATGAAATAAATGATGATTCAGGTTATGTTTTGAGAAAAAACATATAAAATTATATTCAATAAATTTTTGTTTTTACTTATATCTCTTTTAAGGACTTGTATGAGGATATCACAAACATTAATGTATAATCTAATAAGAGGTAGACAAACCTATAAAAAAATAAGTATGATATTAAATTTGACCATTTAACTCAAATCCAAGAGTGGTAAAATTGTGAATATTGAATAAAAGATCTCAAAAATTATAGAGTTATGGTTTACATAAATATAAAAAATTGATAAAACCATAGAATAATATATCTTATGACACAGTAATTGGAGGAAAATTAAATATGAATCATTGATCGCAAGAATGCTATGTTGAATGAAACCAAATAACATAATAAAAGATCATGGCAATTCATTTCATTAGAAAGAAAAAATGAAAATGAATTTGAGAATAATAATGACAATATAAAATGGGAGTGTGAATAAATATTAATTTTTGTATAGGATGATAAAAATAACCTCAATAAGATTTTTTTTAATTTGAAAACAAACTATAAAATTTTAGAATTTTTCAACACAAGTCTTCAAAATCAATTGGGAGAAGAGTTTCTTCCAAAAATTATTCAAAAGAGGATCTTTGTGCTAAAAGGATTATATACTATGGGAAAATATAGTGAAAATATATAATGATAAATTTATTATATTATCTAAGATAATGTTATCTATTGTTCTATGTAATTTTTATGTTCTAATTTTGTAACACCCAGAGATTTTATGAGAAATATTATTTTTTCTGATTTTATTGAGGTCTTGTGTTATACGATACACCAATATTATCTTGTGTTATACGCAACACTGTATTAGATTGTATTATATTAAAACACTATTCTTGGATTTTGTTGCATGCAAAAGCGAACTCCCTCAATAGTGTCTGTTGTACGCAATATCATGTTTCACTAAACAGTGATATATTATAATGAACTAGCTGTTATGAATAGTATTAACCTCATTTCAAATTTTATAACATAATAATTTATCTTACACATTTTCTAGATCATGGTATGATAACAAAATACATTTTTCTGGTAAAATAAGTATTTTTCAAATAAACATAGTTTTGACGCCTCTTGATGGCGCACCCATTTTAAATCTAGTTTTTTACATTTTTATAAGTTAATTTTGACAAAATAAAATTCATATTTGGAATCAGGATATATAAATTTACTTTGGATAAATGTTTGATATTTTTCTGATAGGTTTCTTATTTTGATGAATAATAATAATACGCAAAATATTAATTAAAAACAAATTTATTCATGAATATAGGTTCTATCGATAAATTATAATATTGAATAGTTTTAAAGTATAAATAGAATATATTTCTATCATTTAATATAATTTAAGTCATTAGCATTAATTTTACTCTAAATTTATAGTTAAAAACATTTCAATCTTTTCCAACGTTTTAAATTTTAAAACCCATTTTCTCAACAGTGGGAATAATATTAAATTAAATACTGCCACTTATGTGTTTTGAATTTTTAAAATGGATTCAATAATTGGAATTAGTAGGTCAAAATATTCTAATAGACTACTTTTTTATTTTTAGACATTATAAATAGTAACTACGGTAAATTTTATATACTACAGTTAAAGCTAAATCAGGTAATTATGGGTAAAAATAAGATTATAAAATTACTCTAACACCTTCCCAAATTCTATTGGATGAATAAAAGTCGACCCATATCACCTAAGTTTCGTAATAGATTCATTTCATGGTCTTTTGACAATGCAAAGGATGTAATTATTATTAAAACCAATGAATGTGACAACATGTCACTCTCTTATATCTTATAAGTGTAATAATTTTACATTTGTGATAAACATTATAAAACATAGAACATAAATAGTCACCAGAATTCTAATATAATTATCTAAATAATGTGAATTTATTTATAATTTTTATGGATTAAATAATTATAATTAATTGTGACACAATAGTGATGAAAAAATTATTTTATTGATTGAAATATCAAATAAAAGGTTTTAAAATTATTAAAATCAATATTATATGAAAAAATTAATGTGCCCCATGATTTTTTTGATTAATATGACATGTTAGGAATATATTAATTTTTTTTTGAATATGTCTTATGTGTGGATTTTTTTAAAATTCAAATAAATGAATAGTTTCAAAATTGAGACTGTTGATATTTTATAAAAATACATTTTATTAAATTATTTAAAAATAAAAAAATTATTATAAAATTATAAATAGAAATATATATGGTCTAAAATGTCATTAAATATCTAATTATGGAAAATTCACAACATGAAAGAATGTATTTATAACGATTTATAATTTAGAATATTATTACCATAAAAAAAATTAAATATATTAAATAAGGATAAATCAAATTGATAATGTTTAAAATAAATTCCCAACATGTCTAAATTTTATTGGTTAATCAGATTACAACCCTATCATACGTCATATCCAAATTTGAGTAACTTTGAATGTTTTTATGTGGGGTTTGATTTTATTATAAATTAATATTTGGGAGGCTACCAAAAGTGCCCCTCCCCTCTCCTATAAAAGGGAACCACCTCCATCTCTTCTTCAAAACATTTTGAGCCCTCAAGATTGGAATAACCCTATAAATTTATCTTCTCCAATTTCATATCAACCTACTAGAGGTCCTGGTCTTCTTCAAATTCCAACTTTAGCACTTTAAGAGGAGGTTTAGAAGATGCACGTCGAAGAAGATGTAATATCCTTTACCGATTCTTTCAAATTTATTTCTTCTTTTACATCCTCTTCTTTATTTGTTTCATTATAAAGTAATAACATAAATATCACTCATATTATGATATGTTATTTTAAATATGAAACAACCATATTTCACCTTTTATCCATCCTACGGAAAATGAAATCACCACGTGTTCGTACGTACGAAATACCGTCTCCATACCGTGGTGTAATTTTCTTTTCCACCACCACATTACATGGATGGGTACAATGGTGGAAATAAAAACTATATATGATTATCATAAAATGATACTAATTCTGATATATTATATAATCCACTCCAATATCATTCAACAATTATGGAAACGATATCGTCGCTCAGGCGAACGTACGGATTACCGTCTCCACAACGCGATGAGACTCATTCTCCATGTTAACAATTCAAGAATGATTATAAAGTATATATAATAAATAATCATGAAATATATTACATAATAATTATACTTTATTTAAGTACATATATGTTTCATTTATTTAATTCCATTTAATTCAATAAGGAAACGAAAACAGCGTTCATGCGTACGTATGGCCTACCATCTCCATGAACGGTGTATTTAAATTCATTTATAGATATATGTTATATATTTATATGATGTATATATATAAATCATGTTTTACGTTATGGAATTAAGAAAATCAGGATATATGTTATAATATGAAGAACTGAATGTCCAAACACGTATGATAAATGAAACGATTTTACCCAAAACGCTGCTTTAACATGGAATTGGCAAAAGAATGAGTATTATAAAGTCATAAGTGAAACATATATGATATCCTAAATATTATTATGGTTCTGTTACAAGTTAATAATATGTTTAAACCCCTTATACAGGAGTTTTGGACACGTACGGAAGGAATTGAACCTAATGTAAGGTATTATTTCATCTCACTTTTATTTCTGTGAGACATATGCCTTATCCACCATCTACATATTTTGTATGGTGTTTATGATTCCCATTATTGTTTTATGATTTTTTTATGAAGGATATGATACTTTCATATGCATGTAATTTTTGTTATTTTATGACACATATGATTTCACCGATCAATCTCGTTTCTACCCGAGATTGTTTATTCATAAGTATTTACTAGGGTTATATTTATCATCCATGTCGAGGTTTTAAAAAAATGCATTCATAATGTATTTACTATTCTTCCATGTATATTTAAATTCATGTTTAACCCTTTTTAGTATGGAAGGAATCTTTCTATTATTTACCATACGAGGTACTTTTCGGAAAATATTCGAGGAGAATGTTTAATTAACTTATACGGTGTGGAAGGATTTTTTACGATTTCATAATGCCTTATATTCATATTGATGCCTCTACATGATTTCATGATTATTTTCCACAAAATTATTTTCTTTTAAATTTCACGTCAATTTGAGAAATGAAAATTATTTCAAAGAAGAATGGATATTTTCCACAAGAATTCATTTCATGTGTTTTATGAAAACAATATTCCATCTATGATGACATTTTTTAATATGGATATGTTTCAAGCATAATGACTCTATTATTAACATGTTTTTATTTTTTGGGGTGAAATTATATGCATTCTTTTATATGGATTAATGTTATGATGGATGATTTTTATGAAACCCATTTTATTCATTGGGTTATGATGAATGATTTATTTTTTGGAACGCGAAAGAATGATTTCATTATAAGATTTATGGGACCTATATCTCCCTCAAATTAATTGGGTAATAATTTATATCTCATGAGATCAACATGGATAGAATGACAAGTGAATCTGGATAAGTAATATAGGGCTAGAAAGGTATGTAAACCCAGTTCAGTAATAGACTTTCTCCACTATAATGGTATTAGAAGCAATGCCATGGATACTATGGAAATCAAAACATGTGCTTAATATATGCCATAATTATATATTTTATTCCCATGCTATTTTATCATAATTAATGTCATGTTATGATCAATGCCTTACATACTACTAAGATTTATTTCAGAACTCACGATTTTGATGTTTAAACATTATGTTCATGTTTTTAAGTTCAAATGTATATGTTTTGTTTTATTTTCTCCATACATACCCTTAATGAGAATTTGAGCTCACCCTGTTTTATATTTTATTTTCCTCGAGATATGAAAGAATGGTTTTAGGTCAGAAATAAAAAGGGGAAGATATTTATGGGAGATGTTGAAGATCTTTCTCCATGTTTAGAAGATTATGTTCCAAGTTTCCAAAGACACTAAACTAATATGGTCCTTGGGAATTTTTTATGTATTATGTATTCTGCAAAAGCAATGTATTTTACATGTATGTCAAGCTTGGGTCTCTACAGTTGGTATAAAGGGAAAGGTTTAGTTAACCTTTGGAAACTAGGATGAGAAAACTTTAGTGAGATCCCTAGAGATATTTCTAAGGTATGTATAGGTATGTCCCTAAGTTTAAGTATAAATATATGTTATAGTGATAGAAGTATAGAAACAATATTCGAATCAAACCTATGATGTTAGATATTGATGGTACTCCCCCTTTATTATGTTTTTTTCCTAGCATGAGTTTTTCCACTCACACTATTCTTTTTGGGTTTTAGACGATGGATGGAACCTGAAAGAACCGTGTTCATCAAAGTAATGGGTAATGAAATGATTATCCTCCTGAACAACCAAATTTTATGGGAAATGGAGTGAAAAATATTATTTTTATACTTACACAGGTTATGAATCATTTTGGACTTCCAAATGAGCTGTGAAGGGAACACTATTTTATTGATTCCTTCCTGAGGAAACACCCACATTCTTTTAGCGGTTCTTCAGATCCACTTGTTGCTGAAAAATGGGTCTGTACCATTGAAATGATATTTTACATACATCATCATTCAGAACCTGAAAAATTCATTCTGGTTGTTTACCATTTAGAATGTGAAGCAGACTAGTGGTGGAATCTAATTAAGAATACAAGGCCCCAAGATGAAATTGAATCCATGGAATGGGATGAGTTCAAAAACATATTTTTCAATAATTACTATCCCTGTATTATTTATCCAAAGATGGAAAATGAGTTCCTTGAGATTAACCAAAATGATGATGAATCTGTTGGTATATACGAAGCGAATTTTACAAGTCCTTCAAAGTTTCATCTAGATTTATCATCCAAATTGAATGTAAATTTGATCGAATCTTCAGTCGCTTAAAACCATGTCTTCGAAATGCAATATCTATAAGAGACTTCAGTAGCTATGAAGGGATTTCACGTTTTGCTATCAAGGTAGAACTAGAAGTTGGTATCACATATCCATCTCATGGTTTTGAGAGGAAATAAAACATGTGATTCCATTAAAATTCTCAAAACTATGGTGAAAAGAAGAAAAATGTTTTGTTACGCTCAATGTTTGGAAGGAATCATAGTGGAGATTGTCTTAAAGGGACTATAAAATGTTTTAAGTGTGGAAAAGAATGTCATCGAGTAGCTGAGTTCCATAGTAATGGAAAAAATGTAGCTAATGATGTCAATGGAGAAAAGAATGCCGAGAACGCACCACCAACACTTCAATGATACATGTGTAGGGAAATGGGGCATTATACTAACCAATGCCCTAATCCAAGGGTTAATGGTGATCGACATGAACAACCTCTTAAGGCAAAGGAAAAAAGGGAAGTCACATGCGACCCTTATTGGAGATGTTGAATATGACAACAAAGTGGTGGAATGATTAAGTGTTTATGTTACGAGATTCCAAAATATTGTTGTGGAATCTCATTTATAGTATCGTGGAATATTGGAAAATCTATGTATTGGTTTGTTGTGGTTTTCAATAATTATATAGTACTGGTAACCACCGAAAAGTGATTGAAATAATTTTGGAAAGCAATTAATTTTTACATAATAAATGGATAAGGAGATAATGAAATGTTTGATAGTATTATTGAGCTCATGACTGATATAAGTGAAATGTAATATCATGGTTTGAGTATATAAAAATTTTGGGATTTTGGTATGTGGATAGTGTTACATTTTGACCACATTCTTGTTTTCATAAATATTATATGGTTATTCATGTTTCAAGGGAATACATGATTATGGAATTGACATGTTTTGATTGTGACCAAAAAGATAGATCTTATTATATACAGGGGATAAATGATGGTATTCAAGGCTCGGTAGATAGCCTTTCTAGTAATCATTTTATTTATTATATGAGATTTGATAGATGTATCATTGATAAGCCTAAATATTGGAATGGATTATGTTGGGAAATAGATATTATTGTTTAAGCATAATTTTTTTTCTAGAATGTTATAATAGTATAGTTTTAGAAAAATGAAAAATTTCAGGATGGATGAAAACCCATCACGTTGGAAAATGTTGTGCGAATCGAACCCACAACTGAAGTGCGACGGACCTTTATTGCCTACCACTGTCCTACAGGAAGTCTATAGTTTGTAGAAATAAGTTTTATTTTATTAATAAGTATGATAGATATAGTATAAGTCCATTTTTGGAATCATATATGACTAATCTCACCATAGATGGACTTATGTATATTTAATAACATTTGTGAACGTTTAGTTTGAGACAGATGGAATAACTAATCATTCTATCACATGATCTTCTAGTACTTCAAGAATGAAAAATTCATCATCATTTCATTAAAAAAGAGATGAAGTGGAAATTGTTCATGGAATGACCAATGATTATATTACACTAACATCAAGTATGTAGTTATCGTTATTCATCAACTTTAGGGAAATGATCATGAAAACCAAAAATGTTGTCATAGTACCCTCATATCTGATGAATTTGATTGTACATTAGATCATCACAGATTTCTGGATTTGAGATTGTTGACTTTTTCATAGCCGTGTTATCTACCACCATTCATAAGAACATGATGGTTTGATTTCTTTTCTATATCCATATTTTCACCTATATTCTCTTATGTGGAAACCCAGTGATTAGTTAATTTGGGGGACTGTTATGTTTCTGACTTTCCATTTTAAAATTATATTATAGTTTTCCTTTTAATGATGTGGGTTTCTATGATAGAAACTTTTAAGTAGTAAAGCATTTATAACACCGATAAATTTCAATGACAAAATTCATTTTAATGGGGGTAGAATGTAACACCCCATGATTTTATGTGAAATATTATTTTTTGATTTTGTTTATGTCTTGTGTTGTACGCTACACCAAAATTTGTCTACATTATATGAAACACAGTTTTATCTTGTACTATACGCAAAAACTATTCTTGGCTTGTGTTGCACGCAAGAGAGACGTTCCTCGATAGTGTCTGTTGTACGCAAAACCATGTTTTATTAGACAATGATATATTACAATGAATAAGCCGTTATGAATAGTATTATCCAAATTTTATAACATTATAATTTATCTGATACATTTTTTGGATCATGGTATGAGAAAAATATAATTTTATTGGGAAAAATAAGTATTTTTTTAAAAAAGCAGTTTTCCACCTTTTGATGGCACACCCATTTTAAATCTAGATTTTGAAATGTTTATAAGTTAAATTTGATAGAATAAAATTCTTCTTTGGAATCATGAAATAAAAAATTTACTTTGGATAAATTTTTGATATTTTTCTGATAAATTTATTATTTTGATGAATAGTAAAAATTCATTAAATTTTAATTAAAAAACAACTTTTTTCATCCAGAAAATTTATATGGATAAATTATAATATTGAAATTTTTTAAAGTAAAAATATAATATATTTATACCATTAAATATAATGTAAGTCATTAGCATTAATTTTACACTAAATTCAAATGTGAAAACATTTCTATCTTTTGCAACGTTATAACTTTTAAAACTCATTTTCTTAATAGCACGATTAAATTTAAACTAAATATTGACACTTCTGTGTTTTCAATATTGAAAAATGGATTCCATATTTTGAATCAATAGGTCTAAATTATTCAAATATGTTACTTTTTATTTTTAGAAATTATGAATAGTAACTACGGTAAATTTTATTTACTACAGGTAATGGTAAATAAGGTAATTAAGGGTAAAAATAAGATTATAAAATTACCCTAACACCTGAAAAAGTTCTATTGGATGAATAAAAGTAGACCCATATCACCCAGTTGTCAAAATAGATTCATTTCATGGACTTTTGACCATGAAAAGGATGTAATTATTATTAAAACCAAAGAATGTGACAACATGTCACTCTCTTATATCTTATAAGTGTCATAATTTTAATTTAGTGATAAACATCACATATCTTATAACATAAATCATCACCAAGAATCTAATAAAATAATCCACATCATGTGAATTTATTTTAAATTTTTAAGGATTAAATAATTATCATTAATGGTGACTCAATAGTGATGCAGAAATTATTTTATTGATTGAAATATACAATAAATGGTTTTAAAGATATTAAAATAAATATCATATGAACCAATTATTGTGCTCCATGAATTATTTTGAGGTATATGACATGTTAAGAATATATTAAATATTTTGTATTGAATATATCTTCTGTGTGGATTTTCATTAAATTCAAATAAATGAATAGTGTCAAAATTGACACTATTGATGTTTTATAAAAAGAACATATTATTAAATTGTTTAAAAATCACAAAAATATTTAAAAATTATAAATTGATGTTTATATAGTCAAAAATGTCATTAAATATACAATTACGGAAAATTACCAAAAACATAAGTTAGTATTTATAACGATTTAAAATTGAGGATATTTTTACCACAAATAAAATTACAAATATTAAATAACGATAACTCAAATTGATAAGGTTTAAAATAAATTCCAAACATGTATAAATTTTATTGGTTAATATGATTACAGTCCTATCATACCTCATATCCTAATTTGAGCCACTTTGGATTTTTTATGTTTGGTTTGAGTTTATTATAAATTAATATTTTGTAGGAATCCAAAAGTGCCCCTCTCCTCTATTATAAAAGGGAACCACCTCCCTCTCATCTTCACTACATTTTGAGGCCTCAAGATCAGCCAAAACCTATCCATTTATCTTCTCCACTTCCATAGTAGCATACTAGTGGTCCTGGTCTTCTTCTAAGACAAACATTAGTGCCCTAAAATTATGTTTAAAAGAGGCGTGTCGAAGAAGAGGTAATATCCTTTACCGATTCATTCAAATTTATTTCTTATTTTAAATTTTATTCGATATATGTTTCATTATAATGTAATAACATCATTATCACTCATATACGGATATTTTATTATAAATATTAAAAACTCCTATTTCACCTTTTATCCATCCTATGGAAAATGAAATCACCACGTGCATGTACGTACGAAATACCGTCTCCACGTCGTTGTGTAATTTTCATTTCCACCACCACTGTACATGGATGGGTATAATGGTGAAAATAATAACTATATATGATTATTACAACATGATACGAATTCTGAGATATTATATAATCCCCTCAAATAACATTCAATAATTATGGAAATGATATTGTCGCTCATGCGTACGTACGGATTACCGTCTACACAATGCGATGAGATTTATTCTCCATGTTAACCATTAAATAATGATAATAAAGTATATATAATAAATAATCATGAAATATATGAAATAATAATGATACTGGAGTTATGTAAATATATTTTTCATTTACTTAATTCCATTCAATTCAATAAGGAAACAAAAACAACATTCATGTGTATGTGCGGCCTACCGTCTCCATGAACTATGTATTTCATTCCATTTATTGATCTATCATATATATTTTTATTATGAATAAAAATAAATCATGTTTTACATTCTGAAATTTTTTAAATATTGATATATGTAATAATATCAAGAACAACAACTCGAAACACGTACGATAAAAGAAACGATTTTACCCAAAACACTGTTTTAACATGGAATCAACAAAAGAACGGGTAATATAAAGTCATAATTGAATCATATATGATATCATAACTATTATTATGATTCTTTTAGATGTTAATAATATGTTTAAACCCATTATACTGGAGTTTAGGACATGTATGTAAGAAATTGAACCTAAGGTAAGGGATTATTTCATCTCACTATTATTTCTGTGAGACAAATGACTTAATAGCCATCTATTTATTTGTATGGTGTTTATGCTTCCCAGGAATGTTTTATTATTTTTATTATGAAGGATATTATATTTTCATATTCATTTAATTTTAATTATTTTCTGAAACATATGATTTCACAGATCATAAAAGGTAAGGGGTAACTTCTCCAATCTTGTTTCTATATGAGATTGTTTCTTCGAAAGTATTTACTGGGGTTATATTTATCATTCATGTAATTTTTTTATAAAAATGTATTCATAATTTGTTTAATATTCTTCCATTTATGTTTAAATTCATGTTTTCCACTTTTAATTATGGAAGGAAAATTTCTTTTGTTTACCATACGCGGTACTTTTGTACTTTTCTTGAAAAAGTATGAGGAGAATGTTTATTTAACTTATATGGCGTGAACAGATTTTTATGATATCATAATTCCATATTTATATAATGATTCCTACACATGATTTTATAATTATTTAAAAAAATATTTTTCTTTTAAATTTCATGTCAATTTGAGAAAAGAAAATGATTTGAAAGAAGAAAGGATATTTTCATCAAGAATTCATCTCAACTATTTTATGATAACTATTTTCAATCTATGATGACATTATTTAATATGGTTAGTTTCAAGAATAATGTCTCTATTATTTACATGGTTTGATTTATTTTTATGATGAAATTATATCCATTGTTCTCTATGGATTATGTTATGATGGGATGATGTTAATGAAACCCATTTTATTCATTGGGTTATGATGAATGATTTTTTTGGGACACAAAAGAATGATTTCATTATGTGATGGGTGGGACCTATTTCTCCCTCAAATTAATTGGGTAATGATTTATATCTCATGATATAGACATGGATGTAACGACAATTAAATCTAATTCAGTAATACAGGGCTATAACGGCAAGTAAACTCAGTTCAATAATGGACTTTGTCCACTATGATAGTCTTGGAAGAAATTCCTTGTCTAATATGGATATCATAACATGTGATTAATGGATGTCACAATTACATGTTTTATTCCCAAGCTATTTTACCATGATTAATGTTATTTTATGATCTATTCCTTATGTACAGCCATGATTTATTTCTCAACTCAAGATTTTGATTTTTAAACATTAGGTTCATGTTTTTATGTTAACATGTATATGGTTTGTTTTATTTTTTCCTTTCTTACCCTTACTTAGAATTTGACATCACCCGTCTTTATTTTTTAGTTTCCCTACCATATAATGAAATGATTTAGGTAAGAAAACAAAAGGGGATGATCTTTATGGGAGATGTTTAATATCTTTCACCATGATTAGAAGATTATGTTCCATGTTTCCAAAAACACTAAACTAATATGGTCTTTGGGAGTTTTTTTGTTTTGTATTATGTGTTCCACAAAAGTATTGTAATTACCATGTACGTCATTCTTGGGTCTCTACAAATTTTATTATGATAAATACTACATGTTTGAAATCAAAATCTGTAAAATATTGATAGGAATAAATGATCTGAAACCATATAATTTATCAATGGTGGATATAATAAATTAAAAATTATTTTTTCATATTTAATCAATAATAATATAAGGAATACTATAAACAAAAAATAATTAAACAAAATCTGGATACACTACTTTGGAATAGAAAAAACTAGGATTTTTGGTTTTTTCTCGAGATTTGGAAGGTTAAGGCATAAAGATATTGACTATTAATATTATATTAAAACATATAAAATTATAATAAAGAATATATCATGGAGGGAGGAAATATGAGATATTAAAAATAACATAGAATAATGATAATTATCTTTTCATTTCTAATAGACTTTAATGATTGGAGAAATTCTATGGAAGCTACAAAGTGGTGGTCCTAGGGAAGAAACATGCTAGTTCGAAAAAAACAAGAATGTTACATATTTTGATATAGAATTAATACAATTTTTTAATGAAAAATAAATTCAAATATGAGTATTATTCTTACTTGGGTTATGAACAAAAGGAATATATCAAAAAAAAGACTCTCAAGAATATTAAGTAGGATGCTTCAATTAAAATAATAACAAAATTCTTTTATTGTGGATGTGGAAGATATATCCTAAATCATGGAAATAATACTATGAGTGAAGGTATAAATATATTAAATTGGATGAAAAATAAATATTCAAACAAATAAATAAATAATAGGAATGGTTTAGTGAATGTTTTTCTTAATAAAACATAGATGATACAAGCATGTTAGGCATGTTTCTAAGGAATCTATGATAATTTGTTCAGATTAAATAGAAAGTGTAAAGATAACAAGGTAAAGAAAATAAAAGTTATAAATGGATACAATAGATTATATATTAAGAATATTTTCAATTTCATTAGAGGTTTTTAAAAAATATAAATATAAGAGTTCATGATAAACATTGTGGATGGATCAAGTAGATTAGGCACATTTCATAGGATTATTTAATCATAATTTTAGTCTATTTAGATATTATAATAAATATAAACCTATAACTATAATATATGTGTTAATTCATTATTAATGGGAAATTGAATATTCCACAAAATAGATAGCTTAGATAAGTAATAAGACCATGATGCCTAAAGAAAACACTTCTAGAATAATAAAAAATGAATGCATTAAGAGTTCTCAAAAACTAGATATGGAAATAGAGGAATATCTTTGTCGATATTAAACTATAATTTTTTCCCTCAATAATAATTTTTACAGAACCACATTTTTTCATATCCTTTATTTTTTTCTCTTTTTAGGGAATTTATGTATATTTATATTTCCAAGGGATAACTAAGGAGAAATGTATAATTTCAAATCAATATAGATGTTCAAAAGATTCCATATTGGTGTGATCGTTAAATATGGAATTCTATATATTATTTATTGATTATATTTACCTTAATAGCGGTGTAATTATAATGTAACTTTGAGGGGAATAAATATTTATCTTCCAAAAACCTTATTGATGTTAGGAATTCATAGAAATATAGAATTAAAAAAATGTTGTTGGACTCTTTCAATGAAAAAATGATTTTCGGCACATTCTCTCAACATTTTTTAGAATTTATTCATTCAAATTTTAGTGGGGGATAATTTCTATTTATTATTGTTATACATGAGAAAAATAAATTGATAAATTTATAAGATATTTCTAAAACAAAGCCTACAAATTTTTTGAATGTTTTATGTTTTTTATTGAGAAGTGTTGATGAATTGGAACTGTAAATATAATGAGGGAATATTAAAAAATCTGGATCATTCTCAAAAAATATTTGGAAATCCCCAAAAGAAATCATATTGAGTTAGTAACATAATTGCATTTGATTATTGGAAACGTTTTTTATAGTTGTGTCTCTCTTACATCCCACATCGAGCATTTAACATATACACATATAGAGTAAGAATCATGGCACATTTTTTTAATTTAACTGATATAATTCTTTCATAAAAATAATTTTATTTATTATAAATCATTTCTAGAGAGAATAAAATTTATGAAAATATATTGATATGAATTTAATATATTGGAATTGATAAAAAATATTATGGGGGATTGTTGAACCCACTTAGTGTTGAGTTTTATTTGTTTTCAATAAATATGATGATGACTAAGATGATGAAAATATTTGTTTAAGATGAGAATCAAGGAATAATTTATGAGTACCAAATCTTGTTCATTAGATGATTGAGTTAGGTAAACTTCAAGGAATTCATTATATGTTTTTTGGGAAGATTATATGAGGATTAAAGAAACATCATGTATATGAGAAGTAATTATTTTTGTCATTAACTATATGATAGTGGAATATGGTTAAAGTGATACCACTATTATTTGAGATCATTTATAGTGAGAAAATATGTTACTTATGAGTTGAGTTACATGGTTTATGGCATGTACCTGATATAATATCACTTTCATTAATTTGAGGAACCTAGGTGGGATGTTTCACCCTATGTATTATCATATTTTGAAGACTAATTTTTTGATTTAAATACCCTTGGATGTAGTTAAAGAAATTTATTATAAGATAAAATAGGTAATATTATTATTTTGAATTATCTTAATGACAATTAAAGTTAATTTTATTTTTTTCAATGTAATGTGATGTTAGAGAAGATATTGTTAAATTAGTTGAGATGAATAGGTAATAATTTTTTATAAAGTTGTTGAAATATTGGGTTGTATTTCATTGATGATTTGAAAAAGTACAAAATACACAACTTCCATTATATTTTTTTATTCTAGGAAAATAGAAAATTTTAGATCCCTAGTGATATGAATGTGTCAGACTAATTTCACAATATGTATATAATAGTAACTATAATGTTTATTTACAATCGAAAAATTACTCCATATATAATCATACCCGAAGTTTTAGGTTTTAAAAAATTTGGTAAACTCCTCAATATGAAAGAGAAACTCTAAAATTATGAAGAATGAATAAGAGTAAAAATCTAGAAAACTTCTTGATACATTATATTTACTCAAAGGGTATGAAGCATAAAAAAATGTTGATTTGTTTCCATGCTAATACGTAATGTTAATCCAAAACATTCAACTAAAAAGTTAGAAATGTAATAAAGAAATTCATTGATAGATAAGAGTTCACCCAAAAAATATATGTGATACATAAGGGAGGTTGATATAATCAGTATAAAAATACATGTTGATGGAGATGTATTTATTTCTATGGAGACATTTAATACTATATTGTATGGAAAATTAGATATATAAGATACTATCAAAGTGAGAAATTTCCAATGTACTGAATCTATAATGAAATGTAAGATATTTTTCATGATACGTTTGATATTTTCATTATTATGTAAGGTATTTATCAAATACATATATTATTTTTAAGTTTTTATGGGAATAAAATGATATATTTGAAGATTTGAAATATCTTTTAGGGTGGTACGTATGATTTTCAAGAATAATATTTAGAATAGTATATGATTTTTCCATTATAAAATATAAGGAATTTCAAATTTAAGTGTTTTCAGTATGATGTAATATGATAACTTAAGAGGTTTAATTTAGATAATATAATTCTAATATTATACGGAAAAATATCACGATGATTTAGAGAATGATCATGATATTATATAAAACATGTGGTAGAGGTTTTCACTGGGAGGAAGAAAATGACATCGTAGGAAATAACCAATGAAGGGTAAGGAAATGGAGTTACAGACTGGATTTTACCATAATAATATCCATCCCCTCACAATTGAATTATTGTATACTAAATTCCTAGAGTGGGTTATTAATATAAAAATGTGAAATTAAGGTGAACTGAATACCATTTAAGAGAATATTGGAGGAAGACCCATATAGTAAATCTGAAATTTATTATGTATTGAGGATTATGGGATAAAACTCACATGATTTGGTTGAGATTAGGATTGAGAAGATGTTGTACGAATTTAGAACATTTTTCATGATATTTACAATCATTGAAAATCAAATAGGAAAAACCTAATGACGAGGAGATTGAATAAATACTTTATTGAAGAAGAAATAGACTAATGATATTGTGAGAATAAATTATTGTACATTATATACGTAGGAGGATAAAAGATATCTAAAATTATCTATGTTATTAAGTTATTAGTATACTGGCTAAAGGATATCTAAATAGTGGGAACAAGGGTCCTGGATTTGTTATATCATATGGTGTGGGGAATTGTGAGACAACCCTAGTGAATATTTTTACACAGAGAAGAGAGGAAACCCTTAAGAATTATTGTATAATTGTGATATACCAGTTGAGATTTTTATTTATAAGGAATCCATTAGTGATAATTTAAATCTATGAAAGGAAATAAAAATAATTTACTTTACTGAAGAATCAATCATTCTTGATGATATTGCATTAAGAGGATAAGATAAAACCCTATATTTTAAGAGGAAATTATTATCACTGATAGAATATAAAGAGAAAAAGTAAGTGATTTCATATAAGTATAGTTTGTACCAATTATTGTCGCATGTTCAAGGATATGGCCTTCCCTATTTGTTTTTATTAATAATAAGAAATTAGATGTGTGTGAGTGGGATAAAAAACACCATACACGAAGGATGTAGTCCTCCACATTAGAGAAAGAAGATCCTAATTTGATACTATTGGATGTTAAAGAAGTAAATTGTATTTCTATAACACACCAAGCTTCCACGATATTCTTCTCTTTGAATAATACAATATCGTGTGTGGTACGCAACACTGATTTCAACCTCACCACGACTTACCAAACTAGCCATTCAAAAGAGATTATGAATAGTATTAATTTAATTCTAAATTTTATATTATACTTATAATTTTAGAATCCATATTATGAGTTTCTAAGACATAATTTAAGAACAAATAAATTTTTTTTCAGATAAAAGATGTATTTTAAAAAAAATGCAATTTTACCACCCTTTAATGGAAAGGCCTTTTTGAATACAATATTTGAAACTTTTATATATTAAATTTGACAAAATTAAATTCTTATTTAGAATTGGGACATAATAATTTTGTTTCAATAATGTTTTGGTGTTTTTATGATAACTTTCATATTTCGGTGAATAGTGAAAAATACTATATTTTAACTGAAAACAACTTTTTTAATCAAAATAATTTATATTTTTAAATTATAAAATTTAATGGTATAGATGTATAAATAGATTATATTTTTACCATTTAATCCAATTATGGTCATTGTAAGTAACTTCACATTGAAATTAAACATAATCAAGTGTCAAACGTTTGATAGTTATTATTTGTTAAAAATACGGCTTCTGGTTTTAATAGCTGGAATTAATTTTAAATAAATAAATGAAACTTTTATGTTTTAAATTTTGTAAAATAGACTTCATTTTTTTATTCTGAATATCGAAATTAGCTTAGGATGATATTTTGGTACTTTTCTGAAAACATTCAATTTTTGATGAATAGTGAAAACACTGAGTTATAGATTAAAACAAAATTTTTATTTAAATAATTATTTATTTTATTTAAGTACATTTTAGGGAAAAATAGATACATAATACCTATATAAGTTCAGTGTAATTCATTGGAGTCATTTGATATTAATTTTAGATATATAAAAATTTTATTAAACTTTTCACCGTCTTCTACCCATCTCCTAGGAGAAGTTGCAAATTCACATAAAACATAATTTTACTGCTTCTGTGAGTGGAATTTCATAAATTTAAAAGACACGGTTAATATCAAGGAGTAAAATGTGTTTCAATAAGATAAAAATATTTTTTGGTGAATTGTATGTTTTTACTTTCATTTTCCACGGTAAAAAGTAAATAGGGTAATTAAGGGTAAAAATGATATTATTATTACCCTAACACATTTCCTAATTCTATTGGATAAGTATAATTATAATAAAAACAACCTAAAAAAATATCAACCTCTTTGGTCCACTTGAATTATATTAGGACATTTATTATTATTTAATTCAAAAAAGAGTTAAAAGTATTAAATTAAAAGTTTAATAAATAAAAAATTTTTAATATAGAGTTTCACACAAGATAAAATCTACTATAAATATTCATTAGAAATAAAAATATATTTTCTACATAAAGTTTTTTTAATTATAGTTTTTATAGATTACATATTTAAATTTATTAATGATACACTGATGATGCAGTAATTAACTTATTAATGAAAGAATCAAATAAATGGTATTATAAATATTGAAATAAATAAAATTTCAAACTTTTTATGACATCCATCAATTTTATAGTTGAATAGGACATGTTAGGGATGATTCAATGTATCTTGTTCTAAATAATCAAGTTCTGATGACTTTTACAAAAACAAAATATCAAATAGTGTGAAAATTGACATAAATTAATATTTAATACAAATACTATATTATTGGTTGATATAATATTTCAAAAAATTTATGGTTCATAAAAAGAGAGTAAATAATATTATATATGTCATTAATGAACCACTTGAGGTTCTCTTGTAAGTTTTGTGTATGTTTATTAACCATATAGAGTAAGAATACAAAAAGACACGGTAAAAGTTAAACTATTTAACTAAGAGGTAAATCAAAAAGATAAGGTTAAAATTGAATCCTATATTTGTCTAAAACCTATTGTTTGGAAAGATATAGACCCATAACCACCTAAGTCTTGAAATAAATTAATTTGTAACTATTATAAACCAAATATGAATTTATTATAAAATAATACTTTAAGTTTTTCCAAAAGAGCCCCTCCCCCCTTATAAATAGACACCAATTATAACCAATTATTCATACCATCATAGCCTTTTGGTTCGGCCAAACCCTGACCAAATATCCTCCCAACATACCTCACTTCAACATAGAGTCCTTAGATTTATCAGAAATCCAACTTAAGGAGCCCTTTTGATCAAATCAAAAGGAAGAACCTGAAGAAGAGAAAATGATTTCACCACCCTCTTTCAAGTTACATTCTTCTTCCACATCCTTTTTATTTTTTTTTTCCATTAAAAAATAATAACTACAGTATATTCAATATACTATGATGTTATTAAAATTATGGTACAACCAAATTCATTATTTTATCCACCCTTTGAATGACATGCCTCCATACGTGCGTATGTATGGCTTACCGTCTCCACGTCGTGGTGTAATTGTTATTCAATACATTATTATTTGGATCGGTATAATAATGATGTGTATTTTTGTAAATAATAAATATAACATGATATTTATTCTGTATATATGATATAACATCCAATTATATATTATTTTAATATCAAAATAATGATTGTTTTGCTTGTGCGTATGTACAGATTACCGTCTCCACGACAAGATGAGATTCATTTCAAAAGTTCACCATTCATCGATGATTATAAAAATATATATTACTAAAAATTATGTAATATATTACATAATAATGATACTGGAGATATATATATTTATATATATAAGTATTTATGTACTTACATATATCTTATTCACTTACTTCCATTCAATACTGTATGAAAACAGAAACATAGTTTATGCGTACTTATGGATTACCGTCTTGATAAACTGTGTTTTACTTTTCATATATATGTATATTATACATATTTATATTATAAATATATATGATATATATATCATGTTTTATATTCTAGAAGTATTTAAATCAGGATCTAAGTGATACAATCAAGAGTTACAAGTTAAAACATGTACGATAAAGAAAGCGATTATTACCCGAAATATTAATATAACATTGAAATTATTATTAAATGGGTAGTATAAAGTCATAAATGAATAATTTATGATATTATAAATATTAATATAGTTCGGGTATAATTTAATAAAATACTATAGTCTTCATACAAGAGGTTAACCGTATCCTCGACTAAAGGAAGGTGCAAGGTAAGGGGTTTTCATCTCACTCCTTATTCTCGTGAGATTCAAGCCATATTGCCACTATTACCTTTTGTGTGTTGTATGTACTGCCCATAATTCTATTCTTTGTGTAATAAACTTTAATTTATGTCTATTTACATATTCATTGTATGATACCTCTTTTATGGGTTGTATTTTTTGTATGTTACCAAATTGGTAATGATTAATTTCACAATCTCTTTATTATCCAAGGTTGTTTTTACGTAAGTATCTACTGGGACATATTTGTTATCCACGTACATGTTTTATAAAATAGTTTTCAAAGTGATTATTTTAAGGGACTTTTTTACTAAATCATTATTTCAAATGTTTTAAATATTTATTCTTCTAAATCTTTCTCATTAATGTCCATGTCTTCAAAATGGGTTTTAAGGATTTATTTATATGGACATGAATGTTTTTAAAATGTTAACTCCTTTCAAAAGTTTCGAAGAGGTATGGGACACTTTGATTCAAAAATTACTTTAAATAAATTATTTTCTAACTTGTGTTACTTTTAAATTTAGTCATGAAAAAGGGGTATTTCTCTCAAAGAGTTTTACAAATCATTTTCATCTATGTAAACATCCTTTGATAAATTTTACACTTGTTTGAAGTTGATTTATTATTATAAAAATCATCCATATTTTATTAAAGCTTTTGTTATATGTATGACAATAGATGAGTTATTTTTATGCCATTAATGGTTTATGATTAATGTTTTGTCATTTCGTATGCTAGTTTAAATATGAATGTTTATGTTATATTTCATCATCTTCTTAAGATGAATGTGTTGGACTAGTATGATCTAGGTTGGGGACTGGTAAAAGTATGCCCTTCGGGTTGGTGTCTGGTTATTAGAGGCACTCCGGGTTGGTGTCCTGTTATTAGAGGAACTCTGGGTTTGTGTTCAGTTATTAGAGGCACTCTGGTTTGGAGTCCGGTTATAGAGGCTCTCAGGGTTGGAGTACAATTACAGAGGTTCTCCGGGTTGGGTTCCAGTTATATTTATCCCTTAGGTCTTGGCACAAGGCCTTGACACAGAAATTAAAGTTCAGAATTATGCATTCCATCATTATGAAAGTGGTTATTGATATTTCATGTGATTATTCGACTATTAGAATATCCATTTGAATATGTAAATGACAATATTTCATGTTTAGAATGGTTTTGTTTTAGTTATACATTTCCTTAAATGTTTATGATTATTTATGATTGTTTCTGCTGTATTGTTATCCTTACTGAGCATATGAGCACACCCTTTTCTATGATTTATTTTTCCCAGGATTCCATGAAGTGTATTGCGATTGATATGCAGGGTTAAGACAAGGGAATAATAGCATTCATAAAGATTATTTATGTTGTTTTGTATGTTATAAAGTGTAATGTAACATTTTTGTGTGTAATCTATTTTCCAAGACTGCTAAACTGATTGGTCCTTCGGGAATTTATTCCTTGTAATCATTCCATATATTTAAATACTGCACCGACTCTGGGTAACTGGGGTCGGGGAATTACAGTTGGTATCAGAGGTTGTTTAGCAATAACATTGGAAACTAGATTTAGATAAACTCTGATTAGAGAACATTACCATATGATAGAGTGTGAAGATTAATATAGAATAACTTCCTAGAATTTTGGTAATGTAAAGATTTTGTGAGTTTTCCAAGACAATACATCCCTCTCTGGATACGATCAGGTAGAGTTGGCTCTAGCAAAGATGTACCAAGGGGTAAATCCTGAAAACACCGCTTTGAGTTCGACTCGAACGGGAACTGGTGCATGACAACGAACCTTGCTTCACTCATGGTTACGACACTCCTGGGGGATATCCTTAGGATAATTCTCATTTTCTTTACAGACAACTATGAAGGTTTTATGAGTATATACCTCCTTAAAGAAAACATTTTTGTGATTATGGATTATATCCACAAACTATTCAATTTACATTATGTATTTTACATGTTTGAAATTAGTAATTTTGATTCATAAATGGACCTAGTGTAATCCATTATATAAAAATGGCACTAGTAGAAGGAATGTGAACTCCAGTAATACGTATGATCCAAAGAGTAAGAAGGATTAAATATTTCATGGTATTAAGACAACATTTAGAAGAGAAATATTCTCCCATGTATTCCCATAATATGAATAAATAGTATCATGTATTAATAAGACCAGTAATGAATTCTATGAATCCTATGGCTTTGAAGGGAATCCAGAGAAGAAAAGGATGGTAGAAAGAAATATGGACAAAGGGAACAAGGGAAAGAAGGATTTTAAAATATGTGATAAATGTGGAATGAATCACCTTGGTAAGTGCATGAAGGGAATGGGAGTTTGTTATAAGTGTGGAGAAAAGGACACCAAGTACGTGACTGCAAGGGAAAGAAAAAGGTTTCAAATGCACAATGCTTCATCTTCAAGGAGTTGGGACACTATTGAAACCAATGTCCAAATCCTAAGAGTATACTAAAAATGATGTTACTGGATTATAATAATGTTTTGATACTACCTCAGATTAAGAGGAATGACTAGTGTTCTTATGTTATTTTTTCATTTGAGTTTTGTATCAACAGTATACTTATAACATGAATTATGGAGATAAATAAGGATTATATTGCAGTACTATTTTTTTGAGGATTTGTGATATGTGACTTAATAGAAAGCTACAGTTTTTGGAAAATAAATGGTTGAATGAATGGTAATCCTTAATATGGTCCTGATAATGATGTAGTGTTTTTGGAATATGAGATGGTTGATTTTGCTAATTTAGGATTTTTCACTGTCTTAAAAGAATTCATGATAAAGTTATTCATATGTTATTACGTGGTAAAAAGAATCTACATTATGTTTACCTTCGATATAAATTTTGGACAGAGAGTTTGGACAGAAGTATTTTGGATAAGTATAAAGGTTGGAGTGGATTATATTTTAAATTGGATACTATTTTTAAGGTTATTTTTTGATATTTATAAAAAGGACAACATGTAGACCGTGTGACAACCCGTCACGTCGGACAAAGATGCGGGAATCGAACCCACAACCATTGTGCAATTGGGATTTATTTCCTACCACTAGACTACGTGAAGTCCATGGAGTGTATAATATAGTTTTTTTTAATTTCTGATAGATGAATTATAAATTTATTTTTACAACCATATACGGTTAGGATAAATAGAATATTTTTGAGTTCTATTATCTCTTATAGTGAAAGATGACTTTTTGGTAGAACTTAGTTAAAGGATGATACTCTAGTTGTCAAGTATATATTTTTATTCTTCTCTTATTAAATGAAGAAATTAATTCTTATACTTTAGTGAAAGGATCTTAAAACAAAAAATGTGTTATCCTAATACCATATGTTTTGTTGAACCGATGGTATTTTAAAACATCATAGATTGATGAATTTAAGGCCCTTAATATTACACTTTTTTATGATTGATGACCTCAATCACTACCTATAAATATTTACGTTTTCGCTCCAATTATTTTTCTCTAATTTCCACCAATGTTCTCGTAATAGAGATCATAATTTGGTGGTGACCCTTTCATTTCATTTTCCTCTTATTAAGACTAAATTTTATTAACCTAATTTCTGATGTTGGTTTTCCCAAAGGTATTTTCAATTTTCAACCTTTTATTTTTGAAAAGTAATTTCAAATTGTGAGGATGCAGTGTATTGAAGGCGGGGATAATGTAAAACCCCAAGCATTCATGGTACGCTTCTCTTTGAATAATACTATATCGTGTGTGGTACGTAACACTGAGTTCAAGCACACCATGACTTACAAAACTAGCCGTTCAAAAGCAGTTATGAATAGTATTAACAGAATTTTAAATTTTCTGAAGTGCACTGTGTTGCATTTGTTGTCAATGAGGCATGAAGTTGTCTTGGAATGAATGGAAGTCAAGGAATGTCAAGATGTGAATGACAAAGGTTGTGATGGTGTTGGTGATGAAGAGAGAATGGCCATAGTACTAAGATGCATGTCACTTAGGAGATTCACTAAGTGGTATTGGAAATTGTGGTTGAAACATTCTCCATGCACATCTGACGATTGTTGAGATGTTCTTAATGTTCCAAGAACTTGTATCCTGATGATACAATGTCACAACATTGATTGAAGACCATGTATTGCCTTCACAATGCATGAGGAGTTGAAAGGAGTTCCATCCACAACTACTAAGTGGATGATGTGCATTAATGAAATCCATGCACTAACACTTAGTGCATGTGAATCTGAAGAAGTCCCAATTTGATCTCTGATTAGATCAACAATGAGAATTGAAGAATTATTTGATTCAGGAGCTTCGGTTGATGGAGAACCCTCAAGAATTCACTCCTAAGTAATGAATATATGTTGAGGAGATTTGAGGAATTCTAATGAAGAAGAGAAGGGAAGAAATGTAGAAGAAGGATGTTTTAGAATTGTGGCATTTGGCATTTTACACTTAGTACTTTGTATACTTAGTGTATATTTAAGCAAAAAATTAGCCACCAAGGAGGCCAGCCGAGGGATCACCCAAGGCACATATGGGCCTAAGGCGCCACGCCCATGGGGAACCCTCAAGGCCAAGGCACTCCCTGAGGCAAGGAAGGGGCCGTGTATAAGCCCCGAGGCCACGCGGTGATGAAGCCTGCGCAGCGTGAGCGTGAGGAGTGCGCCCGTGAGGTGCATAGTGGGCGCTAGGTGCGCGCCCGCAGAGGCGAGAGTGGGCGCAGAGCGCGCCCGCAGAGAGAACCCGGTGCGAGGCGGCACCGGGAGGGGAGAAGTTCATTTGAACTGAGGACGGCACGCGGTGTTTGATAAAACGCATGGAAAATGGCCGCCGTTTCGATGTGGGACGCGGAATTTTTCCGCGGGAGCGATCCTGGCCGCACGATTAATTACGCGCCAGATCTCGGCCGTCCATCTAATCCACCGCGGCCCATCCTGATCGCGGCCGTCCAAATCTTTGATCCAACGGCTCTCCGCGCGTCTTCTTCCCCGCGCCATGTGAAGCCACCCGCGACGTCCCCGCTGAACCAGAGGCCATCCGACCACTGGATTTTGAGATCCCGGCCACCATTTTCGAAGCTGAGGTGTCCCTCGTGATCGTCTCTCCACACCGAACCGAACCATGCTTAAAAATGGGCTTGCATGCAACGAGAGGAGAATTCGGTTGCGGCCGAGGCAAGAGAATCTGCCGAGGCTATGAATGGTCTATGCCCTTGCATGGATTGGAAGAAAAGAGGTCGTGCATGCGTTCTAAGTCGCATGCACGTGAAGAAGACCAGAGAAAAATAAGGAAAGAACCCGCGGTGGAAACTGAGGAGAGAAACGAGATTTTACAGAAACTTGAGATCCGAAAATCTCGGTGGTTCAAGATTTTTCTCACGCGGATAAACCACCTCTGCCTCACCTATAAAAAGAAGACCACATGCGCTGTTTATGCTTGTTGATCCTTTGTTGAAAACTTGGAGTCCCGCGTGTGCCTCTGCCTCGCGAAGAAGAAGCCGCCGCGCAAAGATTTGCGCGGCTGAAGTCCCCTGCGCGCTAATCCTTTGCGCGGCAGGAAGACCTCATGGCCGCAACACTCTGCGCGCCCGAGGCTTGTTCCCTCTCTGCCCGCACCCTTGTGCGGCAAGAGGAAGTGCCCGCGGGTGCAACACTTGCGCGCCCCGCGGCAAGAGGTGTTTGCGTGCTCGAAGGGTTGCACGCCCGTGGAGCCTTGCACCTGAGGACCTACGCGACCCAAGGCAGTAGCCAGCTGCACCTTGCATGCCTTCAGTTGGTTGGTGTTCGGGCTGTGTGTGTAAAAACAGAAGAAGCAGTGTGTGTGTGCCAAGTGGAGAAGAAGACCCGAGCCTTAGTGCCTTGTGTGCCAAGTGAAGTGGAATACCACACTTTGTGTGTGTGCCAAAGAAGGCCGAAGCTTTGCCTCTTGTGTGTGCAAGGAGAACCCGAGACCACACCTTGTGTGTGTGCCAAGTGAGGAAGACCCTACGAGTTGGTTGAGCACACTTGAAGTTTAAAAGAGAAAAACAAAGTGTGTGTGCAAAGTGGAAGAGTACAAGAAGGGAAGAAGGCCATAGGCATTTGTGTGTGCACAAGAACTAAAAGGCCGAACCTAGTGTGTGTGCACTAAGTGAAGTGAACACACTTAGAAGAAGGAAGAAAGAGGAGACCCTCACACTAAAGTACAACGCACTTGTGAGTGTGTAAACAAAAAAAAGGAACAAAGTGTGAAGAAGGAAGAAGGTGTGTGTGCTAAAAGTATTGACACCCATTGTGGGTTTATCACACCAAGGAGAAAAAGACGGTGCATGCATGCATTCATGCACATGCACACGTGAACAAAGCCAAATCTGGTTGTGTGCATTTGAGTTGTCCAAGACCAGGAGGTTCTTGAAGATGAAGAGTTGCCATGCACTCAGTGCATGAAGTAGAGTTGAGTGAGACTGAAGCCAGACTGAAGTTAAAGACATCAGCTGCCTGAGTTTTCAGTAATTGAGAAGACCCTGATCAACAGAAGTGATCAGAAGATTTGAGCAAGACCAATAGACCTTTTCAGAGGCTATTGAAGATTCTTGAAGAGTGAAGCCAGGTCATCCTGAAAAAGGAGATAAAGCCTGAGCTAGACGAGAAGCCCTGATCAACCACAAGTGATCAGAAGAGAAGAGCAAGGCCAGCAGCCTTTATCCCAGGCTGCTGAAGTTACTTGAAGAAGCTTAAAGTGAAGAAGAGCTACTCGTGTGACTCGAGGAGCCAGGAGAAGACCCTGTGGGACTCAGGGAGAAGAAGTCTTCAGTGGGATTCTGGAGCAGGCCAGTGGGACTCTGGTAACACTGTGGGACGCGGTATAAAGACCCTCCTGTGGGACTCAGGAGAGATACAGTGGGACTCTGTATCGACCATTGTAATTTTAACAGGTTATAATGGAGAATCCATGCTGAGAGAGCATGGCAAGGATGTAGGCCTTTGGTGCCGAACCTTGTAAATCCTTGTGTCCAGTTCCATTATATTTACTGCATCATTCGAGGAAAGGTGAGAGATACAAGAAGAGTGGATCGAGGCTTTAACCATCCATAGAGGTTTAATTGATAAGGAATCAATTAGTAAAAAGTTTTAAGGGATCACTGATTCACCCCCTCCCCCTCTCAGTGATTCACACTGATCTGGGCACTTCAATTGGTATCAGAGCGAAGGTTACCTCTAAAAGATCCAAGGGATTCTTTATGAAGTGCAGATTTGAGGAAACGAGCGACCAGCCTCAAATGGAGTTATCTGCCAAGACTCAGAAAAATAGAAAGAAGAAACAGGCCAAGAAAATGAAGAAAGCCTGTCCTAGCTGTGATGAAGTTGGAATAATGAATGATCTTCAAAGTGCAATCGAATATCTTCAGAAGACTGTCCCCATGGAAGTGGCAATGTGTATAGCTACAGGCATCCATGATCTTCAAGAAGAAAAATCACAGTTAGAAGAAGAAGCCAATGCTATGGAAGATCAGCTGGCTAAAAGGGTTGGCATTACCAACACTCTCAGAAAGCTGGTAAATTCCAAAGATGAAACAGTATCTCTTTGCAATGAAAGATATGAAGACACTGCTGAAGAATTGCAAAGAAGCCTTTCTGAGAAAGAATTCTTTATGATAATAGTCAAAGATGTTGTCCATGCACTGGAAAAGAGGCACAAAGTGTCAATGGTTGTCAGAGATGCTCAACTAGAAGACAAAGTCAAAAGGGTGAAGGATCTTGACAACTCATTGCTTGAAATGAAGCAGGTGCATGAAGACCAGATAAAACAGCTGGAAGAGAAATGGGAAGGAAAGCTAAGAACTGTTGAGGATGAGAAGAACTCCCTTAACATGAAATTCTTAGAATTAGAGGTGATATTGAAAAATCAGCAATCACCCAAAGCCAAAGCCTCCCAGACAACTGGAAGAAGAAATGTTGCTACTCAAGTGTGCTTTGAGAAAGATGATTCTAAAAGAAAGACATCCTCTAATAAAAGGGCAACAACTTCTAAAAAAAGGTACCATCCATACCATCTTGTACTGATGCTTCTAATTGTGTTTCCACAAAAAGTGCAGGATGGAAGAATAATTCCAAACAAATATGGATGAAGACAGTAAAGAAGCAGAGCTCTCCTGAAACAGCACAACAGGTCAAGAAAAGTACCCTACAATCAGAAGGACTGAAGAGGTCAAGATTCGTGGGACAATGCTGGTGTTGTAACAAGTATGGGCATTGTGCAAAGGATTGTTGGTACAATCCACTGAATGCCAAAGCACAGAGGAAGCCCATGCCAAGGGGGAGCAAGCCAGAGGAAAAGAAGCAGCATCCACAGGTCCAGAAACATCTGTTTACTGCTAACAGATTTGGATTACTTGACAACATCTGGGATGATTGCAAAAGTGGTAAAAAAGATACATGTCAATCTCCAACTGTATCCAGAGCTAAAAAGAAGAGAAGATCACTGAACCTGGCTCAGAAAGAATCCTTGGGAAGCAAGCAGAAGAAAGCTGAAGATGCTCCCAAGAAGATTATGAATAAGGAAGAGAAGTCCTTGGAATCTAAATCCAAGAAGGGTGATGCATCCAGAAGGACCACCAATAAAATATGCTTCTACTGTGGAAAGAAAGGTCATACCATGGATCTTTGCAAACAAGCCATGGAAATAAATAGAAGCCAACTGAACTCAAACAGACAATCAATCCAAAAGAAGTAGAAGGGATCGATTGAAAACAAGTTTCCTAAGAGAGGTAGCTTGACAGCATCAAAGGAACCATGTGAAACTTCCAGAACTGAGGCCACACTTCCAAATGACTCTTTAGTCATATGGCCAAATCAGTTGCAACTTGCCAAAGATCTCCAGAGAGCTGAAGATGAAGTTCTGGCAATTGCTAAGGCAAAAGGGAAGAAGAAGATTTCACATGAAGATGTGTTGAGATCCACACCAGCACAAACATCATTTAAGATCAAATGTGAAAGTGTGAAGAATGGTGAAAATGGGACATCTCGGTTGAGAGAATCTTCTCAACCTTGTTGTTCACATTGATGAACCAAGGAGGTTCCATCTTATTCCCTTATATTCTTGGTATATACATGTGCTAACATTGCAGGGAATTGAAGATGATGATCATTCTCAGCTGGAGGATGGTTTGGAAAGAACGGAGTGCACCCCTTGAGGGGGAGAAAATCTGAAGAAGATGATGTTATGAGATTAATATCATCTTAAGAAAATGGATGTATGGGGGAGCTTTATCTTTTCACTGAACTTTCTAATGTGTTTTGTGAAGTATGTGAAGGATTCAGCAATTCATTGAATATCTGAAAAATTTCAAACCCCTAAGCATGATCTCACATGTGTAGAGAATTATGGACAACATTGAAAAATCTTGGTTATATCACTCTTGTTTTCTACACCGGGTTAGCCCAAGTAGACTTAGAGTTGATCTACTAAAGGTTCTTTGCTAATGAAGAACATGTGACATCATCCCTCTCTCAGTGTTTTTCAAGAAAATACTTTTCAAAGGGAGGAAGAGATTTTTGAAAGAGAACCACACCACACCTTTGCATTTGATTTCCAATAAGGGGGAGAAAATATTGGCACACATATTGAACCATTCATATGTGCTAAAGGAGTGTATTGACAACAAATACAAAGGGGGAGATTGAAGTGCACTGTGTTGCATTTGTTGTCAATGAGGCATGAAGTTGTCTTGGAATGAATGGAAGTCAAGGAATGTCAAGATGTGAATGACAAAGGTTGTGATGGTGTTGGTGATGAAGAGAGAATGGCCATAGTACTAAGATGCATGTCACTTAGGAGATTCACTAAGTGGTATTGGAAATTGTGGTTGAAACATTCTCCATGCACATCTGACGATTGTTGAGCTGTTCTTAAAGTTCCAAGAACTTGTATCCTGATGATACAGTGTCACAACATTGATTGAAGACCATGCATTGTCTTCACAATGCATGAGGAGTTGAAAGGAGTTCCATCCACAACTACTAAGTGGATGATGTGCATTAATGAAATCCATGCACTAACACTTAGTGCATGTGAATCTGAAGAAGTCCCAATTTGATCTCTGATTAGATCAACAAAGAGAATTGAAGAATTATTTGATTCAGGAGCTTCGGTTGATGGAGAACCTTCAAGAATTCACTCCTAAGTAATGAATATATGTTGAGGAGATTTGAGGAATTCTAATGAAGAAGAGAAGGGAAGAAATGTAGAAGAAGGATGTTTTAGAATTGTGGCATTTGGCATTTTACACTTAGTACTTTGTATACTTAGTGTATATTTAAGCAAAAAATTAGCCACCAAGGAGGCCAGCCGAGGGATCACCCAAGGCACATATGGGCCTAAGGCGCCATGCCCATGGGGAACCCTCAAGGCCAAGGTGCTCCCTGAGGCAAGGCAGGGGCCATGTATAAGGCCCGAGGCCACGCGGTGATGAAGCCCGCGCAGCGTGAGCGTGAGGAGCGCGCCCGTGAGGTGCATAGTGGGCGCTAGGTGCGCGCCCGTAGAGGCAAGAGTGGGCGCAGAGCGCGCCCGCAGAGAGAACCCGGTGCGGGGCAGCACCGGGAGGGTAGAAGTTCAATTGAACTGAGGACGGCACGCGGTGTTTGATAGACCGCATGGAAAATGGCCTCCGTTTCGATGTGGGACGCAGAATGTTTCCGCGGGAGCGATCCTGGCCGCACGATTAATCGCGCGCCAAATCTCGGCCGCCCATCTAATCCGCCGCGGCCCATACTGATCGCGGCCATCCAAATCTTTGATCCAACGGCTCTCCGCGCGTCTTCTTCCCCGCGCCATGTGAAGCCACCCGCGACGTCCCCGCTGAACCAGAGGCCATCCGACCACCGGATTTTGAGATCCTGGCCACCATTTTCGAAGCTGAGGTGTCCCTCGTGATCGTCTCTCCACACCGAACCGAACCATGCTTAAAAATGGGCTTGCATGCAACGAGAGGAGAATTCGGTTGCGGCCGAGGCAAGAGAATCTGCCGAGGCTATGAATGGTCTATGCCCTTGCATGGATTGGTAGAAAAGAGGCCGTGCATGCGTTCTAAGTCGCATGCACGTGAAGAAGACCGGAGAAAAATAAGGAAAGAACCCGCGGTGGAAACTGAGGAGAGAAACGAGATTTTACAGAAACTTGAGATCCAAAAATCTCGGTGGTTCAAGATTTTTCTCACGCGGATAAACCACCTCTGCCTCGCCTATAAAAAGAAGACCGCATGCACTGTTTATGCTTGCTGATCCTTTGTTGAAAACTTGGAGTCCCTAGTGTGCCTCTGCCTCGCGGAGAAGAAGCCGCCGCGCAAAGATTTGCGCGGCTGAAGTCCCCTGCACGCTAATCCTTTGCGCGGCAGGAAGACCTCGTGGCCGCAACACTCTGCGCGCCCGAGGCTTGTTCCCTCTCTGCCCGCACCCTTGTGCGGCAAGAGGAAGTGCCCGCGGGTGCAGCACTTGCGCGCCCCGCGGCAAGAGGTGTTTGCGCGCTCGAAGGGTTGCGCGCCCGTGGAGCCTTGCACCTGAGGACCTACGCGACCCAAGGCAGTAGCCAACTGCACCTTGCACGCCTTCAGTTGGTTGGTGTTCGGGCTGTGTGTGTAAAAACAGAAGAAGCAGTGTGTGTGTGCCAAGTGGAGAAGAAGACCCGAGCCTTAGTGCCTTGTGTGCCAAGTGAAGTGGAATACCACACTTTGTGTGTGTGCCAAAGAAGGCCGAAGCTTTGCCTCTTGTGTGTGCAAGGAGAACCCGAGACCACACCTTGTGTGTGTGCCAAGTGAGGACGACCCTACGGGTTGGTCGAGCACACTTGAAGTTTAAAAGAGAAAAACAAAGTGTGTGTGCAAAGTGGAAGAGTACAAGAAGGGAAGAAGGCCATAGGCATTTGTGTTTGCAAAAGAACTAAAAGGCCGAACCTAGTGTGTGTGCACTAAGTGAAGTGGACACACTTAGAAGAAGGAAGAAAGAGGAGACCCTCACACTAAAGTACAACACACTTGTGAGTGTGTAAACAAAAAAAAGGAACAAAGTGTGAAGAAGGAAGAAGGTGTGTGTGCTAAAAGTATTTACACCCATTGTGGGTTTATCACACCAAGGAGAAAAAGACAGTGCATGCATGCATGCATGCACATGCACACGTGAACAAAGCCAAATCTGGTTGTGTGCATTTGAGTTGTCCAAGACCAGGAGGTTCTTGAAGATGAAGAGTTGCCATGCACTTAGTGCATGAAGTAGAGTTGAGTGAGACTGAAGCCAGACTGAAGTTAAAGACATCAGCTGCCTGAGTTTTCAGTAATTGAGAAGACCCTGATCAACAGAAGTGATCAGAAGATTTGAGCGAGACCAATAGACCTTTTCAGAGGCTATTGAAGATTCTTGAAGAGTGAAGCCAGGTCATCCTGAAGAAGGAGATAAAGCCTGAGCTAGACGAGAATCCCTGATCAACCACAACTGATCAGAAGAGAAGAGCAAGGCCAGCAACCTTTATCCCAAGCTGCTGAAGTTACTTGAAGAAGCTTAAAGTGAAGAAGAGCTACTTGTGTGACTCGAGGAGCCAGGAGAAGACCCTGTGGGACTCAGGGAGAAGAAGTCTTCAGTGGGATTCTGGAGCAGGCCAGTGGGACTCTGGTAACACTGTGGGACGCAGTATAAAGACCCTCCTGTGGGACTCAGGAGAGATACAGTGGGACTCTGTATCGACCATTGTAATTTTAACAGGTTATAATGGAGAATCCATGCTGAGGGAGCATGGCAAGGATGTAGGCCTTTGGTGCCGAACCTTGTAAATCCTTGTGTCCAGTGCCTTTATATTTACTGCATCATTCGAGGAAAGGTGAGAGATACAAGAAGAGTGGATCGAGGCTTTAACCAGCCATAGAGGTTTAATTGATAAGGAATCAATTAGTAAAAAGTTTTAAGGGATCACTGATTCACCCCCTCCCCCTCTCAGTGATTCACACTGATCTGGGCACTTCATTTTCTTTTATCCATATAATTTTAGAATCTATATTATGAGTTTCTAAGTCATAATTTAAGAACAAATTCATTTTTTTCAGACAAAAGAAGCATTTAAAAAAAATGCAATTTTACCACCTTTTAATGGAAAAGCCTTTTTATATCCAATATTTGAGAAATTTATATATTCAATTTGACAAAATGAAATTCTTATTTATAATCAGGACATAAGAATTTAGTTTCGATAATGTTCTGGAGTTTTTCTGATAACTTTCATATTTTGTTGAATAGTGAAAAATACTATATTTTAACTGAAAACAAATTTTTTAGTCAAAATAATTTATATTGTTAAATTTTAAATTTTCATGGTAAAGAAGTATAAATAGATTATATTTTTACCATTTAATCCAATGGTGGTCATTTTATGTCATTTCACATGGAAATTAGACATAATCAAGTGTCAAACTTTTGATAGTTATTATTTCTAAAAAATACGCCTTTTGGTTTTAATAGAGGGAATTAATTTAAAATTAATAAATGCAACTTTTATGTTTTAAATTTTGTAAAATAGACTTTATTTTTTGATTTTTAATATCGAAATCAGCTTAGGGAGACATTTTGTACTTTTCTGAAAACTTTCAATTTTTGAGTAATAGTGAACAACACTGAGTTATAGATTAAAACTGAAATTCTATTTAAATAATTATTTATTTTATTTAAATATATTTTTGGTTAAAATAGATACATAGTACCTTATAAGTAGAGTGTAATTCATTGGAGTCATTTTATATTAATTTTAATATATAAAACTTTTATTGAATTTTTCACCGTCTTTTACCTATCTCCTAGGAGAATTTGCAAATTCACATAAAACTTAATTTTATCGCTTCTATGAGTGGAATTCAAAACATATGAAAGACATGGTTAATATCAAGGAGTAAAATGTGGTACAATAGGTAAAAACATTTTTTGGTGAATAGTTACTTTTTACTTTTATTTACCATAGTAAAAAGTAAATAGGGTAATTAAGGGTAAAATGATATTATTATTACCTTAACACATGTCCTAATTTTATTGGATAAGTATAATTCGGCCAAAAACAACCTTAGAATAAAATATTAACCTCTTTGGTCCATTTTAATTAGATTAGGAAATTTTTAATTATTTAATTCAAAGAAGAGTTAAAAGTGTCCAATTCAATGTTTAATAACTAAAACATTTTTAATATAGGGCTACAAAAAAGATAAAATCGACTATAAATATTCATTAGAAAGATAAAAATAATTCATACATAATCGTATTTTATTTATAATTTTTAGAGATTAAATAATTAAATTTATTAATGATACACTGATGATGTAGTAATTACCTTATTAATGAAAGAATCAAATAAATTGTATTATAAATATTAGAATAAATATACTTTCAAACTTTTCATGACATACACGAATTTTATAGGTGAACAGGACATGTTTGGGACAATTCAATGTATCTTTTTCGAAGTAATCAAGTTCTGATGACTTTCACAAAAACAAATTACCAAATAATGTCAAAATTGACATAAATTAATATTTAAAACAAATACTATATTATTGGTTGATATAATATTCTTAAAAATGTACGGTTAGGACAAAGATATTAAATAATATTATATATGTCATTAATGATCTACTTGAGGTTCTCTTGTAAGTTTAGAGTATGTTTATTAACCATATAGAGTAAGAATAGAAGAAGACACGGTAAAAGTTAAACAGTTTAACAGAAAGGCAAATCTATAAGATAAGGTTAAAATGGAAACCTAAACTTGTCTAAAACCTACTGGTTGAGAATATATGGACCCATAACCACCTATGTCACGAAATAAGTTCATATGGATACATTATAAACAAAATATAAATTTATTATAAAATAATACTTTATGTTTTTCTTAAAGCGCCCCTCCTCCCCCTTATAAAAAGAACACCACTTATAACCAATTATTCATACCTTCAAAGACTTTTTGTTTGGACAACCCCTGCCCCAATATCCACCCAACTTCCCTAAATTCAAACTAGAGGCCTTATTTTGATTAGAAATCCAACTTAAAGATCCCTTTTGATGAAATTAAAAGGAAGAAGCCGAAGAAGAGGTAATGATTTCACCACCCTCTTTCAAGTTCGTTTCTTCTTACACTTCCTTTTTCTTTTTTGTTTCCATTATAAAATAATAAATACATTATATTATATATACTGTTATGTTATTATAATTATGTACAACCAAATTCATTATTCTATCCACCCTTTGAATGACAAGTCTTTATATGTGCGTACGTACGGCTTACCGTCTCCACATCGTGGTGTAATTGTTATTCAAAACATTATTATATGGATGGGTATAATAATGATGTGTATTTGATTTAAATAATAAATATAACATGATAATGATTCTGTATATATGATATAAAATCAAATTATATATTATTTTAATATCCAAATAATGATATTTTCTCTCGTGCGTATGTACGGATTACCGTCTCCACGATGCGATGAGATTCATTTCCATGTTCACCATTCATCGAAGATTATAAAAATATATATTACTAATATGTATGTATTATATGACATAATAATGATACTGGAGATATATTTATTTATATATAAAATAATTTATGTACATACATTTATCTTATTCATTTACTTCCGTTCAATACTGTATGAAAACAGAAATAACATTTATGTGTACTTACGGACTACCCTATCCATAAATAGTTTTTTATATTTCATATATATGTCTATTATACATATTTATATTCTAAATATACATGATATATATATATATATGAGGTTTTATATTCTTGAGGTATTTATTTCATGATCTATGTGATACAATCAAGAGTAACAAGTTAAAACACTTATGATAAATAAAGATATTATTTCCCAAAATATTAATATAACATGGAAATTATAATTAAATTGGTAGTATAAAGTCATAAATGAATAATTTATGATATTATAAATATTAATATGGTTCTGGTATAATTTAATAACATACTATAGTCTTCATACAGGAGGTTAAACAAATCATCGACTAAAGGAATGTGCATGGTAAGAGGATTTCATCTCACTCCTTATTCACGTGAGATTCATGCCTTATTGCCACTATTACCTTTTGTGTGGTGTATGTACTGCCCATAATTTTATTATTTATTTAATATAATTTAATATATGTGTATTTACAGATTCATTGTATGATACCTCTTTCATGGGTTGTATGTTTCGTAAGTTGCTAAATTGGTAAGGGTTAATTTCACAATCTCATTATTATCCGAGGTTGTTTTTACGTAAGTATCGACTTGGAAATATTTATTATCCATGTCCATGTTTTATGAAAGAGTTTTCAATGGGATTTTTAAGGGACTTTTTTACTAAAACATCATTTCAAATGTTTTAAATATTTATTATTCTAAATATTTCTCATTAATATCCATGTCTTCAAAATGGTTTTTAAGGATTTATTTATATGGACATGATTGTTTTTAAAATATTAATTACTTTCAAAAGTTTCAAAGTGGTATGGGACACTTTGATTAAAAAATGTTTTTAAGTGATTATTTTCTAAATTGTGTTACTTTTAAATGTTTTCCTGAAAAAGGGGTATTTCTCTCAAAGAGTTTTACAAATCATTTTAATCTATGTCAATATGCTTTGATAAATTTTACACTTGTTTGAAGTTGATTTATTATGATACAAATCATCCATATTGTATTTATGGTTTTGTGATATGTTTGATTATGGATGAGTGATTTTTATTCCATTAATGGTTTATGATTAATATTTTTTCATTTCATATGCTAGTTTCAATACGAATGTTTATGTTATATTTCATCCTCTTATGATGATGACTGTGTTGAAATAGTATGTTCTGAGTTGGGGACCGGTAAAAGTAAGCCCTCTGGGTTGGTGTCTGGTTATTAGAGGCACTTCAGGTTGTTGTCTGGTTATTAGAGGCACTCCGGGTAGGTGTCTGGTTATCAGAGGCACTCCGGGTTGGAGTCCAGTTACATAGGCTCTCCAGGTTGGCGTTCGGTTACAGAGGGTCTCCGGGTTGGGTTCCGGTTACATTTATCCCTTAGGTCTTGGCACGAGGCCTTGACACAGAAATTAAATTTCGACATTATGCATTCCATCTTTATTAAAGTGGTTATTGATATTTCCTGTGATTATTCGACTAGTATGATATCCATGTCAATATGTAATTGGAATTATTTAATGTTTAAAGGGATTTTGTTTTAGTTATACATTGCCTTAAATCTTTATTCTTATTTATGAATGTTTTCGCTGTATTGTTATCTTTATAGAGCATCTGATCTCACCCCTTTCTATGTTTTTCTTTTTCCCAGGATTTCACGAAGTGTATTGTGATTGCTATGCATGGTTAAGCCAAAAGAATAATGGCGTTCATAAAGGATTATTTGTGGTGTTTTGTATGTTATAAAGTGTATGTAACATTCTTATATGTAATCTATTTTCCAAGAGTGCTAAATTGATCGGTCCTTTGGGACATGATTCCTTGTAATCATTCCAATGTATTAAAATAATGCACAAACACTGGGTAACTGGGGGCGGGGTGTTACAATTTCATTTAATGCATGTATAAGAATTTAAAGAAATTTATCATGAATATTAGGTGAGGTGGAATAAACCAATAAAAAAATTTTATTTATGAGGTGTTTCTCACAAAAAAATTAGAAAAAGATGTTTTACTATAGCTATCTTGGAATATATTGATGGAAATGCACTAGTAAACCTATCTTTAAATTTCATAATTATTGAGTTGGTCATCATGTGAGAGACATGTGATATGTATTATGAAAAACCAACTATATACAATATGATATACGTGAAATCGATATTCTTAATAAAGGAAATATTGAAGATAAAATGAATAAAATAGTAATCAATACTTTGGTTTTGAATGAATATAACAATTGGATATTTGAACGAAGTTTTCATAAACAAGTTTTGAAATACATTTTGAAGATGATTTGTTTAAAATGGGATTGAAGAATTTTATATAGATTGGAAGATACTTCTATGGTCTTAAAATATCTATATAAGAGGCCTTAGTATTGAAAAAGGAAGGAAATATATGTTTTCTATATGTTTCATGTCAAAAAGGTTTTCATCCCAAAAATTTTCAGCCATGAGCATTGAACCATCATGAATAAGGAAAAATATAAATGGAAGGCTATTGAAGTTTTCTATAGAGAAGGATCAGAGGACTATCATAGTGTATAACTGATTATGGGAAGTTCCATCATTTGGGAAAAAATTATAGAGAGTTTTAATGGTATTAAGAAGTACCTTAAGTGTCATCAAAATGTTAATGATCACATATTTTGATTAACAAGTGGTAGTTCTTGGGAAATAATGATATGGGACTATGGAGAATGTAGGTATTGTTAACTATTTAAAAACATATTAGGATTAGTTGTTATAATATCCCAAAAAGAAATATTTCACCTCCTATTAGGTTCTATATGTCTCACCATTAGAGTTCACATCGAGCCTATATCATTTGAGTAATCTACCACGATAGATAATTTTGATCTCAATGCACTTGGATTAGTGTAATAAAAGAAATATAGCCATATGATACATCATATAAAAGTTGTAGTAGTGTTATGAGAAGCCATTTTGAGAAGATCCTGTTGTTGAGATGATATCTGAGATTATGATACATAAAGAATGTGTTATTGAGATACGACTAAGTTGAAAGTGAGCATAAAATATTCTGAAAAAAATAATTTGATGATGATTCAATATTCATCTCATGATGAAAATAATAATGAGTTTACTTAAACCCAAACTCCCTAAAATGGTTCTAATAAAACAAATATTACATAATAGATTTGATACAAAGTGTGATGATTCATGATAAACAAGAATATATTTTAAATTACTTTCACAATTAAATCATTACATCTCAAAAAATAATCACACAATACCATAACACAATGATTCCTTGTTTTTATAGATTAGATTTATAAATATGACATTTCTTATGACTATGAATATTTATTTATAATTACAGGACACTATACCTCTTTATAGACATATCAAATTTTATACACATTTTATATCATGGATAATAGGAAACATAAAAAACGGAGATCTCAAAGGCATAGTAATTGATCAAATCTTCAATATTTCATCAAGGGTTTGATTAAAAGCATGAGATGAAAAGGAAAAAAGAAAAATATGAATAAAACAATAGGAAAAAATAATATTTTCCCATATAATAGATGGACATATGAAATTAAATGATTGAACAAAAACCAAGACATAAGAGTGAAATAAACTGGATACAAAATCATAGTCCATTAAGCCTAACATACGCATATATCATAAATTTGATGAATAAGTATAATTATAAGAAAATAAAATTGTGACTAGAAATTTACATTGTGTCCATGATCAATGTTTTAAACATAGCTAGAGGCATAATGACCATTCTTAGTCTTCTGAACATAGATGAAATCATTATACTCATGCTCAATCTTGTGAGCATAGCTTACCACATATTTTCCATGCTCAATCTTATGAAATTAATTAACTAAATAATGTCTACACTCGATCTTATGAAAATATATAACTACATTGTGTCTATGGTCAACATTATGAAAATATATTAACACATCATGTATACACTCAATATCATTATCTCATGAGATATGAAACATAAAAAGATTCATCATAGGTCAATATAGGTCCCCACCCTTCTCATAATGTTATTCTATTTTCATGTGTTCCACAAAAAAATCAGTTTTATATCATATTATGGAAAACCCATGTAAATAAAATGGGTTTCAACAAATATTCAAATGGTATCACTTAAAATTACCACATGAATTTGATCAGTTTAGAAAGAAATTCTATCACACAAAAATGATTATTTCACAAAACAAATTTAGTGGGTGATTTATGAAACATTAATCTAAAGGATATAGATATTTTTGATATAAATAGGAAAATGTAAATGAAATCACGAAAAGAGATTTTATAAAATATTTTCAAAATTTTTGAAAAAAGAAAAATTTATGTGTCAGGTTAAAAAATATTTTTTAAGAATATCCATTCAAAAACCATTTCCCAAATTTATTTCAAAAAATATTATCATAATTTAACCTTGATAAAATAATGTTTTGTTCAAAAAATGTGCAGTGGAATATAACATATATGATCAAAAATGATTTTTTAATATTACCAAAAATCATTATTTAAACACAAATCATTTAAAAGAGTAATAAATATTTAATTTTAAAATATTTTATTTTAAATATTATTGTCACATGATATCATAAATTCTTGGGTTTCAAAATAATAATGTAATTTTTTTGGAATGAATATATATGGATATGGAAGAGAAACATTCATTAAATATAATATTACACTTTATTATTAACATCATACTTATATAATGTTCTATATCCATTCTAGAAGAATATTTATGCTATAAGAGTGAAATTTACTTAGAGAAATATTAAAATTTCCATAGTAAATAATGATATATAATAATATAGGAAACCTATAAGTTTATAGTGAAGGGATAAAAACTACAACTCAATGAAAATGAGATTGAGTTGAAAACCCATTCGTCATTGGAATCATTTGAATCATACTAAATTCAAGGGGAGAAAAAGGAGTAGATTTTAAAAAAATACATCATTATAAGTTAATTAATAATAAAATACGTCTCTATGGAAGTATATAGATAACAAAAAAAAACATGCGGTGGACATTACAAATGTCTGAAAGAATGGAAATTTAGATGAGAAAACCCATAATAATTTGGTAACAATTGCATAAAAATAGTTTTAATGAGGGATTCAATGAAAAAAATTAACTAATTCAAATTAAACATTAATAACAAGAATAGAAACCATTGTGGTAGTTTTTATACTGTATAGAAGAATATGTTCATAATATGAAAGAATGCATTAATGGAGGGAAATTGAGATGAAAACCCATTCCATTACCATCATTTATGAAAAAAAATCCAATAAAATACATTAAATAATAACCATCTTAAAAAATTACTATATAAATTTATTAATATATAATATATTTTCTATTTTTTAATTGTTACCATTCTTTATAAAAATATTATCTAGTTGTTATTAATTTTCATTGTCGGGTTTTAGTAACCTTGATTGTTTCATTAAAATGTTATAACTAAGATATCGATACTAATTCATTGGTAAAATGTTTATCATTCATATATTATTCAATTTACTCTAATATAACTTTTTTAATGATTTATAATGTTCCAAAAGTATTCCATATGAGGTTTGGTTAGTATACAAGAGGATTAAATATTTGAAAAACATATTTTGATTATTTTTAATGAATAAAGGGTTGTTAATTTATTAATGAGTTAAACATTAATATCACCATTCAAGAAAAAATTAATATTAATATTATATTATACTATAAATTTGTTTTTGATAACCATCCATGCTATAAATTTATAGAACCGTATATGTCAGTGGTTAAACTGACCCAAACAAGAACACACTATAATATATGGATGAGAATAATAATATAGTGATTAAAATACAAAAAATATATAAGAATACTAATATTTTTAAAATTTGATTAATAATTTAATTAAAAATTTATAATAGGTTTATGAATAAGATAAGATAAATAGCCATTTGAAATAAGGATGAAATCATTTTTCATCTCAGTATGATCGTTTTAGGAGGTCAAATATACAATTATCATTTATTGTTTATATTATTAATAATATTCCAAATTTTACATTAAATAGCCTAAATAATATCCTAAAAACATTTTTTACTTATTGAATACATTCAAAAAACCCATTTAAGGTGGAGATGGAAAATGAAATACATTGTTCAGGGAGGTTGTAGTTTGTATGTATCAAAACAGATTTTTTGATTTTTCAAATGTATGAGAGGGAGAATAATATTAATTTTTCCATAAATGTTATAAAATTTAGGTATGATACTTACATATTTTTTATTATGTTATTATTTTCATATTATGTCTTTATGATAATGATATATAAAAAATGTTTGTTAGTAGAAAATACTCATGGTGAGTACATGCTACTTATCTTGAATGAATTTTTGGAAATAGTATACTTGAGAAAAAATATTAAAACCAAGGTTAAAATAACTTATAATTGGATTTTAGGAGTTTTAAAATGGTTAGGGTTTCTAGGAAACTTCCGAGGTCTTGTATGTCTTGATGTCGATGGAAATTATCTACAATTATAGGGGAAATATAGGGACTTTTCTGTGGAAAAGAATAGAAGGTGGGGGGTAAAGGTGGAATCAAATAAGAGTTAGGTGATTTAGGTAATCAATGTAATATTATACATATGGATAAAATTTTACAAAATAAGAAACAACTTTTATGAGGTCCATAATTCAAGTTAATTTAGCAAAATCTGAGCGACTTTAAGTTACCCATTTTTACCCTTATTAACTCTTATTAATATTATTATAGTAGTAAATATTTATTTAATATAAATATAATTTTTCCATTAATTCCAAATCAATATTTAATTATAAAAATGAGGAAAATTTTTAATCTAATTAAATTTCTATGTATAATAAATATAACATTCAAATTAAAAGCTAAGATATAGAAAAAATTATTATTGTACGAAAATTCTTTTTTGTACATTAAGTGTTTTTTATTGTTATAGGAAATAAATTACTAATAAAATGACCTTTCATATATTTTTTATAATTTTAAAAATACATTTCAAGTTATTCATTAAAATATATAAATTAAATTTATTTTGACAAAAATTTTCCATCATTTGTATAAACAATACGTAGAAAATAACCCTTTTACCACTATTGTGGTAATTATTATTATACATTGTAACATATTTATATATCTAAAAATTAAATTAATAATAGTTCATAATTTCAAAATTCTAATTCCAAGTCATTATTTTTTTATCAGAATCTCTCTATAGATATTATTAAAACTAATTTTTCTCTATACATAAATAAAATATATAAAAAAATTAAAAAAAATTATTTATAATGATAAAATGAATTAAATAATATTAATTTTATGTTAATAAAAATTGAATTATTATGTTTTTATTTACTTGTATATGTTATCAGTATGTTTCATTATAACCATCCTTTAGTAGTGATTAATTTTATTAAGATAGGAATACAAAATATACAAAAAAATCGTTGATAAATAGGCCTTTTTAACACTAAATGATTTTAAATAGGTCCCACTAAACATAACTATTTATCTCAGGATTGTTAAAATTATTCAATTCAATTGTATTAGATGACTTGAAATTATTTATTATTATAATAATCATATGTATGGAATTAAAACAAACTATTTCAGTGATTTTTTATTGACTTAAGGGATTTTTTTTTTAATTTTCTTAATTATATTTCAGATTTTATTCTCACAATGCACTAATTATTATCATAAATTATAAAATACAATTGTATTTTTCAGTTTTGTGTTTCATGTGACACATGATCATCAAAATTTCATTTATTTAGAGGATGATCAACATGAAAATCTCCAGGTAGAACAATCATAGTGCAATTGTGATCTATGATGAGTCATGTTATAATTCATGAATAACAACAAAGGATTTGTATTAATGAATAAGATCCTTGTGTTTCAATTATTTAAGATAATTTTAATCAAAGATATTTCATGCTCGAAGAAACCAGATTCATTTGGGAACTCTTGAAACAATAATTTCCAAAGTCATGAAGTATTGAGTAGTAAGCCCTGATTTTCCAAAGTTTTTAGTGGTTATAGTTCTAGTATTTTCTTTTAGTTACCATTTTACACTTCTCTAAAATAGTAATGAGATTTTATAGACTCATGTGATGATAATAATAATATCGTTACTTATATAAGATTTATGCAAAAGAAGTTCCTTAGTAAAATTAGCAATGCATGTAGTTTATGTGAATCCATCTTATGTGATATTGTTATTACATAAATTTAATGAAATGTATTGTATTATTATGAAGGTTCTAAATTATATAATTTTCATTAATAAATATTTTTTAAATTTAACAGTGGTTCTAAAGAGTATTGAATTATGTTATGAAAAATGATCTTTATGTGGAATACATGTAGTGAATTATGTCTTCAAGAAGATAATCCAATAAACACAGAGTATGACAATGGCCATTTAAAGAATTATGTTTTCATTAAGGTGGTTTTTTGATAAAATAGTTAGTTGACGATGTGGAAATTTAGTTTGAATATTGAGATACCTTAATCATTTATACAAATTAACATAAAAAATAGAAATTAAGTGGTTTCAGAAAATAATGGAACAATGTTTCTCAGATGAAGTGGGTTTGGATGTTAAAAAATTGATAACTCTAGAAGACAAAAAATAGGTTGTCAAATTATTTTTAAAATCTAATGTACTCTAGGTGTTTGGTTATTTTTCAATAGTTTCTGTTGAATAAAATTGCTAATTAAATAGTTTAATAGTTAAAAAACCACGGTAGAAGAAAACATGAAGATAATTAAAGAATCTTGAGTTTAGAATTATGAATTAAAAGAGTACATTGATAAATTTCATGGAATTGATTTGTTTAAAATTTTTAAATATAATAACTACTTTTGATAAATATGATCATACTTTTATTTATTTATATCCATGAGTTCACTAAATATCATGTTCAGAAAGAGGTAAGTGTATGTATCTATAATACTAGACATGATGACTGAAGGCTGTGCAATGTAGTATAATGATATTCAATGCATTGATGGAAAAAATGGTGTGTTTAAATAGATAATGTTGTAGTGATATTCCAGGAGTGGAATGCACAAAACGACCATAGATGATTCATTCCCATTGTAGCAACTTTCATTTTTTTAGAATAATTGATCAGGGAGAATTACTAATCGCAACATGATGTAGAATTCCAATGAATGGGTTGAACCTTGTACAAATCAATTATTTCTAATTCTATTTATTTCCTAAATTATTTATATAATGACTAGAGACAAACATAAAGATTATAGGAGTTTAACTATTCACATATGTTTATTTCAAAAGATAAAATCACAAAAGAAGATAACTTATTCACCCCTCCATCTAAGTGATAATAATCAAACATGGTCACTTTAGAGGAATACTTTTTTTTCAAATTCTAGTGTTCATATTGTTTTTATTCTATGTAATGGGTCACCCTCTACCAAGTCTAAAAAGGTCTTTACTTCATTTAATAAATTGAGGCTTCATCCCCAACCTTTTATAAAAATATTAATACCAACTAAAGGTAATTTTACAGTGAGTGAGAGATATCCATTCACTTAATAGGGACCTCATTATATGAGGATGGAAAATTATTTAATTGAAAACATCTTATCCACACAAATTTACCCTCTCTTAGTATAGTTTCACTAAACCTATTTGAAAAACACTCCATTTATCTAAGTATTAGAAAAATAACATTTCCAAGGTAATAAAGTATGCCTCTAATAATAATAATTAAATTGGATTTATACTACCTCACATTTCAACTATCTTAAAATATAACCATATATTACTATAGAATCCTTGATGAGTACCACATATACTTTAAGTGGGATGATTATCATGATGTATATGAAATTGAAACAATATCATGTGTTTATGTTTTTATCCCTTATGTTATCATTTTAATCTTTTTAGAATATATATTATCAAATTTGTTTAAATATATTTGAATATAATGTTATGAAATTTCAATACAGTCCTTTAAAAGTGACATGTCAGTGACCTCTCGATTATAACAAAGTCACTGTTTGAATTCCATATTCCCTAATTTACTCAATAGTATCCATACCTAATAATGAAATGATAAAAAGATAATAAAATACAATAATAAAAATAATACATGGTGAATGATGAAGTCTATCATTTATTGAATTTGTATATTGACTCTTTCATACTCCAAGTGTACCATGGGTAACAAGAGTAGAATGGTTGTCTTATACCACTGGTGGTCCCCATGTAGAACTGGTAGATCAACTCTCATGTAATCCCATTTTAGTGTATGTAGTTGGAAAATAATGGTTGTATTGTGCTGTAGAAGGAAAACCATCTCAAAATATCATCGTGTAAGGAATTTTGGAATAAATAATATAAACCGAACAAAAATTTACTGAAAAATATATTTCACTTAATATTTATAAATTTCATATTTATGAAGTTAAATATTAAGAAAAAATAATTTCATATTTTATCTTATAATGAGTTTTTTAGAAATTAATGTTATTATAAATTTTTATTTTGAAAATTACTTCTTCATTATCATCATATAAACCATCCCTAAAAAGGTGGAAATTTTCAATATCATATGGGATAAAACAATTCAATGTGTTTCTGGTGAGGGGGTTCACTATCATAAATTACATCACCTCCATGAATCATGTAATACTTGTATATTGGTTTTATCTAAACAATAACCCTCTACCCATTATCCTGGATAACATGGACATAATATACAATTGTTTTTTGAGAAGAAAGAATATATGGATTGTGTTCATCACACTAAGTAATATCGATTAACTGAGATATGTTTATAGGAATAAGTTGTAATGATTATTTCCTTATACACCTAATAATACATTTACCCTTGAATTTTAATGACCTAATTAAAAATTTCACATGGTAATTTAACTCGAAAATATTTAGCAAATTTCTATAGTATCCCTAATATGTAATTATATGTGTGAAGTTATTTTATGTTTTCAAACCATCCTTATGATTAATAGTATGATACAAGAAACCACCAATATTGTATGAATTGATTTTTATGAAATTATTCATAGTAAATCAAGATAAATACTCCAAATATTTCTTATAGATCAGTCTGATTATCATCATTATATACCTATAAAAATCTTATATAAAATATTGTCACTTACAACATATAATGATATATATATTGATATTTAAAATAAATGTTAAATTAAAAACATACAAGAAAAGCTAACAAATATAAAATTTCATTGATAACCATTATTTTACCTCTCCCCCATTGTGAGTTTAACTGTTAATATGAATTTCCATTGATGTCCTAATTTTTTTGTTATATGGATCATAAAAATCAGTATTGAGTTGCAAATTTTTTTTTCTTATCTTAATAATTAATAAATCTATAAATATGGGGATACTTTTGGAAATACATTAATTAATGATAAAAATAATGATGATATATTATTTTCTTTCTAATTAATTATATCATTATTAACATGTCATGATTGATTTAATAATGTCTATATAAAATCCTAATAACTTAGTAAATAGATAATATCTCTTCTAATAGGTAGATTTTAGTAATTGAACATTTTAGTAGATATTTTTTTCTTCATATAGGACATAAAATTATCAAGACACCTAGTGAAGAAAAATAATAAATTAATAATAAAATTCATATGTATTATGTTGGAAAATTAAAATTAATTATATAGAAGAATATTAAAAAAAGTAATATTCTATGGGATACATCCATTGATAATATATATTCAGCCACCGACTTTAGCTTCTTTTATCAAATTAATAGTCAAAAAACCATCACATTGAAAAGTTATAGAGGATGGATCATCTCCAAATGATATAGTGTTCACATAATTATTTCTATATGATTATCTATTTAGCAATACAAGCCTTTTATTCATATTATATTATTATTTTTAACATAAATATCCAATAAACACTACCAAAAATAACGAGGACTAGTGTCTTTGGAAAAATATGATCATAATAAATAAAAAAGAACTTAAATAAAATGAATTAATTTTCATATCAATAATGTGTTCTCAAATCCCTTTGAGTTCCTAAAATTTCATAGGATAAACCAAGTAATACATAACAAAAAGGAGTGATCTAAAAATTCCATTAATGGAATAAACGTTGTAATAATGAATTACATGTGATTTAGAATGAATAACATGATATCATTAAAAAGAAGGCCCATGATTAAAAATATTGAAGAATAACATAATAAAACATGTATTCATAGATTATGGAAACATGGAAATGTGAAACAAAACCTAAAAAATAGATAATCATAAGTTAAGGATATTTTCCAAGACAACATCCCATGGTGGACAAATCCACATCATGGATTAGGTTTACTCCCTAATCCAGTACATAACATCACATGAGACAAAAATATAAAAAAATTCATTATAGAGCTATTTAGGTGAAATCATTATAACATGTATAGTATTACATGATCCAGAAAAAGAAATTATTTATAAATCATAAACAATTAAATTTACCAAGGAATAAAATGGGTTACATTATCTTTCCTCATATTATAATCAATAGATACTTCATAAAAAAGCTATTTGATAAATATACTTATAGAATGTATTACCAAATAAAATAAAGGGATAATAATATGGTTATATATTTAATAGAAATATAAACATAATTTATAAGCCTTCCATAAAAATTAGTTAGATAATGTGCATTAGAGTGAGAAAGGTCATAACCCAAAGTAAAAGGGAGGTTTGGAGAGACCCCTTAACTTAGGTTAAAGAATCAATGTGAACGTCCACCTAATGTGTTATATAATTTAATTAAATTCAATAATTAATTAATTCAGAACCTCATATATATATATATTTTAATCAATATAGTTTATCATGTTCAATTTTAACCATTTCCATGTTGTATAAACTATAATTTCACTTTTTAGAGGGTGTTCATTTCAGGATTTCAAGGTGAGATCACTTGTGGATAATTAGTGACGTTATTTTAAAATGTAAATAAAACTAGAGAAGTGAAATTAAATTATATTCATTTCATTCATGAAATTGAAATTGTACAAAATGTCCTTTTTTAAGAAATTTGATGATCCCTTTAGTAAAATGTAAATGTTATATGGTATGTTTATTTTGGTGTGTTATCGACCATCAAAAACTAGTTTCACTTAATTTAATTTTATAAAGATATATTTATTCTAGAGTGTGAAAAATATATAATATATGTATTTAGTTCATTTAAAAAATTTATAAGATAATTTAAATATTCTATGAAGGATATTAAGGGAAATTAAATCACACCATCCACAGAGGAGGTGAACGAACATAATATAGATGATTTTTTTGTTTTTTTAATAATTGGATAAGACAAGATGATGGACGATATATATTCTATGAAAACAATAAAATTAATTCATATATATTATATTATATTTTTATTATATTTTTAATCAAATTGGTTAGAGGATTAAGATGAATAGAAAAAGAGAACACTCACTTGAGGGTATTACATTCTCCTTTAGATGTCAACTCTTAGGAATCCACCTATGGAAGCATGGATTGGAATTTTTATGTGTCTAGAAACACTAGAACATGGGTAATGGGATTGGAAAATGAATTGGGTATAACTGTTTTAATCTCCAAGGCATATAATTTTTGAGGATAAGGGGTGGTATTTATAATTGGGGGAGAGGAGTGTTTTTCAATATTATATGAAATAATATATTATTTTGGACCATGATAACTAATATTACAAATTTCAATGACTATATATTTTAACATATATATTTGAGTTGGAACTTATGTGTTCATAAATTATCCATGATTCAAAAAATCATGTATTTATCTGATAACAATAAGTACCATATTTTATCTTATTTTACTATTCAAAAAATTGGAACTATTATTGAAAGATAATAAGAAATCACCCTAAAAAATATTAACCTATATTTTCTAAAAAAGAAATAAATTATATAAAAATAATAGTGTAAATTTGAGAAATTTATATTTTTTTTATAAAATTATGTTTTTTTGAAAATAAATATTTTATTATTATTTTCAATTTTCGACCCATTAAAAAATTACTAATGTTATCATAAAAATATATTACTATTTAAATAAAAAATAAAATTATTTTATTAACCCATTTAATGATGTAAAATTAATTTTAAATCATTGCCTTTTTTAAAAAAAGATTATAAAAATATAGGTTCCACAAAAATACGAACATTAATATTACTGTTTTTTAAAAATTATTTATTTTTATAATAACAATTATTAAATAATTGTATTAATGATACATGGGATAAAATATATAGGGTGTCTAAAGTGGTTAAAAATAGAGTTTCTTCTTCCAATATCTACATAATAAGTTGGGTGTGAGGGAGTTGGTTATAGAGAAGTTACCACACATACATGATATATAAATGCTCTATATTTTCATTCAATAGGATACCTAAATTTTATTTTACACTTTAATGTGAAGATATAATTCTAATGGTTAGATTAATTTTCTTATTCGTCTTATTAGTATTCTATTAGTCATGTTACCATTCCAATGGTGAAATTTCTATTCCAATGGTCAGATTTCTATTCCAATGGTCAGATTTTTAAAAGTCATATGGGTTCCCATATCATATAAATATATCATTTTTCATTTTTATTAATTATATTCTATTTTATCTCAATGTTATACATATTTAAAATTTTCATATGAATATTGAATTACTAATATTTTTCTACATTTCCACATTTATTTTTTGAGTGTAGTTATTCTAGTTGATTGAGCAAATCCAAATTTTCATATTTTTGTCAAAATATCTTATATTTATATCTAATTATTGTATTTTAAATTCTTATTACCATTTTTATTTTAGAAATGTATTTTTAAATTAATATAATAAAATTTTGTTGGTTTCGTCATGTGGTGCATGTTGTTTATACTAAATTATATTTTATTTTAAATGTTTATTACCATTTTTATTTTAGAAATGTATTTTTTAAATTAATATAATAAAATTTTGTTGGTTTTGTCATGTGGTTCATGTAATTTATACTATATTAAAAAATATTACTCAATATTAAGATGGTAAATTCCATTGATAAAATTATGGCTCATGACATTCTTCCCCTAATAAAAAACTTTTCCCTTAAATTGTTTTGTTTTACAATATATGGATAAAAAATTTTGAGGTTACATATACTTCATGGATACCACTATTTTACATGTCACCTACTCAAACTTATTATTTCCCCATTATTGTTTGACTAGGTGTGTGGTTTTGTTTCATAAAAAATATCTATATGTTCCAATATGTTCAATGTAATCTCCTCATAAAAGAGATAATTTTCTAGTTACACCCCCACTATATTCAGTACATGTGAGGGATTAGGTATGTAATATCTAAATATGGATCTGTTGAATGCATCATATACATTAAAAAGGTTTGGTGGGTGTTCTATTTGTAAACCAATACATTAAAACAACCAGGAATATCAATGGGTCAAATAAACCAAAGACATATATTTATCTTCATCCCATGTATAAAGACTCCTCCTTAATTATATGTGGAGGAATAATTTATCTCTAACATCAAACTCCATGAATCGTCATTGATTGTTGACATATCATTTCTATTGACATTAACTATTTTTTATGTTCTACTAAATGGTCCGGATAGAATTCTTAAATTTACTCCCCCATTTCAGGTCCTTATAACTTGGGTTCATTGACTTCCCCACAACACATTAGTGATCTATATCTCTTCCTATATAGGGATTACTTTGGAGACATATGGATTCTTGTGTGGAAAATATTATTGTATGAGAACTCAACCAGAGGAATATATTGATATCATACTCTTTTGAAGTCCATAGATCATTCTATCAACATATCTTAGTGTGTCTAGATAGTCTTCTTAGATTGAAAATTAGTTTTGGTGAAATAACATATACTAAAGGTCAGCTTAGTGCTCAGATAATTATGGACAATTTTCTTGAAATTAGATGTATGTCTCAAATATTGGCTAAATGTAATAGATAATGGAGTTATATGTAGACTAACTACTGAGATAATAAATTTTCCAAAATGTTTATTTAGTGATAAGTCATCTAAAATAGCAATGAAGTGTGGAGTATTTGTAAGATAGTCCACCCCAAACTATATAAAATTATTCACTATTTATGTCTTCATAAGAATAGTAACATATTCCATGGTTACGTTTTCCTATATCCATGTTGGTATAGGAAATGGATCATCCTCCCCATGGATTTTTTCTTTTAAACCATAACTTTGTGACATACCAAATTTTTTTATGTATATACTCTTATCACTTTCATTCGATTTTTCCACATGTAATTCAATCAGAGATCTCGATACAACTTATTTCTCCCTTGGTGGATAGAGATAGTATATCTATATGAATTATTCTACAACTCCAAATTTATTTTTGGATTTGATGGTAGACAGGGTCATCACCCAAATCTTTCGAATCTTTTGTCATAAATTTAAAACTTAATGAATTTACATTTTCTTGAAGAATCCCCCTTGTTCTTTATTTCAACATCCCTCCATTGATCATCTTTAATTTTCTCCCAAACTGATGGTTAAAAAATAATTTGAGAAGGAAAATTTGATGTCCCTTTCTTTATAATCCCCATTCCCATCGTTTTCACGTTCAAGAATATTGGATCCTTAAAATATTCGATATTTGATATGGTGTCTGGATTCCTTCTACATAGAAAATCAACCAATTGTTTTTATTTCATAGGATGGTAGTGATTTGATAACTCATAGTCTTTAATCAGTTCTAACAATATTTACAAATTAATATTAATATCATTATCTATGAATATTTATTTGTGGCTATTATAATCTATATATATCTCATACTTCTCGCCATGTAGAAAATGATGCTAGATTTTTAATGTGAATATACCTATATCCAAATCTAGATCATGTGATGGGTAGTTATAAAAAGAAAATTTCAACTTCCTTTTTCATAGTATATCACATTATAGTTCTACATTTGAAGAAAACATATTCCCTTATTTTAAGCATCATTAAACACTAAGAAAAGTTCCCCACATCTAGGTATCCTAAGAAATGTTGTGGTGATAAGCCTCTTTATAATTCCTTGAAGTTATCTTCACATTTATCAGTTTAGATACACAATTCCTCCTTTTATTTATCTTCTTTAGTTGGTTTTATAATAATGTGATGTTTCTGAAATAGCATCATTAATACCTAGCTAGTCCGTGGTAATTATGGACCTTCATTATAGATGTTGGTTTGTGCCATTCCCTTATTTTATTTATCATATAAGAGACTAAATATATCCATTTTTGTGTGATAACATGACCATGAAGCACAAGGGAATATCCCCCCTTCCAATTTAATTATTTCTATCCCATCTGAAGGCCCACTGTAGAGAAATAATCTTTCCCACATACTTGCCCAAAATTCAACTATCTATGTTAGGGAATACTTGTTTATTATCTTTATTTTTTTTACTTCATGATAACAAATGAATAGGCACATTGACCAATCCTTAATCATGATGAATAGGATAATACCATCCCATGATGAGGCACTTATGAATATAAAACCCCTGTCCATGTTATCTTACAACAATTTTTTCTATTCACCAAACTCATTTATGTCTATTATATGAGGATTACGGTATATGGGAAGACATATAGGTATATGGTATATTTTGAACTCAATCTCTCAATCAGGAGGTAGACTATACAACTCTTCATGGAATATATCTGTATAATATCTCCTAATGGTAATGTATTTTATCATGATTTTCTCCTTAGTCTCAAAAATTTGGTATAGATATTCATTCACATAATGTAATAGTTCCCATTCTTGAAAAGAATATTTCAAAGGATATTCACCCTCGTCTTTATACATATACATATTCAAAGTATGACTCAGTATGTGAACAATGATCTCCCTCTTTAGATTATTGGTGTTGGATTTATATAAGGAAGACCAATCCATGCCTAATATAGTATAAATATCTATTAAGTAATAAAAAACATTATTTGTGAGTTTAAATCCACAAACATTGATTCCGGAGGAGTTATATACATTGAATATAATAATTGATCCATTATTATTTTTGAATGTTAACTTAACTCCCATGTTTTGGGGTGGTTTTTAATCGTTATAGTAAACATGGAAGATATGAAGGAATGTTTAGAAAAGGAATCAAATAGTTCATTTCATGTCATATAATTAATACCTTGTATACCTTTCACCACATCATTGTTTGGACCCACCTCAGTAGAAGATAAAAATTCTCTCCATCATTCCTCATTAGGAATTAGAGGTTGTTGTTGTTTATTGTCTCTCACAAAACATAACTTAGGGAATTGGATTTTATAATGTATGTGTTCCTTATAATTGTAACATTGTACCACGTACTAATTTTTGATCTGAACATTCTTTTATTCCACCACATCCATGGGTTTATTCATCTCTCTTAAACATTAATTAGACTGATACCCTACTTTACCTCACATGAATCATATCCCGGACCCCTTTAGACTATTTATGGTATGGTTCATCATACACTTTTGATTTGTGGGATGTTGTTTTTTCTTTACTCAATGAGATTTATCCATTTATCTCCCCAAATAAAATAGTATTTTATGATTTTTTATCCCAAGGTCATTGAGACAAATGATAGTCTTTAATATCCCAATTTAACTTTATAGAACAGAAAATATTCATTTTATAACATCAAAAGTATAAAATTGTTAATGATTTTCAAAGGCATAACATTTTCATAATAAAAAAATGGTCCAATATACATTCAGTGTTTATAATAAATCTGAACGCATACCATGCATGTTTAGTGGAGTTGTACACATAAATTCTGATAAAATCATCTTCCATTTGATTCAATTTGAGGAAATATAAATCTATTTTATAAAGGAGATATTGGGAAAATAATTATTGAAAAATATTTTCATGAATGGTTTTTATTCTGTAGATTTAATGTTCACTTTGGACTTCATTTTCTTGATCATTTCCCACCATTGATTGTATTCTCCTTTATATTGATAGACAAAAAATAAAATATTCTCATGTTTTGAGAATTTAATGATCGATAATATCTTCTCAAAAGATTTAATTTTTTTTTGATGATTATGGGATCAGAGTATATTCTAAAGGTAGGAACCCTTTGTCACATAAAGCACATGATCGCAACATGATTTTCTGAGGGATAATAGAGAGTTTCACATGATTCATGTTAATATTAAAAGCATTATTTAGGTGTGCTAGTACTATCATGAAGTTCACATATCCTACTCCCACAAGGATAGGCATATCATTAGTAAATCATCACATTTCTTATCAAGTTTTTTGTTGGAACATGTCATCATATTTCCCTCCATTCTATAAAATTAAATAGAATGAGAATAATCAAACTAAAAATTATGTAAAAATTGAAAATATGAAAATATAAAGAATATCTTATAAATGAAAATTAAATCATAAATTATTAGTCTCAATGTTTCAATATAGTTTATCAATAGTTATTCTCCTATTATGTTTTTTGACCTAACAATCTATTCAAGTCATTCATAATGGTTCATAAATAGTTTTCAATTTTTTCATAAGATATCACCTGAGAGTGTAAAACTATGTATGTAGCAATGATTATCTTTCATGCACCAGGTGATGATCATTTTAATATCCAATATTCCATTTTTAGGATTATTACCCATAGTTAAAACTCTTCAAGAGCCACATCCAATTGTAGTATCAAGATAGTAATGTGATTTCATGGCATCCACTCACCATATACATAAAAAAAGTTAATGCATATTCTTCTATAATAAGACATATCCTTAGGTTTGTCACTAATTTTTTCTAATCCTAATCCTTAATATTATTTATACCTTTATCTAACATAAACTATAATAAACCATTAATTTCAATCATATTATTACATCATTTTAAATTAAGTGTCCAATAAAGATAACCAAATGATTATGAGGCCTTATTTCATCAAAAGGAGAGGTTAATAAAAAATAAAAAGGAAACTAAATTAACAGGAAATTATTTAAATCTCCATAATGAGATCAAAAATATATTAGAGTTCCTAAAACCATAAAGGATAAAATAGGGAATGTATATGAAAAAGGGTTATCTAAAAAATCCCATAAAGGAAATAAACAATTTAATGAAGCATAACATGTGAGTAAGAAAGTATAACATGATACAATAAAAGAAAAGGTACAATTTAATTCATATGGAGGAAAATCATAAAGAGTCATGGAATTACTGATCATGGAAACAAGGGAATGTGTCTAAAATATGAAACATGTCATAAGAAAAAGTGATCAATAACTGGTAACACAACATCACATTATGGACAATGTATCATCGAGGATTAAATTTACTCCTTAATAATTTACATATCATCTCATGAGAAAAAATCATTACCCAATGCTTTGGAGAGAAATATAGGTTCAACCATCATAACCCGTACATGCTTATGTGGAACACAAAATTAAATTAACCATAAATATTAACCATAATAATTACCCATGGAATGAAATGGAATGAATAATCATGCATCATATTGTAATAAAAAGATATTTCATAAAGTAGGCATTTGATAAATAAAATTTTGGCATATATTACCCCATTAGAATAAGAGAGAATAACCTATGAATATATCTAAGAGAGAGATATAATTTTTTTTGGAATCATTTATAATATCAATGAGAGAGAGAAAGAGAGTTAGAAAGATAGAGGTCATAACCAAAAGAAAAGGGGTGGTTTAGAGAGATTCCTTACCTATGTTTTCAGAATTGTTCAGCACTTTTACTTTACATCTTGGAAAATTTATTATTTAGTTAATTAATTTTTAAAAGTTTCCATAATGTTTTAGTTTGACATTATTTTACTATATTTATTTATAACAATTTCAACGAGGTATAAAGTTTAAATTCATTATTATGAGGATGTCAGATTCATGATTTAAAGGCTATATCACTTATGTATAATTATTGATACTATTGTTAGATTAGGTTACGAATCTAGAAGTGAATTGAAATTTTATTCATGTACTTAAAATTAAAAGGGACCCAAATTTTATATTTTTTCTGATATATGGATGATCTATTTAGTAAATCAATAATGTCATATGGTTAGTTCATTTTGGAATTTTTACTTACCATTACAAACTAATTTCATTTTAGTATATATTATGACCATATATTGATTCTAGAATGTGAAAAAAATATACAATAAAAACATTTACATTACATTAAATAAATATAAGTGAATTTAAACTATCCATGATGGTTGTACTGGAAAATGAAAACTCTTCATCTATGAAGGTGGGGAACCCACATACTAAGAACAATGTTTTTGTTTCAAGAATAAGAGGATTAGTGAGGATGATGGATTATATATAATACTATTATAAAATAATATTACATAATAAATATGATATTGGAGTGGTTATACGATTTTAATGGATTTTGTTTTTGTGGATGAGGAGAAAATAAAACGCTTGGTTGAAGGCATTACCTTCTCTTTTGGGTGTCTCATCTTTGTTGTCCCTGTAAAGTTCATTTTATTGTTCATTTCATGAGACTAGAAGAACTAATACATGGGGAAGTGACTAATGAATGGAATTGGGTATAAATTTGGTTTTCTTTAAGGAAAATAATTATTTACGATAATGAGTGGAACTTATAATGGGAGGATAGGGTTTTTTTAAATAATATATTAAAAATTTTATTATTTTGGATCAGGGATATCAATGGTATCAATTCATGATACTTTATATATTAAATAGTTAATTTAGTTTGAAATAACGGATTCTTACATCATCCAAGAATAAAAAGTTCATATCTTTAGCTTAAAATATAAACTACAATATTGTAACACTTTTCACTACTCACAAAAAAAGTAAATTATTTTTAAATAATACCAAAAAAAATCACCCTAAGAATTTTTTTAAATGTATATTCCAAAAATCAAATACATTTTTCATTAATAATTTTCTATGTATGATAAATTTATTTTTTAAATAAAATTATAATTTATTTGAAAAAATTCCAATTTTAATAATATGATCAACTTTCCAATACATGAAATATTATTTAAGGTATAATACCACTCTATTATCATTTTTATAAACAAAATATTTATTTATAAATCAATTTTATGTATAATAAATTTCTTTTAAATTATAATATTTTTTTACTTTTTTTTAAGAAAACATAAATGTTTTATCAAAATATAAATACTTATTTTATTAATTATATTTTTTTATCAGGATAAAAATATTCCAAATTTTAATATTATAAAATAAATATTTATTTTTTTACACTCTCATAAATGAAGATACTATTCTAATGATCAAGTTACTTTTACTAATGGTCATACTTATATTTCACCGAATACGTAAATTTTATAAGAATTAGGTTACTATTCCAATGATAAAATTTAAAATAGTCATATGGGTTTCCAGATCCTTTATATACTTATATTACACCCTGATATTTTATAAAATAATTTGTTCAATTAAATATAATTTCATTGATAGCTTCCGTTACAACCAACACCAATCCTAAACATTCTATTAAATATTATTATTTATATATGTTCATTATAACCTATCCATTAGATCGATGGGTAAGAATATGATTAAATACATTATGATATTTATATAAATTTACTAATAAATATAATATTATTAATAATTGATCACACATGTTTTAGTAAAGTAATTTTATTCTTTGAAAATATGATTTTTTTAAAAATAATTTTTATTGTTTTTTTGTGTAAAAATATAATGATTAACTTCTAAAAATATTATAAATTATATATTATAAGATTAAAATATTATTAAAAATATTATAATTCAGATAATTTTAGGATTATTTTTTGATAATTTTATGAAAATATTAATTTTCATTTGAAGAGTGAAAATACTGATTTTTATAAAAAACTGTATTTTTATTTTAGTTATCTAAAGCATTACATTTTTTCATAATCATTTAATAGTTAAATTAATTCAATTAAAATTTTAATTTTACAAGTAAATTCATTTGAATCAATTTTATGTTCAAACATAGAATAAATTTTATTTAATGTAACAACATTTTTTCGATTAACTATTTTTATGAGCACAATAAGTTTTATCTTAGTAAAATTAATTTATCAATATTAATGAACTAATGTAATGAATGTTTTATATTATATAGTCAATAATTTTTTTAAAAATCCATCAAATATTTTAGTATTCATTGGATAGTAAAAAATTATATTTTTTGGATAAAAAAGAATTTCTCGAAAAATTATTATTCATCATGTTTGCACAATTAATTTATAATTAATTTATTCCACATATAGGGTAGAAATTTGATAAAAATAAATTATTAGTTTGAATCATGATGTTGAAATTTGGTAAATATTCCACTTTTTATTTTTGGTCAATATAAATAATAATCGTGGTAAATTTTATCACTTCAGTGAAAGATAAATCTACTTAGTTCAGAATAAAACACTATGATAAGACTATAGTTTTTTTATTATGATCCTTATTGGATGAATTTAATTCTAAAAATAGATCTTGGAATTATTTTTAGGAATGTACTTGTTTGAATTTTTGTTTAAATCCTTTTATGTCAGTTTATGAAATGATTCACGAGTTTATGAGGCTTGGGGGTGTCCCGGTGATTTGTAAGAATAATAAAGTGGAAAAGGGGATATCAAGTGCGTGTTTTATAGATTTAATATTTTAAGTAGTAATTATTTAGCTTAATCATGCTTTCTTGGAGGTGGTCGTGCACTGTTGGTGAAACTATGAAAGGGGGGTGGTGAAACCATGTGGTCTTGGAAAGAGTCATCACACATAGTTACCACATGGGTTTTCAAACCATATAGGCTCCCAATAAGACTCTGAAACCTATACCACTCTTGGATAAGGTGTGGTTCATGGTTCATGAATGGTTTCGCCAACCGTGTAACCAAACAATGAACCTCAATAAAAATGGTGAAATTTACCATTTCCACCTTAGGCTTTATGTTTTATCACCAGATTTTCCTCCCCATTCTTCCAACCACAACTAAGGATGACTAAAAATTCCTCCAAAACGTCCTAATGATTGATTTACTTAATTTACAATCCATTGGGTGGTCCATTGGGTGTAGATCAATGCTTCGAGTGATTCTTACTCTCATATTCCTTCCTTTTTATGGATTAGGGATTGGGAAATCATTCTTCTTATTCGAAATAAATAGAAACCTATTTTTTAGGTGGATCCAATGGTTGGGGTTTTAAGGGTGTTCAAATTTTAAATAAAGAATATTGTTAAGGGTGTGCACATCCATAGAATTGAGGTTTGTGGCATAAAAGTTATATCACCTAGTCTATAGGTTTTATTTAGGTGTATGTGGTTGTGTTCTTGATCTATTGTGGTATCCATTTTGTTTTCATGGTGGTAATTTTTAAATTGGTTGGTTAAATGATTAATATAACCCCTTATGATCCCCATAGGATTCATTGATGTTGAATAGACCAGGTTAATGTCGACAAATGGGGTGTGTCACTCCATTTAACATGGAATTTGGTTGTTAAATAAGGAATTAAATGGATAGTAAGAGTGAACCCTTTATAATTATGTTTTAAAATTGACAAGAGTTATGAAATCAATCTAATGATAATTGCATATAGTTGTTGACATGATATAAGGGATTCTTTGGTATAAGGTGAACATGTCAAATGACTTATTGGTTGTAAATTTTAGAGGTATCAACGTGTCATGGCATATAAATGGTTTATGTGTAAATGGGAAAAGATATGAAAATTCCAAATGTTATAATGGGTTATTGAATGAAGACGGATTGTGTGTTGGGTGAACTATGGTTTTTAAATGGTAAATGTGTTCAATGGGTAAATAATTTTAAATGGTATGTGTTTTAAATGGTAAAAGAAGAACTTAGACGTGGATTAGAGGTATGTTTGGGTCATTCCTCTTGTGGATTTATGCCCACAGGTTCAGTTATAATGATGCCCTAAGCTTAACCCAACATCTATAGGTTAGGGAGTCAGACTGAGGCTCTATTCCATAAAATATGAACGAGATATGAATTCCGAGACTAAGGATCTGATGTAAGTGTTATGTATTGTTTATTTAGAAAATTCCCTAGTGATGTTGGGAACATAATTCATTCCCCTTATATATTTTTTATATCACCATCGTAGGCTGAAGTGTATTTGATGAAAATGGATAGCCCATTTAAGAAATTAATAATGTGATTGTAACACCCCAAGATTCTACGGTATACTTCTCTTTGAATAATGTGATAGCGTGTGTTGTACGCAACATGGAGTTCTAACACACCACAACTAATCAAACTAGCCGTTATGAATAGTAATACATACCTTTTAAAATTATATATATTTTATATTTCAAAATGGACTTCATTTTTGGATTCGGAGTATCGAATTTAGCCTAATGTGAAATTTTGGTACTTTTCGGATAACTTTAATATTTTTATGAATAGTGAAAAGTACTTAAAAAAAACTTTTTTAATAAAAATAATTTATGCTGATAAATTATAATATTTAGTGGTTTTAAAGTATAATTAGAATATATTTTTACCATTTTATCCAATGGTGTTCATTAGAATTAATTTCTCTTTGAAATTGGACATAAACTATTGTCAATCTTTTGATATATATTGTTAATTAAAAACACGCTTTTTGTTTTAACAACGAGAATTAATTTTAAATTAATTTTTGCCACTTATATGTTTTGAATTTGGAAAAAATGGATTCTATATTTGGAATCAGGATGTTCATACTGTTTAAATAGGTAACTTTTATTTTTAGACATTTTGAATAATTACTTCAGTAAATATTTTATTTACCAGGGTTAAGGGTAAATCCGGTAAATTATGGTTAAAAAATATTATTATAATAATACTAAATTAACCTAAAACATGTCCTAACCTTATTGGTGGATACATGTCCGACCTTGGGTATCTTTGGGTCGATTTTGGGACCCCATAGAGCCACTTGTAGGTGATAGGGACACTTTATTTTAATTAAGTTAAAATAAATACAAAAATGACAAAAGCATATATCTTTTCGCAAAACAATTTTTAAAAAGGGTGATATATGTTGGATTTTCAACTATAAATATTCATTAGAAATCTAAAAATATTTCTACATAATTATATTTTATTTATTATTTTTAGACATTAAATAATTTAATTTACTTATGACACAATAATGATGCAGTAATTACCATAATAGTAAAAAATTAAAATAATTGATATTATAAATACACAAATAAATATAATTTGAGACTTTTAATGAATTAAACTAATTTTATAAGATGATATGACATATCAGGATTGATTTAATTGACATTTTTCGGAGTAATCATTATTTTATGATGTTTTCAAAAATCAACTATAGAATAGTGTTAAAATTGACAAAAAAGAGTTTTTAAAACAAATATTATATTATTAATTGATATTAAATTCCTAAAAATCTAAGGTTCTTCCAAGAGACTTATATCATGATAGTTGTATCATTAATGGACCACTTGAGGGGGTCCCTTGTATGTATATAGTAATTTTTTTAACCATATAATATAAAAATACAAAGAGACATTGAAAAAGTGAAACTAAATAACTAAGAGTTAATACTTAAAGATAAGGTTAATATAGTAACCCAAACCTATCTAAATTCTTTTGGTTGAGTGGTTTCGACCCATCCCCACGTTAACCTTTACATAATTCACTTTGGAGCCATTAGAAACGGAATATGAATTTATTATAAAATAATATTTCTAGCTTTTCCAAAGGTGCCCCTCACCCATCTTATAAAAAGGCACTCTCCCTTCTCATTAGATCTCACCTTCAAAGCCTTTTGGTTCAGCCAAACTCCACCCAAATACTCTCTCAACATCCCTCACTTCATCCTAGAGTCCTTCCTTTAGTCAGAAAGCCAACTTATGGTGCCCTTTTGATCAAATCAAAAGGAAGAACCCGAAGAAGAGGTAATGATTTCACCACCATTTTTCAAGTTCCTTTCTTCTTCCACTTATTCTTTCATTGTTATTACCATTATAAAATAATAACTCCAGTATATTATATGTAGTTTGATGTTATTACAAACATTTTAAAACCATATTTCAGTATTCTATACATCCTTTCAATAACATGTCACCATATTATGATACAATACTTCTATATTGTATTGATTGTTTTGTGATATGTTTGACTCTGGATATTTTATTTTAATACCATTCATGGTTTATGAAGAATGTATTGAAATTTCGTATGCTAGTTTTAATATGAATGTTTATGTTATGTTTAAACCTGTTCATATGAGGAATGATTTGGACTTAATTAGTGACGAGTGGAGCCCGCTATAGCTCCTCGATGCATCAGTAGGTCTCATGAGACAAACTAGTGTCATGGCATAAGGCCTTGACAAAATCCTATTTGTAGTCTTGGCACGAGGCCTTGGATATGTGGTTATGATAGTATGGCATTATGCATTCCATCATTATGAAAGTGGTTATTGATATTGCATGTGATTATTCGATTAGTAGAATATCCATGTGAATAAGTAAATGGAATTATTTCATTTTATTTTTTCCATACTATGTTGAAGTTCAAGTTTAAAAAGCTTTTTTTTAATTATACATTTCCTTAAATGTTTATTCTTATTTATTAAATTTTACACTATATTGTTATCCTTACTCGGCATTTAATCTCACGCCTTTCACTATTTCATTTTTCCCAGGATGTGAAGAAGTAATTTATGAATGACCTGCAGGGATGGTATGTGGGGATATGAGTGTGGACTATGAAGAAAATATGTTGTTGTAGTTTTCATTTTTATGATTTAATGTAAGACTTATGAATATATCTAGTGTTTAAATGAAAACTAAACTAATCGTTCTTTCGAGATTTGATATTTCCTGTGATCATGCCAATGTTATGTAATAATATACCGACTTTGGGTAACTGGGGTCGGGGCGTTATAGTGATTATAGTTAACTTTGTGATGTATTAGAATTAGATTATTCTTTTTTATCTTTTTATTCACTATATACCTACAGACACAAGTTGTTTTGGTAGGATTCTTTATAGACACATTTAGTGATGGCCTACATAGTTAAACTCACACCCAGCCTAGGAAACCATTTATTACCCATGAAGACTTCATCATTGTTGGTCAGGTTAAAGGTAAAGGCTCTATCCTAAATGGTCTATTTGCGGCTCAAGGGTGTGCATGGATCATGGATATAGACATGGATCCATGACCTCTTTTATTGATTCTTTAGATTTAATTATTTTTTGTTTCCCTTTCTCTAGGAACTATATGAAATTTCATATCATTCTTACAATTTGTTTTTCTATTGTACCTAGTTTTGAGAAATGGTTTTTTGATGCATGTTTATGGATTTACTTTTTTCCTTTATTTCATATTTTATCTACTGCAACATACTATGATAATGAAGTTATAGTATCCCCACTTGTTTTACTAGAACATCATTTCTAGTCATAGCCTATGGCATAAAGGGATGTGTTCTTAAATTGATTTGGTGAACAGTCTAGAGGCACTGGTTAAGAGGAACCATAGTCTAGATTTTACAAGGTGGTTTTTGTTCATGTTTTTATATTCTATTATCTTAATATTTAGTAATGTTATAAGTCATATTAGGATGTTTCAGACCTTGGTAATGAACTCATGTATTGGAGTATATGACCCATTAAATGCGGAAACCCCATGTAACCTGTGTGGTATGGTTTTTCGTTGTTTATTTTAATAGGGTATGATGATATTTCACATTGAGTAATGCACCTATTATGTGATGTGACATTTTTATGTTATTTTTGTTGTCTCTGAAATGGAATGGGGTTTTTCATATATTATTCATATTTGGATCCATGTTTAATGTGTGACATCCATCATGGAACACATGTGAAATACATGTAGGATGTGAGGGATACAATTATTCTCATTTCCCTTGAAATTTTAATGGAATGGTATCAGACAAAGACGATGTAAATGGGTAAATGGAAGGAATTAAAAATTATTAAATAATAATTCATAGAAAAGTGTCATTAAAGGGAAAAAAAATTCGTTGTTATTATTTGTAAAGATAGAAAGGTTCCTAAATGATAATAACTTATATTGAGAAGGTAAAATTATTAAAAATGGAGTCTAATGAATGTATTGTGACTATGTAAGCTATTTTACCCCATTTTGACCATGACCCATGGTAGGGATGGATGAGGGTTGTGATAGATGTGTGACAATATCCTTGGGGATCCTATATAGACAATGCGTTCTTTATAGAAATTATACGGCCATATTTTGCACAAGAAATTTGTGATTTATGTTATGTGTTTTGAGGTGTTTGATTGAATTTTTAGAGAGATTCTACCATGAAAATGTGGGCCACATTGTGTGACCTGAGGATACTAGTGATAACTCTCCAACTGTAGTTGAGTAGGAAAACATGTTGATCTGGGGAAACAAAGTATAGAATTAGTTCTATGAAGAGATTAATTGATTTATAAAGACAATTATACATGACCTAGTATAGGTTGTGATGAGTATGTTTGACTCAAATAGAGCGTTTTAGATACAATATCTCCTAATGATTTTTTGTGGAGGGAGAACTCTAAGAAAATGAGTTCTATATAGAGTACATTCAATAGATTCTGGATCACTAAGAGACTCCTCATGATAAGAGAGTCTATTTTACAGTTTACATGTTGCATGGACTGGTGATGTGTGGTGGGATTTCCTTGTTTTGACTGATTAGATAGATGGAATATTAATGAATGATATATTTGAAATGTTTTTGTAACATTTTTATCTTGGTACATTGAGAAAACATAAGGTTTCGAGGTTTATGTGGTTATCCCCAGTGACTAAGACAATGATGGACTATGTTGGGGGCTTCATTGACATGAAATCATTTTTCCAACAATGGAAGGGGATGTGGTAGCTTTAATGAGATATTTTTAGATCAAACATAGACATGATATCATGTCCTAGATGAATATCAATTTTTTAAAGTGGTTTTTTGAAGTAGGGGTTCAAATCCTTATTTTAGAAGGTAACTCAATGAGGCTTCTGGTGGGGGACATGTTGTTCTAGTTAGGAGATCCAGTGGTGCAAATTATGATGGTAGGAAGCTCCGTTTTGAGAATTTTCAGTAGTTTGGTGGTAGAAAGAGTATCCAGGGGATATTTTTGGCCTCTCAAGGTGCATATCAGTTGTTCTTTTTTAGTGTGGTAGGCTAAGAAACATAAGTGGTCATCTTCCCTGACCATGATTTTAGTGATGATAGATCATAAGGTTAGTGAATGAGCATAGATTAAGTAGGAATTCTCAACATATGGGCATAAATTTAGGATCATGGAGAATGCATAGTGGAAAAAGGGGGTCGAATACTCCATACCCAGAAGGTAGTTAGAGTTATAGTAGCTATTTCTTTTTGGGTGGTAGGTGTGGTACTCATAGACAAGGGAATATTTATCATTAGTGTAGTTAAACAATAGGGACTCAGACCAGATCCTAGGGTAGAGGGACATTCCGGGTATATGCATTTTATCCTATACGTGGGGGTTGCTAGGTTGTACCAACGATATATTGAGTTTTGATTCATTTAACTTCCATGAATCCTTGTACTTTATTTGATTCAATATTCTCACACACTTTTATATTTGTTCATTAAGTGAATATGTAGGGTATAGTGCTCGAACATATATGTGGGGTTTTATCAATTGACACACTATTGGTTGTATGAGAAGAAAATTTCTGTTTGTGTAAGGAGTGTTCCCTTGATGTAGGTGGGTATTGTTTTTCATGGGCCTTGTTAGTTCATGATATTTTGGGTTTTGAATTGATATTGGTGGTTCATTAGATGGTATTGTACTATGAACATATTCGGTGTTACCACTATAGGGTAACATTCACATCCAATAAGGGGGATACTTACATTCATTATAGTGAATGGTATATCTATGAAGTCCATGTAGGGCCCATTCATCCATAGTTGGGGTGAGATTATAAATCATGTGTCATGTCTTGGGATTGATTATGGGGGAGAAGAGAAGATTTTATTTCTCCATACGATGGATCATTTTTAGGTTGTATTTCTTGAGTACTTATTAGGGATGTCACTTGAGAGAGATGTTGAGTTCATGATTGATTTATTGCCTACCGTAGAAATTATTTCTATTACTCCACATAGAATGGAAGTATAAGAACATTAGGAACATAAAAATCAATTTTAGGAATTTGAGAATAAAATTTTTAGTCATAAGAGTAAGTCACTTTTAGGATCTTCAGTTTTGATTTCTATAAAGGCTGGTGGGACATTGAAATTGTGTGACGATTACGAAAAAAATGAATCAGATAATAGTTATGAATATATAACCTCTTCCATAAATCTATGATATATTGTCATGTTTAGAGATGCTTCTAAATTGTCCAAAAGTTATTTGATATCACAGTATTATTAACTAAGGGTGAGACCTTCTAATATAAAATAGACTACTTCCAAGAGATGGCATGGTTGATATGATTATTTCATAATGTTGTTTGGGTTGACCCACACATTAATAATTTTTATGTCCATAATAAACTGAATATTTTAACCATAACCGGATATTTTTTTTTAAATTTTATTGTGGATGGAATCATGGTGTACTTCAAGACACAAGAAGATTATTCAAATCATATTAACAAAATCTTGATTACAATAAGAGAGAATAGGCTATACAAAATTTATCTATGTGTCATATTTTGATCTAAAAGGTTCATTTATTGGGTTACATCATCTTTGTGGAAGGTGTGTTAGTGGACCCCAAGAAAGTGGGAAATTTTTTCTCTTTGAATCATTCCATGAATGATATTGATTTCTAAATATTCCTTGATATTATTGAAGGTTCATCAAATACATTCCCCATTGGGATGCACTAATTTTGGTATTTTCCAACAAGGGAATCATGTTTTAATGGTCTAGGGAATCTGAGAATTGTTTCCATGAGTTAAATAAGCTGTTTTAAATTTCACCTATTTTGATCCTACCCAAGTCGAGTAAGGAGTTAAACATTTTATATGATGCTATCAGTGTTGTAATGAGGGTAGTTTTGATGCGGGGTGATCATGTTTCGGTGTATGAGTTATGGAAGTTGAGTCATCATGAATGAGATTACCCTACACACGATCTTGAGTTATTCATGGTAGTTTATGGTTTAATGTGTTTGAAGAATTATCTATTCGGTGAATAATTTATTGTTTTTAGTAATCATAAATTTCTTAATTACAAATTTCCCAAATGGGATTTGAGTCTTTTGTAATGAATATGGGTTGAATAAATGTTTTATATTAATTTTGAGCTTGTCTATGAACTAGAGAAGGGATACAATGTTTCAGATGATTTCATTCAGAGGACTTAAAATCATGTAGTTTATAAATCCATTTATGAGTGGTGGATGATAGAATTGTTTTCAGAGAAGCATCTAGAGGTCCAAAAGGTACAAGGAAAGATGAACCTCACGTCCTTAGTAGTTTGTTTCACACTTTTGATCTAGATCAAGGAAACATAGTACGGTGAACTGGGGTATTTTTCCTTGTGGGAAAGTTATGAAGGAAGGGATTCACATTCTGATTAGACTATTGATGATGATAATATATTATATTTTACTTTCCATGTTTTCTTGCCTACTTATTTATGGGAATTGTTGATCCTTGAGTATCATGCTTTGATGTGGGTGGTGCATCATGGTTTTAACAAAATGTATCACGATATTCATAGAAAATGTTTGTTTCTAGGGATGAAAATGGATGATACAGGTTTTGTGATGTGATACTAGACCTCTTGGTAAGTGAAGTCTTATAATTAGTGATGATTTGGTTTGTTACATCCTTTCACCATACCAGAATAGAAATGTGATAAATTCATGGAGGATTTTGTGGTGGGTCTGCTGAGGACACCTTAAAATAATGATGTCATATGGGTAGGTATTGATCGATTAACCAAGGTAGTACATTTATTGCTGATACAAGATACATTAACCATGGACTAGTTGGTTTATATATATTCAATAACTATTATGGTTTCATGGGGTAACATAGTCTATAGTTTCTGATTGTGATCTATGTTTTACTTCATGTTCTGGTAGGAGTTACAAACGGTTATTGTTGCCCATGATTTTTTGAGTATGACTTTACAAACACATAAAAATGGGCAGTCAGAGTGTACTATTTATGTTCTAGAATACATGTTGATTGAATGTGTCATAGAATTTGTTGGGACATTGGATAATTACCTGACACTTTTTGAGTTCACCTATAACAATATTTACTATTTGGCAATTCTGGTGGATCCATATGAGGCACTCTTAGAAGGTCATGTAGATCACCATTTTTTGATGGAGAATGATGAATTAGAGTTATTTGGATTGAGTTGTATTTAGTATATGTTGAAGTAGGTTAAGTTGATTCAAAAATGTATTGTTATGGGTCAAAGTAGTTCAAAGATGTACATTGATCGACATCGTCGACCTCTTGAGTTTTTGGAAGATAATAATTTTTTCCTTTGGGTATGGACACTGATGGATCACCATAGAATTTGGAAATAGTGTGTGTTGGAAGGTATGTATGGGGGGCCATTTGAGATGTAGGGGAGGATCAAACTTGTGTCATTATGACTGGATCTTCCAAAATTTTATAGTGGCATGTGTGATGTTTTTCATGTGTCACAACTTTAGAAGTATAAACATGAACCTTCCCATGTGATATATGTTGATGACATTGAGCTTGTGGATTATGAATCCATTAAAGATCATCTAGTTTATTTTGTGGTTCATTGTGATAAATTTTTATGATGAAAGGTTTTCTTGTAAGTCTAAGTTTTGTGGAAGCAAGGAAATGTTCGCGAGGAATCATGGGAAAGGAAGGCAGATATGTGGGCCCATTGACCTAGTCATTTTATCATGGATACATAGTGATTCATGGGAGTGTGTCTCTATGATGAGCTACTATATATTGGGGAGGTTATAAATTCACACACTTATTTTGAGGCCTATCCATGTTTTAATTTTGGTATAAATATATTTATGTTATTTAATGAAATGTTTCATTAGTTTATGAGGAGTCTTGGGGGTGTCTCGGTGGATCAGAACATAGTATATGGAAAAAGGATCAATCTAGTAAATTATATATGGTTGGCACAAGGACAATTGTAACCATTAAACATTGCAATCATTTCCTTAAATTGGAGGATCATGATTCGTGAAACAATTCATGAGGGGAGGTGAAGTCATGTCGGCCTAGATAGAGACTCCTTTTATCGTTACCACATTGATTTTTCAAATGTGTGGGATAACTATGATACCATCTGACCTGGAGACCTCTTTGATAGTGATTGGTGCATGATTAGGGCATGTTTTTTAAAACCATACAACCAAACCATGCCTCAGCTTAATAATAGGGGTATTTTTCCATTTCCCCCCTTGGGAGTTATGTTTTCTCTACTGATTATACTCTCCATTCTTCCTATTATTTCCAAAGATGATGAACCCTTCCTCCCAAACATCTCCAAAATCAATCTCTCTTATTTATAAGACATCATAAGTTCCATTGGGCGTGGAAAGAATCATTGGGTGTTTTTAATACCCCCCTTCCATAGTTTTTTGGAATTGTGCTTGTGGAGTCATTCTTATTCTTAAGAATCCCAAAAAACATCTTTTTTCAGCTGATCCTAGGGTTGGGCTTCAAACAATGTTCAAATTAAAACCATTGGATAAGGTTTAGTGAGTATTAATCTATGTAATTGAGGTATGTAGTCAACTTGTTATATCCGATATTATTGAGGATAGATTTATGACTATGTGGTTGTGAACTTGTTCCATAAAGATGTCCATTTGGTTTCTTTTGAAGGAATTGTTAATTTGGTTTGTTAAATGATTAATTGATTCCCTCATGATGCCTATGGGACGCATTAAGGATGAATATACTGGTCTAAATACCACTCATGGGGTGTGTTTCTCTGTTGAACATGGAATTGGGTTGTTAAATAATGCATTTAAGGGATAATGAGATACAAACCGTGGTGATTATATTATTAGGTTAACATGAGTTATGAAATGAATCTAATGGTAATTGAGTCTAGTTTTTTTTCATGAAATAAGGGGGTTTTCGTATATATTGAATGTGTGAAATGTATTATGGATAGTAAAAGGTAAATGTTTTCAAATGTTATGGAATTTAAATGGTATATGTGTGAATTAGTTAAGGAATGTTAATAGTAAATGTGTTATGGGTTAAATATTGAAGATGGTTTATGTGTTGAATGAAATACAGTTTGTAAAGGGTAAATTTTTTCTATGAGTTATCATTTTCCAAGGTTATGTGTGTGAAATGGTTAAAGAAGCTAGTACACATGGCCTAGTTGTTGGTGTGAGGTATTTGACTTGAGGCTCTATTCCCAAAGGTCGTGTTTTTCTGAGGCTCTAATCCAACACATAAATTCATGGGATAGGGAGTCAAACTAAGGCTCTATTCACTTAGTGAATTCATGGGATATAAATACTTACACTAAGGCAATGAGGTATCTGTTATGGATTTTTGATTATTATTTCCCATAGTAATGTAGGGAACCTGATTTGTTTTCCTTATGCATATTTTATTTGACTGGAATAAGATGATGTGTTTTTTATAATAATTACAAAATTGTGGAAAAAAATGAAGAAATATAATTTTGTTAATTAATGGAATAAAGTATTCTTATATTTATTTTTTATTCATTATGTAACTTAATACACTATTTTTTTTACTGGGTATTTTATGACACCATTGGTGGTGGGATATTGGGTTGTACTCACACCATGCATGGGTTCCCATTTGGTACTCACACAATCATCATGGATATTGGGTGGGATTGGGATAACAGATCTTTGATAGCGGGTTGACCTAAGGCTCAGAGATTTACATGGATGAGGGATCTAGACTTGGATTTGGGACCCATTTTGGGATTCTTAAGTTGTCTTTATTTTAGGTTTCCCTTACACTTGGAACTTTATGACATGATATAACATATTTACTATTTAGATATAGAATCTTACCAATATTTGGGAAAGAGAAATTTAATACATGATTAGGGATTAACTTATTTCTTTTATATCATATTTTATCTAACATGGATTACTCTAATAATTATATTATAGTCTTCAAATATGTTATACTACACCCTTGCTACTAGTTTTCATCCTCCAGCATACGAGAAGGTGGGCCAGAGGTCAAGGGGATAACCTGCACGAGGAATAGGAAAATTTTCACCTAAGCTAGGATGTTACATTTAAACTAATTACCTTAGGATCTAATGTTTTTAATGTAAAAATTTCAATGACAATAACCTACATGATATTTAAAACAATGAAAGTCCAAATGTGTCAGTCTCTTAGTTTTAAATATCTCTTATGTTTCCATATTGGGAAAAAATATATTGATGAATATAAATGTCTATCATGAGAATAATTAATTTATTATCATAACGAAAATTTATTTATTATTTTATTAATTATATAAATACTTTAAATTACTATACTTTATGACACTATATATCTTATGATAAAATAATTAAGAAATACGTGATTTTATAAATATTAGAAGTAATATATTTTGTGTGATTTATAGTAGGACATGAATTATTTAGATAAATATAACATATTAGTGATGTGTAAATGTATTATATTCTAATCCAAACTTGTTTAATTATATATTTTATTCCAAATTAAATGACTAGTGTCAAATTTGACATTAATGTATTTTTTCAAAATAATATTTTATAAATTTATTTTAAAACAATAAAGAAATTACATTAGGAAAATTAGGATAATGTATAGTCTAAAATTTTATCATTTTTCCATTTAAGAGTCAAAAATTACTTTATATGTTTAATTATAACCCTTTGAGAGTGAAAAAGTATTTATCATGGTTAAGGATAAAGCGGGTTAACTACGGGGAGAAACCAAAAGTTGAGGTTTAAATTTCCATATAAATAAATACAGATTTTATTAGTTTATGATATTAAAATAAAATGAAATATTATATTCAAATAAATTTCCATTTTGAAGCATTTTTCTTGAGAATTAATTTATTTTAATTTAATATTTTATGAAATTATATGTGTTTCCATTCTCTTCATTATAAAAGGACACTCCTCTGTTCTATTATTCACACCAATTTGAGCCTTATAGTTCTACCATACCCTACAAAAATATTTTCTCAACATCCCTAACCACATTAAAATGGTTATTTTCTTCCTATATGACCAACCAAAAAACCATTAATAGGATATCCAAAGGAGTTATATCAATGAAGTGGTAGTTCCCACTGCTATTCGCATTATTTTTTTACTTCTTCATAAAAATCCAATAAATATTTATTGTTTAACATAAATTACTAAATTATGAATACTAAATGTTATGAAATATTATTATTATTATATAAACCCATTATCTATCATATTTCCCATCATATGGTCTGTGAATGTATCATATGTGCGTATATATGAGTTATCATCTCCAAAAAGTGATACAATTATTTTTTTTCATCAAAATATTTTATAGATGGGTGTTATGATGTGGTTAATTATTATATATTATAATTTTAAAATAATTCATGATCTATAATGATAATATGATATTCACCTTCACAAATTATAATCCATTGGGAAACTATAATGTCACTCATGGATACATGTTGACTATCACCTCTACAATGTTATGTGATTTATTTTTCATTTCGATTTTCTACCTAGATGGAGATGATGATGAATAGGATGAATATATTTAATTTAGATTATAAAATAATGATTTATAAAATGCGAATAATTATTTTCATATCTTTCATTCCACCTATCAGAAAATGAAAACAACATTCAATCATATGTATGACATACCATCTCCATGAACAGAGAAATTCATTTTCCTATCCCTAAATTTTGAGGATAACTCTAGATATATATATATATATACATAATGATTACATAATATTTTTATATCATTATTAAAATTTATGATATTATGTATCCATGATCAAAGTAGATGACATGAAACTACCAAACCAAAACATACATCAGGAACGATGTAATTATTACCCATAATAAAGATTTTAAGAAACAATTTTTAATAAACAGATTATAGAAGGATATAATTAAATCATATAACATATTATATATATTATTATGGTTATTTAATATATTTATAATAAACCTATATATATTATACATGAGTTTTGAACACATTAAAATGAATTTAGAAAAGAGGTAATGGTTTATCATGTCAAATTTTCTTCATTGTGACATATGTCATGTTATGAACCTATCAACTTTTTTGATGTCTATATACTACCAATTTTACATATTAAATCATATTTATCCTTATTTTATTTATATTTAAGGTTCCATTTGATGTTATAGTTTAATGGGTTTTATGTTTCAAAAGATACCAAAGAGGAAATGTATTAAATTGCAATCTAATTGTTTATCTGGATTGATTATGATTAATTTATGATGATGATATATTATAGCCTTAAACTCAAGATAATAATGAATTTTATCATCCTATGGTTTAATTTAGAAAATAAATTCATTGATTTAATTTTCTACACCATAATTAATTAAGACACAAAAACTATGTTTTTAAAGAAAATTTACTATATTTCTTTCTTTAGTTAAAAACAATTTTTCTTTCATGTACATGTTTTTTAAAAAAATTAAAAGTTGTTTTATATTATTAAATGGTTTTTAAATTTTATTTTCTTAGATGATTGATTTTTTTAAAATATTTGAAAATCAATACTCTTGTCAAATTATTAATGTTGTGGTTTTGTTACTTTTAACAAAAATGTTAAAGGAATGTTTTATTTTATCTTGTACGACATGAATAGAATTTACCACCATTATGACCCCTCAATACAATAATGATTCAATTTTTTTTTAAAATAACAAGATACAACTATAATACATTGTTGTATTTACAAATCTCCTCCACAGAACGATAATCTTTGGTACCTCATGGATTTTATTTCCTATGGGAATGATTTTTACATTAAAACTTGTTTATTTTTTAGAAAAATAAAAAATTACTAGGTCCCCACAAGATATTTAGAACAATGTTGGAGTCTCTCTATATAGAACTACACGTGGATTGATTCTTGTTATCATTAAATACATAGTGACTCTATGATTTCTAATTTTTTGTCCATCAACACATATAATAAAATTTCCCCTATGTATACGGGATATAATTTCATAGAGAGTTCCCATAAATAACTACATTTGTATTGATTCATAAAACATCATGATATGTAGTGAATCCAAAAATTATTGCATTTGATCTAGCCAGAAATCTCCCAACCATTAATAAAATGATTTTCATACCATCCTTTTTTTCTCTAGGCCTCTTTCACATTAGGGTTTTGTTTTTCCTTGGTCTACAAAAATGTCGTTCCCACATATATAAGTCCTTTATTCCAAAAATATTACGTTAAAATTCATGGTACATTATCCATTTTTCAAGATAATGAACTATGTAACATCAAATGACCTTACTGCCAGATATTAAACTACATTTGTTTTCTATAAATATATATGAAAGGATTTCTGTCTACATAGGATATAAAATGATGCATGGATGTTAAATATTTGTCAATCCACCTTATAAAAAATTAAACTCTATGGATATTGTGTATTCATACATAGGTAGCTTTCCATACTGAACTATGTATCGCTTGATTCCCATTCTGTTTGACAAGTAGTGACACTCAAGCCCTATATCCTAGACTTAGCTATTAAAAACATTAAATTCCCCATACCCTATATAAAATTAATACTTAGAACTTAAAAAATGACTTATCTAGAAGACAATATCATGAAAATTTTCCTCTCCATGTTCACAAGTTAGATCTATGGGGGAAAGGGCATAGGGAACTTTGTGTGGCTCTATTCCTATTTACACAGCATACATAATGATGTTTGGATCTCCAATCCTAGGCATAGATGCAAAAAATGATATAAAATTTCCCCTCAATGTCTATGATTATGATTTTATTGGGGAGAAAATTTCAAGAAGTAAACAAAACATGATTCTTACCCACACATGATACAATGAAAAACAAAGATTCTTTGTCCGGGTCCAGCCATCACAAACTCAACTTTCATATATCCTAAATTTTATCACCTTAGTGTTGAGAATTAACCTTTTCCAAAAATTATTTCTCAGAATTGAGCACATCACGTGAGTTCTCTGGGCTAAATATTTCCCACATATAGATTTCTTGGATTCCCATCTTGGCTATCGACCTAGTTTTCTCTGGAGAAGCATTTGGGGTGCTCGTAATCGTCTGAGGAAAGGACTGGGCTGGAGGATGGGGAATGGTTTAACAGTCAAGATTTGGACTGATCCCTGGCTTATTGATCAGGAAGGCGCGAAGGCATCATCCCCTATTTATCCAGGCTCCTAACACGCCACAGTCCGTTGTCTATTTAATAATCAATGGGCGGAATGGTGTTTGGAAAAAATCTATTCATGGTTTAAGGAGAGAGACATGAGAATTATTCTGAGTATCCCCTGTGTGCCAGACGCAGGGCCAGATCATCTCTACTGGACAAACGACACCTCAGGAGAGTACATGGTAAAAGCTGGCTACCGGCGAGCTCTCACTGATCGAATTATAGAAGGAGATGCGAGGCCCTGGACATCAATTTGGAAGCTTAATGTTCCCCCTAAAGTCCGCTTTTTCTGGTGGCAGGTGTGCACCAGTATCCTTCTTACTAAGAGCCTCCTAGCCTGCAGACACTTTTCAAATGACAACTCATGCCCCTTCTGCCCTTCTGTGCCTGAATCCCCTCTCCATGCTCTCATTCAATGCCCCGAGGCTCAGGAGGTTTGGAATGGCTGGGGATCTACTATGGAGCTATTCCTGGACGTCGCCTCGGATCTTACCTCTCTCCTGATGCGATGGTGCTCCTCCTTTTCACAGGCTAAAGCAGGCGCCCTGTGCATTCTGACATGGATTATCTGGGATAGGCAGAATGAGGCCATTTTCAATCTTTTTTGGAGGCCCCCCAGATTTTGGAATGACCGGGCATCATCATGGATTGCGGTTTGGCAGAACCACCCTGAGCAGCAAAGACTTTTCACCCCCTCTCCTCATTCCCAACATTGGTGCCCCCCAACAGAAGGGATTATTAAGATCAATGTGGATGCCTCTCTCCCTAAGGATGGCCCAGTTGGACTAGGTTTGCTGGCCCGAGACAACCAGGGAAATCTTATCGCAGCCAAATACGAAGCACGCTACGCACTTTGGGAGTCCTCAGTCACGGAGGCCGCCGCCATCCTTTCTGGGTTAAACTTCGCAAAAGACCGTGGTTGAGATTCCATTCACATCGAATCAGACAAGGCTTCACATCCTGCAATTTCTCATTTATTAAAAGGGAAGTGAATGAAGCCGCTCACAAGATGGCAGCCGTTGGCCCTCCTTACGAGGATTTTCTCTAGTTCAATCATTTTCCATCGTGGTTATGCGACTGTATTTCTGTTGATCTCCATCATTAATGGATTCGTCTCTTTTGTCAAAAAGAAATATGTTCGTCTTGATTCCTGACATCTAAGGAGATATAGTGATGGCAAGATATTTAGTCATGGGTCTAGCTATACTATTTTCTCTTCACATCAGAAAACTTATGTCCTTAACACATGAAATTAAATTACATGGTTCCTTATGATCTATGTAAGGATTGACTCTCATTTTTATGAGATATGTAATGCTGAATTTGTTCTTTTCCTAAACCTAGAAATGATGAAAATAAAATAAATATACCTATATCCTATATACAAACATGAATCCATTCATAATATTGGATAATTTGGATTCTCATTCAGGGACGCAACAATGAAATTGAAATGAACCTCCTATGTTTGAATTGGTTTTGTGTTAGGAATTTCACACTTCAGGGACAATCATGGTTATAATGTTTCTTCTATACATAGAAATATTCCATTCATTCATCAATATCTATGTCATAGTAAATTTTTTATCTTCAAAATCATCATATAACCATCAGAAATGGAAGGTTAGTTTCTTGGGGAAACCTTTGATTGACAATGAAAAATATTCCCCAGTTGGCTCCCCATAATTTTCCAACAAAACCACCATCATCCAAAGGGGAATTCCTCCCTATGAGAGGATTTTACAATCATCTTGCACAGCAAATCTAATCCATTCCTTATATCATTTATACTGATTTATGAACCCCTGTGATCCTGGTTTACACTCTCTTCACTCCAAGGGAAAGGGTTATATCCTAACAACCCAGCTAGATTAGCTTCTAGTTAGTCATTATCTCTATAATAATCATTTTATACATTTGAAATTAAATTTCATGACCCCATGTTGTCTTTACCACATGACTTTAAAATGAAAAAAAAGTTTATTAGTCACATGACACTAAATAGTATGATCTTATGACCAATTACTATCTTGATTCATTCTATCATAAGATATATCGTGATGTTAGAGCCACTAATCTTGGGTCCAGATATAAGGTAAACATTTATCACATTTCCTATGAGTGGGTCATACCATAACATGATGTTTATAAATAAAAAAACATTGATTATGTTCCTATACATGTGATTGATTTATGTAGATGTTTCCAATATTAGTCTCTCCCCATTCATGAGATCATATTCTAAGAAATTATCCCCTTGTTCACAGGTCAGACCTTCATGGGGAACCATTGAAAAAATATTTATGGATTGATTCAAATTTCCAAGAGATACATAGTGATGTCTGGACCTCATATCTCATAACCAGCCATATTAAGGAAAAAACTGATAAAAATTATTTCCTATGTTCGGGGAAGACCAAGATAATGGGAACATCTCAACATATTCTTATGAAATTGTGACTTGGAATACACATTTTATGTTCATTCACTACCCTTTTACAAACCATGATATATTTTTGGAAAGTTATGAATCCCCAAAAATCTTCATGTCTATTGAAAATGGATGGCCATTATCATAGGGACCCCTTTTTCTGACAATATAAACATTCCCCAATTGGCTCTACATAAGTTCCCACAAAAAAAGGCATGTCAACCAAATCAAAATTTACCAGCAGGAGACTTTTTTACTACCTTCATATGATAAATAATGAATTTTACATCCCACATAACTCCTTGGATTTTAAAACCCACAAATTATAACTTAAAACCAACCCCATTCACACATGAAGATGATTGGACATTTTTATTCATATTACTGTGAAAAGGGAGAATCATTTATCCCTTGGTAAATGGAATGTATCCTCAATTATTGAACCCAAAAATCTTGTAAAAATTTTGTGAAGTTTTACAAAATATATCCTAGTTTATTGATGTTAAACTAGAACATACATTAACCCTCCTTCATAATCCAAATTTTTGCGGGGTTTCTCATTTATGGTAAAATCCAATACGGATAAACTCATCATTTTCAAACATAATTACATTAATAATACATCATTCATGGTCTTCATAAATCAAAATATTAATAAGGTTACATGGATATTGGAAAATAAGGGTATGTGTATTGAGGACTCCTTTGTTTGACTACGTATAATATGCCCATGTTGGCCCTACAGAAGTCTCCCACTAAAAAGGCTTATGGTCCAATGAAATTTTTTCCCTCATGAGGGAATTTTTATTCCTAAATACACCCCAACGTAATCATGTTAGGAACCATTCTTATTTTTTCTCCTCACGTGATTTCCCCATATCCCATTTTGTATTCAGAAATCATAAATCCTGGGTCCTGAATTATCCATTATTAATGTTTGAAATTTTTTGTTACATTCAATATAAATATACCCTATAAGGTCCCTCACCCAGGAATTCATGGTCAAATATATTCAACATAAAACATGAGTGATATAATTTTAATTTTCAAGTCTCTAAAATATCCATAAAAATCAGTACAAAACACACCAGGGTGAAACCCGCAAAGGGAGAACTGGGTAAAGTCGATTATCAATTCACAAGACATATGCTTCACATGTTTTACGAAAACAAATTCAAAAAATTAAAAAGTGAAAGAGTAACAAATAATTTTTTGTCGAAAACACTCAATGTGAAGCCTAATATAAAGTCAATTAATACCCATTAATCTCTCACTATAGTAGACATATGAAAATATTGGGTTATAAATAAAAAAAATAAAGTTAATAGGGTTTTTAATGTAACCCTACAATATTTGAAACCATGATCACCGAGTCCCTAAACTCAACCAAAAATTTTGATTTTTACCAGATCATGTCAATTTGGTTACCCTAGATTATGACAGAATGTGATATCCATGGAACAAAATATTCAAGTCATCTAACATAATTTAATTTCTAATAAAATTAAAAATTATTTTTATTGAACACTGTAGGGATAGAAAAAAGACATAAATTACCTATAAAACACGTTTTCATTTCATTAAATAAGGATTTTGGACTATCAAGAGCCAATAATATCTCAATGAAAGCAAGAAAAAATGATTATATGGCCTACAAAAAAATATAAATTGTTGAATTATTGTATGGTCTAATTCATATATAGCTCAGTGGATCTTAGAAACAATTTCATTCTCAGCATCTAAACCATACCATAGTACCTCCACATTCTTATCTACAACCAGCCATTCCTTTTCTTCCTCCTCCACCAGCTTCTTCCCTTCATCAATTGTTTCCACAGTGTGGGACAGATCTGGTTTTAGTCACTCTAGTCCCTTGATACGATCCTCCACCTCTTAATGAGGTTTCTCAAATATAATATTACAATTTACAATTAATTTTTTTCACCTCACAACTATTATAGAGTGCTCAACATCTTAATTAAGAAGGATCGTCATTATAGTTTCAAGATGAGACATGGACTTTGTAGTTCAGAGATGAGTTTGGAGAAGCTATACCTATCTCTAGTAATAATCACCTATATTCCTTTTTCATAAATTATATTGTAATCATATCCCCTATAACCCGAGGAATGAAAATGAGTGACATGACTTGGGAAGTCTATCCGTCTATTTTTCCATGGGGGTTGGAGTGACCACATCCATATATCATTCCATATATAATTTGGGATAGTAAATAGGTCATTTATTCCCTCATAGTATTTCTTGGATTCACGCTTATTTTGTAGAATATATTTAGGGATAACTGCTACTAGAAGTGGAATTATCTCTATAACCTCAGTATGGATTGACTACACAACAACTAACTCCATTATAATATTAGCATGGTAGGATATCGGGACAGTTGTTATAACCACATGGATTAGTGGATACAATAATGAATTTAGAAGGATGAAATAGTTAATAATTGAGTACTGAAATAAAATGGAATTTTAGGAATTATTGATAAATCAACCCCACTAGATGGAAAATTGACATTCCAAGCTACAATTTTTTTATCATCACGTTAAAAAAGTGAGTAAAACATAGTCAACATTAAAATAAAATTCATATTATTATAGATATACCTATGGTGCACACTCATTCTTGACTGGGTCAGATATATACAAAAGTTCAATCCTATATATCATACTTAGAGGATAATCATTGCAAAATCAAGCATGGTAACTGATTCTTATTCTTATCGAACCAGAACTACCCCATCTTCCATAGTTGTTCTCCCCATAGGGGTAAGATCAATATGCTCAGTAGAAAGAAATCATTTAATATAGAATGGATGAATTCTTGGGGCTGGGGATCTCCTTGACATATACAGTGGTTCATGGTTCCCCAACCTATTCCACTTCCAATGGTGGATTCATCACATTCTTCACTGCAAGATCATGATCAACATCCTCAGTTAAAGCTTCATCCACTTATGAGTATCCCACTTCTAGGAATGATGTAGTTTGATCCAAAAATAAATACCATCCTAGGGATCGAGATCTCCCCAAATGGACTCAATTGGCATGGATTCCATGTCCTGTTATCTGTATCCATCAACGGTATCATCTGTACCTCCAAAAAAGTTGGAGCTACAAGCCATTCAGAAAATTTTACTTAGTTACTCATAATACCTGGACCAAATTATGTGCATGGTGATTATTTTTAAAAAGGAGATATAAAAAATGAAAAACAATTAATGAAATTAATAATTCACAGGTCATCTTTGACATTAGGTGTATTGTAAGATGTTATGAATGATGGCGCCTCTTGGTTTTCCAAGGTGATGATCCCTTAGGGATAACAACATTTGGGGACGAAGGTGGAAATACTCCAGCAGGATTACCAAGGTCCACCTCCATAAGATCTTTTTCCTCACAGGAGCCCTCTCGAGTGACTCTTAAATTTAAACGGATTTCCTCCCCAGTTTTGGTGACCCCTCATGGTATATTACATGGATGATTCCATCAACTGAATATCCCTAAGATCCCACAAGTACATGTATTAGATGTTCAAGTCTATGATGATAATAATAAGATGTTTTAATATAAATAACTTTAACTCATATTCCATAGTGTCATATTTACCCATCATTATCACCACTATACTGCTTACTCAGTCTAACCCATAATTTATTCTCATGAATGAGTGATGGAGGTGTCCATTTCATCTAAATGTATTTCCACCTCATGCAGATCTTTTTGAGTCATGTTCCATGCAAGGGAAGTGACCGGTCCAAAGCTGTCAAGCTCATGAGGATCTTCCTAGAGTTTTTAACAAATATATTTGATATATAATCCTACTCTATTGGTGTTTCATTCTCTCCAAGACTCTTTAGATTCTACATTAATATGGATGGTCAATGTTGGAGGACCTCCTGAGGAAGTGAGGTAGGTATTGATAGCTTCAGTTACATTCGGGGTGCATCAGCATCCCTATAACCCTCTAGGTATTGGTTCTTGAGAGACCCCATATGAAAATGTGTAATCACCCCCAATAACATTTTTATAGTTAGTTTTACTTTATACACATCCTTGGAGGATTGGATATCATCCTCTTCATCCTCATTAACACATGAACTCACCATGGAATTCCCCAAATAAGAATATTTGTATCATTTCTTCCATGAATGGATTAAGGTATGATGATATTAAAGATTATTTCCCACCATGTTATGATCTTCATAATAATATATAGCTATGCTCACTGGCACAAAGCTGTATCCAATTAATGATACCTCTTTCTCTTGTAGTAAGCACCATAGTGCACAAACTGAATTGACGATTTTTTTAGAATCCAATTGTCTCTAAGACACTAGAAAGTGGATTTTGAAGGGATGGAAACATGAACAGGGGGAGTAGTTTCGATAACATGAGTGTTATAATGCAAGAATTTCAAAACCTTACATGATTGTTTAGAAAAATGGATTTCTATAGATTCTTTACGCGACAAGAATGCCTAACTTCTTTCATTTATTTCCCACTAGCCTTAGTAGCTTTCTGGACCTAAAAAATGTGAACTAGTTTTTTCAATCGAACCTCATTTTATGATTAATTCCAAACATCATCATGGTATATCATGAGTTATAGATTGATGCTCCCTGAATGTGGGATTACAAACCTATATCAAGTTTCCTCTCATGTAAAAATCATACAATGCTACCATGCTACCATTAAATGTTTCTCCTAGTGCATGCGGTTGTGGGTGGGAGGAAACCTCATCTGTATATAGTTGAATTGGACTAAAAATATATAGGTTGTGTATAACTCACTGAGAATTTACCCATAAATCCTTGAAACTAAACTGATTTCTTATAATGAGATAAGAATACCCTTATCAAAAAAGTCTCTAGAGTTTCCATTTATCAAAGTACTGATGGGGGGCATATTGGTCATAAGTGAAGCGGTCATGGTGGTGGAGTCGGTCAACAATTTTCCGCTCATTCTTGTTCGATGGTATTTCCTTACTAATTATTTGGATGTACGTCTAAATGGTAACATCTTGTATTGGATGATTGTTGATGAATTCGTAGACTCCCATTAGAGCTGCGTCACAACCACATAAAATCTCAAAGGATCCCGCCTACAAGTGTGGTGTATTCCTCTACCTAATCCCACTCAAAAAACAATATATTTTCTTAAATATGTGGAAAAAAAGGATAATACATCTATCGTTGGAAAATTGAGCTTCCAATATGATTGTTGTTAATCTAAACCCAATTACAGAATCACACACTAGAAAAAGCTAGTCTTTCAGAAACAGGGCCATAGTGAACAACCGTTCATCATTAAGAATGATATTCCTACCCCATTTGTTGAAATGTACCTCTTCCAAAGTGGCATAGTAAGAAACCATACACCAATGAGATTTAATTCTTGGAAATGTCCTTAGTCTTTGTGAGCAGGCATATTGAACACTTCACATATTGAAAGCAATAATCTAATTTGAAATGGAACATAATTATTTGGTTTATCGTAATAATTTAAAAGGGACTTTTCCATGGAAATGATATTATTATATAGAGATTGAGTCCTCTTAATTTCATCCTAGGATAATGAGTGAAAAAAAATTGATCGTATATATCACTACCAATGGAAAACACTAAAATATTCTAGATTTCCCAAGGTATGATATCTCCCTCCAAGTGTACCATGTATAAGGTTTTGTTTTCTGGGCTCCCCATGCTAAAAATATATGGGTTAAGTGTTTAATATTCTTTATAATTAGTCTATGATACCCAAACATCTTCATATAGCCCCACAACCTACAAATAATATTTTATATTAATCAAATCTTTCTTGGAACCAAAAAAGGAAACCTCAATCCAAGCTAAATGAGTTCCTAGGGAAAAGGCCCCATTTTGAAGACCTTCAATATTTTAAATTTTCATTGTACTTCCTTGGAATGTTTTGGTACCAATTAACTTTATCAACCATTTCCCACATGGTTTTCTCTAGAGGCTAAGGGGAATAGTTCAAAAGGGGCCCAATAGTGTTTATTTTCAAGATAAATTCCCCCTTTAGTGAGATGTTGGGATGGGGGATATTGTTTTATTCATTTATCTATGTGGCATGTTGGTTTTTTTGGGTGCAATGTCAGAATAACTACATCAAACGGTAGCCTAAATCAGTTAATGGGAAACCCTTCCAAGATTGGATACCCTCTTTGTCTAGCACAAATAAGTCCTTCTATTAGTTGTCGACGTAGGATTATGTGAGTGTTTTCATTGATGAATTTTATCATATACTTCCTCATTTCATAAACAGAAGAGAGGGCTACAGATGTTTTAGTAGAAGCATCTTGTGAAGGGTCCATCCTTTTGTTTTCATCAAATTTCAGAATTAAATTAATTAGTTTTTATGAAAATGGAAACATTTGATGGTCGTGGACAATAATTTTGTGAAGTAATAGGCCCTTGAACAATCAATTTGGGGAATTAAATTGACCAAGAACCAATAGTTCACAAATTCACTCAACCTAAAATTACCAGACTATAAAGGAAATGTCCCACATCTTTACAGGAAACACCCATATACGCTAATCATGGGATTCCACCCAATCCCTCACTATAAAATTAACATCCTCCTAACAATGATTTCATGTGTATTCTGCATGACCCTTGGTAGGATGATCTATGTTTGAATCATAAAGAATGATGTTTTCCTCACATTGTATTAGATTTTGGTCACATGGAATGACATCCTCCTTGGGATGATTCCATGTGTAATCCCTACATAATCTCTCATTGGCTCATCATTCGTGACACATGTCAGGTATGGAACTTCATCTTAGTTTACACACTAATCATGACTCTCATTGACGTCGAGATTAGTATTGACCAACAAACTGAAAATCTGATCCTATGGGAATCCATGTTGGAGTAATCCTGAGTCTCCTCCATTGCTTCAAGCATCGTCCTCATGTAATCCCAACAACATATAAGTTCTATGGTCCCCCTTAATATGATTAATTCCCAAAATGTATAATTATATAAGCGTCCTCCTTAGTTGTACACCACATCATGTTCACTTATACGTGACTCTTGATGTGTAATCCGCAGTTCCCCTCATCAAACTATGTGGGATCTAATTACCAACTATCTGGTACATGTAGAAAAACTCTAACATGTCACAAACTAACACTCAAAATAGTCCTTTAACTTAACTTAAACACACAACTCCATCCATTCCACCAAACACACAATCCACATCCACCCTGGTTGTACAGGGACTTCCAAATCCCAGTTAGATCATTTCACCCACTAGGGCATCTCCTATGTGTAATCCCTATCCACTTCATCGCTGATACTAGACACGTTTGGACAATATAATATTTAATCCCCACAAAATCAAACCAAGATCCATACTCCTCTTATGGATATCTTTAATGCATAATCACCACACCATCCCTCATTTTCAGTCCTTTTGTGATGTGATAATCCTTACATTATTTTGATAAACTACATAGAATAATCAAATCACACGGCCTAAAACTATGACATTGAAAAATGTGGGTTTCGATCCCCATATCCAAAGAAGGGTATATAGGAATCCTTTTTAAGGTTAACATCAAAAATGGTAAACAGTTGTAACCCCCTCCAAGGGGTGTTCCACCCAGATCCAACTCCAAGGGTGGTCTGATCCAGCCCATTGTGTAAAATCATCCCATTATGGATCACACCACAATGATCTTACTCTAAGGGGTAATTCTGATCAATCCATTGTTAATCCTATCTAGTGTTTCCTCCAAAGGATTCACCACCTTGATCCACCACCACAAGGTATTTTGATTATCTTTCTTCCATCTCCACAAGATGATAATCTTGCAACCTCTATCATACTAAAAACCTAATCTAATCATGGGGGTGCCTAAAGTGAAATAGTTTGAATATATGCACCAATGGATTTAGATACCTCATTATATACATGGTATGAATTTGGTTAAATACTTGGAGGAGAATTATTTGGCATCGAATACCTCATGACTGACACATTATACCTTCAGTTCTATACTAAAGGATGCATCAATGAGATACCCTCCTATGACGAAGATTACATGTGACTATGTATGCACCGTCTAGAGATTCTAGTGGTTCCCAATGTGAAAATTCTATTGGTTGTAGGTTAATGCCTTATCTTGAGCCTTTGTAATGTCCAAAATTAAGGGGTGTAAATAACTATAATCCCCAAAAAGAAGGCACTATGAAGGAGATTCATGAAATTGAATTAATCTCTGTTGGAGACTCGAACACGAAGATGAATTCCAATGAGTAATACATAGAAGGAGGAACCAACCTCTCATCATCTTGTTTTGATAATGGAGTTTACATCACCAATAAATGTAATGAATTCCCATCACCTTTGTTAACTGGGAATGTGCGGTAGAAATTCACGTTAGCACACATTGACACGCAGGAGGCACACCCTAGTGAAAGCATTTGAAATAGTAATAAACTAAATCCCATAATTACATCAACATAAATGATAAGATAAACCCTTTAGGTTACCAATACCTATAATTATCTGTCCAAAAAACATTAAAGGGCTTACTCCTTAAATAAAATTGTCTCTAAGACATGTAGACACTGAAAGAGTTGTATTTCTGAAATAGTCACTTAAAATATCATTAATCATGAAAAAAATACCATCATGTAAAACATTAAAAGGGGTGTTAATGGCTCAAAATATATATAAAAAATTAACTTATAAACCCATTATGGTATCCATAACCAAGAAATTAATCTTTTTGGGAGGCATATACATTTCCAAAAGTTATTTCAGTCATTGTTCCTTTAATATGATCATATCTTACACAAAAACATTTTCATTGGAATATTGGGTTCATAGTTTTTACTAACAGAATATCAAATCGGATTCCATTATTCAATAATCCATGTAAAAATATAAAATATTAAGAAATTCCATCAAATGAGGAATAATAATATTTTCATAGAGTTCATTCACACAAAATAAAATAATAAATTCCCAAATAAGGAAGATAGGATAAGTGTGAAATGATTATTATTATTCACTCCAAACATTGTGTTTGTATAAGCATTCCATTTTTATTTTTTCTTTAGAGGTTATTGTGTCTTATCATAAATATTATCACATGGATTAGGTTAATTCTTCACATAATTCCCAAAAACCTTTCAGTTGAAACACTAGAATGTGGGTGTTGAATTTGTTGGCATCCTCATCTCCTCTATTTAATTAACCAACCTAATAATCACATTACAATATTCACGAGATTTATAACCAGAATTTCCAAATTTAAAGAACCTCACTTTTCTATTAAAGGAATTACATTGATTCTTATTCTCATATTTTTGTCAGGCAGATGGATGTAATTTCTTACTAATAATTGAGTTCTCATGATACTCAATATTCAGTTTTAGATATGAACTATAAGGATTGTGGGAATATCAAATTTATATTTCTACCTTCTATACTTAGAAAATGGCTTCTTCTTAGCTACTAAATTATATTATATACATGGAATTTTGGAGAATTGTTTTTAAGATACCAAATAACAAGTCATTTTTTCTTTCAGAGAAGATGATTAATCATACCGTGTATGTCTTGTAAAATTAGCATCATAGGTACCCATTGATTAATCATAATTCTTATTATTATCAATGAATCCTTTCTCAATAATTTTTCATAAAATATGAGGGATTTACATACTATGAAATACACCTTAAACTCTTCACATTAAATAGGTAATTTTTTTGTCTTGTGTTTTTAATAGGATTCCACCATTAATTTTCATCACATTTAATATGGTATAAATCCAAAATTAATTTTCCATTCTACGAATAATGATTAATGGAAAATTTATCTTCCATAGTAATGATCCATTTCTAAAAAAATAGTTTATCAACAAAAAAACTAGAAGGAGGTGGATCTTTCATCATGAAGGACTTAATATAATTTTGTTACCTTTTTTTCTCATTTAGAAGATCATAATCCTTCATAGATTGAGAAGGTTTTGTGAGAATATAAATAATATTTTACATTATGTACCCCATAATGTTTTGTTTCTCTAGAGGAAAATCGTTGCCCTATTTATCACACTCAACATTATCAATGTTCCTTCAGGTTCTATCCATTGATTAAACCTACAAATCATAGCTTTCGAAACAATAATTAGAGTGGAAACCCACATGTTCTAGAATAATAATTTATATGATGTCTAAATAATGACCAATTATTTTTGGTATATGAAACCATAGTCTTATCCATAGTTATTAATTGTCATTATTCAAATCATTCCAGAGGGTTCATATGGAATTTGTGAATTTCCAAATTATACCCCCCATGAGTGTCAAACTAGGTGTGTAGAAAGCCATATATTCCTGCACTAGGTGACGACCAATTCTACCTCAGTGTTCCCTTTTTAGGTATATTACCCCTATGTTTCAATGTTATATAGTCACTAAAACTTATTTTATACTAAGAGGGATGTAATTATTTGGAAACAACTTTGTTATCCTTTATGAAATTTCTATAATATTTTCATAAACTTAGAATCATCCATATACATATCGTTAGAGATATCCATACACATATACCTAATAATATACCTCATACTATACCTATGTATCTCAATAATGATTTTCTAATCCTAATTTCAAAATATTGACAAAATATTTCCTCTTATACAAACAATATGAAATGATTATTTTATAGATAAATATAATATTTTGTAAGATGAATATTCAGTACATTTCATAAAAATTTGACCCAAGGACTGGAATAGTTTACTATTTTGTAGACTAGAAAAAAATCCTTTTATTTCATTAAATTATTTCAATAATACCCACAAGGATCTTCTCATAAATAAATCCCCTTAAAAATATCCAACATAAACCTTTCATCATAACCTGGGAAGGAAACTTACAAAAGGATGAGATCAATTTCTTATTAAGTGTAAGCATAAGTGTTATCAATCAGTGATCATATAAAATAATAAGATAATAATGATTGTATGTGATCATGAACATAACTAAGGAATTTTATACCCTACCAATCCTAGATCAATAAAATGATCCATCACATAAAACATAATTATTTTTAAAATCATGGCCCATTATAGTGAGAAATAAATATAAATCAGTCATTAATAATAAAAACATTTCCGAAAATGTTGGCACTATAATAAATATAAAAAGAAAATTTCATATGTCATGGTTCAATTCATAATCCACAACATAGTGGATCATGAGTTATCATAGGGTTCCCATATTGTATTATAATTACCTATTTCACATAGATGATCAAGCACACATACTTATTTCTAATTTTTATCTCATGTGATATAAATATCTACTAGTGTTATTGGAAGGATATATAGGTCCCACAAATAACATAATAAAATAGTATTTTTGTATTCCAAAATATCATAAAACATTCATCACATCATTACATCATAACCTATAAAAATCAAATAGGTTTCATGAGCATATATCAATTCACCATAGCAAACCCACGAAAGATACATTCTGTGTTTTAATACAGACACACACACACTAATCAAAAGATAAAAAAAGTACAAAATAATTCAATGATGATGAGAATGGATTAGAAATTCTCTATGTGTTTCTTTATACATCTCTGGAATTTTATGATGAAGGAGATGATAATATTGAGTCTTCTTGTGAAAAAACAGAGTATCGTGAGTCTTGTGCTCTGGTTTCCAGTTTGATGAATTAAGATATGTAACTCATGTTCTACAAGGAAAAATTAATAACGTCAGTTCCATTAAATAAATCAAATATGACAGTTAGAAATTAAATTTAAAATGATAAAAAAGATTAATAAACGGTGTCATAATTTTTCATAAAACAACATCACTAGGAAATGGTGTCATTGGAGAGAAATGTATTCTTCTATGACTTTTAGTGGTGAAACTATCATGATGACACAATTTCATTGAAATAAAAGACCATTTAAAAATATGTTGTGTCAGGATCATGGTGTGGTAGGTAACATTATCTAGTCTTTTGTCAAAAATTTTAATTGTGTCTTGGTGATGGTAGTAAGGAACCAGTGTCACATACTTTCTGTAATCTGAAACTAGTTATAGTGTCTGATTCATAGTGTCATGATTATGGTTTCTATATTATGGTGTCAAGGTCATGGGTTCTAGATTACGGTGTCAGGGTCATAGTGTCTAGATAATAGTGTCAGTGTAATGGTGTCATAGACAATGCCAAAATCTAGAACTGGTGGCAGACTTACAGTTTCTTAAAGTTATCCAAATATGTGTAAAACTATCTTAGAAAATAATATTCACATAATGAACTAGACTTAAAATATAATATAATAAAACATTATAGAACAAGATCAAATATAGTTTACAATATTCAAATATGATTTATAAGATTCTGAATCCGAAACTTGGGAAAGTTTATACTATTATTTTTAAACATTAAAGCATATGGAAACAAACCCTCTCTACACATGATTTAAGATTGATTAAATAAGGCTAACAAAATTTATGATCATTAAAACCTGATTAAAACATGAGGAGTCCAACAATTATTTTACAATAATAAGACAATAAAATATTAATTTATGAATCTATTTATTGAAAATAAATTTTCATTATAATTATTATATCAATTTAAAATATTGAATAATCATTTATGTTTGATAAAAATATCAACAATTAATTTATTATACATAAAATATATATTTAATTATGCTGTGTTATAATTATGTCATATTTTAATTTATAAGTTGAATTTTTTTATACTTTCTTAGGAGAGTTTAGAATTATATTGGATTAATTACTATTCCTAATGTTTATGTTACTATTACAATATTTAGGTTACTATTCCATCAAGATTGGTTCCTTGATTTCTCGAAATTCAATTTATTTCATTCATTATACAAATTTGATGTTTTTATTGTGTAATCTCTGTTATTTTATTTTATTTATACTATATTAAATCATTATTATAATGGAACTTGAATTGTTAAATTTTTGGTTCATTACACATCTGAAGGATCATGTGGAAGTGATGAAAGTGTTAGAGTTTGGGGGACTTTGGTTTTGTAGTGCTCTTAGAATTTTTGGTATCTTTTTAGAATATGACTTTGGTGTATCTATAGTGTGACTTTTTAATATCTATTTAACCTTGGTTATATGGTTCCATTAAAGAATATATGGGTTTATATAATTAATTTAAATGTTTTATTCTTTCCAATAGTGTTTTTGGAATGTACTATATTGTATATTTTTATAATCCCCTACATTTTCTATGTGATCACATGTGTTGTATCTTTTAATATTGCGTACATATTGATATAGATTTCGATTTTCATACATATTGTTCATAGATGATCCTTGTGAAGTTCATTATTGGGGGTTCCCAAACCTAATATGAGATTCATTACATCAAAAATATATGGAAAGGGTTTGTATACTCCATGGATTTTTGGGCCTTATATTGTTTAATTATTTATTTTAATTGGTCAACATTAGATTTTTGGGATATTTTTTTATTTCATGAATAAATTATTCTAATTATTTTAACATGGGTTTGTATTGTTATATACACATTCATGGTGATTTGTGGTTATATATATTTTTATTGGTTAAAGCACCCCATATGTGGGACATGCCATGTTTGTTCATTTCATCAACACATGTCCTTTTGAAGGTGTGCTTAGCGTGAAACACTATGGTTATAACTTGCTCATATAGGGTTTTCATGGGTTTGATCATGTTATTATTAAAATATAAGATAATATTTACCAAACTCCATTCATATCAGTTTGATAATTCATCCATAATATATATTTTCAAAATAATATATCTTATAGATAAAACCAATTACATATGATGTAGTATCCACACTAACTCATCTCACAATTAATTATAATTTAAACAATTATCATCCTCCTTAAATAATATCAAACACACAATTTTCTCTAAAAATATAAATTCACAGACCTTCAACTATATTTAAAACTAAAAACTAACAATTCTATAGTGGTTATAATTAAAAATAATAATTTTATTACCTTGAACACATGCACTAATCCCATTTGAGAATCCATCACCAAGATAACACATAAAACTATTCTAATGTAAAAAATTTACCAATGATTTATATATCGATAAGTCACCCATACTAAGGCTCATTCCTAAATAACATTATACCACTTTTAAATATAACATAGATACCTGGAATCACTTTTCCTCACTCACCCTCATATGACGCCTATATGATAGAACCACAAGTTATTGTCACCTCCTAGGTCACCAAAATATAACTTCTTTATAAGAGTAAACTAAGCCTCTAAAGGCTATTAAGGATCAAAACCTTACTGAATTTCAAAAACTACCCTATAGAAGTAATTTTAAGTGTCCTTCGAGAATGTTAACACCCTTACATGAACAATTAATATGGATAATCACTCACCAAACAACATTCAATTGTTATTTAAACTATAACTCATTTAATAACTTATTCAAGCCCATTATAAGACACATTAAATTTATATCATGGTTGAAGGCCCATTTGGAGTCCATCATACATGATGTGGTCATGTTGTATACATGTGTTCCACCTCATTTAAAAAAATAGAGTGTTGTGGATTAAGTGTTTATAAAATGATATATTACCTATTTGTGATCATTCTTTATTGAATATTATATTCTAATTTTTCATAATGTGATATTTTTGAGCTAAATTGTTTATTGTTATATTCTTATAGTTTTATGTATTTCTCAGGTGATTATTTTAAATGTTTTTTTCATGAATTTTTAATTATAATAACATTTTTTATGATATATGATTAACAATGAAAGTTCAAATAAATTATGATAAATTGTCTATGATTTTATCATTAATATATTTTTGGGAAAATTTATTTACATATTTTTAATGTGTCAATTCTTTTTTGGTTTAATATTATTTTTAGGGGATGAATTTTTTTATTTTAGAACTATATATTTTATTTTTTATTCTTATTTCCATAAGTTGGATGTTTTTTCTATTTTTTAAACTCCACTTATAAAATTCTATTTGGGTTAATTCTCAATGTGAATCTTTTTTTCAGGTTTGTGTATGTTTTATATATTCTATAATTATTCTCTCATTGTAATAAAACCATCTTATAGAAGAATATATTTTCCTCACATGTGATTAAAATAGATATATAATTCCACAAGTGAGATTAAACAGGCTGTAGATTCTCATTTGAGATAAAATTTGTGAATGTTATTCACTCATGACTTGGATATGTATGACTAGTAAGTCAAATTCAATTGGGAATAAAAACCATGTTTTTGTTGTTTATTAATATATTTTTGGATCAATAACTACATGAAATTATATCATCACCGTGTGATACTAATCTAGGTAGCTCATTTGAGTAAATAAAAATTTAAAATTCAATGATTGAGTAAAGGAGATCATGGACAAACTAGGAAAATGTGTTTAAAGAGATTGATTACAAGTAACCTATTACTAGTTTAAACTAATGAAGTACTTGAAACAAAATATTATGATAATTTTTTGAAATTAAGACCATAATATAATTGTATTATAAGTCATTGAATATGGAAATCTTGATAAATGTGGTTTTATTGTTAAAGAAGAATCCATCAATGATCAATAATATTTGACAATTGTAGAAGATCAAGATCATGTTCATTAATTTCATTTTTTCCCATTTTTTTAGTAAAAATTAGTTGAATTTTCTATTTTATAATAGGATAGATTTCTAGTATGTAGTAATAATTAAACAAAATAAATCAATGAAGCTTAAGTTGAATAATGAAACAATAAACTACTGGTAGTTTTTTTGTTTATTGAAGCCTCTTTTTAAAGGATTGTTTATAAATCGTACTTTTTCATCATTAATTCTGTTACATGTTTCACTCTTACTCATCACGTTTATAAATTCCATTCACTCTCACTTATCAATACCAAAATTTATTCTTTTTTGATTTCATATATAATAGATTATTCAGTTATTTTTATTTCATTTTTAATCACACTATATTCCTTCCATATAGTTATTTTCCTTCATTGTTTGATTTTTTTGAGTAGTTTATAGGTAATAATAACATATTTTTAAACTTTTATTATATGTATGGTTCTAAATTTTGTTCATTTTTGTTGAAATATCATACATGTTTAAAGATAATTTTAAATTCCTAAATAATAAAAATTAAAACTTAAAATTACTCGTCATTACTGTTGTTTTTTCAAAAAACGTATAATATATATCCTAAATAATTTTTCATTTGATTTGTTTTAATTTATGATATAAATTTTTATATGGTATGATATATAAAACCAAAAATGATATATTTTATCTTTTTGGTTAGTTATTTCATTTTTTTCTATGTGGTCATATCATTTTACAATGATAATGTTATCTTATTTTGTACATAAGGGCTATAAATGTTTATAATTTACAAAAAAAGTTCCAATGATTTCCAATAACATAATACAAGGATAGTCAATGATTAGGGTCTTGAATGGATTGTGTTATAATATTTCATATCACTCACTTTCCATGAATCGAATGTTATGATTCATTTGGAAAGGGTAAGACACCAATATGGGTGGTCTAGTAGATAACGATTAAAATTATAATAACCTGTACCATTTAGGTAATCAATGAAAGGATAATTATAAGATATATTACATAATGGGGTTCTACTGGGCATGCTATTCAAGGATAAATCTTTAAATAAAACATTATAAAACATGAGTTAATACATACATTACTAAGGAGTGTCATTAGACCATTGCATATACCACATCAATTTTATGGAATTTAGTGTATGTGTGTGTACATTATTAATTAAGACTCTCAACCTATAATCTATGTCATTCATCGTTATTTAAACATGAGGTGCTATCACACCATTTTGGAAGAAGAGTCCCACCCATATGATGTGTGATTCCATAAATCCCATTGATACCTACAAAGGTGAGATTTTTTTGTTTTCATCATTATTGATCATCATTGTGGATATTATAAAGTGTTTAATGATGTTTTTATATCTCCTATAGTGAAAGTTACATGTTTTCTATGGTTTAAACACTTCCATTTTATGTATTTACACATCATGGGCTTGGTGTTCTACTAACTCTATAGTTATTTGAGTTCCATTTTTAGATTAATCAATATTATTTTTGAAGATATCCTTAAATAGTATGAAATCACAATCCATGTTGTTTAATTCATGATAATATCATATAAAATCAATGAAATTAAATTCTATTTCATATCCGAATGGAATTCATAGAATATGATACTGTTTTTGTAATTTGTGATCGATGACATGGAATTTGGCATAAGATATGGCAAGCAATGACATGGTTTAAAATCCTGAGTTTATATGGGTCACAACATACAGGTCCATACAAATATAAAATATGATTCTTGTGATATATATGCTAAGAATAAGGCATTATATATATAGTATAATATGAAGAATATAATTAAACATGACTAGAATATGTTGTGGATATACGAGTTCTAATGATTCATCTATTAGTCATAATTCAAAACAGATAGTTAATATAACTGGTTAAACCTATCATATATGGTGATACAGAACTCAATTTTAATGTATAATTGATTTTAAAACCATGCAGTATCCAACTTGTCATACTCTATTCTATAAATTGTATTATGGGATATGATTTATGAGAAAACAATTATTTTTCACTATATTCAATTATAAAAGAAAAAATTATAGATAATTAATAAGTTAATTTTTCGAACAATTAAAAAATTATATAGTTTATAAAATAATTAATAATAAATATATATTAATTTATTAATAAATTTCAATGCTAAAATTATTAATAAACAATCCTTAAACATTAATATTTTACCTAAAATACAATTTAATAATCTTTTATGGAATTCCTTGTAGATTATTTATAATGCACTTATTTGATAATCATGATGTTAACATTATAAAGAGTTTATAAATTACAATATAAGTCATGATATAAACAAGTTATGTTTACGAATATTTTATAATAATCCTAATGATCAATTTTAAATGTTCAAATTATGTGATACTTATTTGTAAATTATTTGAACCACATCAATAATTGTATTATCGGTTTATTGGATTAAGGATTAAATAATGATTAATTATACCATTCATATATTGTATACATTTATTATATTAAATAAATTTAATTTTAAAATATTTTTAATTCATATACTTATCATTTATTTTAACGAAGACGTTCATATAGTTAATAATATGAAAATATCATAATATTGAATGAATATAAAAAGTTTATATTCAAAAATATATAATGCAGATACTTATAATGTTAAAATTATTGTTTTTATGATTAATAAATTTATTATTATTTTTCAGAAATTATTATCTACTATTTAAATATTATAAACATTCATATATTTAAAATATTATTCCATTCTTCATTCATAATTATAAATTTCTATATTATGAATTATTGTATATGATTTATCATATAAGAAAATTAGTTTCATCTAAAATTTTAATTCACTACATTATGTTCTTGTTATGATAATATAAAATATAGTATTCATATCCTACGACCTTAATCTATAATTGATGTAATTAACTAAAATATAGTAATTTAGCGTAGAATAAAAAATTTCGGTGTTAGATTTATGATGAGTTGAATTCTATCATGAGAAACATATTCCTATTAAGAGGGAGTTATGATCAAACTACCCACTGTAGGATTATGAATAATTCAAAAGGGAGAGGGTTGGATATTTTTTAGTCATGGCATACTATTTTGATGATTATCAATATCATATAATTCTAAAAATTTACATGATTATTGAATTAACATATAGGATATGATGATTATGTGTTTCATTTGTTTTCATTGAATAAGTTGAATTATATCGATGATGTTTTAGAAATCTATGGGGATTTTTATAGTTAACACACTCAATCTTCATGCATTGGATTTTGAAACCATCAAAAAATGGAACACTAGTATATTCCCATTTTATTATAAAAATATAACTTCTAAATTAGGCTTCAAAATCTATCTTTATGGTATGACTATTTAAATAAATTAAGAAATAATACTAGGTTAAGATTTATTGATGGATAACCGATGTATTAATGAAGACTATTATATCTCAATGCTCTCCATACATCTAATTATAGTTTAACTAGGATATAGTGTATTTCATGAAAAATGTTTATATAGGATGAGAGAATTATAAATTAAATGTTGAGTTGAAGATACATGTTCTATGAAACTAAGTCACCATAGGAATGATTGAAAAGTTCATCTAACACAGGAGAGCCTCTAGAAGTTTATTAAATTGGAAGATACACTATCAAAAGTTACATGATTATCTGCTAAAGGAAATCAACATGAATGTATAGTCATCACATGTCACTTGATGAAGAGGAATAGAAGCCTAGTTGAGATGAATGTATGAGAGAGTTAATTATGGTGGAAAATTATAAATTCCACAAAAATCACTGCCCTAGGAACATAAGGATCATTTTTATCATACATAAAATCTTAGTTAAGATCTTTCAGTTAGAAAAATTAGTGACGATTAAATGTCATAGAGGATGATCTATAACATAACTTAGATGATGAATGTATTGTACCATAATTTGTAGAAAATAACAGTAATAATTTGTGATTCAAGATGAATTTAATTTGATAATGGTTTGATCATAAAAAATTAATATTCTTGTGAAGAACCATGGATTTTTAATATCACCAAATTATGATGCAGTTGTATTTAGTGATGAAAATCAAATAAATATGAGCCTTAATTGAAGGAAATGGTGGTATAAAATGATTATTTTATTTAATAAAGTTATAAATTATTATATTTTAATGTTCATTCTGTTAGATATGTTGATAAATTTAGTTGAAATTAAGTAAAATGCATCAAAAAAAGTTAACTAGATTATCAAAGAGACAACAATATGGAGTAACAACTAAATATCTTATAGGTAATAACCATTAGAGTACTCTGATAAATCCAATGTCATAGATGATCACATTTTGAATTCAATATGTGAAACCTTTATTGAATGTTATGTGAAATAAAATGTTTTGTTTGTTATAATGATTATAAGATAAGGTGGAAAAAATTATTAGGAGAAATTTCTAACCTAGTAAGTATTTTGGAAATGTATTTGTGTAATTGGTATAGATCATTGAAAGAATATGAATCATGTCATAGATTATTTAATGTAATGATGGCTTCAAGATTTTTTTACATGCAAGAAAAAAATGTAGAACCAAAAGACACAGAATGTATTTTACAGGAGTTCATTGATAAAAAATATGGAGTGTATTTATATCATCTTTTTGACGTTAACATTGTAACAATGTCTGGATAGATATTAAATTCTATCATATGTATGAAAGGATGTTCATTATTCAATATAATATTTATCTAGGAGTTGAAGATCATTGATACCATGATTTTTGGAGTCTTTGATGATGTAAAATATTGAAACCATATGATTATCATAAAGGCAGTTGACTGAACATTAAGCATTAAAAAGTTTCAAATATAATCTAACAAAAGCACCATGTTTATAAGAGTATTAATTGAAAAATACGATGTGAACATAATTTTAAAAGAGATTTAATAAATAATTGAGATCACTGTAGGTATTATTGAGAATAGTAAAGGATCAAAATAAACTGACAATGAATAGTCCAAAAAATCATTTGGGTTGAAGAGTTTAAAATATTAGAACATGGAATTCTGAAAAAAAAATTATGGTTACAAAATTCAAGAAATTTCATAGAGAAATAGACTGATGTAAATTACAACCTATAAATGAACTAAACATCAAATATATTTCAATTGAGCAATCTGAAAGTTGATCTTTGGAGAGGTGAAGAAGATTGAGAACAATGTCACATACATACTCTGCAATTTCCAAAAACAGATACTCTCAAGATTGATAGCTCTCGATTTAGATTAATATAATTAAGTATAGGGTGACATGCATACTAATTATACTATACAAATTAAACTAATAGTATAATATTTTTCTTTATAGGTCATAAAGAACCTTTTAAGGCTTGAGGTTACTGTATAAACACCACCACCATACTTGTGGGAGGCTAAGGAGATTTGGGAAGGTAGTTTCCACTAAAATATTCAAGAAAGATAAATCCCCTTATATTTCATGATTCATGTGTAATATAGAGTATGTATGATTTTATTATTTTAGTATAAACACATCCCTCGTTATATTGTAATCCCCATTCTATTATTAATTATTACTCAAGGTCTTGGATCTCAATCGAATCATAGAAACGAGTAGGATATCATGACCAACCCTTACAAATATATACATACTATTATTCATGATCTAGTTTTTATTGTGTGAGTAGATAAGTGTTGAGTTAGTATTAATTTATCCATTCTTATTAACCAAGAAATATTTCTATTAAGTATGTGTTAATAAGTATGAAAAATAGTATACCTTTGAAAAAATTGGAAATATTTTTTCACCCCCAAATTTCCAAAAATGGACACTATTCACTTAATGTTCTATCAGAGTGTACTATGTTTCCACATTTTGGATCTAAAATTTATCTCCCATTTATTCAAAATTTATAAAAATTTTATATTTCTAAAAGATTTTGATATTATAATAATATAAATTAGGACACTAATGATTAAGATAAATTGAATATAAGATAATTCAAGTGTTGGAATAATGTATCCTGTAGATAAATAATTGAGAAACTAGAAGAAGGAAGAGACACCTAATCCATGGAAGTAAAATTCTCAATCACAGTAGATTGATAATAAAATATTACATGAATGTAAACATAGTTGTAAGAATTTTGGAGAATACATTAAAATGTATCCTCTTGAATATTCAAGTCCATGTTGTGACGGGTATGGGTCTGTTGAATTTATTAGTATTTTTACACAAAAATCATCTATTTTCTAATGAATGTTCATGTTGAGGTTATTTCATACAAAATATCATTTTTCAAATGATAATATAATTATATCACACTAAAAAAATAAAAATCCAATGAATTTGGAAAAAAAAAATCAAAAATGGTATAGATACCCGACACTTTCAAAAAAACACCATGACTAAGGATCAATTGATTTTACTTTGAAATGAAAAATGGTTCTCATATTACTGGAACAAGAAGAATCATTCACAACATATTTGAAAATCTTCCATAAATTATCTAGGATCTTATACTATTTCTCAATATTCAATTTGATAGGTTGTAGATCCCAAATGGAGTTATAGATTATGAGTTATTGATATTTGAAGGTGGGATGAAAAAATGGTTCATGGAGCCCATTTGTGAGCTCCCTTAGCAATATCAGAGTAGAGGTAACTTTTCCAAATCCTCCATGAGAACCATGAAGTCCATGATAGTAGCCTTTATGATGACGAGAATATTGAGGGAACTTTAATGGAGCCTCCACTTGCGTCATGAAGGCTGATGATGGTCGACTATGCGGTTTTGAGAAACTTGAGGGAACTCACTCCGGTTGCAGTGCACAACATCATTCACGACCTCAGTTTCTCTTCATGGAGAACTTTTCTTCTTCATGGCGTGCTCCGCTGACCTCTGTCACCTATAATTTTCCAGATCTCCCCCATTATATGCACGGTTAGGCCACCCAATGGGTGGCAAATATCTCATTTCACAAATCCACCGAGCACCAAAAACTAATTCCATTCACAAAGGCATTCACCCTTTGGGAATGAAAGAAATCCTTCTGGTTGGTCATGGCTCTATGAAGCCCCTTTTTTCATGATACCTTAGGATCCATGAGCACATTTTCTTCGCGAGACCCTATGCTCTGCGAGCACCTTTCCTTCTTGAAGCTGCTTTGCGAGACCCCATGATCCACGAGCAGCTTTCCTTCACAAAGAATATTCATGATACCCCATTCCCAACAAGCTCATTTCCTTCGTGAAGCTACATCACAAGTCCACATTCCTTGTGAGCACCATTTCTCTGAAAATATACTTCACAGAGACATATACGTTGCAAAGATCTTACCTTTGCGCCCATCGGTCCACACTACAGGGGAAATACCACTACACCCCCACTCGAGATCAATGACGGGATGTAGTATCGACCCTCTATGTGAGTCCCTTCGCTTTTGTCAATGACCCCTGGGAAAATTGGAGAGTCGCACTGTGAACTTTTCGGGCTGGGATGTTGAAATTTTTTATTGTGCCCCTTATGTGCATACAATATCCACCTATGGAATACCATGATTTGATATACTCCTCAACACTCTATAAAACACCATGACTCGTCATATTCCTCTTTTCTACTTCTCATGTCAAGACATGAGATTATCATCGTTAATTCCCCGAGTAATTTTAGATGAACATTCCTCGAGTTACTCATACACACCACATCACCTGACTCCTTTGAGAGGTCGAACCAAAAAGGTCCTCTCTAGCATAAATAAAAAAACTATCCATTTTTAAGAATCTTATACCTAATAGTCTTCTCTACATGACTGTAAACTGTTGTATCCCCTATACGATAAATATAGGATGCCTCTTCCTCCAAACAAGGGATGCCATAGGTTCCAAGCATAAGATGCCAATAGTTTTCTCTACAAGACTATAACCTATATTACTTCCTATGTGAAAAATATAGTATGCATCATGTTCCATAAAAGAGATCTAGTATGTTCCAAACATAAGATTCCAATAGTCCTTTCTATATGACAATAAACTATATTACTCCCTATGGGACAGATATAGGATGTCTTTTACTCCAAACAAGAGATGCCTTATGCACCAAGCATAAGAAACCAATAGTCATCTATACATGACTATAAAATGTAGCATTAACTATCATTAAATAAAAAGATTCATATTGTTCTAAATAATATTTGTCTTATGTGAAAATTATAAGATACTTAATGCCATGTCTATAATGGCGTAATTTGACGAGAGTTTGAATCCGCTCAGACATTCAATCACTCCACCTCATGCTTCACATGTCCTAAATTTTGATATTCATGTGCTTTCAGGTTTTAAGGGACCCCCTAATGCCCTGTTCCAATACCGCCTTATCTCACCTACAGTTTTGGGCCAACGTCCCAGATGAATTTGGACGACACTTCGAGTCTGGTCATATGTTCTAAACACAGTCAGAAGTCCACCCTCATTTGTTTTCCCCCATTTCAGGATAATTTAATATGGATACTGTGTTTCAAACAAGGTCAATAGTTATCCTCCATCTCCATTCCACCCTCACTACTCTCCAAATGTCAGGAATGTGATTCACACTTTTCATCTACCTTTGTTTGGACTTATTCTAATACCCTTGGAATTATCCCTCTTGTGAACTAGTTTATAAGTTTTGTCCTCAATTATATACCTCAACCCACTAGTGGGCTGGGAGTCCCTCATGTAAAGAGATGAGGAAAGAACCTGGTCAGCTTCCATGTGTAAGCCCCATTCACAGTTGCCACTCCTTCGCATCACCCAAGAAGTTTCCTTGTGTAAGCCCCATTCATTGTTGTTGCTTCTTAGCAGCACTTGGTCAACATCCATGTGTAACCCCCATCCACCATTGTCACTCCTTAGTGGCACCAGAGTAGCTTCTATGTATTATCCCCATGCATCGTTACCACTCTTTAGCGGCTCTCAGGAAACTTCCATGAGTAATCACATTCTCCATTGTTCTTCCATAGCGACACATGAGTATCTTCTTTTTATAATCTCCATTAACCATTTCAACTCTTTAGGGGCACTTGGGAAGAATCCATGTGTAATCCCCATCCACCATTTCTTCTCCTTAGTGGAACATGGTCATCTTTCATGCATAATCTCCATCCACTATTGCTGCTCCTTGGCAATACCCAGACATCTTCTATTTGTAATCCCCATTCATTGTTACTGCTCCTTAGCGGCATTCGAGAAGCTTCCATGGGTAAGTCCCATTCACCATTTATGGTCCTTAATGGATCTTAGGAATCCTACATTTGTAAGCCCCATCAATCTTTACCACTATTTAGAAGCATTGGGGCAACATCCATGCATAAGACCCATCCACTATTTTCTCTCCTTAGTAGCACCTGGGCAGCTCCATGCGAAAGCCCCATTCATAGTTTCCACTCCTTAGAGGCACCAAGTAAGCTTCCATGAAAAATCCTCATTCACCAATTCTTCTCTATAGTGGCACTGGGACAACATCCTTGCGTACGCCCCTTCCACCATTATCGCTCCTTAGAGGAAACCGGATAACATCCATGTGTAAGAACCATCCACCATTTCTACTCCTTAGCGGCACTCGGAAAGCTTCCTTGCCTACACCCAATTCACTATTCCGGCTCCTTAGCAGCAGTCGGGATGATTACATGCATAATCACCATCCATCATTGTCACTCCATAGATTCTCTCGAGCAACTTCCATGTGTAATCCCCATTCACCATTGCCGCTCCTTAGCGGCACTCAGGTAGCTTCCATACATATGCCACATTCATAGTTGTAGCTTCTTAGAGGAACCCAGTAAGGTTCCATGCATAATGCCCATCCACCATTTTCACTCATTAGTGGATCCCATGCATCTTCTATTTGTAAGCCCCATTCACCATTTTCACTCCCTCTCATCACCCACACATCTTCTATTACGTAAGCCCAATCAACTATTTTTGCTCCATAGAAACACCTCAGGTAGATTTCATGCATAATCCCCATTCACCACACTTTTATGGCCACACCTCTGCCCCATGATCGTCAAGAAATTTCTACCTCTTCATTGTTACAATGATAATGACTCATGTGGGCTTGGAGTAAGGGCTGACTGTGACATCCTTCCTTGGATGCCTTATATTGTATTCCCCAAACCATCCAGAACAATGTGGACTCTGATCTTTTCCACGACAAGGTATGTAGGAAGCCTCCCCGAGGTTCAAGAACAACACCTACTTGTCTCGACCCCTTCACATCGGTTCATCTTTTTCCCACATGATGCTAAACTATATCCACCATTTTGAACTACGTGGGATTTGATCTTTGTGTCCAATTCATGGATCGCCGGAAGCTTCCCTAAGTTCCAACCCCAACCAAAGGTAAGCCGTTGTGTTCCCCAATCGAGGGTAATCCATTTTTATCCCCAACCGATGGTAATACATTGTGTTATTCAATCGACGGTAAGCTATTGTGATGCCCAACATATAGTAATATTTTGTGTTCCCCAACTGATGAAAATTTTTTATGTTCCCCAACTGATATTAATCTATTGTGTTTCCCAATCACTGGTAATCTATTTTGAATCCCAACCAGTGGAAAGCCATTAGAACTGCAATCAACGGTAAGCCATTTTAGTTACATTTCTTGGGACTCAAATCTGTTGTATACCCCAATGGCATTAGAACAACCTGGGATACTAACCATGCATAAGCCCCAGCATTCCTTCAGGTTGTTTTCCTGTATGCACAATACAATTTCATGCCCCAATCTGGAGGTTCTACATCCTCTAGGCCTCATCCATGTGTCCATTCTCATGGAATTCCTCCTCAACTATCCCATCACCCCATCGAACTACGCATTCTTTGATTCCCTTACATGGGGAAACATAGAATGTCTCTTCGATACTCCAGCCTAGCATCACCATTGTCCTCATGTTGGTTCCATATCTTCCCCCTCCAATTCATTCAAATATCTATCATCTATCATAATTCTTAGTCGGGCAGCCACATCCCAGTGGGATCATGGCATTCCCTTGGAAAATGAACCATGCATAAGCCCCAATCAATCCATAATCATTCAACCATGAGTGTCCCTCTTGCAATGGGCTGATATCCACACAAAACCCACAACATGTCTCTGGGTCGTTGTCCTTTGTGTACACCCCGATTAATCACCCATTCGAACAAGGTTGGTTTTGATCCCTGTCGTCTTTACAATGTACGTAGGAAACCTCCACATGGTTCAATACCCGCCAATGGTAAACATTGGTGCTCCCCATTCTGGGGTGCACACTCCTTGATCCTCCCTGAATGGTGTCCAAATCATCCTTCATGGCGTGACATCTTCCTTTTATAGCAATCAACAACCTCATTCCAATCTCATTGGGTATTCTAACATATCCATCTGATGTTCCCCATTCTGGGGTTCACACATTTTTATCTTCCCTCAATGGGGTCAAGATCATCCTTCATTGTGTGATATCTTCCCTCACTGGGACACACAACCTTGAATCTGTCATCATTTTTTATTCTTATCCGTCCATATAGAAAACCTTTCGGGGTTACCCTTTTAGGGATGTACCAGTCTAATCCTTTATTATGGGATGTTATGATCCCTCTCATTTTATCTTCGCAAGACTTTAAACTCGCAGCCATCCTTGTGTTAAATGTGAGATGCTAAAGAAAAACATCAGAATACATGCATTTTGCATAAAAATCTCTGAATGGCATAAAAATCATGACATACACTTTGTTAAGCATGGGAAGATAAGGAAATCCTTAGATATATTCCTCCAACATAAAATACCCCACGACTAAAATGGGATTCCTTGGGTTCTATGCCGTTGAGATGCCCACTTATGAGGAATAATACAGGTTCCACAATATCCACACATCCAGAGATTCCCTCACATGCCTGATGTTGTCATCTACTCTGACTGAAGGTTTCTACCACATCAAGACTCCATGGAATGACCTTGCAGAAGAAATTTAATTAACCGTTGTCCACAATTAATGGCACCGAGAATGTGATTCATTAACCACGAGTAAAATCTATGAGGGAGACCCAGAGTAGGTGATGTATTCTAACAAATAATCCACAGAATGAGGAACTAACATCCCATCATCCTGTTTCGATCAAGGAGTAAATGTCCCTGAATAATTGAACAATGTCACCCACCTTGGAAATTGGGAATTCAGGGAAACAGTTTCCTGTCCTCGACATACGGATGTGTGGCCCAAAAATAATTGGAAACAGAAATGGTAAACCCGGCATAAATCTATTCACCTTCAACAATGAGTAGACCAAATATTTCGGGAAAATTGGGGAATCACCCAGGTGAATCCCCTCTTCTTAATATGCGAGAGGATGTGTTCCATCATTTGCATCATGAATATGGCTAATCATCTCATTACCAACACTGTCTCCTTAAGAGTCCACATAGAGGGGCATCCACCCCCAACACAATAGGCTCCTCGCCGACTCTGCCACCTTAAGAGGTCGTGGATGGGGAATTCGCCCCCAACTCTATCGGCTCCTTGCTGACTCTACCGCCTTAAGAGGATGAGCAGGGGGAATCCTCCCCCACATCCATCGAATCCTCACCGATTCCTCTGCCTTAGGAGTACATTCAAGGGGAATCTGCCCCTGGAATCCATCGACTCTTCTCTAACCCTACCAACTCAAGAGGTCGTGAAAGGGGAATCCGCCACCGACTCCATCTGATTGTCGCCAACCACAATGCCTTAAGAGGAAGCATAGTGAGAATCCACCCCTGACTCCATAGGATCCTTGCTGACCTCGCCACCTCCATAAGGCCACACCAAGAGAATTTTCCTCCGACTACATTAGAAAGTTGCCGACCTCACCTTATTAAGAGGTCACGCAAGGGGAACTCTCTCCTCACCCCATCAAATCCTCACCTACCCCATCGCCTTATGTGGCCACACATGAGAGAATACCCCCCGAATGAATTGACTCCTTGATGAACCTGTTTCCTTAAGATGATGCACAGAGGGAATCTACCCCTGACTCCATGGGCCACTCGTCGACTCCGCCGCCTTAAGAGGTCGTACAAGGGGAATCTTCCCCTCACCCAATTGTTTCCATACAGACTCTACTGCCTTAAGAGATAGTGAATGGGGAATCTACCCCGACTCTATTGGATCCTTTCTGACTCTACCTCATTAAGAGGAAGCACAAGGGGTATCCACCCCTGACTTAATTGGCTCCTCGCTAACCCTTCCGCCTTTAGAGGCCGCATAGGGGGAATATGCCCCCAAATATATCACCTCCTTTCCAACCACTCCACCTTCATGATGGTGTGTAGGGGGCATCTTCCCTAGACTCCATCAGCTTCTTGCCGACTCTCCACCTTATGAGGCTGCGTAGGGGTAATCTTCCCCCCGAATACATCGGCTCCTCACCCACCATGCTGCCTCCATGAGGCCGTGTAGGGGGAATCCTTGCCTGACTCCACAGGATCCTTACCAACTTTTCCACCTTAAGAGTCCACTTAGGGGGAATCCACCACAACTCCATCAGATACTCACTGACCCGACCTTCTTAAGAGGACGCGTCGGGGTAATCTGCCCCCAACATCATTAGCTCCTCGCCAACCCCCACCCCCCGTCCTTAAGAGGCAGCGCATGGGGTATCCAACCACCATCTCCAACGTCTCCTCGCCACCTCATCCGCCTTAAGAGTTCGTGCTGTGGGAATCCACCCCCATCTCCATCGGCTCTTCCCCCAATCATCTATTTTAAGATCCCATTGAGGGGGTATCCACCACCCGAATTCATTGGATCCTCACAAACCCCACCTCTTTATGAGGACATGAATTTGGTATCTGACCCCAAATCCTTCAGCTTAACGCTAACTCTACTTCCTTAAGAGGAAGTGTAGGGGGCATCTGCCCCCGAATCCATCGGCTCCATGCCGACTCTGCCATCTTAAGAGGCTGCGTTGGGGGAATATACTCCCCCACTCCATCAGATCCTCACCAAATACACCGCATTAAGAGGCCACACAGGGGGCTTCCAACCCCCGACTCCATCGGTTCCTCACTATCTCTACTGCCTTAAGAGGTTTCTCCGGGGCATCCACCCCTCGACTCAATCGAATTGTCCTTGACATCGATGCCTTAAGAGGCCGCACTGAGGTCATCCACCCCCAACTCCATCGGATCCTTGCCAACACTACTGCATAAAGAAGCTTCATAGGGGGAACTGCCCCACAAATACATCAGATCCTGGTTGGTGACGCTGCCTTAATAAGATTTTCAGGGGGAATCCTCCCTCGAACTCCATCTGCTCTTCACCAAACCAGCTGCCTTCTCAGGCCTCATAGGGGGAATCTTTCCCAACACCATCATCTCCTCACCAACCCATCCTCCTTAGTGAGGTTGTGTACTGGGATTCCACCCCTCGACTCTATCATCTCCTTACCGACTTCTCTTCCTTAATAGGTTACAGATGGTTAACCTTATCCCAAATCCATTGACTTCCTGCCGACCCAGCCACCTCGATGTTTCCGCATATGGGGCACCCTCTCCCGAATCCATTACCACATTACTGACTACGACACCTAAAGAGGCCGAACATGGGTATCCTCTTCCTAATACATCAGCTCATCATAGACTCTACTTCCATAAGTGGCTGCAAAAGTGGAATCCTCCCCTGACTTCATCATCTCCACGCTACCTCAACCGCATTAATCAACAGCGCAAGGGGGCATCTTCCCCCAACCCCATCGGCTCCTCGCTGAATCTGATTCCTTAAGAGGCTGCATAGGGGGTATCCTACATCAACTACATCAGCTCCTCACTGACATCTCAACTTTAAGAGGCCGCGTAGGGGGAATCCTCCACCCAACATCATCAGCTCCTCACCGACCCCACCAACTTAAGAGGTCACACATGTTGTAACCGCCCATGAATCCATAAGCCCCTCATTGTTTCCTACGCCTTAAGAGGACTTGCAGGGTGAATTCACCCCTGACAACATCAGCTCCTCACCAACTCTTTCACCTTATATGGATGTTCTAGGGGAATATCTTCCATCTCTATATGCTCCTCACAAACTCTTCTTCCTTAAGAGGCCACACATGGGGAGTCCGTCACCGACTCCATCAGATCCTTGCTGATTCTTCCGCCTTAAGAGGTCACACCATGGGCATCCCCCCCCCAACATCATTGGGTCCTCACCGACTCCACCGCAATAAGAGGATGGAAAGGAGGAATCTACCCCTGACTCCATAGGCTCCTGCCCAATCCTGATGCCTCTAGGAGGCCACATAAGGGGAATCCACCCCTAACTACATCGGCCCTTGGAAGACTCTACTGCCTTAAAAGGAGACACTGGGGGTATGTACCCCTAACTCCATCGACAACATGAAGACCTCACCCACTCTATGAGGCTGCATAGGGGGAATTCTCACTTGACCCCATCAGCTCTTAGCTGACTCCACCAACTTAAGATACCAAGGAGGTGGAATTATCCCCCGACTCCATCGCCTCCTCACCATCCATGCTCCCTTTAAATTTCTCCTCAGGGGAAACCTCCCATGACTCCATCTGATCCTCACTGATCATGCCGTCTTCAGAGGCCACACCGAGGGAATCAACACCCCCCCCCATGACTCCAAGGATTCCTCGTCTATTCCGCTGCCCTCATAGGAACGCAGAGAAAAACCACCCCCAATCCAATGGAGCATCTCCAATAGCACCACTAGCCTCTGCGAAGGTCCTCCCCACACTACTACCTTCATTCATATGATTCCTCACTGTCTCCATCATTATCCACCAGGGAGTTCACCCATACAATGTTACCATTCGACATGGAGGTCCTCCCTATTCGCAACACCAAACATCTTGGAGGTCCTCCCCATGCATCTAAAAAATCCATCACAAAGGCCCTCCCTCTATCAAATCCATATTGTTCTATGAATAACCAATAATGGCCACAGTTCAATCAAATCCCTACTCTAGTTGCTCTAAATTGTGAGATGTATTTCCAAGATTCCATGCCATCCGGAATACATCACCCCATCGTATTGATGCTCATGTATTCTATGACTTCCAAGATCCATCACCCCCATCATAGCAACACTCTAGGATTATACCGCTTTCGGGCTCCATTTACCCACTATACTGACGTTGTAGTCTTCCCGACCTTTCAGGCTCCATCAACCCCTCCATACCGACATTCCAGGCTTCCACATCTCCAGGGCTCCTTTACCCTTGTCTTACTGACATTCTAGGATTACACAACTTTCTAGCTCAATTTCCCCTATCGTAGTGATGACCTTGGATTCCACACCTTCTGGGATCCATCTCCACATCATACTGACAATCCAGTTTTCCATGCATTCTGGGCTCCATAACCCTCTTTGTGTGATTTTCTTAGCATCCACACCTTCAAGGATCTATCACCCCCATCGTACCCACACTATAGGCATCCATAACAATTGGGCTCCATCACCCCTATAGATCGTCACTCCATGCTTTCATGCCTTCTAGGATACATCTCCACTGTCTTACTGACGCTCCAGGCTTCCACACCTTCTGGGCTCCATCGCCTGTCATACCGACGCTCCGGGATAATATGCCTTCTAAGATTTATCGCCACCGTCGTACTGATGCCCCATGTGTCGTCACCATCTAGGATCCATAGCCCTCATCATACCAATGATCTAGGATTCCACACCTTATGGGATCTATCTCCACCATTATACTGATGATTCAGGCTTCCATGCCTTGTATGCCCTATCTTCGCCATCATACTGATGCTCCAAATTTCTATGCCTTCTGGGCTCCCTCCCCCACCAGACTAAGTGAATGCTATCAATCCTACCTCCCTTGTAACAGTTGGTGTCATCCAAACTTCTAAATACCATAAACCAAATAGGGAATCCTTTCAGTTTAGACACCAGCTTTTGGGATGCACAGTATGGGATTTCCAAACTCAAGCATGAAGAACATCCATGATAACACTTGGGGAATTTTAGGGTCATCCCATCTTATAGATTTTCCCCTCATACAAGACCTGAAAAATTTGGTATAGATGACCATCACTCTACCGACAAAATCCATGTTGTTTCATGTCCTAGTTGCATGACATTAAACTATATAAAAACCCATCATCTTTGTCACATGACGTTAAACTGTGGGACAACATCCCCGTTGCATGACATTAAATTGCATAACAACCATCATCTTGGTCGCATGAATTTAAACTGTAGGAAATAATCCTTTTCTCATGATGAGAAATTGTACAATATTTGGGTCATATATTTGTGACCTAAAACCACAAAAACTATGGTCAAAGATTTGTGACCCTAAACGCCAGCCGTCACTCATCCTAGATACATGATGTTAAACTATGCACCTGGTTTTTTCTCTATGACCTTAATCTATGATCATATTATCTATGAAATAAGACTATAAACTATTTGAAAAACATGACTTTTTTACTATGAGCATAGCTATGTCTTCAAACTGAAACACTCTGATGCACTTTGGTGTAGAACCCAGAGTGTTGGAATTCAAATTGAAATAATCCAAATATGTATCCAAGATTCATAGTGTCTATTTATTTGTATCCATGCCTTATTTGATGTCTTAAGGGACCCCCTAATGCCCTCATCTCATGCTAGAATGGATCAACTTCTATCTTGGTCTAACACCCTGTAAGACTCTGTATGACATTTTGCAATAGGTCCCCTATTTTGAAAATGGTCAAAAATAGACCCTCATTGTCTATCCTCATTCAGGGTAACACAATTTGGATTATGGGTATCAAACATGTTATGTAGTTATCCTCCATCACTAAACCACCACCATTATGATCCAGATATCGGATGTCGTGATTCACCCTTTTTTCACCTCTATGTTTAGTAGGAACTCTGACACCATTGGTGTTTCCCTTCCATGCATATTTTCTCATCGAATAAGTGGTCCAATGTCACTGGGATTTTACTGGCCTAAAATCCCCATTTCCCATTTTGTGTGATTCTATGTGCCTGGAAAATCCCATCATTACATCTTGTTTCCCACACCGAGCCTGACTCTTGTTGGATTAGTAGTTTTGGTAATATGTGTACTGATATTGTTGAAAGACACAGAAATATACATCCCGCGTTTCATTAAACTGAATTACCATCTCTCCTGACATTAAACTACTTTTTATCATCCTGAATGACTTTAAACAGCTCATCTTCTCCCCATATGACATTAAACATCATTATCATCCAGTATGACTTTAAACTGATCTTCTTATTCCTTCATGATGTTAAAAATTTCATTATCTTCATACATGTCTTTAAACTACTCATCTTCATCTGTCGTGACATTAAACTTTTCATTACAATCTTGAATGACTTTAAATTAATCATCTTCATCCCACATGACATTAAATTGTATATAGTCCCGCATGACATTAAAAGGTTCTGTATTCATCACAGGACGTTAAAATGTGTGATTCATCCTAGCTAATGGATGTAAAACTACTCATCACTCATCCTACATGGTGTTAAAATACGTACATCTGGTATACCATTTTGTTCTAAGCACTATGACTTGAAATTAATATCACCTTCATCATCACCATATGATGTTAAACAAAAAACCGGTTGTGACTTTCTATCTGTGTCCCGACCTTAGTTCCCTCGGCTTTTTCAGGCCCTTGTCCTATGTTCTCAATTTAGATTGTGTGGGGTGGTGTGGAATTCATGTCCTCTATCAAGTCGGGCTATATATACCATTCCACATATATCCTACTGAGATAATCCCCTATATTCGTCCTTATCGCATGATGTAAAACTTTAAAAAATCCCTTAGAACTATATATATCTTTATTCCCATCCTTATGGGATACATAGGACCTCCCAAAAATTTATATTTCGGGCCTAGCCCCATTTCATAGAAATCTACTTATCGTCTTGGACCCTTGTCTTATGTTCTTATAGGAGAGGGTTCTACGGTGTGTTATGGGAATATATCCTCGTTCACATCGGGTTTGTGACAACCACACCACTTTCCACTTCCTTCTAAGAGCTCTTCATCCCCCTAGCATATACTCTTCTTTTCGAGTTGGATGCTCTTGAGTTGGGCCCCTCGACCCTCTTTTACAGTTCATCAATGTGCCTATAAGCACCCTGGTTTGGTCCTAGAGTGTTGTATTCTATAAGACATGTTATCATCCATTATTAGGATATATGTCTCCCTTAATTTCGGTTTTCCTTATCATTCACATCTTGAAGGTCCCCCGAATGGTATAGATGCTTGGACTAAGGTCTCCCCTGTCATTTCAGGTGAATGCCCTCAAGGATCTCGAACAAGTAATTGATACAAGTCCTTTATTGTGAATATGGTCAGCCGTGGAAACTCATTTGTTGTTGCAGTTTTAAGTCACATGATATGGATGCTTTGTTTTGAACATGACTAACATTTATCCTACATCATCATACCAACCACATCAAGCCCTAAATATTGGTGGAATGATTCACATACTTTTCCACTCCATCATGTCGAAGTGGAATTTTGACACTCTTGGTTCCACCCCTGAGTGCGCATTTGAATGTTAGGAGGAAAAAACCACGGTGATGTGTCATTCATGGCTTCACATCGTCTTCCCCTTTTCATGTATTAAATGGGTTGAATAGACCTCCTCCACCCTTTTTTCCCACACCGAGCAAAGATCACATGGGTTTAATGATTTGGTTGAGGTTTTTTCCCATTTGGAAGAGTCTTTCTTCTCCATGGTATGAGTTCTAAGACCTAAAAACTAAGATATATTCACATCCTTACCACAGGATGTAAAACAACCAAACACAATAAGAATTGGGTAAAGCTTGAATCCCATCCTCATGGGATACATAGGAATGCCCGAGCAACTCATCATCAGGCCCATATGAGGTTCTACTAATTACCTCTTATGTTTGGCCTTTTGGCACTAACTTTCACAGGATTGTGTGGTGTGTGTGTGTATGGGAATATGTCTTCATTCATGTCAGGTTTTTAATAGTCATACCATATACTCTCCTTCCTAGAGATAGTCTTTCATGCCTTTTGTCCTTCATGACATAAAAATTCACCCTCTAGAAAATGTATGGCTTGATCTCCATCATAATGAGGTATGTAGGAACACTTGAGCACTTGGCCGAAGGCCTATCCCAACTTTCATTATTAGTCCCTTGACCTAAAATCACTTCGGGAAGCAAATGTTGTGGTAACGACTCCTACCATCCCCAATCATATTGTGTTCTGTAATTACCACACCACGTGTCTCCCTACCTCCTTTTTCATTTATGGTCCGATCTCTAAGAACATAAATTATGATATATCTATTTCCTGTCAATATGACATTAAAAAACATGACATCATCTAGAACTATGTGTTTCTTGATTCCCATTATCAAGGGATACGTAGGAAAGCCTGGACATTCTGTTTGTGGGTCGAGCCCCAGGAATCCTAAATCCTTCCCCCACACCTTTTAGGCCCCTTGGATGGAACTCTATTAGGAACATGTGGTGTGGGATGTACTTCATGGGTTCTCATTCCCATCAGGTTTTGCAATAGATACACCACGTTCCTCTCATGTCATTTACCATCCTGGTCTGGGTTCTATGACCCTAAACTAAGATCTCTCTATGGGAACTACACATCAGGTTTGGAAACTTCACCACCCTATACATAGTCCATCAAACTTGGTCCCTTATTAATGGTCCACTCTATGACGTTAAGCTAGGATTATATAACCCTTAGAGACATTTCCATGAAAAGGGATTTGATATCCTCTGTCTGACACATCTCATTGGCATACTCAAATGCGGCATGTCAAAGAGCCCATGGTGTGGAGTTTTCACATAAACATTTCCTCGTATCATGTCCACACTTCATGAGCCCTTTATTAGGATCCACATACTCTTCCACGTCAGAATGGGAAACCCTTTATGGACAGGTCTCTTTCCACATTGGATTACCTACAATCATGGGTAACACACTTGATGATCTCGGATGACATTTGCGATAGGTCCTATTTTTTGAACATAGTCAATAGTTGACCTTCATTTGTCTGTCCCCATTCCAAGCTAAAGAAGAATGGATAATTTCTTTCGAAAATGGTCATATGTTATCCTATATCATCACGCCACTATCACAGTGGTCCATATATTGAGCATCATTATTCACATCTTTCCACTCCCTTATGTTCAAGTATAATTCAAACACACTCAGCCTCACCCCTTCATGCATCTATGTTCGTTAAGTAGGCTGTCAGTATTATCGGGAAATTATTCACCTAGCATTCAATTTCCCATAATGTGTGCGTCCCATTACTAGGAATGTACAATCCCTTCTCTTTATTTCCCAAATCTAGCATGACTCACTTGTGATTATTATTTTTGGTAGGATGTGTATGGGTGTTGTAAAACTACACATACCCTTCATATTACATGATGTTAAAATACACACTCAAAACTACATTTGGTTTGAATCTAATCCTTATGGTATATATAGAGATGCCTCAGATTTCTCCTTGGTCCCAACCCCGGTGTCAATATCCCTTCTGTCCCCTCAACCCCAATCACAGTTTAGTCAACATGACCTTAAACAAGGAACCTATAGTCCTTTTTTAATGACATTAAACTATTAACAGTGGTCCAACAAGTATTACCTTTAAACTATGTTCACCATCCGCAATATTGATGTTAAACTATGTGTCTATCATCCTCATTGGTATGTCATAAAAATAATATTCATTGCAGGTACTTATCATAGTTTTCTGGTTAGGAAGTACTTATGCTCCCTGATCAAACTGATGCCACCCACCTAATGTATCTTCACCATGATGGCATAATTTTAGGAGAATTGGACTCCATTCGGACAACTGTTCACTCCACCCCTCTCGATTTTAATATCCATTATTTGGACCATTATACTATTTCACATCTATAGGAACCCACTAACAGTATAGTTTCTTGGCCTATGGATAACCTACTGTAATTGGACAATGTTATGGAAGACTAATGGACACCATTTTGAGTGAGGCCCCATGTTTCAAACATTGTTAGTGGTCAGACCTCATTTGTTCTCCCCATTTCCGACTAACAAAATAGAGATACTGTGTTTCAAACATGGTCAAATGTTATCCTTTATTGTTATGTCATCCCTACAATGTTCAAAAATTTAGGTATTTTTATTCGCACATTCCACTCCATATGTTCGAATTGATTCAATTACCCCTGGCGTTACCCCACTCATGAACCAAATCACATTGGTAGAAGGAAGTCAGCTATTTATAGAATGCCATTATCCAGCTACAATCACTATTTTAGGATCCTCCCAATGGCGATCGATGTCCCATCATGACCCCCTCCCAAATTTTTTTGTTTATCACTCTCTTACGGGTGAATGACCTATTATTATTTCTTTTTTCCCTCACCTATCATGGATCATGCAGGACAAGAGATTTATTTGGCTATTTCATTAATGAAATCAAGATTTAATGGACCCTAAGGCAGATATTTTCCACAGATTATTTCTTAGAATGTGGTTCGCCTCTCCCTCCTCATCCTCATTGGACCCCATTTCTAGGGGGAATTTGTTTTCTTGGGAAAACGATTCCAAAAGATATTAAAAATGCTTCCATAAATGATTCACAATCGCAACCCATTTCACAAGATTTTATTTGACTAGTCATAGAGGCTAAATGGAGTTACAGATTATGAGTTATGGACATTAAATGTTGGGTTTGAAAACTGGTTTGGGAATCCCATTCGTGAAACTCCCTCAGTGATCGTGGAGTAGAGAGAACTTGACCGGAGCCTCTATAAGCACTATGAAGGCCGTGAATGTAGCCTCTGTGACAAGGAGAAACTTGAGGGATCTTGATCGGAGAATCTTCATGCACTATGAAGGTTGACGATGGTCAACTCCATGGTTATAAGAAACATAAGGGACCATCCTCTAGTTACAGAGCACAACGTCCTTCACTGAGTCATTTTCACTTTGCGGCGTGCATTTGTTCTTCACAGAATGATTCGATGACATCCATTTCCTATAAATAGCTAACTCACCCCCTTCATAAGCACAGTTATTCCTCCCCTTCAGTGGTCGATATCCTATTTCATGTAACTCCTAAGAATAGAGAATTGATTCCTTTCACAAAGGACTCTTTCCTTGTGCAATTGAGGGAGATCCTTTGGGTTGCTTGAGGCTCTACGAATCCCCTTTTCTATGCAAGACCCTAGATCTATAATCACCTTTCCTTGGCAGAGATTCTTTATGAGACCCCATTCTTAGTGATCGACTTTCTTTCACAAATATTCTTCACAACACCCAATGCCTAGTGATCACATTTCCTTCATGAAACTGCTTCGCAAGACTCCATACCCCCCAAGAACCTTTCCACAATAAACACCTTTCACCCCGTAAAGCAACTTTATGGATACATATCCTTAGAGAAGCCCCTACATTCGTGCCCATTGATCCATACAGTGGGGGATGTGCACTTACACCCCTGCACTCCCAATATGGATAAGTTACAGGATGTAGTCAAGACTATATGGGCCGGTCACTAAGCTTCTTTTTGTGAACCCCATGAAAACTGGCGAGTTGCACCATGAACCATTTAGGCCGGGATGTCCAAATTTTACATTGCACCAGTTATGTTCATCCACCTTCCACCTATGGAATACCATGGTTTGAGATACTCCACTTCACTCTATAAAACACCATGTGTTGAGATATTTATTATGCTCTATTTCCCATGTCATGAGTTGTGATTCTAATCATTATTTCCCTATGTACATTGAGTTGAACAATTCCTCATGTTACTCATCCAAAACCCATCAACCAACTCCTTTGATAGGTCAAACAAGAAAGAGCCTCTCTCATGTGTAAGTCCCAATACCAACCATTAGTTGGAACATTATTCCTCATAGTCCTCTCTACATGACTATAATCTTTAGTGTGTCCTATACAAAAAATATAGGATGCCTCTTTCTCCAAATAGAATATGCCTTATGTGACAAAGAAAAGATTCTAATAGTACTTTCTACATGAATATAAAATGTATAACTCCCTATGTGACAATTATAGGATGCATCTTACTCCAAACAAAATATCCCTTATGCGCCTTGAATAAGATTCCAATAGTCCTCTCAACATGACTATATACTATAGTAATCAGTATGTGATTGATATGGGATGCCTCTTTCTCAAAACAAGATATTCATTATTCACCAATCATAAGATGCCAATAGTCCTATTTACATGACTATGAACTATAGAATTACCTATCATTCAACAATAGATTGCCTCTTGTTCCAAATAAGAGATGGATTATGTGGAAATTATAGGATACCTCATGACCTGACTATAGTGGCGTAATTTACAAAGTGTTGGAATCCTTTCGAACATTCCATGACACCACCACAAGCTTCGTGAGTACTATATTCAGATCATTAGCCTCATTCATGTCTAAAGGTACCCTCTATTGGCCTGGTCCCATGCCACCTCAACTAACCTCACTTTTTGGGCCAATTCCTTAGAAGACTCTAGGCAACACTTCGAGTCAGGTCATGTGTTTCAAACACGGTCAATAATCAACCCTCATTTGTTTATCTCCATTTCAGGCTAACCCGATATAGATTTTGTTTTTCAAACAGTTTCAATAATTATCCACCATCGTTACACCACCCTCATTGTGTTCCAAATGTCAGACATGTGATTCAAACTTTTCATCTCCCATTTTTCGGAATGATTTTAAAAACCTTGGAATTATCAAATGTATGCACTAGTGAATAGGTGTAGACTACAATTATACACCTTAACCCACTATTGAGTTGGGATTACCTCATGGAATAACATGAGGAAGGCACCCAGGTAGATACTATGAATATACCCCATTCACCATTTCCGCTCCGTAACGACACCTAGGTAACTTCCATGTCTAAACCTCATTCACCATTGTCTCTCTTTTGCGGTACATGGTCAGTGTCCTTGTGTAATCCCCAAACACAATTTCCACTCTTTAGGAGCACATGATCAACATACAAGAGTAAACCCCATCCACCATTGTCGCACTTTAGTGGGATATGGGCAACTTCCATGCATAATCCATATCCATCGTTATTGCTCCTTAACGACACATGATTAGCTTCCATGTGTAATCCTCATTCACTATATCCGCTCCTTAGTGGAAACTGGCCATCGTTAATGCGTAAGCCCCATACACCATTGCCTCTCCTTAGTGGCACCCTAGAATCTTCCATGTGTAAGCACCATTCACAGTGGTCGCTCCATAGCAGCACCTGGGTAGCTTCCATGCGTAAGCCCCATTCATAGTAGTGGGTTTTTAATAGCACCTCAGTATCTTCCATTCATAATCCCCATCTACCATTGCTGCTATTTAGAAGTACTTGGGAAGCATCCATGCATAATCCCCATCCACTGTTGCCTCTCCTCAGTGGCACCCAGACATCTTCCATGTGTAAGTCACATCCATAGTTTCCCCTCCTTAGCCACACCCAGACAACATCCATGCATAAGCCCCATTGACCTTTTCCTCTCCTTAGGGGTAACCTAGAAGCTTCCATGTGTATGCCCCATTCACCATTTCCACTTTATAGCATCACATGGGTAGCATCCAGGCATAATCCCCATCCACCATTTCCACTCCTAAGCCTCATCCACGAAGCCTCCATGGGTAATACTTATCCATTGTTACTGCCCCTTAGTGGCATTAGGGAAACATCCTTTTGTAATCCCCATTCATCATTGGTTCTCCCCAGCGGAACACAAGAATATTCCATGTGTATGCCCCATCTATCATTGTCTTTCTGTATTAGCACCCGACCAGTTTCCTTGCGTAAGCCCCATTCACCATTGCCGCTCCTTAGCAGCCACCGAGAAGCATCCACGAGTATTCCCCATTCATCATTGCTTCTCCTTAGCGGCACCCGTGTAGCTTCCATTAGTAAGCCCCACCCACCATCATCACTCCTTAGCTGCACCTGGGAAACATCAATTATGTAATCCCCATCAACTATTTCTGCTCCATTGAGCACCTCGAGCAACATCCATGTGTAATACCCATTCACCACTATTTGTTTCCACACCTTGAACTATGATCATCAGGTCATTTCTACCACTTCTTTCTCACACAGAGCATGACTCACATGGGCTAAGAGTAAGTGTTTACAATGAAATCATTCCTAGGCCACCTTAGCATGTGAACCCCAAACCATCCCAAACTATGTGAACATTGATCCTTACAATGGAAAGGTACATAAGAAGCCTCACTGAGGATCAACCACAACACCTACTTGTCCCGACCACTTCATGTTAGTTCACCTTCGTCCGTCATGATGTTAGACTATATACAAAATTTTGAACTACAAGGTATTTGATCATTGTCTCAGGGTAAATGTACATTGAAAGCCTCCCTGAGGTCCAACCCCAACTGATGGTAAGCAGTTTTGTTCACCAATTGATGATATGTCGTTTTATTCCAAAACCAATAATAAGAAATTTTGTTCCCTAATCGACGGTAAGTCGTTGTGTTCCCCAATCAATGGTAATCCATTTTGTACCCCAACCGATAGTAAGAAGTTGTGTTTCCCAACAGATTGTATGCCATTGTAATTCCCAACCAGCAGTAAGTTGTTGGAACCACAATCGATGGTAAGCCGGTGAAGTCCCCTTGGTTGGGATCCATATCTTCAATCTGCCCCCATGGTGTCAAACCAATCTGGACTGCAAACCACGCGTAAGCCCCAACCAGCCGTTGGGAAGCTATCCGCTATGCACACCCTGATTTCATGCCCCAACATGGTGGCTCTACATCCTCTAGGCCTCATCCATGTTTCCATTCACACAGGCCACCTCCTCAGGTGGACCATCACCCCACCAAACATTGTGGACATTGATTCTCTATTAAGAGGATACATAGGAACTCTCTTCGAGGATCAATCCCAACATCACTGTCGTCCTCATGTTGGTTCCATCTCAGCCCATACCCTTCATTCAACTATCCATAATCAATACTGATTCTTAAATTGGCCTCCACTTTACGGTGCTATAATGACATTCCCTTAAGTAGATAACCATGCATAAGCCCCACTCAATCCATAATCATTCACCCAAGAGTGTCCCTCTTTCAAAGGACCATTATCCATGTGTAATCCCCAACATGTCTCTACATCATTGTCCTTTTTGTACAACCCAATTCATCCCCTCTTAAAACTACATGGGTTTTGTTCCCTATTTTATATACAAGGTACATAGGAAACCTATATGGGGTTTAGTACTAGCGAATTGTAAACCTTGGTGTCCCCCATTCCGTGGTTCACTCTCCCGGATCCTCCCTCATTGGTGTCCAGATCGTCCTTCATGGTGTGACATCTTCCCTTTATGAGACTCACCACCCAAGGCCTTCTCTCATTAGGAATTCTGACATATCCATTAGTTGTTCCCCATTCTATGGTTAAATCTTTCTGATCTACCCTTGGTGGATTCTATATCTTCATTCACAATGCAATATATTCCCTCTATGGGACACACCACCTCAGATCTATCCTCGTTGGGTATTCTAATCCATCTATATGGTAAACCTTCTAGGTGTTTCCTCCTAGGGATGTACAAATCTGATCCCTCTATATGTGATGTTACGATCAATATCATTAAATATTTACAAGACATTAAAATTGTGGCATTCCTTGTGTTAAAAATGATATTCATGTGGATAACCTCAGAAGACATTTTTTTTCCCAACCATCTCTGCAAGTCATTAAACTCAGGACATACCACATGTTAATCATGAGAAGCTGAGGACAACCTCAGAGACATGCCTCTACCATAAGATACCCCATAACCAATGTCGGACACCTCAGGTTCTGTGCCCTTGAGAATCCATCTTATGAAGAAGAATATTTTCCACAATGTCCATGCATCCTGAGATAGGCCAACATGCTAGATGTTTTCATTTAATCTAACCAATGGTTGATACCACGTCAATACCCCATGGAATTTCTGTACAGAAGGAGTGTAATTAACAGGTTCCCACAATGATATGGCACTGGGTAAGAGATTCACTAACAACGAATCAAATCTATGAGGTAGACCCGGACTAAATGATGAGTTTCGAGGTGGAATCAGAAAAAGGAGGAACCGACATCCCATCTTCCCAGTTCGATCAAGGAGAAAAATACCTGAATAAGTGATGAATGTCACCTGTCTTTAGAAAGAGAAAATTCAGGGGGATTGTTGTGTGTCCCCGACATACATATGGACACCCTGGAAAAAGAATCATAAACACATATGATGGAGAATTATTTTTTTGTGATAATATGTGATTGAAATGATTTAAAAAAAATGAAACATTCTTATAATGTTAAAATCATTGTAAATAAATCATAGTTAGAATTCAAATCTAGAAAAAATATAAAATATTAAGATCTTTTTATTATAATAAAGGAAGTATCCTGATTATCATATTCAAAATATTTAAGTGTAATGTAAAGAAAAAATAATTTCTCTTGAAGTGTAGAAAAAAAATAGATTTAATGTTTCTTGATTTGGAGGTAAAATTGATAATCATGGCTGATACTCAAGTTTAATATTCACAATAAGGTTAGAAATGAGTCATTGTCATTAATGTTTCACAAACGGTTATTAATTCTAAAACGTTATAATTGAGAAACACAATAATCATGAAGCTGTGGGAAGGAACACATTTTATCATAAAAAATACTAAGATAAAACCATTTTATGGTTAAACTATATTCATTGATTCACATTTTTTGAATGGTGTAGGATATAACTCTAATTCTAGATTAATTAAAGTGCATAAAATCAAGGAGAAACCCCTAAATCTATAATGGTGGTTAAAATAAATAGAATAACATAGAGGTCATCAAGGAGTTATGAAATAAAAAGCATATTTCCAAGAACAAGAATAACCCTCCATTGTCTTGTGTAACATTCATCATAAGAATAAAATAATAATTATTATGAACTTCTATTTTGAGGAACATTCAGAAACTAGGCTATTTATTGTTGGAATATTTTTATACACCTAATAAATATATAATGAAAATATGACAGGGTTTAAGATTATAATTAATGAATATTCTGGTAATAATCAATAAAACTACATAGAAAAGTTAAATCTGACTACACATAAAAAATTGAAAAGACTAAAATCTTATGTAAATTCTTTTGAAATAAGTGGTAATTGTGATAATGTGTGGTGGTTTTTATATACCATGAATTGTTTTTCATCTAATGGGTGGAGTGAAAAAATGATAATGAAAAATCAATGGAAGATAGATGATAAATGTTTCTTAAGGAAAAAATAAACCGAGGGATAAAAGTCAGTGGAATCAAATACTGAATTAAAGGATGGTGTCTCACTCATGAGAATATGATTATTCTATGAAACAAAAGGTCATTACATAGATAATTTTGAATTGAATATGAACATTCAATTAATGAAATAAATACTATGAAATTGATGAAATAAACTCGAGAGTTACCTAAGATAAAGTAAAAAAGGTTTGAAATGATTAAAAGGAATTCTAAATTACCAAATTTATGTTCACTAAAGATAACACAGAAGGGAAACATAAATTATGTTGAGAATCTATGTGGGGGATATAAGAAGGTTGACCACTCTCATGAAAAAATAATTATGATACTATTATTTTAAGAGATGTTGTTAAATAGAAAGGTTGAAAATAGAATAGAATAAATGTACTTCAAAAGGGATTTTTAAAGAAGAGATATCAATATAAGAATAATAATAAAGATAATCAAAAGGTTTGTGCAAAGTTTTGTCCAAAAAATATTGAACAATCTTGGAATATATAAGAAGTGGAGAAGAATATTGCATGTAACTTATTTGAGGATAATGAGTAAAAATTTCTACACAAATTTAAAGGTGAATATAATATTATTAATCCATTAAACTCAAAATATTGTCTCTTGTAAACTAAATGGTTAAGGAATTAAAAATAGTATTGAAAAAGTAAAAGGATTCACTATTTTTAGAAACACTTCTCATCTGAATTTCTATAACTAACATCTGATTGAAGAACCACTTTATTCTATCATATATTATCATGAATCTATATTTATAATTGAATCAAAAGGGTATTCAATTTAAGGGTATTCTTGAAATAAAAACAGATATTTCCCCTTTATTGGGATTGAAAATAAATCTAGTGAATTTGGAAATTTGATAAATTGAAGAAAAGATTTAAATTTCATATAACCAAGGGTCTAACAATCAGAATGTTAAATAATCATAAAATTAAAGATCTTATGGATGAATATGATGTTATAGAAAATTAAAAACCAAATATTGAATAATATATCATCTTGATGTCTGTAGGTATTTTCTCATATCGTTCAATGAAAATCAATTCTGTGATAAAGGTGAATGTTTTGAATTTTGAAAGGAATGGAAATTTTTCATTAAAATGGGAAGTAACCAAATTTTTCGATTCAATGGTTTTATAAATTTATTAATATGGATAAAAAAATATTTCTTTGAAATCAATCTTGACATTCCCATTATATAAAATATTAGAGTTTGTATCGAAGTTATAATTTTTTATGGAAAACATTATTGTCCAAATTATTCTATATTTTATATATATCATTAATTGATTGGGAAGAAAAAGTATTTTTTATAAATAATGAAACAATATATAATGGAAAGTGATTCCAACCATCCCTCATATAATTTAAATAGTTATTTTCAGTTTAATGGATTATAAGGGAATAATGTGAGAACTAATGTTACTGTTCCCATAAAAAGTGAACATCTGAATTTATTAACAATAAGCGGGAGATGGGATGTATATTTTTAACATGTATTTAGTATTTAGAAAAAATTTATAGCGGGTTCCCATTTTTTTGAATTTCATAAATTTAAGTATCAATCAACCATTATATATAGATTAATCTAAAGTCAAGTCAATACATTACCTACAATCATGGATAAGATCAATCAAGAGGTGAAGTATTGGAAAAATAATTGAATGATCATTGAAATGGTTAAAAACTATAATGAGGAGTGTTAAAGTTATAGGTAAGAGGATTTCAAGTAGAAACTGCTGGTTCAACATTCAAATAGAATAGGATATTGTGGAATGAATGCATAAATATTTAATAATGTGGATGGTCTAATGTAAAGGTAAAAGATAGAAAGTAGGAATGATGTGAATCCTTACTAATATGAGATTTCCTCACACCCTGATAATGTAAGGGAACTTCATTTTCATAATACAGTGAATAGCTCAGAACAACCTAAAAAACCAAAAAAAACACTCAAACACCTAAAATGGTGGGTCATAATTAGGGAAAAAATAGCATGCTCACATCCCATAAGTTAAATCATCTATGGAATGAGAGTGTTCATTATATTATAGATATAACTCCAAATAGACTCTAGACTCTAATAGTGGTGGAATATTAAAAAGATTCTAATAGTATTGGTTAAACCTCCTTGAATATATAATCTCTAATTGAGGGAAATGTTACATCTTTAGAAGGTGAAAAAAATAATATCATAGAGGTCCATGTCCTTATATAAGGGAATAAAATCCCCACAACCCATTTAACCCCTATAAAAAAATTTCATTGTAGTTAAATTCCACCTTATCTAGGAGGAAGACAAGGAGAATAAAATAAAATGGATGATCCAAATCAAAATCTAGATATAAATGTATATTTTATATAAGAATGCATACATTTTTTACAAAACAATATATCCAACTGTCTTAAGAGATATTTAAAAAACCAAGGGAAAAAATATTTGGGGTAATCTGAACCAAAACATGTTATATCATCAATATATTATGATCTAGGAAGCATGAGAGATCACCTTGTATGTATGAATAAATGTTCATTTATTATATATATTGTTTCACTAAATTATAAGGCTTCCCTTAATAGGATAACCCTATTTAGTGATTTGGAGATTTTGGTAACAAGTGAAGTTAAGGTAGACAAGATTATTCTCTTATTTAATTTCTTTAGGATAAAAACATCTATCAATATAGAAGTTATTTTTGTCTACATAATGGCATCTATAGTAGTTTAATTAAAAATGAATGGGTTTCCATATGTAATTTCAATTTTATCATGATTATTGAAGACATTATTAGTGAATCATTGGGTTCTATTTACTCTAGGGAGTTCAAATCATGTATTGATTGACATTAACATATTTAGTTCTCCCTATTAGAGGATAATTAAACATGGTATAGGATATATTCCAACATAATTATTCCTAGAAATTTGGATACACCCTTTACTAATGAGACACTATCTAAAAAATGGGATTCCATATCCTGCATTACTCTTCCACATCAAAACATGGATAATCACTCCATCATGGTTAGCCTATAAATAAGGTATTTAAACAACCCCTATCCCTTCATGTTTAATAGTTTTTGGGTTCATCATCTGGACTACTCTAAACATATCATTTATTCTTGAAATTTTTTCAATGTTGGAATGATTCCTTTTTTTGTTTAATGAAGTGCAGATTGTTGAAGAATAAGCAAAAGTGTTGGAATATAAATAGCTTAAAATTAATAAACAACTATATTTAAATTCTAGTAGAAAATATGAATCAAAATGATAAATAAAATCCCCAACATTTACTTTTATATTGACATCAAATAAGAAGTTGAGGTCACCACTAAACCTAAATCTTTTCTAATCCTAAATAAAGTCATCTAATGGTAAATATTTTAAGTTAAATAAAATAAATATGGGGATAGAAACAAGAATTTCTACATTTCCCATAAAATATTTAGAATATATAATAATCCCCTCCTTATTCTTATAAAATTTGATTTGGTCATCAAAGATAGATAATTGTTGATGGATATGCCTCTGAGTTATTACTAAATATTCTTCAATGGATCTATCCCAAAGTAGTATATTATTCACAACATTATACCAAATATAGAAAAGTATAATGATAATGGTAGGTTTACTAATAATACCAACTAAATAGATACCAAATAGAATCTCTTTAGATTGAAGCTTTGATGTGACCTAAGATAGGATTTATTCACTAACTTATTCTTCAAAAAAGATAGGTATGAGATTCAAAATTATTTATTTAGTATTGTAAATTTCTTCTTCTGTAATAGATCCCATCCTTAAGGCATCAATTCTAAATTCCATAAGTTGATTCCAAATATGGATAATTCTTGAGGAACCCTTATCATTAGTAATATATATCATGTTAACACTATTTATAATATTTTTAGTAAGAATATATCTAATGGGATTGCATCCATATCCAATAAGAATGTTTAATATTATAAAGTTGGTTTTGTTAAGGAAAAAGAAATCCAATATTGGCTTCTTAATTCCTCTGAATGGGTCTACCATCTTAAAAAAATCACGAGGTGTCTTAACTACATCCAATAGTTATGTTATATATAAATTTCATAATATAAAATTATGGTTCATTTTTAAAGTCTTATTGGGATTTGGGATTAGTGGCATCTTCATCAATTGCGTTAAAACCCTCTTTAATTCATATATTGTTTTTGTTCTATGTAATGGATATCTATGGGGTTAAGTCTCTTATTTTAGGGGGGTTAGTAAAGGAGGTAATATATCTAATATAATTATGACCATTTATAAAGATTCTCTCATCATGATTTACACTAGTCTGGTGGATCGTGATTAACTGAAGGCCATTTATGCTGGGAGAGGAATTATTTTCCCCTATTCTCTCTTGTACGATGAATATTAATTTTTATTTATCATATATGGGAATAAAAAAATTTAATCTTGAAGTATTGTTTCTCCCAATATAATAGTGTATCAAGCTAATGTGTTGGTTAAGAAAAATAATTTGTCTTCTTTGATAAGAATCACCCCGACCAGGATAATTGAAATTTGGAATTAATTGGGTAACAATAGGGATTCATTCATTATATATACCATGTCATCCCCATGTAATGGAGTATCCCTATGATATTATATTTTAATGAAATTTTGGATTAGATTTAATGAAAATTTTATTTGGGGTAATGTAAATCTCTCTCTATGGATGGAGCAACGTTCCATGTTAAATCTATCATTGTGTCCAAACAGGTTTACTGATTTATGGTTTTTATATGTACAGATTCATATTTTAAATTCAACAATGATTTCATTAATGTTTTTTCTTAAAAATGGAATATCATGTAATGAATACTGGTTATTGTTCCTTGGAAGAAATTTTTTAAACCAATCCAAGTTGGGCTTCAGTGGCCCTCGGTGGGGCAGGTGATGGTGGTCCGCGCAGCACTACGGCGGTGGATTATGGCTCAGGGATGTGTCGATATTCAGCCGTTAGGGCCAGATCTTGTGGATATGGTTTCATTTAGCTCTAATTCGGCTCTCACCAGTGTGTATCGTGGGCTTGGCGACGTTGCGGTGCATCAACAGGAGCTGATCCACTTCAGGCGGACTGACCACTTTTGGCGGTGGGTTTTTAGGCATGAGTTCTTTTGTTGAATATAGAGGTCGACTGTGGGCAGTGACTGCATCAGTGCTTCCTATGGCCTCCCGGCTATGGCAGCGTCGATGTGTCAGACAATGGTGTTGGTGGGATTCCTGGCGGTCACGGCATCGACATTGATCGATGTTACAGTGGAAGATGGAGTTAATTAGGTTGAATTCTCACTTTTTTATGGGATTTGTCCCTTTTTCAGGACACTGTAATGGGTTTTGTACCGATCTTTAATGGTTTTTATCCCTCTGAGCCTAGAACCTTATAATGTGGTTTCCCTTACTCATTTTTGTAGACTTTTGTCTCTTGAACCTATGGTTGGTTGCCTTTAGCCTTCAGTCATGTAATGGGTTACACTCTCCCACTTAAAGAGGTTTTTTTTCTTATCATTTAATAAATAAGGTTATGCCCTAAGCTTTCCGACTATATATTTTTAATAAAAATCTAGAATTATAATTATAATTACATGAACTATACCATAAATACTACGATCTAATTATCTTTTCAATTATGTTATCTAATTATATATGGATTTTTTTTGGAAACCTCTTCTTATATTCTAGTTTTACAGTTGGATAGGTTCACCTCTAATTTAATATTTTATTAAAATTGATTTTCCTATAGATATTTATGTTTCATTAAACTATATTCTTGATAGAATATACCTAAAATAACCTAAAAATATATATATATATATATTAATGAATACTAATTTTCTCTCCAAAAGTACCATCCTTCATGTGCGGTTTTCAAAACTTGCCTGCTCAATGCCAAATTTTCTATCACATTTCATCTATTAATGAATGCTCAAGTCAGTGAAAGAATCATAAAATCCACAGTACATGGATATAGACAACAATATTTAACTAAATTTAGTATATTTATCATGTATTTTCCCCCACATGTATCTATTTGTATTGATATTATACTAATCTTAAATTTAAATATGTTTTTTGATCAACACATGGAGGATATTGACCATATACTATTAATTTTTTCAACTTCCACAAGACTATGGAATGAAATATTTTATTTCCTTGATATATATTACTATAATGAAAACTTTTTTTCTTGTAATCATTTGGATTATACCATATTTCAGATGTTTGAGAGACATTAAAAAAATTAGGCAGTTTTGTTAGAACTACACACATCATTTGGAGAATCCAAAAAAATTATCCAATTCCAACCAAGTTTCAATATTCACAAATCACTTTTAGGATTTATATATTCTATTAGGGATTCTATATACATTCAATGAGGTTATTGTGATAATATTATCCCTGAAAATATTATTTCAAGGATCCTCAGCATTATAGGTGACATTATTTTCCATACATGTACTTTTTAATTTGTTTTTAATCCTCCATCGCATGGATGAATTAAATTCAATATGGGAATTCCTTCAATTGGTAATATTGGTCCCTTGGGATGTGTTTTTTTCTTCAAAGATAACTACGTAAACATACTTAGATTCTTTTATAGTGATCTTGGAACCACCTTCCCTATTGAATCTAAGATTCATTGATTTGTCAATGCAATGAATATTTCTAAATAAAGATTATGTTCAAAACTATGGTTGGAGAGTGAATCCATGACCATAGTGTATTAAATTATAAAAAATATTTCACATATATTATGAATATTGATGGTATAATGGATCAATTTCTTTGAGTTATTTGACTCTATTGATTATATTATCCGTCAGGCATATCCGGAAGAAAACATTGTAGCGAATGGCATGTAAAATAAATGTGTGAGTAGTTGCATCCTAAACTAGGTGAATAGTCTCCCCTATGATCTACTACATCCCATTGAAATATAACCTTGTAAAAAATCCAATTTGAATATCAGCTAATGTTTAATTTTTCAATATAGAATTATTGAAAATAGACATGTTATTTTTTTCAAAAATAAAACAAATCCAAAAGCTGGACTAATGTAACCAATTGGATATGATGAAAAAATGTTTCATTTATTTTAAATAAATAAGATAATGTCGTATGAAAAATTTAGATATGATAATGAGTGTTCTAGTAGTTAGCACCTAAGAAAATCATGCACCATAAGGTAAAACCATTAAATAAAGTAACACCATTATATACTCATTGTACAACCCTAATATACCGACTAAAGAAGGAATGTTTATCTATTAAGATGACATGATTATTTATAAACAATATAGAATCATTCTACAGTATCTGTTACTGGTATAATAAGGAAATATTCATAAATACAATCCTATCTGAAATTAGCACTTTAATATAATTATTTTTGAATTAATACTTTGTTATTTTAATGGAGTGTTAGGAATTTGGATGGGAGAATTTCAAACAACATTTTAACATGAAGATATAAGTTCTCTAGAAGATTATTAATAGAGAATAATTAAGAACTATATTAAAATCTAGAGTGAATATAAAATTATAGTGTATTAGAATATGAACGATAAATAGTTAAAAGATGGAATTACAAAGTCTATTATATCATTAATGTCTAAACATCAGTAGTCACTAAATGAATATGGTTAGAAACAATAGTAAGTGTATGGTATGTGAAGATGAAGTGTAGTTAAATTTCTTAAATATACTATAAACCAATCCCTAATGAAAACAAAGTATCATTCATACATTACATTGAAAATTTTTAAGGATGAATCACATATAATAATTAATGAAAATGAAATATTTGGAAGGATTCGTTGAAATATAACCTAGATTATGGATACATTATACCTTCAATGGAATAATATCGTAGTTGTAAATTGTGATTGAAAATGAGTAAAGTTTGATAATTTCATGATCAATGGAAATAAAGGATGCGTGATAATTATCATAAAGTTGAAATACCACTAGAAGATATATATATAGTAGGTGGGTGATAAAGATCATCAGAATATGAGGTAGAATTGAAAACACAAAAATATCGTTTGATACCTAAGTGGTGCAAAGATGAGATCAATCATCTTTGAAATATGGTGTTTTCAAATATCAGGAAGATTTTGGTTGATGATATTGAAAAAGTATCAAAATCTTAAACTGAAAAAATCCAAGTATTGTGGATATAGAGAAATAGGTAGAGATCAGATGTTCCACTACTATGATAGAAGGACTATGATAAAAAACATATGTATATGATAAAATATGTAGTTTATTAGATAATGTGTATATTATATAATTTTTAAAATATAAATTTTCCTCCCTCTATAAGATCATATGATAATTAAATTAAAAATTATGCTAATAGGATACATCCTAAAACCATGATTTGAGAAATGTTTTGGTGCAATAGATACTGATGAATGGAATATTAGGAATCATGTGTAACTTTTACCAATGAAAAAAAGGTTAAATGTGTTTGAGAGATATAGTAAATAAAGGCATAACAATAAGATATAGAGTAATTTTGGTGATAATGAGTTGTCCAAAACAAACTGATTGAATTCACATTGACATTTTCAATTCATGATTATGATGATAATAAGATGAATGAATTTTTTTTCTAAATTCAGGAGGGGATGTTTATGATTGAAGTTATGATTTTCATATGAGTTGAATTTTTTTATTCCATGTTATTTTGTAGATTTTTTGAAGTCAAATAATGATATTATTATAATATATTAAATGTGGTTCAATGAAGAATGAGTTTGTTAGTGTTTTGAAATAATGATTTTGTGTTTCCTATGTTTATCAATCAATGCATGGATACCTAGATAGAAAATATTATTCAAATACACGTGAGATAATGAATTGAGTGTGTTATAGAAAATATTGTAATGTATTAAAGAGGGGGAGAACCTGAAGAAGTATGTTCCAAAAGAATACTTGGTTTATAGAGTTAACAAGGCCTGATCATATAATTTCAAAACGTTTTTTCCAGGTCAACATATTTATATAGTCAAAATAAAGAGATCTAGATTGATATCACGTACACCATATAAAAAAAGAGATTAAATTTAAGTTAAGTGACATATTTTAATGTAATCCTTATGAAGGTGAAGAAAACCAATACCAACAATATATTCAAACATCAAAATTTACAAACATAGAATTAATCATGTTAGAGGTATCTGAATTCAATTTTATTGAATACAAGAAATTTTTAAATTAATAATAATTACATTTTAAGTAATTAAAATTTCATTTCAAGAGTTTTCTGTGGAGGTTGTGAAGAACCTTTGATGATTGGTGGTACCAGTAAAAATAACTCCACCATACCAGTTAGAAGCTAAAGAGATATTGGGAGGTGTTTTTTCACAAAATTCATGGATGTAAAATAGCCTTATATTTAATTAAACTAGAGTAATATAGTGTAATAATATTTTCATGAATCGACGATAAACACTACCCTGATTTTTTAATCACTTTCCCAATCTAGGGAATACTCTAGGTCTTGGAACTCAACACAAAACCATAATTTATAAGTCTTACAAGTACAAACATTTTATGTCTATGTGTTTTGTTATTCATTTCCTATTCTATATTTTATGATGTTATAAGTGGTGAGGGACCATTAATTAGTACATTATTATTGATTGATTCTGAATTTGAAGAGTTTAGAGGGGATAAATAGGAATGTAATTATTAAATGGTAAAAATTTAGTACACTTATCCCCTAGTATCTATGCATGACCATTGGTAACATTGAGAGTTCTTATACCATGTGTATGAGATGAATTTTTTAATGAGAAGATATGTTTGACTTGTATATTTGGATGAATGAAACAAATTATTGGTTGTATAAAGTGTCACATATTAATATGGTTTGAAAATTTTATTTTGGAAGAAATAATAAGATTAAAAACTAAATTATTAGAATAAATCATTCATAAATTTTATAGAATGATATAAATATGTTGTGATTTAATCGTATTCTAAATAATATGTATTATATTCCTTCCAAGTTATCACATGTTAAGACCATGATCATTAAACCATGTAGTTATTGTAAAATCAGGGTTCCAACAGATTTTCATGTTCATGGAGTGGTGTAAATGGTTATTACTAAAGGCTAGGTAACCAAATACTATTATGATATTTGAGTGACACTTCTATAGAAATCCCTAAAAGTTAGGATACTGAAGGATTGGAGTGGTTTTTTTCCACTTATTGGAATAAATATGGAGTAAAAAAATTAACTATTCACAAAACAAATATTGTTTTAATGGATGATGACTTATCCTAATATTTAAGTGATTTGATAAACTCAAATGTAGACTCAAATCTCTGTGAAATATGGATGTTTTTACAATATTTTATATGATGAGTCTCAAATGGTTCATCATTTTAGTGGGATCCCATTTACTAAAAATATTCTTTTTAAATAGAAATTTAAACATGATAATAATTTGATAAAATATTATGTTGTAGATAGTTAACATTATCATAAAATTTAATCACAAGATTAATCCTTGAGAAGGATAATATTAATTTAAGAAAATTATATTAATAATATATTAATAAAATTTATTTTTTATAAGGAATCATTATTCATATATGAGTTACTACTTCAGGAGAAACCATGTGTTGAATGTATTCTAGTAGTGGATCTCATAGCTATTAATTCATACTATGAATCAATAAATGTTTCAAAATCATAAGAAGAAAAATGACCTAAGGGATTTCTTTTGTAATATATTTAATATGAATGAAATTTTTAATGACTTGGTGAGTGTAATTCATTCCCATAATACTTATTATTCTTTATGAATTCATATTATTGACATGTGTAGAAATGTTCTAATAATATGATTGAATTCAAGAAAATTTTTCCAAATACTCTTAGATGTTGAGAATAGGTGAACTTGGAATATGATGTTTAAACTCTAATGTTTTGTAAACACTATAAGTATTATAGATTTCAAAATAGAATAATGAAATTTTATTAGAGATTCTAACAATGTTTATTTGAGAATCCATACATGGTAATTGAAAATAAAAGGTCTTATATAGAAGGAGTAGTTATAATTCTATATGATTGAATTATTATGGATACATGAATATGTTTTTGAAACATATAATAAAGTATTTATAAAGAAATTAGTATTAAAAAAATTCTTTCATTTTTTAATGTGTATGTGCTTCCAAATTTATTTTTTATAGGTGTTTTAAATATTAAGGAATTCCAAATAAAGAGGAGAATTAAAATATCATAAACCTTTCAATCAAGTTTTTAATCAAGATATGGAACATCAATGACTATAATTCAAAGGATGTTTTAAAGATCTACTAAATATAAGAATAAGATGTGTGACTTAATCACATGTCCATTATATAATAACATAAGTAATTCATTAACAAAATGATTTTATGAACTAAAATAGACATAGAATTGTATATACATGGTTTATGATTCATCTGGGTCTATAATATATTTAAAAATGAGGCATTGATGAAAATATTTTAACAAAGACAAATTGTTTATCTAGATAATAATTAAATTATAGAAGAAGGATTTATTATAACCCATTAGTTTCATATTTAAATAATATATTCTATTAATATTATAATACTCCTATCATAAATAATACCATATTTTATATAGAAACAATAATTTATTTGTTATGTATTACTACTAAAAGGTAATAAGAATTATTTCCCAACACAAACTAGTATTTCAATATTGTAATGATAATCTAATTTTAATATATTGTCTATGGGGATTGTAGAAGTATATTTGAACTTAGAAATGATAAAATATTACAAGTAAATGATTATACCAGTATGAATTATTTTATTCTCCAGTATTATTCTAAAAGTGTTTATTTTATGTGATTCTAAAAAACATTAAGATTTATCTTTAGATTCAATGAATAAGTGAATATTGTAATGACCTAGAAGTTCTATATATTTTTATAATTTTTTTGGATTATTATGAGTCTATAAAATTGATGGCACGTGATTCTAAGGCCCAAAGAGCACCGAAAAAAATTTGACCTTTTTTTAATGTACATTCCGTAAACATGATGGTGTCGTTTTTTGCCTTTTGAACCGCTATTTAGATTTAAAAAACAAGGGCACCATCAAATTTGTAGGGCTGATATTTTCTTAGGTGAAGACTAAATTTTACTGATAAGGGTTTGAAAAAAAGTAATTTTTTGTACTTTATAAAAAATAATTAAATAACTCAACGAGTTATTTTATTTCATTCTTTGTAACCAATGAGTGATGGAGGCCGGACCACTGGGTTGTCAAACCATTTAATTTTTTGTTAGACTAGATTGTGTAACCACACTACTGGTAGATTAATGGGTTCATTAATTGAATTCACTAAATAATGTCATTAATTGTGTGGTGAGTTAAACTCCTATCTTCATTTATTTAAACAATTATTCTACATTGGTATTATGCACTCATGAGAGGAACCACTAATGAAGTGTCGACGACTACTTCATCCAAACTAGAATGGACCATCAACTCCTTAGAGGATTGAATCCAGTGTTCGAAGAATTCAACGAATGTGCTATAAACAGGAACCTATCTTCCTCATCTACCCATCTAGAAACTTGTTTGAGGTAGGGGTTTTATTAAAAAAATTTCATAATTCTTCTACACTTTTTGACTATTTAATTGCCTCTAAGCTGTAATGTTTAAATTGAGGGAACATTCCAAACAATCAAGGCTTGAACCCTCCACCGATATCTGTATTGTTATCGTTCCTTGTGGGTGAAAGGAAAATATAGCACCAAGGTGAAACTAAGGGCCGCATAGTGTAGGAACTATCATGGGAGGCCTTTAGGTGTAGATGGGAATGAAATCATAATACCAAAGGTTCATTGGTGGCCCGTAGAAACAGCATTGGCGTGGCGGCACTAACGACCAGAGGAGGTGGTGGCCAAAAACAGCCAGCCTTGACAAGGTGATGGTTCCCCAAGGAACTACTCTGGATGAAGGGGGAGCCCAGAAAACACCATCCACTTTGGAGCTAGGTGTTGTGCTATTGTGGAATGTTATGGTGGAGGTTCGTGGAAGAGGGATGGCTCATGGTCCACAGGTTCCGCAGGTGACTGGTCCAATGAACTGTCTAGGTGGAACGTAGCCGACCGACACCTCTGATAGATGAAGCCAGAATATCTTGGCCGTTCAAGAGGGGAGTAGTCCTGTGCCCAGCTTGAGAGCCATGCCCAGCTAGTGGGTTGCGCAGTTCTACAACCCTATGGATCATGCCCTGCCCATTGGGCATGCCGAAACCATGACCAACGGGCTGAGCCCACGGCCTAGCAGGCCGAACTAGGCCTCGCCGATGTGGAACCTTTTTTGGGACCATTTTCACATAAATGTGCATAACTCCTATACCAGAAGTCCGTTTGAAGAACCATATACAGCACTAGAACTCTTACGACAAAATAGACCTTTTGAGATTCTCCACTTGAGTTTTATAAAAATTTGGAGTAAATCCGAGGTGGACAGAAACTAAATCCAACTAGGCCCTTATCACATAAATGCAAATAACATACAGACCGAGTGTATGATTGACGCCCCACCTATTTCATCGGATCCCTTGTGACGTAGCGGTTCACTGGGTAACATATTCGTGGGACTTTGTTTTAGTTAAAATATGATCGATTTATTTAGGAGTGGATCCCCTCGGAATAAAGAAAGTTATGTGCGAGAATCCTGTGACTGGATGTGACGTGGAAAATGAAGGGTTATCTTATGGGGGTTATTACCTACCGATGAAATGTAGGAAGGATGCTTTGTGGGTCAAAGCTCATAGATCCTATGTTGATCAATGCTCATCGATCATGTGTGGGTTATATTTTTCTGATCTTGTATGGGTCATGTTCTGTGTGGGTAAGCAGTCAACAATCCTATGTGGGACAGCACCTATTAACCCTTTGTGGGTCAAATCTTGTGTGGTTCATCACTCAGAGATCTTGTATATATCAATGCATACCAATCATGTGTGGGTCTGTAGTATAGTCTTGTGATAGAATACGATGATATAGCTTTATGAATAATCATCTGTACTTCTATACTTATGTTATACCTGGTGTGAGATGCCTTTTTTATGCTTTGTGTTTGAGGTCAGGTTTTCTATATTTCATTTTTGGATTTTGAAAGACCTTAGGGGGTCTCGGGGTTCCTACTATGTATTGTTATACTCACCCATACACGGGCTTCACCAACTCCTTATTGTGTCTTGTGCAAATGATGGGAAACATTGACAGAGACTCAGGGAGCTAGGACTTAACAGTGTATAAAGATGACCAGGTGATGTGGAGAGCTGTAGTGATGATCTGTACATAACGTTCAGGTATGATCCTTAGAGGGAGACCTTAGGGGCTATTTTTCATTTTATCTGTAATTTCATTTCAGTTGGGATTATATTATGGCCCCCTTTTACTTTTATTACTTACTTTTTTCAACCAGTTTAGGTTTTTAGTTGAGGTTTTACATTTTTTCTTCTTTTGTGTTATACTTGTGCATAGTGTGCATTTTCTATGTATATACAGATTTTGAGCAAATATTTTCCCTTATATGTATATCCCTTTATGATGCTAGTCACCAACCCCTGGCCAATGGATGGTGGGCTTGGGGTAGTCAAACCACAAGCCCCGAGGGATGGGTCATGTAAAATTGGTTTCAATACCGGTTGGTTCGACTAGAAGAACTATGAGTATATGTTTTCAATAGAACAAAAGTGTTATGTGTCATGAGTTGAGGTTTCTGTTCGGGGAGTCTAGTGTTGGTGTGGGAGCCCATGTATCCATACACCAGGAACCCAAATTCTTATTTCAGACTCTGTACAGGAAAACATTGTTTGCATGTGTTTTGAAAATGTGATTTTTATTTTGATATCTTTGAGTCAGCTCACCAGGTATAACTTATTGACCATGGATAACCTGTTTCATTCATTATGATGTTGTGTAGACAGCTTTCCAGGATTTTGGTGAGTGATCACGTTGACGGCCCACCAAGTGATGAGGCATTGGTTTAGGACCCTCTTACAGTGATAGCACCTTTGTGAGGTGTACTAGCAGCACCACCAACCATAGGGATGCTTTTTCTACCAGCCCCACTAGAAGACAATGCATGCCGAATGCGTTCATTTCATGAGTTCTAGAGACAGGGGTCTCCAGGGTTTTGAGGTGAGGCAGACCTGCATGAGGCTTATGACTTGTTGTAAGATGTTCCAAAGTTGTTTTCACTTGGTTGAGAAAGCATCAGACGAGATGGTCATCCTAGCTGCTAGGATCATTCATGGAAAAATAGGAAGATGGTGGAGGATTAAAATCTAGACATATGAGTAGGTGACACTCACTTGGTAGGACTTTGAGATCCTTTTTAGTGTGGAGTTCGTACCAAAAAATCTAAGCTCTGTGTGTATTCAAGATCTTATATACATACATCCGGGCATCGTCACAGTGTTATAGTACTCGGTGAGAGTCACAAACCCTCTCTCTAATCCAATGACATGGTACATTATCCTTTCGTCAGGTCCTAGAAATTTGATCAGGGTCTCTGATAGAAGATAATAGCATCGATGATGTCTCTGAATATCTCGACGTAGGTTGGAGTTCTAGAGCGATCACTGTTGGTCGAGAGATTTCTAGCTGAGCACGCAATGATTGAGAGAGTCACCATCGAATGAAAACTATCCGAGTCATCTATAGATGGTAGAATACTAATGAAATTGATGTCTAAGAAGGCCAGACCTTCTGGAGGGAGACCACATGATGTAGGGTCAGAAGTGTGGAGCTCATGGGGTAGAGGGGGTTAGTAGAGGAGCAGACTATGCTTCACTTGCGGTAGGCATGGTAACATGTTTCACAAATGATTGAATCACAATAGTGATTATTAGCAGATGGTTGAGGGACCGCTGAGGAAGATGCAGAGTTTCGAGCAAGGAGGTCTGCAGGGCAGCATATGTGGCGGAGGAGCAGGATGTGCAGCACGATGTGGGCGACAGTTTGAGGTTCTATTGCAACCTCCTCCATTTGGTCCACCCCGACCATAGGGAGTATGTGAACAAAGATGATCACAGCTTTAGGTAGCTGATGCATATGACCACAACACTATAGAGATGATTCAATGTATGATATGTGTCTACTCTAGTCTAGCTACATTTCATTTAAACATAAGTTCCAGTCACTCTTTTATTTCCACTAATCTTGTTCAGAGCTCAGAGATTCTAGTAGAGGCAGTGACTCGATCCTTACAATTAGAGACTCTTACGGGAAAGGATTCGATGATTATGATCTGGTGACAGAATTGTGAGTTTTATCTAGGAGGTGATAGTTTCAACTGGGATCTTCTAGTAGCAGCCTCGAGGCCTTACGATGGCATATTGGGTATGGAAAAGCTATCCCCAGTCCATGCTCAGATCCACTATTTTAGGTGAAAAGTGTAGTTTTCTCTTGAGTAGAGGATCATGTTTTATTTAACCGTTGAGAAGGAAACATTTTCAGCACATGATGGAATTTCTCGTAGGGTGATTTAGCCAATCACTCATCAGTTACCTAGCCCCACTCTTATAGTAGTGGACGAGAGGAGTCTGAGATATCCTATTATGGTGGACCAGTATGCTAATGTCTTCCCTTATGATGTTTCGGGACTACCTCATCATAGAGAGGTTGGATTTTACATAGGACTATACCCCAGAATGAAATCGATACCTATTCCATCATATAATATTCTTCTCAATGAGATTCATGCATTGAGGTTACAGTTGGATGACTTGTGGAGGAAGGGGATCCTAAGGCCATGTGTTTCTCCTTGGGCAGCCCCAATTGTTTTCTCCAAGAATACAGATGAGAGTTTAAGAATTTTTATAGACTATCAACACCTGAAATAGGTGACTATGAGGAACAAGTATCCTTTTCTGAGGATGATGACCACTTCGATCAACTGAGGGGAGATTGGTGTTTTTTGATGATAGACCACACATCAGGTTGTTATCAGCTCAGGGTATGGGATGAGGATGTATCAAAGACAAACCTCTGATGTCTGTATAGCCATTACGAGTTATTGGTCATTCTTTTTGGCATGACCAATACTCTAATAGTGTTCATTGGACTCATGAATAAGATATTATAGCCTTACCTCGATCTCATCATGGTGTTCTTTATTGATGAAAACTTTATATACTCGATGTCGGAGGAGGATAATGATACGCATCTGCATATATATCTGGATACATTCTGAGAGCACCAAATCAATGGAAAGATATCAAAGTGCTAGTTCAAGATATGGGAAGCCCCCTTCTTGGCGAATGTTATCTAAGAGGCTGGAGTTTCGGTGGATCCTAAAAAGTTAGAGGTAGCTCTTTCTTGGGAGACACCCAGGAGTGTGACCTAGGTGTGGAGTTTTCTGGGATTTCTTAGGTACTAATAGAGATTTGTACCTAACTTTTCCATGGTATAAACACCCTTTTCTACATTTACGAAGAAGGGAAACCCATTCTTGTAGATAGAGATATTCTATCATAGTTTCCTAGAGTTGAGTCAGAGACTGATGAGTGCCCACAACTTGAGTCTTCAAAAAGAGGACATTGATTATGTAGTCTACTGTGACACATTAGGGACTAGACTGGGATTTTTCATAATGCATGAGAAAGTGGTTATTTACTACAGATCATGATAGATATGTAAGAATGAAAAGAACTATGCTACCCATGACCTAGAGTTAGTAGTTGGGGTATTTTCCTTGAAGACGTGGCTGCACTACATGATGAGGGAACACTTTACTGTCTTCATTGATCAAAAGAGTCTCAGGTATATCCTATCATAGATGAACATGAACATCAGACTGTTGTTGTGGATGAAGTTCCATTAGGGCTATTAATTTTACATTGTCTACAATCCTAAGAAGAGGATTTTGGTGTTAGATGTACTCAACAGGAGGTCTGGATAACAGTTTCTGAGTGAGGAGACATAGCATCTAGCCACGTTGCAGTTATCCATTATGGATAGTGAAAAAGTAGCATACCTCCAATCTATGATAGTTACTCCCCCACTACTTTATTGAGTCATGGTGTCACATCTTGTGGACGTTGACTATGAGACTCAACGTGATCAGATATCCTCAGGACAAGCACCTAAAGTATTTTCAGAAGGTGGAGAGAACATCATCGTTTTTAGAGGACACATAATGATACATGTGATGCTCTGAAATGAGGTGTAATGAGAGTTCCACACATCCCCTTTGGTAGTATATCATGTTGTGGAAGAGATGTACCAGGACCTCCAGCGTCTGTACTGGTGGCCAGGGATAAAGAAAGCATTGTTGGAGTTTGTTTCATGGTGTATCTCTTTTCAGCCAGTGATTGCAAAGCACTATGTATCAGCAGCCTTGAATCTACCACATGATTTTCCTGATTAGAAGTGGGATGGAATCTCCATGGAAATTGTGACAAAGACACCACGTATGAATATGGTTTATGATTCTATCTGGTTGATCGTTAAACGACTCACTAAGTCGGCCCACTTCTTACCAATCTTAGAGCAGGGATCAGTAGAGGTCTTGAGATGCCTCTATGTATAGGAGGTTTTCTATCTTCACATGGATCCATTTATGATCGTTTCAGATCATGAAACTCATTTTACTTCTTGATTTTGTATAGGATTACAAGAGGCATTCAAGACTCAGCTACCCTTGAGCACCGCCTTTCATCCTCAGACAGATGGTTCGAAGGAGTGGACCATACAGATGCTTGAGAACATACTTCGTGCTTTCATTCTTGATTTTTGGACATAGTTGGGAGGAAAAAATTTCCCTGGAAGAGTTCAAATACACCAATGGTTATCAATCCACCATTATCATGGAACCGTTTGAGGTAGTGTATAGGCGACAATGAAGATTGCCTCTATGCTAGACAGATCCATCGAAGTAAGCACTTTGGGTTCTGGAGTTGGTACGGGCTACCCCTGATAAGGTGCCGATCATCCAGGAGCAGATGAAAACTATATAGAGCCAGAATAATTCATATGCCTGTAGGAGATGGAGACCCTTGTAATTTGAGGAGGGATGCCTCTTCTTCCAATGAGACTCACATTGATGAGGTTTGTATAGATTTGGATGGGGCAACAAGCTATCTACAAGGATCCTCATACATTTTCAAATCCTTGGTAGAGTATGTGAGGTGGTGCCCCATCTGGTTGATCCCCCACAGATCCACCAGGTGCATAATGTTTTCCATGTGTTGCAGCTGAGGTGATTCATGCAGGATCCATTGCACATTATTGATGAGGGGGAGCTGAACATTGACGATGGGGTGATGGTCGTAGAGTTCCCAGTAGAGAAAGATGATTGAAATGACATGGGGGGTTGATTCCACCGGGGCGAGTTCGGTGGTAGCAATGGAACCACCAGGAGAGCACATGGGAGATGGAGGCTTAGATAAGTGCTATGTACTCCCATTTTTCTGTAGTTTTTTTCCGCATTCAGGGACGTCAATCCTTATGATTGGGAGAATGTCAAGACATGGAATTTCCATTAAAATGTTTTTTAAATTAAATGGGATTATTACGAGTCAGAAAAAATGGCCAGGGTGATCGTAAAATATTTTTTAACATTTTTAAATGTTCATTCTGTAAACTTGTAGGTGATGATTTTTGTCTTTTGAACCAAATCTTTGATAAAAATATGAGGGCACCATTGAATTCGCAGCACTATGATTTCCATAGGTGATTCTTAACTTCAACCGGAAAGGGTCAAACATATAAGTAATTTTTTTGTACATTACAAAAAATATAATAAAATAAATTAAGTAGTTATTTTATTTCTTTATTTGTAACTGATGGGAAATGTTGGTAGGACTGCTGAGTTGTCAGACCATTTAATGGGTGAGTACACTTTATAGTGTAACCGCACCATCAGTAGATTAATGTGTTCATTAATTTAATTAATTAATGAACCTCATTAATTTTGTGTTGAGTCAAAATCATATATTAATATATTTAAACAAATCTTGTGAATAGGTATTGTGCACTCATGAGAGAAACCTTTGACAAAGTGTCGGTGATGACTTCCTCCAACATAGAATGGAGCTTCGACACCTTAGAGGATTCAATCTAGAGTTCGACGAATGCAAGGAACATGCAAAAAACCTCAACCCATCTTCCTAATGCTCACAATCTAACAACATGATAGAGGTAGGAGTTTTATTCAATAAATTTTATAATTATTCTACTCATGTCAATGATTGAATTGTCTCCATGTTATAATGCTAATGTGGAGGGCGTGGGTGAAATGAACAAGGATCAAAACCTCCACTGTTCTCGGTATTGGTAGCGTTACTCATGGGTGACCAGAAAATATGGAATCATGTTGAAAATGAGGGACATGCAGTGTAGGCACCATTCTGGGAGGTTTGTAGGTGTAGAAAAAAAAGAAATCGGACAACTGGAGCTTTACCAGTGGCCCACGGAAGCATCGATAGCGTGTCGGTGCCGATAACCATAGGAGGCGGTGGCTGACATCTTCCAACCGCGAGAAGGTGGTGGCGCTCGAAGGTTCCAAGACAAATGGGGAGGGGGGGCATCCATCCAGACCTGTCCACATTGGATATGGGCGGCACGCCGAGAAGGAGGGTTGCGGCTTCGAGCCGTAGTGGAGGCTGGACCCACGGTCCGCATTAGACCTTTCCAGTGGACCATCTAGGTGGAGCGTCACCAACCAGATCTACGGATTGATTAATACAAAATATCATGGACGTTCAATAGGGATGTGGACTCATGCCGAGATAGTGGGCCATTCCTGGACAATAGTTTGGGTCGAGTTAGTCCAACCAGGCAGGACCAGACCATGAACCTTTTTCATCCTAGTTTCTGTTATATAGGGGTATCTCCCAAACCAGACTTCCATTTGAAAAATCATCTATGGAGCTATAACCATTAGTATGAGGAAGATCTTTTGAGATAATTCACTTGTTTTTTGGAAACTTTTCGTGAATGGATGGGTCGGATAGAACCTAAATACAATCGGGCCCTCAGTATGAATATTCTTATAACATACAGACTAGCCATCTGATTGATGCACCACTTGTTGCATTGGAACCATTGTGACATAGTGGTTTATAGGGTTAATTATTCATGGGACATCATTCTAGTTAAAATACAACCAATAGCTTGAGGATCATATCCTTCCGAAATCGGGCATGCTATGTGCCATAATCTAGTGGATGGAAATGATGTGAAGAATGTAGGGTGATCATGTCAGTGTTATTACCTACCGATCCTATATGGGTCAGATCCTATGTGGGTCAATGCTCAGTGATTCTATGTGAGTCAGCAAATACTTATCATATGTGGGTATACACTCAGTGATCCTGGGTGGGTGAACACCTATCAATCTTATATGGGTCAGATCCTATGTGGGTCAACGGTCAGTGAACTTGTATGGGTCAGCACATAGCGATCCAGTGTGGATCCGCAGAAAAGCCTCTTGACCTAATAAGATGATCTATATTTATTACTAATCAAATATAATTTTTCACTTATGTTATACCTAGTGTGAAATATATTTTTCTTTGTGATTTGTATTTGAGGTCATGCTTTGTGGTTTCTTACTTTGTGTAATTCTGAGAAACCTTCAGGGGTCTTGGGGTCCCTAATCAGTATTGTTATACTCACATATACACGAGCATCACCCAAAACATGTGGTGTCTTGTGCAGATGTTGGGATACATTGAATGATACACGAGGATCCAAGACTTGATAGTGTACAGAGGTGACCGATTGATGTGGATATCCATAGTGACAAGCTATACCTTACCTTCTGGTACGGTACTGGCAGGCAACATTAGGAGCAATTTTTCCTTTTACATGTACTTTAATTTCTGTTGTTCTTTTATTCTGGTCCATTTTTTACTTTCAGTACTTACTTTTACACTTAATTGAGGTTTTTGGTTGTGGTAAAGACATTCCTCTTCCATTGTGTTATACTTGTGTGCAGTGTGCCCTGTATGTGTATATACAGGTTTTGAGAAAAAGTGTTTCCTTTTTAGGGATATGAATTTCCAGTAGTGGTCTCTAACCCCTATATTATAGAATGAGGGATTCGGGTAGTCATGACATGGGACGTAAGGTATGATTCAAGACCAATATCACTATTTCAAAAAGAAATATCCCATTTATAAAATGAATGTTATTTTATCTTAATGGAGTTTAGGTTGAAATGTGAAATAGTAATTTATATTGATTTATTATTAATAAATATAGTTATTTTGAAGTAATGGGTTCTATGGATAATGATGTTAAACCAAGGATAGTTCTATGTTACACAATACAATTCGACATTATTACATTTAAGGTCATGTATTTTAGGGTTTCGGATAAGTAAAAGGATTTAAACATTATAAATATTATTTTAAAACCTCACTATTTTTCCCAAAATTATTCATCATATATTTTACTCACTGAAAAGTTTACTGGGAGAGGTTTATTGTATTGTCATATAGATATGTGGTATGAATTACATATAGATGTACACAGTTAACATTACCCTAAAAGGTGAAATAAATATAATCCTTATCTAATGGCTTATCATAAATGATATGATAGACTAGTGCTTCTTATTATGTTTTGTTAAGTATTTTTAAACAGTTATTGATAATATAAAATGTATCTTGTAAAAGTTTTTCTCTATTTTATCATATATTTCTACTAGTTGTAAAAATTTATATATAGATATACATTTTTAAAATATAATGTTAATTATCCTTTCAAAATATGACCTTGATTTGTCCGTAATTGATTTTCATCAAAGATTATTATTGTTTATAATTGAAGAATACAGTAATATTGAATAGGATTCTAGTATTAGATAAAAAATATGATCATGATAGAAAAAAGGAAATGAAAAATTCTTTTGTGTCCAGTTGATGATCCACTAGGTATACCACATTGAGTGAAAAACACTATATATACCACAACATGAAAAAATTATTATAATTATATTAAATTATGTGTTTTATTTTTGTTTTTACAATTTATTATACTCATAGATGTTTTGAATGTGTTTCAAGGATACATTTACACTTAAATTATAGACTAAAGTGGGCCACAAAATGGCCTAGGGATCCCATTATGCAACATGCCTTTTTACCATGTGTCTTAATGGGTAAATTGACCATGAAATTGTATGTATAACTATGTCATGGTATTCTCAATGAAGGGAGGACCATTAAAAATATTTTTTGTCATAGTGAAAGGTGCTCATAAGGCCAAACCCCGATTCTATCTATTTATGGTTTGACATTACATAGGCTTAATGGTGCATCATGTGGAATGGATGAGTTTTTTCTTTACATAATTAATCAATAGATTCATAACATAGTGTTTTATAGAAGTTTCATCAATTATACCAATTATGGGTGAATCATAATGCATCACTTAAGTCAGTGTTGTTTCATTGTAGAGGGGTGGGTGGTATTCCAAAATGATTGGTGTGAATGGTGAAGGTGTTCAGATAGCTTTTAATGTTTCTTTTTTACACTTCTTCCCTGAAGGTATTTAAGGACTTTTGGGGTCTTATTCTTCTCTCAATCAAATCCCTTCCCCCATATACAACTCCCCCTATATTATCCCCACTTCCAGGCGATTCTATGGGATTTGCATATGATTTATCTATAATTCTTCAAATTTAGTGCATATAAATCTCAATATTAATACTTTTCATCATTATTATCTATTTTCTCTCCCTAATATGGTAACATTGACCTAATATTTTTATGATAACATGTTCAAAATTGAAGATATAATATTTTATTTATTTTCAATATATCAAAAATAAATATATAAGGACAACTAAAATGAGAAATTTATGATGTAGGGGTATTTAATTCCATTCTTGATAAATTATCTATATAAGAAGATAAATTAATTTATGTCCTTCAATGATATATGGAAATGGAATGTGTTTTTCCTAGATTAAATATATCAATTATGTCTATTATAAATTGGTCACAATATTTTTGATAAGTTTTTGATAGATGATGTCCCTCAAGAAAAATTGTTAGCGGTGTGTGGAGACATAACATTTCTATCATTAATTGATGAATTTAAAATGAATAAACCATTCATCAAATGTGAAAACAATGTCTTTTAAGAATGTGATGAAATATTATATATGAAAATATTTGTTTTTATTGAGGAAATATTATATTTTTTCAATGAAAATTTGAGGTATATATGATAATTTTTTGAATCTATATTATGATGAATATTTAACAAACTAATCTGAAATATTTATCAAAAAATTAGGAAATTACAAAGAAAAACAAGGACCCTCCTTAATCCCACATTATATACAATGGTCTATGATATGGGATGAAATTAAACCTAGATATCCATGAGTAGTAGGTGATTTTAGGATGGAATTGAATCCTCCCATATAAATAAAATGGGGGAGCATAGATTACACAAATATTTCATAGGAAGGTTTTAGGGTGGACAACACATTGGTATGGTGCGTAATATATTCAGTGTTTGTGAAGGGGTGTTTAAGTTTTGATCTTGATCCCATCATAAGTGATTACAATGGTGGGGAATAATATTAAAAAGATATAAGAAAAATACAAATGTGATGTGGGATGAATTAAAATCTTTGTACTATTCCTCAACCTAAAAAGATATGGAAATAAGTGGATTCGTTCAATGTGAATTATCATGGTAATGTAATCAAACCATCTCATAATATTTATCCCCCCAATAAGGGTGGTTGTGCCACTAAACCTATATGACTCAGATGAAAACTATACTAATCATCATTAATGTTGTTTTCCAAAGGAAATAGGTATTGGAAATTGACCTAAATCCATGAATTCACACTTCATCATTCATTCATGAAATTTTTTGAATAAAGAACTTGTTTATTGGAATGATATAATTTTACAAGGGAAATTACATTGAAGTTTCATATATTCATCATTGATCATCTTATGCCTTCTATTGGTGATTATGTATCTCCATGGAATCATGTTAAAAATCCATTTATAAGAATATCCCTTCTCTGATAGCCTTAGTCCCATGAATTGATTGTCCAACAAGGTTTCCCATTAAAAATTTATTCCTGTAAATCCTTAATATCCAGTGATTAGGAAAAAGTATTGGGTTTTTGTGTTCATAATATTGAGATACATTCAAATCTTTATGAATTTACGGATCATTTGAATCAGTAAGAAATTAAGACAGGAGGTACTGATAACATCTACAAAAAAGCCATGGACATACCAAGGAATTCAATTTCTTCTCTTAAGATATTTTAGCGATATCATTTTCCATTAAATAAATAGAGAATCCAAGGGCTACCCTATCCATGTGGAGGAGATCCCATATTTGTTGTTCATGTGATGTATAAGGAACCCATGATCCTCCTAGGAATCTGGAAGCATTATCATTTTTCATGAATCACTCATTTGTACAATAAAATAGATCACACAAATAAAACTATTTCATGTTATCCCTAGTTCACAAAATAACTAAGATCTCACATACATAAAATTTGGTGAAGAAAGAACTATGTACATAACACGAAGAAACTTTTATTTCATAAATAATAAGAACATTCACTAAATAATCATGTGTAGGAGAAATGTGACATGACTTACCTATTCACGTTTTCATAGGGAATACAGGGTATACATATATGCATTGAGATATCAGACCATTTTCATTAATCTAATTTGATATTAAAACATTAAAGAGCACATAAAATATCAAGGATAAATTTTTTTTTCAAGGGATTACAAATTATATAATTCTATAGAATGCTCAAATGAAGTACAATTTATGTGTTTAAATTGAATATTCCAGAAGGATGTTATATTGAATTTTTCAAAAAATATAATATAATATAATACTATAAAAATAATTTATTAATGAAGATGGGATTATTCATTGATAGAATAATTTTTTTATTATTGAGTATTTGTCATTTTTATATTTGTGGTCGATAATTTCTTCATCATAAGGTGAACATTCTATCCCGAGAATCTGAATAATTGAGGAAGATATGACTGTTCACTTATTATTAGATGTTATTGACACTGAATCCAAAAGATACTTGTGTATAATTATTTTATTTATGATTATTCAATAATATGTGAAGATTCATATATTTTTAGATCAATTGTGAAAAATTTTCAAGAGCAACAGTTTAATTCCAGAAACATATTGAAGGCCTTAGAGGTTTACATGAGAAGGATTGATCTAATAACCTTTGGGAGGAATATCACAATAAATAATAAGGAGGACATATGATAACTGGTTCAACATATAGAAGAATAATAATCTCTAGACTAGGGTTCCTATCTATTTTTTCATGTATCTTGAGGATGATGTCTCTAACCAGTCAAGAATGAGAAGAAAAGATGGTTTGAGTTTCTAACCAACAAAGGTAGAATATTTGGTTACTAGGGTATAAAAAATAGTTTAAACTAGAGGACCATGTATTGGGGAATATCACTGATAGTTTTCATATTCATTTTATCCATTTATAAATTTACAGTAAATAATATATGTTGCGACATCTAACGAACATCGGAATTATTACTCATTTGTACATAACCTATTGAATGTTTTGTTTTTTCTATCTATTATTATTTCTAAAAATGTGGTTTGGTTTTGAGAAATTATATAGTGGATTTATAAACTTAAAGGTTTAATAGGTTTAATTAGAAGTAATGATTTTTTAAAATAAAACAACTAATTCACCCTCACCCCACACCCTCCTACACTTATTTGAAAATCCCTCATAGGGATATCCATGAGGTATCATAGCACCAATACTTAAAAGATACAAGTACGATTTTTTGATGTATGGATATCAGGAAATGTGTGAGATACCTCAAAAGGAGAAAAATAGAGTTATCCATATTGATATAATCTGGATATTTCTCCCAAAATACATAAAAATAAAAGCAAATAGAGGAAAATAATTTAAATAAGAAACTAAAATTAAATGTAGAAACTCCACTATTTAATGTTAATAAGAGTGGATAGATTTTTAATATACCTTTTTATTATTATTCTTAAAATGAATAATTTTTGTGATGTTATAATAATGTATTACTCAGTGATATTCATTCTAAATGCATACAAATATTGAACGAACTTCCCAAAAAACTAGTAAGTTGTATTATCGTATTAGTCATGCATCATGGGGATAAAAAATTATATAATGAAGAATAGGTTAATCCTATCAAAGAGGAATTGGTTAAGAAGATTAAAAAACAAAACACTCAAAAAAGAACTATCATATAATAAGATGAAATAATTCCTCTTTTAAATGAATGATATGTTGAAAAAAATTAAATATTTTAAAATTATGGTATTTTGGAAAAAAAAATTGAAATGGTTTCTTACTATATTTTCATGAACTTGAAAAATTGTATAATGTTTCTGTAGATGTCCAATATAAAAAAATAGAGGTAAAAGAACTTAAGGTAAAGGATATTTAACGTTATTCATAAGAATAATAAAAATGGATGAATAAAAAATAAAAAATATGAATTATAATTGGGAATATAGGACATGGTTATTTGAGGATGAGAAGAACTCCCTCAACAAGAAGTTTTTTTATGCGAGACTTTAGAAGAAAAAATCGCCAAAATTTCGAACTTCCCATATTATAGTAAATAGATATGATTCCATTGTATTTTTAATTAAGGTTCATGAATATAATAATTCAAAATTTTATGGAAATAATAGAAAGAGATTAACCTATAATCAATGGAAAACATACTCATTGACGAAGTTATCACATAACCTAAATAAAAACAAATCTATTAATGATGTTTCAATTTTTTATATTAGTTTTAAACCAAATTTACGGAATTTGTGGATGATGAAAAAATATAGACACCACTCATCAAGGGTCTATGAGAAAAGTCATATCAAAAGTTTTTCATAAAAAATTATAAAAATTATTGCTGGTTTTGATGAAAAATAGCAGGGTTCACAACCCGTTTTATATGGACATATTATTCTTCCAAAGAAGAGGAAAATATTTATAGGCTATTGTTGGTGTTTTGATACATTCTTGAATAAGGTATTGTAATGTTGGAATTAAATGAAAATTAAATAAAATAATAAAATTCCACTATGAAGGAGGATAAATTATAAATGACGGTGAAAACATTTGACAAAAATAATAAGACTAAATAAAATAAAAATAATCGAGACAAATTAAATAATTCTAAATATTCTCTGAACAAGAAGAAAACTAAGATACTATATCCTATCTCAAAGGGAGATATAAAGATGTCAAAAAATAACTTTTATACTTTTTCAGAGAAGGATAGGTTTGAATAAGTGTATCATTGACGATATTTTGAAAAGAATTCATATCAAAGTTGAAGATCTAAGTTAAGATGTTTTTACAGGGGATGTGAAAGGTAAGGGAATAGATACAACTTTTTCTGTTATAAAATGGAATTTATAATAAATATGATTGAGTCAATGGGTATTCATGTTGAAAATATAGGAATAAATTATAAATTAAATAAAATAGTGACTCAAAATCCATAAATGTTTAAAATACAAAAACAGACATTAACGATTACAATAAGTGTGGTTGATAACGATTAGAATGCCAAATCGCAGAGAAATGTGTAACATAGCTTCTAGGAGAGATTACTTATGTTATGTAATGGAAGTGGATTAAATACAAATCATTGTTAAGTCACATGATGATTCTAAGATGACTAATCATGCTAAGAAATAATTACTAGTTTTCTATCCAAATAAATAGAAATTTTCTAAACAGTATTTCGAAGCACCAAAAAATTAAAAAGATAAAGAAAATAAAGTGGATATAGATGGTGAGGTGGTTGTTGATTATAAATTTTCAAAAACTGGATACTTGATGAATCAAAATAATATGGTTGAAAAATTTATCCCACACAAATAATAAGTTCATGGGTTGAAATAAGAGGATTATATAGATTAGTCTGAAATGAGAAATAATTGTCTAAAGAAATAATTCCTTGAGAATATTAAAAGGAAAAAATAGACCATGTTGAGTATAATATATTATCTAGAATGGGTTTTTGAGGAAAAAATATTTCTCTCCTCAATCAATTATTCAATGCCATTATACCAATATATATGTAATTTAATAGGATGGATATATCACATTAGGGGGAGTGTTGATAAGTTAAATATATTAAATATTAACTAAATGATGAATGTGGAATGTATAAAAATAATTGAAAATAATATTGTGTGTTATCATCATAGTACCCTATTTATTTATAATATTTTTTCTTTTAATATATCTTATTTAATTTATAGCTTTCATTGCACACAACAACATGTTTTGATGAACTTCAGTATAATATTATTAATCTTTACTAAAAATGATAGTTATAACATATCCATTAAAAATGGTGATATGAATAAGAATAAACACATTATAAAATTTATGTATAGTTGTTTTATATAAATAAATTATATCGATAAAATAGTACATAATTTTTAGTAATGCTTTTATGTGTATCGAAAATTATATTTTCTAAAAACATATTTTTTTTTTGTATTTTGTGATGAAATAAGAAAATAGAATTTTTATAATATTATAAAATTATTTTTAATAAATAAAATTTATTTTTAAAATACACACTTTATATTTATCTTTTAATGAATATTTTATAATATTTATTAAATATTAATTTCAATGAATATTAGAAAAACTGTAGATGTTTATTAAAAACAACATTTTCATGTAATAAATTTATAATATAAATTTTATTTTAAGATATTTTTAAAATTAAAATTAGAAAAATTATATATTTATTATTAAAATTTTCATCATTTTAATAAATTTCATATATAATTTTTCTATTAAATCTTTTGATACCTATAAAGTCTCCAATTTGGAAACCCTTTTTTATTATATCTTATGGTATAATTTTAAATTAAATTTTCCACTTTGATTAATTAAATTGAGAAAAAAGGTATCCATATTTTCAGTCTCCCAAATCGATAATATATAATAACTCCAACTAATTTTTTTGTCAAAATGAATTGTAAAAAACAAAAAAAAATAAGCACCATGATTAAGGTTAATATTGGTTAAACAGAGTGGTAAACTAATAAAGATATGTGGTAAATGACTTAAAATACTCCAAATACCATTATATGTCCATATGTCAACCTTATATCATTTAATAATCAATAATTATCATTTTTGGATCTATGTAAAATGTTTAAAATGTATAAAAACGATTTGTCTAAAAAATTACAAGTATGTACTTTCCCCCCACTTATAAAAGGAAACACTTTATCCTATCTTCTATACTCACCCAAAACACATTGATTCAGAAAATAACTTCAAAATAAATTCATTATATTACTTACCACATCCAATAGTTGTTATTTTTAATATTATCCCCTTCTTAATAAGACCTTGGGTGTAACCATAATGGAGTTTTCCGATAAAGAGGTATTTTTCTTAGCCATTAAATTTCTTTTTATTTCATCCTATAACTACAGAAAATAATATTAAGATAATATGATATAATAAAATCAGTGTCTTATGTATATTTATATGTTATTATGTTAATTTAATGACCAATATTTATCTTCTCTTTCATAAATTGGGAAACGAAACCGCCAATCATGTGTACAGTGGGCAACCACCTCCGGAACAGATGAAATTCAATTTTAATTGCTTCCTATCCTGATTAGAGACAATAATTTATTTAATTATTATATTTGATATTAATTATATTATTCTAAATTTGGATTTATACTATTAAATTTACATTTTTACCTTATAGTATTTTGGGAAATTAGAATGTCGCTTATACGTTTGTGTGGACTACTGCCTCCATGAAGTAATATGATATGTTTTTAATTTTATTGAACAAGATGTAAGTAATGATAGATGAAATAATAAAATATTATATAAATTATATAAATTTTTTATTTAAAAATCCATTAATCATTTCTTTTCTTTTTTCCATTCTTCAAGAAAATGGAAACAATGTTCTTGCGTACATATTACATACTGTCTCTTTGAACAATGTCATGGATTTTCTACCTATAGTATTTGGGGATCACAATAGATATAGATATAATGAATATATATGATATTTATAACATCTATAAGAATGTTTACAATATGTAACAATTTTCTATGTAAAATGATATAAAACACCAAATAAAACATTACACGGAAAACAATGGTGTTATTAACCTGAACGGGATTTTAAAAATCAATCAATGGTAAATGGGAAATAAAATGTCATAAATAAAGAATATTTGGTATTATATATATAATTAATGTTCTATGAAATATTATAAAAATACTATATCTATTATATAGGAATTTTTAACATGTATGAAGGAAGTCACGACATGTGGTTTGGGATTTTTAATCTCACAGTTATTTTTTTGGGACTTATTCCATATAAAAAAATTGCTTCTTATGTGTGTTATAAATACTAAACAAGGATGTCTTTTGTTATTATTATTAGAATAATTATGGTATATAAAAATCAATATAAGTATATTTATTTCATGGGGATTATAAATCTAATGATACCAAACGTGTAAATTTTTTATGTTAAGATCTCTTTATTTATTGAGATTATTTATGATTATGCTTCTAATGATGTGACCTTATGATATAACTCTCAAAAAATATATTAGGTTTATTAATCTCTATTTATTTCATTAAATATTATGTTTTATATCATTTTCCACTCTTTATGTATTCAATATTCTAAAATAATTTTTTTAAGGAAAAATTGAATTTATTTCTATCATCAGTCAAATCCCTTTTTCTTCCATGACCATGTTTTCTAAAAATGTTATTAACAATGTTTAAATGATTATAAAATAATTTTTTGAGGATATTTTAATATTTTTTTACATTTCACTAAATGGTTTAAAAAGTATCTTATATTCATTTTCCAAACAAGGAACTTGATACTTTTTCACAAAAATTAGAAATTAATTTTTATTTTAATATGTATGAAATGCATAATATTTCAATATATTTTATTCTTTAAATGATTTAATGGTTCCTTTATATTATTTCATGGTTATTTTAGAAAATGTTCTTTCATATTTGTGAAATTTTTAGATCAGAAATAAGTGTTTTCTAAATGGAATGTATATTTTCCTCAAGAATATTTTAATGATCATTTTATGAATTTTTCTTTTCATCATTGACAACAACTTTTTGTGTTTCTTATATTATAGTATACATATGATCCAATGTTACCATCAATATTATTTAACAAGTTGTTTTATATATATGATTATGATGAAGTAAATTTATGAAACCCTTTCCATTCCCTTGGGTTTTACTTTGATGAAATGTTTATGAAACTCACTAGCATTCCACATGTTATAATATGACGGTTGTTTTATGACCTTATGGAATAAGTATGGATTTATAATATTATGGGTGTAACATTTATCTCTAAATAATTAATTGGAGAATGATTATTTTTATATGGGATAAAATGTTACTTGAGTGGTTATCCTAAGACCAAAAAAATTGGGTGCGTGGGATATTATCCAAATTAAAAACAAGATGGTTCATGTGAGGTCTTCCCAATCTAAAAAAGAGGGTACACTAGAGGTTGTTCCAAATCTAAAATATCCCACACAAGAATTTATCGCAAAACTAAATAAATTTCATGGGTGGTTAGAACCATCCTTAAATTTTATGAATTTATTTTTTGTAATCCTTGATATAGGATATTCTGTGATTTTTTGTATGTTAAAAATATATTTTTTATTCCAATGTCGTGATTTCAGGGATTATTTTCATGTATTTAACTATGATTCATGTCTTATTAAGTTCTCTTATTTATTCTAGGACTTATATTTATGATCTATTATTTTTAGGGCCTGGTTTTCAAGTGTTCTCATGTTATCATTACCTTAAGATCAATTTTTTGATATCTCCCTTATTAAAAATTACTGACCATATGCTATCATCATTTCTTATATTTCCTTACACCATTTCATGAATAAAGGTAATATGAATTTTCTGAATAGTAAGGGTTCCGGTTATGAAGAAAACAATAAGAGATTTTGTAGTTAATTTATAAATCAGCTGTTCACATATCTGTGTTTCCAAGGAAGATAAATCAATAAAGTACTCAAGCTTGTTTTTTAATAATGAAATTAATATTCATATTTTAATATATGATATATATGTATGTAAATAATTGGTATATATAGTTGGTGTTTGAGGTAAATTTTAATTATCCTTTGAAACCAGGATTATAAAACATTAGTTATAATCCTATGGATGAGCCTACAGATAAATTACAGAATGGGAAAATGAACTAGAATTATGATGAAGGATATAGTAAGTGGTTTCCATGAAATTGCATCCGGGTTTGGATACTAGAAGTGGATTACACTATACTATATTCTTATATAGTTGTAATAACTCCAACTGTGCATTGAACTTTGACTCAATCATCACTTGGTGCATGCAAATGGTACTTTCTCCACTATGGGTTCAACACTATCAGGGTTTATGTTTTGGAAATTTGAAAACACTTTAGTAAACATCTTGAAACATTTTGATAGATAATGAGCATGAATGACATAGGATAATCCTACAGTTTTATATATTGAAATGAATTTATCATAATTGGGACATCCTATAAATTATTCTTCATGAATATGTGGTTTCCCACTATGATTATAGATTCTATTACAATGGTTTTTTGTTTTAGTTAATTGATACAACCAAAAGGATCTATGTTAATTATGAATTCAACAAATAATGAAATAATTTTACTCTAAATAAATGAAACTTTACGTGTTATTTAATGAAAATGAGTGCTGTTACTCTTATCCAAATTTATAAATAATTGAATCATAATGATCATACAAACGAGAAATGTAGGGAAAATATTCTATTGATTCTTTTAAGTGGAAACTGACACCTTTTTTTCAGGGTTCTACTAATCAACCTTTTTTTGAGAAATGTATCTCTTCCACTGAGATGTTATTTTCTACACTCCAGTGTTAGAAAAAAATTTATTTTTGTATTATATCATTTGGAAGGATAAGATGAGAAATATTTGAATCTCATCAAGAATATGAGGAAAACTGAAGAAATTGACTCTTTATAGTGGAATTAGTTTAAGAGGTTATATTTTAATAATTAATCAATTTATATTATTTGTATGAGAATGGAGAAGTAATTTTTTAAGATATAATAGAAGTATGATGAATCAGCTGTAACCTTTTAAGAATATTGTACATGAATTGTTAGATATTTTTTCGGAATTATCCTCCAACTTTAAAGTAATGTTTATCAATTATTTATTTTCTTAAATTCATGTTTCAGTAGGGAGTTACCCAAAATGTAATTTAGTAGCTATGAATAAATAATTTTATGAGCTATCAAGGTGGAAATTTAGATTGTTGTTACACATTAATCTCAAATTATTGGATATGATAAAATATATAAAAATTAAAGGAAACACTAGAAACCATGCAGGAAATTAATGATCTTTCCATCATCTTCATTGTGTAAAAAGAATCAAAGAGAAAATTTTATTAAGGTGAAAAATAAATTATTCTTTTTTAGAATGCAAGGTCATAAAGTGAGTAAATGTCAATGTAATGGGAAGAAGTTATATAGTGATGTGAATAAAGAGAGAGATCTAAAAAATTTCACCAAAATCTCTCCATTATTTCAAATGAATATAATATTTGAATTATGTGAATAAATTTCCCGATCTATGGACTAATGTGAAAGATATGACACAAAAACATATGTTGAAAAAGGAATGTGGAAAAGATTATGACATCACAATAGTTTAAGTGATTCATGATAATAAGTTAACAATTATCACACACATCATTGATGGAAATTTTATGTTAGATTTTATTTGAATGGGTCTTATGAAAAATATTTGACTCTTAAGCACTAAATAAGCATCTAGAGATGACCTCCTTCATCATTCTAATCTCTCGCATATGACATAGGTGATGGGCGCATAACCACGTACCCTCTTTGGACCTTTGCAGCTAGGTGGGGGGGGGGGATGATACTCACATATTCCTCTTTTTTATCATCTTCCCATTTCAATATGTTTCCCGATACCATTATTCTCCCCAGATTCCGGTCCATTGATGTTTCTCCCAAGGTCCAGCAATGTATTTATGGGGTTCATAAAGTTATAATATACTCTCAAGATTTCATGAATGACATTATCTTGATGGATCTTTCATTGGTTACCTGTTTCGGTATGAGATGACGTTCCATTGATGTCTTTGAAAAATTAATTTTGTATTCATGTAAACTATAAGATCTGGTGATTATTGGGATTTTAGACTTGAGGCATTTTTTGATCTGATTATTTTTGGAAAACAACTAAATTTATCCATGGGATAATACTCTGCACATCGTTATAGGTTCACGATATTACCACATTTGACAATATTTAACTTTTCACATGAAGCGTGATCCCCTTTTCAGGGTGATTTATATTTCCATCCCGGGACTTCCCCGGCCGGTTCAAAATCCTACTATAAAAATATTGATAGGAAATATATTGAATCGAATCCTATTATTGGAGCATCATACTAAAGTTATATGTCTTATGGTAACATCGAGGATATATGTTGAATATTATATTTTCAAAGACCCAAGGGATTCTATTGCAATAATGATTGAAGGTGATCTACGTATGACTTAAAAGGTTCAATATGAGTCTTGGGTCTTGTTTTGTTCATTTAGTAGGGGTATTTTACCTAACTCTCACATTTAGAGGCATGTAATTTTTTGGAAATCTAGGGGGTCCTCCATGAATTGACCTCGGGAGTGGACCACCCAATTTAGGCCTCTAATGAGATTTTTCTAAATAGTTCAGATGTTGTTTCATTTTGAAAAGACAATGTGGTGAAGCAGTCAGGAAATTAAGTGATGTGGTAAGTCCATATCATCTAGATAGAGGAACAATATTGAATGTTTCCGTGGATTCTCTTCCATTGAAAAATCCTTTCCATGTACCCCATAATATGAATGTTTCAAATGTCTTTAGAAAAATATTGTGTGACCATTCTAGGGATGAGGTCAATCCAGCAGAGTCAGCAAATGCAGGTGGGACTTTTAATTCTTCGAATATGGAAAAGAGAAATATTTATTTCAAATATTCTTAATATGAGGAGGTTGTGCCTTCAGGTAATGAGAAAGTACCCGGGAGACCCGATCCTGCTCAGGTGTCTCATGTGTTTAGAGATGGAGGTGAAAATTGTGATCAATATTAGGTGATCCAAATAATAGGTAATGGGGTACTGAATAGAAGGGAGGAATCAAATGTTTTGTTTGATAATCTATTTGAAGGGTTGGCGAGTGAAGGGATGGAGGATCGTAACAATGTGTCCTAGGATGGGAGGCAAATAGTAGAGAAGAGTTCCCAAATGGAAGAATATAGTGACGACTTTTCTTGTCATATTTCATATTATTATACACAATATTCTCAGCATAAAGGGATTCTCATCCATATAAGAAAGAAGGATCATATGAGAAACTAGGAATTAGGAAACTATACCTTAATTAAAGGACATAAGTCAAAAGGACACAGGGACTAAACCAACTTGACCCAACCAATGGAAACAGGATCCACAAAAAAATAAAGGCCAAGGAATAGGGAGAAATACTATTGGAGGCTCTCATAGCGACGAACCTTCTATATAACATGTTTAACAATGACAAGATAGAGGTTATTGGTGAAGGGGAGTTCTGGGGATTCATTATTTAATCCGATGAGGAAATGTTGGCGGAATTGATTTCAATCAAATCCTTGAAAGAATATGGCAATAAGATTACTAGTAGATTTCCATGTCTAGACACTAATGAGGTGTAGATGACATGGATCAATATAAAATATTTTATTCATTTAAGGGGATTCAATCAAGGGATGTTAACCTTGGATGTGTTCATTTATATGTGGGATAAGTTGGCTTACTAGTTCAAAGACCTTATCAAGGATAATCCAGATTTAGCGATAAATCAAATTCTTTTGGAAATTACATAGGAATACTACATCCTATATATATAAATTGTAATTCAAAATATCATCTATATCTTATGATTTTTGATGCTTTGTGTTGGTTTTAGACATGGGTTATCAAATATCCCTAAATTATTTTGAAAAATAAAAAAGTAACTATTAGTATTAGTCTTATGAAAATTATATTTTTCATCCACTGGTGGAACATGATATGATTTTAAGTGATGATTTCCTCCCTTTATAATGACCCTAGAATAAAAAATGGAATTTGATATTCGTAATCAACTTACGATCATCAACCGATAAAAGGATGAATCCAAACATCATGGAAATTTTTTTGGTTTATGATAAGAGATGATTTAGAGAATAATGGTTGAGTCTTTTTTTGGACGAATATAGGCCTCTACATAAGAATAAATTAAGAGTTATGGAAACTATAATATTTTTATTAGGTTAAGGTTGATCATATGTTCAAATACATATACACCCATTTTTAGTTTTTATGTGATGGTATTTTTTCCATATTAAGGACATTTTCAAATAAATTTAGGGAAATACTACACATTAGGTTTGTATATAAATTGTTAAATATTTTATTTGGTGACAAATGGAAATAAATTTTCTGAAAATAAGATTAATGGTATTAGTAACCTTTAGGGTTTATCTTATCATTGATGTTGAGGTAAATATGTTTTATTTGAATATTTTAATGGTATTGGAATTATATTAATATAATTATGGAAATATTATAATTCATATTTCAGGCTACAACTCATCGCACCTGTAAAGGTTATGGGGTTTAAAGCCAAAAATAAATAGAAAAAGGGTGTACAAGCTACCACTAGACTACATAAAAGAATATTTATGGTGGGAAATCATGAAAAAAGCTATTTATGAATATGTTTATCAATTCATGGTATGTCAAAAACTTAGGTTTGAGATAAAAAATTTCTATCGATATGTTATAACAATTACTCATACCAAAATGGAAGTCATAAAACATCACCATGGATTGTGTTTTGAGAATCCACAAAATATTTTAATGGAATAATTTTATATGTGTTTTAGTATATCAACTTATGGATTCAACACAAATCATTTATAATAGATAATAATTCTCTATAGTAAAAATTTCTTGATATATATTACGAAAGTTTTGAGGTTTCATAGAGTACCCCATTTTATTTTATCTAATCAGTATCGGTGGTTTACCTTTATGTTTGGGAGAATCCATAAATGAGATCTTGATACAAAATTGAGTTTTTAGTACTTTTTATCATCCTTAGAAATTTTTTTAGTCTAATAGAAGCCTTAAAACCCTATAGGATAATCTAAGATCATGTAATATGGATTTTAAAGGATTTTGGTATCAATGCCTTTCTCTAGTCATGTTTTCGTACAACAATAAAATTAAAAGAATCATTTAGATTGATCCTTATGAATCCCTATATAGAAATAATTGTATAACTAATTTTTTTTTGTAAAAATATAGATATATAAAACTCTTAAAACCTAATCTAGCTGAGTAAATTGAATATATGGTCAGATCCATCCAATGACACATCAAAATAACTCAAACTAATTATTTGTTTTTTATAGGCAATTTTCATTGTGATCCAAAGTATGATGTTGGTGATAGTTTTTCTTCTGAATATAATTTTTCAATAACTTTATAATATTTGTGAGGAGATTATGTTTTATCCCTATTTATATTGTCCCCTTTTAGATCCTTTATTGAGTATGATTGGGATCTTATAACTTGGATCTTCTTCCAAAATTCCCTCAAGTTCACATTGTGTTCCATGTATCTATCTTGAGGAAGTAGAAAATAGATTATTCAATTGTATTAAACTAAGAGTTCATACCACAAGAGAATGAACGTTGTTATGAGGAACAATTGATGGAGATTCTGGATCATAGAGTTAATGTTCAATTAAATAAGTCTACTAACCTAGTTAATGTTTTTTTGGAGAAACCACAAATTTGAAGAAGATACATGGGAACATAATGTTATGATGAGGTGATGTGTGCCTATCGTAGTGTATGGAAAATGGTTTTTTCCCAAATAAAGAACAAATTTGACCTGGGTCGTATCACTTGAGGAGTGTCATAGTTGGTTCAATCACTAATTCTTGTTTACATATTCTAATTTTTTTTTTGTAATTTACTAAAAATTCTTTTTTTAAATGTTATGAGAAATTTTATATTAAAATAAAGAAATGAAAAAATTAAATCTAAATTTAGATACAGATGTAGACTGAATGAAATTTGGGGAGAAAGGTCTCAGCCCGAGGGTTAGATATGACTGGTTCATTCCTTGTATAGTTTTGGTTTAAATTCAACCTAATTGACAATTTTATGAAACTGAATTGATGAATTAATATTATTTTATTTATTGATTGAGTGATTTTATCATGCCTCTACACACCAAACCAAAACACCTCAAATAGTCAAATAAGATAATACCTCAACCAAGAATGTTATTCCTAAAACAACTGGCAACAAAATATTCTTTTTTATCCCCAATGGAAACCTCAAATCCACTATATGAAAGGTTTTTTTAAGAGAAGGAAGGAAAACTAAATATATTAATGAAAAGAAATGGATTTGGAAATAGTGCAGTGGTGGACAAGCATCACACTCATGAAATATTCCCACCTCCACTAATAATAGATTTAGAACATTTTAGATTTGAAGAAAAATAAAAATAAACCATGAATCCTCACCCAGAGAAAAGACTCAGGTTAGTCACATTCTATGGAACATTGAAAAGAGATCACGATGAGAAGAATGAAGAGATAGAGTGAGAATTAGGATTGGGATGGAAGAGGAAATCAGAAAAACATTAACAAAAGAAATTAATGTGTTACTAGGAAAAGAAATAATGTAAAGAAAATTGAATTTCTAAATGGACATTGGCATCCTCTCATTGGCACCCTGGAAGGTGTGGGGATGGAATGGAATGATTTGAGAGGTTTGATATCCTCTCCTTTTAAAGGAATAATTTTTCCTTCACACATTGGCACATTTCATCACTAATTAGTGATCACATATCGAATTTATCCCTTCATCAATGTTCTTCACGATTAACGTTTTTTTTCTACCATCAATATTTTAGTGTATTTAGATGCGTGTCATGGATGTTATGTCTGTTTTACTCCTTGAATTTATTTTACCTAGTTATATTCTTGAGATTTCAAACCTCTAGATTATCATTCGTTAATGACTATAAAAATGACCAATTGACACATTGGATCCATCATGAATATTCTTTGAAATCATCTTTCATGTACACTCTATACATTTCATTGTAATTTCGCACCCCTTGTATGAGTTATGATTTTTTTGGATGTTTCTATTTTTGAAAGATATTTCTAAGAATATTCCTTCAATATATTTCATTAAACATTCCATATTAATTGATGAAACAATCCATGAATATCATTTTGGTAGAGGTTATATGTTTTTTAGTTCATATTAACATATAATCAACTTCATTGGACGTGTGTATCTAGATTTATGCTTCCGTTATGGTTGTGGGGTCCACACAGTCTTCTCGAATACCTTCCCAACATCATGTATTTTTTTGGACTCATGATGCTCAATTAGGACCCCGGTCCCTATGAAAATGTTAAATTAAATAAAATTTGTATTATAAAAATATAATCATCCAATTTGGAAATCAAGTTTTAATGAAATGAGCAAAATACCCTTGATGTAAAAATCGGTAAAAAAATCCAGAATTAAGAACATTTCACAATTTTCCTCAAAACACATCATAAATCCAAAATTCATCCATATAAGCCCAAATTAATATATTGGGAGGATTAAAAAAATTTAAATTCATTAAAATGTGTAAAATATTATCACTATAAATTCCACCATACATAAACCATGATTTTCCTCAAGCATAAAAACTCAACTAAAAATTTCAAAGGGCGCTAATGCGACCAATATTCAAATTCCAAAATAATAAAATCAAATACTTTTCAACTTCAAATTTTTTTTCAAAAATACAGATGAAATATCAATTTAATTTCTCAATTTTCAAATAAATAGTAAATTCATATATTTTAATTTTCCCCTTTGAAGAATGATGGAACTTCTCCTTTGATTCATTGAAGCTCCTCAATTCATTATTATTAACTATCCTGCATCAAGATTTAACTCATCTTCTCCTCACATATCTCATGATAAAAATTTATTAGATTTATAATCATATCACGAGATCATTATCCTTGTCCATATGTTTGTAAATTAACTAATATATCCTCTTTTTAAAGACAAAAGACACAAAAAATCCCGAGGACATACAATAATGGTTTAAATGACTCTAGGGATTAAGGTAGGTAGGATTTGATTATATAAATATTTATACTCAATGGGGATTTTTTTCTATTTTGTGTAATTTATGTTATAAAAAATTTTAATTTAATTCTCCCAATTATGTAGCAACACCCACTTCCCCAAAACTCAATGTAATAATTATAATCAAATAATTATAATGAATTACTTGTGCACTAATGAGTTTTTTAATATTTTTATCTTTTTTCTTTTTATGAATGTTATGATTAGGTAAAATATAACATCCATCACATAACCACATAGAGAAAGAAGATCTTCCATCTGCGAAATAATGATTTTTTGTTTTCCCAAATCAATACCCATTTTTATTTTATTTATTTTGTTTTTCCTTATTTTCTTTATTCAAGAGGGGTATAATAATAGTCTAAAATGACTGATTCCACAAACATGTACAATTCCCACTTTATAACCCCTAATAAATTTTCCACATAATGTATAAAATCCATTCCACTATGACTCCTTTTACCCCCACACTAAATATTTTAAATATAATTCAAATACAGAGGGTTGGGTTAGAATGGATAAAAAATGGATTCAAATATGGTTAATACAAATAAAGACTTTTCAAGGAATATATGTGATAAAATAAATATTTAAGTAAAGGTGGTATATATGGATAATGTATTTTCATATGATTCCTTAGTCATTTTAAATGTATCAATGTACAGTCATTGCTTTGAAAAGTTCTCATGCAAGTTATGAAAGGTGACATGTCCCAAGATCACTCATGAAATATGACCAAGATAAAATATGAAGTACTTAGTCTAGAAATAATATTAGTAATAAGAATTTAATATTAGACAATCACTTAAGGTACGATCAATAATAAAAAGTCAATTCACCTGAATTTAAGAAATTCAAAGCATGAAAAATGGTTATGAAATATCATTTACAGAAACCAACTAATTCCATTAAATCCCTTTTCATTATTTTGATATCCATCTTTCACGTTAAACATTCGATTTTACATTTTACTAATTCAATCTCATTATCATTAAAATAAAATACATGGAATCACATTATTCCTATTAAACTAATGTTACCAAGATAATTCAAGTAATGAAATAATTTGAGTGTGGGCATTAAATTCCAATCATTAATGCTAAAACAATATTTTGGACCATAAAATATAAGGATTAATATGTTTCAACTGTAACAATAAAATCCATTACCCATGAATCTTATTAATTCTAATCAATAATTTAAGGCATCCATTTTAGTCTTATAATCCTACAAAAAGAAATTACTCACTTAAGAATAAGGATAATGTCATTAAATATAAAAAAATATGAGGAGGACCGGGAAGTATGCTAAACTACTTCTTAATGAATGAAATTGATATCTAAAAAACATTTAAAGATACATCTTAATATGATCCCCATTGTTGGATCTGGATTCTTTTACTGCCTTTAGAGGGAATTACCAATAGTTATCCAATGTTTAATGGTGGTTGGGGATTCATTGATATAAACCATAACTAGTGGATTTTCCAAGAATACACTTATTTTTTATTATTGTGGAATTATCCATTGATAGAGAACACCATATCCATCCTTGTTTTAATGTGGTACATTGTTCATGATGGGGGTTGGATGACACACAGATCTTCTTCCTCTAGTGTTGCTACTTGAGAAGCATTTTATTTCTCTTCTGGTACATCCTCTAGTGACTATTAAATTTCATATGGGAGATGTATGTTTCCCTTAATTTGTGTATCTTTATCTTCATTTTTATACTTTAGGGAATAATAATATTCATCCAATTCTGAAAATTAAAAATACTTGGGTGATATACTAAAATTAGTTTAAATAAAATCAATTGAGTTTGAGTTCATGATTTTATCATATCCCTAAGTCAGTTCGGATTGAATAATTTCCATGATGTAAAGTTCCTTATAGAGTTGATTATTGAGGGATTTAGGTCATTTGTCAGGGTCATCAACCTCAATTTTGGATTCAATATAATAAACATCATTAGTGAAATCATAGAAGACCTGTGGAACTTATTTCTTAAACATGAATCACTGAATTTGATTTTGATTTCATCAGCCATGGCCATCAAATATGTAAGTGAGATCCATGTTTCTATTCCACTTTATTCTGTTTGAGAAATAGTTTTAGAGAATATCCTCTTCATTGGAGTTCCTCTTTATAATCTATTTATTATCCTTACACATATGAGTAATCATTCAATAAATTTATAAATGGACATTTGAAGACATCATGAAAAAGATATTTATTTTTTTTAATAATGAAAAATAAGAGAAATATTTACAAAAATATGAATTTTGAATAGTTGATTGAAATTACTACTTAGATCCTGGGTAACTGTGCCAGTTTTGATTCACACCTATCATAGGGCATGGTAAAATCAAATTTATTTTCATAATTCAGCACAGAGGCTGACTAGGGTCGTCTAACTGGAAGAGCATCACATTAGGTTCAATCAATGATTCTAGTTCAAATATTCTATTTCATTTTTTTGTTTTTATAATTTACTAAAAATTATTGTTTTAATGGTTTCGGGAAATAGTGGAATTAAAATAGGGAAATTAATAATTTAAATCTAAAATAAGATGAAGATGTAGACAGAATGAAATTTGGGGAGAATGGTCTCAGTTCAAAGGTTGGACATGATGGGTTCATTAATTATAATTTTTTTATAAATTCAATTTTATTATTCTTTATATGAAACCTCATTAATAAATTTGCATTCAATAATTTACTGATTTTTTGATTTTAGCATGTCGTTGGCATACTAATCCAAACCTCCACCAATAGTCAAATAAGAAAACACCTTTACAAAGAATTCAATTTCTAAAAGAACCACCTCCACCATATGACGTTTCATCCCTTATTGAAACCCCAACTGCACTATATAATGTTTCTTTCTATGGTAAGGATGGGAAAATAAATTAATCATGGAAAAGAAATGGATTTGTAAATAGTGCAGTGGTGGACGACCGCCGTACACATAAAATATTACTATCTCCACCACAAATAGATTTAAAACCTTTTCAATTTGAACTTTAATAAAAATGAAAACCATGAATCCTCCCCCATAGTCAAGCCTCAGGTTATTCATATTTTTTGGAAATGTGAAAAGAGATCATGATGGAATGATGGAAGAGGGAGAATGAGAATTAGATTTAGGATGGAAGTGTAAATGGGAAACACATTATCAAAACAAATGAATCTATTACACGGAAAAATTGAAATTATAAATGGCCATTCAACACCTATCATTGGTGCTCGGATGGTGTGGGGATAGATTGGAATGATTTGGGAGGATGAGATCATATCCTTTTATAGGAATAATTTTTCATTCACTATTTGGTGTGTTTCATCCTTAATTAATAACTGCATCATGAATTTGGACCTTCTTGAATGTTCGTCAAATATATTTTTCCATCCACATTCAAAATTTTAGGTAATTTGGAAATGTGTTAAGGGACTTGTGGCCTTTTTACTCTGAGAATTATTCACCCTAGTCAGCTTATCACGATTTCAAAATTCCAGATTATTATGCATTAATCACAATGTTGATGACTTATTCACACATTGGAGCCTACGGTAAGGTTATTACAAAAATTATTTTGGGTCCACCATCCAAATTTTACTGTACATGGCCACCACATGAATTAGTTATGAATTTTTTATTTGATGTTTCTTTTTCTGGATGAAATTTCTAGAAAGCTTCCATGAATTAATTCCATTCAATTTTCATCATAATGGATGAATATCTCAACGAAATTTATTAAGGTAGCGCATATAGTTGTTATAATTCATATTAATTTTGACTAACCTCCATTAAAAGTGTGTATCGTGATTTATTCATTCATTACAGATGTTGGGTCCAAGTGGTCCTACTGAAAACATTCCCAAAATCATTGAATTTTTTGGGCCAATAGATGCTCGAATCATCCCCTACTCTAGTATAAAATGTTCAAGGAAATTTGAAAAATATTTCAAAAAATGACTTAATTGGTAATTTTAGTTTTAATTAGATAACCAAAATATCATTGATGTAAAAATATGTAAAAAATCTATAATTAAGAACTTTTCACACTTATTCTCAAAATACATAATCAATCCAAAGTTTATTCATATAAGCTCAAATAGATAATTTTTGGGGATTAAAAAAATTAAATGCATAGATAAAATGTTGAAAATATTAGTTTTATCAATTTCTAGAAACATAAACCATGCTTGTACTCAATTTTAAAATAAAAAAAATAAATTTCAAAGGGAACCAATGTTACAAATATTCAAATTCCAAAGTAATAAAATCACAAAAAATCAATGTCAAATAATATTTTCAAAAATACACATGAATTATCAATTTAATTTCTCATATTTCAATGACGAAAAACATTCATATATTTTACTTTTCCCCTTTGAAGAACTATCAAACCTATACTTTCATTCATTCATGTTCCTCAATTTTTTATTATCAACCATTCCACATAATTATTTACCTCACTGTTTCCTCTCATCAATCATGACAAAAATCAAGTAGATTTATGCTCATATCATGAAAAGATAATCCTCATCCATAGGATAGTAAATGAGTAAATTTATTCACTTTGTAATGAAAAAGGGTTATAAAATCTTGTAGACATACAATAATGGTTAATATGACTATGAGTCTTGAGGTTGGTATGATTTGATGCTTTAAAAATTAAGGCTATTAGAGGAGGTTTATCTCTTAAGTACAGTTCATGAAATGAAAATTTTTAATGAAAATATCCCCATCAAAGTAGCTACCCCCACATCACCAAAACTCAATATAATGGTTGTTATTAAATAATAATAATGAATTACTTTTGCACTATCTTGAATTTTTTTTACATCTGAAATTTTTTTAACTTTATTGAAAGTTATAAATAGGTTAAATCTCACACCCATCACCTAACCACATACGATAAAAAGATCATCTGAATAGAAAATGGTGATTTTTATTTTCCCTATATCCCAACCCATATCTATTTCATTTTTATATATTTTTAATTCAAGAGGTTTCAAACAAAAAGGGTTCAATGAATGATTCCACAAAATTTTAAAATTCCTACAATGAAACCCCCACACTTACTCTTTAAAATGAGTAACATCTCTTCTAACATGATTCCATTTACCCCAAAAATCAAATGTTTAAATATTATTCAAATACCAAGGGAAGGGTAGGAATGGATAAAAATATTTCTTGAAGCATGGATCATTCGTATAATGGTTATTCATGGTCCATGTGGGATAAAATAAGTATTGATGTAAATGTGGTATCTAATGATAAGGGATATTCAAAATATTCCTCAATCATTTTTAAATGTGTTTTGTATAGTAATAGCTTTGAATAATTCCAATCCATGTATTGGTAGGTGACATGTCCCGTGATCACTCAAGAAATATGCTCAAGACAATATTCGATGTACATATTATAAGAATCATCTTAGGAATTGGATTATAATATTAGACAATCACTCAATCCATGATCAATAATAACAAATAAATTTACATGAATTTAAAAAATTCATCCCATGAAAACTGCAGGTAAATTTCTTTGACAGAAATCAACATATTTTCTTAGATAATGAGTCATCATTTCAATATACATGTTCACTTTAAACATTAAATTTTAGATTTTAATCATTCAATTTCATTAAACATTGAATTATAAAACTTTTCATCATAGTATTCCTAAGAATATCATGACTCATAGATAAGACATGTAAAGAAATAATTCAAGTGTGGGCATTCAATTCTTATCATTAATACCCAAATCATGTTCCTGACCAAAAAATGTAAGGAGTTTAAATTATTAAAGAATAAAAATGAACTCCATTTACCTTGAATCTTAGTACTTATATACCAAAATTTAAGGACTCCTTTTCCCATTTCTAATACTACAATATATAAGTACTCACTTATGAATAAGGATCGTATCATTATAGATCAAAAAGATAAGTAGGGTTGGGATGAATTATAAAATACTTCTTAAAGAATGAAATTGTAATTAAAAAATAATGTAAAAAAAAAATTCGGTATGATCCCCCAAGTGGGCCATGGTTTATTTTTCATCCTATGGAGGGTATTACTAGCTATTATACAATGTTTGATAGTGGTTGGGGATTCTTTGACTTGAATAAACACATGTGGATTTTCATAGAGTTCAAATATTTGTTCAAATTGAAGAATGATCCATGGATAGAGTATAGTACATCCACTTCCTTCTCAATGTGCTATATCATACATTGTGGGGTAGGATAAATCATGGAAACTCTTCATCCGTTATTGTTACTTTTTAATTGTTCTCTTTCTCTATTCTTACTCCCTCTAGTGAATATGAAATGTCTTTTAGGAGCACTCTGTGTACCTCAATAGGTTTATCTTTTTCCTCCATATCATACTAAATTGAATAATTAGAGTTAGCAGATTCGTAAAATTTAAAATAGCTGGGTGTTATACTCAAATTAGATTTAATTAAATAAAATTATTTTTAGTTAAAGATTGTATCAACTCCCTAAGTCTATTCATATTGAATCATTTCATCATTGTAATGTTTCTATTGGAGTTAATTATCAGTGGATGGAGGTAATTAGTTAGGCTTCTCCATCATGATTTCAGATTCAACAAAATGTATATCATTAGTGAATTCTTGTAATAGTAGTGGAACTTTCTTCTTGTACATGAATCATTGAATAACATTTTGGAGTTCTTCAGACATGGACATAAAATCATCATGTAAGATCCTTGTTTATATTACTATTTCCTTTTGTTTGAGCATTATTAATACAGAATGTCCCCTTCGTTAGAGTTCCTCTACTGTATAATGTATTTCAAACTCTTACACCTATGAGTAATCTTTCCCTGAATTGATAAGATGGTTGTTTCCAAACATCATGGGAAAAGAGATTTTTTATGGTTTTTAATAAAGTAAAGAAAGTTAAATATTTAAAAAAAATATGAATTTTGAAAATGTGATAAAAATAACTATGTAGAATCCTAGTAACGTCGATTGTTTTGATGCATGCCTGTCCTAGGGAGTGGAAAAAAAATATTTATTTTCCTTGTGCAGCATAGAGGATGATAAGGGTTGTCTCACATGAGAAGCATCGTATTTGGTTTAATCACTAATTATAGTTCATATATTCTAATTATTTGTATTTTTTTATAATTTACTAAAAATAATTGTTTTAAAATATTTAGAAAATAGTGGACTTAAAAAAATGAAATGAAAACATTAAATCCAAATGTAAATGCAGATATAAACAGAATAAAATTAATATAGAAAGGTATCAGTCCTAGGGTTGGTCATGATGAGTTTATTCACTATATATATTATATTTAAATTCAATTTGATAATTAAATTAAATAATAATTTTTAAGAATTAATTTTATTTTATTTACTGAGCATCTGATTTTATCATGCCTTCGACACACCAATAGACACCTCCTCCAATAGTCAAATATAATAACACCACACCTGATAATGATATTCTTACAAGATCAAACTCTACCATATTCCATTTCATATTTATAGAAATCCTTACTCCATAGTATAAAGGGTTTTAATATGATATGGGAGGTAAATTTAATTATTTAAGGGAAAGAAATCAATTTTGAAATACTGTCGTGGTGGATGACCACCGAACCAGTTCAATATTCCCTCCAAAAAAATTAGATTTAAAACATTATACATTTGAAACACAATTAAATTTAACATCATGATTTTTACCCTAGATCCTAGACTCAGGTTATTCACATTCCATGGCAATGTGAAAAGGGATCACGATGGAAATATGGTAGACAAAGAATGAGAATTATAATTGGGATGGAAGTGGAAATGTGAAAAACATTACTAAAATAAATTAATGTGTTACATGGAAAAGAAAAAAAAATCAAATAGAAATCATAAATGGTCATTGGTATCCTCTCCTTGTCACCCCAGATGGTGTAGAGAAGGAATAGAAATTATTAGAGAATTGATAGATTCTCTCCTTTTATAAGAAGAATTTTCCATCAAAAGATGGAGTGTTACATTACCAATTAATGATCACATCACGTATTTATACATTCATGAATGTTATTCAAAATTTCATTTTCTATACAACATCAATATATAAAATTATTTGGGCATGTTTTTTGGTAGTTATAGTTGTTTTAATCTGAGAATTTATTCTTCACAGTCAGCATCTCTAGATTTCAAACATCCAGATTATCGTACATTCATAACCAAGCAAATGACTTATTCATGCATCAGATCCCACATGAATGTTTTTTCAATCCATTTTTTGCATCCAACCACATACTTTTTTTGTAATATTCTACCACATGTATGAGTTAATAATTAATTATTGGATGTCACTTTTTTGAGATGAAATTTTCCAAGAATCTTTCTTCAATGTATTTCATTCAATTCCAATCATGATTGGTGAGACTCTATTGGTAATTCATTTAGGTATTGTGTGTATTAGTCTTAGATCATATTCATTTGGAATCCACTATATTAGTGGTGTGTATCCAGATTTATATATTTGTTACATAGGTGTGGTCCACACTATCCTCTCGAATACTTTCCCCTCATCATTGAATATTTCAGGCCTCTAGATACAAAAATCAGTCCATTGCCCAGTAGACAAATATATAGGAAATAAAATAATGATTTTAAAAAAATCACTTGATTTAGATTTTTTAAAAAAAATGACAAAAATACCCCTGATGTAAAAATCTATAAAAAACCATAACTAAGAACATTTTCACAATTTTTCTCAAAACATATCATAAATACAAAATTGATCCATATAAGTTAAAACTGAGAATTTTGGAGGATTAAAATATTTTAGATTGATTAAAAAGATATTGAAAATATTAGCTCTATCAATTCCACCACACATAAACCATAATTTTCCTAATGAATAATATTTCTACATTAAATTTCAAAGGGAACCAATGTTACCAATATTCAAATTCAAAATTAATAAAATCAAACAATTTTCAATGTCAAATAAAAATTTAAACATTCCACATGAATTATAAATTTAATTTCTCATTATTCAAATAAACAATCAATTCATATATTTTAATTTTCCCCATTGAATAATGATGGAACTTCTTCTTTCATTCATCATGATACTCAATTTATTATTCTTAATCATGTCACATAATTATTTACCTCACCTTTACCATTTTTATATTATAAAAAATCGATTAGAGATATGTTTTGGTCATTAGAACATTCCCCATTTCCATAGGCGTGTAAATGAACTACTTTATCCACTTTGTATAGTAAAATGACACAGTAAATCATGGGGACATCCAATAAAGGTTCAAATGACTCTATGTATCAAGGATGATTGGATTTGATTCAATAAAAATTAATGCTCAAGGAGGAGTTTTATCTCATAATTACAATTCATGACATCAATCATTATAATGAAATTCTACCCTTTGAAGTGGTAACACACCCTTCCCCAAAAAAAGGAATTTTTTGATCAAATAAGAATAATGAATGACTTGTTAATCCTCTTTATTTTTGTTTTACTATTTTACTTTTTTACTTTTTTAGAATTTTATTATTTGGTCAAATGTCATATCCATCACCTATCAACAAACGATCAGAATATCTTCTATCTGGAAAAGAGTGGTTTTTGGTATTCCCAAATATCAATACATTTTTATTTCGTTTTTTATGTTTTTTATTCAAGAGTTGTAAAATAATAGATAATAATGAATGATTCCACATCCTTTTACAATTCACACAATAGAACCCCAACTTTTATTCCTTACAATGTATAACTTAACTTCCACCATGATTCCCTTTACCCCCACAATTTTATAAATAAATATCATGAAAATACCAATAATAGATTATAAATGTATAAAAAATGGAATGAAACTTAGTTCATCCTTATAAAGGTTATTCATGGTCTCTATAGGCTAAAATAATGATTGTTGTAATGTTGGTATTTAAGTATTAGACATTTTTAAAATATTTCTCATTTATTTTAACTATGTTTTTAACAGTTATATCTTTGAAAAGTTCCAATGCATATTCTAGTTGGTTTCATATCCCAAGTTCACTCAAGAAATATTCTCAACATAAAATTGGAAGTACATGGTCTATAAGTAATCTCAAGAGTGGGAATATAATGTTGTAAAATCACTCAAGCCATGATAATAATAACAAATAAATTCACATAAATTTTATAAATTCAACGCAAAAAAATGGCTATGATATTTCATTTTAAAAAATAATCTAGTTATAATAAATATTGAGTCATCAGTTCAATATCAATGTTTCACTTTAAACATTCAATTTTCTTTTTATTTATTCAATATCATTAACATTAAAATGTAAAACATGGAATCAACAGATTCCTAATAAACACATGTCTCTAAGATGACTCTTATAAAGCAATAATTCAAGTGTGTGTATTCTATTCTTATCATTAAATGTTAAAAAAAATATTCGGCCAAAAATGTTAGGAGTTAAAGTGTTTAAACAGTAAAAATGAACTCACTTTCCCCTAAATCATTTTAATTATTTTCCAAAATTAGAGACTTCCTTTTCCCATTTTTGAAACTACAAAAGAGATTTACTCACTTAAGGTCACGAAATATCTCATTAAAGATTAAATGATAAGGAATTATGTGTTTCATTGTATATTAATTCATAAATAAAGAAATTTAAATCTAAAAAACATGTAAAGATAAATCATGGTATGTTCCTTTATGTCAGACCCTAATTCATTTACTACCTCTAGAGGGAAGTGCCATTTGTTTTCCAACGTTTGATGCTTTTTAAGGATTCGTTGACATGAACCAACACATATATGCTGTCCCAAAATCCACATCTTTGTTCTTATTGTGGAATTATCCTTGGATAGAGGACACTAGTTACCCCCCCTTCACAATGTGGTATGTCTTTTATGGTTGGGGTATGATGAATTAAATAACATCCTCCTCCTTTATTTAAACTTGTGAAACTTTATCTTTCTCTTCTTGTACTCAATCTAGTAAATATTCAATGTCTTTGCAAAGATCTAGGTGTCCCTCAACGGGTGCATATTATTCTTCCTCATCATCCTCTAGGGCATAATAAGAGTCAGTAGATTCTGAAAATTCAAAATAGTTGAGAGTTATACTCAAATTAGTTTTAAAAAAATCAAATGAGTTTGAGTTTAATAATTTTTCATATCCCTGAGATGATTTATGTTGAATATTTTCCTCAGTGTAAAGTGCCCCCTGGAGTTGATAATGATTCGATAGATTTCAGTAGTTGGGATCATCCACCTCATGTTTGGCTTCATCATAATAGATATATTCAATGAAATCTAGGAATACCAGTGGCACATCCTTGTTGTCCTTGAATCATTGAATGTAATTCTAGAGGTCATCAGATATGGGTATCAAATATTCAAGTGAGATCCATGTTGATATTATTCATTCCTTCTGTTTGAGAAATATTTTTAGATAATATCCACTTCTTCATAGAACATCTATTGTATAAATTATTTCTTATCCATGCACCTATGAGTAATAATCCACTGAATTGATAAGATGGCCATTTGAAAAAAAATCCTTAGAAAATATATTTTTATGATTTTTAATAATGAAAATAAATTATAATGATTAAAAATGTGAATTTTGAAAAAGTGATCCAAATAAATGCATAATTCCCCGGTAACAGTGCCATTTTTGATAAACTCATATTTTAGGGTGTGGAAAAAGATAATTTATATTCAAAATGGAGCACGTAGGATGACCAAGGTTGTATCACATTAGAAGAATCGTAGTTAGTTCAATCACTGATTCTAGTTTATCTATTCTAATTAAATATTTTTGTTTTTATAATTTACTAAAAATGATTGTCTAATTTTTTTTAGAAATTGTGTAATTAAAACAATTAAATGAAAACATTAAATAAAAATGTAGATGTAGATGAAGACCAAATGTAATTCAGGAAGAAGGGTCTTGGTCCGAGGATTGGACATGACATGTTCATTCATTATATATTTGTTGTTTAAATACACATTGATAATTAAATTCATCAAACATCATTAATAAATTATTTTTCATCCATTTATTGATTGTGTGATTTTAGCATGACTCTAGAATACTAATCCAAACTCCTCCAATAGTCAAATAATATAGAACCTCAAATGATAATGATATTCCTAAAATACAGGACTCAACTGTATATCATCTCATCCCTTATGGAAACCTAAATTCTATTGTATGAAGGGTTTTTCTAAGAGAAGGGAGGGAAAATTAATTAATCAAGGAATAAGAAATGGATTTGGAAATAGTTCCATGGTGTATGACCTCCATAATAGGGAAATATTACTACCTCTACCACAAATATAATTAAAACATTTTCAATATGATGCTCAATAATAAATAACACAATGAAACCTCCTCGAGAGACAAGGTTCTAGTTAGTCACTTTCTATGGATATATGAAAAGAGATCACAATGAAAATTTGGAAGAGAGGGAATGGTAGTTAGATTTTGTATGGAATAGGTAATGGGAAACACATTAATAAAATAAATTAATGTCTTACATGTAAAATAAAAAATGAAAATAGAAGTCCAAAATGGCCACGGGTATCCACTCCTTGGTTCCCCAAATAGTGTGGAGAGAGAGTGGAATGATTTAATAGGTGAGATCTCATCTCATTTAATAGAAATGATTTTTCATTCACAAGTTGGAACATTTCATCCCCAATTAATGACTGAATCACGAATTTATCCCTTCATGAACATTCTTCAAAATGTATTTTTCCTATATGCTTTAAAATATCAGAGTATTTGGTCATGTGTCGTGGGAGTTATAGATATTTTACTCTGAGAATTTATTCTTCCCAGTCAGGTTCTCAAGGTTTCAAACAACATATTAATGAGTTAGAGCCTTAATGTGTGTGGTTACAAATATTCTTTCTAGTCCACCCTCCAATTTTCACTGTAATTGATTATCCCATGGACGAGTTATGAATTTATTTTTGGATGTTTTTTTTAGGATGAAACTTTTCAAGAATCTTCCTTCAATGTATTTCATTCAATTTCCATCATAATGGATTAGACTCTCCAAAGAAATTCATTTAGGTATCACGTATTAGTGTCCCTGTTAATATACATTTAGAATCAAATCCATTGGAGTTGTGTAGAATAATTTATTCATATGTTATAGAGGTAGGGTACACATTATCTTCTAAAACATTTTCCTACTTCATTGAAATTTTTGGGCCTATAGATGCTTGAATGCGCCCCTGTTCCATATGAGAAAGTTGAAGTAAATATAACAAGGATTAAAAGAAGAACCACAAAATTATGAAGTTTACTGTTAAATAAATTCCCAAAATACCCTTGATGTAAAACTTTGGAAAAAATCCAGAATTAAGAAATTTTCACAAATTTTCTCAGAACACATCGTAATTCCAAAATTTAACCATATAATCTCAAATTTATAAGTTTTGGAGGATTAAAACAATTGAAATAATTAAAAAATTGTGGAAAATAATATCTCTCTCATGAGGCATATTTATATGCATATTCTTGAATATGAATGATTAATTTTTAGGGTGTAATTAATATTAATAAGGGTAAAATGTTACAAACTATGTTTTTATGAAATATCATTTTCAAATAGAGTTAATTTCATTTTTATATTGTGTTATACAAAATACTGAGTATCAAAAAACCAGAGTATACTATTAACGATATTATTTAAACATGAATGTTATAACCTAGTGGTTAAACATGGTGGTATGAATTAGAGTAACAAAATTTAAAATATTAATTATAATGATTGTACATAAATAAGTCATATTTAAAAAAATTACTTAATTTTAAATAAATTATGTTTATGTTTTGAAAATAATATTTTTTAAAAAAATATTAAATTATTTCTGTTGAAAAATAATAAAAAATTATTCTTTATACATTTAGATAATTAATTTTACAAAATAAAATTCATTTTCTTAAACTTATTGTTTATATTATCTTTGAGTGAATTTCTGAAGAATTTCTATGAAGATTAATTATTAAATGGATTATAAAAGATTTCAAATTTTTAGTAACAATTTCCTATTCCATTAAATAATTTACAAAATCCATTATATTTTAAAAAGGTTTGAATAGTAAAATTAGTTCAACTATATATATTTTTAGTATAATTTTGTTCATTTTAATATGTACCATGTTCAATTTAGGAATTATAACTTTATATAATTATGAATGTTTTCCCTTTGAACGATTGTTCTTTAATCACATTTATGAAATTAGTTTTATATTAACATTTTCCACATTTGGTAATGGAATTTGGAAAAATATGTTCTACATTTTGAATTACAAATTTAATTTTAAACATTAATATAAAATTTATTTCTTAGTAAAAATTAAGAGTATAAATAGTAAAAATTAATTAATGTGGTTATGGTTAAAACAAGTTTGACAATGGATAAACTAAATATATATGGTATAAAATAACATATAAGGTTATATAAATAATATTTTATATAAATATTTAGAATTTATCTCTATAATTTCCATGAGTTTTCCACTTTTTTCATTAGTTAATGTTTAATGTATGTGAACACCATTTTATTTTCAAATATTTTAGTCAAGTCCTTTCCACTATTTATAAAAGGACACCCCCTCTCATCATCTATACACACTTTCAAACACCTTTGGTTCAACCATTAAGTACCCAAACTCATTCCTTAATACCATACATATATAATAGTGGAATAATAATTTTCAAGGACCCCGCTTAGGAAGGACATGGGTGTAAACTGAGAGTATTTCTTCAAAGAAGAGGTATAGACCTAACCATGAATTTTAATTACATATATTTCTCTGAAAACATAAAATATTATTCAAACATTAATATATAATAAAATTAGTTTCTAAAATGTTGTATTGTTTTATTATGTTGATTTCATGACCTCAATCTGTATCTTTATCAATCAAGTGGGAAATGTAGTCACCGCACTTGTGTACGAAAGACTATCACCAAACGATCTAATGTAATTAATTTTTCATCACCACCTCTTGTGGTTTGATATAATAATGGATTTAATTATTATATATTATATTATTAACATTATTATACTTATTAATTTGTCATTTCATATCTATTATATTACCTTTCTATCCATTGGAAAAAAATATCATTGCTCAGGTGTACGTGTGGACTACTACCTCTACGAAACGATGTGATATATTATTCATATTATCATCACATGGATGGTAAAAAAGATAAATTAACGGAATATATATGATATTTTTTATATAAAAATAATTTTGGAAAGTTGAATTAATATTTACTATTCTTCAATCATTCTTGTTGATAAAATGGAAATAGAATCCATGTGTACATAAAACTTACCGTCTTTAAGAATGATGTAATTCATTTTCTAAAACAACCATTAATGGATTGAACACACAAACATATATATATATATATATATATATATATATATATATATAATTCTTCAAAATATGGATATTATGTGATAATTATCAACATAAAATTCCCGAAGATACCCAATCATACAATACATTAAAAAATGTAGTTATTACCAGAAACATGGTTTTGTAAGAAATATTTAATAAACGAGTAACAAAAGGGAATAAGTAAATCATATATGGTATGATATATATAATAATAATATTATATATAATAAATTTATAATATACCTATATATATATTATACATTAGGATCTAACATTTACCAAATATGATTATACTTAATGTAAGGTATTTTTCATCTCACAATTATTTTTGTGGGACAATGCAATACTCAAAAATTGTTTCTTTTGTATTGGGTATATACTAGAAAAGAATGTATTTTAATATTATCTTTAATGTAATTGTAGAATATAAATATCCATATATGTTTATTAAATTAATTAGTATTATGATTGAAACATTTTCAATGTGGGAAAAGTTTTATGTTACGATCTCATGGTCTATCGGTGTAATTTATGATTATGCATGCAGTGATGAGATATTATGATTTACCTCCCAAGAAACTAATGAATTTCCTTATAATAGTGTTATTTATTCATCTTATATTCTTTCAGTCATTTTATTCTCATTTTGTACAAATGATTCCGAAATAATTATCATGGATAAACCAAATTTATTTCTCTCTTAGCGGAAAACCCTCTTTCGTCTAGGTCCATGTTTTCTAAAAATGTTTTAATGTGTTATTAAAGATTATAAAATATTTTTTAAAGGAATTTTTAAATGTGTTTGAATTTTTATAATATCATTTAAGAGTAATCTTCATATAATTTTTTAATTATGTATCTCTATAATTTTTACCATAAAAGGCAAAATAATATTCTTTTATCATGTACGACATGAACAATAATTTCATCTCTTACAAATTCTAATAAATTTAATGATTACCTTTAAATTTTACATGTTTATTTTCAATTAAGTTTTATAAGTTAATATTTTATAATTTTTGTGATTATAAATAAGTGTTATCAAAATGGAAATGTTACTTTCCTCAATAATGGTTTAAGGAACCTTTTATTGAATTTTGATTCATAAATTACAAAAGGATTCATTGTTGATTTTTTAATGATGGTATGATCGTATTGTAATATCCTTATTCTTTTTTATCGATGATTTAAATTTATGATTATGATGATGGTATGTTTAAAAAAAATTCATTCTTATGCATTGTACTATGGTCAAAGGTTTAGGAAAATCACATTGTTTTCACTGGTTATGATACGATGAATGTTTTATGATGCTTCTTCACAAAAATATATAGATGATGTGATGGATTTTACATATATATAACTATAATTAATTAACTAAATATTAATATTTTATTATATAAAAGCATACAGAAGATGTTAAACCAAACCTGAAAATGATCGGTACATGAGAGGTTATCCTATGTTGAAAATATGTGGTTACATGGGTTTTAAAAGCAAGATCCAAAAAAGAGGGTAAATGAGAGGTTATCTCGAGTCTAAATGATGGTACATGATAGGTCATCCCATCCTTGAAGAAAATACATGGGTGGTTATCCCAAGCCAAAAATGTTATGAATATACTGGTGGGTAACCTTAATAGAGGATTTTTTATGCTTATGTGTGAAACAAATATAGGTCTGATGCCAATGTTATGCTCTCATTGACTATGTTCTTTTATTACGTTTTTATTCATGTCTTACAAAATTTGAATATCTATACCATTAATATTTTTAGTGATCTATGATATTTAGGTTATTGTTTTCAATTGTTATTCTCATGTTCTCATTCCCTTATACTCACAATATGTTGATAACTCTTTTTTACTTTTAGTGAGCTTCTGATATCACCATTACATTTGTTTCAATTACCTATGTCATAAACAAATGTATTTTTCATGATATGTGTAAGAATGTAGAAAGTTAAGAAGAACCTATTGGGGGATGATGTAGTTATCTTGTGAACTGGTTGTTTATATATCTATGTTTCCAAATACACTAAACTATTATGGTCCTCATTCATGATTTTGTATAATTAAATTAATATTAATATTTTAAGATGTAATATCACTATATGTAATGTTAGGTTCATTATAATGATGATCACTCCTATGTATTTACTCAAAATTGATTAAAAAATATCATTATGTGGTATTTTATAATGAGATAATAATTTCTATTTATATCAATTCTCACATTAACATTTTGATGTGTCTGTTGAGAAATGTATAAGATCCAATTTATTTCATGATTTTATTTATTTGAAAAAATCATAAACATAAATTAGTCGAAAATATGAGTTCAATATCAAATTATTTGTAATTTATCTATATCATGGATCAACTCAGTTATACAATTTTGTATTCTAAAAAGTGTTTGACCATGTAGACACAGTGTTTTCTAGCTAAAGGATACATTTTATGGAAATTAATTTGATACCATCATTATATCATATATGTCTAATGAAGGGGCCTTAGATGAATGAAGGATAAGAGTATGTCTCACATGAATGATAAGAGTGATGACATGAGAAGGAACGTAATCAATAATTACATTTATGGTAAACAAGGGAAGTTAAAATATTGACCTAAAGAAGTAAATTCATATATGAAAAAAGTTAAAAGTGTGTATTAAATAAAACAAGTTCGTAATTTAAAAATGAGTGTTTATTTCAATATCAGTATATCATAAATTCAATACATTATGAAGACTTTAATGGGGATTTGATGATGTAGTCGAATTTGATTTTATGTATCCTAAGGTGTCCATGTTTTTACATGGGTTGATTAAGGTTATACTATGATCTATTGAAAAAGATTGTTAGGTTTATATCTTGAATAATTCAAGATAAGTCTATGTCACAATGGAAACAATGAGTGTGATAATTATTGACCCAATCATATTTCTCATGAACATGGGATAATGGCGCGTTTATAAACAATATTAACATCATCTAGTAGAGAATTTAAAATGAAGAAACAATCCCTTAATTAGGTGAAATAATACATTGAATAAGGCCATCAAATATTTAATTGGTGGACGATGTGTTTTATTTATGATATGAAAAATATTATGTTTTTCCTCATAAAGAATATTTGATAAAGTTATTTAAGACATTGTTATTGATAGTATTCTGAAGAATTTACAAACTCATTTACCTGATCTAGAAAAAATATATGGTATCAATTTCCAACCATAGATTATCCTCAGCCACACTTGTGGTACTAAGGTCTAACATGTGAGAGGATGGTTAACCTGGCTAGCCATGGGTGGTACATGAGTGAATTAGGGAATGAATAGTGTCCATCAGAAGTGTATCTGGGCATAGAATGTACACAGAGTGCATAGGTGGGTGTCAGGGGTGGACCTTGAAATAGCATGGTGTAGCCTATGTTGGGTGTGTGAATGTGTTTCTATGTTTGAAGCAATTTTTAGAACAATCAATTTTTCAAGAAGATGATATTATTAATCAAAGATAAAATGAAGAAAAATATATGTGGGATAATTATTTAGTGTTGTACTATTACTCAACCAATGAAAATATAAAAATAAGAAGAATCATTCAATCAGATTATTCTACCAATATTAGGTAGTAGAATTTGTGGATTTAGTTTAAAACCAGGTTCATTTGGGGGATTGACTACTAGGGAGTATAAACATTTTATTACTTATCTATAGTAATCATTTGTCAAATTATATTGGAGAATCCATGTGGGGGAATCTAACCAACATATAAAATAGTATATATTTGTTCCAAACCTTATAAATATCATTTTGTGATATATTTAATTATTTTTATTTTTGTGCAATATTTGGGAGACATTATAGAGTTGATTTATAGAATTATAATGTCTATGCGCTTCTTAATTAATAAGATTTTTTTGGAATTAAACTAATTATTCACCCCCATAGTAGTCAATCCATCACGGGGATATACAAGCATTATTAGAGTAAGATTCCCTCTCAATATCAAAGATTATATTTAGAATGATATGCTTTTAGGAATTTTGTGACATAACATTGATATGGAAAATGGAATTTACTCAAGGGGTTAAAAATATAGGGATTTTTGGAATGATAATGAAATCCATAAAGAATATAGAGGCATGGATGATGAATAAAAATTTAAAATCAAAGGAATAGACAACACTAATTTAATGTTAATCAGATTTTTACAATTTTAATTGTTATTTTTGTTACCTTTCATATAATAAATCATCTGTATGCTTTCTTGATGATTTATCCCATATTTGTCTTCATTTTACATTCAAATTATATCTGATGAAAGTTACCAAATATTGTAATATTATCCGTTTCAACTATAAATGGTCATTAGGATTTAAAATTATATCTATTGGAAAGGGATAACGTTATATAATAGGAATTGGATAAAATTGATGGAATATGGAACAATATCAACAAACTCTTTGGATAAAATGGTCAAATAATCACTTTCTGAAATGAAATATATGTTGAATCTATAGAATAATTTTAAATTACGATTTTTTCCAATATTTATTTGATATTGTTTAGGAAGTTTTCTATTAATTTGAAAAATTATTAATGTTTTTAGGATACAAATTCTTCACAACTACTGACTAAAGTGAATAAGATAAAATAGATTGAAAATTATTCACATGAATCAAGAAAATTTCATGAAGAATTAATAATTAAGGTGAAGGGGGATTTGGATGAAATATTGAAAATAAATGTGGATAATTAAAACTCCTATAATAAAATGTATTTTGATTTTGATTTTAGATTTAGTAATCTATAATCATGATAGTTTAGAATATCTAATATCACTTTAAATAGATCTTATTCTACAAATGTTTTATTTTGATGTATATACTTCAATTAGAATCCATTTTTTGGAAATAAGAGCATTATATCAGCCTCAAATCATAATAAAACACCCTCAGTGATGAAGGCATCCTAAAATAGAGAAACCATATTATGTTATAATATAGTTTCAAAAACTGATAAAAGTTATATATTAGATAATAAGAAATTATGATTAGTGAAAAATATGGATAATTCCAGCGAATCAAGAGTTGACAAAAATTTGTATAAATATCTATTTCCAAATATGTTTTTAAAATATTACTGGTTCCGCTAAAAAGTGAAAAAATAACAACTTGTTAAATATGTATATATTATATAATAAAATAAAAAATAATAATATGTGTTGAATATTTTTGGTTCTTCTGGAAGTTTAAGAATAGGGAATTGGAATATTTTTTTAATATTACACTTCATGAAAGTAAAGAAGTAACCAGAAAATGAGGATAAAATATGGATATGGGATAAAACCTATAAAATAAAAATAAATTAAAATAGAAGAGGAAAATAATAAAGGTGACTATAAATAGGATCCATCTTTAAAAAATAATAAAAAAGTGTTATTATTTCCTATATCCAAGGGACATATAAATATTTGAAGAAAATTAATTTCCCCTTAAATAAATATTTATTGTTTTTATGAAGTACAATAAAATTGTTTCTGTACATAAATCATATAAAATTAAAAGACATAAGTCTAGATTTTTTTCTTGTATTATGACTGGTTAGGGAATAATGACTACTCCGACATATATAAATTTCTTATTTTAGGAAATATTCATGAATAATGTGTGGGTCATGGTAGATATATGATAAATTATTATCAATGAAATAAGATTGTAACCATGAATATATAAAATTTATAAATACTAAAAATATATGAATTCTATGAATAAGATTATAGAATATTCATATAATAATTACCTAGAGCTTATAAATTCATGAGAAGACATTCATGATACATTTGTTATGTTATGAATGGGAATAGGTTCCAATAGAAAATCTATGGTATGTCATGTAAGCATTATTAGATTAATGAGATTTTTATGAACGAGTGCTTAGTTCTTTGGCCAAATAGACTGAAATTGTATAATATATTGGAAGAAATTGAAATAACTATAATGATAATGGAATGAAAGGGTATTAAAATGGTGAAATTAAATAGGATGACAATTTTTTCAAGAAGAAAACATATTTATATAAAATATTGGGGTGGAAAAGTGTCTTATTCATAAATAATATGTTCGAGGGAATAAATAAGAAAATAAAACATAAGTGACTAAAAATTGAAAGAATAATCTATAATAATCTTTTGATGACAAAATTTGATTAAAATAATGGCCAAAGTTGAGATGAATATATTAGGATAAATGTCATTTATTAAGAAAAAACCGGTCACTTTTCATTAACTTATCTATATGATTTTATTCCATATGTAGGGAACTAATGGGGATATATGTTTTAACATCCTGACCTAACTAGCTATGGAAATAGTATCATTACCGGTCATCACATGGCCTTAGGCATGCCTCCCCATAAGCCAAAGGTAAATTAATAGAAGCGAGGGTCAAATGGCAGTATGGTGGGGTGACTATAACCTCATGGTAAGAGTCATCCAGTGGTATATTAGGTGAAAAAAAATAAACAAAAACAGAGGAAATAATATTGAATGACAGAATATATAAATAATAATATTAAATATAAATGAATGTGGAAAATTCTAATTTAATATAATGCATGTATGACCTATGATGATACAAGTACAAGGAGTGAAATTATATATAATAATACAATGTAATAAAAGAAAAACATCCCCTGACTATATTTGTAATAATCTCGAGAACCATCTCGGTCCTCTACCTCATCTCCATACTAGAAATGTAAATCAAAATATATAATGTAGTTGAATACATTTGTCTATAGCTATATAGTTAATTTCTTTTTATGTATGAATGGTTTTTAAGTAGGGTGTGAGATAACATCATAGTAGGCAGACACCCCTGGTGTCTCGAAAAATAAATTATGTTCAACATAAATAAGCAATGTATCTTATCTAATATAAAATTCATTACAAAATAAATAATTAAAATATTTTAACTGGGTTCCACATGGAGACGCACCCAAAGACAAGCTTCTGCCTAAGCTTGTGAGTCTGAACCATAGGATCATAAATTGTTAAATTGGGTGAGATAATATGAGGTAGGTTGGGTAGCCACTAATCTTTTTATTGGTCTTGGTGAACTCGCACCTACATTCCAATTCCAAATGTACAATAAATTTTTATTTGAAAATGTGTCCATTCTCTTAATTGATTTTAAATATCAATGAAAAACATTCACTCATTATTTAAAAAGTATTTATTGTCACCATGAGAACATACATGACATCATAGAAGGAATTCCATGTATCTCTCTATGGAATCGATGTGAATACAAAACCAAGGAAGCTAGTCTATGGTGAGACACATAAGAAATCCCATGAGTCACTCCAGGCATGGTGATAAATCATCTAAAACAGACCCATGAGCATTTTAATGGTATCACACATAGGGGTTCGAGTCTCAGTCAATGCATTGTATAACCAATGTTCAATAGATCTCATCCATCAGATATCCCCTAGGGAACCCGTGTCCGTCATCATGAGGTAAATGTATATAACTATAAGTGATCCCATCTTAGGCATATATGATTTCACTCCCAGCATATTCACTAAGCACTAATAATTATAGCAAAAAGGCACAACAGTTTTTCCAAGGAATGCTTATGTGAGAACCACTTGTATCGTCCATTTATTTAAAATAGAGAAGGCCAAAAAGATTCATATATTTATAATATTCCATTCCAAACTATTTATATCATTTTCAATAACTTATATGGTTCATTGGTTCATTAAAAATCTATTTGAATGGATAGAAACTCCAATTTAAAACATCAATAATAGTCACTACCCTAAAATTATATTTATCAACAAATTACAACAAGCATAATATTAAGGCCAAGAAATACGACCAAACATGTTATAAATCACTAACCTTCACTTTTTAGATTAAAATAAATTGAACCATATTTGAGGGGTTTTATTATAAAAATAAGAAATTGTTTAACAAAATAATTCATTTATAAAGATTAAACATCATTTCCAGAGTCATATTAAATTAAAAGTAAGAATTTATTCTAAAAATCATTCACCCCTATGTAATATCAAAGAAAGGCCTAGAAAAAAGTGAAATTAATGCATTCATAAATATAATGGGAAATGGAAAGTGATCCTACTTGAAAGGGAAGATAAATATTCTGAACACATTGGCACTTTACTCCTTAATCAGTAATGACACAAAGCTTATCCTTACAACATTCTAGTAAATCCACCATCACATATACATATAGAAACCTATTCCCGATAAACATATCTCCATGGCCCTAAATATGTAGAAGGGTATCCCTAAATATATGTCAATATACAAATATAACCTTTCACACTTACACACGTATTCATTTTTCACAGATATTCATAATCACACCTAGCCCCACTATTTATATTCAATCCACCATGGTGGATTTTAAATATATATATATGATTATATATAAATATATAAATAATATGGGGGAACTTATACACCCACACACACACAGAGATATATGTATTTATTTATATATATATATTCCTACCTATTCTTATGTGTTAAGTCACATTTGACTTTTTTGAATAGAACCCTGCTCAAAGATGAACAAAACACACAAAAATATTACTATAATCCAAATAAGCATCAAAATAGACCCAAATAATGTTGGTAAGGATAACAAAGTAGTATAAAACATATACCTCAAGTGGATACAAAAAACGGAATTGGACCAACGTGCCTCTCCTTCGGTGGTGAACACTGAAACATGCACAAAGAGGTCCCGAGAGAAGCACTTCACACCATAACATTAGATGAAAATCAAAAATCAGGTCAACCCTAACCCTAGGGTTTGTCCGAAAGTATGATACTATGATGGTAGAGAGTAATACTTGAAAACATATGGACAAAGAGTGGTAGGAGATCATACTTCACTGGTTAAAATGAGAAACTCAAATAATCCACGTGAGATTGACAAATGTGGAGGAGGAGGAGGAGTGTTGTCACGTGCTCAACCAATAGGTTGAGTGGGTGTGTATATTTCATGTAACAGTTTGGCGATGTGTAGGATAGTTTTTAATTTATTTTATTTTAATTATAATTTAATATATTAATTTCTTAAAAAATAATACCATATAGTTTGGGACACATGGTTTGCCATAACGTGTGCCCACTGTGCGACACCCTCTACATATTAATCTATATCGCAAGGTTTTTTCAACATGGTTAGCCAAACTGTATGAAATCAGTGTGGTGAATATTACATAGGTATTTCCAAATTGGAACTATCCATGTGTTCTAGGTGCACAATTTGTGTTAACCATGCACATTCCATATAGGGAACATATTTTTATCTTATGGAGGCTTCATGTTCTTTTATTAGGCCTCATTATTTCCGAAAAATGATGCACCCAATGCCAAACCTCAATAATTTGGTTTTTTGGGCCTCAATGATCCTAAAACATGAAAACATACATGAGAAATCCCTTTATCCTTGAACCACATCCAAATAATAAAAATATTTTTAGTTATTAAACTCTCATTATTCCATTATGTAGCTCAATTTTTAAAATGTTCTATCTGGTAAAAGAAAAAATTAAAATTCTATTGGATTTTTGTCTACTTCAATAACACGGATCATTACAACCTCCACACTATAGATCTTATCTTCCCCAAGAAGCCTTTGGGAATAATGAAAACATCAACCAACCTATTAATATCACAATGTCTCATTAAAATGGTTTTTATACATTTCTCAATTCCCAACTCACCTTCGAGTGTCTCCTTAACAAATGACACATAAACTGTAGAACAAAAACCGACACAGAAACTCTAACTAAAGAATTGATATAGGTCTCACGCAATCCAATAAAACTACAGACACATAGTCTATGTTTTCTCGTTCTCTAGCCATCCTATTGTGATTCAACCACAATCCCTATCATTAATGGACAACTCCAAACCACAATATCACCACTATTTCAATTTGTATTAAAGTACTTGCCTATAGTGTTCCATGATGAACATGACACAAAACATGATACAGAACATGGTCAAAGGGTCAATTAAAAAAAATAAAATATAAATGAAATAATAAAAAAGATAGGTCAATCCACTATAGGTTAACCCCACTCTAAACTCTCATCTTATATAGTCTATGTCCTAAAAATGTAAAACTAGAATCATTTTTTAGAAGTAAACCCAATAATTTATCAATGCACATTCATCATAGCTCGTATCCAACTTCAAGTGACTACTCTAGAAAACAACCCACTTAATTCTTTGTGCATCAGCATTACCATGAAAATATTCCTTGGTATTATGCATTTTAATATACATGGTAGAAACACTCTTTCTGAGCCTGACAGAAAACTAGGATAACCTCAGAGTCAACAACTAGAATCCAATGAGATCATCCACAGAAAACAATGTTCCTCACTTTTGAACGAGATGATGGAACACGTTGAACATCCAATCTCAAGATCATTGAATAAAACCATAGACACAATCTCCTAGAATTAAATTCAAAATTAAAATCGGTAGAGTCCATGAGACCGTCAATGGTGTTCCTACATGTGAACTCAACTATCAAATGGGGTTATCCATGACTTTATGAACAACCATGCCTCTGAAGTGAAACACTAATAAAAATCACTTTAAAAAACACAACATTGGTGTAAAACCATAGTATGGTGTAAGACTAATTCTCTTATAGTGTACGTAGATGATATCAAGATAGATGATATAGTCACATGAAATCTGTGAGTACTCTAAGAGGATATATATATTTTCTATTAAGGACCAGAGATATTTTTACAATAATAGAGACTTGGTTCTTGATGTGTCTTTAAACCTTTCTTAATCAACAATGCAAGGAGAAAAATAGTTGAACCACAACATATTGATTTCCTTTAGAGAAATCTCATATTCACCTCCAGTGTATCAAAAAATTGACTATGAAACCTACGCACCCTAAGGAATCTCATGGACACCCAACCATAACCTCTATAGACTATCATTGAACAATGGGTTCTTTGTAGGTTCCATGCACATCCAAATGAAACATCATCATGCTATCTAGAAATCACTATATTAAATGAAATAGAGTACTCATCGTAGATAATTTGAGTGAGTATGTTTATTTAAAATGTTCCTCTATGTGGTGATCCTTCGTCTTGGAAGAATACATTTAAGTGGAGTTAATTTTATTTACCCCACTTTAAGAGTGTTTTTAACAAATAGATTTAACAGAGACAAGGATATCTTTTCATGGAATACACTCCATCGACCACTGAACATAGGTCCTAGAGGAGTCTATTAAGCTTTAACAAGTGTTTAACAAATGAGATATAGGGGACAAGACACTCAAGATTGATTGATTATAATCACAATTAAATGTACACATGATTCATATCTGAATCATGTTCCCAAAGATAATGGCATTCGGTGTAAAATCCAAAACAACTGACCAGAATGTTAGTCACATAATTTCCCATAAAACAACATCCCAAACATTGGGGTATGCCAATAAATTTATCAATACCTAGGTAACTCTACTATTGAGTTCGTTGGTGTTTAAATCATTGTATCTCAAATGTTGAATGGGTACCAGTGAACATAAATGTTTCAATAAACCATAAAATAATGTTATTAGTACCGTATATATTGACACATTCTACCTTGATATTAAATGAAAAATGAAATATCCTTAATACTATCCATATGATTTTCAACCCTATTCATTTTGGTATCTCATGAACCGCATGAAGATCTATCTTTGAGCGACATTGCTCCTTCGGACCTTAAAATATGTTGATGAACACCTGTGTCATCCAACAAATGAAATGGATGAATGAAATTCCATAAGTCCAAATGTGAGGTGATCCATGCCCTTGGAATGATAGTCTGCTAGAACTTAGCATTTCAAAATTCTTACATTCGTTGCAAGAGTACAAAAACCCATGGCCACCTATCAAAACATGTGTATCTTTTAGAAATAAATATTCTTACATAGAACTATGGATCTGAAGATGTTCTATTTAAGAGATATTACCTCAAGAAAAAATCAAGGTATATAATGATATCAGGTAACTACCTACTACAGACCGTACCCTAACTAATGAAATAAGTGTGGACTATATGTGAATATTTTCCTAATAAAGGACACTTAGATTAAAGGTATATCATTTTTGATAAGACATAGGAAAAATGAAACCCTGAAAAAATTATAAAGAATTGTTTCAATGAAACTCAAGAATACACTAACCACACATACATGTGGGTTTAGGATTAGAACACATCTTAATGATTAATTTTAGTGAGTTAAACCTAAACTCAATAATTTTTTAATCATTTTAAAGTTTATTTTTAAATAAAAATAAACACTATCCCCTAGAAAAAATAGGAATGGTTTTTTAAAAAACCTAATCAACCATTATTGTTAGATGAAATACCATTTTATACTAGTCTATCTTGTAACATAGCCCCATTTGAACACCATTCATGTTATTTATATGGCCTCACTCAAAAAATGTTGATGACTATTATAGGTTGTTATATTAATTAATGGGTTACATAGTAAAAAATAAATCCATATCATGTTTGCACAATGTGATTTTCCATCAGTGCCCTGTCTGAGGAAGATAAAAAAGAACATCCTATATATTTTATTAATTTGAATATATGAGAGTTTTAGTGAAAACATATTTTTATAGGATGATATATTTTAGAATTTAAGGTTAATCTCACTCAAAATGAAATTTTTTATTGATGTGGAGATAACCTCTCGATAAATATAAATATATTTCCTTGGAATTTGGTTTCTACTGTATGCATATTTTTTATAGTCTTAGTTTTACTATGAGGAAATATATAATTTCAAGGAAAACCATGTCACATGAAAGAGATATAGTATATTCTTTCCAAATAAAGAAGAAGGATACCATGAGTGTTATATGCATTATGAATCTTAATATTCGTGCATGAATCACTAACACAATGGAGAAAATATTTAATGTGAAGAACAATATCTCACACGACCATTCTTTCATGAAAGAACATATATCTCATAAACATATCATATGTAAATATAGAAGCATATTCATACTATTATGGAACCAAAATTTCTAGCTAAATAAGAACATGTGAAATATACTTTCACGTTGTAGTACTATTAAACTACAAAGCTATTTGGGATTATTCAAAGAATAATATACATATATATATTTACTGAGATATTTATGAAATTATAAATGAATTTATTTGATATAAAAACATTTATTAAGGCATAATATATTAAGGATTATAATTGGTGATGTGATATGGTTTATAAATGTGATTAGACCATGAAATACTTTTGTGATGTAAAGTAGAGAAATTTTAATTGAGAATTAAAAAACAAATATTATTGAGTTTGTGAAATATTTTACATATATAATATATTTTTATATGGAAGAATATATTAGGATAGGAATATTTATTAATAGGTGATGATATTTTATTCACAACCATTTTTCATTTTGAGGGTGAGGTTGGGAACTTAATCATTGGAAAGGGAAATTTTTTTCTATAATATATAACCAACCGAAGATGTTTTGGTAATTCACAGAAGATCATATGATTTTGAGACTGAATGAAAAATATACTTACAGGAGAATAAATTCATGTAATAGTATTCAGTAAAGTGAGAAGAACAAGACAATTTTATATATGGTTCTAATGATGTTTAAGAACAAATTGGTTATTGAAAATATGATTTTTAAATATCCTGATGGTATATATGAGAAATATTTATCCTATAGGCTCATAGAGGAATATCACTTAGAAGAAGAAAGAAACATTTTATACTACTTGATCAACACTGATAAGAAGAAAGAAATTATGGCTGGGGTTCCAAATTTGTTGCTTAAGAGGCTCAAGGATGGGGTGTCTAACCATCCAACAAAAAGATACTGTGGATGGGGTGTCCATCCAACTGAGGTATAAGAGTTTGTTGGGGGGTGTATAACAAGGGTCAACTGGGGGGATCGACTAATGGGGAATATAATATTTTTTACCTATCCACTGAAATAATCTATCAAATTATCATAGAGAAAACATTTTGTGAAACTAATAAATATGAAAGGGAGTTTGAATTTTTACCAAACCATATAAATATCATGTTTTGTTCCATTTTTTATTATTAATACAAACTTGTTGAGGTTGTACCTCATTATAGAGTGGATCGAGATCCTCAACAAGTTAAAGTGTTTAAATTAAAAGGAACAAATTCATAAAATTAAAACACATATTCACCCCATTTAATTAGTTGTATAATCATCCTAGGGCCATATAAAATTTGTGTAACTCTTTTTCTATTAATAGGTTCCATATTTTATGGGTTTTTTTGAATTTTTAGGGTTTTCATGGTCTTTTGTAGTTGAAATAACACCTTTATTGTAAAATCCATCGATTATACTTAGGTTTCCATATGATTGAACCATTAAATTTTGATCTATGGTTCCAAATATTTTCTCTTAAATGATTTAAATGAATTAAATTTTATACTAGGTATGTATAAAAATATGTGTTAAAATAAGTAGAGTATACTTTGATTTATTAAAAATGGATATTTTTCAATTTTTTTATATATATATTAAATCCTTTTTAGAAACTTATTCACACCATGTGTTTGTATAAATTGTCAATTTTTTCATTGAGGTCGGTTACATATACTATTGAATTTTTTTAACTGAAATATAGGATTTGTTTAATTAATTTTCGGTGTTCTTAGTAATTTTAAGGGAGTATATATAGAATTAGTTTATGTGGGTTGTGAACTGATGTTTTATATATATTTAAATTTTTAGTATATTTATTTATTAAATAATACTAAAAAGCCCATTTTAGAACCTTCTAAAATTTTTCCAAATAAATATAACCTTGAAATATATCCCTATGTGTGTCACCAAAATTCATGGAAAACAAAATATTATGAGAGGATTGGGGATTCCCCTATATAGGGAAGTGTGTGGGTATATTGATATTATTTATTTTTTTAATAATTATTACTAAAAAGGTTGATTTGGTAAAAGGTTCCCATAGGTGAGAGTGGGTTTATTGATATTTTTATTATTATTATAAGACTATTAATTTAAACACATCCATTTTTATATCTTAGTGAACCTATGGTAGCTAAGTGAAAAATATAGGGACACCTGTTTCACTAATTTACTATCACATTTTGACAAGTGGGACATAGTTTTGACTTCATTCAGGTAATAGGATTCTCCCATCTATTAGGATATTAAGGTTTATGTCAAGTGTTAGGGAGGGTTGTTTTGTATTTTTAATATGTATTTCCTTATTGATATTATTTTTTAATTATCCTAAATTATTTCTTAGGTATCTTAGGTTAGCATGATATATATGATTGTATCTAATTTATGATTATTGTTATTTTGTGATTTGATACTTTATATTTACCATGATTAGCATCATTTTTCAATAAAAAAATATTTTATTTATATCCCTTATTCATGGATAGTTCTAAAATAAAATTTCAGTCCAATTTACACTCAATTTAAAGTGTCCAACTATCCTAAAAAATTATTTAAAAATAAAATATTACACAAAATTAAAAAATAGTTTTCCCATTCATATAGCTAAATTGATATCAAATCAATATGACTTTATATTTATAAAAATAAAATTCAAATCCTACCATCATGTTATATTTTAAAATATCATGAAATTGTTTTATTTTTAAAGGAGAATCATGGGGTGTGGGGAGGATACCTATTAGGAATATTATACTGACCCCAATTCTGTTAGAGGTTTATATAGGGTTCAATTTGATTTTTTGTTCCCTCTTTGGGTTTTTTTTCGAGTGGTGAAGGTGGAAATTAAAGATACTATGATTACACCTATAGATAAATGGTTATAGTTGTCTTTTTATTTTATTGATTTATTAGGATATTATTTATATATTTTCTATCTCAATAGCCTTACCTTTTATTAAACATTGGTGAACTCATCATGGGATTTATTTTTTAATCATTAGTTTAGAATTATTTTTTGGGATGTTTATTTATTCATTTGGTATGTTTGGTGTCAAATTTATATTTGAACCACTGTTTTATGGCCTTTTAATGTATGAGATGGTCATCATGGATATATAGGAGGAATAAATGTGATTATTTAATGATGTAACAGGTGAAATAATTCTCAATTGACCATTATATGATACTTAGTTCTAGTTTCTAGACCATTGGGAACAAAAATACACTATGGACCATATCACAAGCTAGCTTGGGGACCCAAATCTAGGTTTGCTGAGGTTGGTTCATTAAAAATTGATATTAGATCTAGGATTTTATCTAAATAAGGTAAATTGATAGGATCTACACTTGTAATTACTCATGAGGACGGTCAAAATATGATTCGTAATAACAAAATTCTTCAAAAAAAATTATGTTACCAAGAATTTGTGGGGTGTCTGTATCTTGAGTATTCATATTTTTATGTTGGGTATTTATGGGGTCTTAAAGTATTATTTATTTTATATGGAATTGAAAAGAGACCCATGTTTTAAAGGTTGTTGTACTTAATATGGAAAACCATTCACATACCATGTGGAATAATATGGATAGATTCAAAAGGCCCTTTCTTGATCAATTGATGGTTTTCCGCACATTGTGATTAACACTTGAATCATTGGAAATTTTCTTGTATTAAGAATTTTTTATCTGAGAAATTTCTAATAGTATAGATTTATGATTTATTGGGGTGTTCCATGTGGTTTTTGATATTATGTAATATTTTAGTTCTTTATAGATATGTGATAAAAATTATTTATGACCACTCATGAAAATTTATTTAGTTTCCTAAATTGAGAAATGTTCTTTGAATGTTATTGGATTTATAATGAGAATTTGTTTTGTAAATCATTTTTAATAAATTTATATTAATTATGATTAATGATTTCAAAATTGTTAAAATAAATTTTTAAATAGATAAATGGTAAATTTTTCAATATTAAAAAATATTTATAATACATATTCAAAAATTAAATAGGTAATAAAGGTAAGGAAAATTATTTAAAAATTATTTTTTGTGTTGTTTTTATGTCTTCATAGGGTGATTATCTTTGATATTTTGGGAATGTTTTTTCACATCGTACATGATTTAATGGTATTTTATATTAGATCTTATTTTAAAAGTGATTTTAATCCTCTTTTTATTGATTCTATCGCCATAAGGTTTCATTAGATTCATGCAAAGGAACCATGGGTTATTTAATAATAACATACCCCCTTGTTGATAAAGAATATTTTTTTAATTTTATTCCTCATATTATCTAGTTATTTTGTGTAGTATTATTCATAATTTAACTCTCTATAGGGAAAACATTTGGTATTCCTACGGTCTATTACATCCTAACTTAATCATGTATCACAATTTATATGAGGAATTTTAATTGTTGAAAAATATTGAAATGGTTTCCATCCCACATGATCTTAATGAATCTATAAAACACAAGATGTCAGAGTTTATGTTAGAATGTCAATGTTTTAAGTGGTTTAATTCCATTATCTTTAAAAAACAATAGGGAACCATTCATGGAATTATTTAAAGGAAGATCTCATCCAATAACACAACCATAATGTTGTGAGAATACCTTATCATATATAATTGTATATACTTTATCAAATTGATTATTCAGTGTTAGGATATACTCTATATTTTATTGAATGAATCCCAAACCACCTTGGCCGAACTATGGAGTAATCCATAAAAAAAATATTTCATGAGAGTTCTACAATAATATCATTTTAAGGATGATTTTTTGATTAATTAATCCTTATACACATATTATTATATGGATTATAAGATAAATATCTATTAATACAACATAAGTATCATAAAGTCTTGTTTTCTTTAGAAGACTGGGTTATTCATATATAAAATAAATCTACAACTTTTGATCCTTATTTCATTATCCATAGTGATCTATTGAAAACCATTTTAGCTCCAAAATATGCATAGGATAACATAGTGAATACAGGAAAGAATACGGGGACTAAAAACCCAGTAAGGTAATAAAGATGATAAGGATGAATACCATGTAAGTTAAAGGTATTACATGATATCATAATACTAAATGAGCATTAGTAATCAAATGGGAGAACAAAATAAGGATCATGGTATCATAACATCATAGTAATGTGGTAAGGTGGAAACAATATAGAACCAGACATAATAATGAGTCAAGGATAACTTCCAATACAACATCACATGGTTGGGAAAGACCCATAATATATTAGGTTTACTCACTAATCCCATAAATGACATATATTGAGACTATAACATAACCCAATACATTTTAGTGATTTTTGGGACTACCCATCATAAAATTTTCATGACTTATGTGTTCCATATAATGGAATTCAATAATAAGGTATAACATAATAATTAATCTATAATGAAATTGGGTACATAATCTCGTATCATATCATAATCAAAATAAATATTATAATGAAGGAAAATTTTAGATGAAAATAAGGATTTTATTACCACATAGAAGATATTAAATAAAATCTAGGAATATATTTGAGATACATATATAAATAATTTAGAATAAATCCATAACATATTTTTTTTAATCAATGTAGAAACTAATTATAAAATGATCAAACACATACTTAGATAAAATAATGATTTCACATTAGAAATTACATCATAAAATAAAATATTTCAACAATATAATGAAAAAAATTCATTGATAATAACCTAGTAAATATTGCAATAAATATTTAATTTTATTAGTGGTCATGATGGTGGAAAATTTATGTTATTGTCGTATTCATTATAAATAGAGATTACATTAAAATTTTTAAAAGAAATGACCAAAAACACATTTGTTATAAAATAAGGCATGATTAATTTTACATTTTTTAATATAAACCAATTATAGGAAATATGAATTTCAATATTTATATTTAACAAATTTATTATAAATATAGAAAATATATATTTTGAAATAAATAATTTTCTAGATAAATAGATAAATGAATTATGGTTTTATGAAATTCATTATCTAAATAATTACAATTTACAAATAGGGGAAAATGGTAATATTACATAAAAATTAAACAAACAAATAAAATAGATAAAAATGTGAGGCCTTTATTTGTTAATGATCAAATAATTAAGAATAATGTAAATTTAGGAATAAGAAACCCTGATTAAGATGATATTGAAACATACAATCATAAAACATATGTAAATTTTTAATAAAAACTCCCATGAATGGTGATGGCAAACCCAACCCAAATACCGTTAAAAAATTATTTATTTTTCTGGATAATCAAAATTTTTTTGGGTTGAGGGGGAACCCTTATATGACTCATAGGATTAAATGAGTAAGGCCTATTACAATACTCTAAGACCAAAGGAACAATCCGTAATACATGAATTAAAGGTCAAAGACACAAAAACCCAAAAATTTCCCCTCTATAGAATCTATTTTATTGAAGACATTTAAATCCCCTCCTCTCATGGTTGATCATCTTGAATTTTCCCATGTTGAGTTGTATGGTGACTAATACTAATGGTAATTTACATACCCTCTAATCCTTTCAAAAAAGTTGGTTATTATCTAGTGGATGATACTTGATTCGGATCCTCATCTGGGAAATGATCAGGTTTTATCTCCCATCCTTATTCTTGTTCCTTTATTTCCTGGATGCCTGGTGGCTGAAAGGCTTAAGATAACCTGGAGGCCCTATGGCCTAAAGGGTGTTGGTGGCTCGAAGGCCCCGATAATTGTATACCCAAATAGGTGGTTTGAAGACCCAAATAGTATGAATATTTTTAGTTTTAATAGAACCAAATGGTACATTCTATATTTTCTTTTATTGTATTCCTATAGTAACCCGTAAATTCACCCAAACCTAGATTTGATCTTGGATCTTTCAGATACAATACAAGAGCCCCTAACACTCAAGGTATAGGATCCTTTTCATAAATACAATCAATGATGAAAATTAATTATATCTTAGATATTATGAATTATAAAAAATTCATTATATAATATGTAAATGGACTGTATATTCACAATTTAATATAAATTAGGTGGATAAGGTGACATGTGTCTAAAAGAAAGAAATTTTGACAAGAAACCCTTACAAATATTGTATCATTGAAGTGGGGATTAATCAATGATTTGATTATGCGAACAAAATTTCAATCCATAGAAAATAATTGTAAATAAAAAAATATAATAATCAAGAGATATTACATACATAATCGTATCATAGTATAATCAATTGGGTATAATTTTTTACTAATGAATGGAAACATATTTAATAAATCCCTTACCTCACAATTACCACTTGTTGATCGCTATTTAACCTATGGAATATGGGTTATTAACATGTTAATAACTTTTAAAATAATTATATTATTAATTCTAACATCATATATGATCCATTTTATAACATATAATCTCTATATTGTTAGTAGCCTTTCATTATCACTATTGTTTAAGGTGTTAATTTCTTGGTTTTGTCATGTAATTTTTATAATGAATGTTCAATATATAAAATGTAGGATATTTTTTTTCATATATATAGTTCTATTAATTTCATAAATAATATTTTTTTATTATATATATCATTATATTCATTATTTTAATTTAACACGGAGAATTAAACACATCACTTTGTGGAAATTGTAGGTCATATATAAGCATGATCGACATTGTCATTTAATTTACAGATGATAGGATAACTAATTTTATTGTAAAATAAATTTAAAATATATATATAATTGAATTTATATGACATATATTCATTGAATTAATCTATTATTACCTTCCATGTAAATCCTTTGTGAAAAAATGAATCACATCGCTTCATGAGGTGGTTGTTCGTTGTACCCAAAGATGACCTTATCATTTATTTAAAGGATGGTAATGTAAGATATTATATGATAAATTTATTTTAAAAATAATTAATATTTAATTAATACGATATATATACATGAAATTAAAACATATCTCCTTCCATGTAAGGTATATGTCAAAATCAAATCACAATGCTTCATGAGGTAGTAGCCAATCACACACACAATTGACATTATCATATACCATATGTAAAGGAAATTAATATTTTGTTTGTGATATTATAATTATATAAGTATAATTAAATCATAAATATCATATATTATCAATATATGCAACATTATATCTATTCTTGAGAAGTGATGATGGAAAAATAATTACATCAGTTGGTGAGGTGGTAGTACACAATACACATAATCATTGGTTTTATTTCCCATTTGAAGGAGAATGAAATGAATGTGGATCATTAAATTAAAGAAAATATTAGTATATTTAAGATAAAAATGCTATTATATCATCATGCTTTAAAAATATTTGATTCAGTTTGAGGAAGAAAAAAACACTCGGCTATGGGTGTTACCTCTTCTTGCGGAAAATTCTATTGATTTCCACCAAAATCCTTCCTATGTTGGCTTTATGACAAAAAAACAAAATTCTACTATGAGGTTCAAGATTTTGGGGTGTGTATTGTTCTGGGAGTTTCTGAAAAAATGGGTTTATGAATTTCGTTAAGGAGAGGATGTGTGTCATTTTATTAGTGGGGGGAGTGGATGTATTTAATTTTTTTATTGAAAAGAAATAATTGCACCCATATTTTTCACATGAAAAATTTATAATGAATTTTTTATTTTCAAACATAAATTGTTTTAGGGTCTATATATGACTATAAAATATGTATTATACACGTCTTGGTGAATTTTTTCCCATATCATTTGAGTTTAACCTCCACTGTAAACAAATTTCTAAAGTATCTAGGGTATATGGTTTTACTCTTTTCATTATTTATAATGGTAAAGAATTAATTTGAGCTCAATAGATAATATAACTTATAATTATTAAGGTGGAATTCATTGTATGAGCTAATATGATGATATATAATATATTATTTCTAGTAAATCAACTTATCTTCCATCAACACAAGTATCATCTGGTAATCGGCCAATAACAACTATGTGAATAGGACCAAGAATGATATTGTTATTATTCATCTAATCAACTAATAGAAAAAATGTGTCTGGGTTACTGATCCATCATTTCATAAGTGGAGTTCATAAGTTTAGTCCAAAATAAAAATATCCTATGATAATTGACCAATAGCGTCTATGTGTCTTGTTCAATAATCCATCATTCAATCTATTTTAATTTTATTATTTTAGAAGTATGATCAATTTGAATCATATTATTTAGCTGTTAGGGTAATTTTAAATAATTTTCTGTAATACTATTTTAAAATTCTATTTTCTCATAATTATTATTATAAAAAATGAGAAATTCCATATTATTGAAAATTTATTAATTTGAATTTGAGTACATATGACTATCTGTAGATGGTTGGATATATAAGGCATCCTATACAAATTCTAGAGAATATGATTATTACCATAATTTTTGATTGTTTTGGATCATGGTACTACCATCTTGTACTAATTTACTTTTATTATATTAATAGTTACCAGTGGAAGATCAGAATGGATACCAATGAGATAATTTAGGGTCACTCATACAAGTCACCTCATTGGTGGTGAAAGGTGGGAAATTCATTTCATATGGGGAAGAGTCTCATTTTGGATATATCAAAAATGATTCCAAAAATAAATTGAATCTTGGATGAATCATAGAGTTAAAAGAAATGATATACAGAACATTGATTCCATTCTTTTTAGATTTTTTTTGGTCACTGGGTATTATTAATGGTTCCTCTTCAATTAGGTCAATGTAAATGTAGGATGTAGTGGATGTTGGGAGGTAGATATATTGGGGAATTTGAGAGAATTGAGAAACTTGTGAAGGATTATTATCTATTGACATTACTATCTTAGTTGTAATTTATTCATGATTTCTTCTACATATCTCAACTCACAAAGTACCGTCCTAATCCTTCCAACGTACTATGTTTGGATGAGATTGATTTGGAAACAAATTTTTTAGTTTTTAATCATCTGGTGGAGATCATTGATACTCGTAAGCCTGTATTTATCAATAAATATATAACATTGGTCCATGTTTTATGGTATTATATATCAAATTCTCATTTGAATAGGAGAAATTAATATTTGGAAGGGGATTACTTGACCCAACTCATTTCGGAGAATAATTCTTTTTCATGAAATTATGGGGATATAAGTTCTTATGATATTGTAATTTTAACATCTAAAATTATAGTTTATTCCTCATTTTAAACCTTTTAACATCGTGTTGGGTGTAATTTAATTATTTGAAGTATGCTTATAGTGTTCATAGAAGGAAAAGTCTCAAAAGCAAGAAAAAAACCTATATGACATGGTTCACACAATGAAAGGATATTAAAAACATTAATGGATTCTAGGAAGAAGGCATGAATTTTTATTTAGGATACAAATTATTTTATGATGTGTGATATTAATAATTTAATGAATGGGGATTTTGGAATTATAGAGATAGCGGCACATTTTTCTGTATGATGGTCATTCTAAAAGGTAATTATGTGAATATAATAACTATACTCTATATTTCACATTAATAATTCATTTATTACATAATAAAAAAATTAATACAACCTATATTATTGATAATTCAAGTATATTAGGAAACTAGATATATTATATATCAACATAAATCCTAGAACACAACATCGTTATTGAAAACATATTTAAGATGCTCAAAATAAACCTTCAAACATTAAACTGCATGGGATAAAAAAATGTAAAGATATAAGAAAGGGATGAGCTATAAATCATAATAAGGTCATGAACATGGAATAAGTTATACATGTTAAATAAGATTCATATCAAAGATGATTAAATGGAAGATTAATAACAAGGCATGATGTACCCTGATAATCATAACATGGGAAACATGGAAACAAAATTAAACACTAAATCATAAACATAATTCTAAGATAAACTCATCAATACATCATGGTTGTAAAACTATCATAAATGAATATGTTTTAAAAAATGTCCTAATGTGACATATCCTGATGCTAAACATTACCAAATGCATTGGAGTGCTATTTAGGTCCACCCATTTTATTCATTTGATTCTCATGCTTAAGTGTGCCATATAAATCATACAACATGGATTTATTCATAATGAAAATTTAATACAACATAATGTAATATAGAATATATACATGTATTTTACAAATAATTATGTATATCTGAATAATAGTGAATACCATTGATAGAAAAATTGGCATTTTATTCCTAAAACAATTGTTTTGGTAGGGAAAAGTGATTTGATATTTTGTAATCATAACGATGTTTCCTAAAAATTCCTAAAAGGTATTAATTAGAAAGAAAGGGGTATACCAAAATATAGAAATAATATTTAATATAAGTGGAATATAAAAAACACAGCCCGTCGTATGGAAATGAAAATAATAGACATAAGGTAAAGAAGAGACTTGAAAAAAGTAAAAAGAAAAGAAAAGATCTCTTATGTAATTTCAATATTGAAACACGTGTATTTAAATTATAATTGGATGAATAATGACTATTAAAAGAAGGGAATAAAAATTTATACTTCAAATGTACATCATGGGGAATATTTAATGAAATATACAAATAAAGTAAAATGCAATTTAATAGACATGACATAGAATGTGTTCCTGAATGGAAATAAGAAAAGAGAAATACCTTACAGAATTTTAGAAAAGTAACGGATTAGGTGAAGGTGAATCTAAGGTGTATTCAACAAATAATATATAAAATAACATTCCCTGAAAAAAATATGATATATATAAATAAGTTACATCACAATATATTCTTATTTAAAAGTATAATCCAATTAATGTTCCTGAATTGAACGAAGGAATGGAACATCCCTTACTAGAGAGTGTAACATGAAAATATTGGGAGGGGATTCTTAAGAGATTGGGGGAATCTTTTTAGGAAAATATAGAGTGGAGGTAATACTATGGTAGTTATAATAGTATTTATAGTAATGATAAATGGGTTCATGGGTTGGTTTATATTGGAAAAGAAGGGGATTTATCTATCATTTAGGTTATGGAATCTATATAATAAAATATCCAAAACCACAAACCAAACCATGTATTTTGAAAAAATATTATGAAAAGTGGATTGTATATTATTATTTTATAATCACATGGTCTGAATTTATGAAAATAATTCTCCCATTTATGTGGTGGAGAGATAGACTCTTAAAGAAAGTAATTTAAAACCTCAAAATATATTACATGTTTTGGAAGATTCATAATTTCTGTAAAAAATAAATCAAATAAATATAAATCAAATTATATAAAATGGAAATTTTATATTTTTTAATATATCCCATTTATAGTAATTATTTAATCTTTTTTGGGTCATTATGATTTCATAAAACACCAAGTATATTAATATGATATTTATTTTTTACCAAAACAATTAGAATATTCACAAATGGGTAATTTGGATTTTATGATTCAAAATTTAATATAAATTTTATTTAAATAAATTTTTTTTATATTTTAATTCTTACTTGTAAAATAAAGTTGACACTTATTAAGAATTTTTCTGTTTTTACAACAACAGTTTTCGAACCCTTATAAAAATTTCATTTGACATCATAAAAATTATATATTTATTTATATATGACCAAAAATATTTAATAATATTAAAATGTTGGTAATTTAAAAAATCCATTAATTTATAAATACATTGAATTAATTTGAATATAAACTAAACATTCATTTTTTGCCTTATTTTATCAAAATAAAATATCATCTACAATGTTACAATAATTGGATGAAAATATCATTATTATTAAATAAAAAAGTACATATTCATATTTTTATGGTATTGATAAATTTATCAATAATACATCATAAGAATCCCTATGAGTACGGTGGGTGATGGTGGGAGTTTTGTCGGGTGTTTTAGTGAACATGGTTTGGGTCATGATATAAATGATCCTGAATTTTTCCCGTAAAAGATTTCACTCATGCTTAAACTATTATATCTTACTCATGATTGGTTGATGGAAATTCCCATAAATGTTATATACCTTTGAATATTTGACAAATTGGATTCATAGGGTATGATCCTACAAGATGAGTCCATCTCATCCTTTTTCTATGTCTATTAGATTTGTTAAAAATCTATATTTAGAGTAATCATTTAATCAGTATTAAACAACTATATTATTAGTGATAACTATTCTTAACTATCATTATATTAAAATTGAATATATTAAATCAATACAATTGCATGATTTTTCTATAATTATATTTCATAATGACAATTTTAAATAAATAAAAACTAGATTTTTAGGTATAATAGTTTGGGTCGTTACTGTCTTCCCTATAAGAAATTTTACCCTCAAAAGTTTCATTTTACAAAATTAAATCATATGGGTGTAACTATATTTCATAACCCCCTCTGGATTCAATATTTCTTCTTTAATTTTCTAGTTTCCCACAACACATGTACAAATATCATTGTCTTATTTCATTAAACTTTTTATCTATGATATGAGATATTCACCAGCTTCTCCTCATAGGAAATGTCATTATTTGATGGTACCATCTCCTAATTGAGTAAATGTGAGGGGTATGTTTTGTACATACTCAGGAGGGATACATGGAATATATCTTTCACTTGACTTACATTTGGTGGTAGTTATAGTATATAGGCCACCACTCTAATGTAATCAAATATCATAAAGGGGTGGATGTATCTTGGAATAAGCTTTCCATTCTTCCCAAAATCTCAACAAATTCTTCCATGAAGATATTGGGAAGAATAAAATTTCTCCAACATCAAACACTAGGTGTTGTTAATGATTCTCAGCATAGATCTTCTGTCAACATTGAGCAGCCATGATGTGTTGTTGAATGGTATTAAACTTTTCAACCATTTTTCAAACCATTTCATGACCAAGTATTTTTAATTCCCCAAATTTATACAAAAATGTATGTTCTCTACCCCTCTTTCAATAAAGGGATTCGTTGGGAGACATTTTGATTCTTTAATGTAAACTATTTCTATATGAGAACTCAACCAGAGGGATATGCTAGTCTCTATGTCCTTTTATGTCTATATAAGATGATAAAAACATGTAATATAATATCTAAATAGTTCTCTTTTATTGGACATCAGTTTGATGATGATATATTTTACTAAAGTTAGTCTTAGTTTTTATATGTTTTTTTTATACCTTTCTAGAACATACAGTGGAATCGAATATTTCGATAAAATATTATAAATATAGGTACTCTATATAGCCTTACAACTTCTCTGGTATATATTTGTGAAAGTTGATTTAATCAGAAGTTCTATAAAATTATTGTGAAGTGATCAAACATTGCTAGACGATCCAAAAACACCAACATAAATTTTTTTCCCTTTGATGCATTCGAAATTCCAGTGAAGATGTCTATCATGTTGTTCTACCATTTCTATGTTGTTATGAGTAATTTTTTCAACATATCCTATTAATTTTTCCTTTCATACATCACCTGTTCACATAACAGGATGCTTGATGTATATTCAGCGATATAATTCTTCATATTGTCTAACCAATTGTTCTCACAGAGTTCTTAATACATATTATTTTTTCCTAGGTGAATGGAGAGAGTTGAAATTTGAGCATCATAAGAATTTTAAATCCATATAATAGGATTTTATGGAAACCATAGTCTTGACCCAAATATCAAAATTCCTTATTCATCAATTTTAATCTCTTAGGGTGTCCCCATTATCATGGTATACAGCTTCATTCGAATTTTCACAATATTTCTTTGAGAAATATTTAACTTTTACAAAAGAGATGATTGAGAAACATTTTGTTGAACTAGATAAAGATGTTCCTTCCATTATGATTCCCATGTTTAAATAACTAAATAGGCATGTAGTGGGTTATAATTACATTAATACATGGATGATATATAATACTCATGTATTGAGATATTCTTCTTTTGTTGTTTCATTGGTACAATCACAAAATTACTTCAACAATCGATAATTTACTACAAAATTAATAAAAGATACTTGAGATACCTAGACATCCACATCAAATACACATTGTTTTTTTAATATCAATATATATTTCCATGGTTAAATATTTTCATTATCTATATATTATTAAAAATTATTTTTTTTTCATTTCCCAATAAAAATATTTTATCTTATCGATTATTTGACCTAATTTAAAGGAAGGTCTTTGGGTTGTGATTTTATAAAAAAATTAATGTTAGTGTAAGTTGTGGGTATTTTAATTAATATGATTGGGTTTTCATTCAGGTACTATAAATGTAAGGGTCTTTAAATAGGTTATTACAAATTTGAATGTGGTGTTTCATAGTGGTAACCAACATTATTTCTGAGTATGGAAAATGTAAGAGTACGGGTAGGGTTTACATGATCCAAACTACTATAAAAATCACCCCATTATATTTATGTACTATATATTATATTATATAATAAATCATTTCAAAGATTCATGATACAATAAAAAAATCTTATTGAATATTTGTTATAAACATTTCAAAGGAATATTCACCACATGTAGTCATTTATTTCCATATTCCATGACCCAAATTATCTTCCCACATCGCTACATGAATTATGTACTTGTTTTCTATCATGGGTAATGATGGTTTTCATCTTATGAGAAATAGATTCATCTTCATATGCAGTCCTATCTTAGGATTCTAAATACCCTTTATTTATCACGAAATTTCTCCTTTTGATTCCTATTGATTTCATATTCTCCATAAAATAATCTCTTTTAATTTCATAGGTCCTCTTATAGTGTAATTCAACCTACTAAATTTTTAATAACATTAAATCATAGTCAATATTCATATATTATAGGATGAATTTAGTTAACTGTCCATTTTTTTTACATATATAACACATTGGTCATCATTATATTATATACACATTGTCTCTCTATTTTAACAATCATTTAGTCGAGTTAACAATCTTTAATAATATTTATCTATATTTATTTATTTATCATTATCTTGATCTTAAAAATCAACCAAAAATCATTATAATATTTTAAAATTTCTAGTTTTCTCATGGATTTAAATTTAATTTACTCTATTTATTTCTTTTAAAATATTGTGGGATTTATAATCTCATAATTACGAAGGGTATTGTGAAGTTCATTAAGTGATGGTTCTAAAATTTCATCCCGGGGTGACATATTTGGAGAAACTATATTGAGGAAATTCCACATTAACCTATTTAAAACTATTTTATCTTCAAAATAATTACCATATACTATGATAGGACTGACTATCTCATTAACCCAGATAAATTAGTACTTAATTTTCATATCATCTGTCATACAAATGTATTCCAAACTTTTTTCTCGAATTTTTTAGTTTATCTTTTTGTATTTTCAAAAGAAATTCATACATATTTTCTAACATATCCCATTGTTATTGGATTATATTATTCCCATAATCATTGTCTAATCATTTTTAGATAAAGAGGAAGGATGGAATTTTTATTATTCCCATCTGCATCTAAATTTTTATTTTGAGGGTTGATTCTGAGAGTATCCATTTTAAGTGGTGTAAAACCCATATTTACATAATCCAAAAATTATAGGTATTTTGGTAAGTTAAAATTCTTATTCAACCATTCCCCACATAAAAAAATAACTGGAGATAGAAACACCATGATTATTGACTATATCTCTATTGTCCATTGTCCGATTTAATTAATTATGGATTATTGAAATAAGACCCATATATTATCTGATACTCTATGTAGCGACTAGATCAGTTGTGATTACTAATATTTCGATGTTTTAATCAATGATCCATTTTATTCTAGGAATTTATCCCCTTTAATTTAATCTATGGGATCGGTTTAGGTAATGATCGAAAAATTATATAGTTTACTATAAATTATTGATAATGTTAAATATTAAAGGCATAATATATAAGGATTTAAAACATATAGCTTTGAATAACTTATCCATTTAAAGAATATTTAGTTTTCCTTATAAACAATTATTCTACTATGGACAAATGTAATCTCATGATGTATAATAACATCATGCTTGCATGGAATCCCAAAAAATGATATGACATTAAACTAGATGAGTTTATACTATATTGAATAGTAGAGTCTCCCACATGTTGTTAATTTTATTTTACAAAACACATATCTTTCTGGTGGTACAAATTTTATCTAAATTTCATTAATTTTGATGGTTTTCAACAAAATGTAATTTAATAAGTCTTAAATTAATGTCTTTTTGTCTCATCAAGATTACCTTTTTTGTTCAATTCCTCCTTTCTATATCATTAGTTTCATTTATCCTACAAAAACATTTCGGAACAAGTTAATCACATTGCATCTTATTCTTTTAACTATCCTTATATGAGTTATGAATATCATTGACCATCTATTTATTCATTCGACACATAGGTTCTCTAGGATGAATCATCTATTATTCTTCAAAGACATAATTTATTTCCTCTATATTTGTGTTGTGTATAAAAATTATTTCACATCAACCTCTTTATTTCATGGACGTCTTTTATTAATAGAATATATTAATATAATTTAATATAACTTTTGATTCATATAATTTCATAATAAATCCTGATAAAATAAACATGACAAGGTAATTTAAATGAATTTAAATCATTTACTATTTTAAATAATATATCCTCTATTCTAAGAATATTAACTCAATGATATTATTAAATTATAACAACCTCATTATCTCTATTGATCCAATTTCCTTAAATATATTGGATTCACATCTATATGAATATTATAAGAACAAATCATGTCCTATTTTGTGATTCCCCCTATAAATGAAAATTTTCTATTTATTAGGCCTCTAAGAATTTGATCAATGAGTGATATATGATGTGGTAACTAGGATTTTGGTTTCACATTCCATATTCTATAAATCAATAAATATTAACTACCACAATTTCGTAGTTTGACTTAATATTTCTCATAGATAAAAATAACTATTGAAAAAATTCACTACCACTTTGTAAAAAAATTATTAATTCTCAAAATTTATCCTTTTAATAAATATCCTAATTAAATGGATGGATTAATAGTCTCCTTCCATTTCCTATTATGTCTTAGGAAACCTAATTTATGATTTCACCATGATGTTTTAAAATTAATTTTTTAGTGAAAATAATTTATATATAAGTGAAACTATATTCGTATTCCAATTTTACTATGACATAAAACTCTTTTTAGAAATTTTAGATCCACCCTCAGTTGGTTCTTCAATCACGATTGCTGGCATCATGATCTTCATGAATGATAATGACACTTGATTCCATGAATATTATTTCAAAAATAATCATATGATTTTATTTCATGTCAAAAATTCAAATTCCAATAATTCTAAGAATTTATTTTACTATAATGCCATATTTTCCTCCACATAAACATTTCATATATCCTTAAAGACATCTTAAATATAATGTCATATTATTAGTTCCTTTTTCATTTCCTATACTATGCTCAAATTATTAGGAAACACTCAACGTTGAATACTCCAAGTCAATGTAATATGATTATGTTGGAACTCTAAAGTCAAACAAAAAATAATAGTTTCATTTTTTAGTTTGAAAAGAAGAATTAGAGATTCCTCTCAATAGACATTGGGGATTCATCAATACATATTTTAGCCTTCTTAAACATTATCTATGTGTACATAATGAAACATATTTTTTAGCCTTTAGTATTATTTATATTAGGATAGCATCACTATATTAGTTTCTATATGTTATTTAATTAAAAAAATATTCATTATCTTCCCAATACAACTACATACATTTCTCTATATAATATTGTATAAAGAGAGATTTTCTTAAAAAAACATGTCCATGGTTCCATTTAAGAATAGTGAAAACAATGAACACATATAAGGTTGTTCTTCATAGATATGACCATCTGAGTTCTATATGTAGGTGTAATATTTTATTTTCCATTTATCACGGTAGTACCAGAACTCTGCCTTCCTCTTATGAACTTAAAACATATTGGAAGTGAAATCATTAGAGAAACAACATTAGGTTTTTAAAAAAATACACAATATTATGCTTCAGAATATCAAATAAGGTAATAAAGAAATGAAATACTTATAGGTCATATACCTATCAACTATAAAGGACTAGTCAACATCATAATATAGAAAATTATTATAAATGAACTCTTATGAATATATTATGTAGGAGGATCTTAAAATCAATGGAATAAAGGTAGAGGGTAACCGAATGTACGAAATATACCTACAAGTTCACTTAAATAATGTGAAAGAGTCATAGATAAAAAAATACATGTGAATTTCGTTTCATGGATTTAAGGGAAAAATTAGAATATATTATCCTATCCAAATATAAGATAACATAGTAATTAAACAATACTATAATTGATGTTTTGGAAGAATTTTTTTTTAAATGCAATTTATATAGGTTTTATTGAAAATATATTTTAAAATTAATTTGGAATAGTATGATGATTTCATATATATTAAAAATAATTAATGAATTAAGTGTATGTTTGAGGGTTCAAACTAAAACCATAATTTTTTCCCCTTAAAAATTTTTAAAAAAAATTGGTAGAATAAAATTTGGGTTTTCCAACAGACAAAAAACATTCATTTCCTCACTTGAAAACCTCATATATCATTATTGAACCCAAACTATGGAAAAATTAATGCTAAATAAAACCTCTAATAGTCCACAATGAACAGCAGTTAGATTGTTTATAATGTCCTACATTTAGTGGTAAAATACCTTTAAACTGCATGAAATATATACAGATAACATGAATAAATAATATAGTAGATACTTCCCTTTTTATAAAACATTATACATTTTAAATTATTAATCCTTTTTATGAATTATAAAAAAATGATACAAAATAACTCACTGAATAATTTTCCATGAAATATTATGGTTGAGATGACTTGTATTTTTTATAATATTAAGGATTTTTAAATAAATAGAATCCCTATATAATTACATCTATATATCATGGTGAATATTAGATAAAACTTTCTTCTTAAACTCTTTTAGTGATTTAAATTTATGAAGAATTTTTTTTGTATAATTGTGGGCCCTAATAACCATATTCCCAATGATAAACTATTTTAAAATTGTTTTATCATCCTGTAAATCATGTCATAAAATTGTATGATATTAGTAACTTATGAAGTATACTGATAACTCTATGTATTTCCACCAACATAATCTTTAAAACATTCCCCACAAATATTTCCTTTATAAAATATTCCATTGAAAATACTACTCTTAACATTATTTCATTAACAACATACTATAAACTCCCTTAGGTTATAAATTTAAATTATATTTTAATTTTTTATTTGTTTAATCATTTACTAATTAACCTTTTGAACTTATGTATGGTTAAAAATTATCCCAATAGTTGCATGTAAACTATATTTTCTCTAAAATATCATGGTAAAAAGAATAAATAATGTATATCTAGGAACTAAATATTATCAACATTAATTTGGATATTTATCAAATAAAATATTTATATCCATCTAAATACATTTTTTAGTAATATGAGAAGCCACATTAAGGTAGTGTGGGAAACAAAAAATACTCTGGATGTGGATAAAAAAAACACTAAAAAACAATGAATAGTTTTTTTGATGATAATTAATAATTCCCATAAGGGATTTAATTCAGTATTTAAAAGGAATGAACCTAGAATGAGATATAAAAAATAAGATAACTTGATCCGTCAAAACATTGCTATTCCTGATGAAAAATATTTGATAAACCCCCACCCCCAAACATGAACAATCATTAGAATCTATTAACCAACAATGACATCTAAAACAACACTATTGACCATCAATGCACTAACTCACAAAAAACGATAACCATAACCTTATAAGAAAAGAAACTCATATTTAACATTTACCACTGAATGTAAAATTGCCATCGTCATCATGGGTTAATTCCAAATCCATTCATACATGTAATCACATACAATAGGAATAAAAAATATAACACCATAAAAAATACATTGGGAGAACTAATGTATACAATTGATTATACACATAATTACTATTAAAATATCAAATATAACTTCATAAAACCATCATGAAATATAACAAACCAGATTGAATAATCATGTGTGCAATGAATATAAAGGAAAAGAAAATTTTTATATTATAATGTTCATAAGTAGAAATCCATGATCATTGAAAGTACCAATGATAAATTTATAGAAACATCTATAATATGAATACACTAATTAACCATAATAATTATGAAATTAAATGAAAAACATATATGTTTCTACTAAAATCTAAAAAAAACTCAGAACTATAATATTATATTCAAAGAATAAATACAAAATATAATCACCATCACAATACCATATGATCAACCATATATTTATGTGAACTAGATAATCAATATGGAAAAACCATGGTAGATAAAACTACAAAATATTTTCAAAAACTAAATAATGGATGAAATCAATGTGAGATATACCATAGATGTTCTACTCCAAAAAATAGTACCAAACCCACTTCAACCACCTTAATTACATATAGATAATGTGGTATATCAACAAGGGTTAGGAATAAATATCCAATGAATAATGAACAATTAAATGAATGCATACCTGAACATATAAAACTCAAAGGGATGGAAAATTCAAATGAAATGAAATTGTTGAGACACAATCATTAGATAATGAAATATTTCGATGGGGTTAAAAACATGGGGAGGATATTGAATAACTGAGTTGTAGTTATTGTGTTGTGAGATTGAAAAAGTTTATCTTTAATGTTATATTCATCTAGAGAAGATAGTTTATCAATTTCTATTGTTGATATCATGGTTTTAACGTCTTTTTTAATATATAATTCAATATTTAACTCATGTGATGTTTTGAGATTAATATAAATTTGTGTTATTTGTAATACACAAAAATTATTGATGTTTTTTGGAATTAGTGTTTGAATATTTTTTTTAAATATTGAATTATATAAATAAACAAGAGACATTAAATACATATTTATTTGTTTTTATGATGTAATTTAGACTTTATAATATCAGGAAAATTGAAATATCATTTCTATGTAAGGAAGGATCCCTATTATTTGTAAAAAAAATTTCCATGTGTAAAAAAATATGTGTAACATAGTATTGAATCAAAATTTACATGGCCATTATTCAGTAGCTAAATAAGAATGGAAATATAACATTATAAATATCCATCACTATCTATGTAAGAATCATTTAGGGAGGAGTTTAATAATCATAAATGTATATATCAATCTTGGAAAGTGGTCATGGACCTAGAATCCAGAGAATAGTATGAGTGGACAGACCTCCACATTTAGCCTTGAGGAAAACAGAAAAACCAACCAATAGAAAATATTGACGACAGTCAAGTATTGAAAAACATATAGTGAGAAACCATTAAAAATCACAAAAAGAATATAGACGAAAAAATCATCATCACCATGACGATACATAAAAAATAAAAACCCTTATACATTCTTACTAAACCAGATCCATTTGCATAGTCATCACCAACTATGTATATCCTACAAAACAGACTCAAAACCCACAACATGATCCCAAAAACACCCAAAACACCATCATAAAAAAATTAAATAAGAACAAGAATAATGGGTAGGGTAGAATGATCATTGTATGAATAAAGGTACATGGTAGAAGCCACCAATCCTCACTCCATCACAATCCCAAACCATTAGAGTGAATTTATTCTGAACCATGTTGGTGTTTAGCACAATGGTTTAGATGATACGAAAATAGTTGGAAGAAAAAAAGATATCCTTGAAACACCATTGAAGAAACCAATGAAAGAGATTTATTTTAACTAGAGAGATGGGGGAGAACCTTTATTGGAGAGGATAATAAGGCAAGGGGAAACCAAGGCCTTCATAGAAGATAGATCACAACGATAAAAAAATATATTAATGTTTTTATAATGAATCATCATCATATAAAAAAGAGAATGATATAGGTTATCATTTAATATTTTAGAAACATATTAAAACCATTTTGTTCCACTAATATATTTTTTCTTCATTTTGACAAGATAATTAATAATGAACCAAATGTGAAAACAATTAAAAAAATTCACCAGAATAAATGAAAATGATGAAATATTATTAAAAAATGGGTGAAAAAATGTTATAAGATTATCATATATGTAATTAGAAATATGAATATGGTTAACTAAAATATTAATAACTCTATTTAAAACATTATATTGTACATTTGAAATTTTTCGATATAAGACTAACCCAAGGTAAGGGAATTCTTAACCTAATTTCCCATATTTGGGTAAACATTTTACATCATGGATTATGTTTCACTAAGATTATTTGGGTAATTAATTTTGATTGGAATATGTATAATTATGTGGATTTATTGTTTTTACACATATTCCTTTAATTTTTATCAATTACCACTTCAAATATATGATATTGGTAAGGGACATTTTTGTTAAAAATCCTCTTTTAATTTTCATTTTTTAATATATAAAAAGGAATGTTTTTTTAAAGTACAATTTTTTTATTATTATGTTATTGTCCTTGGGAATTGATTATCAGTATAAGTAATACCAATATAGCCATCCAATTAATTATGTATTTTTATTTTGGAGGGAAACTATATGGTTATTCCAAGTATAACTGTGATAGTTACTCTATAAGGTAGCCCTGAGGGTAATATCATATGGTAGTAGTGGGGGTAACATTATAAGGAATCCATGGCAGTTAAAAATCATATGGTAGTCATGAACATAATAATATTAAGAATGTAACAACCCAAGTTACATTTACGGTATTTTTTATGTTTTCTATGTTTTATGGAACTCTCATATTTTTACAAAGTTATTATATGATAGTTATTGATTAAGAAGTATTTCATTGTGAAAAAGATAAGATGTGTTTATAAGTATTCATGTACTAATAATTTATATCCTTATTTAATGTTCCATACATGGATTTATGTAATCATACAGTGTTTTTATATGTTTTACAAAGGCTTCAAGGATTGATAAGAGAGAAGGGGAAGCTATGTGTAATGTTGGGAAGACATTTCCTGATACAACTTCTAGTTTTTATTAACAATATTTGTATTGTGGAAGAAATTTCAACTTTAATAGTGATAATAAATTTTTATGTTGGGGTTGATATGTATCAATTATTTCCTAATGTTATGAAACTATAAAACAAAAATATAAAGAAGAATCTAAATATGTTACTTTTAAAGTAATGTACTAGATTGTGTAATTTTAACAGTTGGTTCTTTATAGTTGATATCATAGCATGATTTAGATAATATTAAGTGTTTTGATGATGTTAATAGAATACCATATATGTTTTGTTACATTATGTATAAATTTAAATGATATAGCATCTCAATATTACCATGTTTCTTCATAAAATATATGTCTCTTCGGAATGATTTTTCAATGATAAAATATGGCAGTTGAAGTAGGAAGGCACCGAGTCGATGATACCATATCGAATCTGCAACTCGGAAAGGTTGGAATTAGAACTAGGTAGTTTGTGATAATAATGAATTAGTTGACATAGGCTATAAATAGTGGTGGAATCCATGAATTTGAACATCCAAAACTACCACAAAAGAACATGATAGTAGTTGGGAATTTTAATATGCAACACCCTCCTACGTTCAGTGGATCATCTAACCCAGTGTTGGATAAAGGGTCCATTAAATCCATTGAAAATATATTAAATTTAATGGGGTATTCATATAATCATATGGTTATTGTTTATATTTATCGTTTTCATGGTGAAACTGACTAGTAGTGGTGAATGGTAATGAATATCAAGGATATCGAGGAGGTTTATGCCTTTAAATGTGATAAATTTAAGAATGTGTTCCTCAGAAAAAATATTTTCTGATTGTTGTTCTACTTATTATTGAAAAAAAAATCCCTAGATTGAAATAAAAGGAGGATGATTATGTAGACTTTTAGGAATAAATTTTCACTCGTTTTTCAAGGTATTCTCCAAATCATATTCAATATATTGGTAGTAAAATAAATCCTTTTTACTCATTATTGAAGCCAATATATCAAAGGTAATTTACCTCCCATAAATTAATATGTTTTTAGAAACATATATTATATGATGAGAGGGTATAAATTGAGTTTTCTAATGATCACATGTACTTTGAAAATAAGAAAATTAAGTTGTCCATATGGAAAGTGATGGGTACGAATCCATCAAATAAATATAAAGTTAAGAATTTCAAGATTCATGTTTGTGATAAGTGTTTTCGACATAACTGTGGGGAATTCCTTATCAAAACCAATAATTGATTTTGATGTGATATGTTTGGAAATATTGACATATATTATAAGGGAAATGATCTAATGATTAATTCTAATATCAAAACTATGAAGTGTATTAAATGTGGTGAGATGATTCATTAAGAAAATATTATCACAATGAAAGATCTGAATGACAAAAATTAGTTTAATTAAAAGAAGAATGTTTTTGTGAAATTCTTTGGGTCTATGTTATCATATTTATGGACATTCAATGAAGTGGTATTATATAATTCGTTTTTATACCCTTATTTTGATAATATCGTTTTTTATATTAGGTTTAAAAATTAATTTATTTCTATTTAATGTTCTGAAAATTTTAAAATTTCACCTAATGGAATAAATACATAACATATGGTTAGAACACCGCGGGAAAATATTAATGAAAAAATTGAATTAAAAGAATATTTATTTTGATGTATATGGAAATACATTTCCTATCAACCATATTTTTTTTACCTTAGTAGCGATTGATGTTATTTTGGGTATAGATTTTATTTCTATTTATAATGATAATATTTATAGTAAAGATAAAGAAGATGTTTTTTATGAATGGTTTTAGTTTATATACATGAATAAAAACATACCATAGATAACATACAAAGAAAAAAAATGTTAAAGGATGGAAATGATTATTATATTTTACATATTTTTGAAGACAATAGAATTTTTTAGATTATTGATGTTCAAGTGTAAATTAATACATGGGTGTTTTTCATGATGAGTTTCCTGGTCTAATATCCTTTCAGGAAGTTAAATTTGATATTTAATTTGTTCCAAATTCTATGATAATTCAAAACCCCCATATCGAATGTCTCATGTGGAAAATCATGAATTGAAATTTCATTTGGAGGAGATGTTTGATAAAGGATTGATTTGTCCTAGCACATCACCATTGTATGCCCCTATTTTTTCGATAAAAAATTATTCCATGGTAATTGTCATTGATTATAGATATTTGAATAACATTTCAGTTATTAATAGGTATCCAATACCTTAATTTGATGACTTGTTTGATCAACTCCAGGGAGGTCGGTATTTTTCCTTGGTTGAATTGAGATTTGTGTACCATTAGATAAAGTTAAATGATGGAGATATATCAAAAATATATTTTTTTAATAGACATGGGAATTATGATTTATTGTTATTCACTTTGGAATGAGAAATCACCTATTGTGTATATATATTTTTTGAAAAGAATATTCCATTGATATTTTCAAAAGTATGTTTTTGTTTTTTTTGATATTTTAGTCTTTTAAAAAAATTATGGGGAACAAGAAAAACATTTAAGCATTGTCTTCAAAAATATCAAAGAAAATAATTTCTATAGAAAATTCAAAAAATTTGATTTTTGGTTAAAAAAATATTTATATTAATGGGAAATTGTAATTAAGGATGTAATAAAGGTTGATCCCTCAATAAAATGTGGTGGATAAATGGAAAAGACCATCAAATGTTAAAGAGATTTGATGTTTTCCAAGATTAGTTGGTTATTATCAATGATTTATTAAATAATATGAATAATTATCATGACTGATAACATTTTTAACATAAAAAGGAGTTAATTTTATTTGAATAGAAGATTATGATGTATGTTTTTAGGAATAGAATAAGATATTGGCGAATTCCCCAGGTTTGTCCATCCATCCATAAATTGTGAATTATTCATCTATAATGATTCTTTATTAAAGGTAATTGGTTTTGTTTTAATGTATAATAATTATGTAATTTCATGTGATTCAATAAAACTAAAACCTCATGAGTTAAATTAGCACACACGTGATTTGGAATTATAAATTTTTGTTTTTTCATTGAATATTTGGTGGCATAATTTATACAGATCCAAATGTGAATTATATATTGACCATATAATTATGAAATGTATATCCACTGAGAAGGAATTAATCATGAGGAATATGAAGATGGCTTGAACTGATAAAGGATTATTTTTTCACAATCAATTACCATAAAAAGTATAACAAATTGGTGGATTCCTTGGGTCTAAAAATAATGTTTCATTTACCATGTTACATTTGTAACATGACCCCTTGATTAATTATTTGATTAATGTTAGCCTCAAAGTTTTTGGTGAAGGATATTCATCAATTTCTCTTCAGGATGCAACTCAGTTTTCTCTATCATAAATAATTAAGAAGGTAGAGAAGGAAGATGAAGAGTTATAAAGAATGGAATAATTTTCTAAAAAGGGGTAGTTCTTAGAATTTAATATTGATAAATATTTTGTTTTGATATTTGGGAAGAGATAATGGGTTCCTTGTGATTCAAAGTTTAAGAAATAGTTGTTATGTGATGCTCATAGATCTTTGATTTCTTGATCATCATAGTATCAAAATTATGTTCATAGAAATTTGGGAGTATTACTGGTGGGATGGAAGGGAAACATATATTACATATTTTACACCGAAATGATTGATTTTTCAATGGGTTAAAGAATATTGAAAATTACTAAAGGGGATGCTTCAAAATTTTCTAATGACTTTTTGGAAATGGGAACATATATCCATGGACATCATGCAGGGACTACCAAAAATATTAAAAGGTAATAATGTGATTTGGGTTTTTATTGATTGACTGACTAAATAAGCACATTTCATTAAAATTTAGATATTATGTATTTGGATAAACATTCTCTATTATAGATCTAAGTGATTGTTAGGATAAATGGTGTTTCACATTCCATTATATTTTACCGTGATACCAGGTTCACTTATATCTTTTGGAAAATCCTTCAGATGTAATTGTTCCTAGAATTAAATATTGTCATTGTATTTCATCCTGAATATGATGGACATACCTAGAAAAGAACATAAACATTGTTGGATTTTCATAGATATTGTTTAATGGATTATGAGATAAGTTGGTATCAAAATATTTCTTTAGTTGGGTTTTCTTATAATAATATATTACATTCATGTATACATATGGAACATATTGAGGCATTATAAAGAAATTTTTTTTGAACTCGCAATTTTTGGGATGCATTTAGGGAAATTAATTAAATGTGACCATAAGTTGCATAGGAAGTATATGAGAAAAGAAATATTATCCATCAACCAAATAGGACACTCAGAGCATACAAAATTTTTATATAGTTAACAAGAGGAAATTCATTACTTTAAAGGAATGTGATTATGTTTTTCATTTAATATAAAAATGTTAGATTATTATGAATTTTTCTATGAATTAAAATCTAAGTACATGGTTCATTAGACCTTGTGAAATCCAAGATGAATTTTGACCAATCACATACTGAGTAACTTTGCCTCCATTTTTTCTCAAGAACATAATTTTTTTAATGTTTTATTGTTCAGAAAGTTTGTGAATGATTTATCTCATGTTATTATCCATGAATTAATTTGTATCGAATATACCATTCTTACGAAGAGAAATCTCTTTGGATTCTTTATCGTTGAGAGCTAGTATTATGGAATAAGGTAATTCCCCAGGCTAGGGTTTTTTGGGGAAACCACATGGTTAAAGAAGAAACATGGGAATCTAAAATTGCTATGAGGGAAAGGTACCCTAACTTGGTTAGAAAGTAAATAAAGATTTCTAGGATGAAATTTCAAGATGGTGGTGAGAATTTAACAACCAGGTACAAAAACAATACATTATTTTCATTCTATAATTAAATAGTAAAATTCATTATAAATATTTGATGAAATGAGTGGAAATTATATAAATTAAAGAATTTATATGTATTGAATGGTAAATTGACCGTATTAAATGTATTTTATCCAAAATAAGAGTAAACTCACCTATGATAATATAAATAAAATAAATGTATCATAAATGTGATAATATGGTATACATATATCATGGAATAATTATATAAATGTTTTTAATGTGAAAAATTATGGGCTAGTATTATTGTGAAACATAAATGTGTATTTATAAATTTATAATTATTATAATGATTTAAATAAAAAAAATACATTTAGAATAGAGATTCATAAAATAATATTTTTTGTCTTATGATTGTAATATAATTTTATAAGACTTTAATTAATATTTCAAAGTGTGAAAAATCCAGTTTTAATTTTAAAATTTATTTTTTAAAATAAATTTTAATTTTAATTAAAAATTAAATTATCTTTTATGGAATCTTATTTTCCCAAAATAGAGTTAATTTTTGAATTTTACACGTTGATAAATGGTTAGGGTGAGTTTTTGGGATATTTCTAATATACTATAATTTTTTGTGAATAGTTAAATATGATATTTTATGATATAATCTAAATATATGATTTATTTAGTCAAAGATTATGTAAAAATTATTTATTAATATAATATATAACTATTGTTCAATATTTTAATATATTTAGTGATAATTATCAAACTATTTATAGTCTTGGGTGAAAATAATAAACTAGTCAATATAATAATTAGAAAACACTCCTCTCATACACTGTAAATACCACCCTGACCACCTCTTATCCTCACACCTCAAATATATTTATCATGCCTAATTTCTTTCCAATTACATTTACATGACTCTTTCCTGTATCCAAGAACTTCTAGTCTCACCAAAAACCCAAAAAAAAAGGTCTTTATGTAGGTTTAAAAGGAGTAGAATTCAAGAGGTAAAATCCTTATTCATTTTCATTTATATTTTTGTCATTTTTTTATAATATATCAAATAACATAATACCCGTGGAAAAAATCCATTATCATATATAAACTGTATTTTTATCTTTTTTATGCTAATTTAACCATCATACTTCTTCTCCCCTCTGCTTTATTCTAAAAATGAGAACATCATCCATGATGTGTCAATCTACCACCATCATTGGCGATACACTTCCATTTTTTATTAGAGACCATAAGGCTGGTTATAAAACCATTATTATGGTTAAATAATATTTTATAATACATTTTATATTTTATATAGTATTTTAGAATCAATATACAAAAATTATATTGAATAACACGATATCAGTTCAAGATGATCATATGAAATGCCAAAACAAATTAAATCATTCATATTCTTGTTTTATCTCACGATTTATCATATTATAAAAAATGATATATGATATAATTTAAAATTATGGTAACATATTAACAACATTCATTCCTCTTATATTTTTTTCTTCAATTCTACAAGAAAATGTGTAATGAACCAACCATGGAAACAATGAAATAAATTCACATGAAATAATGAAAAAAAACAAATAATATTAATAAACGGGTGGAGATAAGTTATGAAAATAACATATATGTAATTATAGATTTTAATGTGCTTCATAAATATATTATTAACACTCCTTATACTATTTTACCAGAGTTTATACTATTTTATGTAAGATGAAACAGAGGTTAGGGAATTATTATCATAATTTGTTTTTATTGAGTTGACCATGTACAAAAGAGAATATGTGTTACTAAGATTATTCGTGAAATTAATTTTATTATATTATTTATTATTTATATCTCTTTATAGTGTACACACAACTTTAATTTTTTTATCAACCATTACCACCAATATATGATATTTGTAATGGAATTTTTTTAAAACAAATCTGTTTTAATTTTAATTATTTTTTCAAAATACAAAAGTAATGATTTTATGCAACTTTTACTACTTTATGATTGTTTTATGGCTCTTGGAAATTTTATATGATGAAATTATGGGCCTGTATAACCCTCCAATTCGTTGGTTATGCTTATGTTATAGGTCAACTGTATAGTAACTCTTACTGTAACTTTGATGGTTACACCATAAGGTAGTCTTGAGGGTAAAATCATAAGGTAGCCATTAGGATTACTTTGTAAGAGAGCCTTGAGGGTTACAAATATTTCATTATCCATGAGTTTTAAAATAGTATGTATGTAATTCCCCACATTTAAAATATGGTATTATTATTTTTCTATGTTTTATGGAAATCTCATTTTTTCACAAAAGTAACATCATGAGGCATATTTTGTAAAAACTATAACTTTTTTAAAATGAATTAATTTGATTATAATTATTCACATACTAAGGGTTTATACCATTATTTTATGTCACATTGTGATATAATTGTTCCCATTCTATGTTTTTTACTTTACTTACAGTGTTTAATGATGAGATATACAAAATGAGAAACCAGTACGAATATTGTGACGAATTCTCATAAAAAGAGTTCAAGATTTCTATTAAAAAAATTGTATTTTAAAATGTAAGGATAATATTTTAGTACAATCCAATTTTTATTCTACTATTTTTCTATATATGCAGTATTAACTAAACTTCTATAACACTAATTAGAAAATATATTTTAGAATGTAAATAAGTGAATTCTAGAGAAATTTACTAAATTTTGTAGTGTATAAGGTCGGGTCTTTATATTTCCCATGGAGCTCAGATCCATGACTAATAGGTTTATCCTGGGAGTGTACCTCACATTATTCATGTTTTTTCACATGGATTTAGGGTATTATAGATTCATTGGGTGGATCCCATTGTGAGATAGTAGGGTTTCTTTCCATCAATCATTCGAGTTTAGATTCTAGTTTATTCAATATTTGATTCTTCCTTAGTTGACATATCATCTTTAGACTATTTTTATATCTAATTGATTCATTGGAGGCCTGGGTTTCTTAGTGTATAATATATATGGAGTGATCATAATTGGTACACCCTTTGGAATTTCCTAAGAGAGTATTTTAAATTTTTTATTGTTCTATGGTCCTCAGTGACTTCTGTTTCCTCTAAGACACTTCATGCTAAAAATTGGTGTCCTTGATGTAATTCATGGATTGTAATGGAAAATTATCTATAGTGATCAAATAAATTTTTAGGACTATTGAGTTTCTAATAAATCACATAAGGTTGGCAGAACTATTTATATTTGAGAGTATGTTGTACATACTAGTCATGTGGTGTCAATCCATCATAGACAAGGTGGAATAACAACCTAGATGGATATATTTTTCTTAGTTGAGTGAGATACTCATAAGTTGACCATTCCTCTGGTGCTTTATATATTCAATATGTGTTTACTAAGGACACATTGTGATACCAAAAAAACGTGGAATCATGTTTTTTATCAAAATATTTATAGTTACGAAACATATTTCTATTATTCCTTGTTGAATGGTGCTAATTGAGATACAATAATTGAAATATCAACTGACATATTTGGAAGAATAGGGTTTTATCTATATGATAATGACCACATGGGATATTACATTTATGTTTTCCAAAAATGAATATCGATCCATGTTGTAATTTTTAGACCAACATACGCTATAATAGTTAATAATTATGATCTGATATTCACTTTCAGGATTCGATGATTTATTCATCCATCTTAAGGGTGCCCATGTTTTCTCCAACATTAATTTATGGTAGGGGATAACCTTATTGATTTATAACCATCTAATTTTCCAATTAAAACCTTCAATATCATATAAAATCAATATGGGTAAATGGTGATGCATTATGTCTGAATAATGAAATAGAAATATTACCAAATGTCATGAACATAGTTTATAATCTATATCATTAATTATTTATGATTTCATTATTCTATGAAATATTTGTTTAATAAAAATCCATATTTTATCATGTTAGTAATTTGGAGATAGTTTATATAATTCTTCATGTTTGGTAGATTTATTTCAAATTCCCCAAATTTTTTTTCTTGGATTGAGTGAATTACATGGCTCATGTAATATCTAATGCTAGAGATACTATAGATACGGATATGGTTGATTTAATGGTATCATAGGATAGGCACAAATATTCATTTGAGAAACCTAACTTATGGGGGATTTTTTTTCAATTTCATATATTTTTCTAGGAATTCTCCAACATTGTAGTTCCATTGGTAAGGATTACCAGGAAAGTGGAAAAGACTATTCGGTCTGATACTTGATAAAATATGTTTCTATAACTAAAACATTGGATAAAATTCACAATGATATGAACATTAACCACTTCTAGAAAGGACTAAAACCTATATTGTGATGTGACTAGTGTTTTCTTTGGGGGAATTCATATTCTTGGTGGAAGAGAAGTTAATTTTGAGTCCATGTATGTGATACAAAATGTTAACAACTCCCAAAACAATTATATAGATGTTTCTATATAGGTATGCACCATTTGATGTTTGAATACTTCAACAAGGGGGATAGTTTAGTGGTTTATAAAATTCAAAAAAAAAAATTAAAAGACAACATAACCAAGAAAGACCTAAATTTATGCAAGAGATGGTGTTTTGGGTATATAAAAGATTTTGAATTCATGTTGGCCTCTACCCATGGGAATGGGAATGTAGTGAATGGTGCTTTGATTTAGAAAAATCTTTCAATAGTCACTCAAGAGTTCAATTATATGTGGTTTATCATGAAATTGTTTGAAGAGAAACATTTAGATGTTTAGGAGTACCAAGGTAGAAAAACATTTGATACCCTATCTGTTATAATGGAACTGCATGAACATGTGAATGAGATCTAGTTTTAATATACTAACTATATTATCATGATGGATAGTTTATATGGATGAGATTACCCAATTGATTTATCCCTGAATAACAATTAGATTATATATGTTTGAGGATAACTGGTAGTCCCCACAAGTCTTTATAAGTAGTTGATGAGGGACTTTCATGACTCATGTTTGGATATGCATCCAAAATGTTCATGATTTATAATGGTATATGGAAACTATATTGGTGTCCTATAATGACGAAATACATTTCTTGTTTTATTTGTGGACAATCCACCAACTTGTAGGTGAAGGTATATAATCACCTTTATATCGGTCCTCTATAGTAATATCTCATTCTAGTGTAGAAGTGGGATAATGTGATGATAGATTTTGAGATGGGCCTACTGAGGACTCCTCATAAACATGATATTATTTTGATAATCATTGATCAATTTCTGAAGGTATCCCACCCAATACCCAAGAATGAACCATTCATATTTATTGAGTTTGGAATGTTTTATGTACATCAAATATTATTCATACATGGGGTTACATGGAATATTGGGTCAATAATAAATCTATGATTAACATCAATATTTTGGTATAACCTTTAGAAGTAATTAGGCACATATTTCATTATATGTACCGAATATCATTCATATATGGAAGGGAGACATGTTCACATGATACAAGAGATCAACAAAATTTTCCTTGAACACTTCATTATTTTTAGTGGTTTATGGGGGAGTCATTTGGACATTTACAAGATTTCATAAAATAATAGATATCATATTACATTCATATGTATCCTTTAAAGGACTTATATGGTATACCATGTCGATCAACCTTTTACTTGTTTGATGTTGGTGATTCTAAAATGATTAGCATAAAGATAGTGAAAGAGACCATTGAGTAGATCTAATTGATCCAAAATCGTTTTGTTACCACTCAAAGCATGAATATATCCTTTGCTGACCAAAGATGACATACACTAGTGTTTGAGGTTGGAGAATGTGATTTCATATACATGTCACCAAGGATAGGGAAACATAAAATTTAAGTTATAATAAAAGTTATTTGTTTTATTCAGAGTTTTATAATGAATTATAATCATGTATTATCAACATGGACTTCCATATAGATACACAATGAAGCATGAAAACATACATGAATTTTAATTTGGATGGTATCGCCATAACCCGTATCATTTTATTCATATTGGTGACATCGAGTTAAAAGTTGATTCTTCTTTTGAGGATCATTGTAGACGTATCGTGGAAAATAATGGAATGACCCTATGGGGGAATACTATCACATTAGTATGTGGGTTATATCAATATAAACATAACTATGATGAAAAATAGGAATGACATTTAGACTTTTTAGCTCATTGGCCTGATCTTTTTATTCAGGTTTCCAATGTGGATCATGTGATTACATCAAGGATTAGCTAATATATTGTAAAAATATTAGAATATAACAAATTTTTAGGAGGTATTTTATTTATTAATTAAACCCTATATTCACATTAATTCCCATGGTTATGTAAATTGTGTGTTCATTAGGATAATGTAAAAAGACATGGGATAATTTGGAGGGTTTTAGGATAGAAATGTTTGGTTTTTACATAACTGATTATAATTCATTATTAATTCATGGTGTGTGACTAAAATTAGCCAATAATGTGTGGGTTTTAACAGGAAGAATGGGTATTTCCATATCATGGAAAGGGAATAAGAAACCTTGATAAAACCTATATATATTTTTTTGATCCATTTCATGTAGTATGGGAAAAAAACTAAACATTCCCTTAATCATACAGTGTTATGTGTTTCAAAATATTTGGGTTCACATGGTTAGTGCATGCTTTATCCAAAAATACTGTGAAAATATGAATCCAAAAAGATAGAATTTACTAATTCACACTTAAGCCCCCATTTTCATAACTCAATTTTAGGACTCACTTTTAAAAAGTTATGCTAACACGAATCCCTCCTCTACTCCCATATATTCTAGGTTTCTTTTTCATTTATCATTATATATTTTTAACATATGTATTAAAAGTTTCAAATCACTCACTATGTATAAACCTCCTCTAGAATCCAATATTTCATTTTCGTTATTTCTAAATCTCCCCAATATTGTTTAATGTAAATTCCCTATTTTTACTATTTTTTTTATATTTTCAATATTTATAGTAATATTTTAAAGCATATATCAGACATATGACCCATCCTACACCTATGATAGGCTTTTTTTCATTTATTCCTAAATATTCATTTTATTTTCATATGTTTTAGTGATATGAAAAAATTCAGTGGTTTTTCTTGAATTTAATTTTATTTAAATCCAAAAATCTATTCATTGGAATGCAATGAATCTTTTAAAAGTTGTTTATTTATCATTGGAAAATGGATACAATCAAGGAAACAATTATTTTGGACTATGCTTCATGGACCATTCCCATGTGTGATGACCCCAATGGTGGGCCAAAATCAATATCACAAAATCATACACCTCATATGAATTCCATGAATGGATGAATCTCACTGAAAAATCCTTTAAAAGATTAAAAAATAGAGTATAATACTCCTTTCATGTTTGAGATTTAAAATTCCCATCCCTTAGAACCCTAAATGTGTGACCATAGGATTAATATCTAACTAGGATGTTTTAGGATTACCACTAACACATTATCTTAGTCTTATTAATATTGATTCTTAGTTGGATATTTTTCCTATGGTCATTGGTTTTGGTTATTGGGGAGGATAAATAAATAAATACTCCAATGTGTGTGGGACAATACCGACAACATGGAAAACTCTACGAGTTCCATGCAATGTGCATTTTTTATTATTAGAGGTCTTTTAAGTGGATGATCATGTCTTCATGGGGTTGTCTCATTTAGAGATCATTTCACCATGGAAATGGGACCTTGGATTGGGATGGTGTTAATTTTATTTAATTGAATGTCTTATTTTGAATTGGATTTTGTTTTCACATGATAAGTGCATTTTAATTTATTTATGGTTTTTTAAAAAATTATTATTTGTTTTGGTAATAAATAAGGTAAAATTAATAGAGCAATTGTACATTAAATATTTATTTTTTATCATAGATGTGATGACTAAGGTATCAAGTACATTATAGATTCATAGTTTGAAGACATGTGGATTCTATATTAATGGTTAAACATGGGGTGAGTCCATACAATAGGTGTACTGTAGAAATTTAGTCATTGGTTAAACCCATGGTGAATCTGTAACTTAGGTGGACATTGGAACTTCAGTTAAAGGATAATCCTAGGGTGAAACCTACCCTCGTTTGAACACTAGGGCATTGAGGATATGTATATTACCCCAAGTTATTTTTTGGTCCGGGAAAAGGTATACTATGGATTTTTTATAGTTATTTTGGATGGAATAGACAATGAAATGTGGTTAGATACATTAATCATAAGTGAAAGTAGGTGGGTGTAATCTTATATTTCACTATGGATCCTAGGTATGATTAATATATATTCTCATTACCATAATTTTATAGATTGATTATATACAGAACCATCACATGAAAATACTATTCAGGCTACATTAATTAGGGGCATTTTTGGTGGTGGCCTACTGATTTTTACTCACACCCTAACTAGGTCGTTGTTTGGTAAATGAGAAGAATGATAGAGGTAGGAATGGACCAAGGTGAGTGACTTAGTAGTGATGCATGATTTTAGGCTAAGATGGTGTCAGGGAATGGGTTCATGTGTTTTTCTTGATAAAATTTTGAATCATGAGTCTTTTTTGTCCGTTTCAACTTTAAATGAATTTTTAACCAGCTATGTATGACAATTTAATTTCACCACATGAATATTTAGTAGAATCATTTTATATATTTCAGGGATTTTGTTTAGTGTTTGGATGATTTTATTATGTTATAATTTTATGTTATGTTATTAATATTATTTCCCATATTTTTACTAATATCACACTATGAATTGATGTTATAATGTACCCAAAGGATATTATAATACTTTATCATATATTTGGCATCCTCCTGTGTGTGGGGAGGCAATATTGACATACAGGAGTGACTATTAGTCTAGGAACCAATCAGTAGTAAGGGGTAATTGGATGTTACATATAGTGTGATCTTTGATGAATCCATATGATAGTAATGAGTATACATCTCACATTAGGAGATAATCCTTATAATTTGATGTGATCTTTATATTGGTGTGTGTTTGCGTAACAATTTCACTCATCTTAACTAGTTGATATAGGTGTTTTAAAATCATTAAAAAAAATCCACTAATTCACCACTTTTTTGTGACCTCCCAAAGACACTACAAATATTTCCATATATGATGAACAAAATCATCAAGGAACTATGTGATGGAAAATAATTAAAACCACAATATTAAAAATCCCTAATCAATAGAGATCGATTTTGTAAAATTAAAACTGGATATTTAGAAAAATATTTTTTAGTGGATGGAGTCATAGATGAATTGATTAATTTCCATGAGAATGTAATGGATTACCAAATATAGAGAACAAAAATGAGGTGGAAGACCAAACATTATAAATAAAATAAAAGAATTCTCATGATAGTGGGGGGGAGATACAGATAGCATGGGGAAAAAGGATTGATTGAGAAAGACACTCACTGCGAGAGGGAAAATAAGAAATGGAAATCAGTGACATTATAAAGGTTCCTCATCCCATAGATAGGAAAGGAGACTAGGAGAATATTCCACTATGTACATCAGAAAAAATAAATAAAATTATCTTAACATTATTGATCAAAATATGTTATATTTTATTATATGTGTTTAAATTATTATTTTAAAAAGGGTAAATTTTTAATTATGTTATTTCATGTTTTTTGTTTTGAGATCATATCTCTCATATTTTAAACAACCATTTTTCTTAATCACATTTAAACCAGATATTTTGCTTCCCTTATCTACCTTTAATAAATTTCATATAATTGTATCATTAATAAAAAAATTTATCAAATACCTAAGTTAATTGTTTTCTTACAAAATTTTTTAAAAACAACACAAATTATCACATAATATGAAACTAAAATGAAAAGGTTGAATCATTACTATAAAATAGTATAGAATTAAAGTGAACCATGTTATCTAACTCATCAATGTAGTAACCTCATAATCCCATTATTTAAGAAATAATTTATGTTATAGCAATAATTCCTTATAAATTTATAACTCCAATATTTATATTCATTATAATTATTTAATTAATAATTAGTATAATATAGCCATCACATTTTAAGAATTTATTTACATAATAAAATAATATAATATAAACTCTCTAGAAAGTTCTATTCACCAATTTATATGTTATATAAAATTTTCCTTTAAGTTGTAGTCTTCTAATAGGGAAAACACTATCCTTACATAGAGAAAACTCTTATATATTTGTAAAGTGGTGTGGACTCTCCATGATCTCTCATATATTCTTGTTATCCAAAAACATTACACTATCTATTTGTAAAATAATCATAGAACCTGATTGCTGAACTAAAATGTACTAATCAGTAATCCTAAACTTACTGAGTATATCAAATAACGTTTTTTTGAACACATGCATTTTATAATTCACAATATGTCTTTCAACACTTGTTAATTGATACAGTTGACTAATGTCTTTAGTCTCATTAATCTAGAGTGGGGAAACATCCTATCAATGTCATTTATGTACCTAATAATATTGATTAATTGAGTAAATTATTAAATACCTTCAACTATATTACAAAAAAAATAAATTTCCAAATATTATAAATTTCATGTATAACTTGTTCCAAAAATATATTTTTCAGATTTCATATCATCATAATAGAATCAAAATTATAATTTTTATGTTATAACATATTATCTATTGATATAAGAGTAATTTTTAAGATATTAGCCGAATTATTACTATGATTACAATAAGTATCTTTATATTATTTATTAGAATTAAAAACAAATAATTTCATAGGAAGTTATTTTTCATATTCATTAAACATTCTTTATTTCATAAGAACCATTATTATATAAATATAGAATTCTAGAAAGGTTATCTCATTAATATTATTATTCTTTAATATTGGTCTCAAATTTATATTTTATGATTATCATTCTATTTTTTCCACAACATATTGTTTTATTTATTATGTTTCCTGTTTTAAATTAATTTAGTAAATAATTTTATAAAAAATTCACCCATTTAATGATATATTATTTTGAATTCCATCATATCCACAACAATAAAACATATAGAATTTTTAGAAGACTGCAAAACATTTTTCAAAGTATCATAGTATGAATTCATGTGGAAACGTACAATATGGAAGACCACTACATAGAATCATTGAATAATCACAATAAATTTAATTTCATAATGTTGAATAAAAATATAAGTAAATCACAAATTATAACTTTTTTCAACAAAAAATAAATATGTTCATTTTGTGTGTGTCGAAGCTCAATGTAACCAAGGGATAAATCTTATGGGTCATCCGTACATGAAAAAAAATTCATGTGCCACTTTTATTAAATTATCATGTTTTATCATGGAAACATAAGGTTCATTATTATGTCCCTTTGATCATGTGAATAATAAATACACGATCCAAGGAATCAAAACTAATTTATCCATATAAATCTTCATGTTTTTCACTATATAAATCGAGAGAGGGAGTACATAATATAACCTCTTTTAAAATTCATATAAATATTAAGTGCTACTATTTGTGAAAAAATAATGTGCTCAAATAGTAGAGAAAACTTTTCATGATTTAAATTAATACTTAATAAAAGTGTTATCCAATAAATATGCCTCGAATGAATTGAATAACATAGTATGAATGTTTTAAATTGTAAAAATATTTTATCATGTTTTGATAAAATTAATTATAAGTAATGTGATAATATATGAGTAGTTAACTCATCTCATTTCTCCCATTATTAAATAAAGATCCCTAAACGTGAAACAAATGTTTAAAAATTATATTTAATCATATTCCATTTTATAATTAAATTAAATGGTGATACATTGATAAATTAATTATAATATAATTATTTTAATGTCAAATAATATAATTTATATATTTTATTTATGAACATTCTCACTAGCACATTCACAAGTCCCCACAAGTGATTATTACATTTCCCAAAACTCATATTCTTATGAATATGTAGAACTTTTGGAGATAATTTGTGTGCGACCCTATATTCCTTTATCATGATATGAATTAGTCATAATTATATAACCAATGATGATAGTAAAGATAAATGGATATGTTATAAGTAAGACTACATCCCAGAAACACGCTCTTTGTAATAAAATCTTTTTATCACAAGATATCTCATAAAGATTGATGAAACCATGTTCTCATCATATTTTTTATTCTTTATTTATTTTTAATGAAAATTCTATATCGACATACCATCATACACAATTCCCATGTATTAATTAAATTCACTACTATCATGGTCAACATGGACTAATATATGTCCTCTATTCATAAGTGACAAGTCATATCTTAATGATACAATCAATGTCATAGAAGAAATAATGAAACAAAATCAAGATACCCAAAAAAGTAAAAATTTATAGGTTTTAATATTGTATCCATGGAAATAATAAAATATACCACATTGATGATGATAATAAGTTGATATACGAATACATGTACACAAAAATATGAACAACCAATGACATATTAAACATACGAAATTCCCAATAGCGGTAAAATACACATTATAACCTATACTAAAGATAACTGATTGAAATGTTCATCAATATAAGTATTAATCCATATGATTAACTTAAAACCCATAGTCATCCATTATATATATGTACTCTTTATAATGTATCTAAACCCTACAAAATATTCTTAGGAATACTATCATAGTATCTCAATGATCTCGTTATAGATGGGAACTATAGTATCTAATTGATATTTCAACTAATATAAGTATATTGCAATATAAATATTAAATTAATTAGTATAAAAACATTCATAGAAAGAATAAATCATGAAAACATTATTGTATACAGGAAAAGGTAATCATAGTGTACTTCTAAAGTTGCAATTAAAGATCTAAATTTCATTACACATTAATGAATCAAAATATTTATATCACTAATTAATGAATATTATTATTAATTCATCACAAAAATTATTTTCATAGTAATGTTATCATTTAAATAATATTATATTAGAGATTTGGATAGTTTAGTGGAAATTTTCATACCTAGTCCACAATATGGATAAAAGAAACTCTTTTTCTTGTGTATCCTAAAATTTATTATCATTTAAAATAGTGAAACACCTTGAAAACAATAAATATGAGACCATAACACTATTATGTTTAGCCATTACAATAATTATTTACATAACAAAATCCATGATACCCATCTTTTCCTTGTACTACCATATTGGAAGAGTGAATTACATAAAAGTACTTATTTGGAAGTGATACGAAAATTATTATTTTTAATGGACATTTATTATCAAATTATATATTAATTATTTTAACTTCACATGTATGCATACATATAATTATTATTTTTTTAAATTATTTTTTCAACTAGATCAATATTTTTCAACTATATTGATCTCTAACTCATTGGAAAACCCATTACTGAAATTAATAAATAAATTTTAAGGTAACTACATTTCTGAGAATTTAAATTCAACCAATTCATATGTTATATGAAAGAATTTTTTACATAGGTATAAAATATTAAAATATAAAAAATATACATAATATTAATCATGGAGTGACAGGTATCTAAACCCTATTTTTCTGTACAGAGCCTAAGGTCCCATGATGGAGAACAACCTCACCCAATGTTTTACTACACATAGTTATTTAAATAATAGAGACTTCAATAAAAATATAATTAATTCTATAAATAAGTTGAAACTATAATAAACATATAAATTTATTTCAATAGACTAATTTAATTTGATATAATTTTAAATGAAAAAAATATCAATTTACATACATAAATTTTAAATTTTTAAATGATTGTTCAATTATTTAAAGAAGGATTTTAATAATTTACATCAGGTAATATATTCAATCAAAATATAACACATTATATTCATGAATATATAATAAAATAATACTATGTTAATAAATAATTTATATATTTGGATGTAAGAAAACAATAATGGGAAATTCATGAAATAATAAACTTATTAATAATTTCTAAATTAAAATTCTTTATGAAAATTCCTCAACATAAATCAATATAAACATTCCAAAATTATATGACATTATCTATTTTATAGAATTAATTTACATAGTGTTTAATTTCAATATTCTATATTAAAAAATAGGATATAATTCTTGGAAAATTTTATAATGATAATAAAATTTCATATATTATGTGAACATTTTATATAATTTAAATAACACATATTTTATAAAAATTAATAATATTAATAAAAAATAATTTTTGAATAGTAAATTTTTTTTCCAAATAATATATCATATTTTACAAAAGTTTCAAACATATTTATGAAAAATTCATTATTAGATAAATATATAATTATATTTCTTCTTATTATAATTTATTAAATTTTGATGTATTATTTACCATGTAAATATTCTTTAACAATATATATTAACATCCAAATTTTTTGGATTTTTTTAATATATTATTGACATTCGGATTATTCCAATAAATTTTTTTATGAATTAAAAAAATTCAATTTTTTAAAAAATTGTATAGAACATGGCTTATAAATATCGAGTAGTGGAAAATCAATTTCAATATGAATCCATTAAATATTATATAGTTAAATTATATTTCATACTATGATAACATATGGATTTTAATATTCTTTTATCCAATATGTATCGTGAAAACATCGGTGCAGTTGATTTTACTATGTTTTGGTGAAAATAGATTTTTTCCTCTAAAATGTTTCCATCTATAATTATTGTGTAGAGGAACCATGACATATTATCCACATAAGCATGACATAGTAACCAGATAAACATGACATCATGAAATTCCAAAATGTTGATATTTTTTGAATTGTTAATTCCTATGATCATTTCAAATAAACTATGATGAACTAACATAGAAATCAAGGGAAGACACCCATTTTTTATCATAAATTTTATGAGGATTAATATTTTAAAAATAAAATTTCTATTTTGAGTAGAAAATGTAATAGATTTTTTAAAATATCATATTCTACTCTATTTATTCATAGAATAATTAAATATAAATTGTATATAATATTAATTTGATATCTCTATTCATTTTTACGAAAATAAATAAATAAAGTGTTGATTAAATTATTTTTTGATGATTCAAAACAATATAGGACCATCAGATTGTGTTTTATAAAATTATTTTTCAAATGGTCCACATTCTCTTTCTTCAAATGTACTCAACAAGTTTGATGAATCTCTCAATTATTTTGAAAGATTATATATAATAAAAAATCTATTGAAACATTGTTCAATTGAATAATTAAATTATGGACAGAATTAAAAGCCATGATGTTTTCAAAATAATTTGAGAGCACTTCTTTCACATATATAAATACAAATATACATTTTACATATCCATGAAATTAACCTCATTTTAACATATAAATTTATATAAATTAATTATACAATTCATAAACATGCTAGAGCTTATAAGTCCTGGTAACCATTTAGCTCAAATAATGATTAATATTTAAACATTATTATAATATGTTCAATATTATCTTGATTATTATCAAAGTATAATCAATTAAATATGATAACTATGTTATGTGAGAATAGTAAACTGATTCACTATCATATAATGCATGAAACTACATGAATAAAAATATATCATAGTGAACATCCCTATATTTTGGTTTATACCAACATATACAATGATATTATATAAACCCAAAAAACATGATCTTTATTTTAGTTGATTTTCCTATAATACATTATCTAGTTTATTTCTAAGAACATTATCCAATATATAATAAAACATCCAAAACATTAAAAACTAACCCATATATTTGATGATATATTTAAAATCAAAATTGAAATAGATAAAGTAAAAATGTAATCAAATTATATATATAATAAGATACTAGTATTAGAGAATAAAAAACATAAAATATATAAAATCCATACCTCACTAACATTCCTTTTCTGTTAATCATAAATAATATTGATGATTCCTAATAAAAATCAACAAAAATGTCCATAGAACCTCATTGATCCCAAAAATATATAATCATAATACTCTTATGGTAAAATTTCTATCATACCGAATATGATCTACCCTCTTTTCTGTATATTAACACCAATAGATATTCATAATTAACATTAGAATTCGGAATATTAATATATTATTTTGATGTGTGATTATTATTATATAGAAACCATTTTGACACATGAAAATTGTTTTTTCGTATTGATATGTATAACAAGATAAATTTTATATAAGGTTAGAGGATATTAAACTCATACACCTATGTCACTACTTTTCCAATGTTTAAAATTTTAATTATAATAAAAATATTGCTCAATAGTCTTATTGAAACTATTATGGGTTCCATATTAGAGTATCCTGTTTGTGCATTGTAACACCTTGGATTTTTATGGACCTTATTATATAATAAATTCTTTTTTCATTTTGGTCTTGAAATTCAATAATTCCAACATTTATTTCACACTTAATTGAATTGGTGTACATTACATGAAAAATCGACTTGGTGTACGTTACACGTAACATCCACTTGGCATTAGTTACATGCAACACCAATGTTTTTTCAGAACATTATTTTGTTGTTATAATTACAAAAATGATATAATTATCACATATGAATTAAACATAGTTCTTTGAATATAAATAAATAATTTTCAAATAATTTTTGAAAAATTAAAAATAAAAAAAAAACATATTAATAATTAAAGATATGATTTACCATAACATTCCTTATATTTTAAAAAAAATCATTTTCTCAAATGATCTTCTTTTATAGTCTATTTGTGAAAAATAATAAAACTAATTTTAGACACCTTTAGAAATTTAATTTGATAAAATATACTACATTTTTTGAATTATTAATATATAAACTTTTCTTGGGATTTTGTTTTGTAATTTTCAGGGAAAATTTCTTTTCCGATGAATAGTAACAAATACGAGATTTTAATTCAAAATTACTTTTTCACCAAATTTATTTACAATTTTAAAACATATTTTAAATTGCTTTAGAATTTTAATTAGAAATAATTTTTAACAATTTGTACAATTTATGTCATTGATATCAATTTACCAATGGACATGGGTATAAAAACATTTGAAGCAATTGAATGTTTTAACATTAAACCCAGTATTGTCGACCACACTGCAGAATTAATTTAAAAAAAGTTTCTCACACATATCTGATTATAGTTTGGAAAAATTTATTCCATATTTTGAATCAGAATTATTTATAATTTCTCATATGTTTAACTTAAATTATTACAAAAATAATATCAGTGGATGTTATAAAAACTAATTAAAACAATTAATGATAAGTTAATCATAATAAGGGAGTAAAACATAACCTTATGGCCCAAAAAACCTATTTCATTTGTAAAATTCATTGGATGTACATTATTGTACCATATACTCCATTTTATCTACTTTGGTCCATTATTTCACACAGTTTCAACATGACAAACCTGTGAGGAATATCACATAATATTTACAATAGTGGCAGTCCTCCCTCATTTTAAAAGGCTAACACCAATCCTTATTAGTAACACATATCAAACCACATAGGGAAAAAAATATATTCCCAATAAAATTACCTACACAAATCACATATTCTTTTATTCCTCCCCATGGAATTAATGGAACCCAATAATGCTTTTTGTCACAATCCAAAAGGTGTTACCCAATTAAGTGTTGACATCTTCTCTCAAGATCCTTTATTCCATTTTATTTCTTCACACCCTACAATATCTATATTACCTGATAGTTTAAGAAACATGTATTTTAAAAATAATATTATTTTTTAATTTTATGTCTTCATCCTAAACTTACACAAACCTCTATCTAATGTGTAGCGAACAAACAATTTATGTGTTTGGTGGACTACGACCTCACTAAACTATGACTGTTCTAGTTTTTCCATCAATAAATCTCATGATAGGAATTATAATGGAATATATATATGTATCAGATATTTCATTTATCATTTTATCAAGGTAGTTTTTCCCTTCTCAAACATGTATTTTTTTTACTTTCCACTTGGTGTAAATACGATAATTGTGTTTGTGGAAGTGTGGACAACTGCCCCTCAATGTGATTTGATTAAATCACACACGACATGGAGTGTATTAAGGATGGGTTTAATAATTTTATATGATATATAAGATAGAAAAATTATACATTAACAATGAAATTATATACATATATAAACATATTTCATTTTCCTTCTTTCATTCATTATAATAATAAAAAAGAAATCCTCGTTCATGCGGACATATGACTTACCGTCTCCATAAATAGTGTATTCCACACCATAATTCTATATTATATAAATTATTATAATAAAAATATACTAAAAATAAATTATATTTAAATTTTACTTTACATTATTTTATCATTATATAAGTATAAGATCTAATGATATAACAAATTATTACACATGCGAAAAACAAAGCAGATATTACCCAAAGTGAATCCTTAACTTTTGATTTATAAAAATAGAGTTATATAAGTTCATAATAAAACAATATATGTTTTCATATATAATAATATGGTTTTATATAATATTTACATGAAATTTATATTTATTATATAGGTGAATTGAATGATCACGACAAGAGTCATGTCACAAGGTAAGGAAAATTCAACTCAATTTTTATATTAGAGACATGCCTTAATCACCTCTCACTTATTTTTGGTTGTATATATAGTTATAACTAATTTATTATATATATATTATACTAAAATTTACTAGCATTCACATATCCATTTTAGAATCTATCTAATATGGGGTTTAATTTTAAAAAGATACCAAATCGGTTAAATAGTTTTGTCTTAATTTTCCTTCGTTAAGAGACATGTTTTATTATAAAACTACATTGTTTAGAGGTGTATATACCTCCATTTGACATGTTATTTCATGAATATAGTTATTTTTTTATGTTTTAAGATTAATGTAATTTCATTTTATTACACAGAGAGTATGATCCCATGATTCCAATTCATAATAGTTTATTAAATCAATGTCATCGCTTTTCTTGATTGTTTATGATTATTATTAAACTAATGAAATCTCATGATCCATATCTCATTAAAACTAATGAATTATATTCTCCTCTGGTTATTCATGTTATAATCATTTATATGTAAATTTTTTCCACACTTTGGTTCTTTATATAATGTTTTTTAATAATATCTAAACATATCTCTCTCCAGTCAAAAATTTATTGTATTAAAAAAATAATTTCAAATATGTTTTCAAAAATGATTTCAAAAGATATTTTAAGACCATTTCCAATTCAAAAATATTTGTTAAATGTTTTTTAGTTTTAAATACTTCCTTTATATTTTTTCAAATATATTTTCCATGAAAATAGCTTTCAAAAGGTAATAGGTTTTAATCCACAATTTTGAAATAAAAATCAATATTTTATCCAAGAAATTTTTTTTAAATATATTTAAAAATTATTTCTAATCTACGTTAATATCTATTGGTGTTAATAATTATTTTTGGAGAAATTATTATATGTTTACATTCATATTATCTCTTTGAATGGATTATTTTATGATGGATTTATGCTTTTAAATATCATTTAACATTCATCCGTTATATGGTTTTGAACCCCCATTATTTTCATGGGTCAGGCTTTAGGTGAAATTGTAATGACTTGAAAATTTCAATGAAATGTTTTTTTCTTAAATACTTTTAATTTTACGAGTCCGTGGCTTCTGACGACTCTTGATTCAGAGGCCTGGTGTGCCTGGAATCAATTTCTGAAGTTTAGCTCTGGTGCGTTCAGTAAACAAACGGGCGGGGTTTTCCATATTTTGAACCAGTGCTCGGAATTGAAATCTTAGGGCACTGATGATCTCACAACACCATTAATTTATTAAGGGGAACTTTATCATAGTTGTGTTTGCACGGGAGGAGAAGTTAATTATTGGGGTTTAATTAAGAAGTAAATAAAATTGCTGGAATAATTTTATTTTATATATACGGAGGTTAACTCCTCTCATGGGATGTTTTTGGTGGGTCCCACACCCACCCAACATCCCATGTGTGGATATATGAGTGGTGAGGCCCACACGAGCCCCAACCATTAATTTTCCCCAAACCCCCTTAAATCCCCTTCTTTTATTTGAAAACTCTTATTAAATGTGGAATCTTCCACTTCCTCACTCTCCCTCTTTAATTCATGTCAACACAATATAATTAATGAATTTACCCTCTTTAATTAAATAAATGGAGTGGTTTGAATTTTGAAATTATAATTGCTTGTGTAAATAAAATAATAGTGGAGCCTATTATTTTATTTTGGCACACATTGGGTTGGGGATGATTTGAGAGAACTCTTGTGTGAAGTAGAACAGAACTCCTCTCTCGACGAAGAAAGACATCTCTTCAATGAAGAGCACTAGTTTCCATGAAGAACGAGGACACACATCGAAGTCATCTACGAAACCTCACCACGTGATACCATCTTCTGCGACGCCTGATGTGCGACATCAATTATTGAGGTCGGGAGTTGTCTTAATTTATAGAAAATAATTTACTCCTTAGATATTTTTTTATTAAATTGAACATCATTGGCCAATTTTTACCATCTTACGCGAAGGGCGTGGGCCGAAAAAATACGGCTGAAGACCCTCCGTCGTTCATTGTCTTGTTTGGAATCTTGAAGCGGTGACAAACAAAGGTGGAAACTGATCCCAGGATGCATTTGGAGGAACCGCGGCCTGCAACTATGGGCCAAATGACTGAGAAAGAAGACCGGGATGAAGGAATGAACCGTGACACCCCACTGTGCCGTGACACCCCACTACGCCCCCTCCTCGGACCGCTCGTCCTTCGGGTCACACCTGGTCGGGCCATGCCACTTTGGTCCGGGCCGCGCCCCTCAGGTCGGGCAGTGCGAATCATCTGGCCAGTCTGACACCCCTACTAGGTCGAACCTGCCAAAAATGGGTGACGTGACCCGCCAACCCACTGGGCTTAATGGACCGGGCCCGATATCCACTTAAATGTGAGTAACTTAATGACCATGCATCTGATGGACGCGTCGTCTACGACACTAGGATCCTGTTCGACGATGTGGTTCTTTTGCGATACTCTATGTGAGTGTGGAAAACACTGGTAGAGGGTCAGTTTTGGAATGAGAATATTTCCAACTGGGCCCTTGGAACGAAAATGCCAATATCTCTCAGACAGGGCCTCTGTTCGACGTGTCGTCTGTAGTGTTCAGTTCCTTTTGACGAGACGAAAAATCAGGAATCATCAACTCTGGACTTCGTGAGAGTTGATGTATCGAACCTCTTTACCTGAGCAGCTGACCATCCCAGAATCGAGTATGCTATGTGCTGGAATCCTAGAGCTGGCTGCGACTGCGACAAATACTGTGCTGGATCCTCCGTGGGTTCGACGATGAAGACAACAGTACATGGATCCTACGTGGGCTCGGCAGTGAGGACGATTGTACTCGAATCCTCCGTGGGTTTGGCAACGATGGCGACTATACTTGGATCCTACGTGGGTTCGGTAGAAATGGTTACTGTACTTGGATCCTATGTGGGTTTGACAGCGATGACTTTGGTAATTGGATCCTACATGGGTTCGGCAGAGGAGATGATACAAAGACTGCATATAATAATCTCCACCTTTCTTCGTGTGAAGTATACCTGTGTGAGCTATGTCTGGACTTTCAATCATTACCATCAGTTTGATTGACTTCTTTCTTATGTTGATTGGGTTGTTCTTGGGCTCGAAATTTGGATCCGAAAAGAGATTGATGACTTAGGTATATGTATGGGCATATACCTAAGTATAGTAGGTTGATCCTTCGGGTTTGTACATTTCCTTTGTGATTTATCTTTTGTGGATTCTGGGAGACCTTCGGAGGTCTCTGGGTCCCTACAGAGTATCATATACTCACCCCTGCATGGGCTATGTATGCACTACGTTGTGTTGGATGCAGACAACAGAAGACACTGATCGAGGTGGAGTCTTGTGGAACTTGACGGTACCTAGTGGTGGAGCACTTGGCGGGATATACACGGAGTGGACGGCCGGACCCGAGGAGATGAGGCGACCATCTGTACCCACCCATAATGTGGGATATCCGGAGGATGACTTGGCAGTTTCTGCTTTACTTAATTGAGGTTGTACATTCTTTTCAGTTGTACCATACTTTTAGTTGGGTTTGTATACTAGACCATTTACTTTTAGCATATACTTTTGTACTCATTTTTACTTAATGATTACTTCACTTGCATACAATGTTGTTTTTGAATACTTATATAAATTCAATGACATTCTTTTTTAACGGGATCTACACCTTTGGTGCTAGTCTCCATCCCCTGGCCTACGGAAGGCGGGCTTGGGGTAGTTACAGCATGGGCCCCGAGGACGGGCCGTGACAAATTTGTATCAGTGGAGTCGGTTCAACTGCAGAACATAGGACTCTTATAATATCATCTCTTTGAAGCAATAGTGTTAAGAGTATTGAGTGTGGTTTTCAGTCCAGGGAGAGCAGTGTTGGTGCGGCGGTCGATGTATCCACGAACCAGGACCCTAACTTCTGATTTCCGACTCAGTGCAAAAAACATTGATTGCATGTGTGTTTCAACAGTTTTTTGGATTTCTTTGTGTCATCTACCAAGGTATACTTTATTAACCGTGTATCACCTATTGCTTTTCAGGATGGCCCCATGCAGGTATCCAGCTAGGGTTCCGAGCTACGTTTGAGATGGAAGCCCACCGAGAAATGTGGCCTTGGTGTAGGGCCCCATTACAATAGAGGCACTAGAGGTACCACTTCCGGCTGGGCCACCGATACCACCAACCCCAGCACCGGAGAGTGCACGACGCCTGAGTTCAATGCACGGGTTTTAGCGATAGTGGATGCCTAGGTTCCATGGAGAGTCAGATCCTCAGGAAGTCAGGGATTTCCTGGAGGCTCTCGTCAGAGTCTTTGCATTGGTAGGGACACCATCAGATCTTATGGTGATCCTTTCCACGAGTCCCCTGCACACAACAGTAGGTAGATGGTGGAGCCTGATGCTCTTGGTGCACAATGAGGCATCATTACTTTGGATGGACTTCGAGAGCCTATTCTGCTCGTACTTTTTTCCATCCACCATCTGTGAGGTGCGCATCCAGGAGTTACTACATCTACGACATGGAGGCATGATAGTAGGATAGTACTCGGTGAGATTTACCAACCTCTAGCGCTACTCTACAGACATGGTACATTACCCATTCTTCCAGGCCCGAAAATTTGAGCAGGGACTGAGGCATGAGATCAGGACATTAATGGTCTCACTCCCCATTCCGATGCAGGCAGGAATACTGGAGCGAGCCCTTTTTGTGGGGAGATTTCTTACTAAGCTGACGCTAGCAGCGGGACCCACCGCAGGGCGACAAGTAGCGGAGTCTTCTGCAGCCGACAGTTGACATATGTTGCAGAGGTCCAAATGGACCTGGCCATCAAGTGGGCGACCTCAGGATACTAGTTTGGATGTGCAAGGTACACACAGTAGATCCAGTCATACGAGAGGCAGGAAGTGCTATGAATAAGGCGGGCAGGGCCACATGGCTCGTGACTGCCCGACCCACCATACAGAAGAAAAGCAGACATTAGAAGGACCTCCCAGGCAGTGGAAGAGGTTCGACCGTGGAGGTCTGTAGGGAGAAGGAGGACGAGGTAGAGGAGCTGGTCGAGCAGTGTGTTGTGGAAGAAGCTTCGAGGCTCTACCACTACTACAACCAGGAGGACCACCCCGACCACAGGGAGCTGGCAGACAGGGGCAACCACAACTCCATGCAATCGAGGCCTACGATCATGGTGCACCTAATATTATTCGAGGTACTATCTATGTCTACTCCACCCTTACTGCAGTTCTTGTAGACATAGGAGCGAGTCATTATTTAATTGCCACTTCCCTTGTTCGGAGCTCGGAGATTACAAAGGAGTCGTTGGCTCGATCCTTATGGCCAGAGACTCCTACGGGAGAAGAATCAATGATTACGTAATGGTTCCAGTAGTGTGAGCATACTCTAGGAGGCGAGAGCTTCAGCTGGGATCATATTGTTGTGGTGTCGAGGCCTTACGACATCATCTTGGGTATGGACTTTCTATGTACAGTCCATGCCCAGATCGACTGTATTAGGTGCAAAGTGTTGTGTGTCCACATTGATGGGTGCATGTTCACCTTCACCGACGTGAAGGGAGCCTTGGCAGTTCATTATGGACCTATGTAGAGTAGAGGGTAGCCGATCACACATTAGTTCGCTAGTCTCATCCTATGAGTGGTTGATGTGCGGAGTCTGAGTTTTCTTGTTGTGGTGGATTAGTAAGCGAATGTTTTTCCTGATGTTGGTCCAAGACTACCTCCTTGAAGAGAGGTAGACTTATACATTGACCTATACCAAAGGACAACACCGGTATCTACTCTAGAATATTAGATGGTTGCCACCAAGCTTTGTGAGGTGAGAGTACAGATGGAGGACTTGCAGGGAAAGGGATTCATCTGACCTAGTGTTTCACCCAGGGATTCTCCAATTCTGTTAACCAAGAAGGCGGAAGGGATCATATGACTATGTGTCGACTACCGTTACCTAAATCTGGTGACCGTAAAGAACAAGTACCCACTCCCGAGGATTGGCGACCTCTTTTATTAGCTAAAGGAAGCACGATGGTTCTCAAATATATAACTGAGGTCAGGCTATCATCATCTCAGAGTTCATGACAAGGATGTGCAGAAGATGGCCTTCATGTGTCGGTATGGACACAACGATTTCTTGGATATTCCCTTCAGCGTAACCAACGCACCAGCAATGTTCATGAGTCTCAAAAACAGGTTCTTCCATTGTTATCTCAATTGTTTTGTTGTAGTCTTTATCAAGGACATATTGATCTACACGACCACTGAGGAGGAGCATATCTACAACTTTCGGGTTGTACTGGACACACTTTGAGAGTAACAACTTTACGGTATGTTCTTGAAGTTCCAGTTATGGATTCGATAGGTTCACTTCTTGGGGAACATCATCTTGGAGGAGGGATTTGTTGTGGATCTTGTAATGATAGAGGTGGTACCTGCATGGGAGCCACTCAGGAGCATGACGGAGGTGAGAAGTTTCCTAGGTCTTGCTGGGTACTATTGGAGATTTGTGCCATACTTTTCCAGAGTTGCGGAACAACTTTCAGCTTTGAAGAAGAATGGGAAACCCTTGGTGTGGTCAAATAGATGCCAGTAGAGCTTTTAGGAGCTGAGACAGAGATTGACTAGTGCACCCATCATGGGGCTACCAGAGGAGGGTGTAGGGTACATAGTTTACTGTGATGCATTAGGGACCGGACTCGGGTGTGTCCTGATGTAGGATCAGGAAGTGATCTCCTATGGTTCATGATATTTGAGGCAGCATGAGAAGAACTATGCTACCCAAGACCTGGAGTTAACAGCAATGGACTTCGCCTTGAATATTTGGCAGCACTATCTGATGGGCGATCTCTTTACAGTCTACACTGACCTCCAGAGTCTCAGGTACATCTTCTCGCAGAAGGACTCGAACCTGAGACTGTGGCGATGGCTCGAGTTCCTCTAGGACTATGACTTTGTGATAGTCTATACTCCTGGGAAGTGGAATGTTGTGGCTGATGCTCTCATCAGAAGATCAAGCATTCAACTACATGGAGAGGTGACAGAGAAGTTAGCTGCTTTTTAGATATCTTTCATCGATAAAGATGAGGAATACTTTCTACAGTCCCTCACAGTCACTCCCCCATTACTTCAGTGGGTCATAGAGGCACAATGTGGGATGTTGACTGCGAGACACAACGTGCACAGATTTCCACAGGGCAGGCACCTGATAGATTTTTTGAAGGAAAAGAGCACGTCATCCTCTTTAGGGGATGTACCATGGTACCAGTTGCAGTGCCGGAAGAACTACTGAGGGAGATTCACACTTCACCTCTAGCAGTACATTCAAGAGTGGAGAAGATGTACCCGAACCATAGACCATAACACTGGTGGCCGGGTATGAAGAATGTAATAGCAGAGTTCGTTTCATGATGCCTCACTTTCAAGCAAATGAAGGCGGAGCACCAGGTAGCAGCAAGCTTGGTACAACCCTTAGAGGTTCCAGAGTGGAAGCAGGACATGATAACCATGTATTTCGTGACAGGGCTTCCATGTACTTCCAAAGGACATGACTCCTTCTGGGTGATCGTAGACCGACTCACCAAGTCGGCCCACTTCCTACCGATCAGATAGCAGGGCTCAGTAAAGAGCTTAGGATGCCTCTATGTTCAGGAGATAGTATGGCTTCATGGTGTTCCATCGTCTATCATCTCGGATCAACACAATCACTGTACTTCCCGGCTTTGGAAGGGGTTACAGGAGGCATTTGGGACGCAGCTACAACTGAGCACCACCTTTCATCCTCAGACAGATGGCCAGATGGAGAGTACCATTCACACACTCAAGGACCTCCTCCGTGCATGTGTCCTTGACTTTGGTCACAGCTGGGAGGATCACCTACCCTTGGTGGAGTTTGCGTACAACAATAGCAACCACTCCACCATCGGGATGGCACCTTACGAGGCATTGCATAGACAACCTTGTTGATCACCTCTGTGATGGACTAACACTGGGGAATCAGAACTCGTTGGACCAGAGATGGTTATGGATATGACGGAGATGGTGCAAATCATCCAGGAGCGGATGAGGACTACCCAGAGCAGATAAAAGTCCTATGATGATAGGATATAGATACCACTGGAGATCGAGGATGGAGACCATGTTTTTTTACGGGTCTCACCTCGACGTGGATTAAAGATATTTTACCAAGGCAGAAAGTTATATAAGTGCTTCATTGGGCCCTTCCAAGTCCTTAGTAGGGTAGGTGAGGTGGCTTACCACCTGGCCCTTCCACCTCTGTTGCACCGGGTGCAAGACGCCTTCCACGTATCTCAGCTGAGGAGATACGTGTATGAACCGACCCACATCAATGATCATGGAGAGCTAGAAATCGATGACGGGGATACATTCATGTATGTCCCAGTGGAGATCAAGGATCGACAGGAGTGGGTCCTATGTGGACGGTCGATTCCTCTGGTGCGCATTCGATGGCAGCACAGGAAACTCTAGGAGACCTCATGGGAGCAGGAGGCTCAGATGTGTGCTCAGTACCCTCATATGTTTCCCTGTATTATGTTGTATCTTTATGGGGACGTAATGACCTGAAGTGGGAGTAATTTAAAGACTCAGAAATTTCATGGAATTTATTATCTTAAATTCAATGGAATTTTATGAGTCTATCTTCTAATAGAACTTGATTATGAGGACCGATGTGCTTGGAATCAATTTCCGATGTTTAGCTCGGGTACGTTTAGTAAACGAACGAGTGGGTTTTTCTATATTTTGAACAGGTACACGAAATTGAAATTCAAGGAAACCGATGAACTCGCAATGCCGGTAATTGCATAAGAGGACCTTTATTGTAGTTTCCTTTGAAAGGGAGGAGAAGGAAATTATTGGGGTTTAATTAAGAAGTAAATAAAATTGTTGGAACAATTTTATTTTATATCTAAGGATGTTAACTCCTCCAATGGGAAGTTGTCAATGGGGCCCACACCCACCCAACTCCCCATACGTGTATATATTAGAGGTGGGCCCCACACGAGCCTCAACCTTTCATTTTCCTCAAACCCTTTTAAATCCCCTTCTTTAATTTGAAAACTCCTCTTAAATGTGGACTCTTCCTCTTCCTCACACTCTCTGTTTAATTCATGCCAACAAATTATAAATAAAGAATTCACCCTCTTCAATTAAATTAATTGAGTGGTTTGAATTTTGAGATTATAATTTCTTGTGTTAATAAAATAATAGTGGAGCCTATTATTTTATTTTGGCACACGTTGGGTTGGGGAAGATTTGAGAGAACTCTTGTTAGAAGAATAAGAGAACTCCTTTCTCGATGAAGAAAGAAACTCTTCAATGAAGAACATAGGTTCCACAATGAATGACGACACACACCGATGATGTCTACAAAACCTCACCTTGCGAAGGGGTCTTCCGCATTGCCCAATGTGCGACATCAATTATTGAGGTGGGGAGTTTGCTTAATTTATTTAAAATAAATTACTCCTTCGATCATGCTATATTCAAGTGAACATATTTTTCCGATTTTTACCATCTTACGTGGAGGGGGCGGGGAGAAAAAGCACGGATGATGACCCTCCTTCGTTCCTTTTCTTGTTTGGAATTAGGAAGTGGTGACGAAAAAAGGCGGCAACCGAGCGCCATACACATTTGGAGGAACCGCGGCCCGCAACTACGGGCCGCTCGACTGATGAAAATGACTGATCCAAAGGAAGGAACCGCGATGCCCCATGGTGCCGCACGATGGAAACCACGGCCCACATAGGGTGGTCCTCTTTGGCGGAAGAACCAGCAAACCTGTCAGTTGGCCGGGCGAAGGGGATCTGCGACGCTAGGAGGGTGCCACCCTGGAGAACTGGTCAGCCCATCGGCTGGTCGTGCAGAGCCGAACCTCAGCTCCAAGAGGGAACTGCGCTGAAGAAACCCACGACCCACTGTGTGGGCCACATACACTAGATTCCCGGCCAGTTTGGGAGGGTGGTGCTGCTTGTTGTCATCGGTTCGGGCAGTCGGGGGACACACACCCACCTCGGACAGCTCGGCCTTTAGGTCGCGCCCTCTTCGGGCCGAGGCGCGCCCTCTTCAGGCCGGGCCACACCCCTCAGGACGGGCTGCATGAATCTTTGGGGAAATCTGACACCCCTACCCGGTTGGAACCTCCAAAACTGCGTGATGCGTCCCGCTAGCCCACTGGGCTTAATGGGCTGGGCCTATTATCCACTTAAACTTGAATAACTGAAAGATCACACATCCGATCGACACGCCGTCTATAGCACTAGGAACCTTTTAGACGATGTCTTCCTTTTGCGATACACTAAATGAGTTCTGGACAACATTGGTAAACGACCCAGATTGGAACGAGCATATTTCCAACAGGGCCCCTGGAACGAAAAATCCAATATCTCTCAGACCGGGCGTTCGTTCGACGCGCCTTCTGTTGTGTTGGGATAATTTTGACGAGGCGGAACTTCAGGATACATTAACTCTGGAATTCGTGATAGTTGATTTATCGACCCTCTTTACTCGAGGAGTGGAGCCTCCTTGAATCGAGTATGCTGTGTGCGGTAACCCTAGTGTTGGTTGCGACTATGACGACTATCGCGCTGGATCCTCTGTGGGTTCGGCGACAAAGATGACTGTATATGGATCCTACGTGGGTTCGGTAGCGAGGACGACTGTACTTGAATCCTCCATGGGTTCGGTAGCATGGAAGATTGTACTTGGATCCTATGTGGGTCTGACAGTGATGGTTACTGTACTTGGATCTTACGTGGGTTTGGGAGTGATGACTTATGTACTTGGATCCTATGTGGGTTCGGCAGAGGAGATGATACAGAGACTACATCTAATCATTTCCACCTTTATTCGTGAGAATTATAACTGTGTGAGCTAAGTCGTGACTTTCAATCATTACCATCGGTGTGATTGACTTCGTTCATGTGTGGACGGAGTTGTGCTTGGGCTCAGAAGTTGGAGCCGAACTGAGATTGATGACTTATGTATAAGTATGGGAATATACCTAAGTAGAGTTGGTTGATAATTCGTGTTTGTATCTTTCCTTTGTGGTTTATCCTTTGTGGATTCTGGGAGACCTTCAGGGGTCTCGGGGTCCTTAATGAGCATCTTATACTCACCCCTACAAGGGCTATGCCCCAACTACGTTTTTCTGGATGCAGACGACAATCTACACTGATCGAGGTGGAGGCTTGTGGAGTTGGACAGTACCTAGAGGTGGACCACTTGGCAGGACATACACAGAGTGGATGGCCAGAACCGAGGAGATGAGGAGACCATATGTGCCCACCCTTCATGTGGGATATCTAGAGGACGTCTTGGAAGTTTCTACTTTACTTTTTTGCTGTTGTACTTTCTTTTCAGTTGTACTGTACTTTGTGTTTGGTTTTAATGCTATCCAATTTACTTTCAGCACCTACTTTTGTACTCAGTTTTACTTAGTTCTTACATCACTTTGTGTTTGTTCACTTATATAAAATAAATGCCTTCCCGTTTTAATGGGATTTTCACCTTTGGTTCTAGCCGCTATCCCCTGGCCTATGGAAGGCGGTCTTGGGGTAGTCACGACACGAGCCCTGAGGATGGCTCGTGACATAAATGATTATGAACCATATCATTTTCAACGTGTTATGATATTATTACATGTTTATAATACCCATTTATTTTCATGGGTTATGATATGATTATTTATGATATTATGGAACACATATGTATGCTTCCACTATGAGATAGGTGAGACCTATATCTCCCTCCAATTCATTGGGAAGAGATTTATATCTCATGAGATAGACTTTGATGGTCTTCAGAATGAACCAATACTACTATGAAGGCCATCAGAGTGAACCATGATGACCAATATTGTATGCCTAATGAACTCATGCTACTAAAATTGCTATGGCAGTGAAAATTTACTACCAATATGGTATACACATAATACCCAGATGGTCAGGTCAGTGATACTTTGACCCCATTGGAAATCATATTATATGATTATCTGTCTATCATAATTCCACTTTTTATTCTTATTTTAGGTTTTCATGGTTTATTTTCTTTATTTACTTATAATTCGTGTCTTATTGACATTTATTAATTATTACATGATTCTGGTTTATGTTTTTTGATATACAATGTATGATCATATAATTTCATGATCATGTTATCACACACTTATTCTCAAGATTATACTTATGTAACAACTTTATTTACCCTTACAGATCATTTGAGCTTATCCATTTATGATTCCTTACCCCAATTTATGATGATATGTATTATTTTATGATGTTTCAATGAAGGTTTATAGTCTTGAAGAACCTAGTGGGACGTGATGTAACTCATTTATGTACTAGTATTTATGTTTCCATGTATCTAAAGGTACCAGACTAGTATAGTATTTTGACACCTGTTTGTGTATTATATTTTGTATTCCTAAAATGTTATGTAATGTATATGTATGAAAACTATGGGTATATATTTTTGGTATCAAAGAAAAGATTTAGATACCAATTGGAAGATAGGATAAGAAAACCACCGTGATAACCCTAAACAGATGTATTGGGATAAGTCTATGGACAATGAAAATATGGAAAACATCTTAAAATTTTGGATCAAAATAGAGTGAGTGGTTTCCATGAAATAAATACCTTTCAAGATACTAACTGTGGTTATGGTAATGGAATAAATTTTATTACGGGTAATAACTCCAACAAGATGTGTCGGGCAGAACATCAGTGTAATCTGGTACATAATACACTACAACAAATGCCGATCCTAGCGGCGGTTTTTTTCCGGTTTAGCGGCGGTTTAAACCGCCGCTATATTGTGTGGCGGCGGTTTACAAAAACCGCCGCTAAGTTTGGCGTCGGCAATCTATTAGCGGCGGTTTTTTTGATTCCGCGGCGGTTTTAGAAATGTGTCGTATGTCCGTCATTTAGCGGCGGTTTTGCTTCATTTAGCGGCGGTTATATGGGTATCTTATTTAGCGGCGGTTTTAACCGCCGCTAAATTCTGTCGTTTGATGCGCCTATTCTGCGGCGGTGAAAACCGCCGCTAAATATCAACATAATATATTTAGCGGCGGTTAAAACCGCCGCTAAATTCTGCCCAGTTCATCATTTAGCGGCGGTTAAAACCGCCGCTAACGGATTCCCGGTTATTTAGCGGCGGTTAAAACCGCCGCTAAATGCTCACAGGTATGGCATTTAGCGGCGGTTAAAACCGCCGCTAAACGTTGAACTGGAAAAAAAAATACGTTGCATCTGCTACACCACTGCCCCACTAACCAAGCACACAACCATACACCAGTTTCATAGTTCCAATTTAACTACATCAATTACCAACCACCTACATAATCATTTACCATATTTATATATTTAATTACAATCCATTATATATTCAAGACCTACATTTTTTTCAACCTAATTTAAGCAAAATTATCCTATTTATCCATCATCATTCATTTACTAGGATTTACCATTTCAAGAATTCCATATCTACTGAGTAACTAACAAGACACAATGTTATAAAATTCAAACACATCCAACCCACAATTTTTGCATCACAAATCATCACCTTATCCATAATCCAAACTCATAAAGTAACCATAACCATAATTCCATCTATTATGCAAACTATCAAATTAAATCAACCTCACAAGAAAAGGGAAAAGACAATGATTCCTTGTTTACAGATAGGAAATTCAATTACCATAAGTAAAGACATTATCATTTTAATGTGAGGTGATTTATCAAATTAAATTTTAGAAACAATAATAATTTCATAGAAGTAAAAACAATTCATAATAAACAACAACCAACACACATTCATAGAAAAGCAATATCATGAAAAACCTAAAGCACATTTGATATCACCCCTTCCCATTAATTTTAATATATCCAATTAATTATTTTCATTAGGAAATATCTTAACTTCCACCCAAGATGAAATAGTAGTATTATAATATCACATATTTAAAATAGTAATGAGGGAACTCAAATATCCTACCTTAATTAGAGATTTAAGGAGAACCATAATCGCAACAGAAGAAACAAAGGATCAAGTTTCACTAGGATATAAGAGAAACCCACCAAAACCTATCCTCAGAATCCCATCACCCAAACACACTCATAACTCAACCAAAAATATAGGGGTTCTCAACAATAAACACCCAAAATATTGGGAATAATAAAAGGTAGAAAGGAAAGAAGAAGGAAACTTGAATAAATGGAACTCAATTATCCACAATCCAAGAGGATAAAAACATTAAGAGAGATGGTAAAAGGTAATCAATGGGATTTGGTGTTATTCAAATATCAAATTAGAAGAAAGAAAATCAAAATAAGTCCATATGTGCCTTCTATTTATAGAGGAAATCCCAAATGGGTTCTCCATAGTGTGGAGACATCCCAATATGCTGTGGTCTCCCTTGGTTAAAGGAGATCTAAGTCACCCATATCTCTTTCCTGCCTTTCATGTGTTTTTAAAAAAAATTGACCACCACCATATCCTAGAACATGGAATGGACCAAGGTGTGCTGGATCCCTCGATTCCCTCCATGAACATCCACTATGACATAACATAAAAAGATTGGTTGTTTTCTCCTCACCACACCCAAGACCACGACATGGTTAAACCTAGCTCCCCGTGCTACACAGGTGGTACCCAAAAGTGAAATGAACAATATAATTCCCTTCACCGTGCATATTCTATTTCCCATGTTACACAGGGTGGACATCCATTCACCATTCCCAACAACATAACCAACCATACCATTTCACTCTTTGTGGTGATATCCTAACATCACACAACCATCTCCATAGACAACCTACAAGAACCAATGGCCAAAACAACCATCACCACAACCAACAACATGGAATGGTGACCCTTTGAATGCACATAACTCTCACCAAGACTCTAAAACACCTCTAAAATTCCTTTTAGTAGAAACAAGACATGGAAAAAAGTAAAGGGAGTGACTTTTGAATTCTGGACCCTCAAAACAAAAATCTATTAAACAATTATCATCCTTGAGAATCAAAACAAAACATAAACACATCACAATGTAAAAGTATACAACATCCAACACAACTCATAGAATATATACACAAAAACAGATGAATGATGTATATTTTTATCGGAAAACAAAAAAAAATTGGTGTTTTATTCACCCATAATGCAACTAGGTCAAAATTAATGTTCCCAAAAAATCCCACAACTTATTGAAATTCAATTCCAGATTTCCATCGATTAGGGGATTGAAAGTCATTTTAAAGAGAGTTTAGGTAATGGAGGGATTCCATATTCCTCCCAATAATGATGATATGAAATAGGAATTACATTCTAAACAATTAATTATGGTATCATGGGGAGTCCTAAAACCTCATCCATGTACAATCATTCTTAATAATGTATTTAACTGGACTCCTTGATTTCTATATAATGTTATGAAATCATTATTCAATATATGATCACATATCCTCCCTAATATTGGGGATACATTGTGACCATCACAATTTTGACTTCCACCCACTTCCAATTGGTATATAATGATTTCATGAATGTACACATCTAAGAACTAGTATATGAATTCATAGATCATATATATTGTGAGCCCCATTTATATATCTTCTTCTATTATAACACTGAATGATATAACCACAAACCAGATGTATTCAAACCTATGAGGGAAGGATGTATTCAAGATAACCTCATCATTCAACCACCTCGGGTGATTTTTAGACCATATATCAATCATAAAAAACCTATCAGATTCCTTTAAATGGTGTAATATATCATCTACAATTAAAATGGGTAATAATTCTTGATTTTATGATAATTAAACATTAATTACTCCAAACATAGTCTCAGAATACCATCTTAATACATAGAGAACAACACTAGAGTGCTAAAAAGAAATAATTTTCAGCAAATGAAATGCTTTTACTACAAACCAACTGTTATCATACTTGTTCAACACATCAACAATACTACTACTCATCATCTGATGCTGCATCGTCACCCTCTCCACCTTCATCTCTACCACCTGCTGCCACCTGTAAGAACATTATATTGAAAATTAAATATTGTTGCATATTTATAATAAAAATTAAAACCAATAAAAGTTTGCAAACTAAATGATTTTGATTTTTTTGTGATTTACCTGCTCACCACTACCCGATGCACTACCACCGGGGGCATATCTGCTCATATACTGACGTATTTCAAGCAACTCTTTCTGCAAATCAGATATCTGATTCCCCTGCTGGTGAACTGTGTTTCGTAGAGCAGACATCTCCCTCTCAGCATCTTCAGGTATGAAATGACTATAACCAGGAGTGGATGAGGCCGAAATCCCTGATGGCATGCGAAAGACCTCAGATGGTACGGGTCCCAAACCCATCCCGCGCACTCTACCAGGATGCTCCTTCCCAAGGACTTGACCAACCGGGTCATCCTGGGAGACTGAGTAGGATTGCCCAGGATTGGCATCCCATTTTTCTTTAATTTTTACCTATAAATCAAATATCAATATATATTAACACAGTAAAAACTGATATTAAGTTATTATAATAAATAATTGACTTCATACCCCTACTTCTCTGGCAGGTTCATTAACAAAACTTCCATCTGTTTTTTTATGAACATCCAGCCACAGTTCTGTTCGGGATGCTTCATGCCCTAAACTCTGTGACTGCATTAAACAAAGATAAATCATCAATCAAATATGTTAAATAGATATTATTATTTTATAAATATTTAAACTAATTAAAAGATTACCAATGACATTCGGCTTCTTGAAAAGCTTTTTGAACCCGCAGTGTGCGGGATTACCTGCTTCGCCCGGTTTGAAGCATTCTTTCTTGAGAGATCCTGAAATAAATAAAATTCAATTTAATAGTATTGTATTCAATGTCTATCTCCTCTTCATGTACATTTATAAATGTAAAATGAGGATAATATAATAATATATATTTCAATACCATCCGCTTCTCATCACGATGTCTATCGACAAAAACCTTCCACTGTTCTTTCGGTACCCCACTGGGTATCTTCTCATACATCTGCTGCACGGTCAACGAAGAATCGTTGACATCACACCACAACCTCCATTTGAAATCTTTCCATTTTTTTCCAAGATTTTTCAATGTCCACTTCCGTGCTATCACATCAGCAACGGTAAAGTGGAAGAACATCTGTATACAGAAATTCATTTTGAATATATTAGTAAAATGACATTCAATTAAACCATAAAGTAATAAAATTACCTTTATCTGAGAATCATAAACTTCATTTTTCCAGTTTGGAGGCATATGCCTCCAATCATCATACGAAATAGGCAGGGAAACGGGCTCCGCTGCCAGCTGACCTATAATCTGACCAAGTAAACCTGCGGCGTCATCCGTCGGGACCCCATAAGAATCAAATGGCACCACTATCTTCTTGCCATGCATGTTCCAAACATCAGAACTTTTTATGTCTCTTTCCACAGTTTCATTGTCTTCATCTGCAATGAGCAAACAATTACTATAAACAAAATGCAATAAATTTATTTAATTAAAATTTGTACCTATGACTGCGACCCTCCAGAATGTCCGTGACGAACTGGAGTGGGCGTGTCGCTGCCCCGCTGCTGAAGCTCCTGTAGGGGGAGGCGATGACTCATCCCCTAATGAGGCATCCACTGATGGTGTCAGAGATGGTGCAGGGGGAGATGATACTGTGGGGACAGACGGATCGTCATCTGTCGCAGAAGAAGAAGGAATAGTGTACCGCTTCTTCCTTGGCATTCCTGTCATTTAATCAAATAAAATTAAGTTCAGAATATATATTTCAAAAAATTCATGCAGAAAAAAAATTAAAAATGATAATAGATGCCCAGTATTAACAAACAATATATATATAACAATGATAATGAATGACTACAGAAATGAAACAAGTAGTTGCTGAATGAATAAATAATTGTACATACAATCATTTTCCCCTTCAATCATGTCGGTTTCCTGCTCCATTGCTTCATCCACTTCATTCATCCTTACTAGACCAATATTTTCAATATCATGATGGACAAATAATTCTGCTTCCTGTTGTTGATGAAATTCAATTGCAGAGGTCAAATCTTCCACTTCATCACCCATATCATACAAATCTCTTTGTATTACGTGAGTAACTACACTCCACCGTTCATCCACAACATCATTCACATAATATACCATTTTTGCCTGCGATGCTAAGATATATGGATCATGCAGTTCACGATCACCAACATCCATCAAGCGAGAGAAGTTTACAGAAGTAAATTGCAATGAATCTCTTTTAACACCTCTGATAAAATCGACCCATTTGCATTTGAATAAAACAACAGAAAAATGCCCGTGGTAGTTTAATTCAATAATATCATGCAGCTTTCCATAGTATTCCACTTCAGCAAATGTAAAAATACCACTATTCTGTGTTTTCAAACCCACTTCTCGATCGACTGTACGAAATCTAAAACCATTCACATTATAAGCGTTGAACTTTCTAACTTGTTTTATAGGACCTCTAGCAAGAAACTTCAAATCTTCTGAAAAGTCAGCTCGAGTATCAGTATTCATGATCTGAAAAAAAAATATAATTTAATAGATTTGCAAATTGTATGTGTCAAAGTAATATTCGTATTTATTGCAATATTTATAAACTTACACGTCGTGCAAACCATTCTACCAGCTCTTTATTCACAGCTTTCGTTATATCTTTTTCATTTCGTGTTCGGCTTCTCATTCGTCTCTTTGTTTGTATCCTCAACTCTTCAATAAATGGATCTGCAATTTCACTATTCAGCAGCACATATCTATGTGCCTGTAATAATTCCAATTCTGTTAGTGTCGCGTATGAGGTCCTCCCAACTGATCGGCCAATAGCAGGAAATATTTTTGATTTCTGATGCATTTGAGATTGAGTTGATGTGTCGTCAACACGTCCAACTCGAGTAAATCTTGTCTCAATATCATCCAAATATCTGGAACAAAATGTGAGACACTCCTCGGCCAAATAGCCTTCAGCAATAGAGCCTTCTGGTTGAGCTTTATTTCTCACGTATGCTTTCAAATGCCCAAGATATCTGTGAAAAAATACTAATAATATTATGCATTTATTTAAATGCCAAAAAATGTTTACTTAACTGGAAACATATAAATAAAATACCTCTCAATTGGATACATCCATCGATAATGAACGGGGCCTCCTAATTTAGCTTCGTCAACCAAATGCACAGTTAAATGCATCATGACAGTAAAAAACGATGGAGGGAAGATCATCTCCATTGCACAAAGGGTCAATACAAACCTCTCCTGTAGGTTGTCCAGCTGAAATGGATGTAGAGCTTTCTCACATAACTGTCTGAAAAATGTGCAGAAATGGAGTACAACAGCAGTAACTTTTTCAGGTAATAATGTACGCAATGCCAATGGTAGTAACTGTTGTAACAAAACATGTGAATCGTGACTTTTCAATCCATATAACTTACGATTCTTCAAGTCAACACACCTCGAGATGTTACTCGAATACCCATCAGATACCTTCACATTCTTTAAAATTTGAAGGAACGTATCTTTATCCCTATTTTTCAATGAAAAAATGGCCGGAGCATACTTTTCATTCTCATCTGGCCAGAGATCACGTTTTATGTTCATTACTTGTAAGTCTTTGCGAGCATTGAGATGATCCTTCGACTTTCCATGCTCATTAAGTAATGTGAAAATCAAATTATCACATACATTCTTCTCAATATGCATCACATCAAGATTGTGGCGCAAAGAATTAAATTCCCAATACGAAAGTTTGAAGAATATACTTTTTTTCTTCCATTGTTGCGTTCTGATTTCACTTGACGATGCACTTCGCACTCGTTTTCCGCTATCATTCAAATGATGAACCTTCCCAAATTCTGTTTTAACATTTTCAAGTTGTGTCAATATTTCAGAACCGGTTAACAACTTTGGAGGTGGTCTACGATCAATGCAACCATTAAATTTTGATTTGTTCAGCCGAAATCTATGAGATGCATCAAGAAATCTTCGATGGCACAAGAAGCACCATTTTCTACTGTGAGGTAGCCGTTTGGGCTCGAAATCAAAGTTACAAACGGGACAAGCCAAACCCGTATAAGTGTTCCAACCAGATAAATTCCCAAGCCCAGGGAAGTCACTAATGGTCCACATTAAAGCAGCATGCATTTTAAACATTGTTTTAGAAGAAACATCAAATGTCTCAACACCGTTGCTCCATAACTCCTGCAATTCTTCAATCAAAGGCTGCAGGTATACATCAATATCATTTCCAGGCATTTGTTTTCCAGGAATAATCATCGAAATGATAAAAGATGTTTGTTGCATACACATCCACGGAGGCAGATTATAAGGGATCAAAACAACTGGCCAAATGCTATAACTCGTACTCAAAGTCCCAAATGGGTTGAATCCATCGGCAGCCAATCCCAATCGAACATTCCTAGGATCAGCTGAGAAATCTGGATGTAATGAATCAAATGTCTTCCACGATTGGGAATCCCGTGGATGTCTCATTAACCCATCATTGTTATTATCTACAGCATGCCACTTCATGTGTTCGGCGGTTTTTGATGACATGAATAATCTTTGCAATCGAGGCTTCAAAGGAAAGTAACGCAAAACTTTTGCAGGTGTGTTCCTTTTCTTCTTCTCCGTGAAATTATGTTCAGTCGTACTTCCAACATCACCCTTTGACTGCCATCTAGAAGAAGAACATTTCTTACAATTCTGTCTACTTGAATCCTCTCCCCAGTAAAGCATACAATCATTGGGACACGCATGTATTTTTGTATAATTCAGACCAAGCTTGTTAACAACTTTTTTCATATCATAAAACGATTCTGGGATTTTTGCTTCAGGAAATGCATCACGAATCAATTCCAATAACATGGACATTGCCTTATTTGTAATTCCACATAGACATTTGATATGGTACAACTTCAGTAGAAATGAAAGCTTTGAATATTTCAAACACCCACTATACAACTCTTGATTTCCATCGGCAACTAAATCATGAAATGCATTTTCCTCACTGAAGTTTTCCCTTACATTTGGCTCCACAGAATCAAGAGGATCCAATGATATGTTACAATCTTGATCTGCTTGTGTTACAGTCTCAGAAACATCACTTGTCACGTTGCAATTTGTAGCACCCTCTTCTGGTTGTTCTGATATGTTTTGATGCTCATAGTGGTGTCTTGCAGTGCCGAATGCATCATTTATGAGGTTTTGCATTTCATTTTCCATTGTCGAAGAACTTGGGACCTCATTCTGTGGATTAACATCAGTCCTCAATCTTTCTGTATTGTTTGATTCTCCATGCCAAATCCAACACAAATATTGCTCAGGGAATTGCTTCAGTATTAAATGTTCATAAACTTCATCTCTCTTCAACCATGTTCTAAATTTACATTTAGGACATGGACATCTTATTCTCCCTTCAACGGATCGATTAGAAATTGCAAAATCTAAAAACCCATTCAAACCCTTAACATATTGAGATGTGTTCCTCGGTAATGTGATCCAACTTTTATCCATGTATATCACAATGTGCCTACACAAAATATACGATAGTGTAAGATTACAGAAACATAATATAATAAAGATGAACCATTGGCCATAAAGTATGCATAATATAATAAAGATGATTCATTGACCACATTTACCATTTCAGACCAACTGAACAAGTCTGGTCCATAGGAGACAGCGTCAACACCTCATTTAGGAGCAATAAGAATATCGGGATACACACTTATCATAACACCATCGATCACACATTTATGTTGCCTCAAACAACACCCCTTTAATGTGTGATCGAAACTGATCATAATGCATTTTAAATCAAGTTAACTACATGATCTTCATGTGGAAAAAGTTCATCATGTGGAAACTTTAAAGACAATTCATGCTATTCAAAAGTAATATTTTAGAAATGCTGGGAGATTGTGTGAGAGAAAAAAATTGGGAGATTTGGCTACACCATCCAAAAGATTAAGGGGTAAAAAGAGTTATCCCCACTCTAAAAATACCACCAGCTATTTAGTGTCTGTTGGAAGTGGTTTCTTGCATTTCCAGACACTAATAGCTAGCCGGTGGCACTGCAACTGTTTTGACTACATCTACCACCCGACCTCTCCCAAGGTTCCTATGATACTTTGAGATAACTCAAAAGCCTCCAACCATATCTAAAACTCCTCCATTGAGGTTTTCAAAGACTCAAAATTTGATTCTAAATCCCATTTCAAAATTCAACTTAGCCACTAAATTGAAAATTTAAGTTTCCCTTGATCTCTAAACACCTGTATAGATATGGGGTTTTACAAATACCATCCCTAATTAAAGCAAAGTGAACATAACTCGAAAGAGATTATAGTTTGGGCACATAAAAGAAAACATGATAACTATATACACATGTCAGTGTGTATGTAGGGTGTGAGAAAAAACATTCCCATTTGGATTCTACTATAGATTCTGTGAAATTCATTCCATATGAAATTTCAATAATTCTAGTTTAAACTACAGTTAGGAAAATAAGTTTCTCACATGTAATATTATCAAATAAAATATCACACCAAATTTCACATATTAAAAAATTTAATCCATTTTTAACTAAATAAGGAAAAAATAACTACTTTAAAACTTTAAATAGGAGACCTTTAATTTTTTTTTTCAGAACAAAACTAATATTTTACTATGTATCTATATCTTCTTAAAAACTCAAATATAAAACATAAAATTTTATTTCCTTTGAAAAAAAAATCAATTTAAAATCCACCATAATTTAATTCATTATATAAAACAAATAAAATCATAAGAATAAAGAAAATATCAATAAATAACTAAACCAATAATGAATAAGGAGTAACAAACACAAACACACAATGGTTTCATAATCCAATCAATCTTGGGGACACCATGAAAAAGAAAATGAAAATACCCTTTTTAATTTCATAAAAAATACTTGGTATCATGGGAAAATCACTAGGGTATAACATGAATGATATTGGATATATCTAATCAGAACACTACCTAATACATGTGAACCTAAATATTTTGGGAGCTACCATGGTCTCATTGGGTCACAAATCTATCCCATTAGCTCACTCGGTCTAATTGGGACGTAATCCCTAGCCAATGAATAATATACAGTAGGGTCACAATCATATAGATCTTTTACATAGCTACCTATGATCCCCATGATAAAACTCAAGGTATGTGAGGAAACAAGTAAGTCATATGATCATTACACAAATAAATTTTAAAACACTTTAACTAAATATCACATCACCTTCAATTCCATCTTAAGAAACATCCCCATTTCACAAAAAATTCCTATAATAAAGATATAAAATATTCTCCTCAGTAACAAAAATATATATGTATCAATCAGTACAAAATCAAGGGCCTTGACTAAGGGCTGTGTACATTTTTGAGAAAACCTCCTTGAAGGTGACAAACATGACTTTCTTTCAAAATTAGTCCAGGATAGCAAGCCATTTTTTTCCATTTTGAAATATTTATTTAAAATTTATTTAAATGAAAATAATAGAAATCCATACATAAAACCATTTAAAGGATCAATTTCCTTTTTTCATTTAAATCATTTGAAATTCCAAAACACCACCTTTTATTTAAACTTTTTATTTAAAACTACACCTTTTACCATTCCAAGACTTAAACATGGCCAATTGACCATAATAATTAAAATCAACATTAAATGATCCATATACACATTTTTTTAAATACTTGAAATTCAATATCACTTTATAAATGAGTAAACTATTGAAAAACCTTTATGAAAAGTAAGAAAAACTTGATATTTTTTTTAAATCCACTACTATTACCGCATATAGATTTAATTTAACAATAAAAGGAATTAGAAAACATTAGGCACTCAATGATCTTCTAATTAAAGGAAATTTAAAAAATTTACCTACCTCAATCAAGTGGAAGTCAAGTTAAAATGAGTCTACTTTTATAGAAAATATCAACCAAGAAAAGGGGAGCCCTCTAGAAGCCCTAAACACATAAAACCCCCATATTAGAACCATATCATACCCTAATATCCACCAACATATTTACTAGAGTTCATGGGATAAGTATAAAACAAGAAATAATGGGTGTAGGGGAGAGTATAGGGGATGAACAAGATGAAAAAAGCATTTACCTCAATAAATTTCTAGAAATCAATGGAGGAGAGGCTCAAAATGGAGGCCGCGGGGGGTGTGGCGGTCGCCGGAGGGCGTGGGGGGCGCGAGGGGCGCGGGGGCGCGGGGGTCACCGGCGGTCGAGGGGGGGGTGCAGGGTTCGCCGGGGGGCTCGGGTGTCGCCGGAGGTAGCGGGACGGGGATCGGGGAAGAGGGGAGGGTTTGTGAGGGGGATCGGGGTACGGGTATGCGATAGGGGAGGGGAAAGCGTCGCGGTTTTTCAAAATAGGTTGGGTTTCGCGGCGGTTTGTTAAAAACCGCCGCGAAATCTTTCACGGATAACGTTTAGCGGCGGTTTTGTGAACCGCCGCCACAAAACCGCCGCTAAACACTGTTTATGTTGTAGTGATAATAGGCCTTGTTTCACACATGGTTTCACACTCCAAGGTGATATGATTTTGTAATTCCAAAAACATTCATGAACTATCAAAATATATTTATCTTGATGTTTTTTTATGAATAACCATTTAAATAAAATGGTGTCTTATATTATGGAAGGTTCAATAACTTTGACATCTAATAAGTTATCTTTTCTGATTTTCTGCTTCCTCTATATGATTACTATTTTCAATCTATGATTTTTGGTTTTGGTCAATGGATAGAACCTGAATAAATGACATTAATAGAGATTATGATGGAAAATTAAACAATTGTAAACCTGAGAAATCAAAATCTATGGAATATGGAATGAAAAATGTGTTTCTATGATCACACAGCTTCCTCAAGTTATAAATATTGGTGGCTTTATAAATAAGAAAATGATAGAGAAACATTCCATTGAGTCTTTTACAGGGAAAATACACCTTCATTCATAGGATAATATAATCTACTTGCCTCTAAAAAATGATCAATACGACAAAAAATATATTATCTATTGATATATTGTTTGGATTATGAGAGTTTTATTCTAATTGAATATCAGTTAGAAGGAGAAGTGTACTTGTGGTGGAATATAATTAATAATATCAGAAATATAGATGAAATTGAATCTGTGGAATGGGATGATCTCAAGAACAATTTTTTCAACAAGTTTGTTTTTTTTTGATTTATCATACAATGATGGAGAAATAATTCCTTGTGTTGAAAAAAATGATGATTAACTTATCATTACCTTTGAGGTTAATATAATTAGGCTTGTGAAGTTCCCTATAGGAATTTTTAACCAACATGAAAGTAATGTTGATAGGTTATTTGGTGGATTAATTCCAATTGATTGAAGGAATCATTCTATAATATACTTTAGTTACATTGAATATATTTTTCATTGTGAATTCAAGGATGAAATAGAGGTTTGAGTGCTTTATTATCCTCATGGTTTTGATAATAAAATGAATATGGTGTTTAAAGTAAAATCTAAAAAATGTAAAGATAATAAGTTGAGAGTCCCTTTAGACTATATGTGTTGGAATAATCATGGAGGAAATATCATTAGGGTATCTAATAAATGATTTAATAATGGAATGGAAGGCAACCAAGAAATTAATTATTGAATTGATTTGAAGAAGTTATCTAATAGTGCAAATGGAGAGAAGGCTACACAAAACGATGCTCCCAAGCATCATTGATACAAGTATGAGGAGAATGGAAATTATTAAAACTAGTTCTAAAACCTAAGGGATAGTGATGATGATCGATGTCAGTAACCACTTATGAAGAGGGAGAATGTTAAATCTTATGAAATATCAATTTTATGGTGAGGTTTGTGGTAATGACATGTTGAAATGTACATTTATAATCAACTCTAGAACTAATAATATCATATTTTATTTTTGGTATACCCAATATTTAATATCTATGGAATTTATTAAGGGTGTTATGATTCCACCAAAAAATTAGATGATAAATTGTTAGTGAAAATCCAATGTTGTATGATGATGGGTTCCCATGTCTATGATTCCACTCTACTTGATTTTCGGGGGAACATGATTCAAAAATATCTAGTTATTCTTTCTTTGGTTGAATCTGATGTCATCTTTGGCAGGGATTTTATTCATCTTCATAAATCACAAAACAATTTCCATGGTTGTATAGTTTTGTTTGATATTTCATATCATTAAATGAATATACAAAAATGTTATGATAATTAAGAACATCTGATAGATGTTACATCTATTATATGGGCTCTAATTTTAATTCATAAGGTTTTTTTTATCTCAACTGGTTGGGGTGAAAATCAACATTGATGATATTCCCGTAGTATGTGAATTTTTTAATGTATTTAAGGATGAGTTTCTTAGACTTGCCCCAAAAAATTATGTTGAGTTATAAATATTTCTTATACATTGTTCCACTTCAATATCAAAGTCTCTTTTAATAATGGACCTAATTGAGTTGTAAGAATTAAAGAAAATTCCCCAAGAAAAAACATTATAAGGGATTCATTCAGCTATGTGTGTCACCTTGGGGAGCACCCATTAGTTTTGTTAAAAGGAATTATGGATAAATATGAATCTACATTGATTATCATGAATTGAACAAGATCACAATCAGTAAAAAAATATCATATTCCCTATATTTATGACATATTTGATCAACTATGTAGAGCTTAATACTTTTCCAAGATTGGAAATAATAATTTAAATCATAAATTCATAGTTAATAAGGAGAATATAACCAAGAAAACATTCTATAAAATTTATGGACAACATGAATACAAATTGATGCCTTTTAGTCTTACTGATGGCCTATCTATTTTCATGGATTTAAAGAATATATTCATGAGATAACACATCAATAAATTTTTGGTAGTCTTTTTATATGATATTATTATATATTCAAAGAGAAATGAAGATCATGAAGATCACTTGAAAATTTTACTAAATTCCTAATGGAAGGCTAATCAATATTAAAAACATATTATGTGTGACTTTTGGATTTCTAAGGGTTCATTTTTGGGTTACATAATCTCAAGAGATGGTATAGTAGTAGATCCATCAAAGATAGAGGCTATTAAATGATGGACAAGGCCAGCCACATTGACTGAGATCCATATATTTCCTCATTTTTTAATGATATTTTTAACAGGTTTTGGATAATTACTCATGACTTTCAAAACCTTTGAAAATGTTAACATAGAAGGGTCTTATGTTCCCCTGGACAGAAAAATGTGAGTAAAATTTTAGTGAATATAAGTGATGTTTATTCAATGCAACTTTAATTTCATTACCTTGTAGTGATAGAGCATTTTTAATCTTTAGAGATGCATCCTAAAAGGTATTCGGATGTGTTATTATGAAGAATAACACAGTTACAACCTATTCTTAATGACAATTGGATATTCATGATAAAATTAGCCAAATTTTTATTTGGAGTTAGAAATAGTATTTTTATCATTAGTGATATTATGTAATTATATTTATGGAGAAAAGTGTGATATATCTAATTATATTGATCATAAATATATGAAGTATATATTCCCATAGAATGTGTTGAACATGAATCACAGAAGATGGTTGGAGATGAAAAAGGATTATAACTATTAAATACATTAACACCTTGGGAAATCAATCATGTTAAAAGATTCATTAAGATGAAGGGATCATACTATCTTATCCACGATGAGCATCAAAACAAATCCAATATTTCAAGATTTGAAAAGGATGGATCTAGATATATTGATGGAAGGGGACCAATATTATCTTTCTCAAATTATTGTTAATCTTTATATCCTTGTGAAAATTAAGGAGGCAAAATAGGAAGATGTGGTGTTGTAAAACAATGTTAGAAATGCCTCGAAACCACTGTCATGGTTCTTGGTACTCAATCAAGTTAAGGTTTAAATAAAAAGTTCAAAGGGGATATAGCCTCAAATAGGCATACTAGAATGGAAATGGGAAATCATCACAATTGATTTTTTTATGGACTACACAAAACCTCTAATGGGTTTAATTCATTTTGGGAGGTAGTGGATCACTTTACTCAGTCAGCACGCATAATCACTATTAGTGAATTCATCTCTCTATATAATGTTTCTAGGATTTATATGAAATATTTGGTAAGGTTGCATGGAGTACCACATTCTTCCATATAAGATCAGGATCTAAGGTTCACCTTAATTTTCTAGTGAAGTCTTCATAAAGCACATGATATAAAATTGATTTTCAATTAATCTTATCATCCTTAGACTAATGATCAGTCTAAAAGAACAATTCAAACCCTATAGGATGTGTTAAGATATCATTCACTAGATTTCAAATGTGATTGGGATCAACACCTTACACTATTTGTGTTTTATAACAATAATATATCTTATTAAATCATTGAAATAGAACAATATGAATCCCTTGTATAGGAATAAATGTAGATCTCCAATTCTTTGGGATGATGTTGGATAATGAAAGCTATTGGGACCTAAGATTACTAAAAAATGGTCAAGATGGTTAGAACCATTCCATAGCATATCTAGGTAGATCAATGTTGGAAAAATGTTTTGAACATAACATTCATCATTAAATAGATTTCTAAGCTATGGAATATTTGTTTCAATGAATCTTCCTATAGAATAAGGTTTTATGGTTCGAAAAAAAGGGAAACTAATCCCATTGTATATTGGTCCCATTGAGATTCTTGATCATATCAATATGATAATCTATCAATTATAATATCTTACAAATTTATATAGAGTCCATGATGTAGTCCATGTATCATTTCTAAGAACGAAAGACCTAACCCTTCATATGTACTGATCTCAAAAGACATAACACTTGACCAAGATCATTTTTATGAGGAAGAACCAGTTCAAAATCAGGATCGTACAGAGAATGTTCTTTGAAACAAGACCACTCATCAGGTCACTGTTTTGTGGAGAAATTAATAGTTAGAGGATATCATGTGTAAACTAGAGGACATGATGATGAATAAGTATCCACATTGGTTTTTACCTGAGTGAATAAATTTTAGGGTGAAATTCATTTTATGGAGGGTAAAATGTGACACCCTGAGTTTTTATGGGACTTCTTTTCTCAAATAAATTAAATTTTCATTGACTTATTACAATGGACATAGTCATGTGTTCATTTCAAATGGTACCAAAAATGCACACATTGCATTAAACATTTGATTGGCATACATTACATAAAACATCGACTTGGCATATGTTTTAAGAAACACTAACATTCCTACAAAACATCATTTTTCTATCGTAATACTGTAAATGTTGTAATTATATCTTAATAGTTAAAATTAGTTATATGAATATTAATGAATATTTTTCAATGATATTCTATAATTTTTTTTATATAATTAAAACATATTGATAAAGAAAGTTATTATTTATGGTAAATTTTATATATGTTTAAAAATACCATTTTCTCAAATGAACTGATTTTAATGTCCTTTTGTGGCAAATAATAAAAGTAATTTTAGATACATTTTGAAATTTAAATTTAAAAATAAAAATAATTTTTAAATTTTAAATTTTAAATTTATCACAGGGTGAGTTTTTGTGATTTTTATGAGAAACGTCATTTTAGGATGTATAGTAAAAAATGCTGAATTTTAATTCAAAATTTCATTTTCATCTAATTTACCAATAAGTGTAAATTATAATTTATATTTTTTTAATGGTTTTATTAGATAATATATTTATCAATCAGTAATATTTTTTAATTTAGATAAACTTCACATTGATGTTGGGTATAAAAACATAGAAATCATAAGAATATTTTTATGTTAAAAATTGACATTGTAAGGGTAATGCGAGACAAATATTAAATTATTTTCAGCAAATTATGTGATTAGAATTTAGAAAAATGGATTCCATATTTATAATTTTCAAATTTTATAATCTATAATTATTTCACCTAATTTTTGGAAAATAAATTTATTAAAAATGATTAAAATTATTTACAACAATTAAGGTTCCATATAGATTAATAAGGGACATAACCATAACCTTAAAGCCCAAAATGACCAATTAACATGTCAAACATCCCTTTTATTTAAATATGTTGATCATATTGTCATTTTTTACTACTATACTATATTAATTTATTAACTTTATACATTAAAATCAATGGTTAAAATATCTCTTAAAATATTTAATAGAGTGTCACTCCTCCTTCATTAGAAATGGACACCAACAATCTCTCTTATTAACAACACTAAAACTACATAGTTTCAGAAAATAATGTCTTAATACACATCCTGAGATCCCTAACATACTATTATAATACTTTACGTGGACAGAAAGACACCCAAGGAAGCCTTTTGGGACAAACTGAAAGTAGTAAACCAATTAAGATGTAATGTTTTCTATCATGCTAATTTCTTTTATTTTCATTCTCCACCCCTATATTAAATCTATTAAATGATTGTATAATAAAATTATTATAAATATAATAGGATTTATTTATGATAAGTTTCGCCATACACTTACACAGACCCCGATATAATGGGTAACAATCATGGTATTTATGTGTACAGAGAACTATCACCTCACTAAACAATGATTGTTCATTTTTCATGTACCACATCTCTTGGTGGCCATTATGATAAAAAAAATTATATGTAATATATAAAATTTATTATAAATTTAGTAATATTTATTTCTTTTATGACACAAATATTTTCACATTTCAATTGAAGTAAATACAATAATTTTATTTGAGGAAGTGTGGATTACCACCTAATCAAAGCGATGTGATTCATCCACACACATCTTGAAATGTATTAAAGAGGGGTTTGATAATCAACTATCATATAATGATATAATAATTTTACTATAATAATTATATTATATACATATATACATATATTATTTTTTTCTTTATTTTAATATGATAATAATAACAGAAATAACATTCATGCGTACAGACAACTTTCAGTCTCCATAAATGGTGTATTAAATTTAATAATTCAATATTATATAAATTATTATAATAAGAATATACTGAATATAAAATATGTTTATTTCATTGTTCACAATATTCAATCATGATATTATTATAAGTATAGAAGATATACAAAAATTAAGCCATATGCGAAGAACAAAGAGGATATTACTCAAAGTGAGATGTTATAAAAGGATTGTAAGGAAGAGGGTAATATAATGTTATAATAAAACCATCTATGGTATTATATAAAATAATATTTTTTTTGTGAAAAATATATAATAAATTTATATTTTTTATATAGGTTGTTTTAATAATAATGATGAGATGTAATAGACAAGTTAATGCAATTTCATCACTCATTATTTCATGATAAATATTCCTTTGTCACCACTCACATCTTTTGTGTAGTTTATATACTTACAAATAATTTATTATTTGTATATGACACTTATATTTATGAATAATAACAAACCCATATAATGATTTTTCTTTCATGGGGGTTATGTTTTAATTGTTACCAAACTTGTAATATAGTTTTTTTCCTAATTTTCCTTCTTTGAGACACATGTTTTGTTATACACCTACATTTTTTTTAGGGTGTATATAGATCCATTTGAAATGTTATATCATGAATATAATTAATATAATGATATATTTAGATTTATTTTATTTTATTTTATCACATGGATATTGTGATTCCATGTTACTAAGTGACAAGAGTTTATTAAAACAATCTCATCGATTTCTAAGATTGTTCATAATTACTCTCCACTTAACAAAATATCATGATATATATCTAATAAACACTCTTGAAATTTCATGTCCTCTAGTTATTAAAGATATAAATGTGTATTATTTGGTTTTTACTACTCTTTAGTAATTAACATAATGGTTATGAGTGAAATATGACCATCTCCTTCTTCGGTTGGAAAGCTATTGTATACAATTACCATGTTTTCAAAAATGTTTTAATTTTTCTCAATTTATAATTTATGCCAATTTCAATTGAAAAAAAATTTTAAAAACGTTTTATAATTTTCAATTCTTCCTTTATAATATTTCAAATCTATTTAGAAATTTTTTTTGAAAAGGTTTTTTGTTTTGTAAAACAACATTCAATGAAGAAAGGTTATTTTCTTCAAGAAATATTTTGAAAATATATCTAAAAATTATTTCCATTCTAAGATGAAATCCATGGGTGTTACTAATTCCATAATGGGAAAATTATTCAATTTTTTCATTCATATTAATTATTTAAGTGTGTTAAGTTTTGAAGGCATTATGTTTATGAAACCTCCTTCTGTTTTACTGGTTATATGAATTTCAAAACTAATTTTTTTCATGGGTTATGTTTGTGATGAAATTACTATAAAAACTATATTTTTTGGGGGGTATTATATTATTTTTTTATAATTAAAATATAATTTTAAGGGTTATGTTCTGATTATTCTTTATCATTTAGACAATGTATGCATTACTTTACTATGATATGTGTGGGACCTATACTCCTTAAAATCAATATGTAAGGATTTATATCTAAATAGAGAGACGAATATGGTCTTTGGAATGAAACTTGACTACTACTATGGCCATGGGAGTGATCCATGACTATTAAGATGGTATTAGGAGTGAACTAATGTTACTTATATTGAAATGGGAGTGAACCATGACTACCAAGATTGTATGGAGCGTGAACCCATACTACCAAGATTGTCTTGGCAGTGATTCCGTAGCTACTATAGATACAATATTATATTCTTATTTGTCTTACATAATTCCACATTTTATTCCAATGTTATTATTTTATGGATTATGTACTTTATTTACTAATGATTTATATCTTTTGAACTTCAAAGATTTATTCTATGAGTTATGTTTATGTTCTTTGATATATAGTTTATTATCTTCAATTTTCATTATAATGTTAACATACCCCTATTCTCATGATTAAGCTTACGTAACACCATTTTATACCCTTATTTGCATCGGATCTCACCTGTTTTTATATTTTATTCCCCTAGGTAACGGATATATTCACTACGATTGATGTGATTTGGAAGGGTTCTAGTCCTGATGAACCAAGTGGGAGATTATGTAGATCATTTATATACAAGTGATTATGTTTCCTAGTGACCAAATGCACTAAACTATTACGATTATTGCGAATGTATTTGTATCATGTTTCATGTATTCTGAAAAATTTATTTAATATCTTTGAATTAGAAAATAATTATCTATATTCAATTTTTAAATTATCCTATAAATATAAATTTTTATCACATTATAATGATCATAGAGGGATTGAGACATGAATGGATTCCTTAAAAATCATAAAATTCCCAATAAAACTAAAATAGCTAACTCAAATAACATCATGTACAAAAAAACTCAATTTTATAAATTTATTTTTTATAAATATATAGGTGACATAATGAATGAGTCGTATGAAAGTATAATTGTTCTAACTTGTGCACAAAGCCCCTTTATTCTAGAAGAAATTTCATACACATTCGAATTTCATCATTATTGATAAATTATAAATATCAATCATGTGGTGAACACCATCAAATGCCTCCCTTAAAAATGATTTTATCTCATGAATATTTTTGGTCATGCATGAAAAAGTTGTTATAAAGGAACCATCAAGTTTCTTTCCATATGACCATTTACTAAAAATCCCTTCTTTGTCCATAACCATGAGATCTCATGAAAAATATTGGTAACCACGATCCTCTTGATCTTAAGTGACGACATCGATGTGCTAATTACAACACTCCAACATTGTGAATTATCAAATTACATGGGTTTGCATATATATTATTCCTCCTTATACCCATATTCATATCGTATGGATTGAGTGGAATTATAGTATTCCTTTCTCAAAATAAATATACCCTCACTATGTTCTTTACCAGGTCCCAAATCCAAGGGAAGATTTTTTTTATTTCTTCTTCATTTTTTGTGTATTGATTTTTCATTATATACCAAATAAAACCACATTACATAGACACTATTTTCCATTGGGTAGTCTCTATGATGGCTAAAATCTTATTACAAACATTGATCTTTCCCAAACTTATTAGATTTTACCTCCTTTCATGGATTTGAGTTCATCTGAGTATTCTTTCAAGTAAATGAGATTCACGATATTCTTCCCTCCCACACGTATCCATATTATATGGATTCATGATTGGGAAGGTATTCCATTAAGAAATTACTATACATGGCCAATTATGTGTTGCCACCAAATTCATGGAGTTCTCCTTGTTAAATAATCCAAAAGAATATGGTTTGCTTCCATTCCTGTTTAAATTAAAATATACAATACATATCATTTCTATAGAATATATTACAATCAAGTACTCCCTCTTAACCAAAGTCCAAATATAAAATTTGCTTTCATGTATGAGTTTTTGATTTGTTTTTCATATTTTAAATTTCATTTTATACCATTCCATGATGATATAAAAATTACATTACTTCTAAAGAATATTTTTCTTTCCTTTCTAAAGGTAATTAAACTGTTTGGATTACACTTTTAACTAAGTGATTTTGTGTTATATTTAATAGGACTTGTATAATAAATCATTTATCTTTACTACCTACATCATTGTCATCCCTTCTTTCCAGATAAATGAACGATCGTACCTAATCGTACACTCTTGTGAAAGACCACATGTGATGTTACTCTTTTTTATTATACATGAATGATACAATCACAACTATTATTTGAATAAATAATTTTATATTATGATATCATTTGTTAATGAGGAATAGTTAAACCCGATGAAAACATAAATACCATAAATTATCTCGATTTCCTTGTATGGTGGAATAAAATTATATATTGTCATCTATAAGATTTGGAATCATGAATTTATTTAAAATTAATTTATAATTTGAGCATCAATATGAGACTAAAAATTGTGATATTATTACCAAAGGATTTAGATTTGTAAAATTTCATTCTATATAATTGTACCCTAAATATTATTAATTTTATGTTATTGTCATTATCATTACTTAATAATAATCACAAAATGATATCTTTTATTTATAGAATTCAGTGTATCTAAGTAATAGTCAATTTATCATTCAGATGTATTATCATTGATAAAGTATAAATTTCTAGAATTAATTTATTCTTATAGGGATGGTATCAATAATTATTTAAGAAATATGCCTTATACCAATAAGAGAGTATGATATGAGGTAATATGCATCTTTATGATTTTTACTTCTGATAGAGAGACCAAAACTATAAACCAATATTATAACACACTTTTTATCTTTGATATCCAATAAGTACATCCTAAATATTATGAATACACATGTATTGTATTTACATGGTTCATAATACGTCAAAAGGAAACTCAAACATGAAAAAAATATTTTCTTTTCAATATTAGGCCCCTAAAAACCATTCAGATCCTAAATCATCATAAAATAACCTAGGGAATAAATAAACTGAAATGGTGAGATATAAATCGTAGTTAGGGAATAAAGGGGATATCAAATCATAACACAAGGGTAAAATGACATAACTATATACCATTAAAGAGAAGTTTCATGAATAATCAATTGATATTAAAACATATATTATGTGGTATCATCAGATCAAAATAATATGGGAATGAAATAGTAACATAAAACATAATATAAGTATATTTCATGGATAACTACAAATACAACATCACATGGTGAATATAGTCCCATAATAGATCAGGTTTACTTCCTTATCCAATACATGGTGTCTAATGTGAGTAATTATAAGATCTCATATTTTCCCAAGTACATCCCTATTTGAGTTTTCATTAAACCTATTTGGTTTGGTTTTCCTTTATCAGTGAACCTTAGTTATTGAGCCTCATTATAGCATGAAGGGATTTTTTTGGGGAAATAACCCAAATTTTAGGGATTTTTGTATGATTTGATTAATGTATTAAATGCAAAAAAAATTTAAAGGGGACTATGATGGGTTCTCATTACATTATAAGGCTACTGATGTGGTTCAAGAACTTTTATAGATGGTGGGATTAATTCTACATAAAAGATATTTAAATTTGGTTTAAATATGTCACATGAAACATTACTATTTCCAAGTAGAATTTTGGAAATGGTTTATGAAATGAAAAGAATATATTCCATGAAACTATTACCTGAAGTGTAATATTCAAGAAGGGTTATTTTAAGTATTGGAAATGTATTTTTAATCACAACACATTAATAAATAATTACATAGAATTTATTTCTTAAGATCAATGGTTTTAAAGCCATGATGTTTTCATGTTTCTTTCACACTATTTGTATCCTGACCTCCCTTGTAATCAAGTTTAATTCATTATTATATTAGATTATCCTCTAACCTTATGGAAATCACGATCAAAAAATAAATTCCATTCTAATTGTTCAATTTTAGTTAACCCACTATTACACTTATTCAACAGTTATGGGGGTGGAATCTCTTGATCATGGTTTTTTGCGTGCTTCTCTTGAACTTTTGTGATCCATGTTTCTTTTTGAGTTCATTTGAAACATTAATGTTGTCAAAATTACCATCTTGAAGCATTGTCTCAATCATTAGTTAATGGTAATTGGCATAAAACATAACCCTACAATATGTTTAATTGTTTCAGTATGTAAAATATTGTGATTATGTAGACAAAATGTTGGAATTAATTAATTTAATGAGTAATGGTAATAAATCATGATGGGGATTATGAATTGGATCCGGTTTATTTCTGTAGTGATATGACCTGTCTTGAATCTCCCATTAGGTGCGCCTACACGTGGAATAACAATTTTTCTCAAATAGTATATAGTGTTCTTATCATGACAAGAGACCTCATGTGTTTGTATGATATATAATCACCTTGGTAATAAATTATTGTTTATTGGATGAATTATTTTTTGATATGATATTAATGATTGAAAACTAGTATATAAATGGTTTAGGACAAACATTGTAAATTATATGTGGAATTTAATGACAAATGAGAATTTGTATAACTAACCATCGATGCCTATGATGTGATATTTTAAAATCATTACTATTGTAAATGGTATTGTGATCCATGGTGTAATTATTTTATAGTTGAATTGGCTCAATTTAAAGATGTAATTATTATATAGAGGTCTTGGCCTGAATTCATTAATACTTATATAGTGGTCCTTGTATTGTCCAGTTTTTTAATGTTCTTATAAAGGTTTTGGCATCAATACTGAAATGTTTATAAAGTGGGATTGTCCTAGTCCCATTATGTAATTTTAATAAATAGGTATTTAATTAGATATTTAAATGCTTATGGAGTAGGATTAGTATAGTTATATGATTATAGAATTTTTTTCATATAGTTGGCATGGTTATGAAACATGCTTAGATATATCCTAGAATGGTTCCAAACAATATTGGTCATTTTTATGTACTAAATGTTTAATTAGTACACCTGTTTATCAATTTATTACATTAACTTATTTCCATACATTAATTTGTAGAAATGGTGTTTGTGGACTAATACATTTTATTGACACATTATCTGGGATTTTGTTTGGTACCTGAGCATAATACACATATTCATGTTTGTAAAATGATAACATACCATGTAGTTGATTTATTCCTTATTAATGGGTTGGATCATAGATGTATGATCAACTAGAGTTTTGGAGAAGGTCCATTTATTTGTTTGAATGTGCATGATATTTTATGTGTATTATTTTAGTTTGACATTTGGAAAAAAAATTTCTTGACTATAAATTGTATATTATCAGCATATTGGGTTCCACTTTATTATTCCCACTTATTTGATGTACTATTTGTACTCATTCAATTACTCTAATAAATTTTTTCTTTATTCTAAATTTTACTATATAACATTTTTTATAGTCTCCCCATAATCTTCTTTATATCCACATGACTAGTCAGTAGCCTCTGGCAAATGGGGGGGGGGGTCCTCTTAAGGTCTAGTAAGTGACCTGATTTGTCCAAGTGATAGAGTTCCGGATCAAGTTTCATTATAAAGTTGTATTAGAGGAGCATGTTTTTTTCGTTACATTTTATAAAATATATAAATGATGATAGGATGTATCAATACTTTGTAATGTGATTGTACATCGGAGTAGATAAAATATATATGGTGGAAAGCTAGTACCATATGATGGAATTATTTTTCATGATGTTCTCTGGTTACATATGATGTTATTTCACCTTGTAAAATTCACAAGTTATGTGATGTTATTTTTTATTCATATTTATTCTCATGAACATGTATGTCATGTCATAAGTATATATGCATAAATTTAGTAACATATGGATATATATTGACATACATTCCTCATGATACAAATTGATTTATTTTTTTTGATATATACATTCCTATAAAAATTGTGGTATGAGATAGTTATTATATATGATCAATTAAAATGAGAATAAAATAATTTTTATGTGATTCTAAAACACATATAATACATTTATATAGAGACCATGAGATAATTTTTATCTACTTTTTTTTCAAATGTAGAGGTTTAAAATGTATTTTTTCATTGTTCTAATGATATTATTTTTCTCATAGTGAAAATAGATCCTCATCATCATTATTTTGACATTCAAGATAGTGGTAATTATCAGGCATCTGACATAGTTGAGATGGAGCTTCCTCTAGCTCATGAGGATTGTACGAATGTTAATATTCATTACATCTTCCTAACGGACATACTATCTATGGAAAGGGATATTGTTTTCACCATAACTTCAACGTATTAGCGGATGAGTGATTTTTATCTACAACATATTCTTAGTTTCACGGGGGTGGGAGTCCCCTAAGTATCCATGTTCTAGATCGATTTAGCCAATATTATCATTAAGAACCATAATTCCACAATATATATAAGATAGAATCCTTTTTGACACAAGCCCAATGTACCTTCCAAGCATCATTGTGACATTCTAGAGTATTCTTGGTATAAATAGGATTTATCACGGATGTATTTAAAGGTGAAGTCATAAAAATCATCTATATAGAGATGTTGAGGGATGTGATGGATCACAAGTTATGAACATAATGTAAGAGGTGAAATAAATGATGTTACACATTGAAAATTTCATTAAATTGATGTACTTTTAACCAACATTAGAAACCAATGATATTTCTAGGGAGATAAATTTTTAATAAGGTTATTTTTAAAATATCAGGTGGCAGTTGAACATCTTAATCTTGAGTAAATTTTTTTGGATTGATGAATTAAGAACTAATGTGAGGATAAAACATGATAGGTGAACTAGGAGGTGGCCATTATATTTAATTAATTTCAATTTTTATCAATTATTTTGGTAGAATAATTGTCCACTATGACAGTTCCACTATGGAAATAGTGGAAATAGAATTTAGGTTAGAGGGAAATCATCTTAGGATCATGTTCCATTGTACTTATATTAGCCTAAAATGTTGGGCCCCTATAAATATAAATATCCCTACACAACAATGGGTTGAATCTATGGTCGAATATTGGGTCACTTATAATGATTATATAGGGGGTGTAGTAATTGAGTAGTGGATTGGGATCATGACATGTACCAGTGTCTAGGAATGACTCTATTTCACATCTATAGAGAGGTAGCTGGAGTTACATGATATTTTCAAGTTGAGGTAGAAGATGTGGTACCCCAATGTAGGAGTTTTAGCACAAGGATGTGGGAACATATTAGGGGAGTAAAACTGTATACCACAATATAGGGTATAATTAGCTATATTCTATAGAGACTACTCTAGATAGCGTGGATGTGGGACATTAGACCATCGGACATTTCATTAGTGTATCATCATCAATTTCATGTGTTTTTTGATACATTAAAATCATATTTATTTTTATATAATCATTTATTAAATGGTTTGGTCTCAATTATGGAAATCATGGGTGGTTTTTTCCCATGGAAACTGCATTGGGAGTGCGAACAATGATTATCAAATATTTGAAGGTGGGTTCTCTAGAAAGTTCATATTATCGTTTAATTTCTAGTATGCTTCTACTATATATGACATGTTAATATATTATTTTTGGTATATATTAGCTAGATAAACAATGGGACCATATCAACTATTACTAGGGGAGAGTTTTGATTCTATCTGTATAAGGAGGTATCTATTTTCACTAGCGTGAGTGGGATCATTTAGCTTGGCATGAATGATTAATATAGTGAATATTAGATTGCCTCATGGATCATATAAAAAGTATCATTCATGAAGATTGTAAAATGTTTTAGGATACATTTACCTTAATGGAAGAAACTTTTGATTATGTCTTTACTCACGGGTTTATAATGTACCACCCGAATGATATATTGACTTCATGGAAATGATGGAGAAAGAAGGAGACCCAATTCACATTCCTTATTTTATTGTGGAAGAAGTAGAGTATCAAGAGATAAATTTTCAAATGAATAATCTGGAAGATAATGGTCACTTATGCACTAAAAATATCCATGTGGTTATCTATTTAATTTCCCATGAAGGATGATGGGACTTTGTGATTGAGTGCGGAATGTAAGAGATTATACTAGATAATAGTCAATAATCGGTAGCACCTTACCCATATTGAAAATATATCTGATCACCAGAGATGTGCAATAATCTTCGCTACTATTTATTTTATATTAGGATAAAACATGTTGTGGTTGATTCCCTCAGACATTCCAAAAAATGATTTCTGTAGTATATATGTATTGTATGGCTTCAAAGTGATGTCATTGGGTTTGACTAATGCACCATCCCTCTTCAGGGCCACAATCAGTGGGATATTCCATCCTTTTATAGATCAATTTTTTGTTTCATCAATGAAAATATCTTAGTGTACACCCAGTTAGTGGATGGTCATTACCAACATATCTAAATTTCCCTGAGTAGAGTGATAGACCATTGGATTTATGACTGTCTATCCAAATGTATTTTCAAAAGTGAAAAAGGACCATTTTTACGCCATGTTATCTCATAAGAAGGAATGTTAGTGGACTAGGAGAATTTTGAAGCAGTTTTATCTTATAATAGAACCAAGTATGTCTTTGAGATTAAGATATTTCTAGGTTTATCAAGTTATTACTATTGTTTTATCCATGGCTTCACTTATTTGGAAACAATGATGTCTATGTTGACCAATAAAGGGGTGAAATATTTTTGTTCTGATTCTTGGGATTGAAATTTTTTGGAGCTAAATAATATGTTTAACTCAGAACCTATCCTCACATTACATGTGTTACATAACCTATATGTCATGTTATGTGACTCATCCACAGTTGGGTTCAGAGTGTTACTAATATATTATTAATGATTTGTTTCTTACAGATCGAGATAGTGGAAACCAAATAAGGGGAATTATCCTTCTCACAATATACTATTGGATGTGGGGTACATTCCTTTATATTCTAGATAAATTTTATTATTGGTGACAATTTTGTGGCGTACACAGACCATAATAGTATTAGGTACAACTTTTCTCAATAGAGCCCGAATCATCTACAAAAGGGGTGGGTTGAGTGTATATAGACTTTTAACTTCTAACTAGATTATACGTTGAAAAATGGAAAAATAATTGTTGATACATTGAAACAAAATAAGATGATAGAGTTAATTTCACAATCCATCAATGAGATATGAATGTTGGATCTCTATAAAAACATCCATCTAGATAATTGCGAGTACTAGGGATGAGTATCATCAACATCAAGATTTGTTATACACTTTCATTTGTAATGAATCATGAAATATATGTTATTTTATCCTAAGGGATTATTTCAAAGATATAGAATATATTTTGGGGAGAAAATATCAGGTTGGTATCTTAGTAATCGTAGTTCTTTTCATCATTGTGGATGATTATGTTTTCCTACAGGCATGCATTAAGAAATGATGAGAGAGTTTCAGGGTCCTTAAAGGGTAGTACATCATGGTTTGTGAAGGATATATAGTGATATATTTAGATATTATTCATGACTAGGAATGAAGAAGGATGTATAAATATTTGTGTAGATATGTTTCACCTATCAATAGAAGAAAGTCAAGAATCATAGGTATGTTGGTCTATTACAACCATTAACCATTCCAATGGAGAAATTAGCTGATTTCATATTGGTTTTGTGATAGTATAACCAAGGATAACATGAAAGTATGATGTAGTATGGGTGATAATGGACTAACAGATGAAGGTATCCCACATCCTTCCTATCAAGGAAAATATCACTATTGATGATCTAGGTAGTATTTTGTGCTTGAGATTGTTTGGTTTCAATATTTTCTGAAAAGTATCATTTAAGATAGGGAATCTCATTTCACATATAGGTTTTGGATGTTCTTTAGAAGGCTATGGGATTACAGGTTCTTCTGATTATGGAATATCATCCCCATATTGATAGTCAATTAGAGTAGCCTATTAAGATATGGGAGGATATTTATGAACCTATTTTTTGGATATCAGTGTTTCATGGGAGTAAAATTCATACAATTTTAGTTTCTATATAATAATTGAACCAATGCATCGATGAAAATGGAATATTTTAGGCCACATTTTAAATATAGTTACATTCACCTCTTAATTGGTTGGACATGGGTGATTTGGTACTTATTGGACCTAGTCTCATATAGAAGTCATATGAGAAGGTTTCGTTTTTTAGAAGACAGTTTGTGTCCACACTGGTAAGGCAATAATTATTGGCTGAACACTAGAAATGGGATCTATATTTTGAGGGTTTTCATCATGTTTTCCTTTATGTGTAACATTGGTTGGGGAAACCATATATTAGAAAATATGGAAAGCTAACTCCTAGTTTTTTCGTGATTTTTGAGATAGTTAAAAGGTCATTCTAGTGGTGTACATATTATCTATTTCATAACACTATTTTTCCATCCCAATCATGTTTTGTGTGATTCATATTTTGATATATTATATTCACCCTTCACATGTGGATGATGTTAATGACATCAATTATGGTTTATATGAGTCTATTGGTGATAATCTGATACAGATATTGGATTGTATTGGGATGTTTATTTAGAAAAAGATCATACCTCTAGTTCATGTGAAACATAATGGTAGGCATGTTCATGAGGAGACAAGAGAGTGTGAGTTTGATATTTGAGAATAGTAGATATACTTGGTCACCGAGACCTCTTAGTGAAGCATAGAGATAATGGGGGTGATCTATTATATGGTGGGATGTTGTAATATTTGACCATTTTCGGTATGTATCTCTTTCATTTTTTTTAAAAACATCCTTTTTTGTTTTTACTTTTTATTTGAAATTTTCTGTTTGATTATCTTTTGGATACACTGATATATTATTGGGGAAATTACCTGATGTTCAAGAATTTATGTTTTTATGAATTAATTATTTCTACATATAAAAATGTTGATGATAATTAAAAGAGTTTTCTATGAGTTTTCAAGGAATTAGAGGTTGTTTGGCCCTCTCTTATGATGTTGGGATTAAATATTTTTACTAGACATTTACATTCTATGTATGTATGTTACATGAAATGTAATATCCACCTTGAAGAATCCATAATTCTATTCAAGATGTGAAATGAATTCACACTCTGAAATAGTTACATGATGTGTAATATCTGAGAATGTTTGTTTTATTCCTAGGTAATGTGTTTTTGACGTAAGTCATAAATTTGGAATTACACACCGTGAAAATATTACATGCTAGGTATTTCTTCAACTTGGTGGATTTAATATATAGATGAAATTATATTCCTTTACACATCCATTCATCCTCTCTTCCCTTGGACATGTAGGTGATTTCAATGTGATTTTATATTCTCCACAAACATTCTAGATGTCCCAATTATTTGATTGATCCTTAGTTGTATTTCATAAGTAAACCCTTCCCTTATTCTTACTATATGATTATGGTGGTTGAATCTATTTATCATAGTTCTTTGTAAATTGATCTTTGTCTTGGGTGATCTTAAATTCACCTTGGGATATTATATAAATTATTTATTATTAGAATTACTGGTTAGATGTTATTTCTTGATTTTTGGTTATAATTATGTTTTATAATACCTAACCATATCTCCTATTTAAAATTTCAGGTTTTTTCATTATTGTGACAGCACAAAAACATTAATCTATTGAATGATTCAAAATGTTATATAATCTTTTGGATTATTCATTGGATCCCTTTTGTATTAATGATGACGTTTCGTAGATTGCATCTTCCCATTGGGAAAGGCTACCCATGGAATAATAATGTTCTGGAAAATGGTTTATAGTGTGTTCAGTATTCCATGAGACCTAAGATGATTCCTAACACTAAATGACCTTGGTAATGTATTATTGTTTATTGAAATGAATATTATTTGATATGATATTAATGCTTACAAACTGGTATATAATTTTTTTAGGACCATCTTTTTTAAAAAAAAATTTACATTAAAGAGAAATAGTAATTTTAAGATTTAACCATTATGGTTTATGATGTGATATTTTGATACCCATAGTATTTTTATTCATTTTGTAATTCATGTTGTAATTATTATATATAATGTTTGTAATATGTTCGTGTTTTAATTATTATATAGAATTAACGGACTAGAAGTCGTAATTATTATATATCTGGCTTGTCCCGGTGTCATGTTTTAATTCATATATAGATGTATTTAACTGGGTTATGTAATTTTTATATAGTGTTTTTTTCCTTGTCACATGTTTTAATTCATATATAGAGTGCTTGGAACCAGATTTTTAAATGCATATAAATATCTCTTGGACTATTTATATGAATATACTATGGATTTATGGTCATGGATGTCAGAAATGTTCAGAAATCGAATAGATATTCTGGAATGGTGTCAAAGCAGGTTAATTTTAATATTGTATCAAAAGATTTATTAATGCACATATTTATAATTTTAATGCATCAATTGACTAGTTTTGTTTACATATCATGTTATCAACCTACAAATATTTATTGACACCCTATTCCGGTTTCTCGTAGGTACCTAAGAATAATAAATGGATGTGAGTATTGACAAGGTAATGATAATTTGTTTTTTAAAATTTCTTAACGAATGGATTGGATCATGGAGGTGGGGATGATGTAGTGTTTGAGACTTGGGTATTTCAGTTATTTGATTCATTATAGTGTTTTACCTATACTCTACCTTTTTACATTTAGATACATTCCACCATGACATTTCATCTTTATTTATCTGATTTATTTGGTTCCTCCTTTCTCATCACAGTTGTGTGTTGTTATGTTTCCACTATATCATTTACTATGATATTTTTTTCTTTTTTTACTTAATTGTAACACTATACCATGTGGTATATTATCCGCACTATATTATTCCCACCCTATCTTCTAGTCAGCGCCCTCTAGCATAAGGGTTGGCACACTTGTTGTTGAGTAAGTAGATTTAGCCATGTGAGAGAGTGAAACATCATGAGATTTTAAAAAAAATAGTACCCAATTTATTGGAGTACTATTTTGGAATAGCCATCATAACATGTTCATTCATATGTGTACCAATAAAGATAAATAATCATAAAGAATACACTTAAATATTTCCCATGGAATGAAATTGGTGGAATTTGTGAAAAACGTATTGCATGTATTACCCCATTATTGAAATAATGAAATAAATAGGTATAAATTTAATATTTATATATACATAATTTATTCTCATTAAATAAAATTTATATCAATTATAATATTATTTACAAGTTGAAGGGTTATAACCTAAATGATAAGGTGGTTCAAATATATCTCTTTTCTTGTGTTCCAAAATCTCTCTATACATGCCCTTAATGACATGTATAATAAAAGTAAAATAATTAATTACATAATTTAAAATCTCTTCCATGCATATTTGAGTATTTTAAACATTATTATCTTCATTAATAATGATTTCTTGTTATATAATGTTGAATTTATCTTTTCCTTTGGATGATCTACTTGGTTCTATGGTTAGATCACATGGGGCCAACTATAAATGTTGTTTTAAAAATTTTCTAAAACCCTATTTGTGAAATGATATTTTATTCGAGTAACTATATAAATTCCAATTTTACAAAATAATAAAACTCTTTTCCATTATAATTTCTATTATTTTAGAAAAAATGATTTCATTTTACAGTTAGTTAATTTGAGAGATTTATAAACTATTACAAACTAAATTCTTTTAAACTAATTTGTTAGAAATATAGTTATTCCATAATGTAGAAAAATATATAATATATATAATTAGTTAATTGTGAAACGTTATAATGGAATTTTAACCTTACATTATGGATATAGTGGAAAATGATAACTCTACATCCATGAAGGATGTGGACCAACATAATAAGAAAAATATTTTAATTTTTAAAAGTAATATGAGATGTGAAGGGGTAGATAGAATATATTAAAATATAAATGTCAATATATTCTATATATTTGATTATGGTGTTATTATTAAATGTTCAATGAAATTAATATTGGAGGACAGGGATAAAGGAAAATGAAAATGGTTGATTAAATTAATCACCATCTACTTTGGATGTCTCCTCTTAGGCTTCAACATAAATAATATTTTATATGTATTTGGATTATACCAGTAGCACTATGGCATGGGGAGGGGACATGTAATAGAGTTAGAGGGAATTTTGGTAATTTATATGGTTTAGAAGTCGGTATGTCAAGGGGTGGTGAGGGTAGTTATTTATAAGGGGAGGATAGGAGTTGTTTTGAATATTATATTCAGTAGTTTATTTTTTGGATCAATAATATCATTAGAATTTATTTATTTGACTATATATAGTAAATGGTGAAAGTGAGTATTATTATAATAGTTGTTCACATCATCTACGACTCAAACTAACATGTATTTACCTTACAATGTTAAATACCACATTTTTCCTTATTTTACTATTTGAAAAAAATAAAATATTTCAGTAAAATAAAAAATTAGCCATGATTTTTTTATATGTATATTTCAATAAATAAATCCCTTTTATGAAAATAATTTTCTACATATGATAAATTTTATTTTTGAGGAAATTACTCATTTATTTGAAATGTATCAATTTTATGACTATGAAATATTTTTTGAACATTTTAATAATTATATATAGTCTAATAAAATTATTTTGTCATTACAATAAATAATAATAATAATTTATAAATTCATATAAATAAAATAAACTTGATTTTAAATAAGTGCATTTATTAAAAAAGGTAATTAAAATATTACATTCTAAAAAAATATAAATAGATAATTTATCATCATTAAAACATTTATATACCTATATCATGATGTAAACATGCTATATTTTATTTTTATAAGATTCCAAAATATTATATTACACTTATGTAGGGGTGGTTAATATTATAATGGTCTGTTTTCTCTTCTTAATGGAAAGAGCACTATTCCAGTAGTCATGTTACTATTTCCAATGGTCATGTTACAATTCCAACAGTCATATTTTTAATGGTCATATAGGTTACATGATTTATATAAATACATATCATTTCATTCATTCTTCATTCACATATATTCTCTAATAATGTTATTTATTGTTTCATTTTTTTTTCAAAATTCATGTTATGTTGCTATATTGTTCCCATATATATACAGTGTTTTCTGTGAGTGAGTTTATTCATATGGGCCGAGAAAATTAAAAAATATTTATTTTAGTTATATTGTTTTCAATGTTTTGATATTTTAATACTTTACGTGATTATATTTATTTTCAATCTCTAAAAATAATATTGAAATTATTAAAATTTAACATTATTTGTCTTGTCATCTATTGTGTGTGGATTATATTATGAAATATGAAATATTTAAATAGTTAGAATATAAATTTTTCTAACAAAATTTCATGTCTTCACATTCTTCGCCCATTAAGTAATTTATCAATAGAAATTTAATTTTACATTAAAATTTTAATATAGGTGGGGTGATTCTAATACATGTATCTTCCAATTACAATGTCTTCTCTTCATGCTCATGGTTTATCCCCTGTACTTTGACTAGCTATGTGGTCTTGTTATGTATAACTTTATATCAATAGTAAGATATCTTCACTAACTTCTCCTCAAGAGAGAGATAACTTTCTAGTTACACTAATTATGAAATCAATACCTGACAATGATTTCATTTGTACATCCTCAATAGGTCTACATAGAATACATCATATAATTGAGGAATGGTTGGTGGGAGTTCTAGTGGATAAGGAATAGCGTTGATGCTATTGAAAATATAAAAGGGGAAATGTACTTGGGGAATAACTTTCCCTTCTTATGAAATCATATAAATCACTTCCATGGAGATATGAGGATGAATATGTTTTCTCTCACCAAAAAATATAGGTATCATGAATGTCTGTGAGCATTGATCCTATTTTAACAATTTAAACCCCTAATGTACTACTGAATATTCTTTATATTTTCTACCATTTTGTCGACCATTTTAGGTTTCAATGGATAATGTGCACCAATCTCATCCCATGACACATTTTATTTAAAAATCTTAGCAATAATATATTAATATAGAACCATTTGGATTTGTGAGTGAAATAAATTCATATACAATTACAATACTAGAGGAATATTTTGATGATATTATCATTTTAAGTCCCCCAAGATTTATCTCAACATGTCTTCCTATGTGTATATATTCCTATCAAATCGTCTATAAGATTTAGGGTGATGTGTTGTATTGATCTTTAGCACAGGGTTTAGAGATTTTTGGAATATTTTCCAGAACCTGGATGTAAATCTTTGATCTCAATCATATACAATCGATAAAGATTTTCTATAAATCCTCCCCACATCTTATATGTATATACTTGCATGTTAATCAAGTGAGAAGACCATTATTATTGAAATTATGTGAGTAGTATTAATAAAGAAAATTCACTACAACCCATATAGCTTTATTTTTCATGATGTTTTCAGAAGTTTAGTGACAAATTCAATGGTAATGTTTTCTCATTTCTATATAGACATTGGTGATGGTTACATAATTTTCTTGGTTCTTTTCATTTTATCCTTTACTTGATATTATACTAGTAATTTTGATGTATATTATGGGATCACTTTTATCATATTGTCCCAGTGATAATGGTCTCATATATATCGATACAACATCGTGAGCCACAGGGAGATGGAAAATGTTGAGCTATGTGCATCATTAAACAACTAATTCATTATCTTAGTACATTATGGTACACATATTTGATACCCAAACCGTAAAAAACATTATTCCTCAATTTTTGACTCCAGGGATTTCCATTTTATTATATCTTCCACATTCTTCTTAATTTCTATATCGTCTATGTGAGTATCCAATTAATTCTTCAAAATGGATGACTGAGTAGTCATTTTAGAAATGAATGATTATTTATATTCCTTTATGGTCATCATTTCATTTATTTTTAACTATTAGAATATAAAATCCTTATAATGTCACAACTTTTAATATATTTTATGGTCCATTATATTTATTAAATACAACACATTCTTTTTTCTCTGATGATGGTACTAGATTAAATAGTCATAGTCCTTTATCAGATCTGGCCTTCTAATGTGGATCATATTAATATTCTTTTATTTTAATGTAAATTTGAGTCTCTTTAGATCTGTATATATTTTTCATTTAAACCCATACAATTAATTTATCTATATTTTCAATGAAAATATTTCAAAAAAAAATTCATACTCATTAATTTGGTAGATCTACTCAAGAAAATTCATATACATTTAAGGGTATAATTTAACCATATCATTCTGTATTAGTACACAACCAAATCCATTAAATTATGTAATATAATATATCATTAAAAATTACCCACTAGATGGTGGTATGAGGGATGGTGTAGTGATAAGAGTTAGTTTAAATTATTGATGCTCACTACACATTCTATTGTTTATAAAAACATTACTCCCTTCAAATTCAACTTTTCTTGAAGGCTTGATGACTATGACAAATTTCTCACAAATCTTTGGTAAAATAAACATAATCCAAAGAGATTATTGATATCCATTAATGAAATTGGTTTCAAACACTCCATAATTATATTTTTTCAAAAAGGGTTAATTGATATCCCTTTTCTGGTAATAACATGCCCCAAAACAGATAAATCTTCCCATAATAACTCACAATTAATATAAATGAAATATAGATTTAACATTCAAAAGAAATTTATCACAGTATTCAAATGATCCTCATGATCCTCCTTTATTTTGTACGATATCTGAAAATAATCTAAAATTACTAAAACAAATTCATCTTGGTAGAATTAAAATACATTACTCGTTAATTATATAAATTTTTTGGAGCATTAATGAGTCTGAAGAGAATCATTGTTAACTCATATTGTTCACACATTGTGAAAAATGAATTCACATAGAAATCTTATTTATTAAAATTTAATGAGTGATACCTTGATGGACGGTCAACCATATAGAACTACATGCCCCATGTAGTTGACCGAACATGTTATCTAAGTGCGGTAGGAGTTACCTATTATTTATCTTGATTATTTTGAGATCATGATAATCAATGTAAAGGAACCTTAACCCATCCTTATTCATTATAAATAGGATGGGTTCCCCCCATAGTGAAGATCTTGGGTGTGTAAAATACTTTTCATGATTTATTTGTAACTGCATCTTTTGTTCCTCCAACCCAATGTTGTCCATTATCTAAGGATTATTTGATTTTAGTAGACGTATAGGTATCTTTTAAAATGAGAAAAAAATATCCCAATCCAAAATAATGTATGGAAATTAATTAGGGAATACAAAAATATAATCCCCAACAATGGACATGTATTTGATCCTAATTCTATAAATTTTATTTAATAAATTGAGATAAATATTCATAAAAGTATGTAAATATTATCCACACTTTGGATGAATATTACAAAGGAGATTCATCCTCCTCCTACAAATTGTAAAAAATTAAAGGATAAATCAGGACGTAATTTGGTTTCTCCCTCTCCTGGATGTTATTGTTTGATTTATATAAGGGCATCCAATATATACTAAATAGATCATCACACACCACTATATGAAGAAAAAAATTATTTTATTTAATTGAATTACCATAATCAACCTTTTATAAAACAAAAATAATAGAAGATATATAATAATGAGATAAAATCATTTTGGGGTGATGACTCGATGAGCTTAGAGAGAATCATTGATAAATGTGATTGGGTATAATTAAAATACCACAATACTCACACTACTCCAAAGTGGTGGATATGTGAAGATTTTTTATAACAATACATATCAATGATAAATATAGTGAAGGGCCTTCATAGTTTCATTGGTTTGGATATGTTTTTATTTTTATCATCCTTAATAGCCCTTGGATTAGGGCATTAACATGGATAATGACCACGTCCCCCACATGAATGACAATGAACTATTAATGGGTCCTTATGTTGAACTTTATTTCCCCAATTCATGATATTCAAACTCTTCATTTTTTATTTAGATATTGGATTATATATTCATATATTTTAAACACATAAAACATATTTTAGTATTATTATTACATTTTCAGTGGTGAATCTTCAATCATTTTTGAGACATGGGGAATCATATCATCTTTCTTTAATAGCATTATCACCTGATATTCTATAATAATCTATACATAACTTTTATAATTTATTTTAAAACTGATCCATCTTATATATTTATTAGTCAAAAATGATCATAACTAGTTTGTAATAGTCATAATATCCCTTACATTATCACTTATTAGGTTAGGAATCTCATTATGGATGTCTTCACATTTACTATAACATTTGTTGTTGGAATTGCTCTTCTTATTTTTCATTGTTAACTAAATGAAAGTAAAAAAAGATGAGAGTATATTAACTTATAAACATGTAAAAATTAAACAATAAACATTTAAGGAATTACATTTAATTAACTTGTAAATCACAAATTTTTAATCTCTAGATTTTAATCTATGTTATAAGTTGTAATTTTCATATTAATTTTTATAACTTAATAATCTATATATGTCCTTCTTTATTATTTGTAAAGAGATGGTGATTTTTTCAAATCATAACCTTCGACAGTGTCAAAAAATGTATTAAAGAGACCATTTTTTCATGAGCCTTATTTTGTGTGATTCAATTCCCAATGATCCATTTTCAAGGTGGTTACACAAAGGTACAACTATGAAAAATCCAAATCCAATTGAAGTATCCATAAACAGATGTAATTTATTGTAAACCACTCTCTCTATGATTTAAAAAAATTCTAGGATATTTTAATATACATAGACATATACATAGGGTTCCTAATAATTTTTTATATTTATTATGAAAAAAAATAGATAGACCTTAAACTGATACTAACTATATTGAATGTATAAATATAAACATATTTTTAAAAGATTTTTAACTAGCATTTCTAACAAGTTCATGCCAATGATCAGTAAACCTAGTTACATTGGAATAATTTTTTATAAATACATAAAAAATAAAACAAAAAAATCAATCAATTAGTGTAACTTTCACATTGATATACTAAAACTCTTAATGCTCCTAGAATTGAATAGGGTAACATGGGAAATACACATGAGAATGAGGAGATCATTAAATCCTAATAAGGGGGTAAAAATAATACAGAATCATAACATATGAGTAAAAAATAATAACATGATATAATAACAGTGAAGGACTAGGAATAATAATGGGAGTGTAGAATCTAAAGAACATGGTATCAAAATATCATGGTAATAAGTTAATGTGAAAGGAATATGAAACATGACATAAGATAAATTCAAGACTAATTACCAAGACACTATCACATGGTGGATTAAGACCCATAATGGATCATGATTAATATATAATCCAACACATGAATTACCATGAAAAAAATATTACCAAATGAATTGGGTTATTATCTGGGTGCACCCATCATAAACTGTACACACATATGTTTTCCTAAACATGTAATCAACCATTACGTATAAACATAAAAATAACCATTTGAAATAAATAAGTTACACTTAGAATACAAAATATGTCATGAATAAACTCATAAAGTGAATTATGAATGACATTATTATATATGTAAGATTGTAATATAATGAATTAAAAATAATTAAATAACATTAAATGGAGATATAATATGAGTTATAGGGACAAATTTCATAACACAATGAAAAGGTGGTTCATTGAGATCCATTTAATTTTTTCCTAGAATCACTCAATAGTTTCACGTAACATATTGGATAATAAAAATTGATTTAATAATTAAATAAATTATACCCTTTTCCATATATATTTTATTTATTGTAATTTTATTTTGACCATTAACAGTCTTTTTTTTGTGATATAATTTCTATTTTCGCATTTCTGAGGGAGTTTGTTTCATGGTTCCACGAATGTATCAATAGTAGATAATTATTGATCTTCTCATAAAAAGTGACAGAAACTCCAAAAGTATAAAGAAATAATAATAATTTACATCTTAATATTTTAATTTTAATAAAAATAGATATTTTTCTCACATAGGGATTAAACATTGTGTAAAAATGTAACATTTTTACAATTAGTTCATTTATGTATTTTTATCATCCATTACGAACTAGATTTGGATTAGTAAATATTATGGAAATATATAAACTCCATAATGTGATACAATAAATAATACAGAAAATTATTTATTTAAAAACAATTATAATTGAATGTCAACTCACCATGATGGTGGATGTCGAAAGCTAAAAATCCTCATCTATGAAGGCGGTGAGTCCACAAAATATAGAAAACTGTTTCATTTTTTAGAATTAAAATATTTTAGAATGGGGTTGATGGTTGATATTACATAATTAATATAAGATTATAATATATATATATATATATATATTTAATTATAGTTTTATTATTTTATGTTGGTTGCATTTTTTTTGGTTGACGACGGGGAAAAAACTTATATGAGTCGGTTAAGGGAATCTCTTTATCCTTTGGGTGTCTTCTATTAGGATTCCAATAAAGGCACATTGTATTGGTCTATGGATGGGACCAGAATCATTATGACATGGAGTATAGTTTTAGGATGTTATTTGGTCATAATTTTTGTAAATAGAAAAGTCTTATATGGTGTAAAGTGAAGGGGTTGTGAGGGGTACTATTTATAAGTAGAGGAGAGGTGTTTTTTAAATATTATATTTATTAGTTTATTAATTTGTCTAAATACTTACTATATTATTTATTCATTTTAATATATACAGAAAATGTTTATTTATAATTCAATCTAATGGAATCTCACAAAATCCATCACTTAAAAAATTTTGTGTTTAGGTTATGATATAAAATATTTTATTTTATTGTATTTTACTATACATCAAAATTTAAACCATTTTAGAAAAATACTGAATATTAACCATAACGATTTTAATACATTTATATTTAAAAATTAAATAACATTTTTGAAAATAATCTTCTAAATATGGGAAATTGAATTTCGAAGTAATGTCATAATTTATTTGAAAGAAATCTACATTGATATAATGATTTATTTACTCATAATTTGAAAAATAACATATACTACCAAAAAATTATATAATCATTATAATAAAACGTAATATTAATTAGTAAATTCAGTTTCTTAAAATATTATTTCTTTTAGATCATTAATTTTATTTTATTAAAAAATTTAAAAAATTTATGTCTTACATAAATACAAGCACTTATGTTTTCAGTTTTAAAACTTTATTTACTTATATCATGAAACATATTTGTAATATTTTAATATCATATTATACTTAAATATTGTTTTAAGGTTCCATAGAAGATGATATTATTTGAATGGTCATGTTAAAATTCATAATGTTCATATTACTATTCCAATTCCAAAGTTATTAGTCTAATGGTCAGATTGATATTTGAATGGTCATATTTTAAATATTCATATATATATTCTATACATTCTATAAAAAACATTCATTTAATTATTTTTTCATTCACTTATATTTATCTCTAGGTTATATATATTGTAATTTTTTCAAAATGAATATATAGTTACTGTCCTTCTTGTTTATTTATTTTGTACTTTTAAAGATTATGGTTTTTCGATGGATTTATTATATACAAATTTCTATATTTTAGTAATCATATTTATTATATTATATCTCATTAAATTAATTTAGATTATATTTCCATTTTTATTCACAAAATTGTAATGTTAAAATCATTATGATAAAATACAGTAGCTTTCATCTTGTATTATGTGCTTATTATTTTAATAATATGGAACAATTATATATTCATATGAGATGTTTCATTGATAAAAATTTTGGTCATTACATTATAGACATAAAATATTGTAGTATATTATACAATGAATAATTATAGAGGATCATTTGTACATCATATTTTAGAATTATCAAATACATCATTGTTAGTCAATAGTGGATGATTAATACTGGTAAAAAACCAAGATGAAAATCAATATGAGTCTGACTTGTGGAAATACAATACTACATTCTTTGTGAAATTAAATATGTAAATTTAAACCTGAACACTTCTAAAGAATTAATAATGAGGTAATATATCCCTCAATGCGGTAGATTTAACATTTGGATCAATAGGTATCCATATTTTGTAATATCTGTGAGTTATTGACATTGAACATAACCAACATTATGCATTTCACTTCAGTTAATAAATTGCAATATGATCAAAACGTCCTTAGTGAGATATTTATGCATTGATTCATTCAGAAGCTATAGAAATAAATTAACCATCTCAACTAGTATTATATATCACATGTTTGGTTTGACAAGGACATAAAAGTGATTCAAAAGATGTGTTAAAATATTGACATTACCAACCACCCCATAACATCAAACCTTAGGAAGGAATAATAAATATTTAAAATTTATACATGAAAAAAGGATTTTTAGAAATTCATAAGATCATTGAGGTATATTATTATCACTTGCACATCTAGATTTGATAAAAGTAATTAATGAAAAATAATTTTTCACACATCCATTATAAAGAGGATTTTAGAGTCCCATTGTTAAGATACAATATTTCCTAATTTTGTGTTTTTTTCATTATTTATTCATTTCATTTACATATATACCTAGGTTTTGAAAAATAAAATTACATTATTTAAAATATATTCACATTTTTAATTTCATTGTTAATTTTATTTTGTAGTTTAACATGAAAAAATATATATTTACATGTCTACTAATCATTATTTGCCTACCTTTATTCAAAAGGTATATTCTATCAGGGAAAAAAATTTACATTGAGAGAGGGTAAATGATACACTAATGAGGCTACATAAAGTTAAAGGGTGATTCTATAGTAATATAAATATTATAACTTAATAAATGAATATACAAAAGGGTAGCATTTGGAGTTTTATCAAGGTAAATTCTAAGGGTGATCAATAAGTATGTCTACCTCTATGGATCTTAAACACTACAAAAATTTTATTGGGAACACTTTTTAGGGTAGTTATTATTCATTCCATGATATTAAAAGGGTGAATATTAGTACACATGGTGTTGTTTCTGGGTAATAGGGAAATTAAAAGAGTTGAGTAAAGGTACACTCATTGTTTTAAAATCAATGTAATGAAAAAATCCATTATCCTACTAATACGTATGTGTAACACTAATATTTCCAATTCTATGCAAATGTAACGGAATGGTACCTAAGTTGTATAAATTCACTCCTTTGTGAAATTGTGATTTCTACGGTACCCCCACGATCATAGGGAATATATAATCATCATCTTCACCGTTGTAAAAAATATAATATATCACAAAATGGAAAATTAAAGTAAAAAATTAGTTGTTCAACCAAATTTGGATGTTATCCTCTATATTGTCTATGTAGTAATTATATAAATATATAATTAGATTAAGAATGTTGGAAGGGAGAATTGTAGTACGGATCTTTTCATCATTAAAACCAACATAAATCTCTTCCCTAGGTTTGGAAACTTAGATGTCATATAAGGAAGAAGTAGTGGTCACTACATAGTGTTGATATATAGTGGAATGGAGATAGAGGTTCTATGCTTCCTATTAATATTTCCTTTAACTCCAATGTTAATGTATATAGTTACCTTCTTATTGATGTATAGGTTTTTCTAATGATTGAATTTTTTTAATATTAATTAATTTTTTTATTTTTTCCATTTTGCCATATTTATTTGTGATATCTAACTTTATTATTATATAAAACATACTCTATATTTTTTTCAATGGTTATTTTATTGGGTATTTTAATACATTTTTTTCAATTAACTAACATCATTATTCCATCCTTGATGGAACACTGAGTGACATGAATGGGATGGATGATCATCGTTATATCTTCCCATTTATTAATTTATTATCTAATATACAATAGATTATGTCCATCCATTTCATTGGTTTATGAAATATATTATTGGACATATTTGAAATATTAATTGATTAATATATAAATAGAATTAGTAGTTGGTATATTGGATACCCCAGTCAGGTGTATCCATTACCTATTCAATGTGGAATGAGGGGGGGTTGTATTTTAATTGGAAAAACTCTAACAAGTTTTGTTTCAAAATTTAGATAAAGAGTGTAAATAGATTATTAGATATGGAATGATTATTGGCTTCAAACACTCATTGATAACGAAAATACCTTATTATTAATCTAGTTCCCATCCCATTTCAACAATATCATTTTGGTCATTTTTTTAAATTAGAAAACTATAATAGTCGACCCATGTTTCATACTGATTTTCAAATTTTTAAAACATAATAAAGGAAAAAATAATAGTTTGGATAGTAGGTTTATATAAATAGATACTTGTCACAAAAACCAATTTTAATTACCTTGATAAATAATAAATGTGATGGTGGATTAAGATATGGAATAAGAAGCTTTACCAGTATTTACTATTTGAAATATTCATATATTAGTGTTCAATTTAGAAGATGAGTTTGAAGTTGATAAAAATAAGGGATGTATTGTTTTATATGAATAATTATAATTGTGTTAATTAAAGCATATATTAATAATTATTATCCCTATAATGTTAATTCATATTGATCAGCTTCCTTATAGAACATGAATTGTTAATATAAATAAGTAATTGATGGGATCAATTTCATTGAATGCCTTGAAGAACCACTATTTCCCACATCCATATTAGAAGACTTCAGAAAGGCTATTAACATATAAAATAAACTAAATGATGGGACTATAGAGAATAATACAATTAAATAGTACTCAATTTTTTATATATTTTATTAGGTGAAGAATACATTAATATCCCTTTTTCATTTTGTATACACATCTAAATTTATTTTTATCCATGATAATTTTAATGGCATTCTAGGGGGGTTCATTTTGTAGGAAATAATTGTACTCATTTTTTCTAAATAGTAGCTTAAATAACTATCGGATGAATTGAAGGCATATAAAGACTATCTAACTAGTGATTATGATTGTGTTTACCAAACAATTAACTTTATCCATTTAAATTTCACACGATTTACTTTACATTTTAATCACCATTGAATTCAATTTCCAAAAATAGTACCATTAGTTATTGACCTTTCTAAAGGAGCTTCCATAATACAAGGAATGATAGAAAAATTATGGGAACCTATAATGGAAGATATTAGAGATGGTATAATATAGTACTTCTTTTATGGAAAATAAACTCATGATAAGATTCATTACAGGGCATTACATGGAGTAGTTAACGTATGCTCAATGGGGTGACCTTTTTTGTCAGTAGAATTGGATGATATATAAGAGTATTATTAAGATAATCTAATAAAATCCATCCTAAATGAATTTGTGAAATAATTTTAACGGTTATTTGTATTAGTTGAAAGATTTTAATGAACATGTGGAGCTTCCATATAGAAAATCCCCTCATATGAACAGAGAAGAGTATATAGAGGAAGGAAAAGTAGTTGAGGAGTTCCTAGTGTCATCTCATGATGAAATGGAAGAACATACTACAATATATAAAAGGTACAATTCTTATTTATATTTAAAGTATATTAATTCAATTCATATTTAGTTTTTATTATCTCTCCCTTGGAGAAACATATATAATTTTCCTAATTGGATCAGCCAATGGATGTGGAAAAGAAAAGATATATATATGGGGAGGAACTATAAATCATTCGTTCTCCCACGATATTACCAAACAAACTAAACTAATTCGAGGGTTCACTTGAATCATGATTCCAAAAGAATCCTTTAAATGGATATTAATTATGGTTTCTATGAAAGGGAGAAGATTTGTATGTTTGCATCACATAATCCAAATCCACTGGTAGATTTGGGATAATCACATCGTTTTAGAGCATTCGAAAATCCAAATTCAACCCCTTATTGGCAGGATAACTTAAGACAATTTCCCTTTCCCCCTTTCAATTTCCATTTTCAAAGTCACCAAAAAAAATTTCCTATTATTTTATTTACGTGTTTTTCTAAAATTGGGACACACATAGAAGTATAGATCAAATATTTCTATCCAAAAACTAGGGTAGATCTTAACTCCAACACATTGACTAAATAATCAGGTTTTTAATATATTTTTAAACTTTTTATTAATTTAAATTTCAATAAAATATGATTAAACATTAATGTGATTGTGTTGAATATGTGTGGATAAGGTTTAAATTTATTTTTCATCTTTATATAATATATTAATATTCAACAAATTACTTATTGTTTTTATTTTTAATTTATGTTTTAGAAATATAGTATAATTTTAGGTTATGTAAGTTTAGTTATAAATATTATTACAATGTTCATAAATTCAAGATCATTTTAAGGACTTCATTAATTTTTATATTATAATAAATTTATGATTACAAGTGAAAATTTCAACTATTTTAATGGTTGTTTTTTATTAGAACTTGGTACATGAGTGAGATCAACAAATTTGAAGTGGCATTGGAACTATGACATAATGAAACTAGCTTGTTGATGTTAAAAATATTAAAAATGTATTTAGTTAAAAAGAAAAACTCAAGTATCAAACAAAACATATACTAATTCATGTCCTTTGAAACTAGTGTAAATTTGAAAATTATGATTCCATAATTAGTTTATAATATTATTATGTGATGGGTGTGTGAGTAGTAAATGCCATTATACATATAATATTTTAATTAAATAAACCAATATTGGAGAAATTTAATTAGCTCATAATTTTAAATAAATAATGTATTTATGTGTGTGAAATATTTAATTGAAATGAAGATGAGGGTAACTAGATTTTTATCATATCATTTGAGTTATATTGAGGATGTAAAAAATAAGACATGCTTAAGAGGAATTGAGTGGAGAGTTACAATTTTAAGTTCCCCATGTTAAAAATTTAATTCCTCCAAAATATAATTTGTTTCAATATTGTAATAAGAACATTATCATTGAATAATGTAAGGTAATCATTAATATTCAAATAGAACACTTAAAATTTCAACCAATACATGAGACTTTTCGTAATTTATATATAGTTTTTGTATTTAATCCCAGGAATGAGAAATCATTTTAATATGATAAATTATTTGTATTACCTATCAATGAAATATTATAAGTCCATGTGATTGATAGGAAGCAATATTTTCAAATTTTTCACAATTTCCAAAATTTTCACAAGCTTTTATATATTATTAACCACCTAATTGATATGGACCACAGGTAAATAAATTTTTTACACAATTTAAAATATATAATTGAAATGATAAATGACTTTAATAAAATTTTATAGTCTTTTATATATATTAATGTATTTAATTTATAAGTCATGACATGATTTTAAGTTTTATAATGAAATTTGATAAATAATTTATAATTTTGAGTTTCATTGTTTATATTAATCCATAATTGAAATAGAAAAATACTATAATTTTATTTTTATTTTTTAGCATTTTTTTTTTCAATTATACATTGAGTATATTCATAACGGAAACCACTGTGGGTTGTGTGAGGCTATATGAAACAATTCTTATTCTATATAAAGTTGAAGGGAGCTTCCTAAGATACTTCAAGATTTTAATCTAATAAAATATTATAAATAAGGTTAGAAAATCGGTGTGTGTTAAGGTAAATATTATAGGAGAGTGATAACTAATTATACCTCCACAAATATCAGATTTTATATAATGGTTATAGTGAACCTACATCAATGTATCATCAAAAAATCTCATACTTCATATAAGATGAATCAAAACATATATGGACTTGATTTAAGGTCATAAGAACATTACTACCATTTCATGAAGGTTATCATTTGGTAATGAGAGTTTTTTATGGTAAATGGAATGATACAAATACTACAAAATGGTATCACAGAAATTTCCAAAGTGAAAAAAGGTAACCACATGGTCCCTTAACTACGAAAAAGTACTCCACTATGAAAACAAGTTATTTAAATGTAAAAAAATGATCAAAGGAACTACATAAGAATATTTTTTCCGTCTTAATAAAATAAAAAATAAAAAAAATAGAATATTAAAATCAAAAACTTATTTTCACTAGTTAAACAAAATCACGAGTCATCATAAACCATATCTCACTGAAGATCATCTAAATAAAGATAATGACATCAATTATGAGAATGTAACGTTTCACTAGGATGATTTTAGTGATACCAAAAGTATACAATCATAACCCTTTGGATATAAACAAGGACGTCATCAATTGAATTTGAAGAGGCCACTACCTAGTTCTGATTTTCAAGAGGAGGATGTATAATGTATTATGATTCCAATAAATATTTTATACATATCCTATTGTAATAGATTACAATCATGTACAACTATTGTGTATATTTTAATGATGTTTAATTTTCTATATTAATGTTAATTCATTATTTTTTCCCCATGTTATCTATTTGACCTCCAAATATAGTGTTCTATAACTCTATGGTCATGGAGAACTATCTTTGTAGATTAGTCCTTGGGGGATTTTTTATGGGAATGTAAAACCGTTATTTTACATTTTGTAATTTCTTTATCTGTGATGAGACATTAAATGAGAGTACATGAATAGATGATTATCATCTACTCCTCCAATTAATTGATGCATTCTATCATCTATTATATATATCTCCCACTATTATCATGGATTAGACAACTAGAAATTGGTTAATTGAAAACTAAGAGATGTAGAAAAGATGATTAGAGCATGGTTTTGTGATACAATTTTTATTTATTTATTGTGTTCATTTCCTCTTCACTATAGAGGTGGTGGATTCGATATGTATAGATATCCCCTACCATTTGTTAAGATTTAAAATTTAGATAAAGAGGGGTAATCAATGCATTATAATGGTTTTATATTTGGGTTATAAACCTTGTGGATATTTTAGATCCTGTGTAATTAAGATTAGGCCCATCCCTTTTAATCATTATTTAAATTCTAAAAAATTAAAAAATAGATAAAATCAACCCCATATTTATTCATGTTTACAATAATTGTAGAAAAAAACAAACATAAATACTTTTTAGGATAGTTAGTCTCTAGGACCATCACCTTATTATACAAGCATGTGTTCAGTTATATCTTTTGTATAGGAGACTTTAAATTTTACTTTTCATCGCTCTATAGTGACTATTTGTCCCTTATATTCTATAGCATCTCTCAAATATTTTCAAAAATAATTTTTAGAATTCCACCACCCATGAGTAATATATATCGAAAGGCATAACTATTGTCTTCCAAATTACTTAAAATTAATCCTTACCACAAAATATAACATGATACATGCTTGATGGAATCGAGATGTAAATAAATTCTAATAGGATGTTACAAAAGTCATTTACACTACACTATCAATGGAATAACCCAAACGCATTAGTTTGGGTTCATTCATTTCTAGATCACCTCATAACATTGTTATCACTAGGGTATAATCATTTAAAGTAGATAAAATAAAATAATATATGGGTGTTAAATGTCTACTATTATGAGGAAATTTTTATATCATGTTACTTATTATATGATACATGTTGTATATGAGATTTTACCTAATGGAGTAATATATACATAAAGAATATTATCATTTATACACAATGTTAATATTCATTTCAAAATATTATTAAATCATCCATTATTAATAAATTATTATTTTTAGATGGTGATTTTATGACACCAAATTACCTTATAATGATTTTTTTCAAAGATTATTACCATTTAAAGTGATGTATTAATAAAATAATGCTTCGTGAAGCCAATAAGGTTGTGAATCATACCAAGGGATCAATCCCAATAGTAGGCATGGATGGGGATCTTTAGTTTTACTAAACTATTAATGGTTACACCTATCATGAAAATTAAAATGAATAAGGATATATAAAAAATATTTGGAAAATTTTCATTATCATTTTTCCCATAGATGACCAAGGTTATAATTTTAGTAATTGTCTAGTTATGTTGTTAGATGAAAACAATCAATTGTTTAAGCATTAAAAAATGTTTTATTGATAATATAATAATTTAAATATTGAGAAAAATAGGCTCCACCAAAATTTATGTAATCACAAGTAGGAAACATTATGGATAATTAAAGAGACATTAATACATTATAATTATCTCATTTAAATAAACTATTTGAATCAAATTTTTTGGATTATTATATACTTATTAACATTTTACATATTAATTATTTAAAAAAATTCTATTTTTCTCCATGGTTACATTACTTGTTGTTATAATATTGAGGTTGAAATATTCCCCCAATTTATGAGTCATTATCCATAAAATAGAAACATGATATAAGGGTTGATACAATCCACTCAACTAATCTAATAAATGATTGATTATATTATTGACTATTACTCTTATAGATTTCTAATATTTTCCTCTCTATAGCCATAAAAAAATTTCTTGTAGGTCATCTCGGAGATTCCCAAATTCCTAGAGGGGAAATTAATAAAATAACATAATATATGACATTAAGGATTGATGATAAAACCTATATATTTTATGGTATTTTGGGTATTCAATGGGGAAACCTTGCATCAAGAGTGTATATTTTACCCCACTTCAACAAAACACAGACAATACCAGCTTCACATCCATTAATTTTAAGTGGGTCATAGGGTAAAATATTAAAAGATTTTATTTTTTGTTGCATATAAATTCTAATATCATCTATAAAATACAAGGAAACCGATTTTATAAGTTTTAGTATAATATTTCAATAGTCCTGTTATTTTCACATATTATAACAATGTGAATAGATCTATTACAATTTTAGAAAATCTCAATTAAATATTCTTATATTATTTTAACTCTACAAAAACAATTATAAAAATTTATAATGTATCAAATTTGTGTCGTTGTAGAATGAAAAGGTATCAAATATTTTCAACTGTTAAAATGACCTAATGTTTTATTTCAATTCATAGTTACCACATGAGTAGTTATAAGATATATTTTAGGAAAATATTGGATACTATTTAGCTCAAATAATGTTTCCATTGATGTGTTTTGGTTTTCTAATAGAGTATTTATTTTGAAACAAACCAACTCTTGTAATATTTATTATAACATGCCAATCCATATACCTATATATTTATCACATAAAAATAGAAAACCCCATAAAATAAGTGAAAAATATAAGTGATAACTACTTCCTATTTATTTTCATACACCATTAATTTCCTCCAACAAAAACCCAAAAAACCAGGGTACATGGACTATAGTCATAGTTTTTATTAATAATATAAGAATAAGGTTCATTATTATTATCCCATGAAGGTTTTATAATTATTTATATTAATTGGAAAATAAACTTATTAAATTCATGCTACTAATATGTGAGAATAACTAGATTTTAAAAATCATCCAAATGTATTCCATTAAAAAGATTTATTTTTTTATATGATCAAATATTTCATTGTATTCATGGATTTTTCCCAAAAAATGGTGGATAATTGGTGGGTTATATTAAAAAATACTTGGAAAAAATGGGATCATTTGACCCCACTTGTATAATAATTAAGGAGGATGAAATGGTTTAATAATGACATGGGGAATTATATTAGGTTTCTAAAAAATTGAAAATCTAGATGACATAACTGTTAGTGGCTTGTTGAAAATGGTTGATTTTTTATAAGAATGAGTCACCCACATATATTTTATTTATCCAACTAAATATCCATAATGTCTTATTTTATATTCCATACATATTTGAAGATATTAAATCAATGTATATAATCAATTATTAGGAATATTAAAGGTAATGTTTATCCGATATATAGTCCCCTTGATCTATCATTTCAATAAAAATGATATATCATGTGAGCCTGATTATACATTATATATTCTAATGCAACCAATCCTTCCTTGAAAAATATTAGTGATTTTAAAATTATATATATATAATAGAATGTGATAGATACACTCATTGATATCGCATACCACACTGATTTTCAATTCGTCAGAGTAGTTTCATGGATACTTTAGTTGGGTTCTTATATTCATTGGCCTTATAGATGTTCCTAAATTTACAAATAATATTCCATTTTGGTTCCTATGGATTTAATAATGATTTGAAAACATGTTCTTTAGAGAAAAATAATTGTTCTTTTAATAAAAGGAATGCATAGATCTCATGGATTATATAGGTGCTTAAGAAAATATCCCACCAGCCTAGGTGTCTACCCCCATGTCACCTCCATGGGTAAATATTTTACCATGTCACCTAACTTGTGCCTATTATATATGTTCACCAAATATGGTACTACTGAAAGATAAATTTTAATATATTTTCTTCTGTCATTATTTGTTTATAATCATTCGAAAGTGTTATATTTTTGGATATAGTAACCTTGTAATGTTCTTGTCTTATTTTGAGCTCAAATGAATAAATGGCATAGTTTTGGAATTTAACTGTTTTAATTTTTTATGAATTTTGTCCATAATATATTCTAAATGTAGTGAAATATTTAAATTAATATTTTGGGTCTTCCATTTATCTTTGTATTAATTTAATCTTTCTGGTGAAAAATCATAATAAATCATTTAGAGGCCCAAAATCAGCTCATAACCCAAGCCTCAAAAAGTGTGCATATATATGGACTCTTTTGCTGTTGATATAATATGTCGAATTTGGATTTACCGATGGATCAAAAAATTGTAAAGGGGATAATAACTTTTACTAGGAAAATAATTCCTAAAGAATTACATGAGATATTTCACCATCTTCAGGGTCATTAATTAATGGAAATGTAAAGAATTTGAATATGAAGAATCACCTGGCCTTAATTAAATTTACATAGTAAATCTAATTAAGCTCACCCTTTTTAAGAGCCAGAATGCTAAAATTTTGAGGTAGAACATGGGAGAAACAATTTAACAAAAATAAATAATAAAAAAACCAAAAAGTATACACTTTAATGGATATAATACATGTCAATGTTCAAATATCAAACATTGGGTTAAAATTCATTCTAACTTTTTCCTATAATATATGTCCAGCACCTCCCATTAAAATTGATAATCATTTTCAAAGAGATGAGGTAGATTTTTGTTAATATAGTAGTAATTAATATTTAAATATATATTAGTTTACTATTCTCATACAATCATGACATCTTAAATTTATTTTATTTTATATGTTTCTTCTACCATGTTCCCTTCACAACTCCACTAAAAATAGTTAACTAAACACATCACATGTTCGATGGAGGGAATGATATTTAGATTTATTTTTATTATTCATATGTTTCTTTATCCTTATTGAATTATAATAGTTTCATGGTGGTTAAGATAATTTAGGTTAGTGGTCGCCCCATTATCTCAGTCATCATATTCTTCTTCCCATTTGTTTCCCTTTTTTTTGATTCATGCATACAGAGGTGCATATAATGAGTGGTGATGGATGAAGAAGAGGTATCCAAGATAAATTTAGGTTGATAATTTCCTATTTTATAGAGGTATAATAATGGGGTGATTACATTAAAAATGATATGATGATGTGTTTAAGTTCGTGATAACCTCATTGAGTTGAATTTTTAGATTATTTTGCACAACGATTTAAATCACCACACCTTCCAATGATAATTTTAAATAATTATTTATTTATAAAAACATAATGTGTTTCATATAATTTTATTATATTTATCGTATATTTATAATTATTTAATTTCAAACCCCCCATATATATATATATTATATTTTTATATTAGTCAGATATATAATAGTGACAATATAAATTTAGTTTGTTGTTAGTGGACTCCTCGTTAGATCAACCATGGGTATTTACACTATATTTTATAAAGAGTTAATTATAATATTGACTATAGTAAAATTAATAAAAAATAATCATCAATTTTAGACTCTATCTATGTAGGACAGGAGTTTTAAGTAATTGTTTTTAAAAAAAATTAAAAAAAATTAAAAAATAAAAAAAAACAAAATATTTTCAGTGCATATATTCCATTTAACGAAACAAAATGTATTTTTATTGTAATTAAAATAATTATATTAAATTGGAAAAAATATTGTTATTCCGACCTGGAAGACACATTAAAGATCCAAATGGTAAAAAATGCATTGACCATTCAATAGAATATGAATCTTCTCAAAATCAAGCATAATGGTTTATTTACTAGCCAATGAAGTTGAGGAAGATAAATTCGTATAGATGTAATGAAAAATAAAATCTAAATTGAATGAGATATTTTACATCTAGAATTCATGATGAATTTGTTTTAGGAAAAATCAATTCTTGAATATACCATTCCCTCTATAACAAATGAGTTCCCAACTATAATTTTTGTGGAAGAATAAATTGAAGATGAATTTTTTGTGGGAAATAAAATTTTGGAACATTTTTAAGAAACAATAATTGATTAATAATTAAAAACAACTTCCTTTATTATGATTTTTTTATTCATTACCATTACAACTTGACATGGGTGAGAAAAATGGATATTTTTATGCAATTATGTAGAAATTTGATGAGTGAGTCGAGTTCTACACCGTTGAATTTGAGGATAATGGAAAAAAGAAGATATCATAGTGGAATCATTTTATGAACCTGAAATTGAAGATAACCCGGATCCCATTCAACTATCTCTTCCATGAGTGGACAAAACCCCTCTAGTGGTGCTAAACTGAGAGCATCCCTTTATTATTTTACCTCCCCCTCTTGATCTAAAATTTTCTCATTAAAAATATCTAGGGGTTGGTTTTTATTTTGGGTTATCACACATAAAATATACTGATCGATGCATGGAGATATAAAATGTAGCTATTTCTATGGAAGAAACCCTATCCACATTACGATTTGGGTAGAAAAATTATAACTTACATACAAGGGGCAGTACATACCTAACAACCACATTAGAGTCTAATCATCAATCAATCCTCAATTCTATTTGTCTTTTTGATTCATTAATTTTATTTTGATTTAATTTATTTTATCATCTCAAGGTTTAGAGGAAGTATCAATGAGAAAAACACAAGGTAACCACTAAAAAATAATATCAGGTCATATCATTCCTTCCCTTTAATTTTATTCTATTAATTTTATTATTTTTTTCAATTAAAATGAGAGATAATTAAATCTAAGTGTGGTGGGTGTGTTAAACATCTTTATTATAGTGTGGTCCTTTTATTTTTTTTATTTCCTGAAGATCCCTGAGCTTCAATATATATTCATATTAATTTTTTACATATTCATTAATTTTCAGAAGATTTTAATGATTTTTGAAAAACATATTTTTTAATGATTATTGATGTAATAATTTTTGAATTAAATTTTATTTTCATGATTTTTATGAGTTGGAAATTTTTTAGAAATCTATTCCTGTCAAAAAATTTATCAAATTATTTATTTATTCATGTGAGGAATTCTATAAAATGATTAAATAGTGTGCATGATACGACACTTTCTTGAGGGAATCTATGATTTTGTGTGAGAAATAGAAATGGTGACTTTTCTATTTAGAAAAATTGGATTTCATGTAATTTTTTTAAATGATTGAGGAAAATATTTGGATTGATATATTATTTTCATAATAGATACTATAAAATCTATCCTTCATTATCCCTTAGATTACATGAATTGTTTAACAGTTTTATCCCACCTTAAAAGATTATTTTTCATTTCATACCTTCACTCTTGGTATTTTTCATAGTTATTTCATGTTTGAGTGTGGGATAGGCCGGTTAATATATTTTCATTGTGATGTCTTTCATTTGTGGGTGTTTTTAAAGGTTTTAAAACAGTTTTCAATTTTTATAATGATTTATTTTTTCTAGATTCATCATTTCATTTTTCTTTATTTTCTATACCAATTACTCCATTAAAAAAATGATAAAGAAGAATAAAACATACAAAAAAATAAATTTAAAAGGATAAGAAAATGAATTATTTAGTGTAAATTGTTTTATCACCAATTTATATTTCTAAAATATAATTTTTTATTTTAATTAAATCATTTTAATGAATTTGAAAATAATTCTCAATGGAAAAATATAAAAAATATGCAAATAAAAATGTTCCTTTTAAGAGCATTCTAAAAAAATAAAAAATAAGTAAATTTAGTGAAAATTGATGATATAATTCATTTATTCATTTCTTGACTCCTATAACATGTCAAAAAAATAAGGTGGTTTTTTTATTTTACATTTTTATATGAATTGAGTGAAGTTCATCTTGTGTTTTTAGTAGATTGCCCATGAATTGTATTTAAGAGTCAAACCCACTCTTTTTTAACTGAATTTCCAATCATTTACCAACAAAACCAAAAAAAAATTCCCTAAGAAAAACAACTCAAAAATAAAAATAATATTATTTCACTTAATTTAGATAAATGTTAATTGTCAAAAGCATGTGCTGATACATGCACATTCCATGTATGAGAATAACTCCTTATTCTATTTCAATTGAGGGAAGGGTGACATAAAATAAAATATTATGTATTTTTTGATTCAATTATTTATGTATTTATGATGTTTAATGAAATTGAATTATGGGAATGAAAATTATAGGAATTATTTTCATTGATAATACATTATTGAATTATTTTCTGCATAGGATCATGGATTTTTTCTCATTCTGGGTTGTTGTGTTGATTTTGATTTGAATATATAATGATTATCTAGGAGTAAAATTGATAACTTTGAGGGTGTAATGAATAGAAAATATTAATATATTTTCATCAATAATTTAATTTTTATAATTCCACAAATGTGTTATTTTATAGGTAATTGTCATATTTTTTGGGTTTTCTATTTTTTTATCCTAAATGGAAAAAATGGACAATTTTTTGTTTTAACTACTTTAATTTATCTCTGTATTTCAACCATAAAGTTTCCCAAAATAATTGAAAATTTGAAATTAATTTTATATGATTCAATATAAATTTTGATTTATTTCATCTTTCTCAAACCATGTACCAATCAATCATTTGGAGGCCCAAAATTAGCTGAAAACCTATGCCTCCAAAATGTTGCATTGATATGGACTCTTTTGAAGATGAGTTTTATCTCAAATTCACCCAACCCAATGGATCTCATATTCATTGCAGATATATCAATGGATCTAGGTAAGGATATTTATATATTATTATTGTTGATATTCAGTCTAGTTCAAGGACATTAATTCATGGGAAAGTAGAGAATTAGAATATGAATACTCCCCAACCAGAATTAAAATTTCAATGTAAATTATCCATAACTAATATATCCTATGTTTTGTAATTATGAAATTATTAATTAGAACATGGGAGACATAATTAAACCACTCTCATGAATAAAACATCCAAAAATTTATTATATTTTATGGGGATGAAGTGTATACAATATAGGATAACAAACATTGAGAGGAAATTTTTTCTTAATTTTTTCTAAAAATATGTTTCTCACCTCCCATTACAATGGATATACATATTCAGGTGGCTATGTTGGATTTTCATTTCTAAAATAGTTATTTATTATATTAATATATTATTTTTTATTTTAATAATTCTTTTTTCTCTTTTTTCATTCCTTCAATTTTATATGTTTTCTAACCATGTTCCTACTCAAATTCTCTAAAAATGGAGAACATCCCTTGGTGTATGTTTGAGAGAGATAATGGTTTTTTTTGTGTTTTTTATTTTGATTAATTTTCCATATATTTATTCAATAATGGATGTTTTTAGGTGTTTAATATTTTTACAATGTGATATCACCCTGTTTTTTCTACCATTGGATTCTACTTCTAATTTATCATTTTCCTTCCATTCACTATTTTTTCATGTATATGATAGAGCATAGAATCTGTGGTGATGGTCTGAAAAGTGGAATCCCAGATTAATTTAATATGAAAATTTCCCCACATGAAGAGGTGTCGGTATGGGGTTATTACATTTCAAAACAGCAGGTGAGGTGTGATAGGTCTTGAGAACTTCCTTGAATTGAATTTTTTTATTCCTTTCAAGTATTCTTTCAATCACCATGACCTCCAATGAATATTTTACATTATTATTTTTTCCTAAATTTATTCTTTCATGAATATAATTTATTTATTTCTATGTTATTTTTTCATTTCATTCATTTAAAAACCCACATATATATATTTTTTTAATTTTTTATTAGTTCGATCTTTAATAGTGATAATAGAAATGTAGTATGTTGTAAGTAGACTAATCATGTGGTAGACTATGGTTGTTCCCAAAATATTTAATACATAGGTAAATAAAATAAGTACTATGTTAAAATTACTAAATCTTTATCGTTAGTCACCAAATATCCTAGGTCACATATAGCTGCACTCCTTTACCCATGCAACCTACATGGGTACAGAGTCACCCAGGACTCCAATATGGAAGCCCATTTTCCCATGTAACCAACCTATGAACCCATTCATCTAGGTCACATAATTGATCATTCATTATACTATACATTATGTGGATCCACCTATGCACCCTAAGTTAAGATCAATGATGGTATATAATGTTGGGATATTAAGCCTTTCCTTCCTATGTTCTTACTAATCCATATGAAAAATTGAGATTAAAACGATTCAATTTTAAGGTTGGTCTAAACAAAATATTATCTTTGATTTCATCAACCCTTCCTTGTGTCATGATACTCCTCTTAGATTTCCCATATTACTTCATCTGATATTGTCTTATTCATTAAGTCATGTTCTCTGATTGAAGATACTCCTATTGGTTTCCTAAAATACATTGAGGTTATACCACCTCTTAGTTTAAAAAGACACATTGAGTTATTAATTTCCTCTTAGTTTCCTCATATTACACAAGTTTAGTACATCCTCTTTATTTTAAAAAATAAAATATATTGATAATATTTACTTGTTTCTTTATGATTCCTTCACATAATTTATTTTTTAGGTTGACCCCTAATGGGATAGTCCGCGAATACATCTCTGACGAAACCATTACTAAGTACCTTTACTTATGAGTCCCTTATACATGAAACTAAAATAATTTATATTATTCATAGATGTTCAATCATAAAATCCCCCACAATTTCACATGTGTAATTATTATAAAAGGAATGAACTGTCTCAATAAATGTAAAAAACAAGGGGGATATTTACTCTCTAGATGGGGATACATAAGATTCCTCTTTCAAAGGCTTGATCCAACTCAATAACACCTCCCTACATCCTTACATAATATTTTAAAAAATCCACAATATTACAATAAATTATAGAGTCCCTTATTATATAGATCTAATAAGTTGAGCAACCATATCACCAATCAAATAAATTATATTATAATTCCAATGTGTGGTGTCTTATTAAATTCATTTTATAAATCAGTAAATTTCATAACCGAAAACTAATATTGTTACAGTGAAATATTGAATAATAATATCATAAATATTCAAGAGTTTTACGTAGTAGGGAATAATAGAACTTCTCTATACGACGAAACATCACTTACTTCCACCAAACAATAAGAGATATCATCACTGCTTAATGTGGTTAAGAGGTGAAAAACCATTATGTATTAGGAGAGTCACATGAGACCAAAAATGAAAAAATGGGAAGGAGATATAGGAATAATTTAAATGTATAAGTACATATCATGATTTAAATTAATAAACAAGTTGGCATAATATCATTTGTTATTTTTCCAATACACTGATTGGTTTTTGTTTCTTCTTCAGATCCAAAAGGCATATATATTGAACATACAATTCGGTGTTACTATCCATAGGTATCCTAAGGAAAATATTTATATATTAACAATAATAATAAATATCCATATAATTATAATGAAATAATACCCTATTATCATCATGAAATTCACCTCATATTTTAGGAAAGGATTCCCCTTGGAACTCACCCAAGGTTTTCAAAACTATATAGTGAGTTCCATGGTACAAGGGATAATATATAAAGGGGTAATTACAACCATGGTAATAACCCATAATAATTATGTAGGTGAATCATAGATTTCATCCCTATAACTACATATGAGAAAGAGAAGATAGTCTTTATCTTACCATGAAATGAATTTTGGGGTATCTCCTCAACAAAAGTCAATGATAACCTTCCTTGTCATAGCAAGGTAAAGGGGGGTAACAACCTTGTATATGAAACATCTTCGGAGAATATTAGAAGGGATCATATTATCAATTTTCATTTTGCATTATGTGTTACAAAAATTGAACAACAAGTGTAATAAAAAATTATGACATCCATAGTCAATCCATCTAAATAACCCCAATGGAGAGCATTTCAATGGAATCTAAAAACATCATATCAATAGTCAGTCTACGTCTCAACTATTTAGAAAATCCCTATGGTACATTGGTATATATCAATAGTGTACTAGGTAAAATTCAAGATCACTATTGTCTACAATCAATATAATTCTTCAATAAACTCACCAATGAGATCAAGGATAAAGGGAGATTACTAAACTCTTTAACGGATCTTAATGCATCCTATACTCGGTAAAAAATTAGATCATGAAGAAAAAAGTGATGTGTGCTATGAAATCCACAGGTATCCCTAGACAATAAAGCTATAGGAATTTTAAATCCATAGTTTGTCCCATGTATCATCTATTTGGATGAAATATACCTCTATTTGGATACACATACTTTTTGTAAATTCATGTGTCTTATTATTGGTTTTAAATTAAAAAATGTTATCAGTGATGACTTAAAAAATATTACATAATGGAACGTTCTTGAATAAAATTATAATTTTTAGATACTCAATAAATTTATAATATATTATTTTTATAATACATTTTATTTCATTGATATATTAGGATATATGAATCCATGAGTTTAATAATAACATTCTACTCTACTAAAATATTAGTTTTTAAACATGAACATTATACACTAGACATTGAGGGGTAGAATAAAATTTTAAATTTATATGGTTTAAAAATGAATATAATAAAAATAATGATTATCAATTTATTATAAATAAAATTAGAATAATTTGAAGGAAAAAAAATTATTTTTTGAAAACTATAAATTTTCATAAATGTGGTTAAGTCTTGCTTTGGAAAATTAAATTATAATTAAAATTTAAAAAATTTAAAAAACATTTTTTAAAAATTAAACACCTTTCTGAAAATATAATATCAAAATTATATTAAAGTATGTTTTTCTATTTCAATGAAATGTTTTTTTAATGAGTTGTATTATTTACTAATTTTTATTAAAAACTACTTTTTCATTTAAAGAATTTACATGATTAATTTTTTAACATGGTTATAAAAATATAATTATTTCATATATATATATCTCTTATTCTTTATTAGGTAATAAAAATAAATTTATTATTAAATTTCAATTAAAAACCCATTTAATATCTTGAATGTTTTTCATTAGAAAAACCATTTTTTCGATGCCACTACAGGTTTGATTTTAAAGTATATTATTCAATTAATGTTAAATTAATTTTGAAAAATTGATTACATTTTTTGAAAAATAAAAATTTATATTATATTATAAGTTAAACATAATTTTTTCCCTTGTGAATGTTGAAAGAAAAAAAATCCCCATCATGGTAAAGGTGAAAATAAGTTTACTAGGGGTTAATCTAAGAAGAAAAGAGTTAATTGTGAAATAAAATGTGTCAAAACCCATATTTATCTACTTATTTAAACATTATAACCTCTAAAGTTTTGTAAAATATTTTATTGATCATTTTGGATTGTGATAATTTGGGTTAAACTTTATTCTATCCAACCATTCCATGTTTTTCCTCTCCTCAACATATAAAAGACCACCCATCCCTTTACATATTCGCAGATCTTGAATATTTTGTGTCATGAAAACAACACTAAATATTTCCCTAAAATACCTAGAAACATTTTATAGATTACATTCATATAAAAATACCAACCCTAATTTCCTAAATAGTATATACAATGGAAGATTTTATAAGTGAATGTAATCATCATAACAAAGCATTTTCATTTTATTTCTTCTTTACGACAATAAATTATGTCATAAAAAATAATATATTATAACAGTATCATCAACCATATAATTATATTTTAATATTTTTTTTGAAATTATACTTATCCATATCCTCCTCCATCAAAAGGTATGTGAAATTGGATATCATGTGTACAAAAAACTGTTGCAACCCTAGCTGATGTACCAAATTTTCCATCAACACCTTTTATGAATATTTATAATGACTTATTTAATGAATATATATAATATTTATGTTATTATTGTACATACAAAATTAGAATTTATAATATATTATCTTACTATTTATTCCTTTTAATGTATCATAGCATTTCTCATGTTTTCAACTGACTAACACCTCGGGAAGCGATACTATTTGTTTTCTTATTTATATTTACATGAAAGGTAATAAAGATATATTTCATGAATATTATTATAGAAATGATATTTTATTGGGTTTTCAAAATTAATATACCCATTCACTTGCCCTTTAAATAATTAAGAAATGATATTTTCACATGTGCCTATGTATGAATTACATTCTCCATGAAATGATGTGATCTAATTTCTCTGTGCCATTTTAATTATTTTTTATAAATAATTTTATAATGAGTAAATATGATATTTATAAAATTATAATAATTTTTTATATTATTAATATATATCCTAAGAAAAATAATTGGAACCTTCCTTACAAAAAAAATGTGAAAAAAGGAAATTATCACTTGATACAATGAAAATAGAGGAAAAAATATTAACAAACAAGTTGTAAAATGTTATAAGATAATCATTTATTATATTATATATATTATTATTGTTATTATATATATTAAGAAAATCATATAACCATTATAAAAGATGTCAAATCACGTATATTTAAAAGGAGGTGTGAGGTATGGAATTTATGTAACATCCCAAGTAAATAAAGAATAATACATATTTCATATTTATTAAAATATTTGAAATAAATATTAATTTTACTTTAAATAGGTTTCTTTGTTCGATTGTGTACCTGATACACAACAATGGAATTCTTTGAAATCTTACGTTGCACAATAATAATATAATATTATTATATTAAATTGTAGTTAACTCCTAGTCATTGTATTGGCGGGATTGAACAGAACTATCTACAATATGATTATACATGTTTTTTAAATGTACTTAAATTTATCCAATAAAATTATAGAGGATTAAAATGTGAATTAATCTAATTTTAAGTATAATTTATATTAAAATACTGATTTACCTAATTTTAATGGGGAACCCTCTTTTTATATAGTTTTTGTCACTTTAATACATTTTATTTGGTCCAATAAAATCCTTCTTTATTATGGGGACCTCGAAATTTACTTTGTGTAAATTTTTGGAATTTTTCAGATAAAGATGAATTTTTAATGAATAGTGAAAAATGTTGTATTTTAATTCAAAATTGTGTTTTAATCTAATTAATTTATTTGGTTATATTATCTTTTAAATTTTTTTAAAGTGTAATTAGAATATATGTTTTTTAATTTAATCCAATTTTGGTCATTGTAATTAATTTTACTTTGAAATCGGATGTAAACAATTGTCAAGCTTTTGATAGTCATTGTTTCATTAAAAACACTCTATTTGTTTTAACAACAAGAATTATGTTTAAATTAATTAATTCCACTTTTATGTTTTTAATTTGAAAAATAAGACATCCTTTTTGAATTCTGAATTTCAAATATATCTTAGATTGATTTTTTGGGATTTTTATGAAAAACGTAAATTTTTTATGAATAGTGTAACCACATAGTACTAGTTAAAAAACCGAATTTTTTATTTAATTCAAATTTTACCACTTCTGTAAATTGAATTTTGAAAATCCAATATACATGGTTGATATTAGTGAGTAAAATTTGGTTAAATAAGAAGAAAATAATTTTTGGTGAATAGTAACGTTTTACTTTTATTTACCGCTGTTAAAGGTAAATAGAGCAATTCAAGGTCAAAAGAATATTATAATAAATCAAAATTACATTAAAACTTGCCCAAACCTTATTGGTTGAGTAATTTACGACCATCAACATCTTTAGGTTGATTTTGGGTTGCAATTGAGCCACATGGGAGTGATAATTATACTTTAGAATAGTTAACTTAAAGTAAAGGAAAAAATGAAAAAAAAAATCTTTTGGTAAATTAATTTTTACAAGAGATTATGTAAATTATAATTTTGACTATAAATATTCATTGTAAAGTTAAAAATATTTCATACATCATGGTTTTTTTAATTATTTTTAGACATCAAATAAATTAAATTATTTTTGACACAATAATGATGTAGTGTTTACATCATTAATAAATGATTTAAATAAATAATAATATAAAGACTAAAATAATATCCAAACCCTATCCAATTATTATTGGATGATTTTATTTCGACCATGAGTCATCTTATCTTCATCATTATTGATTTTAATACCATTAGAAACCGATTATTATTATAAAATAAAATTATATTTTTATACTTTTTTAAAGATCCCCTCCTCCCCCTTATAATTGGACATCAATTCTAACCATTTCCTCACACCTATCTAGATTTTTGGATCATCCAACCACTATCCGATTATGCTCCCTAGATCCTCCTCCTCCTCCAAGAAGCCTTACCTTTGGCAGAAGGCACTTCAAGATGTCCTTTTGGTTCAAACCAAATGAAGTTAACCAAAATAAAGGTAACAGTTTCTCTTAAATTTATTTCATATATTTTACTTCTCTAACCCATAAACTCTTTTTATTCATTTATTTTATAATATCACCAGTATGATCAATATACTATGATGTTTTTATGTGATGTATTTGATCTACACTTTCACACACCTCCATCTAATTGGTGAAAAACTTATTGTTTCTGTGGATGGAAAACTAACGCCTCACGAGATGATGATTGTTCGATTATCTCCTACCACCTATCATGGTGTCCATTAAGATGAAACAATATTTATATATGATATATATTATGTTTATGTTTTCTTTATGCTTATGTACATTTCTTTTATATCATACCTTTATGGTTTCCAATATGGTTGAACACGATAATTTCATTTGAGGAAGTGCAGACTACAACCCCCTCATTGTGATACGACTCATTAATTCCATATATTGGACATATAAAGGATGGGATTAAATATATATATATATATATACTGGATATATTTTACATTTATGATATATATGATATCTAAATAATGAATATCGTTTTGGATAAAATAAATTATTGACCATATGGACAAATTGTAAATATGAGGTGTTCATTTTTTACACAAGTACCTAATATCGACAAATTGAATATTATTAAATTAATTGATTGCATAATATTTATAACATATAATAAACATGAAAAATGTTCTTAAGAAAGTAGAAATTATCTTGAGTTTATTATTCAGGAGATTAAAGTGTGATCGTGTCATGTCGGACACAACGTAAGGGACATCGTCTCAATCTCCTTTAATTGAGGCATATATTTTTCTTAATAACTGACATTCTTTTATACGTTGTATAACGACCGTTGAATTTTCATTTCATTCAAATTAATTATTTTTTCAATAGATAATTTTACTAAAATACAAAAAAAGAATGTTTCTTTTTAACATAAACGGTGACAATGACCATTCTGTCTCCGCATGTATTATTTGATCATTAGCTTCCTTAACAAGAATTATTGTTTATAAAAGGAAAATAAATACCATATACTATTTTCTCTATTTTTTTATTGAAAATATTTTTTATATTGGTTTTGATACGTTAATATATTGAAATTTTATATTGTTATTTCAATATGGAAATGTTATCTTTCCTTTATACTTATGTTATGTGTTATGATCCTGTTATAGTTCTTGGACATTATTTACATATGGGGGTGGTTTTGTAATAATCCTAGGGTTGGTGAGCCCGAGATAGCTCCCTAATGTATTGGGTAATTTGACCTAGGTAAATGTGAATGTTTCTCGTAAGAGATAGAGGGAATATACTGTGATGGTTATTCCAAAGTAACTTCCTATATAGTTGTGATAGCTACAATGTAAGTATGTTATGGATACCACAAGTTACATTTATTATTTATTATTTCTTTGTGTTCTTCATAAATCTTATGATTTCTTGAGGTATGTAAAAGAGTATATGTTCTGTATGTATTTATGAGCTAATGTTTTATTTCTTCATTTTATAAACCTTACAAAGTTTTTTATCCTCATCCCATGTTTTTGAAATGTTTTTCACTGGACATAATGTGTAGTAAGTTGAAGGATGGGATCATGGAAAATTCATGTTGTCTTAAACATGGAACTGGTCATGACGCTTTTTTTCAAGAGTTTTAGTTTTATGAAAAAATGGAAACTGAGTAGAAGTGTCTACTTTGAAATTTTTTATATGTAATGTAATTGTTATTCATAATTCTCCAAAACTGTACACCTAAAACGATCCTCAATGTGAATTATACATTTAATTCATTAAAATTTAATGTTTAAGGTCGGGTCCTTATTGTTAGTATCATAGGCTAGTTTAGATAACTTTAGGAGTTAGGAAATTGTTAAATTAATATCCATAAAGTAATTTATTTTAATATTGAAATAATATTGCATATACATATTACCATGTTTCTTCACCTATGATATTTTTCATGTTAATAATGGTTTCCTACAGAGGACACGAGGTAGCTATGTTTGGACGAAATCAGGAGGAAAACAACCTTCCATATCAGCAACTTGAGATGGGTGGAATTGGAACTGAACAGTTTGTTATAGTGATGGCACAATTGACTCATGCTATAAATGGTGGTGGTATCCATGTATGAGATCGTCCAGATCAGCCATAGAGTAATATGTTAATAGTGGAGCATTTCATGAGGGAGCATCCCCCATCATCCAGATGAACATCTAACCCTATGCTCGTGGAAGGCTGGATTAAGGCACTGGAAACGAATCTCAATGTCATGGGTTCTTCATAACATCAAACAGTTAGTCTCGTTTTTACCGTTTTAAAGGTGAAGATGATTAGTGTTGGTCAATGGTGCAAAATATCAAGGATAGTGAGTAGATTTATGGTCTAAATTGGGATGAATTCAAAGGTATATATCTTGAGAAATATTTTCCTAAGGTGGTTTTTCTTAGAATGGAAAACCAATTCCTATAATTGAGGTAGGAGGATGACTTAGTGGCTGATTATGAAGCAAAATTCAGTCTTCTGGAAAGTTATGCTCCAAATTTCAAACAATATCTTGATAGTAAAATCAACCGTTTTTACTCAGGATTAAATCCAATGTATCAAAGTGATTTAGCTTCTCATGATTTCAAAAGTTATGAAATACTTTTTCGTTGTGAGGAGAAGGTAGAAATGGAGTTTGTTGATAATCAGGTGTTCTTTGAAAAAGAACATAATAAGATGTTGATGTGGTAGGTGAAAGGGAGGAACTCTTCAAAAAAAGTGTGATTTTACGAAACATATTTTTAAAATTTGTGAAAATTGTGAAAAAAAATTCCCTAAAATGTTTTTTGAAGTCTATTAGGTGTTATTGATGTGGTAAAATGGGACATAAGGCTCATAATTGTTCTAAAAATGACTAGGGAAAAGGTAAGTCAAAATATGAATTATAGTCAGTAAAATGTTTTAAGTGAAATGAAATAGGTCATTATGAAAATGAGTGTCCAACAAAGAACTCAACTAAGGTAAAAAGCCAGACTACAAGAAGAAATGGGTGGTGAAATTATTTGCAACTACATCAGGAGGTGTTGGGCCATCAAATGATGTATTATCGGGTATAGTGTTTTTTGTTCCGATTATCGAAATGTGATTCTTGATTCAGGGTCTACACACTCATTAATTTCTAAAATTCATTCTATAAAATTGGGAATTCCATCTCATGATATGAATATATAACTTACTGTAAAAACACCTGGAATAAATGTTGAGACAAAAAGAAAACATAAGAACATTCTTGTCCTTATGTGTGAGAATAATCTACCTGTAAACCTTATTTTTTTCCTCTAGTATAGTTTGATGATATTTTGTATATGGATTGGATTTCTGCTTATAATACTAATATTGACTGCAGAGCTAAAGTGGTTTCATTTCAGAATGATTTTCAGTTTGTGTACAAGAATTAACCCTTTATTTTGATAACATATCAGGAAGTTGAGAAACTAGTAAAAGATGGAAATGGATGTTACCTTACTCATATGGTGGAAAATATTGGATGTTTTGAGATTAATGATGTGCCAATGGTAAATGATTACCTTGATGTATTCCCTGATGAGTTGCCTAGTATTATACCTGATTGGAAAGATGAATTTACTATTGACATAGTTCCTGATACTAATCCAATTTCAAAACCCCCTTATTGAGTGACTCAAATGGAAATTTTAGAGTTAAGGAACCAATTGTAGGAGTTATTAGATAAAGGTTTCATTAGACCGATGACATCACCATGGGGTGATCCTATCATGTTTGTCAAAAAGAAAGATGGTTAAATGAGACTTTTCATTAATTATAGAGCATTGAATAACATCATTGTTAAGAAGAAGTATCATTTTCCTTGTATCGATGATTTGTTTGATCATCTCCAGGGAGCTAAATATTTTTCAATGATTGATTTGTGGTCCGGGTACCATCTGTTGATAGTAAAAGAAGCGGACATTCCAAAGACTTCATTTCATACTAGATATGACCATTATGAATATTTAGTTATGTCATTTGGTTAAAATAATACACCTAATGTATTAATGGATCTTATGAATATAATATTCCGTTAGTTCTTGGATATGTTTATGGTGGTGTTCATTGGTGATATTTTTTTTATTCCAAAAGTAAATAAGAACATGAAATTAATTTACTGTTTGTCTGGAAAACCTTAAAATAAAATAAACTTTTTGGAAAATTTAGAATGTTTGAGTTTTGGTTGCAACAAAATTTAATACCTTGGTCACATTATTTCAAAAATTGGCTTAAATGTTGATCCTTCTAAAACAAAATTTGTTGAAGAATGGACAAGACCCACAAATATAACCAAGATCCTTAGTTTTCATGGTTTGGTAGGTTATTAACGGAGGATTGTTGAAACGTTTTCATGGTTATCTAGTCCAATGACTAAATTAACTCTAAAAGGTGTTATGTTCATCTGGAAAAAAGAATGTGATGATTATTTTCTGAAATTGAAAAGAACATTCGTGAATGCTCCATTTTTGGAACTACAATCCAAACAAGGTGTGTTTGTTATCTACAGTGATGCTTCGTTGAAAGGACTTGGTTGTGTCCTATTGTATAATTATCATGTAATTGCTTATGCTTCACGTTAGTTGAAACCACATGAGTTAAATTAATCTACACAAGATTGGGAATTAGCTTCTGATTTTAATGCTTTAAAAATTTGGAGTCATCATTTGTATGAAGTAAAATGTGAAATATATATTGATCACAGATGTTTAAATTATATATTATCTTAAAAGGAATGGTATATGAGACATATGATATGGTTGGAATTAATCAAGGATTATGATTGCACAATCAATTACCATTTAGGAAAAGAAAATAAAGTGGAAGATGCTTAGAGTCAAAAAAGTAATGCTTCATTAACTGTGTTATATTTGGAACAAGATCCTTTGGTTTTTGATTTGATAAACATTGTCATAGATGTTTTTGATCCAGAAAATTCTTATTTTTTGTATCAGGAGTTGGTGACATCTTCTCTATAAGACATAACTAATCATGGAAAGAAGAAAGACATTGAGTTATAGAAAAAGGTAGAGTTGGTTTAGAAGGGTAAGTTTCCTGAATTTAACATTAATAATGATTGTATTTTAAGATTTGGAAAGAGATTATGTGTGCCTTGTGATTCATAGTTGAATAATGAGTTGTTATGTGAAGCTCATAGTTCCCTGTTATCAGTTCATCCTAGTAGTACTAATATGTATAGAGCTCTTCAAGTGTATTACTAGTGGGATAAAATGATACATATATTGCTGATTTTACTGTGAACTGTTTGAGCTTTCAGCAGGCTAAAGTATAATGTCAATTACCAAAAGGGATGCTTCTACTTTTACCAGTGCTAGAGTGGAAATGGGAAGATATATCCATGGAATTTGTTGTGGGATTACCGAAGACATCTCGAGGTAATAATGCAATATGGGTTATAGTTGATCGATTTACTAAATCTTCTCATTTCCATCCTATTCGAGATTCTTTTCCTCTAGATCAACTTTCTTGATTGTTTGTTAAAGATATAGTCAGGTTTCATGGAGTTCCCCTCTCCATTATATATTATCATGATCTCAAGTTTACTTCTAACATTTCAAAAGGCCTTCAGATGTCGTTGGGTACTAAATTAAACTTTAGTAAAAATTTTCATCCTCAAACAGATGGGAAATCATAATAAACAATTCAGACATTGGAGGATATGTAACATTCTTTCTCGATGGATTATTAGGGATGTTGGGACCAACATCTTTCTTTGGTTGAATTTTCTTATAATAACAGTATTCATTCATGTATACAAATGACTCCATTTGAGGAATTATATGGAAAGAGTTGTCAAACTCTATCTTTTTGGGATGATGTAGGAGAAAGAAATATGCTGGGACAAGAAATGGTAGAAGAGATGGAAGATAAATTTTAGTTGATTCAGAAGTACATGAGAACAGATCCGAGCAGATAGAAAAGTTATACAGATAACCGAAGGAAGGATATTTTTTGAGGTAGGAGATCATATCTTTCTCAAAGTTTCTCAATGGAAAAGTGTGATGTGTTTTGGTATGAATGGAATGATGAGTCTTAGGTTCATTAGTCCTTATGAAATTTTGGAGAAATTTGGATTAGTTGCGTACAAAGTGGCATTACCTCCAATATTTTCCCAGGTACACAATGTTTTCCATGATTCTATGTTAAGAATGTATAAGCCAGATCCATCTCATGGTTTGAGCCCAAAGGTAGTTCAGTTAGAAGATAATCTCTCTCATGAGAAACAACCAGTCTAGATTCTTGATCGAAGAGAGAATGTGTTTTAGAATAAGGTAATTCACCAGGTAATGGTTTTGTAGAAAAACCATATGGTTGAAGAGGTAACGTGGGAATCTGAAAATTCTATGCGAGATAAATACCCCCACTTAGTTTGATAAGTAAAATTATGAGGACGCAATTACCAAAAGGGGGTATGGATGTAACATCCCAGGTAAATAAAGAATTATTAATATTTCATATTTATCAAAAATATGTGAATTAAATATTAATTTTACTTTAAAGGGGTTGCTATGTTTGGTAGCTTACCCAATACCTAACAATGGGTTTCTTTGAAATCTTACGTTGCACACTAATAATAAAATATTATTTTTTAAAATGGTTATTAACTCCAAGCTATTTTATTTGCAGAAATGAAAAAAACTAACTACAATATGAACATAAATGTTTGTTAAATTTATTTACATTTATCCAATAAAAATCTAGGGGCTTAAAATGTGCATGAATCTAATTTTAAGCATAATTTTCATTGAAAGGATGATTTACCACTTTTTAATGGAGAATCATATTTAAATATAGTTTTGGTCACGTTAATACATTCTATTTGGCCAAATAAAATCAATATTTAGAATGGGGACCTCAAAATTTACTTTGTGTAACATTTTGTAATTTTTCCGTTAAAGTTCAATTTTTAATGAATAGTGAAAAATATTGTATTTTAATTAAAAAATGTGTTTTAATATAATTTATTTATATGGTTAGATTATATTTTTAATTGGTTTTAATGTTTAACTAGTATATATTTTTACCATTTAATCCAATGTTCATCATTGGAATTAATTTCACTTTGAAATTGGACATAAACAAGTGTCAATATTTTTATAGTTTTTATTTCTTAAAAACACTCTATTTGTTTTAACAATGTGAATTAATTTTAAATTAATTAATGCAACTTCTATGTTTTTAATTTAAAAAAATACATAATTTTTTAATTAGGAATATCAAATATAGCATAGGTTGAATTTTTTGGATTTTTCTGAAAAACATCAAAATTTCATGATTAGTGAAACCACTTAGTACTGTTTAAAAAAATTGCCTTTTTCATTTAAATAAAATTATATTACTGCTGAAAATTGAATTTTTAAAATAATACATATATTTTTGTTATTTATATGGAAAATATGGTTCAATAAGAAGAAAATATTTTTTTATGAATTGTATCTTTTGAATTTTATTTACCACGGTTAATGGTAAATAGTGTAATTCACGGTGAAAAGAATATTATAAAAATTCCAAATTACCTTAACACTTGTGCTAAAATTATTTTTTGATTCATTTATGACCATGGGAATCTTTGGGTCGATTTTGGGACCCCATTGAACTACATGGTAGTGATAATGACACTTTAGATTAATTAATTTAATGTAAAGGCAAAAATGACAAAAACAAATATCTTTTAATAAATTAATTTTTACAAGGGGTAATATAAATTATATTTTCAAATATAAATATTCATTGGAAATATAATAACATTTCCTAAATCATGGAGTTTTTTATATAAATTTTATACATCTAATAAATTAAATTATTTTTGACACAATAATAATGCAGTGTTTACCTCATTAATAAATGATTTAAATAAATAATATTATAAATACTATAATAATATCAAAAATCAATACAATTCTTATTGGATGATTTTATTTCGACCAGGATTCATATTATATTCGACCTTAATGATTTTTGGACATTTAGAAACCGAAAATCATTATATAATAAAAAAATTTACACTTTCCTAAAGTGCCCCTCCTCCTCCTAATAAAAGTACACCACTTATAACCAATTCCTAACAACTATCAAGACATTTGGCTCAACCATACTTTTCCTAATTATAATCCCTACATCCCTATACTCACCATTGCAGCCTTACCTTAGGGAGAAGTCACTACAAGTAGTCCTTTTGGTTCAAACCAAAGGAAGTTACCCAAATTAAATGAAACAGTTTCTCTTAACTTATTTTCTATTATTTTACTTCTCCAACACAAAAACTCTTTTTATTAATTATTTTAATAAAAACACTAGTATCTTTTATATACTAAAATGTTTTTATGAGATGGATTCGAACTACACTTACAAACACCTCCATCTAATTGGTGAAGAACATACTGTTTCTGTGGATCGGAAACTAACGCCTCACGAGATGATGATGGTTCGATTATTTCCTACCTCCTATCATGGTGTCCATTAAGATGACACTATATTTATATATGATATATATTATGTTTATGTTTTCTTTATACTTCTGTATTTTTCTTTTATTGCATGAATTTATGGTTTCCATTATGGGTAAACACAATAATTTCATTTGAGGAAGTGCAGACTACCGCCCCCTCAAAGTTATTTGACTTGTTAATGCCATATGTGGGACTTATAAAGGATGGAGTTAATTATATTATATATTATATTATACTTGAAATATAATATACCAATCTATTATTAGGTTTTAATTACATTAAAATAATAAATAGAAATGAATGTAGCATTCATGCGTACGTACGGCTTACCGTCTCCATGAACAGAGCATTTCATTTCTTACCTCCAAATGATATGAACTATTATAAATATATAAAAATATATTGGATTTATATTATATATATGACATATATGATATCTAAATAATTATTATCATTCTGGATATAATTGACTATTGACCACGTGGACAACTTATAATTAAAAGGGGTTTATTTTTTACTCAAGTACCAAATATTGACAAAATGAACGTTATTAGCATAAATTATTGAATGATTTTTATAACATAAAATAAACATGAAAAATTTTCTTATGTAGGTATAAATTAACTTTATTTTATTATATAGGAGATTAAAGAGCGATAGAGTCAAGTCGGACACGAGGTAAGGGACTTCGTCTCAATCTCCATTCATTGAGGCATATTTTGTACTAATACCTGACTTTCTTTTATGCGATGCATACACACCTTTGACTTTTCATTTCATTCAAAGGGAATATTTTTTCTATGGAGAATTTTACTAAAAAATAGAAACCGAATTTTTCTTTTTTACGTAAGTAGTAACAATAACCTTTCCGCCGCCGTGAGTATTATTTGATCTTTGGCTTCTTTAACAAGATGTAATGTTTTTAAAGGGAAAATAAACACCATATACTATTTTATGTATTTTTTGTATTGAAAATGGTTTTTATAATGGTTTTAATACGTTAATATATTGAAATTTCATAATTTTATTGAAAATGGAAATGTTATCTTTTATTTATGCTTATGTTATGTGTTATGATCATGTTATGGTTCTTGGGCATTATTTATGTATACGGGTGGTTCTGTGATAAACCTAGGATGGGTGAGCTCGATATAGCTCTCCAATGCATTGGGTAACATGATAGAGGAAAATGTGAATGTTTCTTCTATGATATTTATGGAATATACTATGATCGGTATTCCAAAGTAAATCTCTATGTAGTTGTGATGGCAACAATATAAGTATGTTATGGATGCGAAAAGTTACCTTTTTGATTTTTGATTTCTATGAGTTATTCCTAAATCTTATTATTTCATAAGTTAAGTAAAAGATTTTATTTCTTGTATGTATTTATAAACTAATATTTTCTTTCATTTCTTTATAATCCTTTTTGATATTTTTATCCTCATCCCATGTTTTTGAAATTTTTTTCACAGGACATAATGTGGAATAGGGTCAAGGATGGGATCATGGAAAAGTAATGATGTCTTAAACATGGAACTAGACAAAAATCTTTTTTTTCATGAGTTTTTATTTTATGAACAAATGGGAACTGAGTAGAAGTGTCTACTTTGTAATATTTGAGATGTAATGTAATTGATATTCCTTATTCTCTAAAACTCTAAACCTGAAAAGATCCTCAATGTAAATTATCCTTTTAATTCAAGAAAAATGTAATGTTTAAGGCCATGTACTTATAATTTCATCCTAATACCCCTTTAATTAATATGAATGTCTTAATAAACAACTACTAAATTTTCTATGTTGAATATGATTATCCTTTAATGTATTTTGAATCAAAAAATATTTATGTATATTTTTTTGGTAAAAATTAATATACTTAATGAATTAATGTTCTCCATTAATTTCCAATAAAAAAATGGGTTTTTTATTTAGGCCCTAATAATATAAATTGGTGTATTTTATATAATAAGGAATATATTTTATTTTAATAATTGTTATTTGTAAACATTTTTAATTCATACACAGTAAAACCAAGATTATATTTTGGGGTAATAATCAATATTCAATAACATTTATTTAAATTAATTTATTTTTTAAATAAATAATAATTTAATAAAATATTACTATTTAATATGGTAAAATATATATATATGATAATATAATTTTTATGATGTCAATTATAAATTATATATAGGTTTGAAAAGTCGTATTGGTAAAAAACACTCATTCCACAATTAATGTCTATACTATTTTAAAATATACACTACATATATTTAAGAAATTGTTTGTGTAAAAAAAATATTTTTTTATAATCAAGTAAAAAAACCCAATGGTGGATTATTCATAATTTGATGGGAAGGAAAAAATTATGTAAAAAAGAAATACTATATAAATATATGGTGTGTATTATTACATCATAATGATCCAAAAGTTATGTAATAAATTCAATAAAATGTTATCAAGAAAAATTATATGATTATCCTTCAATTCACAAGTTTTTATGTTATTTTATTAATTTTATAAGTTATTTATTAATCCTCTAAAACCTATATATTAATTTAAGGTTTTAAAATCATTTAGTTATGAAAATAACTCAATTCCACATAACCAAGTGAAAATTTTTAATATATTCGAACCATGGACATATAATACAATGAAAATGAATACTCATTAGAAAATACCACAATAAAAACCATTATAAGGTCTGTGGTTTTGATTACATTATAATTTAGAGTCCAAAAATGGTTTGAGAAATAATAATGAACTCCCCTCACTATACCTATATAAACCAACAAAATTTCCAATTAATCTAAACAAAGTGACATTAGATCACATACATACTCTTCCATCCAATATCAATATTTCCCTCTATGGTCCTGAAGAACTCAAAACTATTCACCAAGGATTTTGGAATCACCATATCAAGGTAAGGGACCTTCTCCTCCTCTTTATTCAAGAATATTAATTATATTGGGTTATTTATCTTCATTTACTAATGGTTGGATATCTTATTAATTATCCCTTTTACAAACCCTGTGATGTATAAATAATTAGATAGTTCATTCATTCCCATTAATCCCTCCTATTATTTTTTTCACTATCATTACGCTTCCTAATTTTCACTATGATTTTCCATACCAATCAATTGTGTATTGTATACCCATCCCCATTTCCATCCAAGGGTGTTAGAAATAATTTACATATAATTATTTTATTGGGTAGATACATGTATTTAATATATGATCCATTATTTTTTTATAAAATGTTATGAAAATGGATTGTGTGTATATGATATATGTGGATCACTTATTCATGTAGATTATATGATTAGGATGCAGGTTACCACATAGAGATACAATGAATTGGGTAATTTTTTTGTCTCATGATATTACATGTATGGTGTGAGGGAGGTTATCATAAGCTCGTTATGTTATATTTTGTTGGTTTTTATCCATGAATTTTGTTATAATTTTGTATTTAATGTTGATTCCATGTTCCCATGTATCCATTATGTTATCATGATTTATCATGAATCATTATTAATTTGTATGATTATCAAAACATTTATACCCCATTTAAATGCCTATTTTCTATCATATAATAAATTTTTCATGTTATGATTTTTTATTTCCTTATTGGGCTTTATAACTCAATAATTTTTATTTATATCCCATGGTTATAACATGTATTTTTATGTGTGATGGATTATTATAATCATTTTAATGACGTTCATGATATTGTAAATGTACCACTAGTTCTACATTGTTAGGTATTTTACCCAATTACCCAACGAAACAAGACATGACTATATTATGGGTTGTTTTATCTATACCATTCTTTAATAATAAATTATTTAATGGGTAATATAGACAATAGTTTTCATATTTAGTGTCAAAGAAATGTATTTTTATTTTTGATGTTAGGATTAGAAAAATGTATGAAACAAATGGGGATAGGAAAAGACATTAGAACACATAAATATATTTTGGTAAACTATAGAGTAAGTGGGTACCCTAAAAATACTTCTTCTTTTTTATTCAACAGGTTGATGTGGTTCTGGAATAGATCTACCAGGGGTAAACCCCAAACAAAACCACATTAAGGTATAATATATTGGGAACTATTTAATGGTAGCATGCCACTTTTCACACCAGGTTGACACTCCTAGTTGATATGCATTTGTAAATTCTTATGCCCATTTTGAACCATTTTTAATTGAAAAAATGAAGATAAGTTTCAATTTTTTATAATAGATCATGGATAACATATTTTGAAGCCATCAATTTAATATTTTAATGAATAAATTGTCCATTTAATATATTTGGATTTATATTTATGTGTATATTATTTTAAAAATAATCATCCCCAATTTTTCATTTATTCTATCCAATGGCTGGAAGTAGGATGAAAGGAGTAAAAAACCTGGGTCAGGTGAAATGGGTTGACTACCCCTAATGAGATTCTAATTCTGATTGCAACATGAATCACAAACACTATAATGATACTCTCTAGGTTAATACACTTATTGAATAGAAACCTAAATACTGTGGTATTCCAAAATCCCCCAATGAAAGAAAAACTATAATTGAGACCTCTTTGATTAAAAATGATAAAAAATTTCAATGGATCATACAACCCCTTAACCATGGAACAATAGATCATATCCATTGGGATTTGTTTCCATCCATAAATGTTTTGATCAAGGTAAGTATATTCTGAATATTTGTCAAATAGACATAGAAGTTGTTCGATGGTGTATATTGATCAAGAATATAATGCCTAAATAAGAGACAGAATATCTAGGATATATATAATTCTAGAATATTTTTTTTCTAAAAATACATTCGTCCCACTCTCTAACTTAAAATTGAATTTTATTTCTTTATACTCAATAAAAAAGATGGTGATTCCATTAAGGTATTTGAGAATAACTTCAAAATACATGCACAGTATTCTAGTATCATTGAATTTACCCCCCAAATAAAATTTGACTGCTTATTTGGGGGGAAATACAATTCTATTAATTACCAAGTTATCCTAGAATTTGATAACACTGTTGAAATTAACAAATGTTCTCTCAATGTTGATATAGTGATCGGCAAATCTCAATGGTATCATGGAGATAAGTAGTATTAAAAGGATTATAATTTCTCTAGGGTAACAGAAAAATTAACATTAGTGGGAAATTTAATCATCCCAGTTATCTAATGTGTGAAAAAACACCCTAGAAATTTTTTAATTGGAATGAGTAAATAATTTAAGTGTTTGGAGGAAGGTATCCTTGATAGAAATTATGACGAGATAAATAAACCAATGAAATTGAACAGAGTAATGATCTATCCTAGCTTCATTCTATTTTATAATGTTTCAAATTCAATGAATAAGAAATCAGTGTGTATCACTAAACTAAGTTTATGGTAGCGGAATATAATAAATGAAAAAACCTCCAAGGCAGAAAATAAAATCTTATAGAATCACATATATTAAGGTGGATCCCAAACTGAGGCGTTGAAATATTTGCTAGTTATTTATTAAATAATAACGAATATAAATTTTTATTCTAGTTCTGTGATTTCCTTTATATCATTCGTGTTTAATAGAACTATTCAAAAACTACATCAAAATATGCAAGTGTAACTCTTAGTGAAAATGATAAATGGGTCAATTATTTCATCCAATGTATATAACTACAACCTTCAATCAAAATATGTATGATAAATTTCTAATTGAACTTTTTGATCATAGGTTTAGTATATTCTAATTCAATTCAAGGAATGGGTTGACTTTCCTTAAATATATCGAAGAAATTTATCCCTGAGAATGAAATCACCCACTATATCATGAATCATCGCTTAATTATATACAAGTGTAAAAAAGTGTTTGAATTTTCCTTAGCACTAGTTTCTCAAGAATGGATATTATTTCCCTACATTAAAGAGTATCTATATCAAATGATTAACTTTAATTGAAATATCGCCATTGAATACATTCCCATTTTGAGTTAATACGGTGATGTGTTTCTAAAATTAATGTCTTGTCTTCCCCGAACCAAGACGATTAATTTTCGATCGAGCTTACATGTGGGGTGTTTCCATTAAGAAAATCCATATATAAATGATGTTGTGATATTTGAGAGACTAAATACAAGGGGAATACTCCCATGTTCTTCAGCTTGGGGTGAAATATTCCATTTCATCAAGAAGAATGATCACTCTATGGGCCTTTTTATTGATTATAATGGGAACAAAAAGATCAAAATATAGAACATATATCCCTAGAAATAGAATTATCACTTGTTTAATAATATCCATGGAGACCAATATATATCCAAGGTGAATCATTAGTTATGGTATTATCATATATGTTTATAGAAGGAAATCCCCATTACTAAATTTTTTGCACGGTACATTCACTATAAGTTCATAGTAATACATTTTGGACTGAGTAATTCTTTTTAAATTAGAATGGACTCAATGAAAAGTGTCCTTATAGATTACCTTGAAATATTTATGGTATTATTTGTAGATTATATTATAATATCCTAAAAGAAATATATTGAAGAATGATAAAAATATGAGCACATGGATAAATACCTTAACCAAGGACAATATTTCTGAAAATTATAGAAAAGTTTAGTTCTAGTGGAAGGAAGTCTCATTCATGGGGAATATTTTCACAATCAAAGGGATGTTTTTGGACCCTTAAATGGCATAATAAATTTAAGGACATCTATGTCTAACATTTGAGACATAAATACATATTATTTTTGGATTAGCTAGGTGTTATCATCAATTTGTGATAAATTTAGAATGACTATCAAACCCTCTAACCAAAATAATATAAAATGGAGTCTTGTTTGTTTATAATGTGTAATATGAAGTGTGATTAAAAGAGTTGATAAAGAGGCCTATCACTAAAATTATACAAACAATACCCATAAAATGGAAACATTCCATGGTATATAGTAATTCTTTGAATATGGTCTTGGGTTTTATGTTATCACAGAATGATTAATTTAGAGCCTATGCCTCAAGAAAATTGACATTTAAGGAATAAAACTATCCAAAACATGATTTGGAGTTGGCTGTAGTGATCTTCACATTGTATATTTGGCAGCATTATTACTTTTTTGAATATGTATGATGTGTGTGTGTGTGTGGATGATAAAATTATAATGTATATATTCACATATAAAGTGATAAATATTATATAGTAAAGATTGTTAGATCTGATTATGTACTATGGCTGCTCAATCCATAACTCTCTTGGGATTGAAACTAATGTGGCTGACACTCTGTATAGAAAGGATCCAACAATTTTTTCATTGATGCTAATAGATAATAAAACATCCTAAATATACTTAAAAATAATTTAACTAGAAATAATAATAGGTAAAATATTATCAATACATTAAAATATGATTCCCCAACCATCAATTTTATGGAAGAAAATTGATGCTCAATGGGCTGATGTTTAAACTCAGAATATGGAATACGATATAAGAAAATTTAATTCCATATTTTTCAAGATTAAGGTTGAAGGGGTTACAATATTTGTGTCAAGCTTTGGTGTCCCATTGAATCATGAGTTAAATAAAGAGATACCAGATGACGAGCCTAGATCAACCATCTCCATCCTTCCAAAGAGCACAAAAATGTATCGAGATCTCTGAGAGAACTACTGGTGGGACAATATGAAGAAGAGGATTGTATTATATAAATTAAATATTCTTTTATGTCATCGAATGATTTTTAAAATTATTAAATCTACAGTTATGATGTATCCATTACATATTATAACATGAAAATTATAAATAATAACAATTGTCATTGTCACTGGTATTATAAATATTTCATGTGTAAATAATTGTATTTGAATATGGTGGATCATTTTAAAAAATCTTCTCACATCATTGATTTTGTATAGAAATTATCTCTTGAAAAATTTTCAATTATATACATTCTGATGATATCATTTTTTATTGATTTTAAAGATAATATCTTTTAAGGATGAGCGGTAACCAAACAACACCGAGACTGAATCCAAGAACGGAATATCCATATTAAAAATTCAATGTTCAAAATTGAATTGAAAAACCACTATATACATTATAGAATTAGTTAGGCTACATGGAAAACCACTATCTATTTTATTTAATCAAGATCCATGATTTACCTCAAGGTTCTAGATGAGTATCCAATATGCTATAACTATATAGTGGAAATTCATCATGAATTGTCACCCTAAAAATGAAATCTAATCTAAGAAGACTATCTAAACACGTGAGGATATGTTGAGATAATAATAAATTTACTTCAACATAGGACAATATTGTTATATTTCGTTGGTTATGTTCTCATACAATAATGTGTTGTAAATATATGTTGTTTATTTAGACATCATAATGACCCGAAAGTGGTTTAATACATGATATAAAATTTATCTATGAGAAAATATACATTTCTACGTTAAGTAATTTTATTTTTTAGTACATTTGATTAATTTTGTGATTCCTCTATGAATCCTCTAAAACCTATATTGTATTTTATGTTTTTAAAGTTATATCATTTAGAGAAGGGCTCACATACACATAACCAATAATAATATTTTAATAATCTATGCATTTCATTTAAAAATAATAATGAAAACTACTCAATGTTTTTAGAAACTAGGAGAAATAATGTTATTGTTTTTTGAATAATTCATTCTATAGAGTCAATAATTATTTTTTGAGAAATAATAAAAAACTCCCACCAATTTTCCTCTATAAAACCATGAATTGTTCTATCACTACTCACTAAATAGCCTTGGATCACTTCATTGCTCTTTCATCCACTTTATTGATTACTCATATGGTCCCCCCATGCTCTCAATAAGTTCATACAATGCTTTTAGAAAAAACCCTATCCGGAGAATGTATCCTCTCATTCTCCTATTTATTCACGAATATTCGTTGTCTTATACATTTACCCAAAATTACAAATGCCATGATATGTTATTCTGTATCCCACATACTACCCTTGTGATTTATAAATGATGATAGACTCCTTCCAATCTCATCAATCCCTCCCATGAACATTTACATTCTATAGTTAGGACGTTGACCTTTCACTGTGATACTTCGTGCCAAACTATTTTATTTTGAAAACTCATACCCATTTCCTATCAATGGTGTTCATTTATATGAAATTATACATCCATAATTTTAAATTTAATGTATATAATAGACACTAAATTATCATTGGATAAAAATTGATTCAATATTTTCATATATATATTATTTATTTAGAGCACAAACACATGTTTTGGATATGATTATGATTGGTGTGCCCATATATAACTATAATGAAATTGGTAATGTTTTAGTCTAATGGGATATAATTTATGGTGTAAAAGATGTTGTCCTTAGAAAATTATGTTATGTTCTCTTGGTATTTATCCATGACTTTTTTTAATGACTTAATTTTTAATGTTGTTCCCAAATTTCCATGTTTTCATTATGATATCATTTGGTTTTATGTAAGATATAAAATTATGAGCATTTTAATGAGTTTTAAATAATGGTGATGTAATCCTATTTTATGTTTTGATATATTGTATAAAGTTAAACAATGACAATATAAATTATGATCTTTCAAAGGTTATTATGTGTACCTTTATGTAATACATTATGAATTAATGTGAAATAAAGATAAGGGTTATCATATTTAACCCTTTCTTAGTATTTGACCTCACACTTATCATGAAAATTTTCACCAAGATATGAATGTGATTTGATAAAATTTGTTCTTGTATTCAAATTGATTACATTACTATGATATTTATCTTTAATTACCAATGTAATTTTAGTATCAGGTTTGTATTTGGTTATTCAAGACTGGTAAACTGACTTATCCAGGGTTATGTGACCCCATGTATCTTTTTCCAATGTTATAAAAGAGACGTCACCTCTTGGATAATGGATTTGAGTTAATTGAAATTGGTATTAGAGGACATTTAGTAGGAAACATTGGAACTACAATAGAAAACCATAGATTAGGGAACATATGTCTATGATAGAATTTGAGGATTAGTATATAATAGAATATTATTTTTTATAATGTTTATATTATGTGGTTGTTAAAGAAAAAATACATCCCTATCAAGATAATATAATTATATTTTCTTCTACAATAAATGTACCTGGGTGTACTAAAACTGAAAAAAAATATTGGGAATTACTTGATCATTAAATGGTAATTGATAATGATCCTTACTACCCACCATTATTAACATTGTGAGGGGATATTTTTAGGGTAATTCACATTTTAATAACAAACCATTATGAATGATATAAAATTTAGAACAACCCTAGGGGCACCCAATTTAGGATTATACTTTCAAAATCACATAAATCTACAAAACAAATTATTTTCTACCACTGATATAAAATTATCCATCATGATTTAAAATTTATATTTTAAGAGATAATATAATATTTTTCTTCGCTTTGAAATTGTTCCAATACAAATGAAGGATACCAATATTAATATAACATATAGTGATTCTCCTATTAATAAAGCTAATAAAACTTATTTTGGAACATAATATATCTTAGATATAATAGTGTAGCTTAATCTAGTTTTGATAAATAACCTTTTATGAATGGATAAAACTATTATTTCATAGTTTTATTCAATAATTTTGTATCATATAATTCTATAGAATCCAGCATCATTTAGTGAATATAATAATCTATTGATTGTTGATCAATCGATTAATTCTATTGAAAATATATTTATGGATATTGGATGTTATAAAGAGGAAATGGTAATGATAGAAGTACACTATTTCAATGGTGAATGTTTTCCAAAGTGTTCATTTATCCAGAATACTGGTTAGGAATAATATATACAACATATAGTGTGTAGATATTTTAAGGATGCATTCCCTGAAAAATATTTACCTCTAGCGAAACAAACTAAAATGAAGACAACACAACTTAGATTAATGAAAGTGGAAGAATAATGTGTTTTATAGTATCAGGATACCTTTACAAGATTCGAATGTCATGTTATGGATCATATATGATAAAATTCATGATCTATCATTTCATTTAATGGATTTAGACTTTTCTCTGAAGGGTGTTGGTCTCATGATATTTTTCATCAAATGACGATATAGGTTCACATGAAATAAAAATGGATAATGAATTTTCTAGATGGTATTTGTTCATTGGAATTCAAGAAAAAAAGGGTTTAACATAGCACCAAGGATAAAGGTAGTCCATCAATGGAGAAGAGGAGAATAATGAAATTCTAATCTTGAGAAAAATTTCGAAAGAATAATCATGGGAAATACTTAAAGGGAATGAGATTTTTGTTACATGTGTGGAGATATGGGTCAAATGTCTCACAAATTCAAGGGAAAAATCCATTATTTACAATGAATAAAAAAGGATGAAATGGGGTATTATTCAAACTTATGTCATAAGAGAGAAATGAATATACCATAGAATAGTCCTTATGAGAACAAAAAATGTATACAATCACTATAACAATGATGGATGTGCGCAATGGAGTTGTGATATATAAATTATTCACACCCTCAGATTTTTCCGATGATTTATTTTATTCAATATATTTTTAAACTTCTTTATCTTCCATGTTTTCTATGAAAATTTGATATTTCCCTAGTATCCATAGAAAGGATTTATCACTAAAATCACTTCTAATAAGCCTCATTAATATAAATATGTTTCAGGAAATACCCATTATGGAATTTACATGTTTATATTTATTAGATTTGTCATCATTCATATTGTTAAATTTTTTATAATCCTAGATATTGACTTGGTTTCAAATTATTTTTCAAATATTCCTAAATAGATAAGGAAATTATTATTTTTAGTGATGATGTAGAACAACTTATCCTTATAGAATTATCCTTTTATTCAAGTTCATTTATAGATCCTTCCCTATTTCACTTCTAAATGTTATTAATTTTTTGTATAAGAAATAAAATATATAGATGGAGGAAATATTCTCATTTAGGATGTAACTCTTGTAGATGAAAAAATGATGTATTTATTGAGGAATTTAATAAACATCAACCAAAGTGTGAAGATGACTTTATTAGTTAATCCTTATTGAAATACAAATATCAAAGACTCTATATGGAATAGAGAAAAATGATATTTGAGTAGTTGAAGGAAAAACTAGATGAATTTTGTGATAGGGATTTATATTCCCGAGTGTTTCCCCCATGGTGATCCCCCATTCTCATTTTCATAAATTAAGAAGGATCCATGAAGATATGAATTTATTGTTTGTAAATAAAAGATGTTATGATAAATAAATAGTATAATATGCCTAACATTGATGACTTATTTCATCAAATTAAATAGGATTGATATTTTTATCAATTTATCTTCATTCTAGTTATCATAATTTTTGAGTAAGGGAGTAGTAAATTTCAAAAAAAAACATTCTAAATGATGTAGTGAAATTATGAGTTTATACTAATTCAATTTTTATTAAATAATGAAACAAATGCTTTTATAGATATAATGTTGAGTCAATAAGGTTTTCCTTATGACTTTTCCATTCTTTCTTGTTTTGAAAATCACAAACACCTTATCTTTAAGAAAAATTGCTTTCTTAAGGAAAATTGCTTTTGTAAGGAAAATTGCTTTCTTAAGGAAAATCGCTTTTATAAGAAAAATTATCCTTATCATATTTTCATTCATATTTTTCTTAAGTATGAGTTTCGGATTCATTTTCTCGGAATCATTGAAACTTTGATATAAAGCATTCTGTTTTAGGGTTCGGATTCTGGACAAGAACTATAAGGAAGTTTCATTCCGAATTCCGGATATGAACTCTGACTAAGTTCTATTCCAGATTCAGGATACGAATTCTGAAGAAGAATTCTCATTACGAATTCTAATGAAGAAATCCCATTCTGAATTCTCAATACGAATTCCAATGAAGAATTCTCATTACGAATTATAATGAAGAAATCTCATTCCGAAATCTCATTACGAATTCTGATGACGAATTCTTATTACGAATTCTGATGACGAATTCTCATTACGAATTCTGATGATGAATTCTCATTACGAATTCTGATGATGAATTCTCATTACGAATTCTGATGATGAATTCTCATTACGAATTCTGATGATGAATTCTCATTACGAATTCTGATGATGAATTCTCATTACGAATTCTGATGATGAATTCTCATTACGATTTCTGATGACGAATTCCTATTCCGAATTCTCATTCCGAATTCACCTGTTAAACAGAATCTGATTATCATTGTTTTATACACTTTGAATTTATTCATTCCGAACCTTCACTCCGAAGTTTCTATTCTGAACCTTTATGTTAGAGTTTAAAACAATGTCGTACTTTCTGTTACACTCACTTTGTTATAAAACGATGTCGTCCTTTTTGTTATAAACTAACCGTTGTCTAAGTGACACGTATACAGGTCCCTCCGATCTTTATGGAAAATATGACCGTTGGACAGGAGCCGACCTTACCTATAAATAAGAGCTCATTTGAAAGAGCTCGAGGCTGATGGATAATATGCTGATTGCTGAAAAAGTGCTTACATGCTGTTGAAGTGATTTCTAGAGAGAGAGTCTCTTATCAACTCTCAAAGCTTCGCGCGACTCCGAATGTTGGTGATTACATTCGAGGGCTTCCGGGGATAGGAAGACAGAGGTGCCGACTACCTTAAAGATCGAGGGATTTCTTGCTGAGAAAGACAGAGGTTGCCAACTACCTTGAAGTTGAGGGCTTGTGGGGATAGCAAGACAGAGACTCCGATCTTCGTATCGAGGGCTTACCCTGGTGTGGGTAAGACAGACTTGCTTGAAAGTATAAATCAAGGGACCTTTATCCAAGGTTGTTGGATACCCTTCACTTTGGGTTAAAAGACTATTATCTTGTTACTATTAGTTTTACTACTTGTTTTTATTCCGCTGTAATTTGAATCTTAAGGAAAGTATAACTTTCTTATACTTCTTTACTTACTCTGATTCATTTAGATTCTATACTCTTTAAGGTAGAATCTCATATTGTAACTTTTGTTAAGTTTCAAATACCGGAACCATATTTCCGGAACCTACTTTTGGAATCACTTTCCAAGTTCAGTTCGGTGTTAGAGGTGTTGTGAATTTACTTAGTTTAACTTTGTTAAACTTAGCCCTTTCCTTTTCTTAAGGAAACTATAGTTTCTTAACTAACTTTAAAGGTTCCAAAGGAATTTTTAAAGTATACAATTCACCCCCCTCTTGTATATTGAGCATCTCATATTATATTTCGATCCTACAATTGGTATCAGAGGTTGGAAACCTCTTAATCTATACCATTCTCACATTTGGTATCAGAGCCAAGGTTACTGAAATACTTGTACTCACATACAAGTTTTTCTTGCTCACTTTTCATTCCGAACTTTGTCATTCGGATTTATCCATTCCGAACTTTTCTTATTCCGAACTTTGTTATAACGAATCTTTGCTACTAACAAGTTTGTGTGCAAAGTTATTTCTAGTATGACAGGAATTAATGTCAGATATATTGACAATCTGAATCCTACAAGACCACCTATATTTGATGGTAATGATTATGAATACTGGAGAGATCGTATGAAGACATTTGTTATCAATACTGGGGTAGATAACTTTGTCATGCTTACTGGTGACTATAAAATTCCTGACAAGGAAGTCAGAACCATTACTAACCAGGAAAAGCAAGAATATCAACTCAACTATAAGGTACGCAACAGTTTACTATGTTCAATGACTAGAAATATATATAGCCAAATTTCTTCTTGTGAAGCAGCTAATTGTATATGGAAGAAGTTAGAGGTTACACACTTTGGGACTTCTAAGGTGATTGAGACTAGAAGAGCTATGCTTAGAGCTGAATATCATGGCTTCAATTTTCCTAATGGAGAACCTATCTGTAAAGTTCAACAAAGATTTATGACTATCGTCAACAGTCTACAATCTATGGGAGAGAAAGGATTAGATGATGAAGCTCTTGTGGACAAGATAATTGACATTATGCCCAATGAGTGGGAATCCAAGAGAACAACTATAGATGAGAACAGGAAGGTCACTCAAATTACTCTTCATGAATTATTTGGAACTCTTCTACAACATGAAACTAGAATGAAGAGAGATGCTGACAACATCAAGAAAAATAATGGAAATGGTACTGTTGCTTTTACTACAACTTCGAATCAGATGAAAGCTAAGACTCCTGAGAGAGTAACCAGATCCAAGTCTAAGAAAGTTATTTTCCAATCCGAATCTAGTGAGAGTGAAGTTTCATAAAATGAATTAGCCAATCTTTCTCGAAGGATGAACAAGATAGCTGGACAGAGAAACTTTCAATCCAAGTATAAGAAGAAGGATAGGAAAGATAGGAAAGATGGAGAAGTTACTTGTTATGAATGTAAGAGAGCTGGACATATTAGACCAGATTGCCCTATGCTCAAAAAGAAAGAAAGAAAGGAAAGACATTCAGACAGGAACAGAAAGAAGTATTACAAAGCTAAAGCTAAGAAAGTTCTGAAAGCTAATGACACCTGGAGTGCCAGTGGTGGTGACTCTTCAGATGAATCTTCTGAATATGAATCTTCAGGACAGAAGAATCTTGGTCTTATAGCCAGATTACCTATTAATAATCATTGTCTTATGGCTAAGGTACGAAATGATGAATCATTTACCAATGTTTCTTTAAATTCTAATGATAGTAAGTATTATAACTCTTCTGATGAAGAATCATCTTCTGATGAGGAAAATACTTTACCTACTTTTGAAGAAGTCTCTAGGTTTGCTGAAGTTCTTGAGATTGAGAATTCTAAACTCAGTAAGAAACTTGATAAGGCAAATTCTAGGAATTCTATTCTTACTAAAGTGATATCATATCTTTCTAAAGATCTTGATAAGAAAAATGATGATTTTGAAAGTATTTCAAAAAATCGTGAGGAAGTAAGTTCTGAGAAGAATAAACTTTCTAAAGAGTTAGAAAATGTAATTTCTAAGAAAAATGTTTTCGAGCCTAACTCTAGTTCTAAAACTAATGATTTGGAGGATAAAAACTTGGTTGTAAAACTCATGTCCGAAATTTTTTCCTTAAAGAAGTGTTTGTCAAACTTTACCCATGGTAAAGAAAATTTTGATAAGATGTATTCTCAAATACGACCTTTAAGAAATAAATCTGGATTTGGTTATACCCATGCAAAACCAGTTTTCAGTAACAATTATTTTGTTCCTCAGAGTGCCCCATTTTTCACTAAATGTCAATGTGGTGGTCACTTGGCAAAAAATTGTTCCTTAAACAAAACCCAATCCTTAGGTTTTCACAAAGCTTATTTTTCTAAGAAAATGTGGGTTCCTAAAATTTTATTGTCTGGAAATCTCGGATCCAAACAAGTTTGGATTCCGAAAATCTAACGTTGTTCTTGATTTCAGGAAAATAAAGGAAGTTCCAACAACAATATTTGGTACATGGATAGTCGATGTTCCCGGCACATGACTGGTAACAAAAGATTTCTTGAAAAGATTATCAAAACTAAAGGAGGAAAGGTAACTTTAGGAGACAATGCAAAGGGAGAGATTGTTGGTATTGGGAATATAGTTTTTCTTGGTAAAACTTTGATTTCAAATGTTCTTTTTGTTAAAGGTCTTAAGCACAACCTCATTAGCATAATTCAGTTATGTGATGAAGGTTACCTTGTGAATTTTAGGAATGATAAATGCTTAGTTCACAATTCCAAGGAAAAATTTATTCTCTCAGCCAATAGGCAAGAGAATGTCTAAACTTTGAACCTAGAAGACCTAAGAAGCCAAGATTTACCTTGCCTAAGTGCAATGGAAGATCATTCTTGGTTATGGCATAGAAGACTAGGACACTGTAATCTTAGGAACCTATGTAAACTCTCTAAGAAGAAAATTGTTAAGGATCTACCGGATCTTAGATTTGATTCTTCTAAAGTTTGTGATCCTTGTCAATATGGCAAGCAACATAAATCTAGTTTTAAGTCAATCGGTGAAGTCTCAACAACCGATGCATTACAGTTGGTGCACATGGATCTTTTTGGTCCAACACAAACTGGAAGTATTGGAGGGAAATACTATGTGTTTGTTCTAGTTGATGATTACACTAGATTTACTTGGGTCTATTTTCTAGCAAAGAAATCTGAAGCTTTTTCTTATTTCAAAAGTTTTAGAGCTCAAGTTAAAAATGATAAAAACCTTCCATTGAAAACTATTCATAGTGATCATGGAGGAGAATTTTAAAATTCTGATTTTGAAACTTTTTGTAGTAAGAAAGGTATTACTCACAATTTTTCAGCACCTAGAACTCCTCAACAGAATGGTGTAGTTGAAAGAAGAAATAGAATTCTTCAAGAGGTAACTAGAACCATGTTGAGTGAATATTCTATTGCTAGACATTTCTGGGCTGAAGCTGTAAGTACTTATTGTTATACTATAAATCGAGTTTTGATTAGACATTTTCTTAATAAAACTCCTTATGAGTTATGGAATTGTAGAAAACCTAGACTTTCCTACTTCAAGGTTTTTGGTTGCAAAGTATTCATTTTGAATACTAAAGATAACTTACATAAATTCGTACCAAAGTCTGATGAAGGAATTTTCTTAGGATATTCCACAACCTCTAAGGCTTATAGAGTTTTTAATAAAAACACTTGTACTGTTGAGGAAACAGTACATGTAAAATTTGATGAGTCAGATCCTTTTGTTTTTAAACCATCTCAACTTACATCTTCGGATGTGTTTTCAAAAACTGATTATCAACCTTTGATAGAAGAACCTTCTGATAAAGAAATTGTTCTAGAAGATACTTCTGAAACATTTACCCCAGAAGACTTTCTACCCTATGTTGATGAACAGGTTTTACAAAACCCAAATCAGGTGTTTCTTAAGAATCATCCCAGTGATAGTATCATTGGTGATGTAAATCAACCTGTAAGGACTAGAAGTTTCTTAAGAAATGAAGTAGAACATCTAGCATTTCTTTCCCAATTAGAACCTAAAAGCACTGATGAAGCTTTAGGTGATGATGATTGGATCAAAGCAATGCAAGATGAACTAAATGAATTCGAAAGGAATAAAGTCTGGACCTTGGTTGAAAGACCTAAGGAAACTTCTGTTATTGGAGTAAAATGGGTTTTCAGAAATAAATGTGATGAAAATGGAATCATTGTTAGAAATAAAGCTAGACTTGTTGCTAAAGTCTATAATCAGCAAGAAGGAATAGACTATGAAGAAACCTATGCTCCAGTAGCTAGAATTGAATCTATCCGTATTCTACTTGCCTTTGCAGCATTCTTTAATTTCAAACTTTATCAAATGGATGTGAAATGTGCTTTTCTTAACGGTTATGTTCAAGAGGAAGTCTTTGTTGAACAGCCACCTGGATTTGAAGATACAAAACATCATGATTATGTTTTTGGACTTACCAAAGCATTGTATGACCTTAAACAAGCCCCACGAGCATGGTATGATAGACTCACTGGATTTTTGCTTCAAAATAACTATGTTAAGGGGAATGCATATCCAACCATTTTTATAAAGAAAGATAAGAAAAATGTTTTGATTGTTCAAATTTATGTCGATGACATTATATTTGGTTCAACTCAGCAATCTTTGACTGACTCTTTTGCTAGTCTAATTAAATCTGAGTTTGAAATGAGTATGATGGGTGAGTTAACATTTTTCCTTGGTTTTCAAATTTCTCAAAAACCAGAAGGAACCTACATATCTCAACATAAGTATATTAAATATCTTCTTAAAAAGTATGGTTATGACAACACTAAGAGTATAAGTACTCCTATTGGTACATCAAACTCTTTAGATCTTGATGAAGCTGGGAAACCAGTAGATCAAACATCTTTTAGATGTATGATTGGAAGTCTACTTTACTTAACAGCTAGTCGACCAGACTTAATGTTTTCAGTATGCTTATGTGCAATATATCAATCCAATCCTAAGGAATCTCACTTAATGGCAGTTAAAAGAATTTTTCGCTACCTTAAGGGAACCATGGATCTAGGATTATTTTATACTTCTGGAAATGATTTTGTTCTAAAAAGCTTTTCTGGTGCTGACTTTGGTGGATGTAGAATGGATAGAAAGAGTACATCCGGAACTTGTCATTTCTTAGGAGATTCATTAGTTTCTTGGTCCTGCAAGAAGCAACATTCTGTAGCACTCTCCACTGCTGAAGCTGAATATGTAGCAGCTGGAAGTTGTTGTGCACAAGTGTTGTGGATGCAACACACACTCACAGACTATGGCTTGAGTTTTCCTAAAACTCAAATTTTGTGTGATAACACAAGTGCCATTGCCCTAAGTAAAAACCCTGCACATCACTCTCGTGCAAAACACATAGATATTAGGCATCACTTTCTTAGGGATCACACACTTAAAGGAGATATTATTCTTCAGTTTATCGGAACGCAAGATCAACTTGCTGATATATTCACAAAGTCTTTGCCTTCTGATAGATTTGAATATATTAAACAGAAGTTAGGAATGATAACCGTAAGGTAATCTTTCTCAAGTAACTTTCTGTTGAAAAAGTCTCCTTACAGTAATAAACTCCTTTTCATAGGGGGAGTACATTTTATTGTTTGTTTAAACAAAGTTTTTCAAAATTTGTTTTCAAGCTTTTCGGAATAAAGATTTCTGGAATGAAAACTTCCGGAATGAAAATTTTCCAGAATGGATATTTTCATACAGAATACTTCTAGAATGGAAGTATTCGTATTGGAAATTTCCAGAATGAAAAACTTTTGTACTGGTATTTTCATAACGAAACATTCGTACTAAATCTTCCATAACAAGTTTTTTTTTCTCTTTTTCGAATTAAGTTTTTCGTATTGAGTTTTTCGTATTGAGTTTTTCGTATTGAGTTTTTCGTATTGAGTTTTTCGTTTTTTTTATTATTGAGTTTTTCGTAGTCATCTTTATATTACCCATTACGAACAACATTCCTAAGCTAATCCAAAAGGTATGATTTCCTTACTGAAGTTTTCATAATCATATTTTACTTGCTGGAAGTTTCTTATATTTTGTTTTCAGTTTTTAGTTTTCTTAAATCCTTGTTTTAATAAAACCTCAAAAAGATCGGATTCAAGCTCTCAACCGTCAGATCTGATCGCAGCTCATTCCAACCGTTAGATCAACCGTGGAAGGTGAACCGTCATCCCATTTCCTATATAATGGGGACCATATTTTCTCGTCACACATCGGTTTCAAGCTTTCGCGTGCTGAAGCTCTGACTCTCCGATTTAAGGCCGTTCCGAACCACAGTTTTCTCCCTCCGAACTTTAGTCTTCTCTGTTCCGAATATCTCAGAAGACTTAAGATCCGAATGTCTGCAGAGTTAGCTTCTCAAGAAATGTCTTCAACCAAGCCTATATCTCAGTGGTTAGTATACAGAGAAAGGTTAGTTCATCCGACATTCTTCCCCAACTACGATTCTGTCATTTCAAAGAATATCAAGTTAAATGGCTGGGAAGATGTTGCGGTATCAAAAACCGGCAACCAAGATGAAGTGTACTCAGATTTGCTTGTTGAGATTTATGAGTCAGTTGCTTTCTTCGAGGAAGATAATAGAGAAAATTTTTCATTCAAATCATATGGCAAGACATATAATCTTTCTTATACCAAGGCTGCAATCTTGGTAGGGTTATCTTATGAAGGTGAAGCTGAGTTTATTTCTCACGTATTGCCAGACTCCAAGGGTAGCTTCAACAAGGAAAAAGCCTTAGAAACTCTCGGATTGGATGATGACAAGGCTCCGAAAATTGCAAGCCTATCTACAAACATCCGGATTCTGGAGTTATGGGTGTAAGGGCTTATCGTACCGAGAAAAGGTGATAAGGATAGCTTGAAGAAGAGTGAGATATATATCTTAGATTTCTTGATAAATCTAAGAAAGTTTAACTTGATGAAGCATATTCTTCTTAATATTGAGAATTTGAAGAAGGGGAATCTGAGAGCTCAGATTATCATGTACCCAGCAATATTATCAAAGATCATAGTTAGGTGCCTAGAATCTTTCAAGGTAGCTTGCAGTTCTAAACCGAAAGTTTGCAAGATCATGTTGCTTAGTGATAGCACGCTTAAAAGGATGAATATAGCTTTTGAAAAGAAGTCTGGGAAGTTTATTGATCTACCTACTCAAGTAGAAGTGACTCCGAAATCTGCTGATCCGGAATCATCCAAGCCGGTAAGGAAGATAAAACTGAAAGAAGTGGTAGTCGAAGCCGAGGAACCTAAGTCTAAGGAAGTCCACTCCGCACCACCGAAGCCTAAGAAGAAGAAGACCTATCCTGATGAAGTCGTTACAAAGTGGAGAGCTGACAAAGAGAAGAGGAAAGAAGGGGATCCGCAGTTCGGATTGGATCCTGCGGAGGATAAAGTTTTGAAGGAAAAAGCTGCTGATGAGCTTGAGAAACAAGCTAAGGAAAAGAAGCTTAAGAAGAAAATGTCAGAAGCTGAGGCAGTCCAAGTGTTGTTGAAGTTCAATGAAATGGTTTCAGCAACAATTCCTGTTCCGAGAACTTTCTCCCTGGAATCTCTACCTGAGACTCCAGGAAGAAATCTTGTTGCTCCGGAAGAGGCTGTTGCCACAAATACTGTGGAAGTAGAGCAAGTGGAACAAGTTGAAGAGGCTGCTGAAGGAAGTGGTGAGATAGGAGATGTGCTAAAACAGGTAGATGAGTACAAGGGAACTCCTTCGGAACACTTATCACTCCGGACTTCAGAAGCTGAATCTTCGAAGCTTGTCACTCCTGCGATGGAAGAAGAAAAAGGAGAAGAAGAAGTTGCCTATCATGGAGAAGAAGAACAACTTTTACAAGATATTGCTCAGATGGGAAACGTAGAGGTTGGTGTTCAAGAAGTTTCTGATGAGGAAGATTTGGTTGTTCAAGTTTCTGATAGTGAAAAGAAAACTCCAGAACAGGATTCTATTCCGGAAAAAGATAAGGGAAAGAAAATTCTTACCGAGACTCCGAGCTCAGTAGTAAGAAAGAGGAAGGAAGCTGGTAGTTCTTCTAAGAGGAAATTGGAGCTTATTGAGGAAGAAAATTCTCCGAGCAAGATTTCAGATTCGGAGTCATCTTCGTTGGGGAATGATTTTGTTGTTCAGTCTTTGAAGAAGTTGGTAGGAACCATTCCGACCTTCTCAAGCATTGATTCACGATGCCAGATGCTCCAACATGCGTTGAATCAGAAAACCGACTCCGTATCGATGGTTATGGATAAGTGTGTTGAGATTGAAGCTCAGTTCAAAACTTTCTTTGTTGGTTACGAAGCTCATAAAAGATCTTGTAAGAGGATGACAAGCTGGTCGAAGAAGAATGTGGAAGAGATGAGGTTTCTTGATGAGTTTCAAGATAATGTTAAGGATGCCTTTGAGACCGAAGACAAGAAGATTAATGAGCTGACTGCATCCTTCGAAGAGAAATTGACAGAGGAAAAGAACTTTAGGATTTAGGAAGTGAGAGATCTGAATGGAAAGCTCAATTCCGTTAATCATAGTTGGAAATTTGAAAGGGATTATTGGATCGAGTTTGAAGAAAGGATGAAGGCTCAGCAAGAGAAGATGAAAGCTCAGGAAGAAAAATTGAAGGCTCAGGAAGAAATAATTGAAGCTCAGTCAGCAAGAATAGTCATCTTAGAGAAGCAAGCAGAGGAAGATCACAAAGACTTAAAGAAGATCAAGACGATTCTTAAGGGACTAATGTCGAAGGAGAAAGATCCGAAATAACCAATCCGATCTTTTTGTTGTTTTTTTTGTTGTCGAGATTCTAATTTTAATGAAAGTCGTACTTGTTGTTTCTATTGTTGTCATTACTAATTTTTCAGGTACTTTGTTAATTTTTTCCATTCCCTCCAATTCTTTTTGAAAATCACAAAGGGGGAGAAGGAAAAGATCCTTAAGAAAAAGAGGAACTCTAATAAGAGTTTATCAAAGGGGGAGAAAGAAAAATACCCAAGGAAAAAGAATTCTAATAAGAGTTTGTTTAAGGGGGAGTTTTTTCTTAAAGAAGACCTTCTTATGAAACATCACTCCAGAAATATGAATACGATCCTTAGAGTTTCAAAGCCTAAGGGGGAGTTAGTCGTATTCATCTATATCCTTAAACCGAGGGAGATAAGCTTTAATGTGTTTCTTTCTTCTTGGAATAGCTTTTTCGTAAGGATGTTTGTGCTTTCCAAAAAGGGGGAGATTGTTGAGTCAATAAGGTTTTCCTTATGACTTTTCCATTCCTTCTTGTTTTGAAAATCACAAACACCTTATCTTTAAGGAAAATTTCTTTCTTAATGAAAATTGCTTTTATAAGGAAAATTGCTTTCTTAAGGAAAATCGCTTTTATAAGAAAAATTATCCTTATCATATTTTCATTCATATTTTTCTTAAGTATGAGTTTTGGATTCATTTTCACGGAATCATTGAAACTTTGATATAAAGCATTCTGTTTTAGGGTTCGGATTCTGGACAAGAACTATAAGGAAGTTTCATTCCTAATTCCGGATATGAACTCTGACTAAGTTCTATTCCAGATTCAGGATACGAATTCTGAAGAAGAATTCTCATTACGAATTCTAATGAAGAAATCCCATTCCGAATTCTCAATATGAATTACAATGAAGAATTCTCATTACAAATTCTAATAAAGAAATCTCATTCCGAATTCTCATTACGAATTCTGATGACGAATTCTTATTACGAATTCTGATGACGAATTCTCATTACGAATTCTGATGATGAATTATCATTACGAATTCTGAGGATGAAATCTCATTAGGAATTCTGATGATGAATTCTCATTACGAATTCTGATGATGAATTCTCATTACGAATTCTGATGATGAATTCTCATTACGAATTCTGATGATGAATTCTCATTACGATTTCTGATGACGAATTCATATTCCGAATTCTCATTCCGAATTCACCTGTTAAACAGAATCTGATTATCATTGTTTTATACACTCTGAATTTATTCATTCTGAACCTTCACTCCGAAGTTTCTATTCCGAACCTTTATGTTAGAGTTTAAAACGATGTCGTACTTTCTGTTACACTCACTTTGTTATAAAACGATGTCGTCCATTTTGTTATAAACTAACCGTTGTCTAAGTGACACGTGTACAGGTCCCTCCGATCTTTAAGGAAAATATGACCGTTGGAGAGGAGCCGACCTTACCTATAAATAGGAGCTCATTTGAAAGATCTCGAGGCTGATGGCTAATATGCTGATTGCTGAAAAAGTGCTTACATGCTGTTGAAGTGATTTCTAGAGAGAGAGTCTCTTATCAACTCTCAAAGCTTCGTGCGACTCCGAATGTTGGTGATTACATTCGAGGGCTTCCGGGGATAGGAAGATAGAGGTGCCGACTACCTTAAAGATCGAGGGCTTTCTTGCTGAGAAAGACAGAGGTTGCCAACTACCTTGAAGTTGAGGGCTTGCGGGGATAGCAAGACAGAGACTCCGATCTTCGTATCGAGGGCTTACCCTGGTGTGGGTAAGACAGACTTTCTTGAAAGTATAAATACAGGGACCTTTATCCAAGGTTGTTGGATACCCTTCACTTTGGGTTAAAAGACTATTATCTTGTTACTAGTAGTTTTACTACTTGTTTTTATTCCGCTGTAATTTGTATCTTATGGAAAGTATAACTTTCTTATACTTCCTTACTTACTCTGATTCATTTAGATTCTATACGCTTTAAGGTAGAATCTCATATTGTAACTTTTGTTAAGTTTCAAATACCGGAACCATATTTCCGGAACCTACTTTTGGAATCACTATCCAAGTTCAGTTCGGTGTTAGAGGTGTTGTGAATTTACTTAGTTTAACTTTGTTAAACTTAGCCCTTTCCTTTTCTTAAGGAAACTATAGTTTCTTAACTAACTTTAAAGGTTCCAAAGGAATTTTTAAAGTATACAATTCACCCCCCCTCTTGTATATTGAGCATCTCATATTATATTTCGATCCTATATATAATGAATAGAGTATTCAAAGAATATCTTGATGATTATGTTGTCATATAACTTGATGATATCATGGGGTATTTGGAGAGCTATGAGGACAATGAAAATAACTTGTTTATCATTTTACATAATCTTATAATAATATAGTTATATGGGAATTTTTATGGGAAGGTATATACCACTTTTTTTGATGTTATTGTGAGACCAACGTTACTGGAAAAAAATAAAAATATCTAAATATGATGGGGAAAATTTTCATATTTAAATTAGAGTTCTAAATGATTGGATAATCAAAAAATGAAATTGTGTTGACGGTGTTCTAATGTTTTGAATGAATTTATGTGTTCATATTGGAAGTTTTTAAACAAGTTAAGGCTTTGAGACAACATCATTGATAATTCATGCAGTAACTTCTTATTATGGTAGAGAAATGAGACTACATTACTATATAATTTTTCATTGGACTACCAAAGCCTCCAATAAATAATGATGAAATATGTGTTATTGTTGATATCCTAAAAAAATATTCACTTGTCCTGACAATAAGAGAAGATTTACCTCCTAAGAATCATTACTGAATCTATATTCATGATGTTATAAGATTTCATGGAATTACCCAATCTTTTTGGTCTATTTATTATTTTAATTTTACATAAAACTTTTGGAAGAGTCTTCAGAATGATCATGATACTAATTTTTTATTATGTACCACCTACCATCTTCAAAATGAAGGATAATTAAAATAGACTATTCAATCACTTTAACTCTTTCTGGGGTTATTCTCACATGATATTCATGTAATGTGAGAATATCATATATCTTTTTTGTAGTTTTCTTGTAAAAATATTTTATATATAAATATTTTTTAATTCCACCATATGAATAAATTTATAATAAGATATGTTATACTTCAACATATTGTTTTTAATTTTTTGAAGGGAAAGTCTACACCATTAATTTGTTGAAGATGCAATAATAAAGTAAAATATTATTTATTATTAGATAAATATAGCTCAAAATTGAAAAATATATCAACTGATAATCGATGGAATTATTTGTAAATACAACTGGGAGATCATGTTTTCATGAAATTATCTCAATATAATTATGTCTTGAGGATCGGTAAATTTGGTATATTGATCCCCAGGCTCATTGGAATCTTAAAAATTGTAGAATTGAATGAACCTATGTCTTATTTTGGGAAATTCCACAATTTCATTCTAAAGTAAAAAATGTGTTAATTCTATCATTATTAAGGTAGAATTTGATAGAATACACACATGTGATCACCACTAATGCGGTATAATTGAAATGTAATATAACATAGTATAAAGATGTCATCCATATTATTGATAATATAGAGTAAGTAATGAGGAATCTAATGACTTGATTGGAGATGGAAAGTTGGAGAAATCATAATAAGGGGTAATAAACATAGGACCCATGGGATGTTATGAATAATAACTACCCTATTTTATATAAAAGTTAATAACCATGAAATTTTGAGGAATTAATTTTAGTTGGAGGATATAATTTTACACCCCAAGACATTAACATATATTCCTTTATGAATGAATTTAATTTCATCGATAGATAACGATATAGACATCATCATGTTTAAACGAAACATAATACCCTGTTAAAATACATTTAATTCAACATTCCCATTATTACCTAGAAAATAATGACTAAATATATTATGAAAATTAAAATTTTAACTCATGCTAAAAAATAAAATCAATGGTTATCTATTGATTATAAATAAAATAAAAATATTTGGAATAAAAAAAATTATTTATAAAATTTGTATTTTTCTAAATGGTAGTTTAGTCATTCTTTTCTCTCATAATTAAATATTTGTTTATAAAAATTTTATATTTATCAGGTTATAAAATAATATGTATTTATAAAATAAAAATGTTAATATTTTTAGGATCTAAATTTATTTTTACATACTCAATTACGAGAGGGTGAATTTTAGGTTTAAAAACATTTTTTACCTAAAAGATTCATTTTTAACAGAGCTAAAAAAATAATATTAACTTAAAACCTCTGTTTTAAGTCTTAAAAAACACCTTATGTTTAATAATGTATTATAATGAAATAGGAATTTAGGAATTCTTATAAAATATTCAACATTAAATTTTATATAATCATAAATCATATTTATAACAAAATAGGATGTATAAGAAAAACATTATTATTGGTATAATTTGTAAAGGAAATTTAATGTACATATAAAACACTAAAAAAAATCACTTAATGAGTAGGGTATGAATTAAACAGTGGAAAAAGTTCCCCTGATTTTTACTTTCAAAAACATCTATCTTACCCACACTTGGGTAATACCACATCATTATGATCAGTATCTATCCTGATATCCCCACAAGCACTCAATTTTCATGGTGATCTGCACCTCAATCTTCATTTAACTAAATAACCTCAATTAAAAATGAAATCAGAACCTCTATCTTTTTAGATCTTGGAATCCCTAGATTATATACAACATCAATTAGAATAACACAAGGAAAAAAATCCTTTTGAATAATTTAGTATGTTGGACAAGTTGTGCACAACATAAATTCTTTTAGGATTTTTTAAAAAGAAATTTTGGCATTTCTCTTATAGAGTATCAGTTCAGTAAAATATTCATAGAATTGAAAACATTCTAATGAATTGGTATTTATAGGCAAGATCTGCAATGGTCATATTTTTTCTAAAATTTTGGAGGGACCTATATAGTTGGTACAATAAATGGTCATATAAAAATGGATTAGATGATACAATTTAATATAAAATTATATAATAAAGAAATTTGATTATATATGATTCTGTTTATATAGTGATTTATGTTAAGGAAGAATAGTAACTTTAAAAAAGATATAAAATATTATATTTATGAAAAATCGTATCTTTTAAAATGTATTAAAATCATAATTCAAAGAACAGTTGTAATTTTAAAAAAGTAAAAAAATCTTATTTTTAACCAAAAGATAAAACAATAAAAAAATTATAAAATTGGATTTGGAAATAATAGAGAATCAGAATTTGAGAAATTAGAAATAGATTTTTAATATTAGAGATTTTGGAATTGATAAACAATGAATCAGATTCACATTTTTTTGAGTGAATTTGAGTTTAAAGAAGGGTGAATAAGATTAAATTGTTTTGATGATTCATATTTGAGGAAGTGAATCATATTCAAAAATTTGAGAGAATCGTAATCCAAAAATTTAATGAATCAGAATCACAATTATTAATGATTCAAAATTGTGAAATATATAATACATTCAGTTTTCTTTGTGATTCATAATTGAGAGACATATATCATATTAAATTTTCTATGTGATTCATAATTGAGAAACTAAAATTTGAATTGATATTTTAAGATAATAAGAATTGATATGGCAAATGATTCCGAGTTTCATTAAGGATACAACATATTCATTTGACTTACATGAATAATGTAATACTTATCTATTAAAAGATTGAAGAAATTCCTACACATTTCCTTATAGATTGAAATATTTATTCAGGAAATGGATAAATTTTTCAAATATATAAAAATTATTACAAGGAAAATATGTTTTTGATTTAAAAAACATAATGTAATGATAAAATTCATAAAGAAAATTTTGAATCAATAATATTATCAAATTTTGAGTTTTTTTATTTTTCTGAAAAGTATCATTTTTCAATGAATAGTAAAAATTAATGATTTTATTCTAAAAACTAATATTTTATTTAGATCATATAAATTAAAAATATTAATTTTTTATGTAATTAATTTTAAGATTATTTGAAAAGAAATTTATTAATCCAAATATGTTTTTTGGAAGAAATTTCATATTAAATTTGGATATAAAACCATTTTGAAATTTTGAAATTGTTTCTTTGGAAAAAATGGAGTGAGTCTCTAGAGACAAGTATTAAATATTTATTCATTACTTAATATTGTATTGATGTAAGATATGATTTTTCACATGTAATATATCCTATATTCTTGTTGTTTCATAGTACCAGGCCTCTCATATGAGCTTTTTTGAATTCTATTGTAGGTATTGTGGGTAATCATATCATGAAAAATCTCCCAATTGACAAGAATCCTAGGTAAATAATTTTGTGTAATGTTAATCAAATGGAATAGTGTGTTGTAAAAACACAAGTTCTTGTTAATGAAGTTAAATAGGGGTTGGATGAGAAAAATATTGTTCTACATAGTTTCTCCACCAAAAATTGTCTTCCTTTCACAAAAAGAGGAAAAAGAATCAGAGGGTCGGTAAGATAAGCTCAAATATATTAAAACATTTGTGGGAACTCTATACATAATCATGGTTAAGTATTATACATATAATATTTAATGTCATAGCTGGACATCGTGGGCATTGTGGTTTTTGTAGAATGCCATGAATGTTTGGAGTGTGAAAAAATCAATTCCATCTTCTTCTAGAAGTTCTAACCTAAATCATTTATTAATAAAAAATCTAAGAATTTACTCACCTTTTATAAAGATAATATTAAAATGAATTAATAATCCAATCACTATGATAAATTTGTCAATATATCTCATGGGGTTGTATTAAACAACATATTAAATGGTCAGAGGCCCTAGATGGGATTTGGATTTTATTTCATTATGAGATATTTAGGTTTGAACTAAACACATATTTAGAAGTTGATGATAGAAATTTTATTGTAGAACATTACTTGGAAGAAAATTAGTGTGAGATATGAACTACTTTAATTCCTAATAGTTGTTTCCATGGCTCACAAGGGAAGAAGAGAAAGTGAATTGAGACTCGTAAAAGTGGTGGATGTAGATCCCTGAAATATTCTTCCTCCCCACATTCAAAAACATCTTCGGATTGTCGTTTGACATGATACCAGTGAAAAAATATTGGACACATGAGAAATTATTTCATTACACCTCCAATGATCATTGAATCATACAGATTCCATGTTCAATTAAAATTTCATATTAGGATACAACTTCTCCATGTTATGTAATATTATTATCATAACCTAAAGGGTCTGTAGTGCAGTCACATTATTAGGTGATTATAGTATTCTATCCAGAGGCCTCTAAATAAATTATTTACATGTAGTTGATGATAATCTAATGGATGATGACCCAATCATTTCAATTTTGATATGTACTATCTTTATTTAATTGATTTCAATGTCTGCATTATTTGATACTTGTGACTCTAATTCATTTATCTCAACCTAATTTATAAATAATTTAAAAAATTCAATGGAACTCATGTCATTTCTTATATATTTAGAAATGCCTCTATAAAAGTGGATTAAATAGGTTTTATGATTAACATTATAAAATTTATCTTTTATTTGGAGTTGATTTAATTTTGGGTTTCTATCCATGAAATGGATTTATGAGGTCTTCATAAAAATGGTTTATATGATATCAAATATGGCATAGATTAATTCTTACCACAGATGAGGTACTATTTCTTCAATATATCATGATTCTTCCATGAATATTTGGGTGGTATATGTCTTCTAGATTTAGTTTAGAAGTTTTACATTTACATTTTTGCTGGTGAAGGCTTGAAGTTAATTCAATATGGTGGGGATGTTGGTCACCACTTGGTTGTGGATAACTATGGAGGTCCTCTTCAGACTCTCCCTACTATGTTTAATAAGACATTTGATACCTTCGAGGTTGGCGTGGTGTGATGGATCCCAAAGAGTTTATGGGAGGTTCTTATCGGAATGATGGGATTTTCCAGGAGGTACGATCTTTGGTGGCCTCATTCCTCTCCTAGAGTTCTTTTTACGATGGTTATTTATTTTATTTGATTATGAAGAAGATTAATTTTTTGGGTTGATGTTATCTCATGACACTGATGGATTAAGGATCTTGTTCAAGCAATGATAGAGCTTTATTTTTGCTGGGAGATGTTTGATAGGATTCAATGATTTCTTCACCTCACATTGATGTTTGTTGACTCTTTGTGGTGCCAGAAATGGTTGGTATTCATGTAGGTGTTGTGTGTTGTTGTAGTGTGAGAAATTTTCGGCTTCCATGGGACGAAGACAAACAGACTCACACCAGAGTGTTAATATTTTCAGTGCCTCGGTGTGTGGCTCATGGTGTTTTGTAAAATGGAATCTTGTGGCCTTCGGAATATTGGTGGTGCGCGAATCGATGTATACATTTTTTTAAATTTTATGAATGAATTTAAATTTTTAATTTGGGTAATGATTTTGAATTTGACTTAGTCTGTGATGTATTTTGACTTTGGATGTTGGGTTATATTTTTGATTTTTTAATGTGTGGTTAACACTAAACCTTAAATGGTATTTATAAATTAAAAATAAATTATTTTAGATTTTTATATTCCATCATCACTCAGAGAATTTCAAAAAATAGTTCTATGTGACTTTAACGGTACACCTCTTGAATGGGATGTGTAATTCATAATTTATTTGGACTATGAAATCAATTAATATCAATACCTTCTATTCATTTGACCTTAACTAAATTTAATGACATAAATATTCATTCAGATGATCTAAGAGTGAATAGATTCATTCTCCTTCGCATGTCGCCTTGGGAATACTCTTTTTTTAATGTTTTACAAGTTTCTTTTTTTATATGTTTATTATTATAATATAAACATTGTAATGATCCAAAATAAGTTCCCCTTATCCCACAATAATGAATTTTTTGATTCATTAATGGAGTAATATTTTTTCTTGAAAATAAAACATCAGTATGGATATCATCATTTAAAATATAATGAGTCAGATATTGTGAAGAATTATTTCAACAGATTGAAATGTAATCATGAATATCTTCTAATTCCATTTGGTCTAACAAAAACACATGTCGTTTTATAGCTATGATGGATTAAATCTTTTATTTAGTATCTCAATTCTATTTTCATGGTATTTTTGGGTGACATTCTGGTCTATTAAAAATTAGAGGAAGACCATGATCATTATATGAAATATATTTTGGGAAATAGGAAGGATCACTTCCTTTATAATAATTTATCAAATTTTCACTTTTATATTCATGAAGATAGTTTCTTTATAACTACCATTTTAGAATATGAAATCATTATTGATATTTATAAGGAGAATGTTATTTTATTATGGGAGTATCCATGAGATGTCTCTATGATTTTTAACTTGTTGGGTTTTGTATGATATTATCAATGGGTTTTGAAGGAATTCGAAAAGACTACACTGCACTGACTGCACCTAAAAGGAATGATATAAAATTAATATGGGATTATAAGTATCAGAATTAATTTGATGAATTGAATTGATTTTTGACCTATAAACGTAATATAATTTTATTAGAAGTAAGAATGGCATACTTTCTTTTTTTTGGATGCATTAGGTTTTTCATTGGACCTTGTTCTTAAGAAAAAAAATGTAGTGGGGAATGAATCTCATTAACTGTGGTATCATGAGATAAATTACCCCACTCAACATTTAGAACATCCCACCATTATTAAATCTCTTAAAAGATAGTGATATTACCTCTTTGGATAACGGATTATTTTTTATACTAACCATAAGAGTTGATGTTACATATTTTCTCCAAAAGACAGTAACCCAAGTTAGAGATGATGGGTGGAGTTTTTACAATCATTTGATTTAAACCATAATAAATACTTGGAAAAGGGTAATGTTTTTTTTTGGAATATATTAGAAATACTTTTCCTTCTCATGTTTTATAAAATTGAAATATGAATAGAATCTCATTGGACACTTTACTTAGATTCACCTAAATACAATGGAGGTAGGGACTAGTTTTGTTTTGAATAATATATAGTTAATAATTTCTATTCTTGATTAGATTATTAAGGATTAGTATATTGATTATGAGTTTGATAATATCAAGAATTATTTTTATGGATGGGAGACTATCAACGAAAGTTTTATCTTCCAGGATGGTGTTCTTTGTTTTAAAGGATAATGTTTTGTTTAGTTACCTATAAGGAGTTCTATGATACAAGATTATAATTTTCACAAAGTTATATTCATTTTGGGTCTAATAATATGTATTATTATATGAAGTGACGGTTTTGGATGAAATGTTAAAAAATGGAATAATTGAAATTTTTTCTGTGTATTTTTTCTATGAAAAGATTAAAGATAATAACTAAAAGCCTTTTGGTTTTATTCATCCTCATCTTATTAATGTATAGAAGTGGGATAAGGTATCCATTAATTTTATCATCAGACTACTTGATACCTCCAACTTAAGGAATCACATTTGGGTACTAATTGATTTATTAATGAATTCAGTTCATTTCATTCTAATTCTTGACACCACCATCATTAGGGATTTATGGAAAGGTTGTATGGATGAAATTTGGAGATTTCTTGGGGATCCATTAGCTATTATATTATATAGATAATCCATGTTTACCTATCAATTATTTATGGTTATAAAAGATATTATGGGGACTTAACTTTAGTAAACCATGACACACCATCCTTAGAAAAATGGTCACATGAAGCATGTTATACATATTTTTGAGGATATTATTTTTTTTCTTTCATTATGAACTTTGGATGCTCCTGGAATAACCACTTATAAAAGAACATGTTTATTTTAAAAAAAAATTAATAATTTTTAATTATAATGGAACCATTTTTATTACTCTATAGTTTTCTTAGTTTATAACATCTTCGTTTGATAGAGGTGGGTGGGGTGTTTCTTATTGGAAAACACCTTATCTAGGAGATTTCATCTAAGATAAGTACTTTTTTAATAGTTGGTTACTACTCAGAGATAATAAAATATTATATAGAAGATTTATATGATCATTTTGAATTCTTGTTTGGTGATAATGGGTTCTTAAAATAATACATTGGTTGGGTCATAATTTTCTATTGAAGTAAAGAAAATTGGCTTTGATATACATGGGACCTCTTGAGATCTTTGAGTTGGTTGGAAATGTATATTATCAAAGATACTAACAATATCAAATGGATTTGATATGTTATGTAATACATGTATATTAAATTAATATATATAATCAAGACCCCCATGTTCTTAGTTTGAAAGATATTATTTTAGAACCTAATATGTCGGTGGTTGATAGACCATTTCAAATTATTTATTATAGGAAAATATATTTTTTGGGAACATTATTCTATTGGTTTTTGTGTTATGGACATGAAATATGGATTTTAATGTTATGTGACAATGGGAATCAATCGTGAAGGATAAATGACAAAATATATTTGGTATAAAACCTTTATTAACATGAATTTCTAAATACTAAATTTGACATGGTGTAGATATTTTCGAATAATGTCTTCAGATATGATCTATTTTTGTGATTTGGGACTGTTATGTATTGTGTTGAGATGAATTTCTTGGTGTTTGACCAATTAAAAAGTATTTATGGGATTCCATGGTGAAACACACGCAAAAACATGTCCTATTTCTACCCATAGTGTGATCCAGGACCACCTATGTACCATAAGTTAGTCCAATAGGCCCAAATGTAGGGTTTGATATTGGGTTTTCACAAAGGGACCCACCAATGCACCAAGACCAGTTTTCCAGCTAGTACGTCATTGTACATAGTCTGGTGATTCCCAAATATCCAATCATTATATACCACTCCAGGGTTATTTATTTTTTCAGGTTAATTGGTGTTTTCTGATTGAGGTCACTAAGGTCTTGGTGAATATTCCCCATGATTTGGTTTCATTGGTTTTATAATTTTCAAATGGCTACATTAGACACCTCATATTCTGGAGGATGTTACACCGATTTATTAAGGAATATATAATCATTAACGGAGGTTTATTTCTGAGTTTAAAATTGTATTTCCCTTTCTTAAAACGTTAGTGTTCATTCCATTTATTGCGTATTTAGTATATTTAAATTCTCAGAAGTGTTTGGGATTTCAATTTCTTAATTCATCATTTTCCTAAGACGATCTCATAATTTATTGGATGTTTTCTATTGGATTTCTTACTATAAGACAATTCTAGATGTAAATAGTTATTCTTACTCTACAATAATCTATAAGTTATTGAATTTTAGATTCTTGAAATCGTATTGTTGACGTAGGGATATTTCTTATCACCCTGTGATCTATGTCTCTCTCTTTTGAATATAACTCCCCAAATCATTAGAGGAAACCTTGTGTTTTGAGGATTTTGGTTTCATGAAAGGTCTTGTTTTTTAAATATTACATTCCCACTTGTTTTAAAATGATTTCAAAATTACTAACGGTTGTATTTATTATTTCTTTAAATGTGCATATTTTGGTTATTTATGTAAAATAGTATTTCTCCTTTATTTCATGATGATAGGTAATTTCATATCTTGTTTTGTTTTTTAGAAATTTTATTTCAAAGAATGTTAAATTTTAATGAAATGTGATATCAAAAAATGTTTTATTTTTATGAAAATTATTTTAAATAATTTTTGCTGAAATTTAATGATCTCTTGGTTTAAGAGAAGAATATTGATTTCATCAAATTAATTGGCCATAATGTAGAAAAATCCCACATGAACTAGGGTACTTAGGAGGGGATAAAATTAGAGCTATCATTTAACATGGACTTGTGATATAACTCTAAATAAAATTGTGATTTTAATACACAAATTCGGGGTTATGTTATTAGTGCGTTTGTTCACCCCTAGGACCATAAATCAAAGGGAATTGTGCTCACTTATTTATAAAATTTCACCAAGATGCGAGGATCCTAGATTTCCCGAACCTCAACCACTATAGGATATGTTTTCATGTTTAAATTTATTAATTAATATATAAATGGTCTTGTTTGAATATAAATGGATATTCCTAAAATTTTATTTAAACGAAAACATATTTAATCTAAAATTTCATTTGCTATTGGATTGTTTATAATTTATTAATAATATTTTTTTAAAAGGGTGGATTTTAAATTTTTTTAATAGGTTGAGGGTCAGGCCCCTTTATTGAACATAAAAAATATAAACTCTTATAAGAACTAGTTATATAGGGAACCAATTACAGTTATCCTCAGTTCAAATGCAGGTTTAGATGAAATAATCATGACCCAAACTCCCTAACATTGTCCCAAATGTCTAATTAGAAACATACATCATGAAATGTACCCAAAAAAGTCACATAGCTCCCTTCTCGATAAATCCCATGTAGAAGTAGTAATTAATGTTGTGTCACCCCAACCATGAAGTGTCACAATAATGATCCAACATAATATGGTAATGAACCAATCCATCCCACATTAAATTGTGGGGGAGGACCAGAGGATAGGTACCAACATGTATATATCTCATTCAATATTCCCACCCAACAATTCTTGTGAGGAAATTTGCACACTCTCAAACTGATGCTCCGTCAAATAATAATAAAAAAGCTATGAAAATTATCAATGGTAGGGTTACCATCCATAAAATATATAAGAGGACAAATGGATTAACAATTGGTTCCAAACCAACCAACCCTCTTTTCAGGTAACCCACCCAGTGACACGTGAAAGGTGTTATTCCACTTACCAAATGACATAAGATAAGATGAAGGTAAAATAAATTCACCCCATTGTGATAGTAAGTATCAATATTATAAGGGTTTTTGAGTTAGGATGGTTACATGGTGGGATGATGACACACACAACACATAGAGATATGTTTTCTTTCTTCTTGGGTGTTTCAGTTTATTAGTTTGGGTTTAAGTAATTAATTTAGCTCTGTTTTTATAATTTATGACTTTTTATTGGAATATTTGATTATTTTAATATATTTCATCTATTGGTATTCGATGTATTGGGGTTAAATAATTCCTAAATGTTGTCCTTTTTTTCTAGGATCTTTTCACAAGTTATGGGGTTTTTGGAACACCCTTCAGTCATTTCCACAAGCCTTATTGGGTGTTTAGTTTAGGGACAACCCTAATTGATTAATGAATCCCCATAAAATAGTGGTATAAGAAATTTAATATAACACCATAAATAATACCCATGATTCCAAAGGAAAAATATCATATACATTTAATCCCCATGATTTAAATCAACCCTTATCTAATAGTTCACCAGAAATAGGAAAAACTGAGTTTTGGACATTTAATAACCCTCCTCTATAGAACCAATATGATGTGGTGTGGTCCTCTAATCTCTATAACTACCATGATTCCATAACATATACTATGGAATGTCCAACTTGTCCCTAAAAAAATACTAGGGTAAAATGAATGATATTGTTTGGCCACCCTACACCATGTTTTTTCCTTCTGTAATTTGCAATCTAAATTTAAAAACTGCAATATGAAACCCAAAAAAACTTCTAAAAAGCTAAAAAAATCCGGAAAACCAATACTTTTTAAAAATAACATGACAAATTAATGTTGGTGGTGAATATATTCCCTACCAAAACACCTTTAATCCTAAAAAATCATAAATTAAAATGGTATATCAAGAAATTGAGAGATTTAAGATCCTTATTATGGAAACTACCAAGGAAATTGATAAATTGAAATAAAAAAAAGGAAATACCACAATTAACAATACCATAAAACTAAATTCAAATACATTCAGACAACCCTAAATACCTAATATATAGCCGATCAAAATTAAATCAATATCTAATTGATAAGAGTTTGAGACTAGATAGGCAATATCTCCAAGGAATTTAAATGGAGATAATAAATTTATTAAATATAATTCCAAATACAATGGAACACCCTACTGAATGGTCAAACTAATGGATGAAATCGATATATACCATTTCACCTATTTTAACGATGCCCAAAGCTATATAAAAAAGATTGAAATAATAATCTTCTGATTGGTGGGTTGGTTCAGGAATAAAATAAATGAATAGAACAAACCACCAAATATAGTAAACATGTGCAAGATAAAAAGAAAACAATATTTCAATACAAGGTCAACATTTCACATTCATCAATTTATAATGGAGTGATATCCTCTCGATGTAAAATATTATAATATGATGGCCTCCCCACTATATTAAATATTGTTCCAAGAAATAAAATTTCAATACATAATACTATAAACAATCCATGAACAACACCATGAATTTCCTGTCATTACTATACAATTTCTATGTTAACCACAACATAAAACAATCACCCATGAGTAAAAAAACATATCATGGAAAACCCGTAAATGATATTTTTATAAAAATCTGGATCATTAAATTAAAATTATAAATATTTTGATGGAATAGATATTTATTTTAAATTCCTATGAATAAATCCTCTATAAAAACTTTGTATATGACCCAAAGGACCATAGGTATGGTATTTCATAGGAGCCTCCTGAAATGATATTTTCTTTAGTCCTTACATTCTATACTGATGATACACCAAATAATCCTAGAAAATGCTAACGAGGATAAGTATAGTCTACTTTTAATGCCATTAAATATCCTATACAAATTTCTCCACATCCCCTTTCCCATACAAGAGCCTCTTATATTTCCCCAATGAATATGGGAAACTTTGTCACCATTATAATTTTAGCCACACCATTCTCTAATCTAATATATGTCATTACCATTTCATCATTAGTTTCAAGGAAATGTGTGAACATAATAACACTTCCTTAATTTATAATATATTTGTCTTTAAATTAATTCAATATCTTTGATAGCTTGCAATTTACACAATAATGGGATTAAACGAGAGGTGGTACTCTATTAAAATAGTATTATTTAAACATGATCATTATAACATATACATTAAGTTGTAGGGTATGAATATGAATAACTAAATCACAGAAAAATCAATGTTTCACGTTGTATAAAATATATTCAATGGTTATATATTTATTATAGATAAAATAATAACCATTTTAAAGAAAAAGAATCACTTCTGAAAACTATATATTTCTATAAGGCTATTTAATCACACTCAGCACACATAATATAAAATATTTTTCTCATAAAATTTGGAAACTTTAATGAAAATATTATTTTTCAAATTAAAATATATATATTAACATATGATGGATTTGTTTGTTTTTTTGTAAAATAATAATTTTCACAAAAATATTGAAAATATAGTTTTTTATAAAATTGTTATTTATTTTTTAAATATTAATTCCATTTATAAATTTAATTAGATTTCAAAATAACTGAATTATTATATATTTATATGAAATATATTTAATTTAGTATAAATATTCATTAAACTATATTTTAGTATCTGTTTATTTTTAGTCTTTAGAACCGATTTTTCATTGAAAACTATTTTAAAGTGTATAATGTTAATAAATTTAAAATAATTAAAATAACCCACTATAAATAATGATTTAAAGGTAATTTATATATAATATATCTATAAATATTAATTTAAATTAATCTAATTATGATTACCTTTAATATAGTTAATATGAGATAATATTTTCCTTCAAAATTAAATTTATTAAAAACCTATTTTTATGACACATCTATGGGGTTAATTTTAAAAAACTTTATACAAATTCTATGAGTTTAATATTTAAAAATTTTCATATTTTTAGTCACTATTATTTATTTTATCTAATATTTAATACATAATTTTTTTCCATAATGAATAATTAAAATAGTAAAAATTATTTATTATACGTATGGTAGAAATCGGTATATTGAGAGTTAAACTAAAATTATAAGAGTAAAGAATGAGAAAAGAAATTTATAATTCATATTATGTTATCATATTTGAAAATTATATATTTTTTGTTTTTTAATTTATCCATTTTAGATCTTTGTGTCATGAGAAAAATATGGCTGAAATTAATTATTTGGAAAACTTCCAAATGTGTCCTCTCCCTAATTATAAATGGACACCCACAGTCCTCTCATTTATACACATAAAAAACAAATTAGGTAGAAAAATACTATCTATAATGACTACCTTACTAACATCATCTAATCCTTCAAGCCTTCGCTTGGTTGTTAAACCATCCTAGTATAGATTTTGGTGAAAATCAAAAGATGTTGTCCGAAGAAGATAGAACATACATAACCGAGCATTTTATTTTATTTCTTTATAATAATAATTAAAATATTATATTAAATTGAATATATAATAAAATTATTACATACCATATATTAATGGTGGGATCCACATAATTCATATCCTCATTATTTCCATGTATATTTCTAACCACAGTCGAAGTTGACATTGGTTTACAGTCATGCATATTGAATTTCTTCATCAATTCTTGTGTATATTTATTCGTAGAAATGAAAGTGTTGTAGGATCAAAATAGTGATGTAGATACTAAATTTACAAGGTGGTGGTGAATTAATTTTTTAAAGACATTCTTTGTTAACATTAATGAAAAACTATGTTTAACGAAGTTAAACAAGGTAAATTTGTAAGACCTGTTTTAGTTCTTTAAACAAGCTAGGTTTCAGAGATATGCTTCCTGAAATAAAACATAATGAATATTTAAAAAGAATATATTCTAACTTAAAGAATATATAATCTTACTTATCGGAGTAAACAAAATTACAAGAATGTATAACAAGAGTACACTTTCTCCTATTATAAACATACAGCGAAAAGAATATAAGAAAACAAGTAAAAATTATGAAATATTTTAAGCCATTATATTGGGTATCCAACAACCTTGGATAAATTTCCCTTGATTTATACATTCATGAACGTTTGTCTTACCCACCCTGGGGTAATCCCTCGATATGAATATCAGAATCTGTCTTGCTATCCCCACTGGACCTCTAACATTAATGTAGTCGACACCTCTTTTGTCCTATCTTCATAATCCTTCAATTATAAACATTAACAAATGGAGTCATATAAAGCAGGATGAACAAGTTTTTTAGTACGCACAAGGCATGAGATTATCTCTCTAAATAAATAACTTTAATAGCATGTAATCACTAGAGTGATCAACAGTTTTTCTTAGTATTGAGCTCATTCAAATGAGCTCCAATTTATAGGCACTTCTCCAATGGTCAGCTCCATCCTCTAATTGTAATTTTTTTCCTTGAATCTTGGAGTGACATATACATGTGTTACTCAAACAACAGTTAGTTAGAAATAGATTTTAGAATATCATTTCATAATATGTGTAAGGAAAATTAAGAAGTTAAGCCAAATTTATTTTTCAGAGTCAAAGAAAAAATAATGTTCGTGGTCTAACCAAGTAAACATTCGGAGACTATAAGCATGAATATTTATATTCAGTTTTCCTAGGAATTCAGAACCTGAAATCGATAGATTTTAGAATATGAATTCCAATGAATTCGGATTCTAAATTCAATGGAATTCAGTGTCTGAATACTAAATAATTTGGAGTATGAATCCTGAGTAATTCTAAGTCAGAATTCTAAGGAATTTGGATTATTAATTACAAGGAACATCGAGTCAGAATTCAAAGGAATTCAGAATCTGAATTTTAGTGAATTTGGTGTTAAAAGTTTAGAGAATTTGGGGTCCAAATTTCAGAGAATTCAGAGTCTGCATTTTAGAGAATTTAAACTCTCGATTTTAGAGAATTCGAATCCTGAAAACCAAATAATCTATATAAAAGGTTTTAGAGGATTTTGAGGTTTTAGATATGAAATTGAATTTTATACTTAAGACTAAAATGGGTTATATTTAATGATACTTTAAAATGAAAAATTAAAACATAGGTAAAGATTAAAATTTCTATCGAGAATGAATATTTTTATTATAAAGATAATTCATAGGGAAAATATAATTTTCTCGATGATAGAGTGTTTGTTATTTTCAAAACACAGAGGAATGGAAAAGTTTATATGAAACCGTATTGACTCAACAATCTCTCCCTTTTTAGAAAGCACAAACATCCTTATGAAAAAAATATTATGACATAGAATTTTTCTTTATGAACATAAAATAAAATCTTATATCCCCTTACATATAAATCATTATGAATACAACTAACACTCACATAGGTTTTGAAATCCCCAAGGATTGTATTCTTGACTTCCTGAAAGTGATTTTACTTTTTCATCCATAGATAAATATTCTTGTATAATAACTCCACATTAGTTAGACTACCCATTACATATATAATTTTCTTCTTTACTTAGTATTTCTTTTATCATTCCTTTCTCCCCCTTTGTTATTTTCAAAAAGGAATAAAGAGAATGGAAAAAATGGAACCTGTAATATTAGTACTAAACAACAAAAATATATAAAGGGAAAACAAAAATTTAATTATTATTGAATGGATTTGTACATAGAAAGAAATACATCAAAATATGAGATTGGGAAAAATTATCCTTCTTTTTCCATTGGCATTAACTTCTTCACAATGGTTTGCAGCTTCTTATGATCATTGTAATCCTCTTCAACACGCTGGAGAAGCTGATCCAGATTTTCATTTTTCTTCTCCATGGAATTGATATTTTCTTCCAGAGACTTAAGATTTTCATCACGATATTTCAAAATAACTTCTTTATTAATGATTTTTTCGTTAAACATAATTCTAATATCTCTTTCCCTTTTCGAATTCAAAGTAGGTGAATTAATCATCCCTTTTAGATCATTGACTTCCTGGTTCTGGGTTGTTTATTTAAGAGTTAGCTTCTCCTCAAAACTTTTAATATGATATTTGATCTTACCATATTTTTTGTCAATAGAATATTACACATTTTCCCGAAAATCATCATGGATTATCATATATTCAATTTTTTTCCTTGTCCACATTGTGATTTCATTGCATGATCTTTTGTGTTCTTCATAGCCAGTACAGTAAGATTTGAAATCAGCCTGAAGCCTGACAAACATATCAATAAGAACTATAACTAAATATTTTTTCTAATTAAATGGGTGATAAAGCATCTAGATACTCCTATATATGCTTGGAATCAAGGTAACAGTATCAAAAATCTTCATAAAATATTATAATACAATGTCATTTCAAATAGAGGATGATTTGGGATCATATTTTTGGGTTGGTGGGGATTATCTTCTATCTCTTTAGTTTTTCCCTTCGATGAACCACCAATATAATTCTTTGAGACTATGGATTTCCTAGGTGTATCAACCAACACCTGTTTCCCCTTATCATCATTCTAAATTACCTCTTTTTCTATTGGAGATTCATGTTTACTATCTGATATGTGAACTATCTTATCTTCCTCAACCTTTTCTTTTTCTAAATATTCCACTTGATCCTCTTTCTAAAAAAGTTATGGATTCTGCATTCATCATCAGATGATATATTCACTTCTTTTTGATCCTCATTGTCTTTTCCTTCAGAAAGAATATTGGTTGATTCATCTTGAGAAGATCAGATTTAAAACTTTTCAAAAGGACTCTCCTTATCATGATATTATTCCACTTTTTTTATCAGGTCATCAATATCACCACTTCCTTCTTATTTTTCTTCACAATCCTCTTTCTGAACTATTTCTTCTTCTGCTTTTGGTTCTAGAATTACCATATTGTTTCCGAGAGTAAGTGGAAGTTATTCTTGTAAAAATGATTCATTTACCAAAACATTTTAAAAATATTTCTCAGCGGCCTTGAGAATTGATTGAACAATCTAATCTTCATAGATTTTCTTCTTTTGATTCATTTCTTTTTATTACTTATAAAGATCCTTTGAGGCCTTCAACTTTAATGTTTTTCATCAATATGGTCCAAGCCAAAACAAGGATCCCCTTCATTCTTATTTTTCTTGTCTTCTCTCAACATGGAAACCACTTCATCTAGATAAGTTGTTTTCCTCATTGGTTTTGGTGGTGATGATCGAGTTTTCTTTACAGAAAGATATTTTCTTTCTTTTCTGGTCCCCTCAACTGCATCTTCTTACCACCCTTCTTGAAAGTCTCAGCCACTTCCAGTTTCATTGAAATGGATTTTATTTCAAATATAAATAAATTATAGAATTACTCATATTTACTAGAAAAAACATCATTCATTCTCAATATAGTATCATCACTTAAAAACATTACATTGATATTTTTTGGGTTAGAAATACAATGGATTTGAATGATTCCAGAAAAGGAGCAATAATATTGGAGTGAATAATCGGATACAATATTATCTACAATTTGAGAGTCTCATTCCTGATATTCAGGATTTTATGTAATATTTACTTCACCAAATTAATCATTATAAGATTCACCATAATGTAAAAAAGAATAAATATCACTCTTCTTCATGTTATCCTTATCACCTTTTCTCAGAATGAGAAATCCATGAACTCGTAACTCAAGAATCATGATATTTGTAGAGAGATATATAATCTTAGGAGTCTTCACTTCATTCAAATGAAGGCACTCTATAGCCTTTTCATTATCTAATGATCCTGATACATGTAGTAGATTATTAGTACAGAATTCATCTTCACGCTAATATGTAATTCCAATTAGATTAGTAGCCTTACTGTAGAAAAGGTAATAGTTCTTTCTATAGCTCTTGAAAAAAAAACGTTTCTCTCCCTCCATCATTGAAGAAACACACAGATTGATAGAATTTTTCCAGAAGCCTCGGATTAGCCAAATCATGTGCCTTTGGATTGCATACAAACTAGCTCTCACATCCATTAAACTTCATGTTCTTTGAAAAATTAGAATCATACATAGAAAATAATTTCAGATCTACTAAGATTTCTATCTATATCTTTCATTCTGACATTTCCATTACTAATGACATTTATTTCTGAGGATAAGCATCCAATGATATTTATATTTGAGGAAACCTAAAGATTTAGAACGGTCCTTTTGAAGTGGGATAGAGCATCTGCACGCAAAGGATTGAAAGATGATGTAGTAATACCATCGGTTTGTCCTTATATAGGTGTTTGAGGTGATAGTTCATCTTCTAAAAAATATCCAACAGTGGAAATAATCTTGATCAGATCTGACAGTTGAGATGTTAGGCATAGTATGAGTTTGGTAGGTTCTGATCTTTTGAGGTTTTAAGATAAAAAATCGCATTTACGGAAAAGTGAATCCGAATTTTTTTTTGAATTGTAAAAAATACCAACATGTAAATAATTGATTATGAAAATTTAAGAAAGAAAACCAACCTTCAAAAAATTAAGAAAATTATCATTAAAAAGGAATATACTTCTTGAAGAACAACAGATTCCGGAAAATTTTTTTAAATAAAGACAATTTTTAAACAGATTGTTTGTTTAGACTACGTATAAAATATTTTATTTGGAAAAAAAATTCTACAAAAAAATAATATAATAAACAATTGTACTCCCTTATGAAAAAGAGGTTCTTAATGTAAAGATATAGGTTTCAACTAGAAGTTAATATGGGATACTACCTTATAGTAATATTTCCTAACTTTGTTTAATGTATTCCAATATATATGTGGCTAATGATGTTGTGAAAATATCAGCAAGCTGAACTTGAGTTTTAATAAATTGAAAAATAATATCTATTTCTTTCATGTGATCACTAAAACAGTGATTAATAATATCTATTTGTTTTGCACGTGAGTGATGGGTAGGGTTTTTACATAGGTAAATTTCACTATTGTTATAAAAAAAAATTCATTTAGGTAAAAATCATATCATAGTCTGTGTGTGTGTGTTACATCCACAACACTTGACCACATCATCTTCCAGATGCTACATATTCAGCTTCAACAATTGAAAGTTATACTGAGTGTTGATTTTTTCATGACCAAGAATTTAATAAATATCATAATAATTTAAATCTTCAAGATGTACTTTTCTTATCAATTCTATATCCTCCAAAGTCGGCATCCAAAAAACATTTTAAAACAAAATAGTTTCTAGAAGTATAAAAGAGTCTTAAATACATGGTTCCCTTTAAATAGAGAAAAATTATTTTCACTACATTTAAGTGATATTCCTTATGAATGGATTGATATCATGCTCATAATCATAATGAAAAAATTATTTCTGGATGACTATCTATCATGTATAGTAAACTTCCTATCATAACTCTAAAATATGTTTGATCTACTAGTTTCTTAGCATCAGCAAGATCAAAATAAATCTAGGTACTAACGGGGGTAATGATACTCTTAGTTTGGTCATCTCCATGTATTTTAATGGGATATTTAATATACTTATGTTTGGATATATATATATATTTCTTTTGGTTTTTTAGAAATTTTAAAACCTAGGAAAAATGTTAACTCACCTATCATTCTAATTTCAAACTCAAATTTAATTAGATTTAAGGATGAATCAGTTAAATATTGATAAGTTGAACTAAATATAATATCATAAACATAAAATTTAAAAATCAAAACATTATTCTTATCTTTATTTATAAAAAGATCTTGATCAAAATTTATATTAACATAATATTTTTGTAACATAAATCCTTTAAGTCTGTCATACCCTGCTCTAGGGGATTGTTGAAGTCCATATAATGATTTGGAATGTAGGAAGACATGTTCAGGGAGTTTTGTGTCCTCAAAACTAGGAGTTCATTCAAAAAAAACATCCTCTTGAACATATCCATTAAAAACCACTTTTAACATCCATTTGAAAATGTTTGAAATTGAAGAATGCTATAATGGAATATATAATTTGAAGAGATTAAAGTATAACTACTAGAGAATAGGTTTCTTCTTATTGTATTACTTCTTGTTGATTATAGCCTTTAGCAACTAGTCTGGCCTTGTTTCATACAATGATTCCATTTTCATTATACTTATTTCTGAAGACCCAATTTACTCTAATAACTGTGGTTTCCTCAGGTATTTCAACTAAAGACCATACATTATTACTTTACAATTTATTTATCTCATCTTAGATAGCTTTAATCTAATCATCATCACATAAAGCTACATCAGTGATTTTTTCTAATTGGGAATGGAATGGAAAATGGTTTAGTTCATTTCTTAGGTAACTTCTAGTCCTCATAGGTTGATTTACATCCAAAATGATATGATCAGTAGGATGATTCTTAAGAAACAACTTATTTGGGTTTTATAAAAACATGTTCGTCAATATATGGTAGAAATTCTTACAGGGTAAATGCTTTAGAAACATTCTCTTGAACATTTTCCTTATCAAATGGTTCTTATATCAAGGATTTATAATTACTTTTTGAAAATATATTCGAATATTTAGATTGCTTTTTTTGAAAAAAAATATCAGTTTCATCAAATTTAACATGCACAGTTTCTTCAATAGTACATGTGTTTTAGATAAATACTCTATTTTCTATAGAAGTTGTGGAGTATACTAAGAAAATTTTTTCTTCATATTTGGGTGAAAATTTATGTAAATTATATTTAGTATGAAAAATTATTACTTTTCATCCAAATACATTGATCTAGGAAAGTATAGGTTTTCCACTATTCCACAATTCATAGAAGGTTTTATTTAGAAAAGGTCTAATAAAAACTCAATTTATAGTTTGACAAGTAGTACATATAGATTAAACCCAAAAGTGTTTAGCTATTGAATATTCACTCAACATGGTTCTAGTTATATTTGAAGAATTTGAGTAATTCCTTCAACAACACCATTCTGTTGAGGATTTATTGGTGCTGATAAGTTTTGTGTAATGCCTTTTTACTATAAAAAGTTTAAAAATCAGAATATTGAAATCCCCTCTGTGATCACTATGAATATTTATCAATGGATGGGTTTTATCATATTTAACTTGGGATCTAAAAAAATTTATAAAATAAAAAGCTTCAAATTTCTTTCCTATAAAATAGACCCATGTAAATCCAATGTAATCATCAAAAAAGACAAATACATAACATTTACCTATAATGTTTCCAGTTTGTGTTTGTCCAAAAAGGTCCATATGTATTAACTATAATGAATTTGTAGTTGAGACATCATCGATTGATTTAACACATGATTTATGTTTCTTTCCATATTGACAAGGATGGATAACTTTTGACGAATCTAATATATTATCGGTAGATCCTTAACGAGTCTTTTATTTGAGAGTTTACATAGGTTCCTAAGGTTACAATGTCCTAACCTTCTATTCCATAACCATGAATGATCTTTAATTGCACAATGGAAATGTAGATTTTGGCACCTAAGGACTTCTATGTTTACTGTGTATACATTATTGTGCCTATAAGTAGAAATAATAAACTCATCCTTGGAATTTTGTAGTAAGAATTTATAATTCCTAAGATTCACAAGGTATCCTTCATCACGTAGTTAGATAATTCTAATGTAGACATTATTAATACCCATAAAAAATAAAAAATTTGAATTCAATGTTTTTCCAAGAATTAAAATGTCACATATATGAAAAATTTATCCCTGAGCATTATCTATTAAAGATACATTTCCTCTGCTCATCATTATAATGTTTTCTGAGAAGTTTTTTTACCAGTCATATGTCGAGAAAACCCACTTTCCATGTAACATATAATACTATTCATTCTATATTTATTTTCTTGAATATTAGAGTGATAGTCTTTCAGAATCCAAACATTCATGGTTCTAGAAATTTCTGAAAGCTATTTTCTCAGAATCCACATTTTCTCAGAAAATAGACTTACAAAAACATAAGGACTAGGTTTTATTTAATGAATTTTTTTACCCAATTTCCACGACACTAAAATTTAGTGTAGAATAGATCACATTGAGAAAAATAGCTATTAATAAAAACATGTTTAGAATGAGTAAAACCAAATCCAGAACAATTTCATAAAGGTTGAATCTAGGAATATATCTTGTCAAAATTATCTTTACCATATGTAAATTTTTACAAACACTTACTCAAGGAATGTATTTTTTATTTTATTTTTAAAAAAATGTTTTTATCCTTAAAAACATAAGTTTTAGGTCTAGAGTTAGTTTCTAATTTTTTTTTCATAAAATTTACATTTTGAAGATCCTAAAAATATTTATCCTACTAAGAATTGACTTCATCATGGTTTTTTAAATACTTTTAAAATCATAAATTTTCATATCAAGATCTTTAGAAAGATGTGATACTTTTTTAGTTAAAATAAAAAATCTATAATTTTCCTTATCAATATTTTTCTTGAGTTTTAAATTTTAATTCTCAATAAGTTTAGATAAACTTGACACATCCTCATAAAAAGATAATTCATTATCTTCATCAAAATAAGATTACTCTTCTGAATATTTATAGTATTCATCATTAGTATAATACGCATTCAATGTTACATTTGTTATAGATTCTACATTGTTTACCTTTTCCATTAGACAATGATTTTCAATTGGTAATCAGGCTAGTATACCAAGAATATTCTGACCAGATGATTCATACTCTAAGGGTTCTTATGAAGAGTGTCTAAAACTGGCAGCCCAGGTTTCATTGGCTTTCCAAATATTCTTAAATTTCTCCTTGTAATACTTCTTTCTATTCATATCAGAATGATTTTCATTTCTATCATTTTTCAAAATCATAGGACAATCTGGTCTGAAATGCCAATATCTTTTTAATTTATATGAATTATCTTTCGTATCATCCATTTCATTTCATTATTTCTTCTCATATCTATACCGAATTCCTTTCATTCCAAATATCATGTTCATACTTTGAGAAAGATTATCTAATTAATTTTCATAATGTCCACTTTAACTAGATTCATAGAAAACAATGTATTTCTTAGACTTGGAACATGTAACCCTTTTCAAGAGTCTTAGTATTAGTAGTAGTAAAGGTACACATCCATTTCCATTTTTTGTTTTATTTATATCATCATATATTTTAAATCATGTATAATTTTGAAGAAGAGTTCCAAAAGGTTCATCAAGACTAATTTGAGAAAATTTCTTGTTATCATCAATAACTTTTCTCGTATATTACCACTCATTAGGCATGATATCTATAATCTTGTCCACAAGAGCTTCAACATCTAGAACATTCTCAACAATATATTGTAGTTTGTCAACAACAGTCATAAAACTTTTTTGCACCTTGCATACTGGTTGTCCATATGGAAATAGAAATCTATGATATTTTTCTCTAATAATAGCTCTTCTTGTTTCTATAACTTTGGATATACCAAAATTAGTAACTTCCAATTGATTCCAGATACAGTTAGCTGCATCAAAAGATGAAATTTTACTTTATATATTACTATTCATGGAACACAACAAATTCTTTAGTACCTTATAGTTTTGTGTATATTCTGAAATTTCATGATTGATGAAGGTTCTCACATCCATATCAGGAATATTGTATTCACTAGTAATCATAAAAAACTTTCCACAATAGTATTACTAAAAAAAGTAATCATACGATCTCTCTAGTAGTCATAATCATTTAAATCAAATATTGGTGGTCTACTTTGATTCATATTGACAATAGAAAAAACATTCATTATTCTCATTATTGAAGAAAATATCATTCAAAAAAAACTTGTTAATAATGAATGTTTGAAAAAAGGATAAAAATCTCTAATCAAGGAAAAATTTTGAATAATGAAAACATGAGCAAGAAAACTTATATGTGAATATAAGTATTTCAGATACCTACTCTAAAACCAGTTTTAGGATTGAAATAGTGATGTAGATGCTCACTTTATTGGGGTGAATTGTATGTTTAAAAACATTCATTTTTAACCTTAACAAAAAAACATGTTTAACAATGTAAAACAAGTTAAATTCACAGAACCTCTTTTAGTTCTACAAACATGCAAGTTTCTGGAAATATGTTTCTGTAATTGAAACATAAGAGAAATTTACATGAAACAAAATTCTACCTTAAATCTTATAGAGTCATAGTTATCATAGTAAACAAAAGTACAAGAAAGTATAAGAAGATTATACTTTCTTCCATTGTCACAATACAGGTGAAATAAAATTGAAAACAAACAATTAATAAGTATGAACTCTTTTAACCTTATGTATAGGGTATTCAAAAACCATGGATAATGGTCCCATGATTTATAATTTAAATAATGTTTTTCATCCCCGCACTAGGGTAATACCATGATCGGAATATTAGAATATGTCTTGCTATCCCGGCAAGCCCTCAGACATTAAGTTAGTTAGTACCTCTATCTTCCTATCACTGAAAGCCCTCGACTGTACATAGCAACAATTAGAGTCATGTGATTCAAGAAAAAAATGATGTTCACTATGCCCAAGTCATGATAATATCACTCTCTCTAGAAATCACTTCAACAGCATGTAATCTCTATAGTGATCTACTGTTTATTTCATGTTTGGATCCCGTTCAAATGAGCTCCTATTTAAAGGAAATTCTCTAATGGTCAGCTCCCTCCACAAGTAGTCATAATTTTCCTTGAATCCTGGAGGGATCTGTATATGTGTCACTCAAACAATGGTTAGTTAGAAATAGATTATATTACATCATTTCATAATAAGTGTATGGAAAATGATGATGTTTAACATAATTAATTTTTTGGAATCTAATAAAAAATAATGTTCAGTTTCTATCCAACTAAAAATTCAGTGATTATAAATTGTCGATATTCAGATATGGTTTTCTAAAGAAATAGAAACTTGAATTCTATTGATTTTGGATTCTTAATTCCAATGAATTCAAATTCCGATTTCTGAGGAATTCGGTGTCTGAATTCTTAAAAATTTGGACTTTGAATTATGAGGAATTATGTGTCTGAATTCTAAATATTTTGGAGTTTGAATTCTATGGAAATCAGAGTCTGAATTCTAAGGAATTCTGATTCTGAATTTTGCAGAATTCAGTGTCTTATTATAAAGAAATCATAGTTTTAGTTTTAAATAATTATGATTTTGAAATTCATAGAATCTGGAGTCTCAATTTCAAATAATTAGAAGTTAGATGTTCAATGAATTTGGAGTCTGAATTTCAGATAATTCAGAGTCAAAACATCATAGAATTCAGTGTCTGAATATCAGAGAATTCAGATCTTGAAAACATAATACACTATAACCAAGGATTTATAGGATTATGAGTTTTTTGATATGGAGACAAATTTTAGACATAGGAATAAAATGATTTATATTTAGAGAGAATATAAAATGATCAATGAAAACAAAGGAAAGGATTAAAAAATTTATATAGAATGAAAATTTTCCCTATTAAGATAATTCATAGGGAAAAAATATTTTTCCTTCCGATAGAGTGTTTGTGATTTTCAAAATATAGAGGAATAAAAAAGTCATAAGGAAACCTTGCTGACTAAACATGTGTAGTCTTTACTCTGAATCACATGAATCCACAAGAAGTATGTCAGTTCAATAATCATAGACATTTCAATTTATGATTTCATTTGATTGGAAAATATATCCATTGAACCCTGCCTCCTTTGTACAAATGTAATATCATCTTCAAAATCCATAATTATGAACTGATAATTATGAGAATTCATCACAAAAATATTGTGATCTAATACTCCTCTTTTAAATTTGATCATATTCAGATAAGAATCCATCTGAGAATACCATGCTCATGGTGTATGTTTCAGACCATATTGAGACATAATTAATATATAACCCTTCAATTAATTATTACCAAGATGAAATCCCACTGGTTGATCAATATAGACTTATTCATCAAGAACACTATTTAAGAATTCTATCATAATATCAATTTGATACACTTTATTTTCTATTTTAATTTTTATGGAATTAAATAGAATGATTGAATCCAATCTATCCATTGGGAAAACATTATCCTCAATATCAACACCTTCAATATGTAAATAGGCTTTACATCATATTTGTGCCTTATTTCTAATCATATTTCACTACTCATCAAATATATTTTTGAAAATACACTTTGAAAATATCACATAGTGGGTTTTGGGCCCCTTAACTAGAATTCATTTCTGGTTCTTATCAATCTAATCCAATTCCTCCTTCATTTCCCAAACTCATGAATTAATATTTATAGCTTCTCTAAATGAGGTTGGTCCAACAATTGAATAAAATACATATTGTTCAATATTCTTCATTCTCCATGTATTCAAGGGAGCTTTTCAATCCCCAATGATGTTGGATTGATCAATTTATTTTCTTCAATTTATCCTCTGAGGATCAAAAGAATTTTTGTCACCCATGGTTTCTTATTATAATTCTTTTTCTTACTTAACATCATGAAGTGACTCTTAAATGTTTTTCATTCATTTTTCTACTTCTGTATTTGGATATATTCTACATCCATAGGCTTACTCATCTTCTATCACATCAACAGATGATCTCCTTGATCCATTTGTGATTCTATCTTCAATGATCATCACATCATTACTTTCCACAATTTTTTCGTGAATATTATTAAAACTTTTTTACTATTTTCAATTCATTGAATATCTAGGGAATATCCTTTCATCTGCAACGTCACCATACTTTACTTGGTTTGCTTCTTTGATATTGACAAAACACATACAAAAACATTAAATATTTTATAGAGGGATTCCTCAAATTCCAAAACTCATTGGGTTTCTTTGTTTCCTATAAATAATTACCTATTAATTTTGTATATAAAATCTAGCTTAAACAGCATATTTCCAGTAATGGATAGAGATACGAGTCTCAATCCGCATAGTTCTGACCATATTGTTATCATGTCAATTATGGGTCTCAACAACTCTATTTCCTATATAGTTCTCACAAAATCCACATAATGTGGTATCCCATGTTTTTCTATGTAGTTCTCAAACCCAATCAATGAATATTATGTACAATATTCAGACATTTGAGCATTGATTATCCATATTGTGTCATTCTCAGCTATTCAGTTATAATTTTTCATGCAATCTAGAACTTGTGGTTTTCTGCGTATAACCATCACACAATCCATTATAATATAATAATCAATTAATGTAATGAATTACCTTTCTCAATGATCCAAAAACATTTATCAAACCATATTCATCTGTATGAGTGAGATCAAGTAGATTTGATGACATTTTCTTCTTTGGCTAGTATGAACTGTAGACTAATGTACCTCTATTACAAGGATTACAAGTATTTTTCCTTTTAAACATAATATTTTGGATATCCCTAACTATCATAATCATAGATATCTTTTCCATGTATTATAATTTAATGTGACCTAATCTATGGTGCTCAAAGTTGTTTTTCCTTTAATAGTTATGTAGAAAATGTTCTCTTTACTATCTACTTTATATAGGTTGCAATCTGTTCTGCAACCTTTCATGAGAGAATCTCGTGTTCATAAATTTATAGTTTGCCCATTTTGATAGAATATCACTATAAGTCATGAGTCACAGAGATGACCCACACTCAGGATATAATTACACAACCTGTCCATATGAAGAACATTGGTCTTCATCATCTCATCATTGGCCAGTTCAGAACTTCCACTGCCTTTGATCATCAAAGCACCATTATTACTAAATATCACTATTCCAAAGACCTTTTTCTTTATATTTATTAATTTGTCTACATTTACTGTTATATAGGATGAGTATCTATATATCAAGAATCTATGTTCTTTGGTTCTTAGTATCTTTGAGAGCTACTTTTTCAAGTTTGGAATTTTAAATTTCATTCTCCTCCTTCCATGAAATATTTGATTATGTGCAGGATATATTTGACCATTAAAATCAATCTTCGAGGTGAGTAGGTTATTTATACTCATATTGTTCTTCTTGTGGATAATACATGTTTGTAAAAGAAACACTTTCTGGTTGGCATGTATTGACATGTCTATTGGTTCTATTCAAAATGATCATTCCATTCTTGTACCTGAAATCAACATCATTATAGAAAATTATTGAACAATGAAAACAATATCAATAGAAACTATTTATTATATAAGAATTAGGATATGAATTTTTATCTTTTTTTTGACTTCTTAGTTATTCCCCATTCAAATATCTCCTTGATTTTTCATAGTATGAGATGGAATAACCCATGTAGCCACATAATTGACTTTTCATAGGTAGAAATGTATTATCAATTCTATTCATCCTTATGTAAACTTATTTAGTGGTATAATTTAATTTTTTATGATATTGAGAAAATCAAGGAAAACTTTCAAGTCTCCATTTTTTATGATTTGGTACTTTCTTGTTTTGGACTACAAGTGTCTAATGATATGTCCAATTGTCATTTGGCCTTTATTTTGACCAATTTTACTTCTAGAAAACAATTTTTCACCATCAAAATGAATTCATATATTTCAAAATCATTATTGTCTATGATCATTCAAAACCTTTTCAATTTCATCAATACCAATCTTAACTCTATCTTTTCATCTCGACATATGATAATTTTCCAAAATGAAATTTCATCATTGTTTTTTTGGTCTTTATTCACTTTCCAATTTACTCCTATGAGTGACCAATTCTTCATGATTTACATAAAAAATTTTACTTCTCCTCCAATATCAATTTATGGTCAATAATTCACTTTTTTAGTTCTTTAATTATTTTCTGATGTTCCATTGTATCTTCTAAGCATTCAGAAGTTGTTGAATGTTCCTTTACAACATCCATAACTCGATCAATTTCAGCTTCCAGTATATGAAAATATTCTAATGACTATTCCACAATTTCATTCCACTTTTTTCATCTCTTTCATTTATTATAAATATTACAAAATAATATTTATGTTTCGACTTCTGATCAATATAATTTTTCAATTGATTATCTCTTTCATTATCTCCTGATGGTTTTGATTTTTCAACAACATCCATCATTGACGCATGGATTCCAGATATAAATTTGGGTTCATCTTCCTCATTGAATTCACTATCATTATATTATTCATCACATACAAAAACCATTATCGATAGTTTTTTACTAGATGTGAAGATTCTATTTTTTAAAAACATTTTTGAGGCTTCTACATGTCTCTAGCTTCACATTCTTCATCATCGAACATTCTTCTGCATCTAATGTACCCAAGTCCTCCACAGAGAAAATAGGCCAGAGGCAACCTACCTATAATCTTACCTTCCCCTTTATTGAATATTTTGTAAATGAATAAAGTAATTTATTTCTATCATTATCTTCACCAATACTGTCTCATAAAATTTTAATTTTTCCATGTATTTGGATTCCATTTTTTTCTTTCTCGAGTCATTGCATCGTATTGTTTGACTCTCATATCATATACCACTATGCTGGATAAGATATCATCTGGAGAATTTTTGGAAACTTCCACTTCTCAAGGGTTGACACCTTTTCATTGTGAAGAGGTGTAATTATTCTAAATATTTTATTTATAACATCGATTTCATTTGTTTATTTGCCAAATACTTCAATTTTTACAAAAAATTCAATAATTCGATTGAAAAAATTATCTTCATATTGTGTGAGAATGCATCTTCAGGTCATCAAACCTATTGTATAAAACATGAATTTTCACCTCCTTCACGTTGTTTTCACCTTCATAAATATTTTCTAGTTCTTCCCACATATAATTTGTGACATAAAAATAATCACCCTTTTATATATCTTGTCAAAAATAGCAATAGTCAGGGCATTCCATACTTTGGAATCTACATCAAGCATTTTCATATCTATATAATTCATAGAAATCCATGTTAAATCATTAACCTATATTCCGTGTGTATTGTAAAAGAAGACATCCATTCCAATAGATATTAGATGATATCTCATCCTATTATTTATATATCAATGTTGCCTCTATAAATGATGGGAACTCCCCTTACATTTACTATATTCTCTATTATTTAAATGAAGGTCATATATAACACTAGAATCCTTAAACTTCCCTAAGATTAGTGGGGGTGAATCAGTGTGTCAACTTTACATATAAACTTATGGATCATGTTCCCATGATTGATTAAACATGTTAAACCAGACTGAAGATAAAATGTATAAAACAAACAATCACATTCAATTGGAAGAATCATCAATTTTACATGGTTCTCCACTAAGGGAAACATCCAAGGATAATGTGATGATAGGTTTTTGGTCATACCAAAGTCTAATAATATTTCCTAGATGTAGAGTAGAAAAGTTTAACACATTCACTCTATGCTAGACACATTGCCTTTATAATGTTTTATGGAAAGCACACCGTGTCCCTTGGATCAATTCCATTGACTCCCACTTTCTCACTATGTTGGGAAGATTCTAAAATTGGTTAATCAACTTGAATGTAGCTTCAATAGATTGGAATTAAATCATGAATCCTAAACTATATATAGATGCTATATTGAAGACATGTTTTCCCCCATGAATATAATATACTGTTTTGTGTACTATTTGTTTATAAACATGTCCTCTACCAACTAGCCTTCTTCCTTTGTGTACCATGCTTCTCCACATACCTCCATCATGAACTTCCCCCAAAAATTCAAATCCTCATACAAATTCAATGATCTTCCTCCATGTACTATATTGTAGATCACATTCAACAAATCATCCCTACTCTTCATACCCCAAGTGCTCAGCATATATCCTTGTTGTGTATACTATCCTACTATATATATGTACCACATGTTCTCCACAGAAAATGTTCTCCCATCACAAAATATCTCTCCTACATGGACCAATATTCATGAAAACCACTTCACACTTCACCAACATCTCTGAACTTCTAATAAGTACCTTCTTCAAATGCTCATCTTCTCTCAAAATACTTTATAATTTATTAAAATTATACCTAGTTTCTTTTAATCTAATTATAACTCTCTAATGAAGGTACATGTGATCCTTATATAGGTAAATAGATCTGCATAATCTATTATCCCTATATTTACATAATCATTGATATGAAGCACCTTTTCTACATACCATGCGTCTCCCATAAACTATATCCCTACATGGTATATATACAACCACTCATCCCTTCGTGGTGGCCGACCACTTCAGCGAACTGATCTCTATAACTTTATCAAGAATGACATGTCATCTGGTGAACGGTTCACCACCCATGATCTACATGTCTCAAATAGATCCAAAAACCATCACAACAAACCATTTTCCATCCCACAATCCATTTTTTTCTGGTCCGTGTATCACCCCTCATTATATGTGAACCATTTACAGTACAAGGTACGTGATACAAGTACCATGCTACGCTGTTAACTTCCTTTTTCGATTTCATTCACTATTCCGTGTCTTATTCACTCCTCTATCGTAATCCTTCCTGTTCCAAATATATTCTCCATATTTTGAGAACCAAAATTTTTGGAAACACTGGTTAACTGCGAAACATTCAATACTGCTTTAAACCACAATTGTAAGACCACATTCCTTGAAAACTCCATGATGAACCCAACGTGTATTGAAACTAATATAAATTCATATTACATATACAACAAATAATATCATTGGTTCCAACAATATATATGGGGAAACTATTGGGGAAGATTTGTAAAAACATATCCCAAAGTCATTAACATGGCTTGATTTCCTAAGAAAATAATGATAAATATATAATTTTTTTAATTTTTTTTAAAATGTATTAAAATTATATATTATAATCTTTGATTGGTTTCTTCATATATGGTGGGGCCTCTTACACCTGTAACAAATCTATCATGGAATATAACTCACACATAGAATACTGGTAGTACTAAAAACCACTCAAAGAAGCTTGGGGATATCTCATTCACCCTAACAAAGTAGGTGATCCATTTTTCATTGAGAGTCTAATTAAATATTGAAAACAGTTCCACTTTAGAATTCTTGATTAATGGAATATTGTACACTAATAATTTTTCTTAGTAAATAATCATCTACTAATAAATGTTTTCTTAATGGTACATCATCCAATAATGGAATGATTCCAACGGTATATCAATTACCAAAGATAGACCATAAATATTTTAATATAATAGAGATATGATATGAGTAGTGTATCAGCCACATAGAGGATTATACATTTCGTACACCATATAATTATGGATATTTTCCCAATGGTTTATCATTCACATGGGTATTTGAGATGGTGTTGTATTTTATACTTATAGATACTATGTGAGTTCAATAAAATTCATATGGATATGAAATCATTGGATAATAATCCACATGTGGATGTAATATTGATAGTTCATTTCAAACATGGTGAATTGGGATCATATAGTAAGATCGACCGTGGGAATGTTATTTTTAGAATATAATACACATTAATGAGATATTGTGGGGGTATTTGTCTACTCGAGCTATGAAATAGTGCTTTATCACCTATCCAAACATATGAGTGGTTTTTTATTTTCAACATGATACTAGGGATTCCATATTCCTTAATGATGAATCATTTTCGTTTTTTTATTCTTATGATGGATTTTTCTCCTAGTTGAGATGGGATCCTGATAATAAAATTAATGTGGAATATATATTGGTGATACCTATTTACATAGTGATGTTTAATGGTTGTAAATTGTTCACCCTGTTTATTTTAGGTGGATGGAATTATTATTAATCCTAATGTTTAATAATTAGAACATGGTCATATTATCCAATTATAAAAATTGATGACCAAGGTATGGTCAACCATGACCTGGAACATCCACCCAACTCGGTGATAAGTTATTTTTTTCTATTTTTTTAGAATTTAATATCCACCATGAACCAATATTTAGTAGGTTTTTATATACCTTATTAGTGGTATCTTAATTAGTTGTCCTAATACCTTACCTGATGACTGTAGTGGTGAATAATTCTTTATGTTTTATAATCAATGTAAAGGAAATGCAACTATAATTTTTACATTTTTAAGATGATGGAGTGTAGTGATATTTAAAATATGCTTCTCGGACACGACGCATGACTACATATTGATGTATCTAATATTTTTTTTTCATTTTTAACTTGTTTATATGATCCCACTATAGGGAATTTTTCTCATGAATCATTTGAATTTATGGAATATACTATAGTTTATGTTGATATATCATGTTGTTTTTATTTAATGTTTTATACCATTTAGCTATGATTCTCACATATTTCAATACTTTACTATTATTCATGGATTGTGATATTAATTCTAAATGTTTTGTAGTTATCTATAACATGGGTTATAGTTTCTCCAATTCTTACATACCCATCATTTTCATTGGTTGTGTGGTGGCACATTTGAGGTTTGTATCAATCTTGTTCAATCACAATAAAAGTGAAATCAGTTGGGGGAATTACATCACATGTAATGGTCATCGGGAAGAATCATCTTGATTCATATTATTAATAGAATGTGATTATTTAAACATAATATTTTGAATCATAGGATTGGGGGTAATGATAATGTCACACAATGTGATTTCACATGATCCTCCCTATAGAAATCTTGGATAATTTCCTATGATCACTTGTAATAATATGAAATCCTTAGATATAGTGAAACTTGACTCCACAATATAACAAAGTTAATATCATTGACTCAATCTTGAACTACAATTTTCATATATTTCTTCTTTCACCATGAATCATCATTGTTATCTACCATTATATAGTCCATTGGATACACCTTTTTTAAAACATAATATGGGATATAGGGCTTCAGGTAATGAGTTGGGAACATATTATAACATGATAAAGAATAAGTAATTGAGGGTTTTTATCCTATGTGAAATGGTGATGCTAAATAAGAATAAAAAATGATAGATGAAAGGGGAAGAATATGTATAAATCAAAAAAGAAAATTAATTTCTTAATATGAATCACATGGGTACATTAAACTAATAGATAATAAATAAAAAAATGGATCGAACATTATAATATATGCACCAATGTTTTTAATACATAATCTAGATGTTCCATGAGAGCAATCTGTGATAAACAATAGATAAAGAATTATCTTTTCCACCATATAATCCCTCATTACACCATTAAGGGTTTGGAGATTATGATAAGAGATGAAATAATCAGCACATATATGGTTTTACATCTATTTATAAGGAAATTAAAAAATAATTTTCATAAAAAAATCTATATTAAAATGATATTTTCAAATGATAACCAATGTATACAGTATAATAGTAATGATTATGTAATAATTGGCCTTAGTCGACTCGATATCCAAATATCATGATTCGAACAAAAAAAATTCATATCCACTAATTTTACTCCATCAAATATCACTAATTTCACATGGTTCAACTATGTTATCGAGAAACACAATGTGTAAAAACATAATATTTAAAACTCTAATAATAATAACATAACCTTCATACCTCCTTGCTAAATCATGGATAATAGCCTTGATGCAAAGTTTGCCATCACTGTGAAAAGATTTATGTATAATATTAACCAATGCAATGCCCTCTTTTTTAATATTAACCTGAAATCACCATAAATCTTTAAATTTAACCCAATATCACCATATTTTTATGAATATAATCATTAGTTATATTTACTCAATACAATACAAGGCACATCAACTAAAAAAATGATAGTTTCAATAATTGAAAATTCTACAGTCACAAAATATTATATGAAGAATTTTATATCCATCCTCTTGATCATGAGGCTTATATGACTATAATAACACCCAAATCATATAATATATCAAATAAACCTGATATAATTTAATCCATTTAATTTTAAGTGTTTAAGAAGAATATATTTTTTAACATTGAAAAGGGTTATATATTCCCTAGAGCTTCTCTAATGTGTAACCTAGCTAAATTTATCAAGAATGTGGATGGGCCAATGTGTATCTACATTAATTTTTATGAGATCAAAAAATTATATTGAAAAAGACTCCAAATACAAAAATTAAAGAATTATTTGATCAACTATGATTAGTTTGGATCTTTCCAAAGGTATAAAATTGATCCAAATATCATAAAGTGAATGTTAAGAAGGAAAATGTTCCACTGACTACATTTCTTAAAATATATGGATTCTATGATTTAATTTTAATTCTATTAATACCCACTAATGTTACAATAATATATGTTTACTTGATAAATTTATACTTTAGTTATTACCTTGAGAAATTAATATTTGTATTTATAGATGATATTATTATATAATCTAACGCATGCGAAGAATATGAGTAGCACTTTAGTAATATACTAAAGAATTTTCTGAATGAGAATTTGTATGAAAACTAATGTAAATGTGAATTTTGGATGGAAAAGGTTACATACATTGGGTATGATTTCATAACTAAGGGTATTTTTTGGATCCTTCAGAGAAAATAGTAACTTTGGATTGGATCAGATACGCATATATAATAGAGTTCCATATATTCCTTAGATTATCTAGGAACATTCAATTTTTTAGAAACATATCATTTAATCAAAACCATATAATAATTCTAACTTGAATGAGTGCATTCTTTATCTAAAATATTAGTATAAAGAGAGCATCATGATTTTAAGAAGAGGTTCATAAAGAAACATCTTATCACAAAAACCATAAGAGGGGGGAAATTTTTGATACATAAGAATACCTCAAATAAGTTATTGGATTAAGTAATCCTAAAAATTATAAAGTGACATTCTTTCCTCTTGAAAATTGAAGCTTATTGACAAAAATTATCAAATTCATGATCATGAGTTAGTTGAAGTAATATTAATAATAAATATTTAGAGTTATTATCCTTTTTGAGAATATTGTTGCATATTTATTAATCATTAAGTTTTGAAGTATGTATTCATATAAATAGATCATGACAAGAACCAATGAATATGGGTAGGTCTTATCAATAACTATGTCTACTAAATTAATTACTATAATAAAAAGGTGAAAACCTTGGTCGATTATCTTAGTATAAATGATTCTAGAAAATAAACAATGATGATTATTGAAAAGGATATAATATTACTAGATATATAATGTTTGTATGTGGTAATTATAATGGAAGTAACAATGTCATATAGTTCTCAAATTATATATTTACCATCTATTATAGAGTTAATTATGTTGTTTGTCAAAAACAAGGTGTGTCTGTTCTATTAAAACTATAAGATTGGTTGAGTTGTAGTGTAAAATAGGAATATAAAGTTTTTTCCCACTAAAAGTGTATGTTGATCAAAGAACATAACTTATAATCATATTATAATTTATCAAATTAAAAAAACAAAAATAATTAGTTATTGAAAATTTTATATACGAGAGACTTGACTAATATAAAGTGGTATACATAGTATAAAGTATTATATCAAATGTAATCAAAATTAAAAAATAATATAAAATTCAAACCAATAATATATATATATATATATATTAAATAGTTAATATAGATAAGTATAGAAATACTCAAACTAGTAAAAAGATAATTATTTCCCAAAGTGATAGGAATCTATCACTTTTATCCAATATTGTAGGAGGATCTGTAAACCAAAACTGTTATCACTATTCCATGCATGCAATATGATTAACTATAAACACATATGAAAGAATTGGTTTTATATCTCAATAAAAACTTATAATCATATCATTGAAATCCCCCAATTTCACTAATAGGACCTAATAAATCACAAGAATCCTATTTTTAATTGATTGCAACTCAATAAAAAATGATTTTTATTCTTATATGTCGAATAACATAATCATCCTTTTTTGAAAATTAATCATCAAACCCAGAAGATCCTTAATCATGAATCATTTAAAAAAGGAAAAGTACAAATAGAAAACTAAAATCATTATATATAAAACCTCTTAGACAATACCTCTTAGTATATTTTTTAAAATATTAAAAATGGGAGAATGATAATAAAATTATTTTATATAATGACATATACAGTAATAAAATTTATAGTACTTTTAATTTTCTTATGATCTAATATGCCTCAAGTTGAATTTCTAGATGACTATCTGAAAAACTCTAACGGTTAGATTCCAAGTTCATCAGATTTATGATTAATAATATCAAGTATTATACTCCATAACATAATGTATTTATATTTTTCATTATAATTTCATATGTTCATCCCATATGTTTTATTACAATTCACAATGTCTAAAAAGTTGTGTAGATCAATTTACTACATTGAATTACATATGAAATTTTCATTAAATTAGAAAATAAAAAACAACAAAAAATTTGAATAAAATTCATAATGAAGTATATTTTGGATTGTCAAGATCAATGATTTTAAGATCTCTTAACTCAATAATATATACTTTTTTATAACCATATTACAATGAATAAATATTATGTAAAATTTGGGTTTTAAAATAATTTTAAAAATAATACTTATTATTTTAATTCCTTTTCAAGTACCCCCTCAATGATATGTTTTTTTGTGTAAAACAAAATTTATCCTATAGTAAATCACATAGGGTTATTAGAAATATACAACACATCCTTCTTAAAATCGACACTCATAATAAATTTAAAAAACATTTCACCCCATTTTAAAAATATCTCCCCTTTTGTGATTATACCAAATACTCAACTAAATTTGTTATTAAATAGAAAAAATAAATAATCATTTTGAGACATCCCGATATTTTAAAAGAAGAACTGTATTTTTAATAGCATATATGACATGAAACACTGAACATAATTAAACCATGTTATTCTATTTAAATGTGATACTTATAACCCAACCAATAAATTGATGGATATTAATATCACTATATAAATTAATAAAACTATATGGTTTCCATCGGAATAAAATTAATTCAATAGTTGTCGATCAATTAAAATTAAAAATAAAATTCAAATGATGTAAAAGATATATGTTTCTGAAAAAACAAATATTTTCGTGGAGTGTGTTTTCATATTAATAAATTAAATTAGATACTATTTGTGAGTTATTCTAATTAAATATATATATTATACGATCAATAAATTTTTATCATTAAACAAATTATTTTTATTGATCAGATAAAAATAATTCGAGTTCATGTTTAAAATTTGAATATGTCTAGAAATGGGATTCATCAAGTTTTTCGCATATATTTTAAAATAAAATTTTCCAAATTTATAAATTATATATAAAAATGAAATTAATATTTTAAATAAACATTTCAAAATTATATTTTTTTGTGAATTTTATGAAATATTTTTAAAATATTATTTTTTCGATGAATAGTGAAAATATTAATTTTTTTTTAAAACTATATTTTTATATAAATAATTTAAAATATATATTTTTTTAAAAAAATTGTATTAATATTTATATTAATTCATTAATATTATAAATAATCTAATTTATGTTATTATAATAATTTTTATGTTCAATTTTGATAAAAAATCCTTTTTGTATTTGAGATGACTTTTTCTTTGGAAAGCCACATTTTCAACAGGCTTTCTGGATTAATTTTAAATTATATTATTCCACTCATGTGAATTTAATTGAATTAAATGAATTATATAATTTCAAAATGAATAAAAAATATGATGTATGAATTTAATAATTATTTTTAATCATAATTAATATTAATGATTTTATAATGTAGTTACAATAGTTAAGGTAAAAAACGTTCTTTTCATTACATTATCTTATGAATGAAATAATTTTACACCAACATAGGCTTTTTATTGGATAAATATGTTGATTTATTTGGAATAATTGGGTACAAATTATATAATAAATTTAATTTTTTTTCTTGAAAGGAAAATTACATTGGTGAATAAAAAACTAATTACCAAGGAAAAAATAGAAATAGTAAAAGTAATAATCATAGAGCATAAGGTAATAATATGTTTAAAAATTTCTTTTATTCATTTTTTTCGTTTCTTAAATATATATTCAAACGAATTTGTTTTTCAATTTTATGGGACTTGGGTTGACTTTGACGTCCAAATATTCAACTATATTTGGTATTTAAAAAATCTTACTCCAATTAAATTATATATGAGATCCACTACAATCAAAAATAGAAACCCTCAAACCATTTGTCTCAAACAAACCAAAATATCTATGATAAATAACCTTATCCACATTCTAGTGCTACTCCTCACACCATAATACCATCCCTACATACCTTAATAAGAAATCCTAATGAAGATATTCAAATAGATGTTAATTATCTTCTCTAATATCATTCTGTTTTTACATCATATTTTACCAACATAAATTATGTATTCAAAATTAATATATAATTTACCCATTATCTCTCATACACTGATATGTTATTTTGATTTTGTTATAATATTTATCCATCTCATTATTTCTCTAATAGAAAACAAAGTGATCACTCGTGTTTATGCGGCCTACCGCATTACAAACAGGTGAAAATTGATTTCTATTAGTGAATCACTTTTATATAATTTCGATGAAAATAACTAATTTATATAAAATATATAAGACATTATATTTTTTTAATTAATATATCATCCACTTCAATACCCTTTTAACTATTAAGTAAATGACATGCTCGTTGATGCATATGTTTGACCTACCATCTCTATGATGCAATGTGAATCATTTTCCTTGTTAAAATTTATATATCGACTATAAAAAAGCATATTATGAGTAAATATTATATTTATAGCCATAATATCATTCATAATATGATAGAAGTCAGTCCTAATCACAGTAACCATAACTTTTGTGACAAAACATGCGTGTGAAAACAAAGTAGTTAACATTGGAAATAGAGGTAATAATTAATTAATATTAATTAATGGAAAATAAGTTGTTATAAGTAATTAATATATGATATTATAACTCTTAATATGGTTCTATTGTATTTAAATATCATCTTTAAAGGCACTACATAGGAGGTCAAATTATTTTCAACTAAATAGAAATGTGGTGTAAGGGACTTGGTCTCAATTTCCCTATATTGAGGCATATTTTAAAGTTATACACATAAGTTAATTTAAATTTTGTATATTATTGCATGAAATTATTTGAATCGTTAATAATTCATGGTATTATAAAATTCAATTAATATTATTTCACCAAATAGGTTTTGGTTTTAATGTTACCATGTGGTTAGAGACATCATCTTAATTTCATTTCATTGAGGCATATTTTAATGCAATGAACCTAACATAATTTATATCTAGTTTATAATAACCCTTTTATATCTGATATCATGAATCCATATTAATTAATTTTTTATTAGTTTTTTAGTTCAATACTATTTCACAAAATGGATTTTAGATTGAATAATATGAACTGGTAAGGGAATCTGCCTGAATATCATATTATTTAGATATATTTTAAACAAATTCAACAAATTGAATTTATATAGTTTATATACTGACCATATTATATTATATATTATTAATCCGTATCACTTTATGTTACATTTTGTTTCAAATAATTTTATTTCATCCAAGGTTATTTGAATAAAAAGTTACTTAGTGGTAAGTATTTATTTAAACAATTTCATTTCTTTGGGTTATAATAATTATCGATTATATTTTATATTCATTGATTTTGTATGTAAATTATTTTAATAATACAATTTTTTATTTCCACTTGTTTAATTTTTTCAGAATTTTCTTAAATATAGTCAATTCATTTATTAATATATTTTTCAATGGTATGATCACTTTAATAGAATTTGTCTCACTTTCCACAATATTGAGACATATTTTGCATTGTGATCATATTTATTTTATGAGGCCTATCAACTACCTCTTTTTTATGTTATATCAGTAATCTATTTATATTCATGGTATTTTTGTTTTTATTTTGAGTAATTTTATTCATGGGGATTATTTATTAAAATGTTACTTAAGTGGTAAGGGATTATGCCTTTAAAAAATTTAATTGGGATTTTTTATTTTTTTCATTTTATTTGAAGGTAATTACTTGATCACTACATTATAATAGAATTTTAATTTATTTTCCACTGTATATTCATTTGTTTTCATGTAATAGTATTGTTTTACTCTCCTTTGTACTTAATAATTATTATGATTTTTTTGAATATACAAACATATTTATTTTCCTATAAAAAATGACCTTTCCATATCCATATTTTCCATAAAATGTTTTAATAACTATTTTTAATATTATTCAATTATTTAAAAATGAAATTGTTTCCTGATTTGAGTTTGAAATAAACGGTTAAAAGGAATATTTTTATTATTTTATAAAATCTGTATTTCTTGAATTATTTTGGAAATTTTAAATTGAATCATTATTTTATCATAAAATACATGAATAGAATTTTCTATACAAATTGACCACTAATTTTTTTTATTTTTCCATTACATGTATTGAGGTTCTCTTGAATGAAATTTTTTTCTTATTATTCTTCAAAATTATTAATCTTTTATTTTCCAAGATAAAATAGTATTTTCTTCGAGAATTATTTAATGATAATTTTATTGTAATGTTCTCCAGAAACAAAAATAACTCATTATTTTACATATAATTTACATTGAATATTTTTTAATTATTGCATCATTATTCTTTCTATTAATACATCATGATAAATTTGATAAAGGAATGTGTATAGATTCACTTCCTTTCTTAATGTTGTATTCATTAATATTACCTTGAAACATTCGCATTATTTTGATTATTTTATATTATATATCCCTTAATTATCCATATTATATATCATTGATATTATTATTACATAAACTACATGTCAATTATATAAATATTTTTATTATTTGAAATTAATTTGATTGATTAGGTAAATATTGACAATCCATATTTATTATTCAACATAGAAATCTATGGATAATTCATAGTTTTCGTGAACTAAATCGATCAATCGACATATGAGGAATGAATTGAACATAAAAGAATGGATAGGGACCAAAATTATCTAGACCGTGGATGTATAGATATGTCTCATGAGAAAAATTATTAATATGATATTAAATGGGTCATTACCCATAGTTGTAAACTTTCCTCGCACAAGGGCTTGTTGTTAAATATATAATGATGTCTAAAAATCATGACATTCAATATTAATAATTTCTTTAATTGGGAATTCAGTTATTATAATTTATAAGATTACTATATTGATATAATCTGTGTATTAAAACCAAGAAAATGTGATTATTTATAATTAATTATTTGGTCATTATTTATTAATACCATATTACTCATCATACTCGATTTATTTATTTAATTTATTGTGTATTCAGTTACATACCTAGCCATTTTGATTATTAATTATTGATTCATGACAGCTTCTATTGTATATAACCCTTACTATGGAATTGATATATCCTTATTTCATTTCCTTGGTATATGAAGAAGTAATCATCGAATGAGTTCAATGATGCATAACATTTAGTTTCAATTTTTTTTATTTCATGTTTTAAAATTTAATGGGAGATAGATATATATATCTAGATTATAAAGACTATGAAATTATTTGGTACTTTGATATGTCATTTATCACTTATAAATCCAATGTAATAACTTAACCACCAACTATGTTCCACTAGGTCCAGGGATTATATAGATTATCTATAATAATTTATAGTAAAAACATTGAGAGTTTTATTTAGAAAAACCGAGATTAATGAAAATAACCATATACATGTATTTGCATATATGTCTAAGTATAAGATAACATCAAAAAAATTGGTAAGGTATATATTATGTATATTTCATAGAAATAAATCTTTACTTCGATAATCCATGTATATGCGCCTCTATAATAGTTGTATATATTGGTAAATACACTAATAAGGGAGCAATGGGATTTGGCTCGATCATCACCTAAAACAAGAAAATGGGCCTTGTGAACACAAAGTTTGACCCAACTAAAATATATTCTTATATTAATTCATAGTTTATTTCTGAAACATCATTAATAAATTAAATAGATTATGAAAATTAATTACCTATGTTAAAACTAAGGTTTCATACATTGAAAGGAAGGAGTCTAAATTTAGACATCATATGAATAATTTTTCATAATCAAGTTATTATCGCATGAATTATGATTTTTTTTGAAATCAATGGAATGATCTAGGTAGAATTATGGTATTGGTGAATTTTATTATCAATATGGTGATTATAAGAAACCAATTGGGATTATTAATGGTGTAAAATATATCATGATTATGAGTAATCGGTTATAATGATATGTGATTAAAAAAATACACGACTAAAATCTCTTAAAATCATTAATGAAGTGAAATATAGAGTCTATAAAGAGATTGGGTGGTTGAGACCATGGAGGAAAGAAGGCCATGTTTTTTTCATGTAGTAAATGTTGAAATACACACAAAATATAATGTATCAAGAAAATGTAAAATTTATTTTTGTGAGAAAATAAGGGCATAGAGACATTAATTATTGTGGAAAATATTGGAGTTTAGTGAAGAAAAAAAATGTCATCCTAAAAATACATATATATTTTATTGTCACGAACGAAAAAAGGAATTATCAAATTCAATGCCATATTTTAAAGGATAATTTCAAAAAAAAGATATGATGTATGTTTAATTAAAAGGGGAAAAGTATTTACGTATTAGTATTCAAGAAATAAATTATAGATTTATTTTTATAAATTGTATTTTGGTTATTAAAATCAAGAAATATATAATGATTGTTTTTTTTATTTTTGAAGCATGTAAGTATTTTTATATGATTATCTAAAAAATTATTAAAACCATCATGGGTATAATATTTTGAGGTAGATCATATATTCAAATTCTTAAACACAACTTCTGAGTTTTTATGTGATACTATTTTCTTGTGATTAATGAAATTTTTATAGATTATTCACTTGGTTGTTTTATATACGACCCAAAGGTTTAACATGAAATATTACATGAGAAATAATGTTATATAATTTTTATTAATAATATTTATAACCATGAGGGATAATATGATCATTTATAATATGGTAATAATAGAAAATTTATTTTATTAGATTTTGTGGAAAAAATTTTCATATAGAAAACCCTTGTGGTAAAAAAGTGATTTGATTACAATTGGGATTTTTTTAGAATTTTAATCATTTTTTTATTGTTATATAAACTATATTAATATAAATTTAGAAAAATTATATGACACATATTTGGTGATAACCCATTATATCCAGCAAGGTCATGAGTCGAGAACCCATAATCAAAGGTCAGCAAGTGTGAATCACCCACCACTAACATATGTGATGTTGTGGATAATATAATTTTTGTTACGTAAATGAATTGATTGAAAATTTTTTGTTGAACTTTGGGTTTTAGTTTTGATATTTAGATATTAATGTATTATATTTGATAACTCATGCTAACCACTTTATTTTTGGTCAATATTAAGAGAGAAACAGATGAACTTTGGACACTTTTATGGATTTTATGATATTTCCAAAGATTGTTTTAGTGTTTTAGGAATAAAAAATAATTTTTGATATTCCTTCCTTAGAGTGATGAGGTGGTTTGAAATTATTTGAAGAAAAACAAATGTATGAAGGTGTAAATTTTAAATATAAAGATATAATATAATTATATTTACTTATTTTATAAGTATAGAAAATAAAAATATAATAAAATTTAAGGAAAGGATAATGAGATAAAAGATTTGTCCTTTTACAATGATTTTTTTAATCGATGGTCTCCAAACCCAATATAGATTTATGGGTGTGTGGTTTTCAAAATTCACGAGAAATTATTCTATATAAATCATTATTAATCATTGGGAATTATTTTTCTCCACAATTTCCATATTTTGACAAACCAGTAATGTTTTATTACATGAAAAAATAATTATGTGTCATTATAAAATAAAATCATACTTACCTTTATTTTTTAACAAGATAAATATTTATTAAGCTGCTTACAATGTGGGATTTCAACCATGTTATTTTTAAATCTCAATCCTTTAATTTCTCAGCACAAGATCAAATTTAAGAGATGGAAGTTATAAAAATAAGGGAGAATGTAACACAAAAATAAAATAAATTAAAAAAATTATTTTGGATAGTGTGTACAACATACTAAACGGAGCCTAAATGAACCACAATATACTATTTCAATGTAACCATAATAACTTAACCATTAAATTGATGAGTAATAATATGTATAAATAAATTTGATAAATTCTATTTAGTACACTTTCATAAAATAAATTCAATAATTATCAAATGATTATCAATACAAATACATATAATTTTATATTAAAAGATATATTTTTTGAAAAACCCATTACGAAGAATGCAATGTGTTTTTATTTTAATTAGTTAAATTATTCATTATTATAGAATTATTTTAATGAAATCTTTATATAATTTATTCAATATAATGTTTTATCATTCACATAATATTATTATTCATGGAATAAAAAAATAATGATTTATTTGTAAAACCATAATTTTTCTAAAAAATAGTTTCTTCACATTTTACACACTTAATTTAAATTTCTATTTTTCCATGTTTTGAAAAAGTATTTGGAAAAATATACTTAATTTTTTAAATCAACAATTAAAAATTATAATAGTGTGGCTTTAGTAATGTTTTATGATTTTATTATTTTATTAATATAATATTGTTTATTAAAATTATTTTTTTGATGAATTTTTATATAAAACTTTTTATTTTTAAGAATGATTTTTCTTGGTAAAACCACAGAGTCATTCCTCTTGAGGGTTTTATTTAAATTAAATTCTTATTATTATGAGAATTTGGTTTTTATAAAATTGTTTCTGTATTTGGAATCATAAAAATTAATATTTTTATATAAATTCTATGTAAAGTTTTGTCATAATTAATTATTAATGTTGAAGAAATTAATTACATTGGTTAAGGGTAATACCAGATTTTCATGTTACAGGGTCTCATGTAAATATTACTTTTTGGCCGAAACATGATTTATTATAATATACTTTTTTTAAAATTATTTATAATTAGTGGGTATTAATTATATAATATTTCTCAATTATTTTTGGCTTCTTTGATAAATTACATTGTTAAAAAAATTATTGTAGTCAACAAAAAATATTAAAAATGATTAAACTAAGTGGATTAGACAATACAATTTTTTTGGGCTAGGGAGGATGAGCCATAAATTATCTCCATTAATATTATTATCAATTTTGGGGGAAATTTTTTTTACAATGACTTCTCACCGTTGAATAGTTTTAGGTATTTAAAAAATTATCACATGCCATCAATTACAAAAGTTAATCCCATCTTCATACATAATTACCCCTATAAGGACATTTAGGTCAACAAAAACAAATCCAAATAACTCCTTGAAATACTTATCCACATTCTAGATATTTTTTTGTTCCTATTATCCCAACCATAGGGTCCTTAGTAAGATATCCAAAGTTGTATTTCTCAGCAATTGAAATTTTCTACACTAATATGTTTCTTTGTTACTTATTCTTTTACTATATTCAGCTGTTTTTTAACAATTACAATATAAAAGTAGAATTATATCCCACATATATATATTTTATTATTTTTTTTGAATAACTTTTATCCAAATCATTCTCCAAAAAAAGAGAAATAAATTCATCACTCATGTGTATATCAGACTACCACCTCACGAATCAATGGAAATGTTTTCCCTGAAAAAACTCACATGGATATAAATAATTTTTTAAATAATGAATATACTCAATAATTAATAAATTTTATTAATTTTTTTAAATTGAATATATCATCCACTTCCCAAACCTTTCACCATTTAAGAAAATGATATTTTTTGCTCATGCATACATGGGGCCTACCATCTTTATTTTATTATGTGATTCATTTTCCATGATTAAATTAAAAAAAAATTATTCTAAAATATTATATAAGTAGTAAATATTATATTTATAACATTAAAATAATTCTTATTGTATGTAACTATACACTTTTTCACAGGAAATAGAACCTCATATAATAAACATGCATGAGAAAACAAACTACGTAACATCTAAATCAACTGTAAAAATGGAATATTATTAAAAAATATGTGATAAGTTGTTATAATAATAAAATATATGATATTATGAATATGAATATTTTTGTGTTATAAATTAATAACATGTTTAAAACTACACGCAAGATGTTAAGTCTCGTTCATTAAAAGGAAAACATGTGTTAAGGGACTTCATCCCAATTTCCCTTCATTAAGAAATATTTTAATGTTAGGAACTTAATTTTTTATATATTGTGTATATAATGAATATTTTATATTTAATGTAATTACTATTTAATAATTATTATTATTTTATGTTTTAATTAAAATTATTTTATCCAGTGGGTTTTATATTGAATGTTACTACATTGTATGGGACTTTGTCACAATTTCCCATCACTGAGCCATACATTATTTTTATGAACAAAATATCTATTATTTGAGGAATATACTAACCCTTTTACATGAAATTTTATAAATCCTTCATTTTTAGTGGTATATTATTTTTTAACTCAAATTATTTCACCCAATGGGTTTTTTCTTTAATGTTTTAAATTGGTAGGATAATCCATCTCAATTTCCCTTCATATAGGCATATTTTAATTTCGAGTACCAATTTCATTTATATGGTTTACATACTCACCCATTTACATGTCATATCATAAATTATTCATATATAATTTTGATTTAGGTTTCAATCTATATAATTTCTTCAATGTTATTTTACATGAATGTTACCATGTGGTTAGTGTTTCAATAATCAATTTCATTTCATTGGATTTTACCACATACTATATTTATTGGATATTCCAATAATATGTCTATAATTTATTATTATATTTTATGTTTTGTTTCAAATTTTTTAAAAGGATATAATTTTTATGGAAACATAAAATTCATTTATTAATCATCACTTCAACAGTATGATCTTTTTATGGGATTTCATCTTAATTTTCACTCATATGAGACGTATATGTAATTATGCACCATTTTATTTTGTGATGTTTATTTAATGACTATTGGATATGTTATATAATGATTCAATTTATATTAAAGTTATTTAATGATGCATTTTATGTTATTTCATTAATGGGGTTTATGATTAAATGTAACCTAAGGGATCAGTGTTTCTTTTTCAATCTCATTTTAATCGGGGTTGTTTATTCTTAAATTTCCATTGAAAAAAATTATTTGATAAAAATATAATATATAAAATTTAATTTATTATCCTCTGGTTATTCTTTAAATTTTAATGAAATAGTACCATTTTAATTTCTTTGGTACCTAAAATGATTTAGAATGTTTTTATGAAAATAAAATCATATTTCTATTTTTGAAAAAAATTGTTTTTTTCTATTTCAATAGTTTACCTAGAATTATTTAATGAATATTTTTAATATTCCCTAATTATTTATTACATACATTTATACCATTGTTTTATATTTGAAAAATGGATTAAGTGGAATATTCTTACCATCATCCGAAAAATGTAAATTTTGAATTTTTACTGAATATGTGAAAGGAATCATTTTTTTAAAATACATTAATTTAAAAAATATTAATGTCATGAAATAAAATTTAATTAAATATTCCATTATAAATTTATAGGGTGCCTTCTAAATAAAATATTTATCAAAATATTCTATAACGTTTTAGTTTTTAATATTTATTTTCAATATGAAATGGGTATTTTGTTGAAGAGCATTATAAATAATATTTATATTGTATTTATATTCATCAATAACAAAATCATGTTATTTTACTTATAGTTCATTTTTTGATATATTGTAATGATGCTTCTCTAATTCTTTATCGGTGTATCACCCCAAGATTTTATGATTTTTTTTTAAATTAATATATTTTTGATATTTTGTGTTACACTCAACACTTTGTTTTTTTTGGGTTATATGAAACAAAATGGTCATCCTAAAGTACATGAAATAGTGAGTTTATATTTCATTACATGCAATACTGATTTTATCCTTCATTAAATCCAACAATGAGTTTAGCTAGTATTACAAACAATGCCAGGTTTGAACAAGATATTACTTCTATTTAAAATATTTTTATTTAATATGTTTGATGTCAAGTATCTATATAAATTGAGGGATTTAAATATTTTTAAACAAATTTTCTATAAATATGTTTTATAAATTTATATAAAATTATTTATTTGGTGACCATTTATTTAAAATTGAAAATAATGGGAATTTTTTTCTAAGAAACTATTTTTATGAAAACAAACATGATTAAATAAACTAAATAAAAGAATTACTTTGATGGAATGATTTTATTGAAATTTATATATTATATATATTAAATAAACTATTTTATATTCAAATTATGTGTTTTATAGAAAATACATTGGAATAAATCCAAATTTAGACATAAAATGGCATTTTTTTAAAACGTGTTTTCTTATCTTTTGGGCACACTTATTTTAAAAATATTTTTTCCAGTATTAAATAATTAATTTGATAAAATAAAAATAAAATTTTAAATATGACTATCAATCTTATCTTAGGTTTAAATTTTTGGATTTCTTTGTAAAAAGTTATATTTTTTTAATAATATTTAAAAATACTGAGATTCAATTTAAAACAACCTTTTCCCTAAATTTATTTATTAAGATAAATTATATTTTAAAATTATTCTAAATTGAAATTAAATATTCTATAAATACATTAATCTAATTTAGGACATTATAATCAATTTCATGTATATTGTTTATATGATAACATTAAAAACTTTTGAACATAATTTTTTTTAAACTAACTTTCTCGTCGAGTCTATGGGATTAACATTACACTGATTTTTACAAATTAGGTTAATAGAATATGGAAAATGGATTCCATATTTTGAATAATTATAATTTATATCATATAATAATGTTAAATTAATTTTTTCATCATAATTAATAGTGAATGTTCTAAAAATTAAATACCACGCTTAAGGAAAAAATGGGCTTGTTAGGGTGCTAAACTAAAATGATTAAGGTAAAATTACCTATACATAGGTCTTAAAACTATTTTATTGAAATATTTCCACCATTAAAACCCTATGGTTTGATAAATGAAAATTTTTTACCATGTTATATATAAAAAACAAGGTAGAACTCGATTATTGTAAAAAATACCAACTGTGTCCGCTCCCCCACATATAAAAGGACACCCCTCTTTTATATTTCTTACAACAACAAAAAATATTTTTCATAAAATCCATAAAATATAACTAAACAAAATTCCTCCTTTCATAATATAATCCTTATTTATTATATAAATCTAACCGAGGATGTATTTTCTTGAAATCATAATGAGGATACCCGGAGAAGAGTTAATGATCATTAAAAGGTGCTTTTTATTTTATTTCTTCCTCCACCTCCTTAAATTATTATAATACCCTGAATATATAATAAAATTAATAAATTAAATAAATAAATTCCTTTTATGTACAGTTAATGACCATCAAAAATATTCATTTCTATCAAATGGCTTACAAAAACATGATTTGTGTGTACGGAGGACCACCACAATGTGAACTAATGTCATTCATTTCTCTATTACCACCACTCAAGGATATAAAAAATTATGGATTTATTATTAATATGTAATGTATATGATATATTTGATTTTTTATTTATTTCTGAATAATTATATCACATATACCTTCATACTCTCCATTTTCTGGGAATATGATAATATCCCTCGTGTGGCCAATTATCTACTCCCTTATGAAGCAATGTAATTTTTCATGATTTTCATGGAATTTATTAAGGTTGTCATAATAATAAAATGGGATATGTATTAAATAAAAATATTATATAATTAAATTATATAATCTATTTTTTCTCTTTTAATTAGATAAGAATACTGGAAACAACATTCTTGCATTAGTATGACATACCATCTCCAGGAACTGTTAGTTTCATTTTCAATATAAAAATAAAAATGATTACTCTTAATAAATATATATTGAATATATATTATATTTATATCATGGTAAAAATTATTTATATGGTGAATCGATGATCAATGTAATAGGACACAAAATAAAAAATCAAAACTTACAAAAAAATAAAATCATTTATTGCCCGAAACATGACATCAACTTGAAATTTTTTATAAATAGGTAATAAAACATCGTACTAAAATCATGTATTGTAAGATATATGTTAATAAAATTCTTTTTTAGATTTAAAATATACACATATTTATTACACAGGAAATTTTAATGATTATATTGGAGGTCAAGACTTAAGGAATGGGATTTCTATCTCCCTTTTTTCATCTCCAAGACACATTCCATATTAAAAACCAATTTCTAATATGTGGTTTATATACATCCCATGAATATATATTATTATTAATAACCCAAATTTTATTTATTTATCTATACATTGTAGGATCTATCTATAATAAATCTTATATTTTAAAAGATAATAAATTAGAAAGGGTATTTTTTCCCAATTTCACTTATTTGAGACCTAAATTTTATTATACACCTATGTTCTTAAATAATCTGTATATACATCCAATTTTACATGGAATATAATTTATTTCATTATCCTTATTATATTTTAACATCCATTTGATTATTTTTGTTCAGGGGGTTTATGTTTCGGAGTTTCCAAATTTGTAAATATTTAATATTACAATATCATTATTTATCAATATTATTTATGATTATCTTTCCAATTTTATAATCATATGATACATATTCTAATAAAAAAATTAATTTTATTCTCATTTTGTCATTCGTGAAATTTTAACGTAATAGAACCATTTTTACACACTTTTCAATACAAGATAATAATTTAAATGATTTTAAGAAAACAAAAATTCATTCTTCTCTTCAGTAAGAAATACATTTTCTTAGAAAAGAATGTTTTATAAAAAAATTAAAAATATGTGTTATTATAATAATTTGTTTTCTAAAAAATACCATTTTCTTATTTTTAAAAATTATATTTATTATGGAATTCAAAATTCATTTATCAAACAATACTCACTTTAGTTTATTCAAAAATTATAAATGAATATTTGTCTTAATGTGTTTGGAATAAAAAAATAATCCCATATATTTCCTAGAATCTGACTTTCTATGTATTCAACAATATGTTTTGTTGTCTAGATAGGATACTCAATAGGAGGGTGAATTCATATAATATTAAAAATTTTCTGATTAAATTTTTAATATTGAAACCCCTCAATTTATAAAACAAGTTAAACTATAGTGAATTTATAATGATTGTAAGAGTTCAATTAGTTTCTCAAAGATATATTATTTCTCAGTTAACATAATATAAAGATTAAGTTAGATTCCGAAACTAACATACTGGTTCACAATAATCACAAACACTTGCTAGTTTAGTTATCAATGTTACTTTAACACTGATTTGAATTTCAATGAAATAAGCAGTGGAAAAATGAAAAAAATTTAAACTAAAATAAAATGAAAATCACATTTAACCAAGAGTTTCATTCTCAAGATGAGACTTAATCCTCTCAAACAGTTTATATAAAACTTTTACCCACACCCTGGATCGTGGTTTACAACATCACACAGGTTTTCCATGTCCTCTGACCTCTACAACAGTTCTACATGGTAAAGAAACAACAACACATAGGCTGTTCAGGTCCTCATACATCTACCACAGATCTAAGTGGGATACAAAAAGTTATAATGAGTTCGGAGTGATGATTTTAGTATCCTTATATTCATTATAGAATTCATTGTGATTCCAAACATACATAAGCACACGCACTGCTCGTAATGTAATAAAAATGATCACAGTAGAGCAATAATATGGAGATGAGAGTAGAATGAATTTTTGTAATGTCAATGCCTCTCTGGACTCCTTTTGATTGATGGAGATGAAGCTTTGAGTACTTCCATTGATGTTTTCTTGAAAATAGAGTTTCATGGTTCTGTTACATTACTTCTAGTACAGGTGTTTAGCTTGAATGTGAGAGTATTCTTTGCAGCACCCGAACCTCTTATTTGAACATATGTTCTTGATGTTTATGAGGGTTATTCTCTACATGTACATGTGTATCATCTTATATATGTCTCGTATGTATCTTTATTTCTTACTTATGTATCTATGTATCTTTATACGTATCTTTGATCTTCCTTTTATAGCGCATGTGGTGGTTCGACATAAAGTATGATTACTTATGCAGGTATGAGGTAAGGTTCCCTGACATCCAACAAAACATCATTAATTATTATCAGTTGCATTAAAAGCACCAAATATGACCGTTGATAAAAAAACAAATATAGATAGGTTTTAGAGAAATAGCGACTGGTTTCCATCGGTACCTCTTTGTATCAGTAAACTTTTAGTGGTGGACTTGTAACGGTAGGTCATGCATCGGTAGTCGTTACTCACTATAACAGTAGCTTCATTTATATGCAGCTCCATGTGATGGTAGCTCCATCTGTCAGTAGTTCTTTGTAACAATGAACTTCTTTCGGTAGCTCTTCCTCACTATCAGTAGTCGTTAACATCAGTAGTGGTAGTTCTCTCTATCAGTAGCTTCCTCTATCAGTAGCATGTATCAGCAGACTTGTATCAGTGAACTTTTCTATCAGCGACCTTGTCTACCAGTGGCTCTGTCTATATCAGTGACCCTAAAACTCGAATTCTTATAAAGTATCTGTTCTATGAATTTTATTTCCAAATTGAGTTAGTATCATGATTAATCATTGTTAGACATTTATAATCATAAATAAACAACGAGTAACTTATTCAAATGATATGATATTATCATTTTGATATTCATATCAACTTATTAGCATGATGACATATTTTGAATGTTTAATTAATATATAGATAGAAATTATTTGGTATTATCAAAGTATATTTAAACATAATTTAGATAATTAAAACAGGTGAGTCAAACATGTTCAGTGAAAAATATTTTCAAATTTGTTTATGTTTTAGTTTTGTTTTCAATGTGGAAAAGATACTTTCTCAATAAATGTTGTAAATGATTTTGAAATCATCCATTATTAGTTTTAAACAATATTTTTAATAAAACATAATTTTTTAATGATTTATGTTTGAAAATTTGTTTTTAAATGGGGAAATGATATTTTATTCAAAAATGTGTTAAATTATTTTTAAATATTCCATTAGAATTATTTAAAGTTATTTTTCAATTGAATATAATTTCAAAATTAGACATGTTTTAAAGAAGCTTTTTTAGATTGGAAAATATATATTCCTCATCAAATGATTTAAATGGAAAAAAATTATTTTCCATATAATATGAAATCTTTTGATGATCACTATAAATTATTGGTGATATAATCTAAGGATACCATTATTATTCATTCATTGAATAGTATTATGTTTATGATGGAATGACTTTTATGAAACACATTTCCCTTATATGGGCTATATCGGGAAAATATTAGGATTAAACCTGATTCTTTTATAGATTATTCTATGATGTAATTATGAAATGCTTATGAAACCTATTTATTTTCCACAGGTTATGATGTGATAATATATTTATAAATCCCATTATATTTCATGGGTTATGATATGATGAATGTTTTATGATCTTTTGGGTTACATAAATATTAGTTACATTAATAGATGTGTGGTAAATATATCTATATCCAATGCATTGGGTAATGATTTATATGTCACAAGATAGATTATATTGGAATGGATAGTAAACCAAGTTTAGTAATGGAAATTTTTAGATTAAAATGGTCATGGGAGTAAACCTTAACCACAATGATTATTTGTGGAGTGAACACATTACACTATTTTATCTTTATCATTATGCCTTGACTAATATGTAGTTGATTTTTTTTAAATTTTTTGTATGCTAAAAATTCAACATCCTATTCAAATGTTATACTCTCATGGATAATGTTCATTGATTTTCATTGATATTATAATTATTCTTGTATTTTAAAAATTCAATATTTATTCCTTCATTAAAATTTATTATCTTTTAAATTCAATGTATGGTTTTAAAATGTTATTCCTATGTTATCATACCAATATGATCATATTATGATTATTTATCTCCCATGGTTACCCTTTTTGATATTATAGGCTCACCATGTCATATAATTCATTTCCTTAGGTTATAAATAACGCTTTTAATTAGGTTATGTCTTTTATGATTACCAAATGAAAATTTATTTATGAGATACATTGAAGATATTTCATGATTTTAGATGATTTTATTCCATTTTTTCAATGTAACTAAACAACTAAGTTCCTGAATAATTTTTCAATGTATTGTATTTAATATTCATCTCAAAATAAGTCATATCCATGTAATAGAATCATTGTTCACTATTGGTGGTATCACATGAAAAGATTAGTTAATATTTGGTATCTAGGATGATAAATAATTTGTGATATCCCCATATATAATTATATGGTTATGTATAGGTATATCTGTAAGGATAAGTCTAAAAATATTGAATGTATGTATAATTTTTTTTTAAATTTTTGGATAAGGATAGAGTTAGTGGTTTGTAAGAAATTAAATCTCTTTATGGATTTTACAAGTGGATTTAGATCATGAATAGCGGTACCCCGGGGTAATAAATTTGAGGGAACATTCAACAGGACTCAATCATCACTAGGTTCAATAATATAGGACATCCTATACACCGAGTTTGAAAATCACATGTGATATTACTCTGATGTTCACAATCTATTTATAAAAAATAATATTGTATTTAACTATATTATGACAATGAATGACCTTGGATAAATACAAGGTCTCATTTATTAAAAGAATCACGATTTAGACATCTTGTAATTTATTTTCATGATTATGTAGTTTCCCATTATGAATAGCAGTGACAAGAATATGTATTTTTGGTTTTAGTGAATGGTATAATTCATATAGAACTGGGTTAGCAATGAATATGAAGATTAATTTTCTAATGATCCTAAAAAAGGGATGATAACTAGAGTAATTTATATTTTCATTTTTCTGAATCAGTTATCATTGATCATGATTAACAATGTGAAACATAACCAACTCTACCACTCACCAATGAAGGGAAGTGTGAATCATGATACCCATAATTTTGAAAGGGGTGGAAGAGGCATGACTATGGAAAAAAACTATTGACCATGTTTGAAACATTGTATCCATATAATGTTAGCCTAAAATTGGAACAAAAAATTGAGGATCGACCATTGAACATAGTCACAACTCTTGATATGTATCAGGTTTCCATTCGATATCCTTTGGGACGTTAGCCCAAGATCGTAGGTGACCCAATGTGGCATAAGATGAGGCAATATGGGGGACCCATCACACAATAAAATGGATGTGGATTGAAATAAATTGAACATGAATCATGGTGTTGGATTGATGGGTTCTTCGAATGGTGTACAACACTCTTGTGATTAGTCCACCGTAACAAAAGATCATTGGTTAAGCGTATCGGTTAGAACCAAGATCAACCCCAACCCTAGATACGAACCCTCTAGTGAGGGCCTATAATTCATTTTTGTTTTATGTAATGTTGATCAAGATGATAGACACGTATTTTAATTCCCAACTATAAGGATGATACATGTAATAATTTAATGCCATATGACCAATATGTTACACATAGATAAAGGTCATACTTCCTAGACCCTAGCCAATAGTTTAGAGTCATGTTACATGGATTAGGGTGTCTTAGTATATATTAATTGTATTAGGACTGTAATAGATTCCAATAGGCTCGTGAGGTAAATAAACTCTGGGCTGGACCCAAAGAAAAAATTCTTGGTTGTCGTTATATATCCCATAAGCATGGGAATCAAGACGAACATTGTTCTTGAATGTTATTCAGTTTACTATCATGCATGATGATATTCCTGACATAATTTATTATCACACAACAAAAACATGGAAACCCAAAAGGGAAATTTTTGGTGTAAAACACAAATCATTAGGAATAAGGAAAAAAGAAGTCCATTCCACACCATGAATCCTCAAAAGGGGAGATAAATAAAAAAGTAACAAATGGGGGATTTACTGTTCTGCAGCTAGGACCGAGGATGACATGTCCTAGCATCACAACATATCCTATTAGGGATGGAATCAAGCAATATATAGTTCTTCAATTTTGTGGAGTTTTACATCTTGTGGTAAGGATGAAATAAGAGTATAATATTTTGTGTGACAAAGAGGCATAGTTTTTAATCATAAGGCTTGGATGAAAAAGATAATAATTTATGGTCATGGAGCTCAGACCATGGTGTTGCACAGCCCAATATGTTGGTATTTCCATACAAAAATCTATTAAGCCTATGTGATCCATACTCGATATAGGAAATAATGGGTAGTATTAGGTTTTCACCATCACATGAGAAAGCACAATAGTAAAAATGATGTTTTATGCTGGAAAATATCAACCGAATTAACATTCCTAACCATAATATCTGTATTTTAAAAAAGAATAAAACGGAAGGAAAATATAAATCACCACTGCCTATATATGGGAAACAATGGGTTTATTGATAATTATGGAGGATACCTACTAACCATGTTCGAAACATAGTATTGGTATTATGAGACATGGGAATGGAACAAACAATTAATGGTAAACCACTGACCATACATGTAATGAATGACTTTCATAAAGTTGCCATTTGAGATCATCTTGGACATTGTCCCTTGATAGTAGGGGATCCAAAGTGGCATGATACCAGGTCGTCAGAGCATCCTTTCATATGTGAAATATGATAGAGACCCAAATAAAGATTATGTGTGAAGTGTGGTGGTACCCATGTCCTTTAGCATGATGCGGTAAGGATGAGTGTTATAAGGTGTACTCTCAAATGAAGTACATGGTGCAGCTATTATAACCTGACATGAATGAGGAAAACGTATTCCACACTGGCACCACATAATCCCGAGAGAATTCATTCCCCAAGGGACTAGAAAGATGAAAGATGTTGTAGTTGGAACATAGACGGAATGTCATGGCAATTCTAACTATCCTATAATGATGGGAATGAGTCAACACACAATTCATGAGATGGCATGGAATTAGGAAAATGGCATAAATGGGGACATATTCTCTCAACTAGAATAAATTGAGATTGTTAACAAGTTTAATGTTATAAGAATGTGGACACTGAAAATAATAGTATAATGTATTAAAATTCATAGACTAATGTGACCAGTTTAATGTCATGTGCGTTGAACATTCCCATACAGTTTAATGACATCTCGTAAAGACAAGGGAGATCTCATGGGAGGAATATGGCGTTGATATTCTATGCACTGGATCTTCACCAGACCGAGTGATACTAAAATAATTTGTACAAAGAGACCAATAATCCAGTCCCAAGGGGTCGTAAAGATATTAGGTGGTGGTTGGACCATGGACTAATGGTTCAGGCATTCATACAAATCTCAAAAGGAGATAATCAAGCCTATCATTGTTCTTGAAGAATGGAATTAAAAATCGGCCATGAAAAAGTGTTAGATATCTTCCAAAATGAGGAAACTTTAGGATGTAATTCTATTTAATGTCATGTGATCATAGACAGTAAAGAAATTATTTTAATGCCATAGAGTTCTAACCGTCCTAAAAATGGATTGTGTGGTAGTGGTTCTATAATGTAACCCCGTGTGAATGAGGACTTTGGACATCTCATACCACATAAAACATTCCTGAGGGGAAACCCCAGGCATAGTTTAAGGCCACATTTCATGGACCATAAGTATGAGAATCGTGAAGTTAAAATATTTGATGCAATGTAATAGAAAAACATGATGTGAATGAGGACAAAAGAATCCAACACTACAGGACAAATTCCTTAATGAAAACCCCACAAATAGTTTAAGGTCATAAGTCTTATCCAACGTATGAGACTATTGATGCAGAAACATGTCATATAGTGACCTATAACAACTTTATTTGAATGGGGAAAAAGAATCCTGCTCCACATCACAAAATATTGATATATCAAACACACTGTTTAATGTCATGATGCCTATACACTAGGGTTTTAATTCCTCGTATACAATCATAGATCTTGGACAATGGTTGTGAGACTCCTTTGTGTTTGTAAAAACCTTATCTAAAACCCTTAAGACCACATGCTCAAATATCGGTGTGGGAAAAAAATCCAAGAGAAGATACTTACTACATTGAAGCACACAATAGGGGAACAGAGGTGTGGAGTTAGAGAGGCCCAATGACACTAGTTCACCCTCTCAATGAGAAAACGTTCATGGAAGGGTGGAACTAAGTGTATGTAAGTTCTATATAGAAATAATTATTTTTGAAGGAATGTGAATCACAAGACTAGAATTTGGGATGTAATGTGGTTTGTGATAATGATGGATGATAACTATTGACCATGTTCAAACATTGTATCTATATCATGTGACCTAAATTTGGAACATACAATTTAGGGTAGTCTATTGACCATATCTGTAATGAGGGACTTGTATCATGTTGTCATTTGACATTTTCCTCGATGTTATACAATGACTGTAGGTGATCCATAGGGGATCAGACTGGGTCGTTTGGGGTCCTTTTATATGTAAAATATGAAAAAGACCAAAATTAAGGGATCAAAAGGTGTGGTGGTGGAATTATAGAGTGTACATGGAGAATCCAACAATCAAAGTCCATTAACACAACACATATGAGTATAGTAATAAGGAAAGATAAAGTTTGAATCATTCTATTTGAGGAAGATGACTCAAAAAGAAGAGTGGGTAAAAGAGGAAAAATGGGTCAATTATTTCTATTATGGACTCTAAGATGTGGTGTCTAGGTGTTCGTATGTATCCTACGAGGGTAGTTATCAAACAATTAGTAGTTCTAAAATGTCATGCAGTTTAGCGTCATTCAATTAGAATATTAGTTGTTATGTAGTTTATTTTCCTGCGGACATTGGTGGGAAAGTGTTTCCCTGAAGGGGGTGTGCATAGTGTTTCATAACAAACATGACGTGAATGAGGAAAAAATAATTCCCCATTATTCCATGAACTCATGATAGAAGAATCAGGCCATGGGGCTAGAAGAACTAAAAACACCATACAGTTTAACACCGTGTTGTAAGAATGAAGTATAGACGGGGTTTTTAAGAGGGTAATGTCCATGATGTGGAAAAATGACCCTATTTGAATGAGTTATAAACAGACCACACCAAACCATTCAAAATACCTGGAGGAGACAATCATATGGTTGGAGGAACTTGGGGTTGTACCCAAAGACTAAGCATCTGGTCATTTCTCTATATCCTCCAAGGGTTGTAATCTAGCCATATGTAGTTCTTAAACATAATTCATCATAACATCTTGTAGTAATGATGATATCATGAAGTTTATCATCATGAAGGGTGATCCTGTGTAGTTTATCATCATGCAAGATGAGTGATGATAGGCAGTTTCACATACTGCATCCCAGATGAACAACACAATTTAACATCATGTGGTAAGGTTTATGTTTTGTAGTTTAACATCCTAGAGGATGATCCTATGCAGTTTATCATCATAAAGGATGAATATGAAATGTTTATCATCGTGTAGGATAACCCAACATCTTAACATCATGTGGGAGGAAGATAGAAAATTTAATGTCGTGCAAGATGATATAAAATATTAACATCATTCAGGATATAGATGAATGGTTAAACATCATGTAGGATAGTACAATAATTTAACATCAGGTGGGATGAAGAAGAAAATTTTAACATCATTTGGGTTGAATATAAACAATTTATCTTCATACAGGTTGATAAAATAGTTTGATATCATGAAGTACTAAGATGAATAGTTTAACATCATGCAAGATTGTACAAACTGTGTGGCTCATCCATATAAATACATATCTAACTAGAACTACCAATCCCAGGTGATTCATTATTAGTGTGAGAAACACGAAGTAATGATGAGATTTTCTAGACACATGGAATCAAACATCATGGGAAATGGAATGTTGGGAGAATAATGTTACATGTATACTCAATGTACATGGATGCACAGTGGAGTAACATCAAGAGTGTCGGATTTCCATGTAAACATAAGGGGGTGGAACATTGTGAATAATGAAGCCCAAAATTTCAATCACAATGAGGGTGGCATGATGATAAAGGAAATACAAACCATGTTTGAAAGAAAACATCCACATCATGTTACTATAATTGGGGACTGAAAAATGGGAGTTGATACAAACCATTTTCGAAGCATGGGACAAGTCTCAGAATGTTGACTGATTTTTCCAGAGCACTGTCCAAAGGTGGAAGGTCTGCCAAAGTGGCATGAGACTAGGTCACTATGGGTCCCTTCAGACATTGATGTGAATGAATTCCAAATAATACGATGTCTAATTAATGGAAATGACTTTCGATTATTCCCTTTTGGAGTCCAACATTCAATGTCCTACACCATAGAAAATTAGTTCATGTCAATAGCGAAGACCAATAAGAGGTAGTTAAACCCCTTATCAAGAATGAGGATCCTAAGGTTTTTCAAGGATGTGGAAGGATAATGGACTAGTGTAAATTGATGAGTGCACTCCCCTATAAGACATCATTGATATTATGATGGTTTTCATCATACGATGAGGATTCAGAGCCATCTTACAATTAGAATACGAGGCTCCCTATGATTTTGACATAGGGAAAGGTGAAGGTTTGACATCATGTGATGAGGATGATAAAAATTGAGTTTAACATCATATGAATAAATTGATCTATTGTACAACTTAATTTCATGTGATCAGGACATGCATTTATTATTATTTAAGATCACATAGATTTGTCTGTGGTTTCTATAGTTTGAAGTTTCTTAGCATTTATACAATTATTGTATAGTATAAAGTCATGTGACCACATCACTTTCCTACATTTTAACATCATACGACCAAGATGATGGTTGTTATAATGTTTAACACCCTCAACTAGGACATCGGTTATGTAGTTTCATGACATGAAACTATGACATGGAATCTCATACAGTTGACATCATGTCATAAGGATGAGAGTCATTATGCAGTTTAACATCATGAAACTAGGATGTAAGACCACCAGGATTGTGTTAGTAGTGGGGTGGCCATCTCTACCCCATTCTGATGGTTTGGGATCCTTAAGGATGGGGGATCTGTTTGACCAAATAACCCTAAAATACCCCCAGCTTATCTATGGATGTTCTCCATGTGTGAGTTAGGCTATCTGATGGTGATCATTCCTTGAGATGATGCAAAGGTCACTGGTAGGATCACTATAGTTGATGCAACACAACTATTAGGATTACATATAGTGTCATAAGGGCAATAGAGATGGTAGAATTCCCTCAGTCTGACTGGGTGACATAGCCCATAGGGCGTGGATAATAGGAGTGATTGTACAATGGGGAGATTGATCCTAGAAGGTATGGAAAAATGGATATTTTGTATGAAAGGGTTTCGAAGTTTGAATGTCATGGAATCCTGGAGCATTAGTAAGATGGGGTGATGGAACACATAAGGCATGGAATCTTGGAATGTCGGTACAATGGGGCAATGGAGCCCAGAAGGCATGAAAACCTGGAGTGTTGGTATGAAGATGATATGGAGAAATGATGTAATAGAATCCTAGAGCCTCAGAATGATGGGTAGATGGATCCTTGAAGGCATGGAAGTCAATAACATCAGTACGATGAGGTGATAGAACTCAGAATTCATTGAATCCTAGAGTGTCGGTGTGATTGGTTGATGGAGCCCATAAGTAGTTGAATCCAAGAGGGTTGGTACAATGGGGTTATGGGGCCTAGAAGTCATAGAGGCCTAGAGTTTCAGTATGTTGGGGTGATGGAGCCCATAAGGCGTAGAAGGATGGAACATTGATAATATAGGTAATGGAGCCTGGAGGGTATGGAATCCTAGAGCATTGGTATTATGGGGCGACAGATCCTAGAAGATGCTGAAGGTTTGATAGTCTGTATGATGGAATAATGGAGAGTAGAAGGCATGGAGGGTTGTAGTGTCGATACGATAGAAAAATAGATCCTGAAATGTGTGGAAGCCTGCAGTGTCAGTATGACGTGGTGATAGAGCACAAAAGGCATAGAAGCATGGATCATCGATATGATGGGGAGATGGATCCTGAAAGGCAAGGATTCCTAGAGTGTTGGTATTATGGGGTGATGGATCCTGAATGATGTGGAAGCCTATAGAATTAGTACAATTGGGTGAAAAATCTTTAAAATGTGTTGAAGGCTAGAATTTCCGGTCATAATTCAGAGCAACTAGAGTAGGGATATGATTGAACTACCCCATTTTTAGTTATTCAAATAATGGAATGGAATTTTAACGTGAAGGACCTCCATGAGGAATTATTGTAGCTTCAATGGGAGGACTTATATTATGGTAATGGTGTAATGGTAAGAGCCATAGTGCTAGATAATATTAGTGTTAGGAAGACTATAAAAATTACTGGTGATGGAGACAGGTTGGACATTCATGATAGATGACTACAGTATTGTGAGGACCTCTGCAATGGATTATAATGGTGATGTGGAGGACCTCTGTGTCATATGGCTATAGTGAAGGGATGAGTTCCGCAATGTCTAATTATTGATACAGTAATGCCCTCTATTATAGATGTCATTAGTGCAGGGAGAACCTTCATAATTGATCATGATGGCGCCATGGAGAACCTCCGTGCCTGGTGATTGTAGTGTAAAGGTAAACACCACAGTTTCTGATGATGGCGATTGGGAGGACTTCCATGCTGGATGATTTCAGTTTGGAGAGGATCATAGCAATGGATGATGATGGATATGAGTAGGGCCTCTATTATGGATAACTACAGTGTGGGAAGGACCACTAGAATGGATGATGATGGTGACACCGAGGATCTCTATGCCTTGTGATTGCAGTGGGGATATGACCTCTACAATGGATGGTTATGGTTACAGAGAGGGCCTTTATTCCAAATGATTAAATTATAGAGACGACCTCAACAATTTATGTTGATGGGGACGGTGGGACCTCCATGCTGGGTGATTACATTATGGGGAGGACCATCATAATGGCTGATGACGTTGATAGATATGACCTTTGTTCCTAGTGATTGTTGTACAGGTTGGATCTCCATAGTGGCTAATGATGGTGACATGGGATGACATCTTTTATTGGTGATTTTAGGGATGGAGGACCTCTTCAATGGAATGATAATGGTGAAGGGAATGACCTACGTTCCTAGTGACTAAAGTGCAAGAGGACCTCCGTAATTGTATTTAGAGCTCTTGGTGATGCACCATTGGGATGGTGGTGGGTTACCCCTACATCTCTCAGGATTCTAGAAGTGTTGTTATGGGGTCAATGGTGTTAGGGGAGGATGCCCCATGCATAGCTGATGAAGGTAGAATTTTTAGTGGGGAGCCAATGGAGTCTGGGGTGATGATCCTAGCCTAGATGATGAATGTTTCAGTGTTAGCGAGGAGCCTAAGGATTCAAGTTGATGATGTGACCTACTTAGAAAATGGATGTGGTAGTTTATGTGTGGGGACTATGGAATTGGGGTAGAATCCCCATGTGTTGTTGTTAAAGGCAGCAATTTATGTAAACAGTTGATGAGGTCAGGGGAACGATTCCCCCTACAAAGCCTATAATGGTAGTGATGTCAGAAACAAGGTGATGGAGTCAAGAGGAGGATGCTTCCTACATGTCCATTCATGGTAGTAGAGTTGGTGAGGAGACGATGGATCATGGTTGCACATTCTCCCTAAATTTCAGATTTATGTGGATGTATTGGCGAGGATCGGATGAAGTTGGGGGGAGGTTTCCACCTATGCAGGATTTGAATGTGGTGGTGTTGGTGAGGATCCAATGGAGTTGATGGGGGAGGATAACCCCTGCATAGTACTTCATGGTGGAAGATTCAAAGATTAGACAATATCGATATGTGGTTGGATGACCCCTTTGTGATCGATGAAGGCGGTGGTCTTGGTGAGGAGCTGATGGATTCTGTAGAGGGATTCCCCTATGGTGCATATGATGACGACATTGTCAGTAATGATCCAATGGATTTAGGGGGAGGATTCCCCCTCCACGTACTTTGATGGTTGTATAGATAGCGAATAGATGATGTAGTTGGGGATAGCATACCCCCTATATGGCCTTTGATGGAAGCATATTCTATAAGCAGTTGATGGAGTCGGGGAAGGATTCCCTCTATGCGGTCCATGATGAGAGTGGATTCAATGAGGTTCAGATGGATTCAGGGGGAGGATTCCCCCTCTATGACAGTTTATAGAGGTGGAGTCAACTAGGAGACAATGAAGTTAGGGGTATTATGTCCCGTTTATGGCCAATAAAGGTGGTAGTGTCGGCGGAGAGATCATAGAGTTAGATGTTGGATAACTAATGTGCATCCTATGAATGTGGCAGTGTCAGTGAGGAGCCGATGGTGTCATGGGGAGGATTCCCCCTCTACTAACATTGACTCTAGAAGGGTTAGTGAGGATCAAATAGTTGCAAGGGTAGGATTCCACTTGTGTTTCCTCTGAGGGCATAAGAGTTTTTGAGAAGCAGATGGAGAATGGGAGGGGATTCCACCACCATGACCATTGATGGTGGTGGAGTCAGCGAGGAGCTGATGGAGTCGGGGGGACGGAGGCCCTCTATGTAGCCTTTAGAGGCAACACTATCGAGGTGAATCCAACAGAGTTAGAGGGAGGATTCCCCATCTATGTTCGATGAAGGCAGAAATGTTGGCGAGTAGTAGATATAGTTTGGGGGGTTCCCTACATAGCCTATGAAGGTGGAGGAGTCAGAAAGAAGTTCATGGACTCGAGGGGAGGATTCCTCTTGCATAGCCTATGAAGGATATAGAGTCGGTGAGAAGAAGTTATCATCAGGGGGATGCCCCCTGTGTGTCCTGTGAAGGCGGAGGATTCGGTGAAACGCTGATGGATTCAGGGTGAGTATGCCCCCGACATGACGGATGAAGGTGGTGGTGTCGGTGAGGAGCTGATAGAGATAAGGGTCGATTCCACATGTGTGGCCTATAAAATTGGGGTGTTGGAGAGGATCCAATGTATTTAGGGGAGAATTTACCATTCACATCTTATGAAGGTGGATGTATCAGTGAGAATATGGTAGATTTGGTGGATGATTCCCCCTATGCAACCGATGAAGTTGGCGGTGTCGGAAAGGAGCCAATTTAGTTGTATGGAGGATTCCCTGGTGCGACCTATGAAGGTGTGGGTGTTAGAGAGGGGCCAATGGAGTCCGGGGGTGGGGGTGGGGTATTCCCTCTATACGGACTAGGATGGTGGTGATATTAGTGCAGAGCTGATAGAGTTGGAGGGATGATGACCCCTATGAGGATGATTAACGTGGCTGGTTTTGGCGAGGATGTGATAGAGTTTGGGGGAGGATTACCCTTACACTTACGATGTATTTGGATATTTCAGTGAGAAGCTAATGGAGTGGGGGGGAGATAATTCTCCCAGCACAGCCTTTGACAGTAGCAATGCCGGTGAGGAGCCAATGGATTCGAGGCAAGGAGGCCCCATACTTGGTCTTTGATGGAGGCAGGTCAGTGAGGAGCTTATGGGATCAATGGAAGATACCACATGGATGACCGATAAGGTGGAAGTGTAGTTGAGGAGATGATGGAGTCAGGGGGAGGACTCCCTCTGCACGGCCTTTGATAGTGGAAGAGATAATTACGAGCCAATGGATATGGTTGGGGGATTCCCCCTATGCGGCCTACGAAGGAGAAAGAGTTGATGAGGAGATGATGGAGTCGGTGGGGGGGGATTCCCTTTTCATGTCCAATGAAGGTGTCGTATTCAGTGAGAAGCAAATGGATTTAGGGAGAGGAATTAAAATATATGACTTTTGAAGGTTACAGTGTCGGGATGGAGCCGATAGAGTTGTGGGTGGAAGCATCAAACGTAGCCTATGAAGGAAGATGAGTCGTTAAGAAGCCTATAGAGTTAGGAGAGGATTCTCCCTACATGGCCTATGAAGGTAGAATGGATAGGAAGAATCCAATAGAGTCGGGGGAGGATGCCCCCTATGTATCCTATAAAGGAAAAGGAGTCGAAGAGAATACAATGGAGTCTGGGATATGATTCCCCATTTGAGTTTGATAAAGGTGGCAGTTTCAATTTGGAGATGATGGAGTCGGGCAGAGTATTCGCCTTCGGCGGCCTATGAAGGAGTCGGTGTTGGTGAGGAGATGATGGAGTTGGTGGGGGGGGGGTTATTTTGTGCGACCTATGATGGTGGCTATGTCTGAAAGGAGTTGATGGGATTAGGGGGAATATTCCCCCTACACGGCCTTAGAAGGTGGTCATGTTGGCGATGATCCGATAGGGTCATGGGGGGTTCCCACAATGTGGAATATGAAGGTGGTGTTGTTAGTGAGATGCTGATATAATTAGGGTAGGATTCCTCCTATGTGGCCAATGAATGCATCAGAGTTTCTGAGCATCTGATGGTGTCTAAGGAGGATTCCCCCTATGCGGCCTTTTATGGTAAAAGATTCAGAAATATGCTGATGGAGTTTGGGAAAGGATTCCCCTTGCACGAAAGATAAAGGTGGCAATGTTGGAGAGGAGCCATTAAATTTGAGGGAAGATTACACCTGCACTGTCTTTGAGGGAGGTGGGGTTGGGGAGTATCTGATGGACCATCGTCTTCAAAAACCAAATTTTACTCTCCTATCACACATTATGTAGATGTTAATCACATGCATTAATCAATAATTTAACCAGGGCTAACATTTTCAATTTTCTCATAGTCGAAGGGGAGAGATTAAAATTGATTTTACCATTATTGTTTCTTACAATTTTTATTGCTGGAACACTCATCTTCCTAGATATTATCTATTTGTTTACCCATTCCTCTACAATATTAATGCAGGTGGAATTCATCACTTATTTAGCGATGTTTTCTCCTTGATCAAAATGAGATGATGGGATGTCAGTCCCTCGTTCCATGGAATCCACCTAGGAATTCTTCACCTAGTCCAGGACTCCGTCAATGATTTGATTTACTGATCATTAATCTCATTCTCAGAGCTATCTCTTTGTGAATGATGTTAAATTATGCTTGTTCTCTCAGAACATTAAAAGTGGTCTAGTTAAGGCCACGACCTTCTATCAGAGTTGATGATAACATCTGGATTGTTGAGGAATCTATGGATACTATTAAATTGGTACACATCCATTCTTTCTCATAGGATGGATTCTCTAGGGTATGAAACCTGAGTCATCAACTGTTCATTGTGGGATATCATATGCTGAAGGAATGTCTATGAGGTTTTCCTCAGCTTCCCATGTTTATCATAGGATATTCTTCTTGTTTAACATCTTGAAAAGATGGATTAGAATGATAAGAAAATTTTTGAAAGTGTATTTGATTGGTAAATCCCTAAGAGGAATTACCTGGATGTTTTACCATATGGATAGATCAAAATTCTTAATAAGGATGGACCTACGATGGAATGTCCCAAAAATGTAAATATTTCACACTGTGTTGGCTGATTTGGACAGCATTATGGGAATATCATAGAATGATGTGTCAAAAAAAAGTGTAAACCAAGGATTACCATTTGATGGGATTGAACATTGGGGAAGCTACCGATGTACCCTATTTGGATGATAGGAATCAAAGACCCTATAGATCGAAGGGGTGATCTAGTACATACATGTGGTTATATTAACATGTGCTAAAAAGAGAAATGTGATGAATGGGTCTTATGCATGGTTAGCTGCTTGAGTACCAAAAAAAGAAAAAATCTATAAGGATGGGTAAAAGGAATGGTTAGCAGCCCGAAAGAACAATGTGATCTCACTGGGATAGGGCGGCACCAGAAAGAATCATGATGAATTATGGAGGAAGTGATGATGAAATGAAAGGAATGGAACTAACAAGAATATAACATTGTTGGGATTGAACCTTAGGGAGGAATACTACATATCCTTGTATATTGGAATCAAATTCCACATAGTTTAGGGGATGGGGTAATGAGACACCTAATGATGCAACTCATCAGAATGGATGCATGGACAGGACTTGAAGGATGCAGAACCTCCAGGTTAAGGTATGATCTTCACAAAACACAAGTTCTCTAGGAAGAGACAATGATGGGACTTGAGTGATGGGATTGAACCTCAAGGATTCATCCTACAAATCATTGTGGTAGGGAATCAAAGTCCATATAGATATGGATGGAGAATAGAATCGAGGCATACTCAAGGGAAAATGACTTGGAGACATGTTAGGGATTATACGTGGTTATATTTCCACATTAAGCATGATAATCATGGTTTTAAGGATATGGTGAAGTGTGGGGATCATGCACGGTTATCTTCCTGGATGTACCATAAAACCTCTTAGATATATATCCAACAAATGTGTCCCAAAAATAGATGATTTCACATAATAATGGTACATCCCTAGGAGGTCCGCAAAATTTTATTGTTGGATGGGATTGAACCTCATGGAGACATCCAACATACCATGTATACAAATCAAGGATCAAAACCAACATAGTTTGTGATGAAATTTAGTTTAACATCATGCAGGATGAGTAGTTAACCAATGTGGAATGGCTAAAATTGATTGATGGTGGGATTAAACATTAGGCATACATCCTGTGTACCCTCTATTGAAGAAAAAGATCAATGTAGACAAAGATTGGTAAACATGGGTGTGGGTCTTACCAATGGTTTTTGGGCCAAGGAATGGAGCTGGATAAGTGTCAAGATTTTATTGGGACGTGGCATCTTGGGTAGAATCCAGGTATATGATGAACCATGGTAAATGGACTAGGAAACTATATGAAGGTTGATCTAGGAGGGTTCACCCCAGGGTGGGGGCAGCAATGATTCCAAATTTAATAGATTGAACCATGAAGAAGCATCCAACATACCATTTTTATATTATAGGGATCAAATACTACGATGTTTAGAAGGGAATGGGGATTCACATAGAAGGGATCCATGTGTTGCTATGGGACAAAAAATGTGAATGGGGCCTATACGGGTAAGTGGCCCAGATGCCTCTATGGGTCATAATGGTGAATGGGGCATACTCATGGTAGATGGACTAATGCTACTCTATAGAGGATATAGTGAATGAAGATTATTCATGGAATATTCGTTGGTGCTTATATGGAGCTGCAATAGTAAATGATGCTTATGGTTGGAAGATGCCTAGGTGTCATCCTAGAATGAAACTGGTGAATGGGGCTGATACGTGAATGTTTCCTGGTAGATTCCATGGATTGAAAATTGTGAATGGGGATTCGATATGGAAGATGCCAGGGTGCCAATATGGAAATAGAATAGAGAATGGGGATTACACATGGAATCTTCCTGGGTACTGCTATTGACCGATAATTGTGAATGAGGCTTATGTGTGGAAGCTACCCGAGTGTCGCTATAGTGAGGAGATGTTGAATAGGAGCTGACCGGGTGCCTGTAGGGAGATGAAATAGGTAATGGGGTTTTGTGTGGAATCTTCTAAAGTGATGATATGGAGAAAACATAGTGAATGATTCTTACGTGTGGAAGATACCCGGGTGCTGCTATGGAGTGGGAATGGAGAATATGGATTACACGTGGAACTATGGAGATAAAATGGAAAATGGGTATTGCCATTGATGTTTCCCTGGTGCTACTACATAACAAAAATGGTGAATGGTCTACATGTGGAAGCAACCCGGGTACCACTCTAGAGAGGGAATGTTTAATAGAGAGTAGAAATGGTAGCTTCCCTAGTGCCCCTATGAAGTAGAAATGGTGAATGGGGCCTACACATGGAATCTTCCCAGTTTCCTTCCTCATGTGGAGTAATGAAGACATACCATGTGCATTTTATCGGGTATGAATTCAGTTTAACATCATATTAATGGATGAGGTGAGTGGGGATCAAGAAATGACCTTTCCATTCTATCTTCCTCATGCCAGACCATAATATAATCTTATTCTGGAGGTATAAGAAATCATATTCTTGATTGATAATGGATGATAAAGTTTAATTTCATGTTTTGGTGACTATTTGATTCTTATGGTTAGTGCATATGAAATACCTCCTTTGGAACAAGAGGCATCCTATGTTCATCAAATAGGGTGTACTACAGTTTACTGTCATGTATGGACTAATATAAGGCATAAGGAACCTATGAATGGATATTGTGGGACTTACGCATCAGCAGACCTTTCAAGATAAAACCAGCATCAAAACCAGGTGATTGGGTTTGCATGATTTTCTTTAGGAATGTATTGACTCAAGGTACATATGGAATTGATGATGGGAATGTTAACTCACAAATCGGGAAATAGACCGATAGGAATATTCTGACTGAAGCAATTTCATGGAGTACAAATAATTATATTGAATCATGGTATTCCATATGTTGAAGGTAGGTGTGCATAAGGGTGAAATATAAAATGTCAGCAACCAGGCCAAATATGTTCATTGGGAGACTATCCATTTTTCACAGGGGTTAGTGACAATGATGAATGTACCAACCCTATGGGATGGGATAGAAGAAAAGAAATGATCTTGATTATAAGAGTAGGGATGCTTCCCCTAGGGTATGAACCTGTGGTTATGAATGTTGGAGCACCATTATTTGGATAGCTTTTCAATGGATATGGGTTCATACATATCCAGGGCTCACATAGCATGGTGAATTGCAGTGCTCATGGGATCGTAGATCATGGGGATTTGTTGAGCTAAGGGGAATGAAAAGCATGGGGATTTAGAGAGCATAATGGACCCTAGAGCATGATCTTTTGTAGGGGGGGTGCATTTTGAATTTTGAATGCTTCGTAAAGACTCAAGTTCCTTACTGGCCCTTCTTCCTATGTGAAAGGCATTTGAATTCATAAAGGGTATGTCCACTTTAGGTGAAGGCTCTCAAGAACATAAGGATGTTTCATGAAGCATAGAAGATCAATGGAATATGATTTCAAAAATAAGTTATTATCCATAAATTGAGATCATGACAGTTAAACATGGCATCTTCCCATGTCAAAATGAATCCATGAGGGCGTATTTATAGGAAAATACGGTCTTATGATTCTTATATAAGTGCCTTTAAGGGAATAGTGCTTCATGAAATGATGTGGGTACATCATAGTCATTGAGGCATCCACTACGCTTCACCATGGTGGTCGCTGTTCTTGGTGGACAAGTGCAGCCTTCATGCAGTACTTTATGATCTTGGAGGGTGTATTTCAAGTGGGCTCTACGAACTAGTTTTTCATCCTAATTTGGAATGGTCGTAACTCCTTATTCTTAACTCTACCTAGGCTGTATGACTAGTTAAATCTAATATTTTTAAATGTGATACACTTTTGGATATATTTTATAAATAATAGGTTCATCTTGGGGATGAGTTTTAAGGTTCTAACACTAATTACATTATTTATCATTATAGATTATTTTCACATTTTATGAAAATATTAATGGGACCAATTTCTTTTTTTAAAAAATTCAATATTTTGTGAGAATATTAATTTATATATATATATAAATAACATATGCACTTATTAATTTAATGATGGGTGTTTAAAAAATTCTACCCCCAAAAATTCATTGAATAATGTTATTCCTCAATAGTTTAATTGAATTGATTAGTGAACCTTAAGCTATTGAAAGACATTTTCTACTATGTAATGAGTTTTACTGAAATATACAAAAATACAATGCATTGGGAAAAGAATTATATCTCAATAGATAGAATGTCCTGGATTTGGGTGAAAACCCAATCCATTATGGAAAATTATCCACTCTTTGATGATGGTCATAGTAGCACTAATTATCATAATAAATAACATTTTTATTTTATATATTCCCCATTATTATGCTTATGTAATTTTTCATAAAAATGATTATTAACACTCTCTATAATATATTCTTATTTTATAATAAAATTCCCACACCATGAGTAATTACTTATTATATATGTTTTGTAATTTATGATTCACTAATGTTATGTTTATGTACCTTTATTATTCTATCATTCCAAAATTACCATCGTATTATCACTTATACACCATTATTAATAACTCTTTTACTAAACATTACTGATCATCATATGTCACCACATTTAATGTCTTCAATTAAAAATGTTATAGACTATAAAATGATGTATAATGTATCCTAAAATGATATCAATTTAGTAGTTTTTTGTGGGATATTTATAGAATAATATAAAATAAGATATTTAAGTATTCAATCTTTAAAGAAATTGAACTAACATGTTCTTAATTATTTGGTTTTATGTGATATTAATATAAAATTATATAATATATTTGTATGTATGCTTGGTATTCCTCAGTTTTTATCTGAGTTTATTTTAGTTTTTTATCATATTATATTTTTAGGAATAAGTTGTTATAACCTAAAAAACATATTAAACAAAAATACAGTTTGTCAGACCATTTTATATCTATGGGTTATGTGAAGTTATTATAATTCATGATATCTTAGGATGTATTTTTCTAATCATATTTATATGTATTGTAATTATTTTTTCAAGGTGCACAAAATAAACTTTCCATTTTTTCAATGGTTAGAACTATGTGGGACCAAGGGAACCAAAAATATTATATAAATATAATTATGTTCATATTGGGAAACATAATGGAGTTACAAATCTCATAGTTATGCCATCTAAAATATTTAGGTTAGTAAAAAATTACCTGAACCATGTTGAGCTACCAAATTCCACATGGTAGTAAGAAATTACTATCAAATCTCCCATGTGGAAATTTATAGCTCGATCAGTTGGTATTCCCATCCACAAATTTTAATGTAGTGGATGATAACCAAAAGGAATATATTTTCTATTATCAACATCACAGACCATGAAATTTCATTCTTGGATATATTGTATTTCAAATGTGTAGTAGGTCTATGGTGGAACAAAATATAAAAATAAATAAATATTATTAAATTAACCCCATAGAATCGATTGATTTTAAGAAAGTTATTTTTGATAAATATTTTACCGAAACACATACCACTAAAATGGAGAGATGATTAAATGTGAAAAAAAGGTGTATGAATCAATTGGAACCTATAAATAAAAATTTATAGGATATTTAATGTAATTTTTTTTATTTATCGTTAACACTGAAACAAATATTATTAATTTCTTTAGAATCTTAGAAGCAAGTGTTATAAAAAAAATTACTGCATGATTTTTTTGAAGGGGTTAATAAATTTTTAAATGTTATTTAATGATAGAAATGGATGTTGGAGACTCTAGTTGTTCTAAAGGTACTTTTGAAGAGATAAGAAAAAATGGAGTTTTATTGAACCAAAAACTAATAAATCCCTTTTATGAAGGATAAATAATTTTTTTTAATATAGATAATAGGTAATGTATCATAAAGAACATTTTCTTAAAAGGAAATGTAAATTCTAGATGTGTGGTAGGGGTGGGCCTTAATAACCTGAATTCCAATGTGAACGAAATAGGAAAAGAAATTAAATCATTGGAATGAGGTATCGTGATAAAATTCATCTCATATAAAAATAATTCGATTCTAGGTTGGTTTGGAATTATTCCACGAATTTCACAAAAACATTGATTAATGATGGCATTAAGTTCCAAAAAACTCAATATCTAAATAACTAAGGGAATGTTTGTTCAATCATAACTATAAATATGGTTCATTAATGTGATGTAGGGATATGTGATAACACAAAATATGTTTCTTATGTTAAGTTAACTTTTTTATAAAGATGTGTTAAATATGAATAAGTAAATTGGATGGAATTGATTTCCTCAGAACTAATAAATGATTTACTGAAAAATTAGTATATATTATCATTGATGATGTTTAAAATTTCTTGTATTTATGGAATATATCCAGTAACCATTGGAATAGAAAATCATGCATGTTTTCCAAATTTATAAATTTTAATTCATGTTATTAATATGTTTTGATAGAATGTATGATGAGGGTATTCACATGTTTGGAATTTGAAAACAGAGATCTATTTTGTGATATATGGGGTTTCAATGATAATATGATTTCCAAAACTTATTTATATTGTTTTGTATTTTCATATTTCTGATGTGTTATAATATTGAAAATTTATGAAAAGTTCTAGTTATTCTTTGGATTAACTATCAACGTATTAAGGTTGTATTAATAACTTTATTTAAAAGGATATTTATTGAATAACGTTATTTAAAGGATATCCATCTTATTTATTTTTTAAATCATATTAGTGTGAATTTTGGAAAGGACACCACAAATTTTGGTCGACAAATTATCATGTCTGACAATGTTCCAGGTCTTGAACACATTACAGAAGGACGATGTGTATTTTGATGCCTACAACTAGCCTACAAGATTTTCTGGTTAACGTGTAATTATTTTTAATTAATAAATATTAATTATGAATTAGTATGGTTACTTTTTATGTTTATAGATCAAGGAATATTTACTTTTAATTATAAAAAGTGATATACTTTTCATTATTTTATGGGCCTTAAGATATGTTAAATGTTTATTTTAGTGATTTATGTATTAATGTTAATTTATGGAAGTCAATTCCTTTATTTAATGGATGTATTATAATATTATCAAATCACAGAAAAATTATGAACTTTTTATAGAAATATATATAAAAATACTTCAAAGTTCTAAATGTGATAAAAATAATTATATCCAAATACGTTAAACATTGTTGAACAAGTGGCCTTTGAAATCATCACGGATTTATGACCATGGGGCCCTCAAATTTGATTTTATCATTCCCTTTTTTATGACTGATTTACTCAATAACTCCATATAAATATTTACATTTTTTTTCATTTCCAATATACACTCCCAACCTACATTGTCAAATGTGGAAACCTAGTTATATGTTACATTGGGTAACCATTTTGGTTCCAACAATATATTTTTAATTTATTTTTTGTATTCATTTATACTATGTGGGATTCTATGAATGAAACATTAAAATATTAAACCTTTGATAACCTTTATGAATTTTGCGGTTGATATTCATTTTACGTGGGATAAAGCATAATACCTAGAGAATTTTTTAATTTTGTTTTGGAATTAATTTAATCTATTTTATATTTTTAATTCCACACAACATTAAAATTTGTATATTTTATATTAAATCTCAATGTTTGGATTATATGAATTACACACAACAATGTTTTTATCTTTCTCTTCTCATAAGACTATTATTAGCTTGTGTTACATGAGACACTTACTTTCATCTATGGATTGTGTAACACACATGCCCGAGGTTTAATAAACAATAATATATTATTAAACCATTATTATTTAATAAAATAAGATGTAACCTGGATGTTAATTTATTGGATATGATAGTATTAAAAATTTTGAAAAATATATTGTTTACAAAAAATATAATATTAAATCATTGGTTTCCAATAAATTTAAGATACAATTGCACATAAAGGATATATATTTATTTTTATTATCCCAATGGTATTTAGTCTTAAAAAATAAATTATTTATATTTAATAAATTGTATTATTAGAATAAATTAGTTTTATATTATATAATTTATTTTTTATATTAATAAAATATATTTTTAAGACATAAGAAAAGAACAAAAAAAATTTATAATTAAAACCTTTATTTTTATAAAGTTATTTTTACAACCTTTTAATGGATAACCCATTTTATATCCATTTTTTTTAATTTATATATTTAATATATCCTAATAAACTTCATATTTGGTATCAAAATATTACTGATAGGTTTGGATCAATGTTTTTACTTTTTCCGTAAGGTTTCACCTTTTAATGAATAGTTAAAAATTTTATATTTTAATTCCAAATTGATTTTTTCATATGATTTATTTATAAGAATTAATTGTACCAGAAAATTAATTTAAACCATTAATTATATAATTTTTTTTCAATTAATACAGTTTAGTTCTTTATAATAAATTTCACATTGAAATTGAATGTAACAAAATAGAAATCTTTTAAATATTTTAACTTTAAAAACCTACATTGTCAACCCAGCTGCAAGAAAAAATTTAAATTATTTTCAGCCACTTAATTTTTCATAATTTGAAAAAATGGATTCCATATTGGGAATAATCATAATTTATATTTTCAAATTTGATGAAAATTTTTTTTTACCAAAAATATTAGTGAATGTAATTAAAATTATTTAAAATGATTATGGTTAAATTAAGCTTATTAATGGAACAAACAATATCCTTAATGCCTAAAAAGACATATACACTTGTAAAAATGACATTGTATGACCATATTTCAACCCTATACTATGTAGTATTGACTTTAGACCAATATTGGATCCACATTTATTAAAAAAACGTTGGTGGAGTGTCCCTTTTCCAAAATATTACTAGGGTGAAACTCCTCCTCTATTTTAAAAGGCCTCCTCTCTTCCGACATTCTCACACCAATAAAGACACATTGAAACAACCAAAATATTCCCAAATAGATATAAAAAATACTTCCCATCCTCATTTAATCCCCCATTTAAGTGGAAATCCTTCCAAAACATCTCGTTGGTGCAAACCAGAAGGAGTTACCCGATTTAGATGTATCACCCTCCTTCCAACTTCTTTCTTTTATTTTATTTTTCCACACCCTAAACTCTTATTATTCCATTATTCTATAAAAACACCAGTATAATCCATATACAATGATGATATTATGATATTTTCTATACATATACTTATAAACATATCCATCTAATGGGTAACAAACATATTGTTTAAGTGTCTGGTGAACATCCACATCACTATATGATGATTTTCCATTTCTAATTTACAGTATATCATCGAGGGAAATAAGGAAGGTAATACTATTTATATAAATTATATATTAAAATTATTATGTATATATGTTTTTTTAATTATTTTCCCACACATCTTATTATACTATACATTTTGTGCTAATACGATATGTTCGTTTGAGGTAGTGTGGACTACCGCCCGCTCAATGTGATGTGATTTGTTCATACACTACATAGAAATTATTAAGATTTTTTTTAATAAATAAGATATATAAGATATAATAAAACTAATATAATAATGATATATTTGGGTATTTTAATTTCTTTCTTTAAATATAACAATTAAAATGAAATAGCGTTCATTCTTATGTACGGCTTACCCTCTCCATGAACAGATTATTCCTTTTCATAATTATATATATAATGGATTATTATAATAAAAATATAATGAATATAAATAATTTTTAAATCATTTTGTACATTCTAGAAGTCCTTATAGAATTATAAGGACCAATGATATAATAGATTAAGACACATGCGAATTGTTTTTGATATTACCAGAAGTGAATGATTAATACTGAGTTGTTAACAAGATGGTAATATAAATCCATAATAAAAATAAATATTCTATTATTGTTATTAAGAATATTTCATTATAGATTTATTATAAATTTATATTTATTATATAGTATTTTATCATGATTATTATGAGATTCAATACATTAGGTAAGAGAATTTCATCTCACAATTTATTTCTGTGAGATAGTTACATTATTCACCACTGTCTTTTTATGTATGGTGTATATACATCCCAGGAATGTATTATAATAATTTTATACCTTAATATATGTATTTTTAAATAACTATTTTATGATATTTCTATCATGGGTTTTATATTTAAAAATTTACCAAATTGGTAAAGTAATGTTCTCTCACTTTTTCTTCTTTAGGACACATGACGTGTTATACACCTATATTTTTATATGAGGTGTATAAAATACACTGGACATGTTATAAAATGATTCCATTTCTTACCATGATATTTTAAAGTTCCATGTAAGTAAATTCTCTTATATGGGCAGTATGATTCATGATACCATGTAATGAAAGTCTATTGAGACAATATAACCATTTGTTGAGATTATTTCTGATCACATTTTCATTAATGAAATATTATAACCCGTCATTAAAGAATACTCAAGAATTATATACTCCTCTTTTTATTCATTCTTTATTAATGTATTAGTAACCTTTTTACTCTCTATGGTACTTAATATAATTAATCAAATATGACCTTACATTTCTCTTTAGTTGGAGATACATTATCATGGAAAAATATATTTTCTAAACAGGATTAGAAGAATATTTTAATATTATTCTATGATCATTAAAAGAATTTTTATACCATTTTTTTCTTTTAAATGAAACATTTTTTATAAGAAAAGAATCTTCATTTCATTTTTTGGTCGAAGAACTTTTCATAACTTTTTACCATGGAAAAGGAATGTCTTTTTTACCTCAAACGAAATGTATCTAATTAATTGTTATGAAATCATTGAAGCTTCATTTTAATGTTAAAAAGGTTAATTTGTAGGAAAATTATTTTAAAATTATTATTAATTAAATTTGTTTTTAATTTTTCTGAATCATTTTTTATATTTTTTTAAGTAAAAATAGTTTTCATAATTTGTTCAAGCTTCTAGTATAGGATTCAAGGAAGTATGAGAATAAAAATGCTTTCATGCTTCTCTACATGTTTTCTAAGGGGAAAAAAATTTCATTATCATTTCAATACTTCCATTATAAGTTTTCAAGTATATTTTCATGAATATGTTTTTTAATAGGTTTTACATTTTTGGAATAATTTTTCAGTGGATAATTGATCATTTCCTCATTTAGTTTTTTTTGAATGATAATTCAAAATTATTTCCCTTATTAGATAACATTTTTTGGGGTCACTGATGCCTTTTTGGTGAAAATATTAAATGTTTACATTTATATTATTTCTATTATTGGTTTAAATCTTATGGAATAATGTTTAAAAAATCTATATCTCTTTCACGGATTATATTATTATGAAACATTCTTCTTTTCATGGGTTATTATTTGACGAAATGATTATGAAAAATGTCATTTTTCATATGTTATGATATGATTACATGTTTATGAAACCAGTTTCATATCATGGGTTATGATATGATTTTTTTTATGATCATTTGGCATATGTATGTATGATTTCATTTTGAGATGGGAGGGACCTATATCTTCTTCAAATTCATTTGGAAATGATTTATGCCTCATGAGATAGACTATGATGTTCTTGAGTGTGAAACATGGCTACTAAGTTGTCCATTATATTGCTCCTTGACTATAATGATTGTATAAGGAGTGAACTCATGTTACTAAGATGTCCATGGGATTCATCCATGACTACTAAGATGGTTTAGAGAGTGAACTTATACTAATAAGATGGTCTTGGAAGAAATGTCTTGACTACATTTTAAATCATATTACATGACTATGTGTATTCCATAATAACATGTATTATTCGTATGTTATGATTTCATGTCCTATGTTCATTATTTCATTATGATTCCTTTCTTATGAACTATCAATATTTTTTCTATGATTCATTTTTATGATCTCTGATATGCAGTTATTGATCTTAAAATTTTATTATCAGGTTCTCATACTTGTGTGCTCATGTTTATGTTTATATGTCTCCCATGTTTACCCTTAATAATCATCTGAACTCACACATTCTTATTTCTCATTACCCATGTTATTAATATACTAATAATATATTAATTTTCTAATAAGGGTTCTAGTCACGAATAACCAATTGGGATATAATATAGTTCCTTTTTGTTGTAGTGTTATTGTTTATATGTTTCCAAAGGCACTAGACTAGTATAGTCATTGGGCATTTATTTTTATAGTGTTTTTATTATTCAAAAAAATTTATGTAACATTAAGGTATGTCAATACTTAGTCTTTAAAGTGAAAGGCCACTCGAATTTTAAATAGAGGTTCATCACACAATTTTCTCATGGTTTAGAAAATTGTGTTCCTAGACAGTATCAATAGTGTTTAGGCCAAGAGATGCACATAGTTGGTGCATGGTTAGCCAAACTCTATAGCCAGGATGTTTGGGTAATTTATATGGGTAAAAATATATAAAATAACCCTACTACAATTATCTAATTTTTTGTCCTTTATTTTTCACCCACACACATAGTAATGGGAGGGCTCAACTATACACTCTTTAGTTAATTTTAGGGATCATAATCAAAAAGATATTGATCGTTGATCCATTTGTGTATATATATTCTTTTCAAGAAGTCCCTTATTCTAGAATCTTATCTTTTCTATTTTTCTCTCAAACAAAAACACTAAATTTGTGCAAGCTATTTTCCCCTATTTTTAATGTGCTCTTCAAAAATTTCATTTTCATTAGATTAGTATTGAGTTAGAGGCTGATATTAGACAAGAATGTTCCTAGTAGTATGATGTAGTTGGTTCCATGAATTTTACATAATTTTACAGGTGTATTGTCTATGTTCATAAATATGTGTGGGTTGGATTATTTGAGTGAAGCCCTAATAAATATCTTCTTGATTTAAAATTATTCAATTCATTATATCTGATTTTTATGGGCTTGAATTTTCTAAAATACAATGTTTTATGATGGGTAAGGGTCTTTAAATAAACATGTATCTTTAGTTTGTGTATTTATAATAATTATATTATATTATATTTTCTTGAATTTCTTGATTTACGAGAAAATGACGAACATGGATCAATGATTAAGGTAATGTTGATCACATGGACTGAGGAAACGTTGATCTTAATGTATTGTGTGGATTGAGAAATTCATGGTGATGATGATCACTAACTGAGGTGACACAGTCCTCAGTTGATGCAACAAGGATGTCAGGATGGGTGAATAGTCCATGTTACATGAGTTGGTGTTGAAAACCATGAGGTAACTAAACAATCATAGAGGAATGAGGGGTCAAATGATGTCGCTTAAGTAATTTGGTTTACTCCGGCTCTCTATTTATTGGATGATGCTCCATTGGAGTGATATTCACACATATATGATGTAGATGTGGTGGAATTGACCACTCTCTATGGGTAGAGTACCCCATAGATTATATCAATTGGGGGATGGTATAGACCATAAAATATGATGTGGGTGCTCTCCGCAAAATGTCACATAGATAGTGATTGACAATCGATTGAAGGTATTGAAACCATAGGGTTGGATATGAGGCTCACATGAAACATGTGGCCAATGGGCCGGTATTAGGAGAGTAGTGATATCGATATGACTTTAGACTTTGGTTGTTGATCTAATGATTATTATATTTTGGAAGAAAAAAATTTATGTTCCTTGTGATTTCAAGTTCTGAGTTAATGGTGATTTCATTCACTGAGGTATGAAGGGCCATGAAATTAATTTTACATGTCATTTGAACACTATGTTATATTTATGATAGCATCGGGTTTCAGGGGACATGATTATATGAGGACCCCAAGGGTCCCCTTTGGTTTTTATTCATCATGAGATGTATTTTTCTTATTTCCTTGGATCCTCACCACTATAATTATATGTATATATATATTTGTGTGTGTGATTTATTCAATATATTTTGTGCTCAAATGATCAATATTATACCACCGATTCTTGAAATAGGTAAACTTTTCTCTTGTGGCTATAGAGTATATGTGTGGCATATAAATATTAAATTTTTGGGCTTTAATTTTTATTTACATTTATCATAAACCTATTTAATTATGGATTAATGATGGACAGAAATTGGAATTGTCCTATTATGATTTTTTCTCACAACCTACATGGGCCCCTGTATAAATTTGTTGGCTTTATGTCTCAAAGATCAGGTAAGTGATCATGCTTAGGAGATTAACATTAGTGATTGTATTTTTCTTCTTAGAAAGGGATGGATGGAAAGGGCCCATGGTGGTTCCTAAATTTGATTGAGATACTTATTGTTAAATATTATTTTTACATTTATGTTCTTATTATTGGCCAATTGAAACATTTTTTATCTATTTTTATTTATTTCATATTACATCATGTGTTTTCTAAAAATGGAATGACGTTGAGAAAGTTTATCAGTTACTACCTATGTTTTTTATTATGATTCATGTATGATGTTATCATATTTATACCAGTAATTTATGTCCTTCTATCAATGTTTAATTTTTATGGACCATTATTATTTTAATATATAGAGGTTATAGACTCCCTCATTATCACCTCTCCGACCTTTACTTCTAGTTCACAGCCTTTGGTGTATGGGGTGGTGTTCCTAAGGCCTAGTTGCCAACCGGCATGGAGAACCATTCAAGTGGAAATTGGTATAGGGTCATACAAATAGTATCATAGGGGATTTTTTTGGGTTTCTATGAAACATCTCCTATCTATCAAATCAAAATTACATTAGGCTGGTTATAAGGGATATCAAATATTCCTTTTTTGTTTTTGGTACTACTATTTGGGTTATGGTTTAATAATGATTTTGATGTTGTCATAACATGGAATAAAACATTTTTTGGGTTCTTATATCCCCACGATTAGGGGATATTAATGTTTTCAGGGGTGGTAAATCGATTTTATGGCTTTTGATTTTATAATAGATTTTATTTCCACTTCGAGTGGTCCACATTGGTGTGGTTGTTATTTGGTAAGTGGATTTATACCATATCCCAATATGAAAAGTGGTGTTTGTGTTTTCTAAAGTGAAAACATTGCATCTAAGTAGTGTTTTCCATAATACCCTCATTTTGAATAATTCTACATAGCCAACATAGGAATGTGGTCCAAATGATATTTTTATGTGACCACTTATGCCTGTTATTTTTGGTAATGGCCTAGATAATGTTATGCAGAGATGATGAAATGGGGGTGTTGTTTAAATTGTCATGAAAATCTAAGTAGTGTTTTCTTGTATAGTCTCTTTGGTTGAATTAAACTAATATACCTTATATTGATATATATATATATATATATTAAATTTGATGGATTACTGCAATGTGGGTAGATATGGGACCATGATTTCCGATTACATGTGATTACTGAATCTGATGTGGGAAGGCAAAGGTATATGAGGTCAGATGATACTAGACTCTTGACCCTAATATGGGCATGTAAATGGTCATGAGGCTGGATGTCATGTTATAGAGTGATATAGGGGAGTGTAAGAGTGGTGAGATGTACTTCATGTTACTACATTCCCTATATAGGAGATTTATATATACACTTTTTTGTATTTTTAACAGTTGTGATTGGTATAAATTGTGATGCCATCTAGATGGGTTTTAGTTGAGGTTCCGGAGGGAGGTGATCTTTTTCCATATGAACATTCACGAGATGAGTTCCTTGAGGGATCTGATAAGGCCCCATAGGGTCAGAATAATCCGGAGATATAGGTACATGGTCCAGTATATTTATTTTTTCCTCATGGTATGGAAGACATTATTCCATGGCATGATGAGAAGATTATGGTGATTCTATTTTATGTCATATAGAGCATTCACATAGAGAGCTAGGGGATCTGATCCATATATGGTATATCTTACTCATGAGTTCTAGTCTCATCACACACCATTATTTAAGTGTGAGGGTGGACATCATGCCACATATAATATTATCATGTTAGTATAGACTATTTTTTATCATCTCAAGACACCCCCATGTCAAAGGGTGAATGCATTAATGTATATTCTTATAGAACCGGTTATGTGATGGTTGTATGTATAAGTACAAGCGAGAAGAAATATGGTAGTATATTAGAAGTATTTTGAATATATTGTATTCAAGTAGTTATTCTCAAAGACACTAAGGGTATATATATCCTTTGAGTTCATTAATCTTTAGCTGGGGGATACATTTTTTGGGGATTAGATAGAGAATTTCACAGAAATGTCTCGATTCTCACCTATGATGTCCAAAAATAAAATTTCATGAGACATAAATTTTATGGATTTTTTTAGTATGTAATCCTGGTTTGTCTCAATAGAATCATGATTTCTTCTTTTTCAAGGGTGATGAAATATGAATTGATAGTTGTGGAGATCTTTATAGACTAGTCATATTCAAATTGGGAGACAACAGTTGGTGATTTTAGTAGTTATGCATATGGTAGAATAAAGGGAGGCCATGATGGGTTGCAAAAAGGAATCTAGGATATTGATTTAGCTAGAATATCGAGGGTTGTGTCCTCATTATGGTGCTTCTAGTTCTTATATACAATACATGTACATACCTAGTTGGATTGAGTTCTGAAGGATTGTCGGGTGTCAATGAATGGCCATTTGAAGATGTTCAAGAAGAATCATTCTCAGCTAGATGGTAGCCGTGGATCAAATCAGACATAGGGATTTGAGGTTGCACTAGGAGAATTACTAGATGGGGTAATCACGATTCAACTACATACAGGGGTCGTCACAGAAATAGTGGGACCAAATAGATGGATTAGAGTAATGTAGATGGAGATACTTTAGAAGGAGTCTAGGTATCAGGTAATTTGGATTCAGACTAAGTGTATGTTTTGGATATACCGGGGTTAGTTATGTCTATGGATTTGACTATAGTTAGATCTATGCTATGGTTATGGGCATGATATGGATTACATTTTTTTTTTGTTTTTGATGGTTTTGGTACCTGAGGATAACATGTATTGATTTTAATGTAAGAATATTCTATTTACAATGTTTTCATAAGATAAGATGTTAAATATATATATATGAGGTGTGTGGGAACAAATACATATTGTGGGAATCAATGTGATGCTGGTTTAATATGAAGTGTGTAGGAAATGAAATTTTTTATGGAAATGATTATAAAATTATCATACCGGTTTATTTTTTAGCAACTATTGAGATACATGATTTTTAGGTATCTAATGGGATTCTAGTTTTGATGAGTTTCATGTATGGTATAAATACTTACTGGAATCAAGTGATATTAAAGACCTGATGGGTGTAAAATATTACATGTGTATGCCTTGAGAAATCGATGAGGTTTATTAATGACAATGAATTATGGGAAGAATTTTTAGTCTATGTATTGATGGTGGAAAATCTAAATGATTTATTTTGGGTTGGGAAGTGACCAGGTAGGTAACTCATTTTTTGGGGAACCCCATCAGGGGAAAAGTCCAATGAATCATGACTGGGGTAGAATGGGTTGATATGGATTATAAGGTTATGTTAGGTTCCATCTTTGGGTAATGTTTTATAACTTAGTGATGAGCTATGTTAGGTTAGAGAGATTTTAACAATCACAGTCTTTGATCAGGATGAAAAGTTTAAACTTATTTGAATTTTTGACATCTGTGAGAAGGACAACATTTTTATTGGGATTCAAAAGCTAATTATAGTAGAATCATTCCCCAAATCAGTTTTTTATATTATTTTATGTAGTATAATGTTACTTAGGGATTAAAGTTATTTTCAAGTGTGGTTGGTCCATTAAATATTGTTCTGGAAAATTTTAAATAGAATCACATGATTTGTAAAAATCTTGTGGCCTTACATGAATAACCTTGCGGCCCTCTAATATAAATGTACATGGTTTTTCAAACTATACAGGTGTTTGTGCATAGTTGTGTGAGACCTATTTCATTTTTTATAGACATTTTTCACACGATTTTGCATGTTTGTAAATTCATGTTCCTAGGTCATGTGTGTGTCTTTCATAGGCATCGTGAATCACATGGAGAGTACATTGTTAGAAAAACTATATAACCAAACCATGAGTGTCAATTATATGGTTAAAATTACAAAATATACACCTCCACACATTACCATTTCCTAATCATTTCTTCTTTACCCCACACACAGTTGGGGGAGGGTTCTCTTTTTTAGGAAGTGAATAATTTGAGGGATCATCTTCATTTGGATCTCAATACTTGATCTTTTGTTCTGTATGGATTCAACATGTTAAGAACATCAATATGCTATATTCTATATTCAATTTATCTCACCACACATAATGCTAATTCTATTTGATCTCTTTTCCAATATTTTATGGTTATTCATGAAAAATGATGTTTTCTTTTTATTCATATAGAGTATGAGGTTGAGAATATATGAGTGATCAACTACTAGTATGAGGAAGGTGGTTCCTAGATTACTTCATTATTATTATGGAAATATTGTGTTCATTCTAAAAAATACATCAGGTGGGTTTTATGAGTGGGACCATAATAAATAAATGATTTATTTTATATTTTTTAACACATGATATGAGATGAAAATGGTCGTGCTACATATCTACAAAAAATGGTAACCATATGAAGGGGTATTGAAAAACCCTCTGAAGTTTAGGTTCGGTGTGTATATTAATTTAAATAGAATTGTATGAATTTAATTACTTGGTTACATGGAAACATAACGGGATTAGCCTGAGTTTTAAGATGATTTTTATCACATAGACTAAGGAATTATAGTTTATCTATTTGGGCATGGACTGAGACAAATGGGATGAAGATGATCACCAGGTCGAGGTGAAATGGTCATTGATTTGAGGGGAATAATTCATCATTATGTGGGTATGGATCATGTGAATTGAGATGTCATTGACCATGGGGATTTAGTGACATTGTCATAGGGTCAAAAGGTTCTTGTTGATGTGGATTAGGTATATTGGGTGACAGACACTCAATGTTTGTTAGCTGATTTTCCATTGGAGTCCTTTTCACATAGAAAGGCTTAGATGATGTGGTGTTGACCACTCACTATGGCCATATGCCCCTATATTTTTGGTTTCTTAAGGGATGGTGTTTCTAATTTGATATATAAGGTTTTTCACCTTAGAAAGCCACTTGGTTGGTGGTGGAAATTTTTTTTGATGGTATTGATACCATCGGCTGGATGTTGAGGCTCACAATACACATGAGACTGATGGGATGGGATTATGAGAGGGATCTTATTGTCAAGCCTCAGGATAGTGAATATTGAGATGATTATTTTTATTATTTGGAGAAAAGATAATGCTTTTCCTTGGGAGGTCAGGCTCTGATCCGTCAATGACTTTCTAAGACGAGGTATGAGGGATTAGGGACATGATTATTTATATCATTCTGATGATAGGATACATGATCTATGACACGCGATGTTTGGTGACATTATTATTGGTAGAACCTATGGGTTCCCCATGGGTTTCTATTCAGTAGGGGATGCATTGGGATTAATTCCAAGGTTCATTACCACTATTATAATGTATATATATATATAAGTGTTGAATGAATCGTATATAATTTAGGGGAATATTTTCAAACATACACTGAAAAGGGAATATGTAGTTAGAATACTCACTTGTGGAAATTGAGCACAAGTGGAGATAAAAAATTATTAAATATGTTTTATTTAGTTTTTATTTACATTTATAATACAACTTTATAACCATGGATATATGGATAGATCATGTTGGTGGGGGCCTACTGATATTTATTCATACAAGAAACACTGACCCCTCTGGTTGTGTGCATAATTTATGTGTCTTTTATCAAGTAAGGGATCAGGATCCGAAGCTAGATTTCAGTAATTGGGTTGTAATTTAGAGGAAAGGAAGGATGGAAAGGATCATGTTTGTTCCAAAATAAACTGGATTTCATTATTTTTCTTTATGATTTATATATTTATGTACTAATGGTCATCCATGGGAATGGTTTTTTTCTTTTTCTAAATATGGCTTATTACGACATTTTTAATCACAAATCGTATGCGGTTAGGATTGATTATCAATTATTTTGGTTGCTTTTTATTATTATTCCATAATGTTTTTAAATTTTTTTTTCTCAAAATATATGTTATTCATTTCTACTATATTTTTATGACCAATTTTTACTATCACTCCCATAGGGTATAGTCTTTACTCAATCACACCTCATACACTCAATACTATTTGGTATAATTTTACTTATGAGGTGAATTTTCTAAGTCCTAGTGACCAATAGTCCTAGAATACTATTGAAGTGGAAATCGAGTTAGGGTTCTACATATATTTGACCCCATATATCATATAATGACAACACATGAATATTCCATCAACTTGAATACAATAGTATATCATATCATGAAAATCACATTGAATGAAAATGGGTTTTATAAAATTTTAAAATAGCATCGAATAAAATGATCTCAATATTTAGTTTGGTTCATAAACAAAATTCATCCTAGAAAAAGAGGTAGATCAGATGTGATATTAGAGTGGTCATTGTTGATTGATAACTCTATAGTAAAAATATATTTTTAGGTACAAAGTAAAATAGATGTCGATATATAATAATAAATATTCATAAATCTTTTATAATTTTTTTGTAAAAACAAAGTCACGAGTTTCTTTCAAAATTCATTTTTTAGAAGGTGAAAATGATATTAAAAAATATTTTATGAGACTGTGAAATATTTGACCACTGAAAATGAACCATTTTTTATTATAAAAATTTATAGTGGAAGATAATAAAATATATAAAAATAAAAAAATAAATTATTTTTTTATGATTTTTAGGGAATGTAGCGAAAATCCACAATAATGAATATTATTATAAAACATATTTTTGAAATGTAAATAAGATAAATATAAATGGAAAAAAATTAGTAAATACTTATCTTTCAAATTATGTTTCAAGGACATTGTTTGGATGAAATAAAATGGACATGGAGGATAAATAACTAATTAGGAGAATAATAAGTATTCAATACAATGAATTTCCTTTAGGAAGAAGTAAATTCATAAATAAATATTACTTGAAATGAAAATGTAATTTACATTATTTAAATTTAAATATCATATGTAATAAATATAATTTATAATTTAGAAAACATAAAATAAAATTTTCGTGGGATAATGAATCTGACCGAATGAAAATAAACGTGATTAAACAAACCCATTATAAATTTTATTTTATATGAATAAAAAGAACATTAAAGAGAGATTAAGAAATGGGAATATAAATAATTTGAGTGAAAATTGATTTATTATTAAATAATTTGATGGGGTACTCAATAGATCATGTCAATGAATAGTGGGTGCATTACATGAAAGTACAACTTGATGCAGTGAAATTGAGTTGAAAAATCATTACGACAGTGTTAATAAATGAATCAAAGGAATGTGTATGGGTAATCATAAAAATACATTAAAATTAAATGAATAAAGAGTTATATATAATTAAAATAATTCAATGTTGTATAATATACACCATAAAATAATATTAAGTGCATAGTTTGAAATATATCTCAATGAAAGAAAAGTGAGACAAAGAACCCTAAACTTGAATTCTTACATAGATGAACATGCTCTAAAATAAAATATAATCAATATAAATTTAGTATTAATATATATATATTCCATATTCAATCTATTTTACTTGATACCTTTCTTTCATAATTTCTTATTAACCATTTATTATCCTTTTTTGATAAAATTATTTTTTAGGTTGTAATTATCTTGTTTTTTCAATGTTATCATTTGTATAGATGTTCTATTGCATTATCATTTTTTATGTTTTCATATCCTTCATAGTGGTTATTTGGTCACACGTATGTTTTTTATGTACTTTTGATGTTCTATGGTTATTTTAATGATGTTGTGATGTTGATTCTATAGGAGTGGTTAAAATTATCTTTTGCGAATTTCAATTCAATAATAGAAGTTATTTTTTATAAATGATTTTTAATTTTATATATTACCCTTATAGAGTTTTTAAAACCTCACAATGTTATCAATATTATACAATATTTCTAGTATTTATAATTTTTAACTCATCTATGACATAGACCTTATATCATCATTTTTATAGGTGGTAGAACGAACCAAAATGATAACACTTTATAGTAAATGAATGAGTAAAAAAATATAGTTATATTATGAAAAAATAATTTATATAATGAAAATAATTTTTATAGAACATAATTAAAGTATACAATGGGATCTAGTAATATTGGGGGTGAGAAATTAAATGTCAAAAATAAATGGATATCATGATACTCACTATGATGAAACTACCTTATCATGATGTATTTTATTTGAATGAATGGATTATGCATCATTCGTATGAAAAAATAATTCCAAATGTGGGAGATGAATCTAGGATTTAAAATTTGGTAGGGGTTATAGAGGCATTTCAAGGATAATATTGGATCATCTTTGATGTAAGAGATCTCCTATTATAGATGAAAATGGGGGACATATCATTAGAAACTTTTTTTGGTGAAGGGTAATGGTTGAATTATAATGGAGTTAGCTACGTTAGGAAAATAAATTATATAAAAAAAATGAAATGTTTATTCACATTCATACAAAGGGCCTCTATAATTTTTTACTATGAAATTAATTTAATAAAATTCTACCAAGATAATTTACCTTGTTTTAACCCTTTTTATTTTATTTGTCATTGATAATGGAATTATTTTAAAAAAAACATAAAAAATATTATTTAATTTCATCATTTTCGTTTAAAATTTGAGAATAAATTAACTTAATTAAATATATTTATATGAAAAAATTAATTTTTAAATTAAAACAAAATAGATATTAGAATTGTTTTTATATCAAAAAATTTAGACGATAGGTGTTCTTTTTTTCTTACATATTATTAGTTTGAAAGATTATAAGTAATTTTTTAATAAATTTATTCATTTTATTCATGTCTATATTTAAAATATATAAATTTAATTTAATAAATTAATAAATATATAGTTCTAAAAAATAACCCTTTTACCTCTATTGTGACTAGTATATATTACCTTGATATCATTTTTTTATAAAACAATTGAGCATATATCCAAATACTAAAAAATTAGATCCAAATATAAAACCCATTTTATTGTATCAAATTTCAAAATGAGATAAAAATTAATTTCAATAAAAATGTATATTTTTATAAAAATTATTTTTTAACAATAAAAATATTTATTCTTATTCATTACCATGATAAAATAGAAAGAATTATTTATTCTTTGATATATATATTCCTTATTTTATAGTGATCAATTTGATTACTTAAGAAAAAATAAACAACATATAAAAATTTTTATTTTTTTATAATATTTTAATAAAATTAAATTCTTTTTTACCAAAAACATGAAGATTAATTTTTATTTAATAATAATGTATTAAATTTTATAAATAATTTTTTTACCAAATATATCCATTCTTATTTACTTAAATTATATTTCTTACATTAATATTTAATGAAATTCTAAACATGTAAACTACATGTAATAATAAATATATTTAAAAATATATAATTTTTAAAATTAACAATTTCACATTTATATCCTCATAAAATATAATTTAAAAACCCATTGTGACTATCATAATTGAAAATAGAGTATCATATGTAATGCTGGTAGTCGTAGGTGTTGATTTAGCTTGGATGGTGCTTGTAGTAATTTTCAGGCGCCTAAACCTCTCTGATAACCATTTTCCTCAGGTAATTCTTGTTAAATATCATCTTGGGTTTATTCAAGGAAAACTCTAGTGAGTAACCTCATTTCCATTATTTTAAAATTGAACCTTATAATTAATTATACCACTACATGATTCAATTTCATCCATTTTTAACGTAGTATTCAAAATGTGGTTACATAAATTTATTCCTTCCAATTCATTAACATTATTTTTAGGGTCCTAAACATTCCTCCAAGGGAAGAAAATACCTCCCACAATAACTTTTTAGAGGGAAGAAAGTACTCCTACATGTCTAGCAAGGATAATGGACTCAAATTAAGTTTATAATTTCAGGAGAAACCTGAAGGAATTCATTTTTTCAAAGAATTTATTTTTGGCTTGTGTACCATCACAAAGAATGGTTTGTGGACCAATTAGATATCGAATCACCAAGTACTCAGAATGATAAAAGTGGCACTGGGCCGGGTAATGATGGACATTGAGCATAGTGGACCACAAACTTCGTCACCAAAGGAATTGTGCGGGCGAAGGCCATCCGAGTACCATCCCATGTACTTATCATTTCACGGACAAAGAAAACCAATAGGGTTCCATGATCCATTATCATGAACCAAAGCCTCAAAAAACACTAGATTGACAGAGTCTTTGGTGGGTCAGAATATATCTACATGGGCCTCCACAAATGGTATTGCATTCCCATATAAACAATTTGTTTGAATCTCTACAAATGTAGCACAGATTAAATTGGTAAATGGTAGACTATGGAAGTTTGAAGGGATCTAATATTTTGGAAGAATGAGTTCAGAGAAGATTTCATCTTCAGTCTTGATTTGTTTACAAAGCCCTATTTACGAACCACATTCTCTACAAGTACAACCATCGACGAACTGTAAAACGAGGAGCATAATAATAAAAAGTGAACTATGAATCTAAATGGTGAAACCACATACAATAAAATTATCTTGGATGAACATCCCATGAATTATAATCTATCGAACCCTCCTTCCATATGGTTCTTCACGTAGCATACTACTACGTGGAATGAACCCGGTGTCGCACATTACATCAATACGTAGATAGAACCTGAATATTTTTTATGTTCAATGTACCACATTGGTATGTGGTGTTCTATACCCATTCCTGCGTACCGCATCAGTTCGTAGAAAACCCCTCTACATACCACTACAGTATCCAGAGCTTCCCCCATCCCACATAAGAAACCAGTACGCGAAATGGGATATTTCCTGGTATTATTTTTTCATGATCCAACCTCACCCATCTAGTACTATCCAGTCCACCATAGTCACTCCACAAAATAGCCCTCCATAATTAGGCCAAATCTTTCCCCAAATCTACCATACCCATATGATCAGACAATAGAGTGCATTAGTGTGCCCCTTTGAGTCTATATACCCATGGTAATAGAAGTCAAGAAGGTTGTCCCCAAAAGGGTTTAGGCTTTAGGAATGTCTATGGGTATACATTCCAATGAAAACCAAGAGTCCAACCATGTGATTCCGACATGAACCTCCCCATTCAAGGGATTAAGGGTGATCTCTTGTTCTTCCATTCAATGAAGAATAGTTATCATCCAAAATAGTTATGTTCTCTTCTCTTTTGAGGATGATGAAACTCCTCTCATTCCCAGTATGTATTTTGGGGCCCTCCAAATGAGGTATGTCCCCAATATTCTGAGGTTGAGCCGCATGAACATTAATGTCATTTCATATTGAAAGTCTCATCACATTGTGCCCTTGGTGAGGGTCGCCCATGCTTCTTCTTCCATGGGATCTCCCTCTCTGACCAACATGATAGGAAGAATGTGGTTTGTTTCATCTCTTGAGTTCTCTTGTTTCTCACAAAGAGCATGAATCACATGGACTTAGTGGTTTTGATGATTAAAACATCCACAAAATATGAACTATGAGAACTCTAATTAAAAATCAAATTATGATACGTAGGACACCTACTCAAAGGCCCGAGCTCAAAATGGTGCCCATCAAATTTGAACTATAAGAAATCTAATTCTAGATCAAACTAGGATACATAGGATGTCTTCTTGATGGTCTATGATCAAATGGGTACCCTCCCATAATAGGTCCACCCATTCATGCCCCCTTGAATGAGAAAAATCCATGCGTAATTCTCAGTTATTCCAAACTATGTGGGTTCTCATTCCTCTCTCGAGGATACGTATGAAAACTATCTTATGGGATCGATCCCAAAATCAAATCACCTTTTGTCCCCTCTGGATGATGATAAACTCCATAGTTCCATATTTTATGGGTCAAGTTAGCATTACCTCTGTAGAAGCAAATACATGCATGCCTACGACGATCTTGCAAACCAAGGGTAGCCTGTGGACACACTCTTTCAGAATGAACCAGGGGTTCAAAAACATTTCAAAACAACTTAAATCTTTAAGAGTGTCCAAAAATAGGCTATAATCCTCCCCCAGAAGGGTGCAGTGAGCCTGAATTCCCATCCTCTCGACCAATGGATTTCTCAAGTGTCATTGTCTGATTCATCAATCTATGATCATCTGACCTTGGAATATAGGTCCCTAAATCATGGATAAACGTTCCTTTGGGTGTTTCTAGATCCACGAATAAAAAATCTGGAGACCATCCGAGAAATTTATTTCTGAGGAGTATAGATTTCACAAGTACTTAACCCCATTAAATCGCATGTTGGGACTGACAAACTATGGCATCTCCTTCGCAATGTGACCAGGATAAATTTCCATATCCCAGCGGGGTTAATCCTACCTTATTTTTAATGATTAATGATACAAAAGGGGTTGAAACAAATGAAATGGTTTATTTGATAGGAAACTGTTTCCAAAAAAAGGGATGGGTGGGGATCCTCCACAAACCATCTCACCATCACCCGAAATGTTCCACCTTAGAGGTAGAAAAAAATGGTGAATCCAACGTGAATCCTTAACCTAGGTGGTGGTTCTACACTGATGATAAATGAAAATAGGAAATTAAAAGTTGGCCCATTTTTCAAACTGGTACGCTTGAAATGAACCACATTGGAAGTGTAACAAAAATGGTGAATCAGACGTGAATCCTAAACCAAGGTAGAAGTTTAAACCCATCAAATCCCCTTCTACCCACAAAAACAAAAAAAACGTGCGGGGAAGGGGGAAAGTTGTATCATCAGATGTGCATGGGTTTAAAATAATTCTAATTTGATGATGTCTTGTGGTATGTATGTCATTGATGAATGTTAAAGGTTCTTGTAGAGAAACCTATGATAAAAATTAAATCTTGATGTCCAATGTAGACACATGCATCAGTGGTCCCATATGTGGATGGGCCCCAAAAAAGAGCACACCCCCTCGCCTACCCAACATCTTCAACACTAGGTATCTAACATTATAATAAACGAATACCACCAAAATGATACTCTCCTCATGGTGGAGGCTTCAAGACAATCCCTCAAGTCATCAATGGTCCGCCTTCTCTCTCCTTAGACGTGGCTAGGACCCTAACACGTGGTTGCCACGGTAGTCATCAATAACCATTTTAGGATCTTTTCCCTCGAATGTGACAAAGAGTACCAACATTAACTTTGGGAGGAATATAATTTTGATGCTAAAAACATCATCTAAACTGCATAGGGGTCCTACTCCTAGTGCCTCACTAGAGAATGTTACCACTAACATTGGACGACCAGACCTTATACCATAGAAGAGGACCTTCTCCTATGAGAACCTGCTAAATTCCAGGAGACCTGGGACCCTCAGGCTACCCACTGAGGGCAAAAAATATGTAATATGGATCACACTATCACACTGGTTTTTGAGGATAAAATCCACTGTACTAACTAGGTGGAATTCAATGGGCATACAAACAACTCTTCCCCTTCAACTCAATACCACCATAGAAATAGGGTGACACAATACGAGCACATTAATTTTCCTGCTAGTGCTCACCATTCCTTCCATGCAAACATAGTGAAAAAAAACTAATGGTAGATGCAGATATATGTCGATGAAACACAAGACAATCAACCAAATTGGGAAGAAATCAACTACACGTAGGATCAAATACTTACTGTCGAATTTAAATCACATAAACTAAATAGGGTGGAACCTATCTATAGGCAGGCACAAATACCTACTAACGCGTTTTAAGCCCACCACCCAACTAGGGAAGCAAGAAAATATGAGTGCGTTCCAATTCCTATGGATGGATACAAAGACCGTGAGACAAATACAATGGAAACATAGCAGATGTAATTTCTTTCATGTGAATATAAATACAAACATTCAAATATGGGGGAAACTGGAGAAGAAAGTCAGTGGCAGACTCATTCCTCATTACCGACACAAGAAAACTGCCATTATCTTCTGGAAACAAATGGATGACCTGGGCAGGCACAAACCCCTAATCCGATATTGGAATGGGAATTCATTACCATTACATACTAAGATGTATCTCAGCACGTCATAGAAATTATGGAAGATCAGACATCGATCCCAGACTATATTATCCAAACATGACATAAAATTATTGCATTAATGAAAAATGTGAGAAATAGGGCCCCTGACAAGGTTTCCAAAAATGGAATGAATCACTCACAAAATGAGTTGGTCACTCCCAAGTAGTAATGCATCAATGATTCAATATAGGAGGGTTGACAGAAATATCTCATGATATACAGACAACTGGATATGAATCAAATACCCATTCCCACTAGGGAATGTCTGTCCAACGTGGTGGCCGCTCTAGGGGAGGAATATATCACTACCAAAACTCACGATGTCTGGAAGGGTATCCCAACAACATCATGGGACCCAAAAATACATGGAACCATATAGAAGGCCATTAAAAAACAGATGGTCCAGATTTCCCACAGGAGATCACTAAAAATTGCAATGCTCTAAAGAAAATTGCAAAATGAAGATCACATACATGATCCTGATCTTCTAGAAGTTGGTTTCTTGACACCCTCAAACATTTATCAATAAATCATCAATACCATGTATGTCTATTAACAAATTATGGAAGTGGAACTATTAGTTCTGAAGGTCCTCCATTTAATATCACTACCATTAGTTCTAAATGTCCTCCAAGAGAACTCATGGGGGTCCATTCCGTGGGCTAGGAATGATTGATCAAAATAGTCTATCTCCTGATACGTGCCAGGGTATCCCTCCCCTCGACCTGATGATTTGACATCAAAAAGGTCCTCCCATTTCATTCATCCACCCTGATGGTCCTCTTAAGGGTATACGATTCATATATTCTTCTCCATGCAGTCATACATCAAGTCATGATGGTAGTCCTCTCCATGATGACATACATCGTGAAGGCCCTCCACACAATGGGAGTTTTTATGAAGTCCCTTCCCATAGTAATGAAACTAAATTAGAAGGTTCTTTCCTTGTTGCAGTACATCCTGAAGTCCCTCCCTAGGATGTGTACTGTAGAAATTCTCCCAACATCTATGTATCAATCCATGATGGTAGTGCTCACTATAATGACGATCATTGTGAAGGACCTCCCCACAATGGTAGTTTCTATGAAGGTCCTCCTCTTAGTGATATCATGAAGCAAGAAGTTCCTCTCTTCGATGTAGTCCATCTTGAATATCCTCCCCAGGGTATATGCTATAAAGATGTTTACCATGGTCGGGCATAAGGATGAAATAATATCCCTAGCAATTTCAGCACCGAATGCAATGGTCCTTCCCACAACAAAAATCCATACTAACAGGAAGGTCATACCCTTGACAGAAACAATGAAAGAAATCCCTCCTATGCTAAGGTGCTCATAAAGGTGGATTCTAAAAAATCGGGAACTCCTCCCATCGTGAGTGATATCCTTTATCAACCAGAGGATTTCCCTAGGTGATGCTTATCTTCTGAGCCACCCCTGCACCATTCGCATATCAATTATTCTCCCACCGAGTGGGTTCCATGGATGAAAATTATTAAGTGGTAGTAGAGCTAGTCATATCAAGTGTAGGATCCCCCGAAAGAACAAAAATAGGATATTTTTTTCTCATGAGGAGACAAATACCTTAGTATGATATACAAGTGATGTCATGAACTATGACCACTTCTCACTTCGACATACCAAGAGAGGTTTTTGGGGAATGAACGAATGAAATTATCCTCAATATATAGATGAATATTCATTAGCTGAAAGAAAAAAATTACCCAACGAAGGATATGTCGACCATGTCAACACATTAGGGGAGATTATCCATCTAATAGAACCATAATCCCACCCATCTTCATGACATAAAAAATTCGGAAGGCGAATGAAGAATCATGAACTGACCTACCTCCATGCACTGCATAAATTGTGTCGCCTCATTGGTGATGCCCCGGCTGGAGTTCACATTTGGGGATGTGTAGAACATGGAGCTCAAAAATTCACCCCTCGTCCCATCCAGAAAAACTCATAGGAAATGAAATCATGAAACATCATCACCCATAGGCAACAATCATGTGAACCCATTTCTCAGGGAAGATGGGATAATCAACCAAAACTGTCCTAGACTAAGTCTCAAAAGAGTTAAGTCCAATGAGATTAATCCATCGAAAAGCTTCTAAGTCTGGAAACCAATAACATCCTGTAGACATCCATCCTAAGGTAACAAAACCAAAATGTAGTTATCACATCTTCCGAAGACTATAGAATCTGTACAGTCCTAAATTTATACACATCTCACACTCATGCGAGAATGCATGAAATTGAAAAGGTGATAATAGTAGCGGCTACTACTGCAATGTAGGAACAACACTAGCCCACAAGGATGTAAATATTTTTAAATTAAAATTTGCATGTAAGACAATACAATCCAGGTCATAGAGCATCAAAAGAATAACAGGAAGAAACCCATTCCACATGGATGGTGGAATTTTAACCTCATATCCCCGTAGAGAGAACATCTGTATTCCACCATCTCGGAAGAATGATGGATGGAGAAGTGACCCGTTCCACCCCTTCTTATAGTTCACACCCTCCAAGTGAAATGCATGTTACGAGGTCAGACCAGGGCTCTCTTTAGGTGGATCTTCATAAGGAAACCTGAAGAATATCGCAAAATGGAACGATAAAGTCCAACATAAGATGCTGAAAGCCTTCTAAACATTCCACACCTTGTACCCCACCCCCAATGAAATATTCCTTAGTGAACATGGTAAATGTCAACCCCATAGATCTAATAGGAAATGATGAATAATGATAGGATTTGAAGGAAGATTATTCCCTCCCAGATGAATCATACACCGAGTAGGATGATTTGTATTCCCAGAACCATAGTGTACATCTAAATTTGGTTTCCCCGTTAATTAATCTGACACTACCTCCCACACAAAACCCAAATAAGGAGAATAATTAATCCAAGGTAGTCTATAAATTGCCTTCACCTCCCCATAAAAATGAGTCCCTCTTTCTAGAGGAATTTTTCTCCAAGGAGGAGGAAGAAATGAATGATCTCAAGAGAATTAATGTTGAGCTACATCGAGGGAGCTATATCACTGGATGTGTTCCCTGTGTTGAACATTAGAAGGTTATCCTAGAAGAGGTGCATTTTCCAAAGACACTCATCCAAAGAAATGAAGCCACGCTCGGAAGCCCATATAATCTGACATCAGGACTAGAAAACTACTTAACCCTTGATCTACAAGGATATCATGAATTCCCCCTGCTATGAAGGAATCCAGAATACTTCCATGTAAACCAAAAAATGATACCTTCGGCTTGGTGTCAACCCCAGATTCCAGCAGCACTGACACTCCATGGTTTGGCCACTACCACACAAGCCCAAGCTCATGCCTGATATGCTTTGCATCAAGCACTCCTGAAAACTATCAATCAATTAATAGCTCTACTAGAAGCCATAGAGGGGAGGCATGATCCTATATAATCAGAGCTCAAACCCTACACAAAGTGGGTATGAAAGTTTCTGCCACTAACAAACATCGGGAACCCTGTATTTACAATATTCAATGGATTGAGGGAATTGGAACAACATTTATTGAACTATGCCTCTTATTGTGACCTAATTATCGGATCTCCATATTAGTAACAAGTAGTAAAACTTATGGGCTCCGTTTGAACCCTACAGGGCATGACCTTTTATGGTATATTATCCTTACAACCAATTCAATCATAGGCTGGGAGGACCTCCAATGACATTTTCTCTTCAATTTTAGTTCAACACTACCTATGATGACATTCAATGATCTCATAAACTACAAACAAATTTAAAACTAAAGAGTCTGAAACATCATTGCGAGATGGAAAGGCATGGCTTATTCCTTGAACCACCCTCTTCCTTGGGATTTAATGTTCACCATGTGCATCAATAAACATTGGGATGAATTGAGAACACCACTCATCTCAGTGTAGTAAACAAGTGGGTTTATATATTTCTATTCAATTTCCCAAAGAATAGAAGACTTTTTGAAATCAACTAATCTTAAGTCTAGAGTGGACTTTTCAGCCCCTAGGAAAAGAACATGAAAATACGAAGTGGCTTTTGTCATTCTTAATCCACCCCTGGAACCAGTCTAGTTGTGGGGCCCCCAACAAACTGTGAAGGGCCCCCTAGATGCCAATAGCCACCCACCTCATTAAGATGAGTGACAAGGTACAAAAAGGAATAATTTCTAAGAACGAAAAAATAAATTTTACTTGTTCTGAGGTGACTAGGTCTGCAACTATTTCATAACCGCTAAGAATTGCAACTTTCTCTAGATAACTAAGACAAAGTGAGCTAATGAATTGGATCTCAAATACCATCCAAATTATTTTCCCTACCACCAAATATTCATACAAACCATCATGAAATTATTTATTATCAAAGATATCCTACAAAAGATGGTGGATTATGGGAATGTCAAGTTGGGCCCGCTACTAGAACATGTGGAAAATGAGTCCACCTCAAACTCATGAAAGGAAGGGGAATAGAAAATAGTCACCTATAAAAGGTTAATTTTTTTGAAATTTGATGACTCGAAAGACCTTCAACCATGTCCATGGAATCGTCTAGTTCCATTTGAAACAACCAAATGCACCCCAAAAGTCCCTCATAAAACACAATAAACATCTTTGGCCCTACGGTCCTCTAAAGGGAAGAAGGGAAGAAACCTATACCAAGAATATGATCTAACCCCAAATCTTATGTCAGTATTAATGCTTTCGGAATTCATTCCAACAACCTTGGTACCACATAAGCCACCCCCGAAAAACGATACCATGAGCACCGCTATTCAAAATGGCATATTGGGAACCACACCACAAAACAACACAATGGTTAGTTACCATCCAAACATCACCACCAGAACAAGATAGTAAAAAAGAAATATTTTCAGATCAAGAACTAATCTACAGCTCCATTAATTTCATTCACATGATGGACCCCTTCTCGGTTGAAGATTATGGACACAAACTCATGTTCCTTGCACCCATCTTGAGAGATATAGGAAGAGGCCATAAAGGCTGGAGGTTTCCTATAAGGCATGATCATGGTAGGAGTCATATTCTCATCCATGCAATATGTCAAACCATTAAAATTGTGTAAACTCTAGGAATGACCCTCCTATAGACACAACATGAACTAAAATTCTCCTCTTCCCTGGTCAAAATAAATCCAAGAAAAATTATCTAGTAAGATCTGTCACGGGAAGAAAAAATATCATATCTTTTAATTCATGCAGACGAACTAGATAAGAAAAACCCAGAAAGGACTACAACAACACCATCCCCTTCTATAGAGGCAGAACCATCTGTATCCAAATACTATAACACTAAAGAGTCTATGAAGGAGAAACCATGAGCTAGGAATCGTCAACATTTAAAGACTAACAATGATATTCTGAAGCATATGGCTTCATTAATTGTAATGATGCCAATCTTGGATGTGTTATGTCTTTCTACAGATCTTAGGGAGGCACTCTTCTAAGCCTTACTAATTTACCATGATTTTGAAGCTAAATTAGCATCATATGAAGTCTATCAGATAGAGACTAATCCCAAAGAATTTCACTTCATCATCTTCTTCACAGAAAGGGATGAAGACGTCATCTTGCAAGGGCACATCAAACGCTTATATATGTTTGGAAGGAAAAATAGAATTGATGTCCGTAGGATCTTCATCGATAACATCTCGGGAGTTAACCTCCTCCTATTTTAAATGCTTCATTGGCTAAGCTATGATGACTACATCATGACACCCTAAACTACAACATTGCTGGAATTTGACAAAAGAAAGAAGAAAAAATTGGTACAAATCAAGCATAAAACTCATCTCGAAGACCTCATTCCATATTTCGAGTTCTTGAAAGTATGACAAAGTACAACCTTTAGTGTCCTTTTAGGCAGGCCTTGGATGCATTTGCAAGCTAAAATTCTGTCACCATAACATCAATGCATCAAATATTTCACTAATGGAAAAAATAGGACATTTCACACCGATAAATCCTCATTTGAGTATTATGAGTCACATTATATCCATTTAGGGATATATGTATCAGAAGAAAAACATCTTAGGACAACTTAAATTGATTAGATTACGTCTCCAAATTGATTGGAAACAGCTCCCATTGGTCACATCCTACCACTAGGGGAAGAGTATGTATTACCCATAAACCAAGTTGCATTCATAAGCATAAGTCATAATGTAGACTCAATTGTTTGCATGTTATCTATTACTGACGCCAAGTCAAAAGACACATAAGAACATTTTGGATTTTGTGGTGGCAAGAAATTCCCTATCAAAGATTCTCTCGGCCCATCCATGGAACCTCAATCTATCCCACCCCACTCACTAAGGAAACATAGAATCTATCTCCCATAATTAGTGATTTCATCTCAAAAATCCTCTCTCTATCATATGAGGTAGAATATGATGATGGTGAAGGAGAAAAAGAAGAGGAAAAACTCAGAGATGCCCCTCCTGTATTCGATGAAGGTGTCCCCCCCAAAATCAATGAACATAAAATGATAAACCTAGGCATCAAATATGATCTCTGACCAACTTTATTAGTGCATTTGTTCCTTTCAAATAGAAGGATTCATATACATACTTCCTCAAGAAGAAATTATATGTGTTTTCCTGGTACTACATCAAAACTCTAGGCCTCGATCCTGAGGTCACCACTCATCGTCTGGGCTTACCCGAAGATCATTAGGGCTATAAGTAGGCATACATAAAGATCCACTCAAAACATCATACTTAAATATAGACTAAAGATGATGATATGATCAATTAAAAGTTCAAATGATATTCCCAATATCCGACCTTTCTTGCAAAAGTAGTCCTTGACAAAAATAAGAATAGAGTGATTAGGATATGTGTTGACTTTAGGGACCTTAATCAGCATTCCCCAAAATACGATTTCCCAGCCCTAATCATTGAATTGTTGATCGATTATACATTTAGATATGAGGAACTCTCTATCATGGTTGGTTATTATGGATACAACTAGATCTAAATGGCATGAGGATATGAATAATATTCTGCTTTAAATGACCCTTAAAGAGTGTTCTATTATAAAGTTAATCCCTTTGGACTAAATAATGTCGTATCCACATATCAGTGTGTCATGCATTAAATCTTCAAGTTCTTATTGGGATGTTTTTTCGAATGTTATGTTGTTGATCTGGTGGGTCAATCATGAAAGTCCTCAACCCACATGTCTGATCTTGAAACATTTTCCAACAAATTACGAAATCAATTTTTAAAGATGAATCCCCTAAAATTCACCTTTATAATTACCTCAGTAAAATTACTTGGCTTCTTCATTCACCATTTCATCATCAATGTTGACCCTAAGAAGGAAAAATCCATCGTTATCATTTTACCAACTCACAACATCACCATGTTGAGAGGTCTCCGGGGGAACAATTCCAACATTCGGTGCTTCATAGATGGCTTAGAAGGTAAATTCTTACCTTTCCTGAGTCTCATGAAGAAAAGAGTTAAGTATTTGTGGGGTAATGATTTACGAGTATCATTTGACAATATAAAAATATATCTCTTAATCCCACTAGTGTTGATACCACTAGTTGAGGTTAAGCTGCTAATTTTGTACGTAACCTCCCTGGAACGGTCATGAGGCAACTTCATCGCCCAAAAGAATGATTCTGGTAGCATGGAAAACCTCTATTACCATAGTTGAATTATGATTGATGCTGAAACATGGTATTAAAATATTTAAAAGAACATCATATCCCTAATATTCATGGTTTAGAAAATCAGGCATTACCTATAACAACATGATGTCTAACTGGACTCTTGCTGCAACCCACTCTAATATATCCCCAATCGTCGCATGTTATGTGGGTGCCTATCATGATGGCAGGTCATACTACAATAGTTAGACATATTCTACATACCCCAGAAGGATATCAAAATCTATGGATTAGAGGACATCATAGAAGAGCACCCCTTAGAGGAAACAACACTATTGGATGTCGAAGTTCTTTATAAAGAAGTGTTTTATGTCCAACAGGACCCCAGACATGGGAAATTTACTTTGATGGTTCTTCCATAAGCCTAATAGGAAAAAGGATGCAGGATCCTAATCTTAAAAAAGTGGGGCTAGGAATTATACTTATATCACCCAAAAATTCCATCATGCCATACTCTTTTCTAATTTTGGAATGGTGTACAAATAATGAAGAAGAATAATGGGCCCTCATTGTAGGCCTAGAACTAGCACTTCATGTGCAAGACAAAAACCTAAATAAAATTGGTGATTTAGATATAGTCATCAAATAGATAAATGGTGACTATACCATCATGAAATATGTATTGGTTCCCTTGATGGACCATGTTTGAGAACTAATGGATGAATTCTCATTAGAACCAACATTGACCTGTGTCCCCTGATCACAAAATTATTAAGCCGGTGATTTGGAAAATGCAACCACAACCTTGGACGATCCAAATTGGGTTGAAACATTAATTAGCAGTGACCACCTCCAGATGGTATTTCCATTCATCTAGAGAAATATAGAGAAAATCAATGAAATTAGTTCCACTTTTAAGCCTTATGGTCACACCAACGGCTGGATGATTCCCATTGAAAATTACCTTCAGAATGGGGAAATCCCAGTAGTTAGGGATGGAAGGGAGTAGGAACGAAGAAGGGAACTCAATATTGTCGTATACAATGGGGTAAACCATGAAAAGGTTCTCTAAAAATGAGGAATTGAAGGAGTCCTTCTCAGGTGCATTATTGGAGAAGAGACTAATGCCATCATGAAAGAAGTTCATGATAGAGCCTATAGAGTGCATCAATCTACAACAAATCTCTCTCAACAAATTGGATGGCTTGTGAATTATTGGCCCAATATGATATGTGAATGTTCCATATTCCTCCAGAAGTTCCATTCCTGCCATGTTCATGCTAATTTCATACACTGATCCCTGAAGTTGATTAATACAGCTAAGTACTCATCATCCTTCGTTTCCTGGGGGATGAATGCTATGGGACCATATCCTCCCGCTACAGCTAGATTGTTCATGTTCATACTCATAGCAACTCATTTCTTTTCCAAATTGTCTAAAGCCATACCCATTAATGAATTCGGGGTGAAAATCATTATTAGCTTTGTGATGGACTACATCATTACCATAATTTGAGTCTATCATACAACAGTGATGGAAAATGACACCATATTCTTCTCTACTATGTTGGAAAATCATTAACTAGAGTATTAAAGAAAAATCAACTGGTCGTCCCACTATCACGCAACGACCAATGGGAAGATAGAGGGTTTTAACAAAACCATGTCCAATATTAACTAAAAAATGATTTATAAGGATAAGAAATTGTGTCCAATAAAGTTCTTTCATACTTTGTGGGCTTACCATACCATTACCTATACTGCCATCCAGGCAACCCCATACACACTAATATATAGGGTAGAGGTGGTGTTGCCTATTTAAATCCATGTTCCATCACTTCGTGTGGCCATTTTTTATCATCTATCCATGGATGATCAATCCCAGAGACCATTTGATGAGTTGGAGGAGATAGATGAAAAAAGGCTAAACACATTACACCATTTGGGAATCTACCACAATCAGATAACACAAGCCTTCAACAAAAAGGTTCTCCTTCAATATTTCCTTGAATGAGAACTGGTGTTAATCCATAGAACCCCGTTGATACTAAGGAATAATCCCCCGATTCTTAAACAAGTTTGGGAAGGAACGTTTTTCATACATAGGGTCTATTCTGATGGAGCATACACCCTGATATTTATGAAAAAATAGCTTATCACTACTCTCACTAATGAAATTTTCCTAATTAAGTACATTTCATGATAGTTACACCCAACATGGTCCAAAATATAAGAAATTAATCTCTGAGTATCAATATCATGTTTTCATGGTCCAAACTCTAAGACCTTAAACACTGAGTAGAAATATTGGGATTCCATGGTCCAATCTCTATGATAGTAAACATTGTGTTATAATACCCTCATGTTATGGTCCATACTCTATGACCTTAAATTATGAGTAGCAATATCGTGATGCCAGGTCCTAAAATTTGATACATTAAACTATGATTAACAATACCATGAAGCCATGGACCATGCTCTATAACCCTAAACTATGAGTTATAATACGCTCATGTCATGTTCCACACTCTATGTCCCTAAACTAAGATTTATAATACCGAGATTCAATGGTTAAAGGTCTATGACCCTAATATATGAGTTATAATACCCCCATGTCACGTTCATTACTAAATGAAATTAAACAAGGATTCATTGTCCTTTCTACATGACATTATACTATATGAAACTTGTCCCTGAAACATGACACTAAATTGTGACTCATTTCCTCATAATAAGTCGTAAAATTACATGTCACAATGTGTACTAATCTCATGAAAATAAACTACATGATCTCTCAAAGAACTATGTATAGCTTTATTCCTTCCCTCACAAGATACATAGTGATTCCTCAATCCATGATTTTGGGCCAACCCACACTGAATGAAAAAAAATTCCTCCATCATATCATCTACCGAACAACAACTACAAAAAAACACCTATGTGTACACCTTGTATCTCATGTCAGATATAACTCACATGATAATAGGATCTATGGTAATTATTCTATTACATAAACAAGTTATAGAGAAATATAGTAGACCTGATTCCTATAACAAAAAAAAAAATTTCCCACCCCCATGTATGAGCCCAATCTCTAAAGGAATTGTTTAGAACAATGTGTTGCTTGATTCGTTCCCTTGCATGATATTTAGTGATGCTAAAATTTGGTATCTCAGCACAAACATCATCGAAAAAAATCCCTAACATGTCCTTAAATGTGTCTGGTCCTGATCGGTACAAAGAAAATTCCAAACTATATATGGCTTAATTCCTACCCATGTAGGATATGTAGTGACATCGAGATTTGGAATCATAGACCATCCATAATCAAAACAAATTCCATCACATGTCCTTAGAGATGTACTATGCCCGGTCGGTACAGATAACGTTTAGAACTATATTTGTCTTGGTTCTTACATATGCAGGAAATGTAGTGACACTCATATTTGGCATCCCAGTCCAACCACAATAAAAAAATCCCCTTTTCTCATTCATAGGTTAGACATGTACGGGGAGTATATGAAAGGTCCTAATCCCATGAGGATAAATAGTTAAATACTTCAAGAGTTATGTGTGGCCCGGTCCTCAGTATTACGAGATCCTGCAATTTCTCACCAATCATGAGAAGTCAAAAGAATCTGCTTCCCTCTATAAATATGACTCGGACCTATGTGGATTCTCTAGTAGTTAACATTTAATCATGGGATGGGTATTCTTTACTTTCCAATGCACATATTTACCTTCTCTCAGACTCTATACCCTAGGAAAACATGGATCCCCATAATCCTTCAAATTTATATAATATTGAAGGAATATTTCCTATGGAAACCTCTACTTTGGATATACACATCATGCTCTGGTGGATCTGCATATGATTTCCACAAAAAAGCCATCAATCAATTGAAATTTCATCCTTAGGAGAGTAGTATACCATATTAGTATGCCCAATGGATTCTAAGACACATGTCATTCCTCTTGATTCATGTTACCCCTGAGACTATGTTTTACACCTTCTTTCATATCTCAAGTCTAAGGAATTTTGGAACATACTAATTGTTATTAAATCAAAACTATTAATGATCCTTATGAAATCATAATCATCCACACTCCATGACTCTAAACTGCACAAAATCATGTACAAACCACACAACATTAAATTGAGAGTCCAAACTTGTCTTTTTTTCATGACGTTGAAATACATAATAATTGTTTAAGCCTAAATTTACCTATTTTATTGAATTTTCAATTATGAGGAAATGACTCGGACCCTAATAATCCCTTGTTTCTCACACCACGCATAGCTCATGATAGCTAAGGGGTCATAGAAAGAGATCCACTATTAACTTAATGAAAAATAGTCTAGGAATTTTGTCATAGAAGCACGAACCTAAAAATAATTTCATGGTTCCCTCTGCCATAAGGAACCTTATGTCCTTGGCATATGAAATTAAACAATTGGGCACCCCAAGGATGAGATGAACGACACACCCTGTGTATGAGTCGGATCTACATAAGGGAAACTGATTCCATGATTAAATTACATCACAAATGTCCCCAATATGCCTAGAAACACTCATTTCATACCTCATAATCCATTCTCTATGTGATATTGTATCCCCATAATCATTCATAGCCATCTGAGATGGAATTCCTTTGTCTTGTGGACACCATTTTATGATTATTCACATCATGCCCCGGAGGATTTGCATATTTTACCCATAACACATCTATCAATAAAAGGAAAATTCGTCCCTAAGAGTCTCCTCTCCTACCTCAGTATACCAAATGGCCTCCAACCCTCATTCCATAGCTCCTGAGTCAAGGCCCCTCAATGTCATGGTTTACATTTTTATCCCTGCACACATCCTGGACATATCTAAACATGAAGTCATGATTCATCTCTGGACCCCTTTGATTTTTCTAAATATACCTTATCCATATGCATGAAGTTGACCTACATAGAAAAGAAGAGTTCCCCCACATATTTATGGGATTCCCTGAAGAAGTTCAGTTAAAAATCCCCTTTTTGTGTTCAGGTTCACCCCTTGTCGAAGGTCACATACCGTATTCAAAATGATCCAAATCTCCATAATCTGAGATAGCCATCGGAGATTAAAGGATAGAGTCCAACAGACACCTATGTTTGACAATTCACATCATTCCCAGAGTCTCTGCATATGTTTCCCACAAAAATGGCCATTAATAAAATGAAAATTAGTTCACAGGAGAGTCCTTTCAATTTTTTGTACGCTTGGACGACATTCATGTCCTCTTAAACCCCAAGATTTGGAAAAAGCTTACATAAGGTCTGACATAACAACCTATATATAAATTACCTTAACAAAAAAACCTTTCTAACTGAACTAACTATTCAACAAATCTCTTTCATGAAACTATGAACCAAGAAGAAATATTTTCCCACTAAAAGATGATATGATTGTCCCTAATATTTTTAGACACCACTACTTAGACTAGCCACTCACTGTGTCTCCCAAAATTTAAATAAAATTGAAATGTGGCATAACCCCACTAGTAAATCAATATTGAAGTCTAGAATCCTACAGAAACCTATAATTTATTTTGATCATCATTCCCTGGTGGCTTTGCATTTGTTTCCCACAGAAAAAGTTCATCAATCAAAGGAAAATTCATCCCCAGGAGAGTCCATTCGTATATTCGTAAACCTAAAATGGCTCCTGAGCCTTATGTTTTTCTTGGATCCACAAATATAGGGTCTATATTAATCTTTAATCCATGTATGAAGGATATTAGAACATTCTCGGCTAACAAATCCAAAATTGGGCCCCCTTCCTTGTTATGTTTGGTCAAAATTGCTCGACCTAAAACATTACATATATTTTTTATAGGTAGAACTGTGGATGGAACTCTAGAAAAATACTCCATACTTACCAGAGGGAGAATCCCAATAAGTAAAATCTTGGTAATGTTGGAGTATCTGTTAGTTAAAGAAATCTTGATCCATCAAAAGAGGCATAAATAGTTTTAGGTCAAAACCCACAAAGGGTGGCCTAAGAAAAAGTCCAGTTATGCCAGCAATCCCATTCCAAGATGTTTAGGGAAAAATTAGGGTAATAATTAAAAATATATAAATGTCCAAGAGATTCTCCATAAAACCTCAAAAATAGTCACACTACGCTCACTGAGTCATGAAACTTAGGAAAACATTAGGGCACGACTCAATTATTTTAGTTTACTGGTATCAAACCATGGTATAAAATTAGTACCTGTTTGAATTGATGTTGACATGATTCATCAATTAACATGAAAGGAAACAGAAAAGAAGAATCATTCAAGGAAAAATTCTTACATCTGATTTCATAAAAATGTTTTGTGGGAATCCACAGCCTGGAAGCTCTCTTGGTAAGAAATACATTTTCTTTACAAGAGAAATTCTGTTGAGTTGCAGAGTTGCATAAGAGATTTGTAAAAATTCTCAACAGCATGGTGAAGCTTTAATAAATTTGATGTCTAAGCCTTTTAACTTTACCAAAATTACACTTCTTCCCTAATGTCATGGAGTCTAATCCCTTCCCCTCTTTCATTTTCCATCACCCTCTTCAATGGTGGTTGTGGCCTGAGCCTGCTCTTGTTTGAGCCTCTCCAATTTCTATATTTTTTTCTCCACTTCCTGGTCAATTTTTTCTATCAAAGACAATTTATTCATGAGTTATTTTTGAAACATTTAATCTGGTCTAGCATGAGTGGCGACTTCATCAATGAGAGTTTTCTATGTAGCAGCATGATAGGTCGTCGACTCCTCCATGAAAAGTCAAGATTCAAGCACACTAGTGGCTTCCCAAGAAGCAACCACCTTCCTTTCAATTTCATAAATACCAAGATAGTTAAATCCACTAAACCCTAGGACTACAAATTGGTGGTGTAACTTTGTAAATTTAATTAGAATCACTATAGATGTAGTCTGGGAAAATAATCTCTAAATGTTCTTCCATGACTTTTTCAAAGAGGGATGAAGATCGACTATGTTTTCTTGATCAATATCCAAATCACTTCCTCAAGATGAAATGTAGTTAGGATGTAACGTTACAAGAAAGATACTTGATTCGGAATATAAAACATGGCTTGACTCTGCAATAGCCTCATCTCCGGTATTACAGTGGAGGACATAATGGGGGCGTCTGCTGTTTTTTACAAGGCTTTTGGTTGTGATTCTGAGGATGGTGGGGGAGAAGCCTTCAGTACCTATCACCCCTATAGTATAAATTACATCTAAAATAAGTGTCACTACATATTCAATCATCAGTTTCACTCTTTGGATACATGGGAATACTGATGACCCTAGGCAATTCTCGGCTGAAACAGTAGCCCTCAAATAAGCCCTCAAATATTTACTGATTAATATAAGGCATATAGTGATAGCCAATATAGATAAGGGTACTTGTCTAAGAATCCGGGGGTTATAATACATAACCCCCCTTTTAACTGGAAAAAAGGGGATGATAGCCTCTTCCAAATTTTTAGGGGATTGAACATCAGCCTCTCTAATTGAGACGTCCCCAGAGCCACCATGAGCAGGTAGGTTATCAATTTCTTAACTGACTCCCTCTACAGGTACAATGTTTATTATTTCAATATTTATTGCATCCTTGATATTAAAATCCACTCTAAGATCGAGCAATTATTGGTACTATCCACTCGAGTCATCCCCTGCTATAAAGAGCACCAGGTTTTTATTCATGAGAGTTGGCTCTGCATGGTCATGTGTGCCCTCAACTTTTGGAAGTACTTCCATTATTGGGGTAGAGATTTTCAAATGGGGGGGCACACTTGAGGGGTCAACAGAACCCCTGATCATTTCAAATCTCTTTATTTCCCTATTTCATTCAGCTACAATAGATAAAAACCCATCTTATACCCTAAAATGGACATGAGCTATAGATGCATAAGTAGTAGTCGTTTGGAATCCAATAGGTCATTCTTCAAAGTAAATATATGTACCTGTGAGTTGAAAATATAGGGTACCTGGTTCAATCACCAGGTAAATAGAAAAATAATTGTGATCCCCCTTAGTATATGTTTGTACAATAGGGAGACTTTCTTGAGCATCTTTGACTGTCGAGGATATGGCTCCTAAATAAGGTCACCAAGAGGAGCTGGATGAGGAAATTCCCTAGAAGGGTTTGTAATGACTACTTGCAGGTGTTATTGGGCTCCGAGGGATCCTTCTACCATACCCCTACAATTGATGGGGAGCACACTGCACCGCAGTACCTCTAGGAGAATAAATTGGGGGAAAATCCATTTCCTTAGATCTGGAAGGCGCCTATTAAATAAGGAGGAAAATTGGAAACATTCAGCATCTCTGCAATAAAATAATTCAAGGCCAGAGGTTACGACCGGAACAACCTATCATGTCAACCGCGGGAATACTATAATCAATGGAAAGTGATCTAACTAGTAATGCCTATTAGTAGAATCGTGGATACATTTATCTATTTTAGTTAAGTAATAATCCACCTCATCAGGATCTTCATTGTCTGAAATATCTATAAGAGTATTGGCTCACCCAAAACATGGAAGATCGAAGCGTTCCCTATGTAGAAGCATCTATATATCTTCATTTATAGAACGCTTTCTCAATTCATCAACGACTCTCCAGGCATCCGGAAATATAGCAGTAATTGGGATGGACAACCCTAGAAAATAGGTGCGAGGAAGTGGAGCTGGTTTTGACAACTGCAAAAATTTCTTGGGTGTCCCCGAAAATTGAGGACCCTGAGAAGAGGAACGTTTATGAGGATATGGGGGAAAGTAAGAATATTTTTCAGTGGAAGACGCAATAGGTAAGCCAACAACATCTCCATCCTCATTAATAGTATCTGGTCATAGCAAGGAAAGTACCCGATTTGACAAATTTCAGTGACCACTTTGGGAGTGATTTAGGGTCTTGAGCTCTTCAAGGTAAGCCAACAACATCACCATCCTCATTAATAGTATCTGGTCATATATCAATTGTCAGCAAATAGAACGGTTTTTGGGAGGTGGATACCATGAACCTAGATCTCATTATGTTATTTTTAAAAGTCGTGGATTAAATTTTATGTTCATGTTATTAGTTCATAAAGATTAGTTCTCTGAACCAAGATCGGTATGTAGACTTGCATGCAGCGTAGCCTTTTCTTATGCGAAATCCAGATTTTATGTTTAAAATTCCACAATGTCGTTCACCCAACCCAAAATTTGATACAAAGACAATGAAAAGTTGAAAATACCAGTTCTCTACATGTACGAAGAAGTTCACAAATAATATTTTCACAAGGATCATGGTACACAAATGTAGAGGAATCTGAGGGAATCAAGATCACTTTTTTCCACAAGAAAGAGTGAAAGAAAAATGATATGGGCCCTTATATATTGGTGTGGTCCTCTCTTACCAGGACCATATTTTCTACCATAAACCATTTTAGTTCTGGACTGCTTCTAAACCAGAATAGTCACATTTTTGTTCCCAACAGAACCCATTCTGATGGGGGCATTTTTAGGGTGCTCAAAATTCTACAAAGGGAATGAAATACACCCACAATCACTTTTTAGAAGGAAGAATGTACTCCTACATGTCTATAAAGGTTAATGGACTCAAATTGAGTTATAAATTTAATGATAAACTTGAAGGAATTTATGTTTTCATAGATTTACAAGTGGCCTATGTATGATCACCAGGAAAGATCGGCGAACCATCTAGATCACAAACCACCAGGTACGCGGAATGATCCGCAAGGCGTTTAACAATGCAGTGATGGCCAATGAGCATAGTGGAATGCAAACCGCATTGCAGAAGGAATCATGTGCTCGAAGGACATCTGTATACCATCCCACAAAATTTTTAGTTCATGGACGAATTGAACTTGCAAGGTTTCGAGAACCATTTTCGTTACCTGTATCCTTTGTATACCCTATATTGGCTGAGTCTTCTATAGGTCATAATATCTCCTCATGGGCCCCAAAAAATGTTTCCACATTCCCATAGATACGATTTCCCTGATCCTATATAAAAGGAGTATATAATTAACTGATAAGATACATATGAAGGAATCTTGAAGGGAACTCAGATGTTGGAAGAAATTTTTTGGAGAATATTCTGGTTTAAGTCTTCATTCATCGATGAATCCCATATTTCAAATAACTTTCCCCATAGGTATGTCCATAATCTAACAGTAAACTGGGGGGAAATAATAATAAAAAGATAACCACAAACCTAAATAGAGAAACCAAGAACCATATAATTCTCAAAGACGAACTTCCCGCAAATGATAATCACTCAGACCCTCCTCCAATGTGGATCTATGCATAACATACTACTATGCGGATATAACCTGGCGTCGCATACTGCCTCCATACACAGATAGAACCCAAAGAAGCATAATGGGCCGCATACCACTATGGTACGTGGTGGCCTATACACATGCCCATGTACTGAATTTTTAAGTGGATGACCCCTCTTCCCACATACCACTACAATATGAGGATCTTCCTCTATCCCGCATAAGAAACAAATATGCAGATTGAGGTATTTCAGGTATTATTTCAATTAGTTCTAACCTCACCCCTCCACTGTTTTCTAGTCCTCTATAATCCCTCCTTTAATGATTCTTTCAAAATTAGGCCAATTCTTTATCTGAAGACACTATACTTGTATTATCATACCATCAGGTGCATCATCTCAACCCTTTGAGACTAGATTCACATGGTAAGAAGAGTCAAAAAGGATCGCCCCATAATGGTTCTGGAATTGGGAATGCCCGGGGGTCTACATTTCCATGGTATCCTGGAGTCCAACATTAGGATGCTGATGTGAACCTCCACATTCTAGTGATTAAGGGTGATAACATAATTTTCCAATCAATGAGAAATAGTGATCTGTCTAATGAGTTATGTTTGATTCTCCTTTGTCGAGGATGAGACTCTTCCCCATCCCAAAACATATATTGAGGACCTCCCACTGAGGTATGTTCCCAATTTCTTGAGGTAGAGCCACATTAACATTAATTTCTTTTCACATTGAATGGTTTGTCGCTTCACACCCTCACCCATAGTCTCCCCAACGTCTTCCACCATAGGCTATCCCACTCCCATCAATAGGTGAAAAAGCATGTGGTTGGTTGGATCTCTCAGATCCTATTGTTTCTCAAACCGAGCATGAATCACATGGGCATAAAGGTTTTTTATGATTAAACATCCACATAAATCAAACCTAAGATCACTCTAAATCCTAATCCAATCAGGATACGTAGGATGCCTACTTGAGGGATCGAGCTCGAAAGGGTATCCATCTAAAAGGGTTCACCCAATGGGAAACATTTTTGCATAAGCCCAAGAAAACATGAACTATGGGAACTCAGATTCATGATCACACTAGGATACTTAGGATGACTTCTTGAAGTCCTGATCTCAAAAGGGTTCCCTCCCATAATGATTCCACATAATCATACCCCCTCAAATGGGAAGCACCCATGCGTAAGTCTCAGTCATTTCAAACTACGTGGGTTCTAATACATTTAATGAGGATAAAAAAGAAATATATCTTATGGGTCTGATCCCAAAATAAAATCACCTTCTATCCCACTAGAATGAAGATAAACTCTAGAGTGCCTTATTGAATGGCTCAAGACAGCAGTACCTCTGTAGCATCAAATATATGCATGCCTATGATGATCTTACAAACAAAGGGTATCTCATAGAAACACTCTTCAAACATTAACCAAGGATTAAAGAAAATTTGAACATGAATTAAATCTAAAGGAGATTCCTAGAACATGCAATAATTCTCCCCCGAAAGGGTGCGGTGAGCCTAACTTTCCATCCTATCGACCAATAGAGTCCCCAAGTGTTGTTGTTTGAAACATCAATCAATTCATACCTTCTTTTGGAAAGAATGTTAAAGAATCATGGATTCTAGGGTTGTTGGGTGTTTTTGGTTCCAAAAATAAACCCATTGGAGACCATCTAAAGAAGTTATATCCAAGGAGGACCGATTTCACAAGTACTTGATCCCACACAATCACCCACTCTGACCGACTGACTATGGAATCTATTTTTCAATGTTAAAGGGGTGAATTTCTCAGTCCTTGTGGGGTTAATCCAACATTATTATGAAGGATAATGACGACAAATGGGTTGAAACAATAGAAATCGTGGATTTCAAAGGAAATAGTCTCTAAAAAAGGGATGAGTGATGATCCTTGTCATACCATTTCACCATCACCCTAAACACGCCACCTTAGAGGCAAAACTATATTACAATTTTTATATTAAAATAAATTTATACTTTTAATTTATATTATTAATTAGTCATATTCCTTGTGATTGTATCATTATCTATATTAGTACAAAGTCTATATAGTCCCAATGATTATATAATATACTGTATTGATTTCATTGTTATCTGAATTCTTACATATATCAATGGATTCATACATCGTATTCATTTAATTCTCCCCCAACATGTATATTATATTTTAAATTAATTATCTCACATCCATATTTGTTATAATGTTTATGATAGTCATTCAAATCAATGAGGATAATGATTATGTGCATGGTATTTTTATCTACTTAAGGATTTATCCCACTTGTACATATCATAATATTGTTTCATATTGAATTCTCATAATGTTTTAATGTATATCGTGTATTGTAATATTTTTTATATAAATAAATGTATCGAATTTTGTTTAATACTGATGTTGTGTGTGAAATATACTACTTAAAATAATATTTATTTAAAAAAATACATATTGAAATCTTTGGTAATTAATATTTACCCGTTTCAAAATTATTTCATCCCAAAAATTTATCTACTATGAAAAAAACAAATGAGGATAATTTAGAATCATTTTATCATCATTATCCCACATTTATTCCTCAATTTTATTTTTCCTTTATATTTTTTTAACCATGTCATTAGTATTTCATCGAAGTACTTTATCACTATAGTAAAATATCTCCATTGTTTTCTCCTTAAATGAAATACATTGAACACATAAAGCACTTGTATGAGGTTAGTGGGAGTTTTATGTGATACATTACAGTCCCCACATGGTCCAGGATATTGATGTGAACAAATTGTATAAGGTATATCTTTCCATTTTCCCATATCTTATAACCCTCAACAAAATAGATATTCAAAGGAATAAATTGTTTCTAAGTTAAAAAAAATTATTTCCCATATATTATTTTCAATGTATCCATTCTATAAAAACATTGGTTTTTTTATTATTATAAATGGATGGAACATTTTCTATAATTTCTTTTAAAATATTAGCACATTGTGGATTCCACTATCCAAATTCATCCTAACATGTTGGATTTCATTCTCTCGTATGATATAATGATTCATGTTCTTCCATTCGGATAATGTAGTGAATGCTATTAATATATTAGAACTCAACAAGAGAATGGTGTGGATCCAAAATTTCTATGAAATCAATTGTGAAGGATCATAGCATATATATATATATTTGTTTGAATGGTCCTTTCTAATTAACCACCATTATTAGGATTATACATGATGATAATGTTTACATCTTCATAAAATTTGTGTTGAATGATTGTTTAAAATTTTTATATGAACATTAGTTCTTCATAAGACACTATTGAATGTGGTAATCCCTTAATACTTACCACTGAATTTAAATGTTTTATTTAATGTTGATTGATTAAGAAATACTATCTAATACTAATTAAGTGTGAATTGTTTTTGTGATGATCCACCACTACCAAGATGTAAATGCATCCTTTATAATTTTTAAGAAGACTAGAGTTGAATTACGTGGTGATATCTCCCATTTATATACAAGAATATGTAATGGTTCCATTACCCCATTGTATTTATAACTTATAGTCATAACTTGATGGTATACCAATATTCGATATATAGGACACACTATCACCATATTCATTTTTTCCAACGAGAAATTTTTTTTATATCACTATACATCATTATACATCCTATGTGAATTGAGAATAATGAGTAATGTTCATTATAAAAAATATCGTTTATCAATTTTTATTATAAAGGGACAAATATTCACTTACTAAATCATATAAACTCAAACTTTGAATCTTTAACTCTACAATACTATTGTATATTCCTCTATAGCTCTATTTAATCTTTCTTAGACTCCTCGATCATTCATTAGATGATTGGATGAGAAATTATTTAGGAATAGTATATTTCATACATCCTTTTATAATTTCCATATTACTCATTTGAATATCCATAAATATTAACCCCCTTTCAATATTTATCAAGGATAAGGTATCATGATCCTCTCTTCATAGAGAAAATTCCTCCTTGTTTTCCTTCCCATGCTGGTAATTTAGTGAAAAATTATAGTCTATATTTAACTATAACAACCACATTTGGTTATTGTTCAAAATCTTTTATATTAATATACACATTATTTTTGTATGACCATGGTAAATTTATCACATTTTACCATATAGATAAGTTATCTACATCCCTAAGGAAAATATTTCTTTCACCACCACCTAATCATGTGTTGGGTGATTTTTCATAAGGACATATCCCAAGACTTTTTTGAATCACCACTGTATCACAACTACTTATCCACTATAGTGAGTCATTATTTCATATGTAGTGAACAACCTCTCATTATGTTTTAGGAATATTTCATCACAATGATATTTTCATATGATAATCACTCCTTTCCTCATTAACATGGTTGAAATATTTCAGAATAACCATAAATGTATCATAATAAAATGACTGTATATAGATAATTCAAGAAAACAATATATATCACAGTTGTATGTCTAGGATATTCTCCAATAACTTCAATATTAGATGGATACATAGATATACATTAAATTATGATTAAATGACCCAATATGGATTCTTTTTGTAACAAAAATTCACACATTCTGAAATTAGTATCTAATTTGTAATTTGACAGGGTCCTTACTATTTTACTCAAATCCTATTGGCGTTCTACTTTTAACATGAAATATATTATCTTATCATCATTAGAGAGTAAAAAAAATATACAAAGTTATCTACCTAGATTCATTTAATTTGATCCTTGAATAATTCATAGAAATTATTAGGTCTCAAAGGAATCAATAATAAATATGAGTGTCTATATAGTTTAGTGAAATTTACATTGGGTATATCATCTCTCTTTCCACATAATTTATGGCTTCCCCATAAAATATCTTTTTTTGAGATACATTGATCCACTTTATATTAATAAAATTCATCATAAATACATGGTAAATGGTATTTTTACATTTTTATGATATGTGAGTATCATGATAACAAATTTAAAGTGGTATTGATCCATCATAATTCTTTATAAATACTTATATTAAAACCCATAGTGAATTAATTTTTCATGTAATCCATTATCTTAATTCTATTGAATTTGATTATTTAATTCTTATAATTTAATTGGGACCATTTTATAATTGTTATTTGATACAGGATTATAACTTTCTATGAGTTTCATTGAAAACTATACCTCAAATTTTAATGCAATTCCAAGATGTTATTTAGAGAATAAATCACTATACTGACATAAACTTTGCATTTCTTCAGTATTGAGATCTTTCCTAACTATTTAATCCAATTATAAATTTTTATTGGGTATCATGAACCATATTATGAAATATGTTTTTATTGGGAGATAATAATCATCCTTACATTGATATTTGTTATTAAAAATATTTTTAATAGGAAGAGAAATTTTTTATCCTGATAATAGATATAATATCAATATAGTGAGATCCAAAAAATTCCCACTACCAAAATGAATTATACTATGGGAAGAACAATTAGATCTATAGTATATTCCCACATATCATAATTTGAAAAAATGTATATACCATTAATGAATTATTCACAAAACTGGGTATATTCAATTGTAATTTAATATCCAATGTTTGAGGTGGTGATTCATAATTCTTATAAAAGTTTTATGATAATAAATATTGTGCTTAATTTGAATCACATAATAAATTTCAAGAACTATAGTGAATAGAAACTGTAAATTTTTCAATATCATTATCGTTGTCCACATGAAAATTATTTATTTCACAATATCTTCAATGCACTCATGGGTTTAGAGGTTTCAATGATCTTTTAATTTCATTATCTATCAAACAAAAGTATTTATTTATAAAAGTTCAAAAAAAAAACATTTTAACAATTCATGTGATGGTGGTATTTTTGTTGAGTTCTTATTTACCTCAATGTTGTTAATTATGATTTTCTTATTTCTGAAAAAAAAAATTGATACCCTGGTCAACCAAATTTAAATCATCTTCTGGATCCCCTATGGATGTTTCTATGGAAATTTCTCTCAAATTTTTGTCATGTTGGTGATTCATTATCAATCCCTATATTTTTATTTAAAACAATGTTTCCATGAAACTCTAGTTTCATTTTCCTTATCACAAATTCCATGGTAATAATAAGAGTTTCCACAAGGTATTTTCAGAAAAGGATTAGATCAAACAATTTCCACATTACTACAAAAGACCCTTAGGGATAATTTTTTTCGAATACAATCCATTTGGTTAATAAAAATATTGATATTACTTTATGGATTCTAAAGGTGTACCATGTGAGTCCAAGAATGTTTTTTTCATATGAAAAAAGTAATGAAACCACATTTTTCATTAACTTTATAAATTAATAATTCATTTTAAGATATATTTGGAGAAAATTATTTGGTGGTAAATATTTTCTTAATTTCATTCCATTAATGGAAATAAATTATTACATTTTCCATATATTCATAATGAAACACCTCATTGGTCATCTTCACTATCCAATTAATAAATGTATGAAAACAACTCCTTCAAACTTCTAGAAATAGAAAATGGGAAATATATATTATATTATGTTGATTCATTGCTCAAGAAATTTTTGATTAGATAACCAACTAAATAGGGGAGGGAAAAGACACAGGAAGAAATTTATTTCATGTTTCCCCTACATTTGTTCTTTTTGAATATAAAAATGATTTAGGTTATTTTTCACAACCAAATATATAATTTCCATGAAGTTATAAACTCTCTCTCCCATTACATTTGGTTTCTCATTTGGATAATCACTGCATTTTCCATTATTCCCTTTGTTAAATTGGATCCCCTAGGTTATAAAAATTTAATAAATGTAAAAGTTTTAACATAAGAAAAATACCATTATATCTGATGAAAAACATATTAAATAGTCATTTGAATTTTAAAATTACATTATATGATGTCATACACTATGAAACCCCCTTTTTACCCTAATATACATTTATTTAATTAACTGTTTTTTATGTTGGATTATTTAAATTTTTTTATCATAATCCCAATAAATAAATAAATCCCTTTATAATACCAATTGAGATGACATGAACATTATATACTTATATTTGATGTAATTTCCCCGGATCTGTCACTCTCTCTTTCGAAAAAAATACATTTATTATGAGATCTCAAGAACACCATCCCATACACTAGATATCACTGACTAGAACTAAGGGTGTGATATTTATAATGGGAGATTATACCCCTAGTTAAAGAGTCACAACATCGGAATATTATCAAGTAATAATAAATAAATAAATACATAGTGTAGAAGATAATCGAAACAATACAATATTGTAGAAATCCAAAAAATAAAACCCAACTGTATAATATAAGAAAATAAAAATATATAATGTAATGTCATTCTATAATGAAACTAAATTTAATTAAAGATGAATAAAAATTCCCCTATCTCGAACCCCATGTTTTCCCATCTCCAAACTCTGTCCCATATTGTAAGTAAAATAAATAACAAGTTCTTTTTCTCTTATCCAAAACTACATCTGTGTAATCATCTCAGGTACCAAAATAGTTGACCAATTTGGGTGTGATTATAAATCAGTGGGTTGACACAACCATGTCTAAACATAACCATTATAACATGAATTGTTTTAAATAAAAAAAATACACAAGTGTATTAATTAATTATGAAATTATATTAATAATATATCAACCTTCATTTGATGCATGCTGGAATATCAAGAGGCACGTCTCAAAAACATGATAAACCCAACCATATAATCATGGTAAAATATACCATTCCTTTTCATCTTATTGTAATGTCTCTGAGCGTGTTTGTTCTAACACTCAAATCCCAGTTACCTTGAGTTTTTTCATTTTAATATAAAATTTTCATGATCATAATGGATAAAATCCCGAAATACTAAACAGTTTAGTAGCCTTTGATGTACTAGATACAAACATAAAATTTACATAACATTAGGAAATGAAAATAAACAACATTGTGTATTCTTTTAACACATTCATATCCCTTAGACTATCCATGCATTTCAGTCATAATATACTTCTTCGCATCCAGGGAAAAATAAAACATAGAAAGTGGTGAGCTCAGGTTCTCAGTAAGGACAACAATATAGTGGAATAATTTATAAATAAGAATAAATATTTAAGGTAATGTATTAGACTAAAACACAATACTTTTAATCTTAGTCTTTAACATAATATGGAAAAGATAAATCTAATAATTCCCTTTAATTATAAACATGGATATTCTACTAGTCGGATAATCACATGTAATATGAACAAAAAATTTTATAATAATGGAATGCATAATTCCGGACATCATAACCACATAGTCAAGGACTCGTACCATGACTAAAAATAAGATTTTTTCAAGTCCTTGTGTTAAGACAATAGTTGGTCTCATGATACCTACCAATGCATCGAAGAGCTATTGTGGGCTCTACCCATCACTTAACGTGTCCAATGCATTCTTCATATGAAAAGGATGAAACATATCATAAATATTCATATTAGAACTGCCATACGAAATGTTAATACTTTAATCATAAACCATGAATAGTATAAAAAAACACTTCCACAGTCAAACATATCAACAATCCTTCAATACAAAATGGAATATTGTATTATAATAAGTCAACATTAAACAAGTGTAAAATCCATCAAAGGATGTTGACATAGTTGAAATCAAAACCATTTGAGAGAAATATCTCATTTTATTTTGAAGTAATTTAAAAGTAAAATAATTATAAAGGAAAACAATTATTTTGAATTTTATTTATAATATTGTAAGGAAAGATTGGGTGGTGTTATAATGGTGGAAAATATCCTCACTCCCCAAATATGTTAAAAACATTGTTTGATTAAATTTTTCAGAAACCTTGTAAAGGATCATTGTTGGAAAATGACAGAAAAAGTCCTTTATAAACATCTTATAAAAAGTAAACAAAGGGTATAAATGAATTTAACCTTTAGTCTATGAAATATTAAAAATGTTTTGAATTACATTTTTAAGAAACACGATTGTGGATGATAAAGAGGTCCCAGTGGATACTCATGTATAAACAACCTCAGAAAATGAAGAGATTGTAGAATTAACTCTTACCATATACTTTTCCATGATCAAGGGTATGTTAACCTACTGTAAAATAGTTAAATCATTTTTATTAAATTATAAAAGAACCACATACATAAATATGATATCATATATTATCTTTTAATATTTCATTGTTAATAATATTTTAGTAGTATCACCATTTCGGGTGTAAACTGATTCGTTTTTATTTATAAGCTTAGTTATGTAATCCATGTTTGTTATTGATATGATGTATTTTATTCATATCCAAAATTCTATTAAGTTATTAATAAGTTTTTTAATCATAAAATAAAAATTACTTATTTAATGTTTATGATGGGGAATAAATTTCATCATGTTCGAAATTCGTACATACGCATGAGCAACAATATCATTCTATTGGTGGTGAAATAATATATAATTGGATTGTATAACATATATTCATAATCCTTAACTTGTTATATTTATTATTTACATCAGTTATACTCATTATTATACCCATCCAAATAATGACGTTCTTGAATAACAAACTATACCATGACGTGGAGACAGAAAGACGTATGTACGCACGTATAGAGACATGTCATTAATAGGATGGATAGAATAATGAATGTTGTTTTAACATATTTATAATAACATAATAGTATGTATAATGTACTAGAGTTATTTTTTTGGTATGGAAAAAACAAAGAATGTGTAAGTGGAAGAAGGAATGAACATTGAATGAGGTAGTGAAATTATTACCTATTCTTAGAGTGTTTCCTTTTGAGTTGATAAAAATGGATCCTTATATTGTGGTTTTTAAAATGAAATATGATACAAGATATCTCATCTGAAATTGGAAGAATAGTATAGTAGTCTAGGTAGACTATATAAATATAGTGTCCTTGTATTACATTTTAATACACAAAATACAATATAATTGTTTTTAGGAAAATCATTATTATATCTATCATAACCTTTAATATCATTCATAGTACACTACATGGATTACAGGTAAAAGATTAAAAATATAAGTGATCTCAAATACCCAATAAGGGGTGTTTATGACAAATTATTTCAACAATATTTAATCATAATCGATATGGAATGCTAAATAAATTTACACACATTTCATTTAACAAATTAATTGAATATCATGATAAAAAGAGGAATAATGAATATGGAAAGGGAAATAACCGAACATAGATTCCTTTTAATCAATAACCTGAAAATCATGAATAGATAAAGACAAATCAATATGGAAAGGTAAATAATGTAACAAAAATACTATTTAATCAATAAAATCATGAATATATAAGGAATAATCAATATAAAATGTAAAATAACTGAAAACACATTCCATTTAAGAAATATCTAAACTATCATGAGTAGATAATCCATAATCAATATAAAAAAGTATGTAATAGAATGAATGTTCCATTTAATAAATAAAATTTGAATGATAATAAATCATGACATAATTTTATTTCCAAAATATTATGTATAATAACTACTAAATTATTAATGAACTAAATTATTAGTTATTGGATGTCATGATCTCAGGAATTGTGATACCTCTACTACAAATACCATTCACATGGTATTTCAACAATGATAGGTAGGTACCCCATAAAAAATTTAACTAACCATATAAAAAAATTTCCCAAGACACTACCAGTGCATTAAGAGGATATCTATAAACATACCCACCTATATTATTATCTATAACACATTCATTTTTTTGTTTTTATAGATGATATAATTCTATATTTACAGAAAAAGAAATATAATTATGAAGATTTTATAAATTTGTTTAATACCCCAAGGAAGGATAATTATTATGAACACTTTACCAAATGTGATTTTAAGCTTTATAAAGTTTCATTAATTTTCCATATAAACACAATTAATAGTAATTGTATTGGTCAATCTATAAATTTGTTTTTGAGAAAAGACTTAGAAAAAACCCTATATCCAAAACTGAAGGATTTCTTAATTATCTATATAATTCCATTGTTTTGTAACTGATTTATCATAAATATTTAATCTACTCATCATGTTGACTTGTATGGGTGTTATGATCATGTGAAGATAATATTGCAAAGGAAATATCATGGAATATAATAGAAGGATGGTCCGTAGGAATTTTCTTACCCTAACCTTTAGTTTATATTGGTTTTTTATTAATAGTGATGAATGAAATATGGTAATGGGGTGTTATCACATGTATAATGACTTGGTGAATGAATATGACTCGCACCAATTAAAAATTAATGATAAACATTTCCATACCCCTTATTTGTATATGGAAACAAAAAAAAATTATCGTTGAAGATCTGGATGAATTTTCAAAATTGTGAAACATGTGATATATATATATAATGATTATATAATTTTTAAGAATACATTAAAATAAAAAGAGATTAATATAATCCAATAATATCGTTGTATTTGCAAAAATATTTTGATTTCATAACACATTACTACCCTTAAAGTGAAAAAAATGTGGCTGGTGTTATGTGTTGTATAGTCCATGCTAGTTTTTCTTTGATAAGGATCAAAAGATATACAATAATTATGGATTTTTTTCATAATGTATTTTGAAATCACAAGAAAATGGGAAATATTGTATCTTTATTAGATGAATGTCCAACCATCTATCCCTGATAGGATAAAAAATTCACAGATTGATGATTTGTACATATAGAATAATGTGTGGAATTATCCTACATTCTACCATGATCATGCTAGAATGATACGGTTCAGTAACCATGTATGTGTCCCTTAAATACTAGAATTTAGTGATCATTTGTATGGAGACCATAGTTCAAAATTCCCTATTCATCCTAAAAGAATGAAGATGAATAATGATCTAGAAAGGTATTTCTAGAGGGATAGTATAAAAAGGGATATTACAAAATATGCATCTCGGTTTTATGTATGTCAAAATGTAATGCATGAGTGACCAAATTATAAGGGGATATAATAACCATTACCCATACAAAAATGAAAATTGGAAAAAAAACAATATGGAGTTTTTCTTTAAACTCCAAAAATTGTCAAAAAAATAACAATATAGGTATTTTTGGTTTTAGTCAGTCCCATTACAAATTCCTCACACTTCATTATTATTAGAGAATATTTCTCTCTTGATAATCTTTCCAGAATACACATTATGTGTAATAAACCTAACTCTAGTAACCCATTTCTAGTGTCTAATATTTAAATTTGGATAATTTAAATGCAATAAAATTTTGATGGAATGAATTGTTCAGTAGTCATGGTAAACTCGAAATATACATTATTCATATAAAATTTTTGAAAATAAAACCCAGACCATAATTTTTTTTATAATATCATTATTCCCTCTCTAATATACTTTCATGTTAAACATAGTACACTTCATGGATTATATGAAGTATCGGTAAATTATAACTGGATCATACAAGAATAAATTTGTATAAAAATATAGAATGGTGAATAACTAAACACACAGTCCACGTAATAAACAAACTATGAAGTAAGTTAATCTAGATATAATATCAATGTATAAATCTCATGGATAATAATTAATTTATTAAGGTAAATAACTAAAAAACATGTCATATAATCAATAAAAATATAATAAAAACAACATAATTCATAAGAAAAATTTAAAGGTAAATTATCGAAATCATAAGTCATTTAATCAAAAACGGGGAATTGAATACATATAAGGACAATAGCATTGCGAAAATATAATTTATAACAATAAAAAAATTATTAATGAATAAAATTTTGAATAATTTTCAATAATTTTAATAGAAACATGATACATCTACCATCAATACCATCCACAATATAGTTTCAAACTATATCTAGAAACTCATGAAATGATAACTTATAAATTCAACTCATTAGACTAAGGATGCTTCATGGGAATATATAATTTTGTGACCCACCAACCAATGCACCTCCAATGCATTCCTCATATATCAAATAATTGATATAATTCATTATTAATGTTCCTTGTAATCAAATATACGCATTGATTAAAGAACATGTATTTTTCAATATTTCAATAGTTATTCAAATAAATTTCACTGTAAACACTATATATAAGAATGAAATAACGTTTGGGAAAGATTTATATCCATGATAAAAAAATATATGGATAACCATGAATTGAAATATTAACCATCACAATAAATAGGTATTTCTATTAAATACATAATGGGTTTTTATATACACCATATTAAATTGAATAGGTTGATATTAACAAATATGTCTCAATCAAATAGAAGTTGGTAAAAATCCATTACAATGATCGTAAAATTGAAGTTAGAATAAAACAATGAATATATTATCTTTATCAAAAATAAGTCCACATTAAACAATTATAAATGAATTATATTATAATATAAATACATTATTATGAGAATATTAGAATATCAATGGTAAAAAAGTAGTAATACAACCCAATGGAATGAAAATTAGTTATGTAATTCTTTACCACTATGAATCATTCTTTTTAAATCTCCTTGGATGAAATAATTAAAATTTAATAATAAAAAACGTGAATTATTAATGAATAATTATATTATATTTCAAAGGGGTATTATATACACCACATTAAATAAATTAGGTGCATTACATTATAATATTAATCAATGAAGAGAGATTGAGATGATGAACCTTACAATTATTATAAAATTGATGTGAGAATTAATCATTGAATATATTATGTCTATCAAATGTAAATAAAAATTGATCAAGTTTAAATAAAATATAACATAAAAAAAATATATTAGACACATTATATTATAATATCAAAGGAAAATGGTAGTGTAATATAACCCAATGAAATGAAATTGAGTTATGAAAATCGTTACCACTTGGTAACTATCGTGTAAAATAAACATGGATAAAATAATTCAATTTGAAATATAAAATACCATTAATAATTAAGTATTCAAGATATTAAATATAAAGGATGAAGTGTAATGAACCAACCTTGTTTGACCCTAATCCAGTCACCCGATATGATTTGTGGTAGGGCCCAAAGGGCATTCCAAATCCTCATTGGATGGAAACTATTGTCTGGTATCAATAGAGTAAACCAAAATAGAATTATTTCTCCCAATAGTAAATAAATTACAGAATTGTAGAATGATGAAAAATGTATCTCAATATATAAATAAAAATCAACATAAAATCTTTTAATAAATAATTTGGAAAGTACACTAAAATTATGTGATAAAACCCAAACTGAAACTCAACAGTCCAACATTATCATGTGACCCTAATTGTCACTCTACGATACCAAGAACCACCATCACCGATGGAGATCAATACCAAGAGAAGACCATCCCAAAAGAATCCAACAAAATAAGAAACTATTGGTGTGACTATTAAAACTCCATAGGCATGACCAAATAATATTTTCCTAATATAGATACATCAAAATAAAACTAACATAAACATCATGTTTTAAAAACAATATACAATGTCATATTTACAACATTTTCACTTTAAAACTAAACATTGTTTATTTCCTAATTTCATTGAAAATGCTTTTTCATTTCCATTAAAGTAGCATTGAAATTTTAAATAGGAAAGTGATGTTTTCATTTCGAAATAGAACAAGATAGTATAAAACATTATTTACTTAAAATCATTCTTCCATAAATCATTCAGAGATAACCCATCACTTACCAATAAAGACACCACACATGAGAGCAGTAAAAAGGTCCCAGAATAAGGGAAATTGTAGTAATCAAATATGAGTTACCATGTAATATGCATTTCATTCATCACTGCTAGAAACTATGTTATTGTTGAATGGGTAGACCTAAGAGATCGTGAATAAACTAGAATATACTAATACATGAGACCCATCCCCGGAAATCATGTCTCACATGATGAAGAGAAAATTTCTTTAATTACTTCTAGGCACCACATCTTAGCACATACCTATGGGAAAATACAATTTTTAATAAAACTAAATATATCGCAATGTTATGGGACAATAGATAGTGCATAATCTTACCAATGAAAATATCATTTTCAAAATATTCTCTCACCATTCCTTGTTCCGTAGTCTCCTATATAAAGGGGTGAACCAAATGATCAATTCTGAGTATCCCATTACATACAAACATAATTATTAGTCCAAACAACATTAATATCCCTAATCCACTCCAATGTTAAATCTATTTATATATAAAAAATATGTCTCGATGATGTTTTTAACGTGGATCTACCATTCCATATAAAGTATATGGCTCACTAGTATTTCATGGTGAAGAAATCCTACCCATTAAATATTCATATATAAACAAGAATAAATTATTTTCCACGGAGGTTTCTCATGATAAACACATCTACCATATACCCAAAAGTTCCAAATATGCCTCTTGAACATTAGAAAAAAATCATTTTAAAAGAACAAAATCAACCAATATAAAAGTTGTAAACGCACCATTTACACTCAAAAATTATAATAGAAATCACTTTTAAATACCCACATCATAGATTCAAGACAAATAAATTTATATTAATATTCCAAATAGTCCATTAACAATTTTCACTTGTTGAACGACTTTAAAAAGACAAATAAAGGCTACTTTTTAATATAAATCCACCTAAAAATCATTCTATAAACCCATCTTCATCATTTCACATGACACTTATTTAATAACAAACCCAAACCATGCTTTAAATATCACACAAAACTATAAAAATCCAATTTTTCATTTCATCGAACACTTGTTGTGAAATGTTAAATAAAATAATTCTATTTATCAAATAACAAGGGTTAAAACACTACTTTGAAAACTAAAAATATATATTTCAAAGTCCAAATAAATTATTTAACATATAAGGTATGTGTTAAAGGCCTGAAATAAATGATAATTTTATTAAAAAGGAATGTTTGTTGGAAACATACCTCAAAACCATGGTGCATCTACAAAAAACACCTGAAAACTATCTACTAGGGTTCCAATAGCCTAGATCTATCAAGTGAAAGACCAAACGAACAGAAACACCAATTTCACACCACCCAAAGTATGTAAATCATCAAATCAAGAACAGTAAGGATAGTAGATAAATAAAAATGGATGAAATGAAAAGGATAATGAGAAAGGATCCATAACCTTTCAAATCAGGTGAAGATTCACTGAGAAACCACCATGAAATTAACTTTAAGGTGTTTGGAGGATCCAAAACAACTATGAGATGAGTACAAGGATTATAGTTGAAATGGGAGAGTCTATGGGTAGAAACCCTGGCATAAAATGGAGGAGAAAAATCCAAAAGTACGCTTTCTTGAGTTTCTTGCATAGTTAGCTACCCCGATTTAACAAATCGTGAATAAACCATGCAATTAACCATTATCTACAACTTCATATGTGGTACAGTTAGTATTCATGGTTAGTTAAATGGTACACCAATCTTGTGACCCCCTAACAACTTACTTTAATTATTTAACTAACCATGCACCTTTACTATGTGACTAGGAAAAAGTCCTCAAAAATCACCCTTTTTCACCCCAATACCACATCTAACTCAAGGTTATAAAACATACAATAAACATAACATATACAAAGGTGCCACTATGAGTGTTAAAAATGAATTTTCCAACCACATCCTACTCATACAATTCATTTTAAGCAATAATAGGTCCAAAAAAAATCCTAATCATATAAATATTGAAATTTAATTTTGAAACACTCAGAACCTAGGATAAAAACCAAGTGCCAAAAGATAAGCCGAAATAATCGAAGAAAATCAAAATATGGGTGTGGAAGTTTTCCCGAACATAAAGCATTATTACCTAAAAATTCCACAAAATTTTCCATACAATTGATAAATGACTAAGGATTCTTAGAACCATAATCTCCGACACCTTTATCTAAAAACATCCCAAAAAAGTCAAAAAGAAACTTATGCCTCTTGCCCCAAATTGAGAAAAAACATGATCCACTTTCCAAGAATCAACGGGAAATTAAAGACACGACCTTCACAACCATACTATGAGTAGAACCATTGGGTACACACCAAAAATAGAAATGTTTACCCAAACTATAAAATAAAACTGATAAATAACACAACATCAAAATAAAACAACATCAACTGAACTAACACCAATACCACCCCAGAATAGATCACCAACATAGGGTGGCTTGAATAAAATACCAACCATTTTATCAAAAATCATATTGATATCTCACAAAATAATTTTCAATGAGACCTATGGTGGGTCTTCTCACCATTAAAAATTAACAGCATTAAAAAACATAGAAACTTCCCCAAATAGACCAAAATCCCCCATAATAAGGGAAGGTAGAAAAGGGTCCAAAATATTGGAACACTGAAACCACAACTGATAAATACTCATGACTCACCACCTCTAGAAGACCAAAAAATAAAGACACAACTGAATAAGAAGGGTGATCCACACATTTAATATGATCCAAAACATTCATCATTGTAGGCATAATCACATAAATTTCATGAGATATAAGTCCATCACTCTCTTTAAAAAAATAATTAATTTACAATGATAGAGTGACCACAATATAAACATTGAAACATCAAATTAGAAATGGTGGAAACACAATATTATTAAAACTCCCTAGACCCCCAGTATATGTGACTATGCCCTTTCTTCACTCTAAGGCCTTTTTTCGGATCCCTGATGTATGAGGCATCCACTACCTTAGAGCTATGAGTTGGTAATCCCAAATTATTACTCCTTCTTTTGGTTCCACAATCATCCAGATGATACTATGCGAAAAAAAGATCAAGAAATACTAAGAAACTAACTTTCTCAAAAAATTAACCTTTACTAAAATAGGTACTGGGAAGATGAAAAACCCACTCTTTCTCACTCTGAACAAGGAATAAAATGAAAAAGGAACCCAAGGAAACACACCAAGAACCACTTATCACAACTGTTACAACAAAAATAATTATAATAAATATACATTAAATTGACCCCAAACATCTTTCTACTACTAAAACTGGCTACAGTTTCCATTAAAGATCTAGAATTAACTTTCAAAACTCTAAAATGAAATCCTTAGGTTGATCACTAGCATATATTTCTAACAAAGATCCACCAGTAGCCACACCACTTACATCCATCAAATATCTTTATAGGAGAACACTGGGAAACAAAAAAACCAAGGGTGATATCAAAACTATCTCATGAACAAAAACTCATTTAGAAAAAATACCAACAAAAAGGAAAACCAACTCAAAGATTCCCTAAACCATTGTGGAAACTCTCTAACCACTACTTTAAAACCAATTTTCTAATAAGATTAATACTCCAAACACAACATGAGAATCCATGCAAAATTTTTAGAATAGATATCAATAAACAACACTTCCAAAACTTATAAAAACAACCCACACAACCAATTTATTACAAAAAACCACAATTTCCATCGTAAAAAAACTCTTGAAAAACAACCTATCTTGTTGTATTTCTCACAATCACTAGTGGTGTTTTCTAGAGTCCTACACACATGAAAATTTCTATGCCAATCCGAGAACATATAAATTCATGCCATACTCAAAACGCATCAAACATTGAAATTGCAAGCACTCATCCACCAACACCACAATCCATCAACTTTATATACATATTAATGCATGTGATAACCCATTTAAAATACCAATGATAACAAGAAATATTTTAATTTTCTAAAAAAACCATTCTTCCAAATTCAAAATTCATGAATCTTTTCGAAGGATTACTTAACCCCATGTAAAAAACATGTTCATATTTCATGTTTCAATCCATTTAAAATTGGATTAAAAATAACATCCCATGAATTTCTATCAACAAATTAAATTAATTTCTTTCAAAACATTTTCTTGCTGCTCAACTAATCTCATTCCATCAAAAACGATTTGATAAAAACCCACATCTTTTAATTTAAAATAAATTCCAAAAAAAACATATTCTTTCAAAAAACCATTTTCTATAAACCTCATGAATTTATTATAAAATTAAAATCTCATTAAATCCTTCCCATTTTAAATAATGAGTTTAGTATATATGAATTCATTTTTAAAAAGTTCTTCCAATAAGTAAATTTTGAAAAACCTTTTTCCAACATTCCAAAATACAACCATTACCACTAACACCCCAGTTTCACAATTCAAACATAAGGGTTTTCACAACAACGTTCAAAATCAAATTAGACTCAAAGTAGCTCAAAATGGGGAAACTACTATTGATTAGTGACATGACCATATGGTTGGTGACCATATTCTAAACACACCACCATTATGTAGATACTTATTAGACCATTACCTCGGCTCCACATGGATTTAAAGGCCCCATGATCTAACTAATTCCACTATCCCAACTCCATTTTTCTTTCCCAAACACGAAACATCCATAAAGTAGAAACAAACAAACAAAACAATAATTCCCATGAAAACTGATGATCAGAATGGGTATGTCATAGGATGTACTTCCCATTCATACCTATCATTTCCCAAAATATTTACCCCTTCTACCTTGACTTCCCAAAATAATGAAGGGTTCTATGAAAAGAAATGTTCTCTAAAGAGAAGGCTTTCTATGATACCAATTTTCACAGACCTGCCCAGATCAACCCTGAAATGGTCACCTAGTCTTTTATATGGTATGGTGTGTTGGTCATTTATGATCCCCATTAGATGGAAAATATTGTCAGTAATCAAAAGAGTATAAAAAATAGGAACTATTTTTTCCATTAATAAATAAATAATTGCATAGTGGAAGGAAGAAAAAAGAAGCCCATTATATAATTAAAACTAAATAGAACATCTTTTATTCAAGAGTCTAGAATGTACACTAAAACTAAATGATAAAACCCAAAATGAAACATAACATCCCAACATCTCTATTTGACCCAGATGTTCACTCACGAATACCTAGAACCACTATTTCCCTTAATGATTAAGACTGAGATTATACTTCCCCCAAAATAAAAAAAATAAGAATACATAGGTGTGAGTATTAAAACTCATTAGGCTTCAACGACCAATCTATTCCCAAGAACATACTTTAAAATAAAATAAAAACCAACCTGATGTTCGAAATAATATATATGATGTAATATTTTACACATTTTTCACTTTAAAATAAAACTCGGTCCATTTCCCTTTTTCATTCCTAATCCAGTTTTATTTCAATTAAAATAGCATTAAAATTTTAAATGATAATGTGATGTTTTAATTTCAAAATATAACAAGAGAGTATAACTCATAGTTTCATCAAGAAAATTTCCTATAAACCATTGGGATATATCCCATCACATTCCAAGAAATATACAATAAATGAGATTAACATAAAGTTTTCATAATAAGGGAAACAGAAATAATCACATAAGAGTAACCATATAACAAGGATCTCATTTATCTATTCAAGAAACTATGTGTTAATAGACATTGGGGAACCTAAGATATCATGAATAATATAGAACATATAAATACATATGAACCATACATAGAATACATGCCTCACATAATGATAATCAATATTCCCTAAGTACTCCTAGCCACACTAACTGAGGTAAGACCAAGGGGAAAATACCATAGTAATAAATGTCAATATATCCATGTGTTATGGGCCACAAGATAGAGCATAATCATACCTATGGAATAAATTTTCTTAGAAAATTCTGTCACTATTCTAGGTTCCCATGTCTCGTGAATAAAGGGGGTGAGACTACTGATGCTAATCAATCATCTAATCACATGCATATATAATAATTAATAAAAATAATATGAATCACCCAAAGCCACTACAAAGATAAATTTTTCTCATTATAACTCATAAGTCATAAAGGATGTCCTACAGAGGATCTCACATTCCATACATAGTTAATGGGTCTTGTGGATTTTATAGTGTGGAAATACCACCCATTCAATGTTCATAAATAAACAAGGAAAGACAATTTTACTAGGAGGCTTCTCAGGAAAAACGCATCCTCCATTCTCACAAAATATCCAAATGGACAACATGAAATTTACAATAAATCATCATTTTAGAAGAAAAATATCAACCATTCTAAAAGGGTGTAAACACCCCATTTTTTATTGAAATTTATTTTCAAAATACCAACATCACACTTTCAAGAAAAATAAATTTCTATAAAGAGTCAAAATGGGCCATTAACCGTGTGAACAAGTCAAATGACTTTCTAAATCCAAGTACACAATTCTTTTATACATAAAACAACTCAAAATTATTTCAAAAAACCTAAATTAGTCATTTTAATTGAAAAATATTTATTAACAATGTAAAACCGTATTTTAAATATCACAAACCACTCACAGAATCCAACTAAGCATTTCATCGATCACTTGGTGTGAAATATTAAATAAAACAATTCTATTTAACACATAACAAGACATAAATTGCCATGTTTCACACTCTAAAAATATTTCAATGTTCATACATCAATAATTATTATATAAAGGAGTTTTTGAAGGAATAAAATCAATGATTCATAAATTAACAACACAAGTGCATGGGAAACCTACCTCAATCCCATGGTGTATCGATAGAAAACACCTGAAAATGCACAACTACTGTTCTAAGAGACAATATAAATAATGTTAAACTCTAAAGTAACACAAAACCCAATTTCACACCACCTTAGATATGTAAATTTTCCAAACATGGACACTAGGGTTATAGTAGGTGGGGAAAATGGATGAAATCAAAGGAGAAAGAGAGGGGATCCCTAAACATTCAACTCAGTTAAAGATTCACCAATAAACCACCATGAAATACACAAAGAAGTACATGGATGAGATAAAACCAACCATGGGAGTGGTATAATTCATAGGGTCATAATATATGAGGAAAAATTAATAAATCTCAATTAAAAAATGGGAAAAGACCAAAATACCATGTCTCGGGTGTGTTGCATAGTTAACTCGCACGGTTTAACAAAAAATGAATAAAAAAATAAATTAGCCTCTTTCTAGATCTTCACAGGTTGTATATATAATCTCCAAGGTCATTTAATCAATGTGAAAACCAAGAAACACCCTGCAAAATGACGTTCATGTTTAAACTATCCATTTACCTTAACCATACGACCTGAAAAATGTCCCAAAAAATCACTATTTTAACTAAAAACCATTCTAAATCATGGGGATAAACCATCAGACAATCATAACTAATAAATCATTGAACTATGAGTGTTATAAATAATTTTAAAAACCACAACCTCTTTATACCTTTCACACTAACTAGGTATAGGTCAAAAACCACCAAAAAACATTGAATCATAAAATTTGAATCTGGAACACCTAAAACACAGTAAAAACCAAGAGCCTAAAGATAAGAAGTAAAAAGTAAAAAATTTAAATCCATTTGTAATAGGTAGTAAACACACCATAAAAAATATTTTATATTTAAAACAATAAAATTTGCTTCGTTGAAGAGAATTTGAGTCGAAGTCTCTTACCCCATGATTCCTTTTGGTTGAACAAAATATAAACTCTTATATAGTGGTTTTAAACATTTTATTAGCATATAATAGATTAATAATAATATTTATAATATCATATATTATCCTTTTATTACATATTAACACTCATTTGTTAATAATATTTCATTATTTTCATTCTTTTTTCTTTTAATTTCATTATTTTCTGATTCATTCTTTGTCATGAAAGATCATGTTCACTTGAATATTATATAGTTACATAATATTAATAATATTAATAATAAAATAATTTTAATTTTTACATATCAACTATAATTTTAATAATAATCATGAAATATAGTTTTGAGAATGAATTATGTTAGGATCATGGATAGGTTATGTCAAGCGTATAGAAGGGTAACAATTCCAATTGTCTATGATCATTATTGAAGGGGGTAATGTAATATTTTATATTCAAATAATGAGAATAATATTAAAAATACAATATCTGTTCCTTAATTATAGTAATATATACCATCTTTTTTCTTTTGTGAAGATAATACTATCACATCACTTTATGAAGGTGGTAGTCAACACGTACCCAAATGACATTATCATCTTTTAGTGACTGAAAAGGTAAGAAATAAAAGGTTATATTACCCTTAATTGATGATAAATATTTCATTAATTTAATAATTATTTAATTAATTTCACTCTTATTAATTATTATTTTTCTTTATTAAGCTTCATGTAAAGTGTAAGTGAAAAATGAATCACATCGCTTCATGAGGTGGCGGTCCGTCATAAAAATTAGCGATGCTATTGTATATCCTATAGAATGGAATGTTAAAAAATAAATATATGATATAATGACTTCCAATATTTAATTATTTTATAAATATTATATATATACATTACATGCCTCATCATACCCAACAATGAGAGGTTTTAATTGAAAATGTGTCACATCGGTTCCTAAGTTGGTAGTCCTCCATACACAATAGTGACATTATCATTTCCCATTTGAGGGAATTGTATTTGGATATAGTTCATTACCTTAAAAAATAACTTATCAATATATTTGGAATAATATTTATTTATATGATAATATATTAATGACATTTCAAGGTTGGGGGAGAATAAATTTAACCAACACACATGGTTATGAATTTTTACTATTCTCGGACAAACTCATTAGGATTATATATAATGAATTCATAAATGTATTTTTGAACAAAAAATGATTCTATAATTATGGGATTGAATTTGGGAAGTGATTTTTCATATTATTGGTCTTTCAAAAGGGTTTGAAGGTGTTAATTATAGAGGAGAGGGGTGGCCTAGTATAAACAATGTGAGTGGAATACTAGTAGTATTTAAAAGGAAAAATGGTGCGCCAACCTTTTTCATAAAATGGGTAAAAATATATTATTATTGAACATTATAAAGTTTATTTTCAAAAAAATCAATAAAATATATTTTAGATATTCATTTAATTCATTGTAATGATTATCTTATTAGTTTAACACCCGATAAACCCATTTTAACCTTAACAATTTTAATTAAATTAACATGTTTTATTATTCATAATCGTCAAGAATTAAGTTGAACAATTTTTTTAATTTAAATAATTATGATTGAAGATATGTTCTCTATTTTTGAAAATTTAATTCAAATATTATGAAAATTTTAATTTAAAATGAATCTCATAGACGTGATGAGAATGTTAGTTTTCATTTTGAAAATGTTCAAAATTTTACAACATTTGTATATCATAATTAAATAAGAAAATGATTAAAATTACCCTAAAATGATTAATAGATACATATTATCAATTATTAAGAATATAAATATGTAATATATTTTTAAAATTTATTTCATGTTTCTGGAAAAATTTTATTTAAAATTAACCCAGTAGATGCAATGACAAAGATGGTTTTCTATGATGAAATGATAAAACTATTACAATATTTTTATTTTAAATTTCAATATTAAAATTTTTAAAATTACCAAAATATGATTAATTGATATATAATGATATAATATTAATTTAATACCAAATTAATGTACAATTGATCCTTATAAATAATATAAAAATGAACCTTTCAATAGAAATTTGTATTTTTAACTATTCATGAAAAAATGAAACATTTTAGAAAAATACAAAACATTCCTTCAAATATAACTTTTATATTATAACATAAAAAATTAATTTCATTTTATGAAATTATGTTACAAAAATTCTTGGAAACTAATTTTAAATTCTGTGTGGAAAGCATGACTAAACTGTCTTTCAGATAAAAGAAGGCTTTTCATAAAACATTTATTTTCTATAAAATAAATCTTATTTTGTTTATAATAAATAAAGAACAAATTAAATTATTTTTATACATGTAAACCGAATAGTTATCACAATTTAGTAAATATTATACATAACTACAAATTTAACATCATGGTTAGAATGGAATACTATATTACAGTTCATTTAGATTATGGGATTCATGTTTGACATGTTATCAAAGAGATTAAATTTTATGATAAATATTTTATGGTGTGTTTAAACTAATTTTTTATAGATTTATATGAAATATAGTACAATTATATTATTTAAGAAATTTATATTGTTAAAATCTCCCCAAGTTAAAAAAATTTCATCCTCAAAATTTTATCTTCCACTCAAAAATTAATATATTGATATTTGAAAATACACCACCTGAAATCATATATCTTGATAATGGTTAATAAAAACAATCCACTTGATAATATATAAATGAATTTATGAAGGTCAATTGGAATAAATTCATAATTATGTATACATTTTGGAGAACATAGGTGGAAAGTGATTATATGGGCATGTAAGAAACTCATAAATAATTATTGAGGATGTCTAATATAATTGATCAAAATAAATTTAGTGATCATGATAAGGTTAATAAAAAACATTATAATGGGTGAAATGACTATTGGTTCATGATAAATGATGTTTCTTCAATATATGTTTCGTTTCATTATCCTTTTTCATTAATTGAGTAATTATTTTACTATCAAATAATATAATAAAAATACATACTTCATATCATTATATTTCATAATGAAAATTTCATAAATTTGTATGGATTAATTTAATTCAAATTTCACTTATAATCCATGTAATTAATAACCAAAAATAATTTTTTATTCCCAAATATTATTTAATAAATTAATATAATGTTTTATCATTCCTTGTGTCTTTATATATTTCCCAAAATCAGAATGCTTATAAATATAATTAAATAACAATAACATTTAAATAGAATTCATTCCATACATATTTAATCTTCTAAAAAATTAAAAATAAGATTCTCTAAATTCAATGTCCAATATTTTTGAAAAATTCTAACTAAATCTAATTTATATTCATAGGAAAATATAATGTGGATATTATTGTGACATTATAAATATTTAAAAACATTGATCACCATAAAAACTCAATGAAAACATGCTTTCTTCCAAAAATAAAATATCAGGATTCAAATATATTCAATAAATCAATACCTATACTAAACTCCACTATATCTCACACAAACCATCCAACGTCTAACCATTTCCATGTTTTGAAATATTATCACATAATCACCCCTTTATAACTTTTATATCATAATTGAGAATATATTAGTTATTATCCACCCTTAATCAGGTATTTTCAAAATTAATCAACTTTTCACTAAATAACTTTTCTTATTCATCAATATCATTTAATTTTTTCTATCAAATCATTTATAAATTGTTATTGTAGTGTGATCCATATAAAATTTGTATTCTTATTCTTAGAATCTAAATAATAAAATAATCTAATAACAAAATTATTAAGTCTAAGCACAATTAAATTAATCATTATACTTCATATGTATATTTAACATAACATTTACCATGATACCTTGGCTTCTTATGTTTTATATTATCTTAATTCACGACGATTTCATTTTCATGGTAACCTGAATGCTTATAGATATGGAATTAAAAATTGATAGATTATGTCCAATCCCTTCTAATCATGAGGATTATGACCTTTTTTCATCAAACTTATAGTATACTATTGACCTTTTTGTAAAATACCATGGTTCTTCATTCTACAAGTATCGCATATAGGAAAATTCTTGTTTTCCTCATTCTCTTTATCCATTTTTTTCATGGTCATCCTCTTCTTCTATGGATTCCCTTCAAGTCCATAATTAATATATAATAATTTATCTAAATTGATATAACATTACATTATATCTTATTATAATGATAATTGTTTTGAAACTGGTTCATTTTGAAATATTTTCTTAAACCCATCAATTAAATGACCATTTGTACTCTTTGGATGAACTAAAATGATACAATTTTCATTAATTACATTGAGAAAAAAATTTATATAATGTAATATACTATATTAGATCATAAAATTATGAAACATTATTTCTAATCCCAAAACTAGTGAGGTAATTATCATTAACTTATACAATATTCATAGCTAATCTCATATAGATAAACATGGTGTCTTTGGGGATATCATTATGTTCAAATCACTCATAATGGATTGTAAATAAAATATGAATTATCCTATGAATATCAACTGGGAGTATCACACTAGGTGTGCAAAGAGCCCCATGTTTGTTCCCCAGGTGATGATTGGTCCAAGCTCAACTCCCCCTTTTAAGTGTCATTTCCCGTAGGTATGTCTATTCTATAACCCCGTCCACATTTATTAGCCATACAAGCATGTATTTTTATTGAAAACTATATTATATCTTCATTATAAAAACTATAGGATGAAATTATACAATTACCCGCCTGGTCTATCATAGGACTATGATAACTAATTGTTGTTTTTAGAATTCTAGTTCCGAAAGTTTCTACTAATTTTCCTATGATACAAACCCTGATGTTTCTGACTCTAGAAACCTTGAACTGGTGTCTATATTTTTATATTTTAATAATATACAGTGAATGTCATCCCAAATGACCCAATTGGTTATTGATATAAATAAAATAGATTTATATTATTACCTTATTGCATTTGAAAATAAAAATTTCAAACAATTATTTTTTAGAATATCATTATTTCTTCTAGAAAAACCTCTCATATCAATTATATTTCACTTCATGGATTATTGTGAAATAAAGACAACTTATGGAGAGATCCAATTATCATTAATTGTTATATATATAGTAATATATAATTAATTACTAACTAAAATCAATATGGACTATTATATAATTGGAAAAAAATTCCATGTAATCAATAAACTAAAATGTAAGTTCATCCAAAGATAATGTCAATGTGAAAATATTGTGGACAATAATTGATTTGAAAGGTAAATAATTGAAAAAACATTTTTTAATCAATAACATTACTATCATTATGGGATAATTCATATTTAATATGTCATTGTAAATAACTAAAAACAATTTCTATTAAATCAATAAGTGATAATGAAATGCATCGAAAGATAATATCATTATAAAAATATCATGGATAGTCATAATTTAATTTTTACTAATTAAAATTATTAATTATTAGATATCATATTCCCAAGAACAAGATATATATACAATAAAGAACATTCGTAATATGTTTTAAAACTATAATTACAAAATTGTCTAATTTTATCTTACTTATTTGCCTCCGGATACCATTGATGCATCAAGGGGAAATATAATTCCAGGACCCACCAGTTAGTTCATGTCTAAATAATTCATCATATATTGAATAATAGATTTAATTCATGAGAAATGTTCATTATCATCAATTATTTTTTTTATTGAAGAACATAAATATATTAATATTTCTCTTGTTAATAAAATAAAATAAAATTTAAACAACATATTTAATACTGGAATATAATTTAGGAAATATTTTTATCAATGATAAAAATAATATAGATAAACATGAATTGAAACATTAACTATCATTCGTAAAACAATTATTATTTTTAAATAATTGAAGTAGTAGTATACACACCACGTCAATGGGAATAAGTGAATATTAATATATATGTCTTAATGAAATAAAAAATTGGTTTGTAATAACATAAAATGATCATAACATTGAAGTGAATATTAATAAATTATTAGATTGTGTGTATAAATTTTAAATTCACATTGAACATTGGAAAAAAAAACATATATCCTCAAACAAAGGAATTATACAGGTAATCATGAAATATCATAGGTAAACGATGATGTAATATAATATAAGGACAAAAAAATATTCTTTGAAATTATTTTCCTCTTACTAACTTACATGTCAAATCCCCTTGGATGAAGTAATTCCAATTGAAATTAAAATATCAAAAATTTTAAATTAATTATGATATTACATGTCAAAGGGGTAGTATATATGCAATATAAATGAAATTAGGAAAATAACATTACCATATGTGTCAATGAAGATAAATTTAGAAGAATCCCCTAACAATGATCATAACATTGAAGTGAGAATTAATCAATGAAAAAATTAGGTGTATTATATTTAAATGCAAATATGAAAAATGGAGAAAGATCATAATATAATAAAAAGACATTATACACATAATATTGAACTATCAAAGGAAACTAAATAATTAATATAATCTAAATATAATAAAACGAGTTATAAAATTCATTACCACTTGGTAACATTCATTTCAAATACCCATCGATAAAATAATTAAAATAAAATATTCTAATATCCTTATTTATTAATTAATTATGATATAAATTTTCAATGTGTCATTGTATACTCTATATAAAAGAAATTAGGTTCATAACATTATAATATGCCTCAATTAAAAACAAAGATGATATGATGTCCCTTACCTCACACTTATTGTTGGTTGAACATTCTTTAACCCCTGTTATTGTGGTTCTAAACATGTTATTAAATTATAAAAAACAATATTAATATATTTAAAATCATATATTATCCTTTTATAACATATTATTAGACATTTTTAAATAATTGTTCCTTATTTTAATTATTTATAGTGTTATTTTTCTTGGTTTCTAATTTGTTCATTTCCATGAATGTCTTAGTTTTTGCATACTATTTTGTTCCCTAATCTAAGGAATAAAAATCATTACATAATTATAATATTTATATATAAATTTTAATATTTATACATAAATTATTAATTTAATTCAAATAAAAAAAATATGGTTTTTGACAAATGAAGTACGATAAGATCATTGAGATAATAGGTCATATGTGTGTATGAGTAATGTTTCTATTATTTTATGATCACTTTCAAAATGAGGTAAGTAATATTTTATCTTCATATAACATTAATAATATTATAAATAGGAAACTGTTTATAAAAATATAATTATATTTATCTTCTATGTGGTGAAGTGATGAAAAGAGAGTCATATATCTTTCTAAAAGCGGTAGTCCACATGTACACAAATGATGTTATCATATTCCAGTGCATGATATGGTAGATGATTGAATAATATACTATACTATTATAATTATTAATTTTCAATAATATGATAATTATTTAATTAATAAAACAAATATTTATTAACATTATATTTATTACCTTCCATGTAAAGCATTAGTGAGAAACGAATCAATTCACTTCATGAGGCGGTAGTCCACCATACACAAGAGAAATATTTTTGTATCCCCCAAGGAATGTAAATTAATAAATGGTATATATTATATATTTATTAAATATTTGTAATTATTTTATAATAATCCAATATTTATATTAGATCCATCATAATCTCCAAAAATTATTTGTGTTGATGGAAATTAAGGTACATCGAATTGCAAGGGAATAATCCTCCATACACACGAGCGATGTTATCATTTCCCATTTGAGGGAAGAGGATATGGATATAGGTAATTCCATAAACATAATATAATATTTTTATATAATATATAATATTTATGTTATATAAGAAAAAATTAATAATGTTTGATTTATTTGAATGAAGAAAAAAAAAACATATATAACTATGAATTTTATCCATTCATAGACCACCTATTTAGTATTATACATAATGTATTACTAGTAAAGATTTATAACAAAAAAAGAGTCTATAATTTTGATATTAATTATGGTTATTAATATGGTGAGTTATTTTCTAAGAAAAAAGGATTTGAATTTGTGAATAATATGTGAGAGTGGTATCCTTTTATAAGTGAGGTGAGGGGAACACTTATAATTTTTGAAGAAATAAAGGTGTAACCACAATTTTCAATTGCCATGGGGGGTCCAAAATAGATTATTACTCCTAAATAAACTTGATATGGTCTAAATATATCCATAAAATATGTTTTAGACTTGTTTTTAGGTTATTTTAACATTTTTATTTTTAGTTTAACCCCATGGTAAACCCATTTTTACTTTAACTATGGTGATTAATGTTAACAACTTTTAGTATTCACAATGGACAAAAATTTATCTTACCTTATTAGATAATATAAATTATGATAATTCATGTAATTGAATCCATTTTTATAAATTCATTTCAAAAATGATAAAAATTTTAATTTAAAATCACCCAAAAGACATATTGACAAAGAGATTTTTCAAATGATAAAATGTTCAAAAGATTACAGAGTTATAATATAAAATTATATATAAAAAGGTATCAAATGACCAAAATTGGATAAATATACACAAACAAATATATATATAATTAATCCCATTTATATTTAAAACTATATCAAAATATAATTTAACCGTGAAAATTATTTAAATGAAAAGGTTGTTTTTTATAAGAAATAATACTTTCACTATTCATCAAAAAATGAAACATTTACAAAAAATCACAAATATCCACTCTAAAAGAAATTTTTTATCAGAATTTAAATGACAAGATAATTATACAAGAATACTTTTAAACAAGTGTAAAAGGTAATTTTAAATTATTTCTGAAAAACGCAATTTATTTTCCTTTTGAAAAAAATACAGTTTTTCAGAAAACATTAATTTTTCAATGAAATGATTATTATTTAATTTATAATCAATAAATAACCAATTATTTTTTTTAATTTTTAAACCTTATACTTTTGATAATTTATTTATTTATATTCATATCATAAAATTTAACTTCTATGTTATAAAAATATACTATATTATAGTACATTTTGACTGGGGGATGTTCCACAAGCTATCAATTGGGGCCTAAATCATATATATATATATATATATATATATATATTTAAAAACATTATGCATTAAAATTTTATTCTTTTATAATTTTTTGGGTTAAATTATGGAATATGGAGGGTTTCATAGAGTAAAATATTCTATAATTTCTAATCAGGGTATGATCATTACATTGACATATGGTTTTAGCCTTCTATGATATTTGGATAAGAATTTTAGTTTCATCACATATTATTATCCATAGATAGATTGATAGTTTTATAGTATCATTAAGACACTATAAGATATGTTTATTTCTTTCTAAAAATGTTTTAAATCTTGGTAGGATAGACACATTTGATTGGTGGAATTTTTGTAAAACAATAGTTTCCACTTGAGTATTTAGATGGTTACATGTTATGTAATATATGGAAAATGTGTGTAAATCCCATGCACCAAAAATAAAAGTTAGTGAAATAAATCAATTGGGACCTGATCAGGATGTGGTGCAGTCATAAAAGTTTGAATATATTCAACAAAATATATAGGAAGCTCTAAACCAACAAAAATGTTATGATGATAGTCATCAGTGAGATATTGGAATAAATGTTTCGGGTAAGGTATTCTGTAGAGACCCGAATCTTGACGTACAAGGACATTACATTACTTTTGTGGAATACTTAGTATATAACAAAAACACACACACAAGGATCGTAATAGTTTAGTGTCTTTGGAATCTCGGAATATAATCTTCTAATCATGGTGAAAGATCTTCAACATCTCCCATAATGATCTTTATTTTTTTTACATAAAACCTTTCTTCATATCCTAGGTAAAAGAAAACAAAAAAGGGTGAGCTCAAATTATCAGTAAGGGTGAAAAAAAGAAATATCAATCACATCATATTCATAAGAACGTAACATTTTGGAAATCTTAACCTGCAAAAGAGATCATAATATCATTACATGGGATAAATCATAGTAGTGAAATGTAATCCCAATAATAATAACATAAAACATGAAACTTTGTGGAATATACAAATAATTATATAGAACCATTTCTTATTAGTCAAGACTCATTGCCAAGACTATCTTAGTGGACAAAGTCCATTTCTAAACCGAGTTCACTACTCTTTTCAGTCCTGTTTCACTGAACCGGTTTAACCTGCCGTTCCAACAATGTCTATCTCATGAGATATAAAATCTTTACCCAATGAGTTGGAGGGAGATATAGGTCCCACCCATCTCATAATGATACCATTATTATGTGTTCCACAAAATCATAAACTATACATCATAGCATAACACATGTAATAAAAATGGGAATCCTAAACATCGTGACATCATTAAACAATTCATATAAGATAAAGGAATTCATAAAAATAATTCCATCACAACTTAATCAAATAAATGTAATAATAGGGATAAAAACAGAACCCTTTATTATCTTAGATGTAAAATAATTTTGATAAAACACTTGAACTCCATTCTTGAGGAAAATATCCTTTCGGCTTCAAAAACACTTTTGCTTTCTTAACATGTCATACAATTCTAAACTAAAAGAAGTTGATTAAAAATAAACATTAAAACATGTAAAGGAAGCTTCTTGAAAATAATGTTTTAAAAATCCATTCATACCGTATAAGTTAAAAAACATTCTTCTCATACTTTTGTCAGAAAATTCAAAAAGTACCTCGTACGAAAAACGACGAAAGATTCCTTTCATATATTTTACTAAAAACTCACCGAAGGGTAAAATTGGATTTAAACAATTGTAGGTGTATGGAAATAAAATTACATATTGAGTAAACATGGATGTGGATGATTAAATACACCCCAGTAAATACCAAAGAATAAACAATCTCGAATAAAAATGAGATTATGATATTTTCCCATACCTTAGGTCTGATTTGCTTCATAAGTGTCCGAACCTCCTCTTCTTTGAAGCGCCTCTTTGAGATCTCCTTTTAGGGAACTAAAATAGGTCTTTGAAGAAGACAAGAACCTCTAGGATGTTTCTAGGGAAGTGGAGAAGTGAATTTGGCAGGGTTTGGCCGAGCATGAAAGCTCAAAGTGGTGTGAGGAAGAGAGGGAGGAGGTGCCCTTTTATAAGGGAGGAGAGGGGCACCTTTGGAATAACTAAAACTATTATTATATAATAAAGTCAAATTCGGTTTTTAATAGCTCTAAATTGATATATTTTAAATCTAAGGTGGGGATGGGTCGAAATCCTCTCATCCAATAGAATTTAGACAATTTTAGGTTCTTATAGTAACCTTATCATTTATATTTAACTTTAAGTTAGATAATTTAACTTTTACCGTGTCTTTTTGTGTTCTTACACTATAAGGTTAATAAACTTTCTATAAGAAGACAAACGAACCCCAAGTTTTTTATTATTAATATATGTAACCTTATCTACGTCATTTGGCCGAACAATATATTTTTAGGAATAAAATAAGAATTAATAATATAATATTTGTTTTAAAAACTATGTCAATTTTGACACTATTTAGTAATTGATTTTTTGAAAATCATAACAGACTGATTCGTTCGAAAAAAGTTAATTATATCAATAATAACATGTCCTATTAACCTAGAAAATTAATGGAATTCATAAAAAGTCTCAAATTACATTTATTTGGGTATTTATTACATCAAATATGTCAATATTTCATTAATAAGATAATTACTGCATCATCATTGTGTCATATATAAATTAACATATCTAAAGTCTAAAAATTTCAAATAAAATATCATTATGTAGGAAATATTTTAATCTTTCTAATGAATATTTATAGTCGAATTTATCTTATGTATAACCTTATATTAAAAATGATATACTTATTAAACATTGATTTTTACTCTTTTAACCCTTCTTTAAATAAATTAATAATAAATGTCCTAATCTAATCCAACTGGGCCTAAATGGTCATATTTTATTTCTAAGGTTGTTTTTGGTCGAATTAAACTTATCTAATAGAATTAGGGCTGTGTTAGGGTAATAATAATATCATTTTTACCCTTAATTACCCTATTTACTTTTAACCATGGTAAAAAAAGTAAAAAGTTAATATTCACAAAAAATTATTTTCATCTCATTGAACCACATTTTACTTACTGACATCAACCGTTTCTCTCGGATTTTTGAAACTCCACTCATAGAAGCGGTCAAATTATGTTTTATGAAAAATTCATTTTTTTAACTACCACTTAGGTGTTTCACTATTCATCAAAAAAATGAAAGTTTCCAAAAAAATACCAAAAATTAGGCCGAAGCTATATTTGATATTATGAATTGAAAAATTATGTCTATTTTACCAAATTCAAAACATATCAGTTGCATTACTTAATTTAAAAATTAATTTCCATCGTCAAAACAAATAGTGTGTTCTTAAGAGATAATAACTATCAAAAGATTGACACTTGTTTATGTCTGGTTTAAATGTGAAATTACATACAATGACCAACATTGTATAAAATTGTAAAAATATATTCTAAATATACTTTAAAACCGCTCATATTAATAATTTATCGCTATTAATTATTTCGATTAAAAAGGTTGTTTTTAATTAAAATTTAGTAATTTTCACTATTCATCAGAAAATGAAAGTTATCTGAAAAGTACCAAAATTTCACCCTAAGATAATTTAGATATTCCAAATCCAAAAATGAAGTCCTTTTTGAAAGATAAAATTTAAAAAATTTCAAAAAGTGGTTATTACTATTCATAACGGCTAGTTTTAATAATATTTTAATAGCATATCGTTTTTTAGTGAAACTCGGTATTGCGTACTACACACACTATCGAGGGAGGTCGTGATTGCATGTAATGCCAGGAAAGTCAAGGATGCGTGTTGTGCAAGCTTATTTTGGTGTAGCGTACAACACAAGACATTAATAAAAATAAAAATAATATTTTTCATAAAATCTCGGGGTGTTACATTCTACCCCCCTTAAAATGAATTTCGCCCTCGAAATTCACCGGGGTTATAAATGGTTTACTACTTGAAAGTTTCTTTAACAGAAACCCACATCGTAGAAAGGAATACCAAAACAAATCTTTAAAAGAAAAAGCATGAAACGTAATGGTTACCCAAATAAACTAATCACTGGGTTTCCACATAGGTGAAAATATGGATATCGAAGAGAAATATAACCATCATGTTCTGATGGAGTGTGGTAGAGAACATGTCTATGGAAAAGCCAGCAATCACAAAGCCATAAATTTTTGACGATCTAATGTACCATCTGATTCATCAGATATAAGAGCACTAGGACAACATTTTTGGTTTTCAAGATCATTTCCCTAAAGTATATGAAATTGGAATTAGAAGAAATACTTTCATGATTTTGGTATAGTCTCACCGTTGGTCGTTCTTTGGACAATTTCCACTTCATCTCTTAAAGAAATGAAGTTGAATTTTTCATTCATGATGTGTTAGCAGATCATGTGATAGAATGATGTGTCATTCCATCTGTCTCAAATAAATGGTTTTCAAAAATTATCAAATATACATAAGTCCATCTATGGTGAGATTAATCATATATGGTTCCTAAAATGGACTTATACTTCTTATATTATACTGCATAATATAATAAAACTAGTTTCTACTAAATAGGGACTTCCTATAGGCCAGTGGTTGGCGATAAAGGCCAGTCATACTTCGGTTGTGGGTTCGATTCCCACAGTCTTGTCCGACGCGATGGGTTGTCTCCCGTCCCATAGGTTGTCCTTTTTCTAATGCTATACTACTATAACATCCCATCAATAATATCGACAAAAGTTCCATCCTAACTTATGTCCAACATAATCCATTCCAATATTTAGGCTTATCTAAAATACTGCGGTCCAAGATCATAGTATAAAGAAAATGATTACTTTAAATGTCACATAACAATCACGTGAATTCCATCATTTATCCCCCATATATCTTGTTGGTCACATTCCAATCATGTAAATACCTTAATCATGTATTCTCTTGAAAAATGAATACCCATTAAACACTAGTGAAAACATGAATGCTATCAAAAGTTAACTCTTTCTATAAACAAAAATCCATAAATTCTATATACTCAAACCATGATATAACCTTCTCCTTATATCATTCATGAGCTCATGAATACGGTTAAACATTTCATTTTCTCATTTTCCTTTCATTATGCCCATATCATCTTTTTTCCAAATATATCTCACACACATTCTATAGTTACCGGTACCATTGAAAGTCATAATAGACCAATACATAAATATTCCAATATTCCATGATACTATATACAATATTATTTTGGAATCCCATTACATAAACACTTAATCATTCAACCACATTGATTTCATATTCAACATCGCCAATAGTGATCGCATGTGACTTCCCTTTGTCCTTTTCCTTAATTGGTTTCTCATGTAGATCATCACTAACCCTTGGATTACGGAATTTGTTAGCATAATGCCCCATTTCCTTGCACTTGAAGCATTGAAGTGCTGTTGGTGCGTTCTCTGCAGTCTTTTCTTTATTCACATCATTAGAAACCATTTTCCCATTACTTCGACACTTAGCTGCTCGATGACCTTCTTTTCCACACATAAATCATTTTCTAGTCCCTTTAAGACAATCTCCACCATGCTTCTCTTTACACTTTGAGCATAAGGAAACATTCATCTTCTTTTCACCATTATTCTGAGATTTTTCCTTCAACTCCATCTTTAGTTTCTTGTCAAAACTATGAGATGGATAAGTAACACCAACTTCCATTTCTACCTTAATAGCACAGTGCACAATTTCTATATAGCTACTGAAGTCTCTTATAGCTAATGCCATTTGAAGATTTGGTTTTAAGACACTGAAGAATCGATCAACTTTACTTTCAGGTTGGATGATAAAGCCAGATGCATACATTGAAAGCCTTGTAAAATTCGCTTCGTATACACCAACAGATTCATCATCCTTTTTCTTTAGTTCAAGAAACACCTTCTCCATCTTTGTTTGAAAAATACGAGGGATGTACTTATTAAAAAATATGTTCTTGAACTCATCCCATTCCACGGACTCAATTTCATCTCTTGGCCTCGTATTCTTGATAAGATTCCACCATTGATCAGCTTCACCTTCCAAACGATATACTGCTAAGATGACTTTATCATCTTCAGAACATTGAAGAACTGAAAATATCTTTTTAATGGTACTGATCCATTATTCAGCAACAAGTGGATCTGAAGACCCACTGAAAGAAGGTGGACGTTGCCTCATGAATGACTCAATAGAATATTGTTCCCTTCTCTGCTCATTTGGAAGTCCAGAATGATTCATAGCTTGTGTAAGTATAGAAATATGATTTTTCAATCCATCTCCCTTAACAATTTATTGTTCATGAGGACAATCACCGCATTTTCCATTGCATTGATCAACACGGTTCCTTCAGGTTCCAGCCATCATCTAAAACCCAAAAAGAATAGTGTGAGAGGAAAAAATAACGCTAGGGGAAAACAACATAATAAAGGGGGAGTACCTTCAATATCTAACATCTTAGGTTACCGTAATTCTAGTACTATAACCTATACATATACTTAACCTTAGGGACATTCCTAGAAATGCCTTAGAAAAATCTCTAGGGATCTCACTAAAGTTCTCGCATCATAGTTTCCAAAGGTTGACTAAACCTTAACTCTGATACCAACAGTAGAGACCCGAAGCTTGACGTACATGGACATTACATTACTTTTTCGGAATACTTAGTACATAACAAGAACACACACACAAGGACCATAATAGTTTAGTGTCTTTGGAAACTCGGAATATAATCTTCTAATCGTGGTAAAAGATCTTCAACATCTCCCATAAAGATCTTTCTTTTTTTTACCTAAAATCGTTCTTTATATCCTGGGGAAAAGAAAACATAAAAGGGTGATCTCAAATGCTCAGTAAGGATAAACAAAAGAAATATCAATCACATCATATTCATATGAACATAACATTTTGGAAATCTTAACCTGCAAAAGAGATAATAATATCATATCATGGGATAAATAATAGTAGTGAAATGTAATCCCAATAATCATAACTTAAAACATGAATCATTGTGGCATACACACATAATCATAGAGAATCTTTTCTTATTAGTCAAGACTCATTTAAAAGACTATCTTAGTGGACAAAGTCCATTTCTGAACCGAGTTCACTCCTCGTTTCAGTCCTATTTCACTAAACCGGTTTAACAAGCCGTTCCAGCCATGTCTATCTCATGAGATATAAAAACATTACCCAATGCATTGGAGGGAGATATTGGTCCCACCCATCTCATAATGATACCATTCTTATGTGTGCCACAAAATCATACACCATACATCATAGCATAACACATGTAATAAAAATGGGAATCTTAAACATCGTGACATCATTAAACAATTCATACAAGATAATGGAATTCATAAAAATAATTCCATCACAACATAATCATATAAATGTAATAATACGGATAAAAATAGAACCCTTTATTATTTTAGATGGAAAATAATTTTGATAAAACACTTGAACTCCATTCTTGAGGAAAATATCCTTTCTGCTTCAAAAACAGTTTTCCTTTCTTAACATGTCGTACAATTCTAAACTAAAAGAAGTTGATTAAAAATAATCATGAAAACATGTAAAGGAAGATTCTTGGAAATAATGTTTTAAAAATCCATTCATGCCGTATAAGTTAAAAAAACATTCTTCTCATACTTTTGTCGGAAAAGTCAAAAAGTACCTCGTATGAAAAACGACAAAATATTCCTTTCATATATTTTACTAAAAACTCACCGAAGGGTAAAATTGGATTTAAAAAATTGTAGGTGTATGGAAATAAAATTACATATTTAGAAAACATGGATGTGGGTGATAAAATACACATCAGTAAATACCAAAGAATAAACAATCTTGGATAAAAATGAGATTGTGATATTTTCCCTTACCTTAGGTTCGATTTGCTTTGTAAGTGTCTGAACCTCCTCTTCTTTGAAGCGCCTCTTTGAGATCTCCTTTTAGGGAACTAAAATTGGTCTTTGAGGAAGACCAGAACCTCTAGGATGTTTCTAGGGAAGTGGAGAAGAGAATTTGGCAGGGGTTGGCCGAGCTTGAAGGCTCAATGTGGTGTGTGGAAGAGAGGGAGGAGGTGCCCTTTTATAATGGAGGAGAGGGGCACCTTTGGAATAACAAAAACTATTATTTTATTATAAAGTAATACGGTTATTAATAGCTCCAAATTGATATATTTTGAAGCTAAGGTGGGGATGGGTCGAAATCCTCTCATCCAATAGAATTTAGACAAGTTTAGGTTCCTATTTTAACCTTATCATTTATATTTAACTTTAAGTTTGATAATTTTCCTTTTACCGTGTCTTTTTGTGTTCTTACACTATAAGGTTAATAAACTTACTATAAGAAGCCAAAAGAACCCCAAGTTTTTTATTAGTAATATATATAACCTTATATAAGTCATTTGGTCGAACCTTATATTTTTAGGAATAAAATAACAATTAATAATATAATATTTGTTTAAAAAACTATTTTATGTCAATTTTGACACTATTTAGTAATTGATTTTTGTGAAAATTATAACAGACTGATTAGTTCGAAAAAAGATAATTATATCAATACTAACCTGTCATATTATCCTATAAAATTAATGTAATTAATAAAAAGTCTCAAATTAAATTTATTTGGGTATTTATAACATCAATTATGTCAATATTTCATTAATAAGATAATTACTGCATCATTTTGTGTCATATATAAATTAACTTATCTAAAGTCTAAAAATTACAAATAAACTATCATTATGTAGGAATTATTATTAACTTTCTAATAAATATTTATAGTCTAATTTATCTTATACATAACCCTATATTAAAAATGATATAATTATTAAACTTTGATTTTTACTATTTTAACCCTTCTTTAAATAAATTAATAATAAATGTCCTAATCTAATCCAAGTGGGCCTAAATAGCCATATTTTATTCCTAAGGTTGTTTTTGGTCGAATTAAACTTATCCAATAGAATTAGGACATGTGTTATGGTAATAATAATATCATTTTTACCCTTAATTACCCTATTTACTTTTAACCGTGGTAAAAAAAATTAAAAAGTTACTATTCACAAAAAATTATTTTTATCTCATTGAACCACATTTTACTTACTGAAATCAACCGTGTCTCTTGGATTTTTGAAATTCCACTCACAGAAGCGGTAAAATTACGTTTTATGAAAAATTCTTTTTTTAACTACCACTTAGTGGTTTCACTATTCATCAAAAAAATGAAAGT